>OU426988.1:228596384-229846384 GCA_911387755.1 Chrysotoxum bicinctum
TCAGTCTGTTACACATATTAATTTGTAGCCATCGTTACAAAGTGTACTTTTCAAGAATTGCTAGAAATACCGTTGGAAGATTGATTTCTTGAACTACATCGTCATCGAATGTCATTTAGTGTGGATAATTGTGAACAACAATGATTTCAAAATGCCCAGGTGACTAGTTAGAAGACGTGAATAGTAAAGGAGTTGGTCTTGGTCATCTCCGTGGGTTCTTTTGGAGTTGCTTTACTTTATTAATTTTTTTAATGAATGACTAAGCAGCATTTTGCTGTCTCATTAAAACTGACAAAAGAAAATTCCAGCTACAAACGGTGCAGTTTAGATAGCACTTTCCATTTTGGCCACGGAAGTGAAGTGAAAAAAAATGAATTATAATTTCAAGTCAGAGTGTAGACTGGTTCGTCTTTGTCTTTCCACTTGGCCTACAGACCTTTTTAAGCCAAGAAAGGCTGTTAACATTTTATTATATGAATGTAAGTCTGTCGGTCAGTCGATTGTTGTTTTGATGATTCGTTTTAACTGTATCAGTTTTTTTTCTCAATTGTGGAAATAAACGGAGCTAAAGAAATCCAAGGCAAAGAAACGAAAGTAAAATCAGTTTAATGGGCAGTTTATTTGAGCTTCTTATTATTGCTCTTTTTTTATTATTATTATTTTTTATTTCTTTAATTATAATGAACAGTGAGAGTATGTAATTTTTGTGAGGAAAAGAATGATGAGAACTATGACTATGAATTTAAAGAAAAAAAGACTGGCGTTTTTGTGAGGGCTATGGCATGATTCAAACGAATTATAAGCAGGTGGTCGCCATAAAAAAAAAAAAAACTTAGAGGAATAGGTGAGCGATATGAGATTTGTGTTCGAGATAAAATGGGTATTGGAATAAAAAGTGAAAAATTAAAATTATTCTTTGAGATAAGGTGTTGGGAAAATAAACCGCTGGACGTGTTTGTTTCACAAATGGGAAGATTATCTTCCGATTACTGGAAAATGATTAAGATAGCTTCGAATGCCTTGAGTGTCATTTTGGACATTCACCACAAGGAAAGCTGCTAAAAGATTAACCACCAAAAATGTTTATACTAGCTTGTTTACTAAATTTTTTCACAATTTTTTTACGACTTGTCTTTTAAGGGTCTTGTTAACATGTATGCTAGAAGTTTTGTTATACAATTTTACGTGCACTAAAAGGCTTATGACTACACTTTAAATGTTTGAGCACAGTGCAAGCGTTTTCGATAGTTGGAGAGGTTTTAAAGGAACTTATCGATGCACATGGGATTTGAATGCCTGAATATCGTAAAAAGAGGAAAATATTGAGCTGCTTAAGGCATTTCACATTCGTGTTGTGCGGCTAAAAAATATTCTCTTAATTTAACAGTATGTTCCAAGCTCTACTCAAGAGAAAGTTGGTGGGCATTTCCTGAAGCGCGAGTAATACAAATGGATTGTTCAGTGGAGGCATGTAACTCGCTATTTCAATAGACCACTTTTTATAAAATTAACGGTAAAATAATGAAAGAAAAGAAACATTGTTGCGGTACTCGAGTGATTCAAATGTTTCTGTTACAGTTCTATCAGATTTCCTTTTTGAAGCTCTTTCTTGGATTCTATTCAAGAGATTTAAGTAAGTTATTAAAGTACCTCAACAAATATAAAAATTGTACTCACGCTTATGACTATAGTATAGGCTTTAAGAAGTACAGCCAGATCAGAAGGAAGGAAAAATATCTTGCATAGTCGAAGGAAAGTTAACCACTTAGCAGCGTTTTTGGCAACGTCTAATATGTGATTTGTGATGAACATATCGAGAAAGCTGTTCGATTTCCTCAATGCAAGTGCCAGGTAGCGGCACGTGGGATGGGTTCCTATTAAACGACAGAAGACAGCATTGAGTTTTTGAACTGTTAAATTCTACACGGTTTATAGTTTTCCATTTGACAATGCTATCGAGATCGGAATTAAATGAGCTTCTGTACCAACTACACATCCGAAGAACTAGGACATGAATCTGGAAACGAGTTTGATGTGCGGAAAGTAGTTTCGTCAGCAAACCAATTGAATGAATTTGAAGTTCCAGACAAAAGAACATTGATGAATATGAAAAAGAGTGGAAGACCTGTGGCACTTATAACCGTCCAATGAAAATTGTATTGAGCGGTTCGAAAGATAACTCCTAATCTTGCGAAGAAGATATGTATCATACTTTCTTCAAAACGATGTAATGATTTGTAGACCAGTGGACCTATTGCTACGAAAGCCATACTGCCGGACATTGACAAGCTTTTGTTCTTTAAGATATTTCGTGAGCTGATAATTTATTAGAGATTCCATGATCTTGGACGAAGGGACGTGAGTGCAATTAAACGATAGTAATAGGGGAAAGAAGATTAGACATTTTTAAGGACAGGCTAGGTAAATGCTTTTTTCCATCCACTTGGAAAGAGACCAGTGGAGTAGGATAGATGGAAAAGCTTACGCAATGGTTTTATCCCATAAGATCGATCGTTATCGCTGTCAAGTACAGGAGTTGTCATGACACTTTCTGGTGTCGAATTGACAGCAAACTGGCTTCTGAGCTAATATATTGAATGCCATTGAAAGTGAGCGTAGAAACTAAAAACAAAGTAGTATTTCGAATAATTTTTAAAAATTTGGGACATACGAGTAGTAGTATTTTCCGTTTATGGTGCAAAAATTTGGTTGGTCGAATGTGATCATTACAGGTTTTACTAGCTTGTTAGAACTAATTCCGGTTTTCATCTAAAAATTTAGCTTTGAAATCCTAAGACTTCTTAACTAAATACATATTTGAAAACTTTATATTAATCGAAAGTGACGATAGAGTGAGATCGACTCAGGTTAGGATCTTATTGATTGCCAAAGAAGAATTCTTATAAAAATCGATCAGAGTCGAATCAAAACACTCCTCATGATTATGTACTATCTATTTATAGTTCACCAAACTCAGTATAAGTTAATTACTGTCATATATGTTCAACAGAGAGTCGTCAATTCACTGATTCTTTTCAGCATTTAGACTAGCATAGGTATATTTGGTAGGCAATTTCGTAAGCCTAGAGAACAACTCCAAAAGTCAAGTTCATCAGAATTCCCTTCCATCAGTGTGACTTCGAAACGATAAACTGTTATTGCAATGAATGGAAGTTGAAAATCCATTTTTAAAATTCATAAGGAATTCTGTTTACGTTTCCGTTGAATGAAGCCGCTAGGGATCTTGTACATGCACTGCCTAGGTGCTTTGAGATCTGGTTGGATCAGAATTTGTTTTGGTAGACCTATGAAAGGTGCTCTGATTTATTGAAAGGAGAGCTGTTTCCTGACAAAAAGGTTGTTTCAGTAGCTGGCTTGACAATAGGGTGAAGGTGGTTTTGCTATAGAGCCCCTTGTTCATTATGACTATGTTCGATCAGGAACCCAATATATAAAGTTAAGGAGCAGAACAAGTTCTGATTTAAACACTGAAGATGCGTCAAATATAAAAAAAGTGAATTCATATCTGTTTATTGTCTTGAGCGAGAGTAAAAGTGGATCCGAAATACAAAAATCTATAAAACCAAAAAAAAAAAAAAACAAAAAGTGCTTTCTGTGGCTGTTGTGCTTTTTAAGTAATTATTATAAACTCTTAAAATTAAGGCTAGTATTGTATAAATTCAAAAAAACAGACCAAGACACTGTCTGTGAAAAAAAGTTTAAATCAAATAATAAGAATAGTGAAGAATAAAATGAAATTTTATAAATTTTCGCATCTTGTGTCAAAAGTGCCATCTGATATTGCAAACAAAATTTCTCAAAAACATTAAAAAAAAGATTAAATCAAGACCCACTGATACAAAAACTATTAAAAATACAATTAAATTCTTTGTTTGCAGAACAATACTATTTAAGAAAATTCTTTTTCATTTTTTAACTTTGGTATATATTTCTTAAATATTAAATCTCTCAAACAATTTTTCGTTCACTGTTTTTAAAAAACATTTGTGTGCAAAACTTAAATTTCAAAATGAATACAAGAATAGATTTAAAGTATGTGAAAGAATGAAAAACGTGTCACTTAAGGTGTTGTCATTTTTATTTAAATAAATATTTATTTTTAGTATTTTTAATATTTATGTATAAACCTTTACTATACCAATTTAAATGTTTTTTTTTTAGAGAAATTCTAAATTCCTGATTTAGTTTGATGCAAACTGCAAATAGGTATACCTTTGGACTCACCAAAGAGGTTATAAAAGCAACACAACAACATCATGAATATATGGAATTCTTGGAAGCATTATACAAGTACAGTCCTCAACTATCTAAATGGCTTTGTAAGATTTTGACAATTTTTTTAACATTCTTAACTATTTCACAATAAATATTAATTAAAATTAAAACTTTTAATTTAAATATTAGAAGATGTAATCGCAAAAATATAAAATTTAAATTATATCTACTTGTATTCTTAGTTTGTGATTTTTTATTATTAAATTATTAAATACCAAGGCTATAAAGGAAGAACAAAAGTTGAATACAATTTGATATAACTACAGTTGATTGTAACTTTTTTCTTTCGCTTGGCAGGTGGAATTCCGATTCGTATTTTTTTATTTGAAAATAAATAATAAGAGTAACGAGTTTTAAAATCTTTAAATTATACTGTCGCCTGTTTTGGTACCAACTAAATTAAAATATGGAAAATTTTTCAGGTGATTCAAAAATCAATTAAAAAATATAAAAACAATTAAATTGTTAGAATAGTTTTTAATCTGGGTCATAGGAACAACAGACATAATGGTTTACTTACAAGACATTTATAGATACTCATACATACATATATACATTTAAATTTTTTTAATTTACACTTACAATACTTTGAAAGGAAGCCGACGATATACAATATTTTGTTTAATATTATCTACCAGTTTAAGCGATTCGCCTGATTTGTATATACATATTATCTTGTCAGCTTTGTTCAATTGGCAATATCAGTCATCTTAAAACTTACTTCAGCACTAAAGATAAGGCAAATTCTACTACTATAACATTAGGGTGGCGTCCGAAATGCTAAAATTCTGAACTAGAATTCCATTTGAAATTTTTTGCAGGTCAAGTTGTGACCCTTGCTAAGTATTGAGTGTGAGTAAAGGGTGTAGGTAATAAGTTGGAGGGTTACTGACCCCAGTTCTAATACATCCTTTATAATACAAAAAATACATCTAAGAAGATTAAATTTATAAAAACAAAAAACTGACCCTGTCAAAAACAAATTTTAAGTGAAAAATTTTCTTAAATTATGACACATTTTCGACAATTTTTCAGTGGAATAAATATCGACATGCAAATGGATCGTGATTTTTTAATTTTTTACAAATCATCTTTCAAGATTTTTGAAAATCTTGTCATGAGCTTCGTAAAACGACGATTCTATGGAAAATTTATATAATTAACATACTAAATCGAAGTGATTATCAATTCCTTCTGTGAAAAATCGAAAAACTACTATTCAATTTTCGTCAAGCAATTTAAATCGTATTTTTCTATGTGAACTCACAAAATTTGATCTTGCCTCATTCTCAAATTGTCAACATATGACTAAAAAAATTTTTTTTCCTAAAATGGTATTTCTGATACGCTTTAAGTTTGCAAAAGAAAATATGTCAGAAAATTCTGGTAATATTATTTTTTTTATTTAATAGTTCATATATGTATGTACTGACAGCTTGTATGTAATTTTAAATTTTGAAAATTATTGTTAAAAAATATACTGTAAGCTTTTTCATCAATGGTAAAATTAAAAATATAATACTTTATTTTTAAAAAGGTTTATATATTTTTTTTTACTTTTACACCGAAATATTTTAATAAGGGTGATTTTTCTTTAAAAATATTGGCGCAGAAATTTAAGTATCGCAGCTTAGGGCTATTAGCAGTTGAACTATTTATTAATTCGGTAATTAAAAGCTTATCAACTTTTTCTCAATTTACAATGTTTTTTGATTAGCATTGTTCTAAGGTAATCTTTTAATAAAATACCCCTGAACACATCTTAAACAAAGACACTTTGTTCTTAATTAAAAAACACATGTTTTTTTATGTTTTTAATAGTCAAAGTGTCACATGAAGTTAGAACGATACTAAAAAGATAAGATAGACAGTACGATAATGTCAACAATAATTAAATGTTAGTGATGCTAGATTTTATTAATATTTGCTGTCATACTAAAGTACTAAATTTCCTGGTATATCATTTGCATTATCAGTTCTTCACAAGAAGCAACCTAAAATATTATATGTTTTAGCTAAATGTTAATTTTGAAAATTTCTAAAAAAAATTGATAAAAATTTATTTAAGAATAAAATATTCAGAAAAACTTTCTTCAATTACTCCATTACTCACGATTTTTTTAAAAACAAGATCAGATAAATTTGAAATAGTTGTCCTTAAAAATTGTTTCTTTAATATATGTTATTTTAATTTTATATACATAAGAAAATATTATTTTTAAATAATTTTTCTAAGAACTTTTAAGTCGTTATCGTCATGATTAGCATTATTAAATCTTCTTATTTTCTAATTTTGATATACAGAAATCCAAAATTTATTTTTTAGCACGAAAAAAAAACATAAAACATTGAATTGTTTATTGTTTTATTAAATTGAAATTTAAATATCAAACTTTAAATTTTCCGAAATATTCAATTAATTTAAGCAAAAAACCATTTGTATGTATAAATATATACATGTATTATTTTAGAAAAATATCAGACTTTTCATCTTGAAATTTTTGTTTTTTGTTTTATTATTATTCCCTATTGTACCTTGCACATACATAATTCTTTCAAAAAGAACAAAACTTTATTAAAAAGAAACCTAAAAAAATTGTGGCTTGTATGGATATCACAATAGTCTTCACTCTCCAAGTCTTCCTGATAACATTCACCATTCAATATAAATCAGACAAAAAACCGTTAAATTCAAAAAAAGATTTATCTTCAGGTTCGCACAACAAGTCTTTCGTTTGAGAAATTTCATATAAAAATTCTTTTGAATTAATCACTTACGATTTAATTGAGATATTTATTCAGGACTCCTGGGTTAACTTCACAATATCCTTCTTATCACAAAGTGACACACACACTTTTAATCCTCTGTTTTAAATTTTTTTTTTTTTTTTTTCGGAAAAAAATAGCACCACTACACAAAAAGCAAACAAAATTACAATATCCCGAATCTGTTTTGTTATAAAAATATCCTTTTAAGTTGGGATTTATTGTTTTTTTTTTCGGCCAATTTTTTTGGATGGCAGGATGGAGTTCCTTATTTTTTTAAATTCCTTCTTTTGTTTTATTGAAAAAGAAAAGGAAGGTAAGCGAACTTGACCGTTGGAAGGTGACCGATTAACTAAAGCATACTCCAAGCTAATAAGTAGTTATATAAGTTCGAAGGCTTTTCTTTTAAGCAAGATCACTGTTAGTAGTGTACTAAGAAGTTCAAGCTCGAGCGGTACGTACATATACGTCTTTCGTTTGAAATCGAACGAAGAAGAATAAGCCGAAGAAGATATTTCCGTGGTGGTACAGAGCACCGGGCCAGGGACCAGGGTATTGTGTTGCTATAGTTTTTCTTTTCTTTCAATTTCTTTTGCTGTTGTTGACTTATTTTTTCACTCATGCTGCTGCTGCTGCTGTTGTTGCTTCTTTTGCTACCATAAAAGCATAAGCCGACCACGATGATGATGATGATGGTATTGTTGGCATAATGTCTGCATTTTTTTTTTCTATAATTTTTTCCACTATCAAAACTAAAACGGACAACTTCAGTAGTTTCATTCAATTGAGTGGTTTTGTTGGTTTTTATGGAAGAGAGTTGAGGAGACTCTCTCTTCTGTGTTCTTATCTTTTTGGCCACTTTCTTTGACTAAGACACAGGCAGAATGAGTGCGAATGAGTGAATTCTTCTTCATTTCTTTTACGATGGTGCATTTGTTCTTTTTTCCATGACTATCTTCATACACATGTTCCCGGTGTATGGTTTGAGTTTAAAAGATGAAATAAACGTGCGTGCAAGTTAAGCGCGCCAAATGGCAGAACATGTGTGTGAAAGCATTTCTCTCGTTTTGTTTTGACTTTTGTTTCCGAATTCA
Organism: Chrysotoxum bicinctum; assembly: GCA_911387755.1. NCBI lineage: Eukaryota > Metazoa > Arthropoda > Insecta > Diptera > Syrphidae > Chrysotoxum > Chrysotoxum bicinctum. The sequence continues at coordinate 228,604,541 of OU426988.1, forward strand.
CCAACAACAGTGGCGGTGTCATGTTGGTGAGTTCCGTCTTCAGTTTCATTCACAAATCCACTTGGTTTTGAGTGAGTAATAAAATGAAGAAAGCTTTGGCTTTTGAGTGAGTGACAGGAACTATCAGATAGAGAACACCTGTTCATCATCATCAATGGTGTTAACAGGTATCTTGCTGTATTTGATGAATTATTACATTTTGTCATCATCTCGGCGTGTTGTCTTTAACACGAGCCGCGGGAACTGGAGCTGGGGGAATTGTATATTTTGTTTGATAAGACTTATATTTTTTTTATTGAATCTTTGGATTTTTTTTGGAGCAGGTTTAATGTGGCAGCTTATTTCCCGTGCAAACGTGCGTGCATTGTACTTTCTACAAAAAAAAAGTTGTATAAGTGATTTTCATTTTACGGGTAAAATAATTGTTGTTCTTTTATTTAATTGAACTGCTTTCGAGATGTGGACGGGTGTAAACTGATGGTTGACTTACAATTGCTGCACAAAAAGTGATGGAGGAAGTATCTCTAGGTAATTGTTAACATTTTCTCCGATCATGATTAGACTGTGAGGTATTTACTCGTACCTAAACTGTTATATGACAAGTCTTGGAATAACAAACAAAAAATTGATCGAGATTTCTGTTTGATATTACATAAGAGTATTTGTCGTGATATTTTGTTTACCATTTTAACATTCATATATACTATGTAATGTATGGCTTCTTAAAACTCATTCCTCATCAATCAATAACACACAGTTCAAGGGATAAATAAGCATCGTATGTAAGCGATCGACCATTAAATTTGCCCAGAGGAGTTTTTTCAAGCCAAAGGGCTGGGTGATATGTGAACCTTCCATTAATTTTTTTCCAAACCCATAATTCCTTGGAAATCGATTGGTATACAAAACTTGTGTATCGAATGTTAAGATCTTCAAGTTCAAGTGGAAATCGAAAGACAAATAGAAGCTATGGGAATGTTAAGCGATGGGAAAATGATTACCTTTTTTTTTTCTTGGTAATTAGTTTAACATTCAAGAATTTATGCACACCTTCTACTTCTTATGCACAGCACATTTGCGAGGCTGTTATAAAGGGGCTTGGGTTAACAACAAATTGAGTCTGTCCGTTGTTTTAAGAAATGGGTGGTTTGAGATTTGGACTCAGAATTTGTATGATTATGGAGCAATTTTTAATGATGCTTAATGATGGAACCAAACAAAATAATGGCATAATTTTCATGGATCTAGCTAAAGGTTGGTGATTTTGGCAGAATTTTTATAGAACATAATTTCTTACGCAAGAGTTTTGATTAGTTGTAATTATAAGCTCCTTCACTAGATATTTAAAATTTGTGGTGGTTTCATTTTAAGTATATTGCATGCATATAATATGGCTAATTTTTTTTTCTTGGAAAATAATTGGGCGTACAGTTATACAAAAACCACGAGTTGAATTTAAAGGCCCTTATGAGTTTTGGTGTAATTATTCATGTATATGTATATATACATACAGTGCGGTTCACATGATTAGACGCACCTTTGTTCTCTCAATAAATTCCAGTTTTCTTTTTGTTTTTCTTCATGAACTACGAAAGAATTGCATTCGTTTGAAAGGTTATTAAATTCTCTGGGAAAAAAACCTAAATTCAAGATTAGTGAGAGACACTTAACGGTTGTTTTAATCTCTTTCTTCGCAGTAGTGCAAAAAAAGCTCAAATAAATCGGTTCACTTGATTAGACGCACGAATTAATTCAGTTAGTTTCTTAATGCTGGGTAATACAAATTAAATTTGGTTAATGAGTGTACGTTATTAAAGCTTTTCCGAGTGTTTAAAGTGAAAATTGGTAAAAAGAAAATGTAAACGGCGGCGGAAATAGCAAAAATTGAGGCTTACCACTCAGAAGGGTATTCTATGCCGAAAATTGCAAAGAAAATAGGACGAAATGATAAAGCTATTCGAAATGTTTTATCAAATCCTGCCATCTACGGAAAAAACAACAAAGGAAGGACAAAAACACCCTTTACACCACACGAGAAGCGAAAAATTATAAAAATTGCCTCAAATTTAACGAACTCCACGATGAAAATCAAACAATTAGCGGGGGTAAGTGCAAGCAGATCAACTGTTCTTCGAGCTTTTTTAGGTATTCAACACTTGAAATGCAAAAAGCTAAAAAAAAAAAAAAACTTAACGCTGCAAAAAAAGAACAGCGGTTGGAGTTCGCGCGTCTTCACATAACATGGTATGCGCAGGTTGGAAGTGTTTAAAATTGAAGGAATGTGGTGTTTTCTGATGAGAAAAAGCTCAACCTCGATGGTCCTGATGGGTATAAGTTTTATTTCTATGACATCCGAATGCTTTTTGAACCGAAATCATTCCAAGAAAGGAGAAGTATGGGTTTGGGGTTCCAGTTCCATTTCGTACTACCGCGCCTTTGAGTTGGTTTTGTATCTCACAAAATGACAGAAATTTCTTATAAAGCTCTTATGCAAACAGCTTTTCCAGCCATAAGAGAGCTTTTTGGACCTTTCCAGTAGATCTGACAACTAGACAATGCTCCGATCCACCACGCGAACGTTGTAAAAGCATTTATCCCCAGTGAAAATGTGGAATTTTTGCAGTGGCCACCATACTCACTTGATCTAAACATCATTGAAAACCTTTCTGGATGGCTGACTTATCAAATTTATGAAAAAGGTAAGCAGTATGAAAGCTGTGAGGAGATTATTGCCGCAATTAAAAAAAGCCTTGTCTAAGATTTCATTAGATTATTTAGAAAATTGTATGTATCTCTTAGAAGTAGAATTTGTTATGTAATTTCAAATCGTAGAAGTTGTACAAAGTATTGAGACTGTGAAAAATAACTTCAATAACAATAAAAAATTAAATAGAAAATGTTAAAAATTGATCAACCCATTTTTTTTTTAACTTTTAACAGGTGCGTCTAATCAAGTGAACCGATTTATTTGAGCTTTTTTTGCACTACTGCGAAGAAAGAGATCAAAACAACTGTTAAGTGTCTCTCACTAATCTTGAACTTAGATTTTTCTTCCAGAGAATTTAATAACCTTTCAAATAAATGCAATTCTTTCGTAGTTCATGAAGAAAAACAAAAAGAAAACTGCAATTTATTGAGAGAACAAAGGTGCGTCTAATCATGTGAACTGCACTGTATGTACATATAAATTACTTCAAAAACAAAATATTTTTGAATTTTGAATTTTTTTAAAGAGTTTTTTTTTTGTACAGATTTATACAAAGGCTGACATAGTACGATAGTTGAAAAGTTTCTAAAGAGTGACTTTTGGTAGATACACGTTTTCTGCGGTCGGCTAGTTTTTAGGTTTATACCTGCATTCCACTTCTTCAAGTTTGCTCAAGCTTAATCAAAATATGTCTTCATTGATAGTTTTAAAGCCCCATATTATGATCATGTATGTATATGTTGTGGCTCATATTGAAAACGATTTATTACATTAAGCAATTTTCCAAAAAATTTTTACTCAGTAGATTTGTTAAAATTCGTCACTTGGTTGTTCAGCTTTTCCGATTGTAAGGTGCTTATTGCGTCTCATGAAAGACCCAAACTACAACATAAGTCTCTTGGAACATTCGAGTAGAAAGGCTAAGGAAAGAATCTCTGAATTAAACAGCACATCCGAAGTAAGCCTCAAGATTCAACTGACGGGCATTTCCGGAATTGCAAGTATTAAGATTCATTGGTTTTAGAGGAGAAATGCAACTGACTATTTCACTAGAAAACTATTCATAAAAGAAAGCTCAAACAATAAAAGACAAGAAACATTAAGCTGGTGCTCGAGAGATTTAAATGTTTCTCTTATAATTTTATCACCTACCATTTTAAAGGCTCTTTTTTAGATTCTATGCAAAAGCGCCAAGTGGGTTAGTGGAGCACCTTTCCAAATATGGAAATTGAAGCCAAGCTTTGGACTAATATAGGGCTTACAGATTACGGCCAGATCAAAAGGGGTGAACAATTTTTTGTGCCCCCGAATGAAACCTATACACTCAGCAGCGTTTTCTCCGATAGTGAATATGTGGGTGCGTTCCGCTTTAACAACAGAGGACAACATTAAGCTATTGAAGAATTAAATTCTACGTTGTTTATTGTTTCCCATTAGACAATGCTATCGAGATCAGAGTTTACTGAGCTTATTATACTCTTATCATACCATTGTTAGCCCACATTCAAAGGACAAGGACTTGAATCTGGAAACGAATATGAGAATCTGGGAGTATTATCACCAACAAAATAATTGATTGGATTAGAAGTTTCAGACAGAAGATCACTAACGAATATGGGGAAAGAGAGATGGAGATCAAACGCAACCCTGCGGCACATCAGTATTTATTTTTATGAATATTAGACTTAAATACAATACAACTTCTATTGGACAATTTCGAATCCAACGAAGAAGAGATTATCAATCAGTGTTGTTCCATGTAGACAAAAAATGTAGACTACACGATTGTCTACGTGTAGACAATTCAACGTATACAATTCCTGATTGTCTACATGCCAATGTCAACAATGTAGACAACGTAGACATTAAATTTTTCTTATTATGTTTCGTCTAATAAATCAGAGCTCGAGCCAAAGTCATTGTCATCAATCAAAACAATCATAGAGACATCGCCGGATTAAGATGTCGCAGGTGATTGGGATTGCTTACAGGCATTGCTTTCGTAAATGAATGTGAAGGCATTATTATAAGGATATGAATATGCTTTTTTTTAACGAATTTTTATTTACCTGTGCAGTATTTTGTAGATTTTTGTTGCACACTGTACAATATGCTACAAATTTGTTATTGTTTTCCATTAAAAGAAAACCTAGGTGATGGAAACCTTTATTTTTTCGTCGACCAATATTTGAATAAAAACTCAAATTAACACCTGAAATTTTCTTAAATGAAGTAAACAATGTGACAGAGAAATCAAGAATGACAGATTGGCTGGCATGCTTTGTCTACATTGTCGACACTATAGTCGACATTGTCTACATTGTCGACACCATAGTCGACATTGTCTACATTTTCGACACAATTGTCTACGCATTAATGTAGACAATCAAAGTCGACACGTAGAGGAACAACACTGTTATCAATACCAAATGCACGCATTTTTGATAAGAGAACCTGATGCCAAACTCTATCAAAAACTTGTCAAATGCCAAGTGAAAGAATCTTACTTTCTCCAATGATGAAATATTTTGTGCCACTATTGGATTAGATAAGCAATCTGATTTTCAATACACCTACTCCTACAAAAGCCATACTACCGGCCATTTCTCAATATATTTCTTCAGCTGATCCCTTGTCAGAGCGTTTATTAGATCTTGGGAAAAAGTGACGTGAGTGCAAATGGAAGAAGATTCGTCTTTTTTAGGGATAGGCTGGGAAAATGCTGTTTTCCATCCATACATCGAAAAGATATCTAAAGAATATGAAAGAACAAATGGCTTACGCATAGGTTTTGCCATCGTTGAAGATCTGGAGAACAATGGGAGGGATACTATCCGGTCCAGCGGACTTGCGTACATCGCACACTTGCGCACAAGGTTTATAAAGACTTTTCTAATGTTTAACACAACACGAGCAAAAGATGGAAATTAGGAAATAAGGGACAGGAGATGTCGATGAATATTGGTTCTGAATGTTTGCAAGTTGAAATGGTATGATAAATGAGACGTACGTATAAATAAAGGCTCTTGGGTGAATACATAGTATGAGCATTCCTAGAAAAATGGGTATCAAGGCTGAACTGATTGAGGGAGGAATGCAACTGGCGACTTTAAGTCAGCACTGCTTGTGAGAGAAACGACAAATCAAAGCAAAATAAACTAACGCTTTGTTGTCAATGCTTTAAAGTTACTGAAGAGAAATTAAGGCAGCACCTGTCCAAAGAAGTGAGCTATGCTCAATTTTAGGGCATTTATAGGCCTAATAAGTTGTATCTAGATCAGAAGGGGTGAAAAATGTATAACTGTGGGAGTACGAAAGAAGATTTTTCCCATAACGTCGTTTAATTAACAGCAAGCTGTGCGGCAAGCAATTTCCTTGTTTTCCTTGTGAGCTGAATAGTCATGCAAAAATTTGGTTCGTCGAATATGATCATTACAAGTCGGTTTTGCTTGCTTGAACTTCTTCGGGTCATCTTCAGTAGGAGTTGCTTTATAACAACGGAAACATACTTATCTAGGCCTACTAACCTCTTAACAGATCAAATCGAAGCAATAAATCTTTTTCAGCTTGATAGATTTTTTCCCATTGGGGATACAATTTTCTCAATTCGAAAAGAATTAAGTGGAGTTTCTCCTTTTTCGGTGACCAAAAATGCATTTTTTTTTTCCATTTTTTCCTAGTAAATATGAATATGTAGAATAATATGTAGCTAAGACCGTTTTGTCCGAATACTTTTTTTTTAATTTATAGAACAAAAACGAGACCTACCATTTTGTCTCGAAAATTGACATTTAGGGGTATTTTGAGCGTAGCATGTTATAAATATTTTTGAATTTGGCGCCTATATATCCATACCATGGTAAACAGAGATACCATATGAACCACCAGGTGTCGACACATGAGCCATGACTCAAATAAAACTTTAAACTCGTTTTTCTCGAAACCACGTTTTTCCAACTGTTGGCCACGATTACTTTAAAACTACTTGACGGATAGTCATATAATTGTTTTTTTGTTTTAAAGCTTATTAAATTTATTGGAGTCTGGACCAAAATCAGGCTGATATATCAAAAAATTTTTTTTGTACAGCACTAAGAAGAGCGAGAAAAAGTGCAAAAAACGAACACTAAAATTCAAGCGTCCGCCATTTTTTTAATTTTTGACTTTGGGCAATTATTTTGGTCGAGACTCTAACCATGCTCTTCTTTTTTTATAAAAAATTTTGATTTTTTAATTTTGGATCATTTTTGCAGGAGCTAGAGTGGCCAACAGCAAACAACTTTTTTTTTAGGTGGTCTCGTTCCGAGGCGCATTGTTTCTTAACGGTCCGGTATTTTTCGGTGAGAACATCTCCTTAAATTTAAAATAATATTTGCAGTCCACATGACTATAGAGGAAGCATAGTGACCAGTTTAAGTTCCTGAAAAAAATCTTTGAGACCGTCCGAGTTGCCTTTCTAGATTTGCCAAACGGTTCACTTCGGAATTTTTTCTCTAACTAGGTTTGTTGACAAGAGAAATTCGCAGATATGACACAATGATCTGATCTGATCTAGAGCTGATAATGCACTTAAAAGCCCATGTATCCGGGTCGTATGTAAGGAATCCGAGAAGAAGAAATGAATTTTAAGTTACGGGACTAGTTTTTGACCGGTTTTGGACTATTTTTGGATAATAACGCTAATTTTTGTGGAGTAAAGGCCAAAAAAAGCGATTTTGTCCATTAAAGTCCATTAAAAGTGCTAAGTCTTCTACTGGGCTGATTTATTTCAGTAGTATATAGAGTTTGTATTATAAAAACCTTCATACTGATTTCTTATTCATCTAAATTCACGATAAAAATGCAGGGAATTATGTACTCTTTATATAAATGCCACCACGAAGCTAAAATATAAAGAAATGTGAAAGAAATAATGCACTTATGTTAATAGATTAACACGATAATTAAATCGTTAATTTATTGCTGTTTTATAATCATAAGAATAATTTACAGCAATAAATAGCTAAAATATCTCAAAAGCTTTTAATAGTGTTTTGTCAGTCATGAAAATCGAGCATAAGATTAAATATTTTGAACTCCGAGCATTTGGGTTGGTCACTATATGCTAACATATTCTTCTTAAAATAACCTGATTACATATTTATGAACCTACTGGCCCATCAACAAGAACAAAATTATTATATCTATTCACTATTCGAACAGTTTTACACGTCACTTCTAATGGAATTTGTACTTAGTAGTATGAACTGAGAACTTGCAGAACTGAGAAACAAACACACATTATAGTCTGGGAACTTGTGTTCCATTTTTATCGTATAATTGATTTTTTTGGTTTTTAGTTGCCTCAAAATAAATAATATGGCGTTATGAAAAGCCCAAGGAAATTCAATATCACTGCTAGACTATGATCTCATAGTCGAGAGTTTCTAAGAAAGAAGATTTCCGAATATCGAAAAATATACAAGTTGACAGAGATAGTTCTAAAGGTGCACAAAGACACTTAGAACAGTTTTCTAATATTGTGAGAAGGATTCCGCATCAACACCGGAAATTGAATTTGGCTTAAAAAAGTTAAGTGTGCTTAAAACATCAAAGTGTTCCAAATATACAGACCGAATATTTACCTAAGGGTCATTCCCCGGAGGTTGAGTAAAAATTGTGGTTCAAAAAATTCAGCAAAGACCTGCAGAGTTTTATAAATATCAGTGGATTCAACATTACTGAAATTCATACAGCCTTATTTACTAACTTGTTTTAGCGACGGAGTAAAGTTACTTCGACTTTACAACGGCTCTAATCCTGAAAACCTTATTTATAATGAAAATGCACGAGGAATAGCGGTGGAATAAGCTAAAACTGGTTCATAGGAGGTTTAAGGCCGTTTTAGTATCTAAATGTCATTTTGAGATGTCATCTTGTGAAATTTACAAAAAGGAGTGTAAGCAATTTTTTTTTCGTTTCTTACTAAGACAAAAAGGATAGATATTTTGCATAAATTATTTATATTTTCCAGTAACCAGAGTTTTAGATTGGTGACTTTTTTCCCAGTAAATTTGACATAAGGAAGGCGTAGCTAATACGGCTAAGAAAATATATATTAAATAAGGATTTGTTTGACGTGGCGTAAACCCGAAGTAAGTGCTTCAGCTCGGTTTAACTTATTCCGAGGTTGAACACAGTATTAGTGAAAAATAATAATTAAGGCTGATAGAGTTTGGGATTCCAAGGTATTTACGTTTTGCGTTTATGAAATACTAGACACGTTTATTAAAGAAATTATAAAATAAGGAGAGACCAGAAACATTATGCCGCTATTCAAGACTTAATCAGCGAGGGAAAAAGTTTTTGTATTAAAACAAATGATCTTGCTGAAATAGGTATCACTAGTTGAGCTCGATGCTCAACTTGGTTCTCCTTTTTATTCTCAAATTGAATTTGTTTCATTCAAACCTTTAATATACATTTATAAACCTAGTAAAGTTGCTTTGGGAAAACTAATTTACAATACTCGCATACTTTCCTTCTCTTACGTGTAATTTTGACTATCTTTTTAACGACTGAACTGGTTTTGATTGAATTATAAACTCTGGTTGTTTAAGCTAATAGCAACCTTATGACATTTTTCTGTGTGGACTTATGTATGTATGTATTTGTCAGTTTATCTATTTTTACTTGCTTGGTTTCATATAAAACAAAAATTCGGAGTTTTAATTAAACGTAAATTTCGGTCATGAAATATATCAGTTTGTGCGTCCATCCCTCGCTGGGACTATTATGTCAATTTCATATTAAATTATATTCTTAACGGTTACAGTAGACCAATTTGATTTAAATTGTTACGGAGCACTTCTTTTTGATTCCCAAAGAGGAGAAATTCCAAACTTTTTGTTTTAGTTCATCTAGAACAGCATGATGTTATACAGGATCCGGCAGCGAGGTATGGAAGATTTGAACGGGGCGAGGTGGGGGGAACCGTATTGTTATGAGTATGGGTAGTATCGACTCGTTGCGAGATGCCATTTCAGTAACCATGGAGCCGCGGTCGGCGGTCGATTGCGCATGGTGTGTTTGTTTACAACACGTTCATTGAAACGGACCGTTCGGTCATTGAAACACAGAGACGATTCCGAAACCATTTTAATATTGGCCGCGACGGTCGTGTTCCAAAGTTTGATACGATTATGAAGTGGGTGAATAGCTTTCACAGAACTGGTTCTTTGAGACCTGGAACTGCGCGAGGAGGTGACGAACGGTAAGGACTCCAGAAATTATTAAAGGAGTGCGTCAAGCAGTTGAAACCAGCCCTCGTCGATCGTCTGTATGTCACGCTCGGGCTCTACGGATGTCAGAACTGAGAAGACGACGTATCAACTTGAATACTGAATATTATCAGGAACAAAGGGGACTTAATTTTTGTCGAGTTCGAACTTTTAAGATGAGTTGCATTTTTAATGAAAAGAAATTCTATTGGAATATTTGTGACTTCCTTGCAAGAGACCATGAAAAACAAAACTTTCTTGCAACCGTTGAGAATCGAACACAAGAAGCATATCGCACGATCGAGAAAAATCTTTAGATGAGAAGTTCTTTTATATTGCACGTATTTGGTATGAGCCTTATTTTTTAAGTTTTTCAAGTGTGACAGTCGCTTATTATACCATGGAGGCTTAGACAGCTTTTTTTTCTGTATTGAGGGTACAAATATCTCAAATGCACTTTTTAGTATGCACACAAATTTACTATGCATTTCATTTGTGTTTAGATTTGCAAATTCAAAATTGCATTTAAATGAACCAATATAAGAATTTAATTCAGTAAAGTTTGTTTTAGCAAAATTTAATGATTTAAGTGATTTAGTATTTGATTCTAAATAATCATATTTTTCAATACAGATCATAATTTGCTTATGGTGAATAGAATCGTTAACAAGTTCAAATAGTTAAAAACTTTTGCTTTAAAATCATCGGTACAGGTAAAGACTAAATCTAAAATATTATTTAATGAATTAACAATATTACTAACTCGACTAAAATTTAAAGAGTACAACAAACTGGTCAATAAATTGAAATTCAAAATCATTTCTCACATTACATGGAACCAAAAGTATATCTTCGTTTGACCAATACCAGTTTATATCCGAAAAGTTAAAATCGCCAATAATACAGGTGTTATTAGATTTAGAGCTTATTTTATATATAAAATCGATATTTTCAATATGACATAAATATTTATCTAAGTTACTATTAGGAGGAACATAACTAGCAATAAAATAGATTTCGAAGACATCTGAATGGAAACACACAGCTGCTCCACATGTTGAACAGGTAATTTAATTTGTCTGCCAGCCAAGACAATACGAGTAGCTATCAAGACTCCGCCACCGCGTTCATAGGCGGAGGTGCATCGATCCCATCGAAAAACGTTATAAAATCTACTGTCGAACAATTCTCTTGATTTAATTGCAGTATAAAGCCATGTTTCAGTGATAAAAATTACATCATATGCAGTATCATTTGAACTATTAAAAAGGCTGGCACCTTAGTTCTCAAGCCACTTGACTTGTGGTAGTATACTTTCAATTATTCATTGTGGGAAATGAGCAATAAAATCTTCAAGAAAGTATAGTTTTGAGTCTCAAATTAAACAGCTCTAATTGTACCATCTTCAGGCACAATTTTACCAGCCGCGGCAGAGATTTTTCCAGCTTTGGCTGTAATTTTACCAGCATCATTGATTGCCAAGAACATCTTTTGTTTCTGGAGTGTTTGAGAGTATACCAGGAGGCCAAAGCATTGGATAAATATCAGCACTCAAAGGCATGACCAGTTCAGACAAAGAGGACAACAAAAAAATCAAAATTAAATTAAAGTTAAGCAAATGTACTCGTATAATTCCTTGAAACTCAGGAAGAATTTTGTGCAAAGTTTTGTACTAGATATATGTAGTAATTTCATGTAATTTGTTCATGTTAATCCAAGTTCTCAAGTAAAAAAAGCAAATCTACTTTAAATGAAAGAGTATCACTCCAAAATTATTTTATTCTGGGCAACTTTACCCCCTAGACTATTAACAAACAGAACAAACTCACCTTCGATTGTTTGACACACATTCGTGTCTAGTTGTTATTCGGTAATAACTCTTTGATGTTATGATGGCAGCAGACCTTAACCTAAATCTGACCGATGCATTACACGAAACAACTCCGAACGAATGTCATTTGAGTTGTCATTAGATGGAGGCACAACATTCTCGGCACACATAGCTTCCTGTTAAAATCTAATGGACCAACACCAAAGCACTTGCAACGCAGAAGAGAATTTCACTAGAACTCTCTTCGAAAATTTCAATTATCACTGCATCATTACTCAGTCGCAAGAATGTGTTGAACTAATAATGGAAGCCTTTGTGTCTGCCGCAACACCATTAGGCCCTGACAGCGCGCCAGCAGCGCAGTGACTTCACTCCTCTACTCAATGACAACACCAAAATTGCATGCGCCAAGCTACCAGTCATGCTGTCTTTTGCTCCCGATTCCCAACAACCATTGGGGACAATGGAATCTGCAACTAAGTCCCTGAATGGGACCAATGCGATGGTTGCGGCGATGCATCAGAAAGTATAAATCAGTTGTGGAGTTTGTGGCGGCTTAACTCTGACCTAAATATATGAAACTAAACCACTTAAAATACAACCTGATTCGATGGATGTTTTTTTAATTTATTTTTTTTTTCTCTGCTTTCGGGAACTGGGTCTGGGATGTAGGGACCCAAATGACTTTTAACCACCAGCTCCCCTAACACACTTCGATCCACCGGATGCGGCTCGCACCACACACAAAACTAAAATCCTTTCACCTTTTAATGGATTTCGCGTGTCAGAGGGACGTGTCTTGGGTTATTTGGTTTGAGTGCAAGCCCTTTATGTTGAATGACATGCAAGCAAGCATCTCGAAATCGATAACCACACACCGCACGGGAGGGTAATGACCGCATTAAATGGGAGTCCTTAATTTTTGGGCGTTATCTCTCTCGAGCAAGTTGAATTTTTGATTAATTAAAGTTGACTGACCCAGATTGTGCCTGAAGGAAGAATCAGTGAATGGAAAAGGATGAACGGAAAAAAAACATTAATAATAATTAGGGTAAGGAGTGCATTGATTTAAATTTTGGTGTAAGAGAAGATTTGGGTTAATGGACTGGAAGTTGACAGCATGCGATTGTGTGTAGGTACGTGTGCCTGAGGACTTTGATTTATGTCTTACAGAAAAAGATACGAGTAACTATAGGGAGTCATGTTTTTCTCATTCATTTGACCAAAAGATACCGCATGAACCAATCGAGGTATTTAGTATGTATTTTTATTTAAGTGCAAGGCGATCTTTATATCTATCGGGCCCCGTGTATAGATCCGGTTTTGTTTCAAAGATGGAAGGTGCCTCTCTTCTATCTGGTGTCTACATGTCTTTTTTATTTCAATTCACATTTTTTGCAATTTCACAGTAGAGCTTAGTTCATGTTAGGGGTGTTCTTGGCCCTATTTTAAACTAGCCTGTATCTTCATTTCACTTGATACCTTTTCCTACGTCTCTAGGAACCCAATGAATTGTGACCTTTATATTCTAGCGTGCTCACACACCAATCGAATTGCATAGAAATTTAACGATTTCAGTGGACTTTGCTATTCGACATGATGCAAGGTTTTGGTTACAGTAGTTTCTTTGTAGATTTTTTTCGGCTCATTTTCCTTTTGCATTCACTCCTACCTGGAAACACGTAGAAGAATAACCCATTGACGGAAAAAGTTGGGTTCTGAATCTAAAAATGTCTGCACCCTTGCCTTCAGACGTTCTCGTTCCATAAGTATACTATTTGGTGACATTTGCATTAAAAGAGTAGTTCACTATTTCATCTGCCATTCTAAAGTTTTTTTTCGAAGATAGGCTTTTTAATCTTGTCATTCTTTTGATGATACTGAAGACCTAGAAATGGGTTCTCTTTCACTACGCAGGTAGGTAGAAATGACTACCACTGTCAGTCTAGCTCTGTGGCCCAATAAGCACTTAAGTGAGCGATTTAGGTTCCATAACTCGTATGAACCTTTGGATGGAATTGATATGGGGATTTGTGAACAGTCATACGGAGTCATCCAGTTTGGATTAAGTTCAAAAATATGAAAGCCTGTAGTAGGTTCTGATGCCTCTCTTTTATTTTTTGTTTGCTTTTGCAAAATCTTCAGGAAATTAGATAACTCACTTAAACGGACCACCACACTTATCCGATACTATCCACACTGTGCCAAGCTAGGCAGCTTGTTGACTTGTGCTGAAATAGCAGCCAATCCGATTGAGTGATCATCATGCCTACCGCACCCTAAACCTCCATAATAGCCTCCAGTCCGCTAGCCCGGGATGTAGGGAATTCAACAGAGGGCAGGGCACAGAAGTAACATAAGTGTGTCCTAGAGCCATTTCGTCGGGTCTTTGATTTACATTTACATTTCCAAAAATTCGTCAATGCCGTCAAAAAATGCCCTTACTAATGATTGTGATCTGTAAAGATCAGTGTATTTGCAGAGGAAATAGCGGTACGGGACTGTTTCCTTTTTCCGGTGGTCAACACAGCTATGACAGTGACATGTTCGCTGCATGCTCTGCTATTGACCAGTGTCCGCTACAGGTACTTCTTCTTCTTCCTTTTCTTCGGCGCTGTTATGATCTCGATGTCGAGGGGATCATAACTCTCCCACGTATCTGCTTCACACTAGTGATCCGCCTGTGGGGTTCGCCGGGTTGACCTCAGAAATCGGCGGCAAGCCTCCCGGTTTTGTATTGTTCCATTTCTGAGGCCAACTGAATGCTGGTGTTTTTGCATTTGTTTGTACCAGGAGTGTTTAGGCCTACCTTTCTTTTTATTCCGAATTGGAACGTTGTCCGCTACAGGTACACTGAAAATAAACTCCTAGGTAATATTGACAAAAACGTTTTGTTTAAATTTTTGTCAATACGAAAGAATGATTTTGTTGATTCCACATAATTTTTATAATTCAGCATGATTTTTTGTCAGTTTAACAAAATAATGCACTACAAATAATATTGTCAGTTTAACAAACCAAGTTTTGTTAATACATATAACAAAATAAAACAGAGTTTTTTGTCACATCGACAAACTTTTTTGTGATGTTAACAAAATGTTTGTTGTATCTACAAACAAATCTGTTTTGTAAATGTTTATGAATATCACAAAGTTTTTGTTAATTTATTTTTGTCAATTTAACAAAAAATGAAAACATTTTTTGTTAAAATGACATTTTGTTTTGGGGTTGAATTATTTTGTAATATTGATAAAATAATATTATCAGATAGATAAAACTATTTTATAAGGAAACCAAAAAATTTCTTTTGTGTATGATATAGTCCACACTTGTTTTTTGTTAAAAAATCGAAGTAAGATTAACTGAACTTAACAAAAATTGCGTATTGTCCATACGCATTCACAGATGGTTACATGTGAGATCGTAGGGACGAAACGCCAATTTTTGTGGACTTAAATCCGAAAAAAAAATATTTTGACGAAATTAATTTTGTGGATTCAACAAAAGAAATTTGTAAAATTGGCAAAATATTTTGTTGAATTGAAAAAATATTTTGTTAATTTAACAAAATATAACAAAAAAGTTTTGTTAATATAACAAAACAATTTTGTAAATTTAACAAAAAAATTTGGTTAATCCGATAATAATAAAAAAAAAAAACAAATTTTTAACATTAACAAAAAAATTTGTTAATACAACAAAAGAAGTGTCAATATGACAAATTAATTTTGTAAATTCTACGAAATTTTGTCATATTGACAAAATATTTTTGTTATTTCAACAAATTAATCTGTTAGCATAACAAATAATTTTGTGGATACAACAAAATATTTTTTGTTGCCTCAACAAAATTCTATAATTTTTGTCAATTTGATAAAACTTTTTGTTGCACGTATATTGACAAAATTTTTGTCAGATCAACCTACATTTTTATCATATATACCTAGATTTTATTTTCAGTGTAGCTACAATCCTGGCTATGTCTTTCTTGTGGCTGCAAATTGTTTCGACTAGGTAGCTTTAGCTAGAACTGTACACTTCTAAGACGCAAAATATTAGTCGATGGTTATCAACACAATACAAAACTTACAGCATGAATACAATGTAAATTATATTATTCTAGGGGAAAAAAAAAACAACTTATTTTGCGTTTTTCCTTCTTCTTAAATCAGCCAGACTACGGGCGTCATTTTCTAGGTGTCTGAATTTGACCAAATTCCCCTAGAATAATATAATTTACATTGTATTCATGCTGTAAATTTTATATTGTGTTGATAACCATCGACTAATATTTTGCGTCTTAGAAGGGTACGACAGCATCTAACTGATGAGCCCAACTGTCGTACCTGGCAGAAACGCATTTGGACTAAAGGTCGCGAAAAAACTTTCAATTGATTTAATCAATACAGTCCACAAAAACAAAAACAAAAACTTATTTTTCGTTTTTCCTTCTTCTAGAACTGTACATGTATGACCGAAAGGAAGGTTGTTTTGTCACAATTTGTTATCTGTTCTTTAGGGCAAGTACATATTAGTTTCGGATAAGAAATGTTTTTATCATATCGTCCGTCAGTCTCTGCATCTATACGTTCGATAATCCATTTTTGACCTATTCCTTCATATTTAAATAACAGCTCACACAAGTTTCTAGTACCTACCTGCTCCATAGAATACTGAAAAAAAGACCTTGTCAAAGCTTTCTAGACAGGTCGAAAAAATCTTGAAATGTTTGTAGCTTTAACTATAATATTATAGTTTAAGCTAGTTTTATTCACACAAATTGAAGCTTAAGCTTGAAAACCCAGCTTAAATTAAATGAATTTATAGCGTTGGCTATAACTAGCTAGCTTTAGCTTATTTTTTTTTCATTAAAAATCTAGCTTTTACATACTTAAAAATGCAAGTCTGAGCTTTAGCTTTTTTTTTATTCACAAGGACCAATAAACAGCCTAAATAACGAAGCTAAAGCTAGAATTTCTATCATAAGCTATTTAGCGTTATCATTTTTTTATTCACATAAAACAAAGCGTAAGCTAGAACTGTCTAGCTTCAGCTGGTAGTAAAAGCTATGACTAGTTAGCTTTAGCTTCCTCCAAAAAAAGCTTTATCTTTTTATTATTCACAAGACCCAATGACTCAGCCGGAGATATCGTCCAGAGTCCTTCAGTTTTTTTTTAAGAATGCCAAGCCTTGCCGAAAATTTTATGTTTTGAATTGATTAACAAAGTTCTCTCCAACCTTGCTGCTGGGATTTCTAAAAGGTAGAGGAGTTTTGGCTTCCAAATTTATGTTGAGGACAATCCATCTGTATTGCGAATAGATTCCTGAAGGGAATTTCCTACAATTGGATTAAATTTGTTATTTAAGATCGTAACATCTTGTACATCCTTACATCCGTCATAATTTTCCGATCTGAGAAAAAAATATTGGAAGTGTTCATTTACACAACAAACCAAGTTTTTGATGACACCAATTGTGTTCTATTTTGCTTTATTCTTTATGTGACATAATTGGTAATACTTATTTTGTAACTTTTGTTTTACTCTTTATGTGACATAAATTAACATTTACTTTGTAATACACTTTGTCATCATATTTATAAAGTAATTTATTTGACATAGTTGTAACATAATGTGTCATCAATTTTTGATTGTTTAGTTTAAGTATAAAAGAGACATACATACTTACTTACTTACTTACGATGGCGCCACTAGAGCGTGGTGCTCCTGGGCCTTGCTTAGTATGCCCCTCCAGCCGACTCGATCGCTAGCCTGCCGTCTCCAATTTCGCACTCCAAGTTGTCGGAGGTCTCCTTCTACTTGGTCGCTCCATCGAAGATGAGGTCTACCTTGGCTTCTGACTCCCTCGGGTTTGGCGTTGAAGACTTTACGAGCTGGAGCGTCGTTGTCCATTCGCTCTACATGGCCAGCCATCTTAGTCGTTGAATTCGAATTTTTCTGGCTAGGCTTATGTCGCTGTACAGTTCGTATAGTTCGTCGTTGTATCTTCTTCGCCAAATGTTGTTTTCTCGATTTACGCAGACAGGACCATAGATCGTACGCAGAACTTTTCTCTCGAAGACTCCAAGTGATTTTTCATCCGATTGGGAGAGGGTCCATGCTTCTGCACCATATAGCAGGACCGGGATGATTAGTGTTTAGTGCTTACTCAGCCCAAAGAAACAGTGATTAGCAAGAGTTAGTCTGCGTTTGATTTCGGCGCTGATGTTGTTGCCTGAGTTTACAGCAGTGCCCAGGTAGACAAATTCACTGTCTACCTCGAAGTTATACCTATCAATGGTCACGTTCTGACCCAGTCGGTGGTGGGATTGGACTTTTGTTGATGAAAGCATATACTTCGTCTTGCCCTCGTTTATTTTCAGTCCCATTCTGCTTGCTGCTGACTCCATTGTAGTGAATGCACCGGTTACTGCTCGCTTTGTTCTTCCTATCACGTCAATGTCGTCCGCAAACCCAAGTAATTGTGTCGATTTATTGAAGATGGTGCCTGATGTGCTTGCATGGGTGTTTCGTATGACATTTTCAAGCACAATGTTAAAACAGCTGCATGACAGTGCGTCACCTTGTCCTAGCCCTCTGGTGGTTTCGAAGGATTCAGTGAAGTCCCTACCAACTTTGACGGAACAGCGAGCATTTTCCAACGTCATCCTGATAAGGCGTATCAGTTTAGCAGGGATTCCAAAGTTGGACATGGTACGATAAAGTTCAGCTCTATTAACACTGTCGTAGGCTGCTTTAAAATCGACAAACAGGTGGTGGGTATCGATGTTATATTCTTGGGTTTTTTCCAGGATCTGGCGCAATGTGAATATTTGGTCAGTTGTAGATTTTCCAGGTCTGAAGCCGCATTGGTAAGGACCTATAAGATCATCAGCAAAGGGCTTGAGACGTTCACATAAAACGCTGGACAGGATCTTATAGGCGATGCTTAAAAGACTTATGCCTCTATAGTTGGCGCAGAGTCTCCTTTTTTGTGGATCGGGTAGATGGTACTGAGATTCCATTCATCGGGCATACTTTCCTCCGACCATATTTTGCAGATGAGTTGGTGTATGCTCCTGACCAGGTCATCTCCAGCATGCTTATAAAGCTCCGCTTGTAGACCATCGCATCCAGCTGCTTTGTTCATCTTTAGTCTGTTGATGGCTACTTTGATTTCATTTTGGTCGGGTGGATGTAACTCATGGACGTCATCTAGATTCGCTGGTACAAGTTGATTTTGGGCGGGATTTTGACTGTCATCGCCATTAAGCAACTGGTTAAAGTAGTCTCTCCAGATGGCTAACATCGCCTGCGTTTCCACTATGGTATTTCCATCCTGATCTTAGCAGGGCCCAGGGCGGTTTGTGAAACCTGATGTAGACTGTTTTACTTTTCTGTAGAAGTTCCGCACCTCTTTTCTGCAAAAACATCTCTGCATCTCCTCGACTTCGCGTTGCTGGTGTTCTTTTTTCTTCCTCCTGGGTAGGCGTTTCTCCTCTTTCCTTCGCTCAACATGGAGATTTCTTGATGCTCTAGTATCTCTTTGGAGCCACGACTTATACGCCTCCGTTTTGGCTTTGTTTGCCTGAGCACATTCGGAGTCGAACCAGGGGTTTCTGGCGGGAAGGCGTGAGAAGCCCAACACCTCTGACGCAGCACTTCTTATAGCTTGTTGACATAGCTGCCATTGTTCTTCCGGGTTCATATCATCAGTCGAAGGATTTCTCGCAAGCTCAAGGGATACGCGGTCGGCATAGGCAGCGGCGGTCTCTTCCGATTGAAGTCGTCCAACATTGAATTTCCTCGGCGTAGTCGGTGTTCGCCTAAGAACTTCCATGGAGATTCGTACTCTAAGTTTGGCACCGACTAGGTAGTGGTCCGAGTCGATGTTTGCTCCTCGGAAAGTACGGACATTCATAATGCTGGAGGAGTGTCTTCCATCAATCGCAACGTGGTCGATTTGGTTGCAGGTTCGACCATCTGGGGATCGCCATGTGCCCTTGTGGATGTCGAGACGTGGGAATCGTGTGCTGCTCAGCACCATGTTTTTTCCCGCTGCAAGATCGATGAGCCTAAATCCGTTATCGGAGGTGGTGTCGTGCAGGCTGTGTTTTCCGATCGTCATACCAAAGATGTCCTCCCTCCCAATTTTGGCATTAAAGTCTCCCAAGAGAATTTTAATGTCATGTTTGGGACACTGCTCATAGGTTTTGGCGAGGAGCTCATAGAAGCTTTCTTTGGTAGCGTCATCTTTCTCTTCTGTAGGGGCATGGGCGCTTATTAGGCTTATATTGTGGAATTTGGCCTTAATGCGGATTGTTGTCACTCTTTCGCTGACTTCACGAAAGCTCAAGACATTTTGCCTAAGTCTTCCTCTGACAGCAAATCCGCACTCAAACAGGCGCGATCCCCCATCAAGGTGGCATTTCCCATAGTAAAAGTTACAGTCATCTGTAATTCTCAGGCCTGGTCCATCCCATCGCATCTCCTGGAGGGCTGTTATATCAGCTTGTAGACGGTTTTCATCACAATAAATTTTCCCTTTCATGACCGGCTAGTGAGGCCTGTGCATGACGTGTAGATCGTGTTGGTGGTTGGATCCTCAGAGCGCATCTTTTCTCCTGCTCCTAGTTCCTGAGAAGAGAACTCAGGTATCTACAACCTATGGATCCGATGGATCCAACGCTCGTCGTTAGTTCACCTTTCGGTTATCCAGCGGGCACCGCGCGGAGGTGACGATGCGATTTTGTCCACCATTATAAAAGAGACATAATGCCTAAAAAAAAATTATTCGTTATACGTTTATTCGTTTATTAACAACTAGCCGACCTGTACTCGCGTTGCTTCGCAAATTGTAACTACGAATATTTTCTTAATATTTATATTAGCATATGAAAACATTTCTCAATGGGACTGAACATATTTGCTTCAATAATATTAATTTTAGTTTATATGTATAACATACCGTATCGAATTAGATTCTCTTTCACACTTGAAAAAAAAGAGCTTGTTCATGTTTGTGCCTATTATAAATATAACAATATAGAAAATAATAAAATTTATTTCAAATAAACGGGTTGACTACTTTCTGAGATCAATCAACCAAACTTTAAAATGGTTTCGCTTTTAAATAGTTCATGTGCACGGCACTGTAGTCAATTGAATGTCCATTTTTGTCACCCAAAATGCTATTGAGTGTATTCAAGTATGTAACTTAAAAAATAAAATGCACGACTGGATCGCACAAGCTTGCTCTTATGTAAAAGTACTTTGGAATTTAAAATACATTTTATAAATATAAAACATGGATTTAATGAGACAAAAATGTTCAAATGTATGGAATTGCCGTCTGATTAATCTTTTTGATATTTAAGTAATTTTTTATATGACAAATTTCCTTAAAATTTTTCGAGAACAAAATAGATTTTAGAAATAGTTTTTTTTCGAATATTTTTATATACAATATTATTTTAAACTTAAGGGGGCTCCTGTTGAAAATTTTTGGTTAAAATCGTTAGAGCTGTTGATGAGAAATAACATTTCCCCCCAAACATTTTTTTTACCAAAATGTATTCCGTGTCCATAATATCACACCTATTTTTTTTATCAAAATCGTTAGAGCCGTTTTCGAGATAAATAAGATTATGCATTACGGATTTTAGAGCTAAAAAAAAAAATTCTATTTCTCCTCTAGGGAATCACCGAAGACACTTAAGTACCGAGTTTGAAGAAAATAGCTCCAGTGGCTTAGGCTCTAGATCGAGGTACAGATATACAGACATACGGACATACAGGCATACAGACAAACAGACGGAATCGTCGGACCCACTTTATTCGTCTTCGCTATTATCGTAATGTCAACTTTGATCAAAATCTCGAGTTCGATTTTATTTTCAAATACCTATATCGCAAGTAAAAGGAGCCCACCCCCACATTGCTCAGCGATGTGACGATAGAATTAGAGGAACAAATAAATGTGTGTGTGTCGGTTGGTTAGATAAACTATACAATACAGAAAAATTGAATATGTAGGTAGGTAGGTAAGAGAAAAAACGTAACTATTGAATGGAACAGATATTAAGAGAGAGAGAGTATGGGAACGGGAAGAAAAGAAAATTAAAAATGTTGGAATGATAATGACATGAAACAAAGCAGCGACCTCGCGATTGTGATGAAATCTAATTCCTGGACAAAATAAATTCAAAAAGTTTATAATTTTATAATATGTTTTTATTTATTTCTCAGGTTGTATGTGTAACTAAGAAGTGATTTTGGGCTTAAAATTTGCGCAACAATATTGACTTTATAATGTAAAATTAATAATATTTAAGTTTGATAAATCATTAATGAAAAAAAAATTATAGCCATAAACACTCTTATATTAATATAGAAAATAATAAAATTTATTTCAAATAAATCGGTTGACTACTTTCTGAGATCGTGCGTTACAAACTTTAAAATGGTTTCGCTTTTATATAATAGTATAGATATAGATAAACGTTGTTTTTTTTGTTGAATCAATCAATTCTGTCAAGAACAAGTTCAAGTGCTTGTCTCTTGTTTTCAACAAAATTCTCATTGTGCATGAACAGTAAGAAATTGGATTACTCGAATTGTATTAAACAGTGAGAGATCAAACAGGAAGTATTACCTCTGTTGCAGATCGTCAAGTTAGTTTCAATTGAAAATTCGGAAGGGGTCTCACCTCGTCGTTCATTGATCTCTGAGCTACCCAACAGAGTATGCCGTGCATTAGCACCAGAAATAATGCGAGAAACAGATTGACGCAGCAACTTCAACAGAAACTTTAACAGCAACGAAAACTTCAACATCAAAAGTCTTGTGAAATAGATTACAACATGAACTGCGTTTTTGACAGCATATAATCAAAATACAGGGTGGCAAACCAATTGTGCTACAATAAGAAATTCAAATAACTTTTCTTTTAATCGATGTATTTCATTTATTTTTTTTTTATTGGTTAGAAAATTAAATTTTATTTTAAATAGTTAGTTGTTTTTAAAGATTATTGACCGCAAATGACCTCCACGCTGTCCCACGCATATGCGGCACCTGGTCAAAAAATTATTCATTGCGGCCTGAAGAGTTGAAGTTGGGATCGCCTCAATTATTGTCGTTATGGACTGCTTTAGTTCAGTTAAATTCCTGGGCTTCGTTTTATACACCTCTTGCTTGACATAACCCCATAAAAAGAAGTCTGGTGCAGTCAGGTCAGGTGACCTTGGGGGCCAGCGAAGAGTGGAGTTCCTAGAAATTAATTTGTTTGCGAATTTTTTGTTTAGCTCCGCCATAACTGGTCTGGCTATATGTGCAGTTGCTCCATCTTGCTGAAACCAAACGCTGTTGAATGGTATACGTCTTCGGCGCAGTTCTGGGTAAAAAAACTCCTTCAACATCTTTAAATAACGGTCCCCATTGACAGTAACGGTTACACCGTTTTCTTCAAAGAAGTACGGCCCGACAATACACCTTGATGAAACTGCGCACCACACAGTGACTCGTTCTGGGTGCAGTTCCGTCTCATGGAGCATTTCTGGATTAGACTCATTCCATATACGGCAATTTTGCTTGTTTACATTGCCGTTAAGATCAAAATGGGCCTCATCAGACATGAACAAACAATTGATCAATGTGTTGTCTTCATTGCCATTTGCCATTGATATCATTTTTTGGCAAAATTCCAGGCGAACAGGCAAATCCTGAGGGTTTAACTTGCTAGTAATTTGGACTTTGTACGGAAACAAGTTTAAATCGTCATGAAGTATCCGTTGTAATGACCGTCTACTAATTCCAATTTGCCCCGATAAGTTTCGGGTCGAAACGCTCGGATTGGCCTGTATTGCAGATGCTACTGCTGCGATTGTATCCTGAACCCGAACATTGGCATCTCGATGGTACGGCCTTCGTGCGATCCTTCCAGATTCGGCAAACATGTTTACAAACCTCATAATGGTCCATCTACTCGGGGGATTACCGCCAAACTCCCGCCTAAATTCCCTTTGGACGGAAATGACGGACTGCAAAGCATGGTACCGTTGCACTATCCAAATTCTTTTCTCCGTATCCCAAGCATCCATTTTTATAAATCTAAATAGTAACCTACAAAATAAAAAAAAAAAATAAGTCGATTACTCACACAGAAAAAAAGTTATTACGTTTTATTTTTGTACCACAATTGGTGCGCCACCCTGTAGTTTCAAAAATGCAAAATGAATTTGCCGTACATAATATGATAAAAATTAACATGAATTGTGTCAATGTATAGGACTTGCGCAATTTATCGTACTAAAATTAATTTGTTTAGGTAATTCTTCCATTGTCAAAACCAGAATAAATAGACGAAACAAAAATACGGTTGTCACATTTTCATTTGGGTATTGATAACACTGACAAATTTCGCCTTAAATTTGGTAGCATTTGCTCAGCGACATCGAATTTAGGGTTTAGATCTAACGTATGTCGATGTCGAAGTTGCTGTGTTAATGTAATCAAAGTTATTTAAAACCAGTGGCTCTAAAAAAAGTGACCTAGTTGTTAAAGTTGCTGTGCCAATCTGTTTCTCGCATAAGCCTTCTGCATTTTAGTCCTTCAGCCAGACAACCGTCAAATCAGATTAGCACAGAAGAAAGCTTTCAAGTGTTTCTGAACCAAAATACAAATTAGTTTTATATCTTACGGGCACTGAACGGATTTTGACTATCCTTAAAATTTAAATTTAAGTACGATCTTATATGAGGGCCAACTTGGACAATCTTCTGTCATCCATCTCCAGCAGTTTCCATATATATGTATATTTGAAATCTAGTTTTAGTATATTTAAGAATAACGGTGGCTTATTAATTTCAAGATGAACCATGTAATTTGGAGTACAGGCCGGCAACCGAAAAATTCATTTAAGAAAGTATCTTTAAAACTTTTCAACAACAAACATCGAACCGCCAGCAACCACACACTTGAGCTCTATACAGCATGATGAAAGAACCAGAGGCACGAAATATCTGGGTCTTTGGCTATATGGTCTAGAATTTTACTCTCTATGCAACACCTGCAGACTGAAGAAATAGCTCTCTTAGCTAATTTAGTCTCAAAATGCTATTTAAAGTTAGGACTAGGACAGATCACAGCACCGAAATGCTTATACTCTCCAACAATTTCCAAATTCTGATCATTATAGGTCCACTTTTCATTTGTCGAGTATCTACCACTTCCATCTCTGAAGATCATAATTTTAGAATTTCCAAGATTTGCAGTGTGGTTCGAAATATCACAGTTGCGCTCCAGACGGTTGGTCATCAGTTGCATTCCTTTAAATGATTCTACCAGAAAAACAATGTCATCGGCGAAATTGAGGCACGTTATTTGTCATCCTCCGAACTCTATGACTCTATCCTCCCTCCAGCTTTCTCGACAATATCATTTTACAACAAAATAAAGAGCAACACACATCCTTGCCTGACTCCCATTTGTGTTTCAAATTAATCCGAACTAAATTTCCCATTCCAAACAAAGGACAGATTGTTTTCATACATTGCTTGCCCAAAGTATTGAGCTTATACAATAATGATTCACGGCAAATGGAGTCGAAGGCAGCTCGTAAATCTGCGAAAAAAGTATATAGATTCTTCGTTTTGCTTTTAAAGTAATCAGCAATGTGAAATAATGTGAAAATCTGATCTATAGTCGAGTGGTTTTTCCGAAGACCAGCTTGAAACATGTAGAGTATGTTTTTATCGTTAACCCACTCTGTGAGCCTTTTAAAAATAAGTGTGCTGAATAACTTCGCTAAAGAATTCAAAATTGAATTGCCCCTGTAATTCTCGGGATTATATGCTCGGAATTTTTATGCAGTGGATAGATGACTGCTTTTTTGATACTGGTTGATATTTCTTCAGCCTCGAAAATTTTATTAAATTCTTTAGTTTGCGAGAACATGGTACTGGGAAGTACAGTTAATTTAGAATTCTGAAAAAATTCTGTCATCTACTGGCACTTACCATATTCAGTTCTTTCTAAGACAGTCGGCACTTCCAAAACTGTAAACGGTGCATATTGTCTAAGAAAACCGGAGCTGCATATCAGACAAGGGGTAAAAACCGAATAGTGTTGCAAAAACCTTCTAAAGTAATCCTGCAGATTGGATGCTTGTAGTGATGATCCAATCGTACTATGCCTTACATTAATTGGTTAGGCAGCATTTCACGACATTGAACAGTTTTGAGTTTTCGAAGCATTAAACTCCACAAGTGTTCTTATACCCCAAGATCACTTCAGATTGAACGAATAGGTCCAACCAAAACAAGACAAAACTGAAGACTGAACAAATAAGTTAAGATCCCTGATTAGAGTCAACTTGTTTACAGAGGACTGCCGGCCGTCCCTCGAACCAAACAAGGGCGCAAGACTAATCAAAACGTCGGACCTTGCGATTTGTGCCATACTGGTGCTACAAGATAAAACTCCATTGCCCATCTCACTAAGGAAGGAATATCGCTGGATTTATTGGTTAGATTAATAAATTCTAATTCAAGTTAATTTGATATGATTTCATTAAATTGGACAAAAAATATTTAAACATAGAAAAAAAAGATGGGCCAGAAACAAGTTTTTTTTTTTTAAATGCAATAAAATGAACAAAACTAAATTTTGTCCATATATTATACCTTTATTAGTAAGAGCAAACATTCCTATTAATTATGAAATACAACCTAGTTCAAGATCAAGTGGCTGCCTCGCCTGGGCGAATATTCCCAGATCTTTGTGCATTTCGGCCAAAACTTCTTTTCAAAAAACACACTGTTTGGGATATACAATACAGCACTTACTCACTCACTCACTCACTCGATATTTTCCAACATTATTCAAACAAGCGTAAAGCCACTCTTTGGGAAGTACGATACTCACTTTCTGTCAAGATTTCGAACAGGAAACAGCTGTCGGTGTTACGACTAAAATAACCTATGATTTAAAAAGAAACCACTAAATACTGTGTATCTGACAGCCCTGAGAGCGTACTCTTCAAATTCTACTAATCTTAGATGAATTTTATCGCATCTATAGGATTGAAAAAGTTCACAACGATTCCAAATTGATGAATCATATTTATGAGAACATGATATTTAAATTTTAATTAGTTTCTTATCTTGATTTTTAGTAAAGAATATTAATGTGAGTATAAAATTAACAATTAACAGGATTTTCGCGAAATATTGCAAATTCTCATGACCCAAAAAGAACATTTATCATAATAGAATTTGTCGAAATTGCTCGAGGTGCTATTTACTCTATCGAACATCAATAAATTAAAAAAAAAAAAAACCAGCCTCATGGGAAGCAGTTAACTGTTTCCCACATTAATTGGAACGGATTTTTAAATACGATGAGTTCGACTTAAAAGTATTGGACACACAAAAATATATGAATCACATTTCATTTATATGCATTAATTCGACTAAAATTAGAAGTAAATTATTGTCTTGATTCTCAAACTACGATCTGCCAGCCAGATCGTCTAAGTGAGTTACAACTCGACTCGTTAATTTATGTACAACTTTATCGGGAAAAAAGAATCTTATTTCCATTTCAATTGAAACCGCGGAGACACATAAATTGATCCATTAAAGACATTATTTAGGTTAGGTTGTGCTTGGATGTTTGGATAGATCTGCAGAACTTCCGTTGGGAACTTTTTTAACGAGTCGTGTGGTCTCGAATGAAAACGAAAGCGAATTCTCTTTAAACTTCTTTGAAAAGAATACGGGTATTGAATATTTATAGACGAATTTGAATCGGTTAGATACCGGAAGATGTAATAGAAATCGATGAGAATTGTTTTTTTTTTTGTCCAATGAAGGTCTAGAAGAAAAGTAACGTTACTGATTAATTATATTTGTAAGTTTCGAAAAAGGGCCGGTAAAAGAGACAGCTCGTGTAAAGATTGTTTTTCAATACCACAAATTAGGAGATATTTAAAGCGGGTAAACGAAAATTATGCGTAGATAAACAGTTCAAAAGAAGCCGATTAAAAAGTTTGAAACAAAGGTAAAATGTATCAGTTGAAGATAAATAGGAATTGAATCATAAGTTTAAATAAATGTATGAACAGAAAAATGGACCACACAAGGCAATTGCTTTTCTAAGTCAACTTGATTGATTTTTTGGAAAGTTTCCAAGTAGCAAGAGTCATTCAATATTGTAGTTGAAGAAGTTCTAAATAGTTCACATGCACCAAGTGAAGAAAAAAAATGTTGATAAATTATAAACATAATATTTCTACAAGCTAATGGTAAATTTAATCAGATGTTGAACGATTAGGAAAAACGAAGACGAAGTCTAACAAGAGACTGCGGAAGACTATTAATACTTAATAAAAAAAGAACTGTGTAATAATTATTTTAGTAGTTTGTATCCGATACAATTAATTTTGCCTATAGGGATTCTACAACATCAACAACACTGATCAAACAGGGACAAACTAGATCCACTGCAAACACCCATTGAACAGAGCCACGACACGGCAAACGCCACTGTGCTCAGCCATTACATTGCATTTTCCGGTTTTTGCTTTTCTGCCTTCTTCTTCGACGGCAATCCAAGAGAACAAACATCTTAGTATTAGCTTAGGGATTAAGTTTCGGACTAGCACGCATTTTAGGAAATTAAAACAATTCAATTAAATAATGTTTAAGTTAAGTTAATCAGACCAAAAACATAAATGTTAAAAAAAGAGCCAAATTCTTCTATACAAAAACTTTTGTATGATTTCTGACTAAAATTTGATGGGTTCACTGGCCAAGTTTTTAAAACTTTTCGAATTATAAAAACAAACTTGCCAAGTAAGCCCATCAAATTTTAGGCAGTAATGATTAAATACTAAAATTTCCCTATTACATTGTAGCTGTTTCAATATTATTCTTCTTTAAATATTCGGTATTAAACCTTCATAAAATAAGAACTTGGCGTACTTTTGATCCCAGTACTTTTCACGGCTGACTTGTTACTCGTACACAAAGCTTTTTGTATAGAAGAACTTGGCTCTTTTTTTAACATTTATGTTTTTGGTCTGATATCATATTTCTTAAAAGCTCTTGATGGAAAAGTTTACCAAATGATAACCTTCTTAAATAGGAGTTTTTAAAATTATCTCCAATCTTCATTTTGCCTTAGATGCTGACAACATCGGTCTTATGGTTTGGCTTCTGAAAGCCTAATGATTGTGTATTGATCATCCTCATTACTTAACCTTAAAACATTTTCAAGTTTTTGAATGCATCTCTTCATCTTCTTTGTAACTCCTTGAATGATAGAGTACAAGCTGATGAAGTTAATAGCGGTTACTCTCACCCATTGTTACTAAAATGTGGGGTACCACTGGGGTGTGTTTTGGGACCACTTTTGTTCTCACTTTTGTATCAATGACCTTCCGTTTGTTGTTGTCAATAGCTATTTTATATGTATTCAGATGGCGTTTTGATCTACACGCAGCGTTCACTTCGATTAATTAAAGACAATGTGGTTTTAAAAAGAGCAATTTCTAGTTTTGGAATTCATGACAAATTTGTTCATTTGTGCAGGATGACGATGGAGAATGCACGCTGATCCATCAAGGTCAGAAAATATCTCACCTATGCATTTGATGTCAAAAAAGGTTTCAGACAAGGCGATGCTCTGTCGTGCGACTTCTTCAACATCGTTCTTGAAAGAATAGTGCAAAGCTCACGCGTCAATAGAAAAGGGACAATCTTTCAAAAGTCCGTCCAATTACTCAGATACGCCGACGACATTGATATTATTGGAAGAACAAAGCGTGATGTCAGTGACGCATTTGTGAGCATTGAGACGGAAGCGAAGAAGATGGGTTTAGCTGTAAATGAGGGCCAGACCAAGTATATGCTGTCATCAAGAAAGGACACACAACACTGACGCCTTGAAAGAACGTCATTATAGACAGCTATAACTTTGAGGTAGTTAAGGACTTTGTCTACCTAGGCGCCGCTATAAATTCAGAAAACAACAACAGTGCTGATATCAAACGGAGAATAACTCTAGACAATCGCTGCTTCTTTGGACTAAGAAGGCAATTGAATAGTCCTTGTCTATGGTGCAGAGATATAGACTTTGTCGAAAGTGGATGAGAGCGTCTTAGAATGTTTCGAGAGGAAAATTCTTCGTATGATCTTTGGTCCCTTCTGCATAGACTGGTAGTGGAGGAAAAGATATAACCACGAACTGTACGGGCTGTACAGCAAAACTGACCAAACTAGCCAAACGAATCAAAGTCCAACTACTGAGATGGTTAGGTCATGTAGAGCGAATGGCCCCAATGTTCCGGCCCGGAAAGTCTTCAAATCCAACCTCGCAGTAGAGGAAAACCGCGACACAGGTGGAGCACGCAAGTGGGAGAGGACGTCAACCAACTTGACGTGCCAAACTGGAGACAGCTAGCCAGGGACCGATCTAGCTGGAGAAGCTTGTTAGTTGAGGCTCTGGTCCACCCCTGACTTTAGCGCCACCTTAAGCAAAGTAAGTGTAAAAGTAGGGGTAGATAAGTGTTCTTTATTCGTTTTAAATCAATCATTTAGGTAGATCCCTTGGCTAAAAAGTGGACAGGGAATAGATCTGCCGTTCATACGAATATTTTCTCGACATATTCATAAACGTTTTTCCAAAGGGCACTGTGAATGGAGGCACCCGCTATACGAAATTCGTTAAAATCGATTTTAATTTGATTAGGTAGCGTGCTGGGTTGTGAAGTACTAGAGTCTACTAGTGACTTTTAAATCTAAACTTAACATGCATAAATGTTATTGCAATTTGTGAAAGTTATGAGGACTTACATTTTTCTGCCAAATCCGAAAGGTTAAGATGAGAGGCAATATAATAAGAACAAGAGAACATGCTAAGCGGGAAATATTCAAGCTTAAATTATCATGACTAGCGTTTTGTATCTACTCTAATATCCAACTAGTTAGTGATAGTGATGTGCAGAGTATGCAACTAATGTATTTGATTGAGGATTCAGAAGGTTAACGAGAAGCACCAACCCTTAACGAATATCATTGAGGACCATGAATGTTAGCTAGGTGAAAAATATGGCTCAAGTTCGGCAAGAAATCATTTGAAGCCAGCCACGTATGTAAATGAAGGTTTGGGACTGGAATACAACAAAAATAGAATTGGTGCCTCAACAACCCTTAGGACCGCCATTAAAAATAAAACAAATATTTGCATTGTCCAAAAAACAGTGTAACATGCAATTTCTGTCCAGGGGATTATTGGCCTTTATTTTCCCAATAATGTAGGAATAGACAGTCAGTGTTCCGATTTACTGCCGATTGAGTGATGAATTTTTGGTAACGAAACTGCAGCTATTTTACGGGTTCAACAAGAGTATCCAATTTCAGTTCACCCAATCTACGTATAGCTGGAATTTCAAAACAAAACGTTTAAAGCGATATTATCCAATAAAATAATCAGCACGTACGGAGACAAATGAAGTGTAGCGCTCCACAATCCCTTTACAATTCAGATCCTGGAAGAAAATATGAAGTTTGTACCATTGAATCAGCAGTTTGCTTTTGTGTCTTCACGAGTTTAGGAGTGAAATTGCAAGAATGTGTTGAAACAATGACACCGATTTGACGAAGTTTTTTTAAATAAGAAATGCACGTCTTAAAACTCCATGTTCACTTGAAAACTTAATTTGAAAATCAAAATTCATCAATCAGTTTTTGAAATATTGAATTAAATAAATAAGTTTAATTTTTTAACTCAAGCTTTTTTTTAAACATCTGTGTAACAGTTTTTTTGGAAAAAAAAAATATTTTCTTGAATTTAAAACAAAAATTTGTATTTTTCGTCATAAAAAAAAATAAAATAAAATGCACCGCTGGATCGCACGAACTTCCTCTTATGTAAAAGTACTTTGGAATTTAAAATATATTTTATAAATATAAAACATGGATTAAATGAGTTAAAAATGTTCAAATGCATGGAATTGCGGTCTGATTTCCGGAAAAGTATGAATTTGCGCAAATAAAAGTTCAAAAATCGTTGTATTAAATTAATTTTTTATAGAACAAAATTTGGGATGCCAATTTTAAGTGCTTAATAATATAGATTTTAGGAAATAATTTCAAAAAATAATCGTTCACACGTTTTCAAGATATTGGTTTTTCAAGAAATTAATTTTTTTTCGAACGTTTTTACATACAATATTATTTTAAACTTAAGGGGCCTCCTGGTAAAAAATTTGGGTTAAGATCGATAGAGCCGTTAATGAGAAAGTCGAAAATAAAAAAAAAACGGTTCTATGACAGGTACCATTAATAACATTTTGCCCAATTTTGTCCATGTCTATAATATCACACATAAGTTTTACTTGCGACTTATATGTAGGTAGATAGATACTATAAGGCAAGTTATGCATTCGTAAAAAAATCGAACTCGAGATTTTGATCAAAGTTGACATTACGATGATAGCGAAGACAAAAAAGTGGGTCTCGCAATTCTGTCCGTCTGTCTGTCGGTTCGACTACAGCCTAAACGGCTCGGCCGATTTTCTTCAAACTTGGTCGATATGGGTTTTAATTTTTTCCCCCCGGACGTTTTTTTCTGTTTTTTTTTTTTGTTTTTGACCAAAAATAACGGTACCTGCCATACGATCTTTTTCGAAATCTTATAAATATTTTTTTTCTCAAAAACTGTTCCACAGAATTTTTAAAAAAAAATTTGAAAAATTTCATTTGGTTAAAACTAGCTAATGGTTGAAAAAAATTTTTTTGGATTTTTAAAAAAAAATTCAAAATTTTTTTTTGGAAACTCAATATGTATTTCGAAAACCCGACGCTCGATTTTTTTCAAACTTGGCAAATAAAAGTTTCTTAACATAATCTACAAGATTTGGGAAAAAAAATTTGTTTTATCTGAAACTAACGGTACCTTCCATACAAACCCAAGTAACATCGTTGGAGCTAAATGTTATTTAAATGTTCTTAAATTGCTCTGAGAGAGTCAAATGCAAGGCTCTAGCTCTATTTCAAAACAGATTGCAGCTCTTGGTAAACGAATATAAAAATCTAGCTCTGTAATAACATTTCTTAACAATCTTTAGCTTCGTTACGTTTAAAAGCTTTCTGCTCGATAAATATGCTCCATAATAATGTTTTTATCAGCTGTCGGAAAGCATATTAGCATTTTGATACTTAACTCTTTAAAATAGCTCTTTAACAGCAAAAGAATTTTTTGAAGTGTTATTTAAGAGCTGCAAGCTATATCTTCATGGATGCTTAAGAAAATGGCGAATATTTAAGAATTTTTATAAAACAGAAAAAGAAAACTATTTACAGTGATGTGATGACTGCATTTTGAAAAGAATCATGAAAAACACAGAAGCTTTATCCAAAAAAGTGCGAAGCCAAATAAATATTTTTTTCTCAAGTTCAAAATTAAAATAAAAAAAAATTACTATCCACTTAAAACAAATTATTTAAGAAGGGCGTTGTAATATTTCGAAGTACAATGTCAACTTTTCTGATAAAAATGAAGTCGCACTTAGAAATCACCCCGCATTGAACGTATTATGGCTTTTAATTATTACCCTTACTCATTATTCTATTTAAATACATTTTGATGCTAAGATGATTTACCAATACAAATAATAATTTCTCTTCGTGTTCAATAGTATGATTTGTATTTACTAATACTAATAGAAAATTAAGTTTATAACTCCACGTAAAAGCACACGGCTCTATGGCAGTTTTAGAGTGTATATTAAAGCTTTCAGCTGACAAAACATACTTACAAGCACTATTAAGGAGCTAAAAAGTGCTCTCAAACTCAATGAATTAGCTGGAAGTGGGCTCCATGTTTGCTCTAAAGGCAGATCTAGAGCGTGTTTTTGAATAAACGAGCTCTAAGATTAGCTCTGAAAGCGCTTTTCAAGCATTAATACAGCTAAAAATGTTTCTTGGGAATTTTAAAAAATGGTTTTCGAAAATCGCATTTTTCTCAAAAACGGTTCCGAGAATTTTGCTAAATTTTTTTTTCTCTTTTTACTAACTGTACCTACCATAGAACGATTTTCTCGCATTTTGAATTTCTCATTATCGACATAACGGATTTTAATGAAATTTTTTATAAAAAAGCTCCTAAGAAGTTTAAAAAACATTGCATTGAAAAACTTAAGAAAAAATATTTTTTTCAATTTTTAGAAAAAAAAATTATATCTCAAGAACGGCTTAGTATTTTTTTTTGGAAATTAGACTTTTATTCGTACAATAATAAAAACTTAAGGTTGGCGTACCAAAATTTTTTCTTACAAATGTTTTAAAAATTTTGTACATAAAAGCTTATTTTTTCAAGGAACCACTACAACGACTTATAATTTTCATTCCTGCATAAATTCATATTTGCATAGCATTCTGTTTTTATCTCTTACTACTAAAAGAATTTAAAAAATTCATTTTATCCCTATGAACAGTTTTTTCTAATAACATTCGTTTTTAAAAGTCGTGCATTTTATTTTATTAAAATCGTTAGAGCAGTTTGCGAGATACTTAAGATTATGCATTACTGGTGTATGGGGGGTACCGTTAGTTTTGGAGCTAAAAAAAATTTCAATTTCTCCTCTATGGAATCTTCGAAGAGCCTTAAATACCGGGATTGAAGAACATAGGTTTAGGCTGTAGGGAGAGGTACAGACATACAGACACACTGAAAAATGTTTTTTGTGTACTAAATTTAAAAAAAAACTTTCTATGACAGGTACCGTTAATAACATTTTTTTTTTGACCAAAATGTAGTCCATGTCCAAAATATCACGTTGAATTTAATGTAATGTCAACTTTGATCAAAATCTCGGGTCCGATTTTGTTTGCAAATGCAGCACTTACCCTGCCTATAGTAAGGGGTTTTTCAACAGGGACGCTACAAAAGTAGAGCGACAGGGACAGCAAACGACGCCATATTTCTTGCCGCTCTTTTGACATTTCTCTTCAGTAAGGAGGTTTACCATTTCATGATGGAAAGATATACGAGCCAACAACGAGTCGAAATTATTAAAATTTACTACCGAAATTCGGAGTCAGTGGCCTCAACGTTAAGAGCGCTACGTCCAATTTATGGTCGTCATAATCGTACTAGCAGATCAACAATTGAGCGTCTAGTGGAAAAATTTGAATCCGCAGGCACAGTACAAAATGTTCCCGTGCCAGTGAGACAAAGAAGTGCCCGTAGTGTCGAGAATATTGCTGCCGTCAAGTCTATGGTCCATGCCAACAAGCCGAAAGTGAAATTGAATTAGAAGTACGAAGATCCGAGGAAGCCTTCATGTTAAGAATACCATTTCCCAAAAAATTGAACACGACCGACTCAGTTGGTATTGCCATGTTCAAAGGAGAGATCCTGAGAACCCCGTCAAAAAGGCAATATCATACAACGTTCCAATTCGGAATAAAAAGAAAGGTAGGCCTAAACACTCCTGGTACAAACAAATGCAAAAACACCAGCATTCAGTTGGCCTCAGAAATGGAACAATACAAAACCGGGAGGCTTGCCGCCGATTTCTGAGGTCAACCCGGCGAACCCCACAGGCGGATCACTAGTGTGAAGCAGATACGTGGGAGAGTTATGATCCCCTCGACATCGAGATCATAACAGCGCCGAAGAAAAGGAAGAAGAAGAAGATCGAAAGTGAAATTGCAGCAGTATCGGCCGATTTATGCTTGAAAACCGTCGAAAATTGGGTTCAGTGTCTGGACTTCGACAAGCGTGCCCGTGGTGGCCATGCAAAAGAAATCGAGTTTAATACACAATGGCATGAAACGTACTTTCACAGGAATAAAGAATTTCATTGATATCCAAAACCGTTTTTGTTGTATTTAAAAAAACTTTTGTAGCGGTCTTATTGAAAAACCCGATATACATATATCGCAAGTAAAAACTTGTCGGTTATTTGTTAAGTTTGTTAAGAAAATCGGCCGAGCCTTTGAGACTGTAGTCGAACAGACAGACAGAATTGTGAGACCTATTATTTTAGTTTTTCCTATAGTAAAGTCAAGTCTTGAATTCGAATTTACTAAATTCATAACTTGCTATATAGTACCCATAGGTACTATTTTAAAATTTTAAAGTTAAGACATTTTTTAATTTTTAACTTTCTTTTACTCCAGCTTTGATTCGTGTATATGAATGAACGACAGTGAAACCTTCGAACACAAAAATCGATACACAAAAATCAGTTAGACGGCGAAAAATACTCCATTTGTTGGCGAGTATAACTTTTATTTTATTGATAAGGGCTTAATATGGGATTTCCAAGTTCAAACGCATCATCACCTACGACAGAAAGTGGAATGACATTTCTCACATAATCCTTGGGAAAATGCTTTCCGTAGGGAATTATCAATCGGCTCTCAGGAAGCCGCTTACTTATTTCCTATATAATTTGAATATTTCGAAATCACTAGATATTCCATTGGTACCAATATCTACGTATGTCTACAAATTAATAAATCCCATCTGTCCAAGCCGTTAAAACACGAGACACCTTTTTGTAGCTGAAATATGATGATCCGGAATTTATACGTCGGAAATAAGACGGCTTTAAAAAATTATAAGTTCTACTTCAAATCATAGAAAATCGACTAAAGGAACTAAAAGTATAAGTCGATTATTCTCCAAAAAATGTTGAAGGTGATAATGGAATTGATCCTTCCACACCCTATTCTTCAGCCAAAAAAGAAGGTTATTGAATCAAAATAAATGGATTTGAATATATTATAACTTTTGTTCAATGCGCTTAATACTGTTGATGAAGATATAAATCTTGCTTTAAATCTTGTCTCTTTACTCCTCCAAAAATTAACCGCAGAAGAAATACTCGATGCTTTGAAAATGCTTTTCTTAATATTTTTAAACACATAAGACCATCTAGTTTTCTTCCGACTATTTCTCAATCAATATTCAGTCATTTGTCAAGAACTCTAACAAATTTAATCATCTTAGGTTCCAACACTCATCCAAAAACTAGTGCTTCATATTAGGCAAATTTAATCGCAGCTCATTTTGCCCCCAACTCTACGTTCCCAGACAGCAACTGGAGATCTAATGGCATCCAGTGGAACAGATATTTATATTGTTTTGGAGAAAATCAGATCATTGGGCTTAATGTTTTTAAGAGTTAAACACCTGCCTCTTCTATAGAAAATGCGTGCATTTGGTATCAATGAAACTCTTATTCTTTTATAATTTAATAATTACCATCTGGATCGTTTAAAACATACTGTATTGGACGGTTTTAAGTCTGATCTGTACAAAATAAAGGCCGGTGTGCACCAGGTTTCTGTTTACTCTCCAACACTTTTCCTATTTTTCATAAATGGTCTCCACGTCAACGGCCTTGGCTTAGATGAAAGCATCGCTTCCCATCGATCAGCGAAATTAAGCATCATTGTGCGTGGTTAGTACTTGGATGGGGGACCCTTCAAATACCAACCGTTTGCTGTTGACATTGTTGCACTTTAATCAACGCGACCCGAACAATAAAGATTTATATTAATCAGAATTTAACTTGATTTATTAAACTAACAACGAAAACGAACCGACCGACCGAACGCACACGACTTATGAATTTTATTTACGATTGATTTTCTTCGACGAATGTCAAACCTGGGAAACCTTTTAAATAGGATTAAAACCCAAGATCTTTTAAAACAAATAGAACAATAATATCGGATGAAAATGGACCGTTATTACCTCGTCCCGAAAGAACCAAACGGACAAATAAACGGGTCGTGCGTCTCGAAATTCTGAGAAAATTCTTCGGGACAAAAACCAACCGAATGTATTGATACATAAATTAATTTTAAAGTGGATCACACAGAGAACGTAATCTAATCTATGTATGTATTTCTAAAACAACAGGAGTTACTTATCTTTTTCGTTATCTGCCACCAATTCCTTCAGCTTTTTCAAAGAGAGGACCTCTTCCACTGGCTCCTGAATCTCCATTCAATTCCAACACAATTTTGAAAAGTTTTTACAACAAATTTGAAAGATTACAAATATAAATTCCTTTCTTTCTCTTTTTGATTAAAATATCAACTATCTTATAACTTTTGACAATTTATTTTGCTTTGATCGAGCTCTCTCGTTAAGGCTAATCTAGTTTTTTCAATCTTCTGACAAGAAGTGTCCCACCAGATTTTTCGATGTCTGTTCGAACTACCTCTTGCATTCATCCCCCGTGCTTTCGGCTAATTAGGAGCCGCGGAATTCGATCACGTCATTGGTAGCTACTCAACTTACAGATAAGTTGTTGAAGAGCGCCACCGTTCTCGAAACCCAGCAGTCCTACTTACTCGCACAAATCCCTGGCTTATGCCAAGTCATCATGAAATTCGACGATCGCTGATTTTACTGCCAGGAGCGGCGAACCAAATGAACTCGTTCAGCCATTTTCCCATTATTGTTTTTGAGAAAGCTAAACCAAAAAAAAAAACAAATTGACAATGATTATTTATTATACATCCCCTCCAATTTCGCGAATTAACAAATAGAATTAACGAGAAATTTGTGATGTGCTTTTTGCTGTCCAGCCGAGGTTTTGCTCGCCGGATTTCCAGGGTTGCTCTGAAGAAAACCACGAAACTTCAGTAGGAAGGTCTTTAGAACCTTATACAAAATCTTTATCGAAAAACAAATCTTAAATTCATATAACAACTTAAATATTCTTGACTTCAATTAATTACACCCTGCCTGGTGTATCTGGTAAACATCGGTTATTCTCCTTGTATCGGGGTCCTGCTGGTTTCCTCTAGAAAACTTTATTCTTTCATCTGATTCCTTCGTTAACTGGCATTCGGTATCGGTTTATTCTTTTATAAATACGGACTACGCTCTTGGCGCTTTGAAGATCAGCAGGTTTAAGGCCCCTGGTAGGCACTAGATCGGCAGGTTTTGGGCCCCTGGTAGGCACTAGATCGGCAGGTTTTAGGCCCCTGATAGGCACTAGATCGGCACGTTTTAGGCCCCTGGTAGCCATTAGATCGGCAGGTTTTAGGCCTCTGGTAGGCGCTAGATCAGCAGGTTTTAGGCCCCTGGTAGGCACTAGATCGACAGGTCTTAGGCCCCTGATAGGCACTAGATCGGCAGGTTTTAGGCCCCTGGTAGGCACTATATCAGCAGGTTTTAGGCCTATGGTAGGCATTAGATCGGCAGGTTTTAGGCCCCTGGTAGGCACTAGATCGGCAGGTTTTAGGCCCCTGGTAGGCACGGCCAATGTATAAACACCGACAAATCAGCAGGTACCAAAGCCCCTGGTGGCAATTAGGACGTTTTATTCTTCGAACCAAACTGATGGAACGAAATAGCTGGACAATTTCAGATGACTTGTAAACTAAAATCTAGCTCGTCAGCTTCGACCTCAGCAAACAAGTGACTTTCCTTCCCGAAAGAGGTCCTCTTGTTATATTTTTCGTATAAACTGTGTGTGAACTATATACTGGTCGAATGCAAATCACCCAATATGTTCGACCGGCTGTGCCGTCACGATCTTATAGTAACTGCATATTGTATTAAGACAAGGTATAAAATCCCTTTATCTTGGCGAGGTAACTGTTGTCGTTGGTAGCTGCAGCGTTGTATGGTGTCGTCGGTCGGTGCTGCGGCGGCGGCTGCTTAGTCATGGTAAATCAAATCACCCAATGTGTTCAGTATTGGTAGAAGCATGGAACGCTTCGTTACAAATTCATGGCACCAGAATACTAAATGACTTTTAACTATGCGTTTCGAAGGAAGAGTTGGCAGTTTTTTTTTTATATACGCGATTTAAAACGAAAGCTACTTCGGTGGACTTTTGTTAGATTTGAGGCAAAGTTAGGGATTGGCCAATAACGTTCCATTTTTTAACATTTTGAGATTGAATTACTGAAA
The DNA here is from genome assembly GCA_911387755.1 of Chrysotoxum bicinctum. NCBI lineage: Eukaryota > Metazoa > Arthropoda > Insecta > Diptera > Syrphidae > Chrysotoxum > Chrysotoxum bicinctum. Next base: position 228,644,291 of record OU426988.1, read on the forward strand.
TGACAATTTGTACAATGTGCTTTTGTGAAGTATGTACATATGTTGGGCCCACGACCATTCTCCAATGAGTGACGTCGACCTTCGGGGACCAAGGGTCGCCCGCTTCTTGAATATTTTAACAGATCGCCCATCTGTCAATTAGTAGGTAACGGCTTGGCATGGCTGCCCTTTTCTCTCTCAGTATATTGAGAGAAACACCTGTAAGGAAAGAAACGGAAAGGAAGGAGTAAAGATGTGGAAAAAATAAAAGAACGAATTTTGTCACGGCAAATTTTACCGTGACAACATGTGTTTCTTCTGTTGTTCTTTCTTTCTGTGCGTGTCTCTCTCTCTCTCTACCCTCAGGTTTTAATACTCGTTCTCAAATCCACGTCCAGACTTTATTGTAGAATAATTTTTTTCTTAGAATATGACGAAGAATCACATCCGAGTAAGGCAGACGAATTATTACCGGACACCCTATATGTAAATGGAATATGGAATAGTTAGCCCAATACGGTTTTCCATTGCCATTTCAATTTGCAAACATTCAAGACCACTGTTCATTGACACCTCATTTTTAACCTTTCTATTTTCTCCATCGCTCGTGCCGTGTTAAATATTATGGAGATCTGAATAAACCTGTGAAATATAAAAATGTAGGTATAGATCAAAAAAAAAATGCTCAAACGATTTTTCAAATTTTGTTGCATAAATGCGTTCCGCATCCGGTTTTTTTTTAATTGAAAATGTGAATGAATTTCATGCTTTTGAAGACCTATAAGTTACAATATCCACTATGTTCTTATATTCAGGGTAACCAACAAGCAGTGGCGTAGCCTGCGTGGGGCGGAGGGGGTGGCAGAAGGCCGTGAGCTGCAAAATGTCGCCGGTGAAGCGGGTAGAGTAAGGATCATAATGTTTCATGACAGGACGTTTGACAAGTCAAAAACCAACAATGACGTAAACTTGAAATTTGCCACCCTGCCTGTGATTCGTCGTTGACGCTCTCGGCTGATTTCCGTGAATTCGTAAATGGTGAGTAAGGCCGTAAGGGTGCATTCCGTTATTGTCGCGCGGCTCGCGAAACTAAAACGGAACGTTCCAAAACTCTCGCAAAACTGAAAGGGAGCGTTCCGAAACATATGAGTTGGAGACCGCTGGCGGTGGCGCTGCAAACATGCAGACTTTTGATCACGTACATATATATAGGCATAAGGTTCGATCCAGCATCATCCGTCACATTCAAGAAGCTACATAAGTATTATTACGTAATCTTCGACAATACACCAGACATCTCTCACAAAGACCAAATGAGCCAGGTTCTGCGATACATAGGTACATATCTAAGGAGAAAAGGTCGCCGTGGTAGAATCTTTCATCGACTTCTTTAAACCAAAAGGAAAAAATGCAGAAGATCTCAGCAACGATATAATCGCGAAGATACCATCAGACGGACTGGACCTACAGAACTTGATAGGACAGGATTATGACAACGCTGCCACAATATCAGGGATCCACAATGGACTTCAAGCCCGGATTAAAGCACTGAATCCGAAAACTGCATTAGTTGCATGCACAAACCACTCACTCAACTTGGCTGGGGTACACGCTGCTGCCGAATCAGTGAATTCCGTGACGTTTTTTGGAACTCTGGAGAAGCTATTTGCCTTCTTTTCTGCATCAACTGCTCGGCGGAACGCTTTGGTTGCCGTCACAGGTCAAGCAGTGAAACGCGCTAGACATGAAGCTGTCAAGTCGCTTAAAAATAAGTTTGAGGAAGTTCTTGAGGTACTGGAAAAATTGACGGATTCATTTCAAACTTCCGAAACAAGATCGGAAGCCAGTCTTCTTCTGACAGCCATGCAGTCGTTCAACTTCCTCACTTTTCTTGGCTTTTAGGCTGCAGTGCTTCCTAAGGTAGATAACGCACAGATTTAATTCGCAGGAAAAAATACATGCATGGCGATGAATCCGCAGATGCAGCTTTGTCTGACGAGCAGGAACTCCGTCGAGAGCTGTTCGCATCATTTGACAAGATCATTCAAGAAATGACTCGATTTCAGGAAGTTCAAGAAATAGCGGACAAGTTCAGATATTTGACGCCAGCGAAACTTTTGGACAGCAAGTACGAGTGTGATCTTTCCCATGTATTAGAAGTCATCGACGAGGACGAGTTTCAGATGGAGCGGATGCGTCTCCAGCAGTTTGTCGCCAGTTCTGAATCAGAGGAAGATATAAGCGGCAAAGGACCATTGGAGCTTCTCCAGTTCATTCAAAAATTGAATCTGGGAATTGCAGTTCCAAATATAGTCATCTCGATTCGTATATATTTGACTTTGGCAATTATCGTCGCTCTCGCTAGTTGTGAAAGAAGTTTTTCGAAGTTGGAGCTAATCAGGAATTATCTCAGATCTACTACATAGAGCTCCACTAATAGACTATCAAACTTGGCTATATTGTCGATTAAAGAAGTATTGGCTGCAAATATTGATTTTGACAAATTTACCTTCAATAAAAGATACCTCATTGCCTGTGAAATGATGTCTCGAAAATTAATTTTTATTAAGTATTGAATGGGGTCGGCAAAATGGGTCTCCCGCCCCGGGCACCGCGATGGGACTGCCAACAAGCATTGGTCCAAAGTGAATGTGGCAGAACCCATTACTCAGTAAATATAAACTTCTACTTCTGTTAACACCAGCTTTCAAACCATTTATTCATAAAGCTTGTGTCTTTTTGTCATTATTTTCGTCTACATATTCTAAAAAAATTGTTTTTATTGTTTTCATCGCATCAGCAGCTATCCGAGTTGCCAGCATATTTTATAGGTACACAGTAACAGTGTAATTTCTATGTCTTAAATTTACGCAGATAATTAAATTTTTTAAAGCATTGTTTCCTCGAAAACAAAAACGACACTAAGTCATAAATTTTGCTATTTTTAATTCATAACAATCTAACGTTTTTTTTATTTCAGTTTGAATGGGTTTTCCAATTTTTTGAAATATTGTCCCAATAATTTAGCATATTTTCACATTTTTCTTTTGTCCGCGGATTTTTTGAGAATTTCTGTACAAATTGAATGGCGGGTCGTTAATAAAACAAATCAATAATAAATTACAAATGAAGAATCTGAAAGGTATATCTTCGGCTCTGGGGCAAGCCGAAGATATTTGCACAAAATTCAATAAACCATCAATCTAAGCGAACCTCCTATGCCGGCCATGCTGGCTTTCTTCTACTCCTCAGCTGTTTGATTTAACTCCGCAAGAGTTATTGAGTACTTAATTAAAATGCTAGTAATTCCCTTTTCTAAGCCAAGCTTAGCCATACCCTCTGCTAAGATCCATTGCCACCTTGAGAAATAGTCTTCAAATGACTGCTTTTAGAAAGATATTTTTATTATCTATTGGCTTGCGTTACAAGTCTTCATTAAATTAAATAATACCGAGTCTTATAGTCCGGGCTTATGGCATGGCTTAGGTTCTGATTCTGATTGTGATGCCGGTTATGCCTGGCACATGCGCAAGCTATTCACGGGAATAAATTTGATAGCATTAGTACCAAAAATTATTGGATTGCCTTGATCTGGTCATAAATTTGTTGGGGGATCTTGAGTTTTATAATGGGGAAGAAGTAAGTTAGTTATGCCACATGCAATCGAGTGCTGCACAGGAGTCTCATTCGAATGAACAATACCGTCCCGTGGATGCAGCGTGATTTAAGGCTGTAATCGAGCAGCAGCCGTTGTTGTGCAAAACGTTTATATTGGCTTGTGCTTGTTTGTCTTGGGCTGGCTATGTTTGATTATAGGGGAGTCGACGGTGGTAAAACGAACTGATAGTTGATTGAGAATTGATGTAATTACTGAAAGGAGGCGCCTTGTTTTTTCAATGGATCTTTTTTTTGCTTGCAATAAAATTTAATATCATAATTAAGTTAAAAATAGTACTTGTCATGGGAAAGTTTATTTAACGATAGTTGCTTTATTGAAATATATATATAGATAGTTTATTTGTATGTTTAGTGAAGGAATAATGAAATCGTGAGCAAATCAGGTGGAGGGGTTCACAGCAATTTTATATTTAAAGAAATTCATTTTATTCGAATAGCTTTCCTCAGAGGTATAGGTTGTAATTTGAGCAAAGTAGTAGAGGAAGTTAGGGTATTGTGGTATACATGTTTGTTTTTTTGACTTAACAAAAAAAGTTATGAAACAAATGCTCCTAAATTTGGTAGATTTTACCAAAAACATATAAGCTACCAAGTGATTTCTTTTTGTCGAATTCTAACAAAAACTAACAAAGATTTAGACAAAATAGTGATATAACCTCTAAATCGTCACTTTTGAAAGTTAAAGGGTAATGTGGTACACTATGCTGTCTATTGTGGTATACTTTACAACATTACCCAGTAGATTTTTTAAATGTGTGTGAAATCTCAAATTTCCTATTTTTTTTCATTCCTCACAGTATGATTCCATGTCCTTTGAATCTCATTTTCTTACTTTAACCCTTTTAGACATTTTAACGAATGAATCTTTTGAAAAAACACAAATAGCCAAAAAAAGAAATAAACTTTTATGATGGGTAAAGTGGTATACTACCACAGTAGCCACGGCTAGTATACCACATTACCCGAAACTGTATATTTTTACAAAAATAAATAATAAAATATAAAATAAACACCTTTGAACAAAACTAACAGTTGTTTTTCGTAGATGATTAATTAAGTTTTGTAAAGAATTTATAAACTAGCTTGAAACACAACTTTTGAGAGCACACGAACACTTTTTGTTTGACGCAATAACCCTTCTCAAATATTTGCTTGAGATATACGAAGATTTTTGACTTGATTGAACACGAGTACTTAGTTTTATTTGCATTACCGTCCGCTAAGATAAAAACCGTTGAAGAAACATGCTTAGTTTTTGAGAAAACTGCCTATACCACATTACCCGCCTATACCACATTACCCCAAGTTACTCTATGTTGTTGTTAATGAAGGATTGGGATTTTCAAAGCTGATAGGAGCTTTGATTTTTATTTATTTTCATATACAATCATTTGAAAATTACTACAAACATCAATTCATTTTAAAAATTTTCACGAATTAGGTGTTAGTCAAAAATAGAGTTTACTTCATTGAACTAGGAAACAGTTCGAGAAATTGGTTCAATTCCACCATAATTTTTTCTTTGGAGATGTTCGAAAAGGAAACTTCTTGTTCTTCACATTCTATTTGGCACATTGATATAGATCAACGAAAGTCGAAACGGACTTTTTATATGACAGATATGTAAATCCCTTATAAATATTACGCCATCACGTTTTCTTTTAGATTATGGCGATTTAATTCCCAGTAATTGGCACCTTGCCTTATACTCAGGACTAGAACTCCGATGCATTTAAAAATAAAATGCTCTCCTGGGTCGCACCAACTTGCTCCTATGTAATAGACTAGGAATTTTAAAAACGAATGTTTTAAGGAAAACTGTTCATAAGGATAAAATGAATTTGTTTAAATTCTTTTAGTAGTAAGAGATAAAAACAGAATGCTATGCAAATATGAATCTATGGAAGAACAAAAATTATAAGTCGCTGTAGTGGTTCCTTAAAAAAATAAGCTTTCATGCACAAAATTTTTAAAACATTTTTAAGAAAAAATTTTGGGCACGCCAACTTTAAGTTTTTACCATTGTACGAATGAGAATTAAATATCCAAGAAAACTATTGAGCCGTTTTTGAGATATCGAATTTTCCAAAAAAAATTACTTTTTTTTTCCAAAAATTTATTTATGCAATATTTTTAAAACTATTTAGGAGCTTCTTTATAAAAAATTTCATCAAATGCCGATAATGAGAAATTCAAAATTCAAAAAAATCTTTCTATCGCAGGTACAATCAGAAATATCTTGTTTTTTAAAATATTTTTATTAAATTAAAGATCGTAAGAATTGATCGAAATAAAAAAAAATTAAGTAAAAATCTCGAAACCGTTTTCGAGAAAAATACGATTTTCGAAAACCATTTTTTTACATTTGTATGGAGAGTACCGATATTTTTAGGTAAAATAATTTCTTTTTTCTCATATCTTGTAGACCATATTAAGAAACTTTTATTTATGAAGTCTTAAAAAAATCGAGCATGGGGTTTTCGAAATATTGAGTTTTCAAAAAAAAAATTGTAATTTTTTTAAAAATCAAAAAAAAAAAAAAATAACACAATAATTTGAAACTGCAACATAAAAAAAATAATCGAAATCGGTTGTACAGTTTTTGAGAAAATCAAATACAAAAAAATGGTTCCAAGGAGGGTACCAAAAATAACCATTTTTTTGAAATTTTTTTTCAGCAATTACCTAGCTTTAACTCAATGAAAATTTTTGATTTTTTTTTTATCAGTGGGACAGTTTTTGAGAAAAAAAAATATTTATAAAATTTCGAAAAATATTCGTATGGCAGATACCGTTATTTTTGGTCTTAAAAAAAAAGAAAAAAACGTGTTGGGGAAAAAAATCAAAACCCATATCTACCAAGTTTGAAGAAAATCGGCCCAGCCGTTTAGGCTGTAGTCGAACAGACAGACAGACAGACAGAATTGAGAGACCCACTTTTTTGGTAGTCGCTATCATCGTAATGTCAATTTTCAAAATCTCAAGATCGATTTTTTTTACGAATGCATAACTTGACTTATAATACCTATAAGTCGCAAGTAAAAATAATTAAATAGGAGGCCATAACGGCTCGTAGAGAGCCTAAACCTATTGACTGACAAAAGATACTCTTAGAGGATTTGTCAATTCCTCGCAAGAGACGGTACACCCCTACCGTGTCATCACATATGTATACATATGTACATATGTATATAAAATTGAACTGGATTTATATTTTGAAAAATTTGGTTGATAAAAGATGCAAATAGATTGCACATCTCTTTAAGGTCGCAGCTTCGAACACCTTCTTGCTCATAAAGGTAGGATTTATTAAAGTTCTACATCTAGAATTGATGTACAGACAAAAACACAAACACTTTGGATTAGTTTTAATATTTGATTCTGTTACTGTGTGTGCAAGAATTTTCGTAGACATTTCTTCATTAGTTTAACTGGAATAGAAGACGAAAACGCTTTAGGGTTTCTCAGTATTGGTGGGTAGATCTTGGATCGGAACAAAACAAGTCTTATATATATGAGGTATTAACAAAATTCTTATTTCTTGAAAGGCCCATGTATGCCATTGTGTATGCCATATGACATCCTTAAAATGACCGCTTTAGTTTCTTACGGTATCAAAGATCCAAGTGGTCCAATTTTCAAAGACTCTTCCGCATAGATTTTAGCATTAAATTTTAGCGATGGCGTGTGTTATGTTTTACCTTAAGGCCATCGGTAGATTGTGGTTTATTCGAATAGATCTGTATCAGGAATCCTTACAAGAAAATATAGCGGGGTCAAATCGCATGACCTTTGTGGTTAATTCATTTCACATATGCAAAAGATATTCTTACCCTCAAATCGTTCATACACAACGTCAATTAGGATGTCAGCTATGTTGCACCTAGCGCCGCCGCCGCCCGTCTTAATGAAACCACATTTCGTCGAGGTCCAAACTTGTTCAATTTGGGCCATAAGTAATTGGTTATTATTCGTTTTGGAAAAAGTAAGGACCAATGACGCCCTGCTCAAAATCCACCCCAAAACGGTAACTTTTCGAAGATGAATTGTCATCTGGTGAACTTTGGTGTGGGTTTGGTTCGTCCCATATACCGCAATTTTGCTTGTTAACACATCCAAAAATGCGGAGCGCCTCGTAACTAAAGATGATAGCCTTCTTTATGGTCATGAACTTTGAGTTCCTGGATAAATTGGGTCCTTTACATGTGTAAGCTTAAGTCCGACGTATAATTCACCTATTAAAAGACTTCGAAAGGTCGAGTTCTTGTGCACGGCGTGGAATCTACTACCTCGGGTTCTTCTGAGACTTTCACAGGCCGTTGGGATGCTTTTGGACGTTTTGCCTTTCTTTGACATACGAATATTAGCCGGTTGATAACCGAATTGGTCATCTCAAATTTTGCCAAACGATGAAGAGTCCACTGTCAGGGCCACCATAGCATAATACGCGCGGAACGTTTGCACCAACGAACACCCATCTTGATAATAAAGTTTTATCATTTAAGGGTATTTAATCGTGTTTTACAAATATCGCCAAAACAACATAGCAAAATCTTGCATAAGCGAAATCTTATATAAAGCGAAAGATGATTTATCAATATTTAAAAAAGTATACTAATTTCTAAGATAACTATACTTTTTCGTCTTTTTATGTAGCGCAATAAACTCAAATTCCCAACAAGGAAGCCTTAGGACTTCTGAACATAATTTTTTGGAGCATATTGATCCAAGAAGCAGAAGCTATAAGTAACACTAATGTTAAGAACACTATTCATGGGAATAAGCGACCTCTATCTAATGTTATGATCTCTGCTCCCTGTATTTGCGACAGTCCATATTACTAGCATCAGGAGCTTTTTTAGAAAGATGACCGATAGGAAAGATAGCGTTTTGAATAATCTCTGTACTCTGGATTAATATATAAGGCACTATTACCTGCATTTAATACCATGAATAAAGCCTTAGATTTTGTTTTCTAGTATTAACGCAAGACTTGTCGAACTCTTTTAAATTTATATCGAAGCCAACTGATAGCATTCTCATTACAGTGACATCCAACTCTGTTATCTCAATACTCAATGTAAGGTTTCAAAGAAAATGACGGGCAGTGTTGGCGTTATTTGTTGATTTGAATCCTGACTTTGGTTTGTCATTAGCACTTACTTCTGCAGTACTTATCAATTTAACCAAATCTTCGTAATAGTAAGCAACTGTTCTATTCGACGTTTTCTGTCTTTAAAGATGATTGAATAAACTCTTTTTCTTAGTCTACATTTAAGATGATTCACAATCAGAGGCGTATTTAAGGATTTGGCGCCCCGGGCTGATATATTTTGCCGCCCTTTAGAATAATGAAAATAATGATAAAAAATAACGAAATGCGTAATATTTTATGTTTTCTATTTTTTTTTGTGTGTATATTCATTACAAAATTCATTAACAATAGATTCGTTTTCTAAATTTTTTGTCAGTTCAGCTTCTATATTAAATAAAGCTAAACTATTAAGGCGCTAATGCGAGACCTTAAATAAAATAGGTTGTTATTCGTTTCAATATCTACGGAAAACGATCTTTCTGCACTACAATTCGTCACTGCAGTAGAGCTGTGTCAATAAGGATCGATTTGATTTTTCGATTCGATCATCGAAAAGTATTGATGATCCAAATCACAAATTTTAATTTAAATCGATCCCAATCTCAATCATTTAGATGATATTCAATCATTTCAATGAGTCTCGATCTTTAATATGTATCAGTTAACTCGATTAACCATGATTTACTCGATTCGATTTGGTGTTTTTGATGTATTAGGGGTGGAATCGAGTAAGGTAATAGTTGATTGTCAATTTTTTGATTGTCATTTTGAATATAGTACATAGCTGTCTTTATCATATCAATAAAGAAATATAGAGAGAGCGATTGTCAAAACGACAATCAATTAGTGATCACTTTACTCTTACGCGATACGGGCCCAGGATTTGATTTGTTTACTGTGGGAATTGAACTAGTAATGAGACTTATCGAATTCGTAAAACCCGCTTAAGAGAAACGGCAAAATATCACAGTCTTTCTTTCACTTAAAGGGTTTTTTTTTTAACTTAAACGAACCCCGCTTAAGTGAAAAATACTTTCACTTAAGCGGAGTTCGGTTAAGTGAAAAAAAAAATTTCACTTAAGCGGATTTAAAAATTCCATTAAGCGGAGATTTAATGCTAGACACAATATTATTTTTATCTTTTGGACTTGCCTTGAAGGAAGTTAAATAAAACAACGATTAAATAACACAAAGATAATTTATTGAAAAACGAAAACTAGCAAATTTTTGTTCTGTTCGATTCAATTTTTTTGTTCACTTAAGACAGTTTTTTTCAATGAAAAATATTAAAAATTAACTGAAAATATGTTTAAGTTATCCGGGTTTTTCGCTTAAGCGAATTTCACTTAAGCGGAGTGTTTTAAAGGAAATTGGTCGGAAAATATTTGGGAATGAAAAAAGTGTTTCAGGTAAGCGGGTTTTTCTCTTAAGCGGGTTTCTCTTAAGCGGGTTTTACTGTAACAACTTTCGACTTAAATATGCGATAGTATCCAAAAGTTAATTTATTCGATAGTACCAAGTCATTCAGTAACTATTAGTCCTAAAATTGATCTTTTAAGGAGCAACAAATGAAATCTCTTTATCTTTTTAATCAATGGTTATAGTAGTCATCATTCAATGTCATTTGGCAATTTATAGCTTACAATATAGAGCATTTTGTGAAAGCCTCAACTCAATCTTACAACGAAATCGAATCGGAACAGTATTGAACGATTTGAGTGAAATGAAAATGATCGAATGATCGATCGATTCAAATGATGGAATCATTTTCGTTATCGATTGTTGAACGATTCGATCATTTGAAATGAACGATTTACACAGCTCTACACTGCAGTGCACAAGTATATTCTTAAAGCAACCTCAGCATATAAAAATGCTTCCTTCAATTTTTTTCTTTTATATGAAGGTTCAGCTGCTTTAAACTCATATTTTCAGAGTTGTTTTGCTCCAGAAAATGTTTAAGTAAGACACGATCTTCTTGAAAATCTTCCCCAAGATCAACCGGGTATAATTTCTGAAGAGTGGTTGCATTTTTTCGAATTGCTTCTTCACTCATGTGATCAAGCTTAGATACAAAAATAAAACCATTTGTTTTTGCTTCATAGGATGAATTTCTTCTCTTCAGCGCACTCAATAATTGGTCGCAAATAGGAATGAATGAATTTATTTTGAAATTTTCACGATCAATAAAAATAACCTCCCTTCGCGACACTCATCATTTTGTTTTTTCGTCTTTACGATTCTTTTTTGGTCCATTTTGTAATTTTCAGATTTTTTGCTTTTTCCCATCTCTTCAAAAACATCACAGCATTCTCGTTTTTCTCTCACAAACGATATGAGTGCCTCGTAGAGCCTGGACACAGTTTCAACGTCTGTATCAACACCTTGATTTTTTTTTTTTTTTTGATACAATATTGAATTGCTTGAGTATAGAACCCCAAAATAAAGACAATATTTCTGTCTCAAGGGACTTCAATTGGGATAAGTGAGCACGATACTAAAAAGATAAAATAGGTATTCGACGATTTTAACTTTAGTAAAATGTTAGAGATAGCATGATGCTAAATTTGATTAAAATTTTGAGCCAATAGTTTTCAAAATAATACCTATCCTTTTATTCATCCATCATTATAAACTATTGTACATAAAACAATCATTATGTTGTTTCTTAAGTCCTTCGAAACTATTGACGAAGGAAAGGGTATTTGTATATAGGGACACGAGTCAGCCAAAACTAAAAAAAAATTGAGGCATGATTTGCTAGGTATATAAAGATTAAAAATTTGTGTCTGACCTTATGTCTAGAATCCGGCTTGATGGATTTTTATACATTTTTTTTTAATAAAAAGGGACTTTTTGTAGATGGCTTAGAAAAAAATTAAGATCCTTTCTAGCGCATTTTGGTAGAGCTACATAGCAACAAGTGTTTTTTTAGATAATGTTTTCGTTTCGTTGGAATTTGTTCCAAAGAGTAGGTACATGTCTGTAAATATGTTTTTACTATGAATTTTCATTATAAAAAATCGTTTATAAAGAATAAAAATAGTAAATGGTGAAAAAAGTGAGTGACATGTTACAGTGAACTCTCTCACAGCCGGACACTCAGCACTGAAAAAATTGTCATGCTTGAAAAACTCAAAAAATCGCATTTTTTTAAAATCTTTGTATTTTTTGTTTATCCTTCGAAAATATTGTAAATTTGACAATTATTATGGGCGGCATGCGCCCTTTTGCTTGTATGTTTTGAAAGTCGCTTTAAAAAATATTATAAATTGGCCAATTCCTAGGGGCGGCTTACGCCCTTTCACTTGTATGTTTTGAAAGTTCAATCGCTTCAAAAAATATATTATAAATTGGCCAAGCGCAAGCCGCCCCTATCAGCCTTGCCGCCCCGGGCTGTAGCCCTTTTAGCCCTAGGGTAAATACGCCCCTGTTCACAATGATTAGTTTTTGGGGTTCAGCAGTGTCAGCTTGGAATTTGAAATCTTCAACGTTAAACCATTTGCTTATTTTTTGTTAGAAACGGTTCTTTTGACTTTATTCCATTTCTCACCAATTTTCGAAAACGAATATTTGATTTTCCTTATTGCTTTGCCTGTCAGATTACAAAACTTCAATTTTTAAGCAATAAATTCATAAAGTTTGAGATTTCTTTCACTCTTTTCGTATTTCAGCCGGTCTTCAAAAAACATATTTTTGGATATCGAATGAAAATATTCTATAAAAAAAATTATAATAGTTGAACCACAAATAAAAATAATGAAGCCAAGCTTAAATTTTGTGAAAGTTTTTTATAAGTTCCTCATTTCTTAATTAATAAAATTCGCATTTTTTCTCTAAAATGTCACCGCTAAACTTTTAAATATTTGTGCGAACTCACTTAAGTACTTTTCTCCTTAACAATTCTTTTTGAGTCGGCAAATGGTCAGAGAAGTGTTAGGCATTAATTTGTACCATTTTTGGAGGATTGGAGTATTAAGAGCAATATTAAATAACCATTTCATTGAAACTAAGAAATAAGTTCTGTCCACTTAAGACATTGTGGGCCGGGGGATGTCAGACTCACTTTTGACAAATTCAGAAACACTGAATCTGTGAATTTTCGGACTATCTGTATTACATGAAAACATTTTTCCTTTATAACGGGTGATTTTTTAAGAGCTTGAGAACTTTTTTAAAAAAAAAAACACATAAAATTTGCAAAATCTCATCGATTCTTTATTTGAAACGTTAGATTGGTCCATGACATTTACTTTTTAAAGATAATTTCATTTAAATGTTGACCGCGGCTGCGTCTTAGGTGGTCCATTCGGAAAGTCCAATTTTGGGTAACTTTTTCGAGCATTTCGGCCGGAATAGGCCGAATTTCTTCGAAAATGTTGTCTTCCAAAGCTGGAATAGTTGCTGGCTTATTTGTGTAGACTTTAGACTTGACGTAGCCCCACAAAAAATAGTCTAAAGGCGTCAAATCGCATGATCTTGGTGGCCAACTTACCGGTCCATTCCTTGAGATGAATTGTTCTCCGAAGTTTTCCCTCAAAATGGCCATAGAATCGCGAGCTGTGTGGCATGTAGCGCCATCTTGTTGAAACCACATGTCAACCAAGTTCAGTTCTTCCATTTTTGGCAACAAAAAGTTTGTTAGCATTGAACGATAGCGATCGCCATTCACCGTAACGTTGCGTCCAACAGCATCTTTGAAAAAATACGGTCCAATGATTCCACCAGCGTACAAACCACACCAAACAGTGCATTTTTCGGGATGCATGGGCAGTTCTTGAACGGCTTCTGGTTGCTCTTCACTCCAAATGCGGTTATTTTGCTTATTTACGTAGCCATTCAACCAGAAATGAGCCTCATCGCTGAACAAAATTTGTCGATAAAAAAGCGGATTTTCTGCCAACTTTTCTAGGGCCCATTCACTGAAAATTCGACGTTGTGGCAGATCGTTCGGCTTCAGTTCTTGCACGAGCTGTATTTTATACGGTTTTACACCAAGATCTTTGCGTAAAATCTTCCATGTGGTCGAATAACACAAACCCAATTGCTGCGAACGGCGACGAATCGACATTTCACGGTCTTCAGCAACACTCTCAGAAACAGACGCAATATTCTCTTCTGTACGCACTGTACGCATTCGTGTGGTTGATTTAATGTCCAATAAAGTAAACTGAGTGCGAAACTTGGTCACAATCGCATTAATTGTTTGCTCACTTGGTCGATTATGTAGACCATAAATCGGACGTAAAGCGCGAAACACATTTCGAACCGAACACTGATTTTGGTAATAAAATTCAATGATTTGCAAGCGTTGCTCGTTAGTAAGTCTATTCATGATGAAATGTCAAAGCATACTGAGCATCTTTCTCTTTGACACCATGTCTGAAATCCCGCGTGATCTGTCAAATACTAATGCATGAAAATCCTAACCTCAAAAAAATCACCCTTTATATACACCGCAAATCTTTAAAAGCCCCCAGGAATCAAACAAATCGAATGCCATAAATATGACGAATATTTCCCTTTTTGCAGTCCTCACTTCACTTCACCATCAACTAATTTCTCATCACCCTATTATTCACTCCATTCATGTTCCTATCTAACGTGTACAAAAAGCCATTCAAAAAACGAATCATTTTCACTAAAAAAAAAATAACCTACTCAAATCGTCGTGATGGTTCACCTCAATCACGTACAACTTCTAGTTTTTGCCACAGCAATAAAAAACAGATAACATCAAATAAACAATGAAGATAACAGTTTTATGCCTACGCAAGATATATCCATTGCAAAATCTTCTCATAAAGAAGTTTTACTTGCCACCCACCATAAATGCTTGACTTTTCCATGGTAGAAGACTCGTTGTGAATATTCAATTCAAATGAAAGTTGTGCACCCATCTGCTATTAGTACCATCGATCAATTGCACATTTTTGCGATAGTGGGAATATGGTTTTTTACTCTAAGCTATTCTTCATTTTTGTTTTGTGTTTTCCTTTGAGATTTCGTGGTTTTCAATCAAATTGGTTCTATTAACGATTTGGTTAAAAGTCCCCTTGGGCAAAAAAAGCTCTTTAAATGAACGATAATAGTAAAGATCAATTGAAAAGGTGCAAGAAGATCAAAATTACTTTAAGCCCTCCAAACACAAAACCACTTCTAAGCCCAACGACCAAATTCATCATGAAACCCATAAATAAATCTCGATTGCGAACCAGATTCCAGATTAGCAGGTGCGATCGCACCGCGCAAACAGCTCTCTGTCAGCATTTTTTGCTTGAACTTGGATGATAAATTGATTGATTAGTCGCGGCGCCGAAGCGAAATTTTTTTCTCAAAGAAGAAAACTTCAAGAGTTTCGGGGTGCAAGAAAAAAAACATCGCAATCAGAAATGGCAGATTAATGATACCTGAGATTTAAGGTGCGGTAGAATAGCAGGGTGCTGGGAATTTAAAATTGCAGTGCCGAAACATGTTAAGAGCAGACGGAAAGTACCGTTAATGTTTATTTTTATTCAAGAAAATTTTAAATAATTCATTTTTATGTTGATTTTATGCATAATTTGAATTGCAACGTCAATAAATTGCAAGATTGAATTTGAATTTCCAAGAAAACGAAAGAGTTGATACACGAACTCGAAAAATTTTAATTTCCATACAGATGCTTGAAAAAGTCGATAAACTATTAGAATTTGATGTAATATGGGGATATAGAAGATAAAAATATGATGGATGAATGTTTGAGTGAAAAGTAAAAAATTTAGAGATATACCAAGGGTTGAATAATTAATAGGGTACTATAACAATATGTTTCTTACAACATTCTGTGTAACAAAGATGTCAAGGGTCATGAAATGGATAGATATAAAATAATTTCTTTAATTTATTAACAAAACTTATAAGAACATATGCAGGCATATTTTCAGGTGCAGGGAAATAGTTCCAAGGGAATATGGTTTACATAGTAATTTATTCCGTTTTGAGTGAGAATCTGTATATACCTCAGCACCAGACACTCACAATTTATTTTAAACCATTTAATGGTCACCGAACTTAACGAAATTTAAGAGCAAAGTTTGCTATCACAAAAAATGGGTATCACAAGAGTTTTCTTAGGCGGACTACTTCGCGGGTGCCAAGGATTTCAAAACCGTCTTCAGGTTCTCTATACTATTATGAAAGTATTTGTCTTGAAGTAAAAACTGAGATACCCTTGTGTAAAAATAATTATTTCAGAAATAAATAAGCTATGAACGTTGGTAATCCTAAAAAAGAATGGCAGGTAATTAATGAAATTTTGTACAAAAATAAATTAAATTCCGAAATTGTTATGAACAACAATAATTCAATCGTTTCTGAGCCATTGGAAGTCGCTAATTTGTTCAATATTTTCTTATTCTAATGTTGGTGTCTGTCGTGGATCCACAAATATTGCTTTTTCTACTGCAGGATCTTGCGATGATATTTATGATATATGATATATGGAAGAAAAAAAAAATTTTGTTTTTTTATTGAGCACCATTTTTTTGTTCTCCTATATTCAAAACGTACACAAAAAATTTTTTGAGAAAATCGGGTTATATTAACACTGCCGTAATGAGTCTGAAATCTGAAGAATTGTCTTCTATACGAAAAAAAAAAAAATGCTATCGGTACTGAAATTTTATTTTTAAAGTGATATTTTCTTACTTAAATTAAACAAATAAAGATGTTTCAATAAATAAATCGCTAGATAATATTTTTCAAAGAATATCAGAATGAAATTTAGTCATTGTAACGAGTTTTTAGACTTTTTCGACTAAATCCAGGGTATTTTTGGCAGTAATTTCAGAGAGCCTGAAAATTTAAATAGAAATTATTGAAAAATATTTAAATAAATTGTCTAAAAGTTGTCAGTTTTTGAAAAGAATGTACTCACTTGAAGGAAGAATTGCTTTGGATCCTCGTTTTTTGTGGGTTTATTATTGAACTCCTCCATGAGTTTAACTCCACATTCAGCTTCATCATTGACTACTTATCCGACTATTTCTTTTTCTCGTCTATATTCAGGTTCCTCATCCCAAGGTAATGGATCAACATGGAAAAAATCTTTAGATAAACCGAACCTCTTGAACGTTTTCATAGATTTCGCTTCGTTTTCTTCAACATTCAGTCCGTCATCAAAAAAGGAAAAAGCAGCACATTTCATTCAAGTGCCATAAATGATTAAGTAACTTATATATTGCAGTTTGGACCAAGATTGTGTGTAGCAATTGATTACAAAACAGCAAATAGTTGACAAAGCTCTTTTGTCTTTGGTATTTAGCTTAAATTGCTGTTGGAATAATATTATTTTAAGGCAATATATTCCCTTTGCCATCCACCGAGCCTGATGACCGAAATTTAATGCCACAAATAAGCTGTAGGGCTTTTTTTTGTAATCGCAAGGAAAATTGTCTTCCAGCCTTGTCATAGCAAATGACAAAATTTCTTCCCTTACATCTTCACAGCCTTTTCATCATTTGACCATATGGAAAATTGCCTCTTTTCCATTGTGCTCTAAATCTTTTAAATAAAGGAATGTCAGGTCCAGAAGATGGATCAAATTTACTAGTTGAAGAACAATTTCAAAAATATGATGTCTGCAAGCTAGGTAGAGTATGTTTTGGCCAATTTTGTTTTCTATCTAAACACAAGCTCCGTTTAAACGCCCAGTATTAGATGCAGTTATGTCAAAAACAAAAGCCTGGACTTTATCGATCAATGACCAATCTTCCAATACCTCAAACGCTGCAGACGAAACTTCAATACCAGTTCCAGCTGAAGGTTCTGGTACTCCAAGGAGTTGTTCAATTTTTCGGGCAGTTGCAATGATTGGAAGTCTGTCAACTTTGGCTTGACCACTTATATCGGGCAGACGTTTCGAATCCCAGTGTATAATGACAAAGCTTAAATCCAAGTTGACAAATTTAGTTTTACTTGCTGTAGATGTTTGTTCGCGAAAATGTTGACGAGAGAGCTTGATAGAGATACAATTAATCACAAACTTTAAGGGATCTTAGGAAGTGGCTTCAATACAGGCTATCAAAAGGTGAACGGCATCTCTGTCACTTATCTTACATTTATCAAGTACTGCAGATAACCTGGAAGTTAAAATATCTACTCTTGCTCTTTTAAAGCCTGACGGTCCTGGCACTGAAGATTCAAACCTACAGTTTTCGACTTCAACCTCATCTTCGTCAGATGAAAACGTAGTATTAAGTTTCACCAGCAAGACAATTTTACATTCAATTATACATATTTATATAATATAAAATGCATCTACCTACCTTTGTCATAACTGGGTGAGTTTTGATCTACAACTCGTTATTTAGCTCTTTTTTCACGATTCTCCTTTCTCTTTTCCATACCTGCAAGCTTGAAGTCTGTTCAAAGCATGCACCCAGTTCGACCTTTCTGCCTTTGTAAAAGCAAAAACTTTTTATCCTCTTCAATTTTAATCAAATCCAATGCAGATGCGTGTGCGATATCAAATATGTAAATCGTTTAAAGTTTCCGAAAAATCAGATTCTTTTTTTTTTGATGTCTCAGTATTTCTATTTTTACTCTTCTCAGTGTTTCGTAGCTCTTCGTAAATTTTTTTTAGTTGTTTTAAGCAATGACATCAATCACGAGTAGGAATTCTTGCCTTTTTCCAAAATATTGAACACTCATCTATGCCCAAAGTAACACTATTTGATATGCTTAACTTCACACTTCGTATATTATAAAAAAGAACACTTAGTACATCTCGTTTTGAAGGTAATTTTGTAAGAATTAAAGACAAAATAAAAAAAAAATAATGGTCCATACCACCTATTACGAGACTTACGATGCCGTTTAGATCAGAATTGAATGTGCGCAACACATTCTGAAGTTATAGCTTTTGTTGACACGGAGGTTGTAAAAGAGTGGTATTTCACTCTTGTATCTGTTGAACAATTAATAAGTAGTTTCAGATAAGATATCATTCATGAAGATAAAAAGTATCGGTATGAAGATAGAAAGTATCCTGAACTTCAGACTTATATCCATCCAAAACGAACTAGATTACACGGTCAGAAGACTGAGGATACTTTGATACCAAAGGCATGTAGAAATGTTGAGTGCAATAACTTTGCTTTCTCCAAAATGATATAAGGATTTATTCCAGTTTTCGGTGATATATGTACATATGTCGTCAACGAAAACCGTACTGTCGGTCATTGAAAAGCTGATCATTGATCAGCGTTTTCATGACCTTTTAAAAAAGGGTTATAGAAGCAATTGGACACTGATTTAAGTGTGAAGATGAATCACCTTATTTAGAAATTGGTTGAACAAATGCCTTTTTCCAAATGGCCTAAGGATATGGAGTAGGAAGGATCTTATCACGATCTGGCAACGTAGTGTTTGCTGCAAATCATTCCACAAAATCACATTGGCCATGCGTATGACGACAGTGTTATCATTGAAGATGAGCATGGGTACCGAGAAAGATGATGAAATTTTAAAATTCTAATCAAATTACCAAAAGATTCTACTGTCTTTAGGAGTTAGGACTCTGCAGTATTTTTTGTGGCAAATTTGTACTTCGCGTAGCAATTAAATTCCTTGAATCAGGGCGTTGGATGAAATTCTAGATAGTTTGAACATTTGGACACAAGAAAATAAGTCGATTCCATATTCCATATGATCAGGTGATTTCAATGCCAGGCATCACATGTGGCTGGATACTACGATTTCACCTGAGGGCAAGGCGATTGTTGACTGGCTGGACGTCAACAACGACCAGCACTCGTTAGTGGTTGTTTCACAACACAAACCCACCTTTCCCAGAACACCATCAACGCTGGACTTCTTCCTGGCTTCCTCGAACCTAGTGCACACTCTTCCGGAAATCCGGAATTATGTCTGTACATTATTGCATAGTGACTCGGACCATGAAGCTGTTCAACTATCGATTAATCTCAACCAACCCATACTCCTTACAACAGAAGCTCCTGAGAATTTCATTAATTTCAGACGGCTGGATATTGATAGACTTCAAAGAGACATAGAAGACAGCTTAACTCTCCCACCTTCAGACAAGAATCTTCTGGATATCGAAATCGATGCAGCAATTGTCAACTTTCAACATGCCGAATCTGATGCCCTGGACAAGCAAAAACAGTTTAAAACATCAAGGGATAGGTACCAGCACCTTCCCGAGTACGTTCAAAATCTGTATGCTCACAGACAACGTCTAAGGAAACGTCTCCAGCGGATCTATCAAAGTGAACTGAATACAACAAACAGAAACTACCAGATAGTTTGGAATGAGCTACAGCAAGTCAACATCATGTTCCGGAACTCCATTCAATACCACAATAATATCCAATACCAGAAAAGATTACAAGCAATCAAGCCAGGACCAGATGCTTTCAAGAACATCAATAGGATCATTGGAAAACAGCCACAAATACCGGAAACCATCATCAGCAATGATACTGAAGCTACCTCGGCCCACGACAAGGTGGAAGCGTTCGCCGACTACTTCGAAGGAAACTTCACACCGAGCCCACCTACTGACCCAACTTTCTTACGAGAAGTTGAGGCAACAGTTCAACAAACACTGCGACCAAATCCGGATAAAATAAATTTTAATATTATCAATCCAGCAAATGATCCCACCGATAGTCCACATTTATGCAATCTAGAGGAGATTGTAGAAATCATCGGCAATTCTAAGCCAAAAAAGTCTGCTGGACCAGATGGTGTCTCCTACTACATCCTGAAAAGGCAGCCACAGGCGGTAATGATTTTCCTCACAATTATTTTAAACAACTGCATCAACAACTGTTACTTCCTCCAGAAGTGGAAAACAGCGAAGATTGTGCCAATTCCGAAGAAAGGTGCCTCCAACTTAGTTTCCAACTACAGGCCACTATCACTTCTCAACAACAACATCAGCAAATTACTGGAAGAATTAATCTTACGAAGATTGACGAAATTCTGCTGTGAAAATTCAATCATCCCTGACATGCAATTCGGCTTTCGAGAAAAACACTCAACATTGCATCCACTGGTAAAATTCCAACACGATATCACCACAGCCCTCAACAGTAATCGTGTCACCGTCGGATGTTTTCTGGATGTCGAGAAAGCATTCGATAGCGTGTGGATAGACGGTCTAATCCACAAACTTCATCTTATGCAAGTACCTCCGCCATTAATAAAAATTCTCTTTTCTTTCCTATCTTTCAGGAAATTTTTCGTTCAAGTAGATAACTGCAAGTCAAACATGAAGACCATCAGAGCTGGAGTCGCCCAAGGCTCAAAACTAGGCCCCTTCTGTATGCTGAGAACCTTCTGTATGCTGATGACTCGCTCACCTACGCCACATCAATGTCACCTCTAATCGCTGTCCAAAAAGTAGAAACCCACATTAACAGACTCTTCCAATTCTACCAGAAATGGGGCATCCGAATCAATACTTCCAAATCGGAACTTGTCTGCTTCAGGAGACCTTCAACTGGTAGAGGCCTACGCACCGCAACAATTTGCAGAAATCTGGTCCTAAGACTCCTTGACGGATCCTCCATAGTGGCAAAGCCAAAATGTCAAGTACCTGGGAGTGCACTTCAATGAGTTGCTAAGGTTTAACCTGCACTCAAGAAATGTTCTGAAAAAGGCCAGCTGGTCTTAGCCAACCGACAAAGATATTAATCTACAAGCAGCTCCTGCGACCAGTGATCAGCTATTCCTTCCCAGTCTGGTTTTCCATCTCGAAGACAGCTATGAAGGAACTTCAACTATTCGAAAGGAAGATACTGAGGATCTGCACTGGACTCTACTTCGACCGTCAACGACAGAAACACTATAGGAACGAGCATCTCTACACAGAAGCCAATTTAATACCGCTGGACAAATATCTAGTTCTTTCAACGAATAAACTAATGTGGAACATCATCGACCACCCGAATCAGCTTATGAGAAGGATGACCACAGAACAACGACATCCCGAGCCGAGGTACCTCAGTGTGATGGAAACTTTGGATGACAACGTAATCATGGACAACAAGCAAGTAGTCTCGTTCTACACTGACATTGGGTCAGCCTACCACCGCGGCTAAAACGCCATCCCTGCCCACAACCCACAAAAATCACCACTGACAACCAGGAATGAACACCCTGAGGACAATACAACCGACATTTTAAATTTAATTTTTTTTCGTCATGTAAATTTTATATAAAAATTATTAAACTTAAGTCACTGTATATAGTTAGGCCCCCTATGAGCCAACAAATGTAAACTTTCATACATTATGTAGTATCTTATTAGTTGTAAGCCAAATTGTAAATAGTATGTTCAATAAAACAAAATTGAATTGAATTGAATTGCAATGATCAGCAGTGCAAAGGCAACCTTTGGCAACATATACATTTTTCAAGTCAAGAAATGAGGAACAAGTCTAGGGTGCTAAGATCTTGATCTGCAACATCACTTATTCTAGTTAACTCGTCTTCAAGCTGGGTCAGTAGTAGTAGTAGTAGTAGTAGTAATTTATTTATTCATTTCATACTTAAAAACTATATTACAAAAGCTTATATGATAGAAATATATATAGAATAATAGTATTCATTCTGTAACTATGGAAGTTAGTGTTGAATGAAACATCAAAAGCTTAATTTATAATTCAAATAATATTTGATGTGGGGTGACAATCAGTGTTTACATAGTAATGATATAATAAAGAAAAAAAAAAGAAAAAATTGAGAAAAAAAAGTTATTTTACAATACGAAAATGTTTTCAGCAATTCAAAGAAAAGATCTCAAAAATACTATCCACAAGCCTTTCATGGTCTTTTTTCTTTCATTTAACTAATTAATCATTTCCATATGAAAGTGTAATAATTTTCTGCAGAAACGTTCAAGGTTAAAAAAAAAAACAAAAACCTACTCCAATTGTACACTCATTATAAACGCTCATTAGTTTACATTTGTAAAAAATTATCTTTTCATATTACACACATTATACCTGATTATAACGGACTCATTAATGTCACCCGAAAGGCTCTTTTACATTTACATTAAGAGAAACATTAAGCAGAAAAACAACACACCATTCAATAGGAGAAAGTTGTTTGACCAATTAAAAAAAATTAAACATATAGAGTAATAAAACAAAGAAAAAATATTATAATCTCGTCTAATCGCTGCATAAGGTTAAGAATATCAACTTCTTCATTCTTCTGCTTCGAAAACAGAACCAACCTGTCAAATCTCTGCGGTCAGGAAGAAAAATAAAAATTGCAAAAAATGCCGGTTAAGTCTTGAAGAATAAGAAAATTCACAAAAAAGCCCGTTTCATCTTCTTTCTGCAATAAAAAGAAAGTTGTTTTTCCACCAAAGCACCATATAGCTTCTTCTTTAATCCGCAATGCGCGCCATGGCATCGGTCGGTGCAGCACAATGGAATTCGTTTTTGTGACTTTAGTATCAGTCGTCGATGTCGTCGGCGGTGTTGGCATTGGCATTGGACAAAAACTCTCCCCCCCCCCCTGCTCCCCCTTTGGGCAAAATAAGGAAAGCACCAAACACAAACCTACCACGGAACTTACGCTCAAAAAACTAAGTCGAACAAAAAACAAAACGAACAAAATTTTACGATTCGACTCGACTGCGCGAAGTAGTCTGGTCATTTAGGAGTACGACATCCGAACAAGATCGGACCGAGTCCATATAGAAGAACGGACAAGCCACAAAAAATGTCTCCGTAACACGGTTAATGCGATGGTCACGTCCAATTTACCTCGATAGAGCTGCACATAGGCTAGCCATAGCCAAGTCACCACACTGCGCGACAGGTAGATATGCCAAAGTCGAGCTGTCATTTCCACAGCCGAGTCCCATTGACAGTTCACATGGCGACATTAAGCGAAATTCCACTGCAACTGGAAAACGCCCCCGCATTCTCAGAACCATTCCACAGAGCTGACGATGATGATGTTGCTGTTAGCGTTGTTGTCGGTGTTGTCCGTTGACGGTGGCGCAGCTGGGCTCGGCGGCGGCGCGGCATGGTATGTTCGCAGCACATTTATGGTAATCGACTGACACAATTCACATAATGAACTACTTTGTTTTGATTGCGCTCTTCGATACGCGATCGAGTTATTGACCACACGGCCATGGCCATTGGCCAGGCAGGTGTAATTGATAGGCTGTTGACGTTTATTTTGACACCTATGTGTGTTGTGTTTGTTTGCTAGGCCGTGGCCATTGGTAATCATCCGATTTGCTGCGATTAATGCAACGCCAGACCGGAAGGGGTACACTTTTTAGTTTTTGGAGCGCAACCAACACTTAAAAAGATGGCTTACGGTTTCTGCCATAAAAACAGAAGTCAACAATATATTCGTTCTTGTTTTTATGATGGGTCGAAAATACATGGAGCTGTAGGTAAATCAAAAAAGAATTAAAATAAAAACAGTTCGTAATTATTAGGTTACGCAAGAAGTAGGTGTGGACATGGGTGTCAGTCATGCCAGAATCAAGACCACACTGCGTGAGAACTGAGAACGTTTTAATTAGATAGATTGTCGGTTTGTTTTACATCTTTTATTATAATACTTACGAGTGGATATACACATACTTGAGACTTGCTTTCAAGATGGCAGGAGATTTTTCGTGAGAAATTGTGAGGGCGTGAGCGAACTGATTGTGTCAGTGAACTTGCCGATGATTATTTTGAGAACAAATTTTAACATTTCTATGGAAGATAAATGTTTTAATTGAAGACATCTTCTGGACCAAAGATCATGCGAAAATTTGTTGGCCATCATTAACGTTTGTGCGATATTGGGTTGGGCACATCTATTGGCAAGCAAAACGGTACAAATTTGAACTCTTACAAGTTCAATATCTTTTTCAAATAATTATGTTCTTCTGACCACTATGATGGCGCTGTAAATCGAATTAAGGTCAAAAGTAATTATCTTTTCAATCATCTTTTTTGTAAGATAAATACTGAATTTCAGAACCGAGGCTTATTATTAATAATTAATTAGAACAAAAATTTTGTTCCTCATTTTTTGGGTTTAATCTAAAAGGTCTTGAAAAATCAGGTAGATCTGAAATATATACGCAAATTTAATTCTTTAGAGTCGTTAACATTTAAGTCCAGTTGATATGATTTTCAGTAGAGCAATTTAATGGACGATAACAATAAGGAAAAGACTGAAGACTTATGAAAAAATTTAAAAAAAAAAAACTTGTAATCTGATTTCAGTTATCCCATAGATGCGATTATTCAAATTTAAATAAAGCTTAACTTATGAACATAGTTCGTTCTTCAATTGCGCGAATTATATTTTAAAGGGTTTTTCAATTGACGTGATGGCTCTTCGCAGTCGACTCTTCAATGTTTTGATGACCGGTTCGGTAATCTATCAGCGAAAATCTGTACGTCAAAATATGGCAAAAAAAATCCGAAAAAATCTAGTGCTATATCCTATCTCAGGTAATCTGAACACCTGACACTATTTATATAAATCATTAAGAAAAGTTACTGAGATAGTCTTCTCTTTTGCTATGATGTTTTGGTTTCAGTAATTTTGGATAATTGATGCTAAAAGATTAAGATTAAGAAAGATTGCTTAGGAGTATCGTTCTTAGTTCGTTGTAGGGGGAATAAAGACTAATCAAGGGTGCACACACTTAGTTGTTGATTTCTACTTCGATCAATTGCTGGGTGTGTGTATTCTAGGGTTGACAGGCCCTCAGTTTTGCGGAACTTATCTGGAAGTGACTGCACGGTTGCGAAAGCTCCACCAGAAGCTATATTCTGGCACCATGGGAGATAGTGCCCAATAAAAAGTAGAGACTGACATGCGTCATAAGAACACGTCTCTACTTAGACTATATATAAGATGATGCCGAAATAAAAAGTAGAGGCTGACATGCATCAAAAGAATGCGTCTCTACATAAACTATCTATGAGGTAGGCCCCTAGTGGGAGTATCGTGGTGGTTGTGGTTACTCCAAATGCGGAGGCATATGGTTTTCAAGTTTACTGAGTTTACTTAGTCTACTTGAATTCAAGAGGTGCTTGGTAGGCCTCGCTCTAAAGCAAAGTGTGTTTTCATGCCGCAACATGACACCGAATTGCTACTGATATAGCTTCGGCTTAATCAGAGCTCATGGTCAGCGCTCAATCTGACTCCGATGTGGGTAGGCCCGCCCTGAAATTAAGTCTTAGTTGACAGGTTTCCACGTTAAAGACAATACGGTTCTGACTTAATAGCTCAAAGTTCACGATCATAGCCGTTTTTTTGTTGACTGGGATTCGGAACGTTTGGAAGAGGACCCCAATTTACGCCGAAAAATTATCTTTAGTGACGAGGAGCATTTCTGGATAAATGGCTGTATTAACAAGCAAAATTGCCATATATAGGACGACGCCAACCCACATGAGGTTCACCAGGTGACAATGCATGTTCAAGAAGTTACAATTTCGTGTGGATTTTGTGTCGGTGAGTGCGTAATTTTTCGATAACGATGTTGATTAGACGGCCACTGTGAATGGCATTAGCTACAGAACGATTTTAACTAATTTCGAAGATAACCATAAGGACCTAGACAAAAGTTGGTTTTATCAAGATGTCCCTATATCCCAAACAGCGGATGCCACGATTAACATTCTGCAAGAACTATTTCAGGGTAAGGGTAAGACTTTTTCTTGTGGGGTTTCCTGAAGTCGCAGATCTATGCAAATAAACCATAATCGATAACCTTAAGGTTAACATTATACAAGAAAAATAAATAAGAGGCCATGACGGCTCATATGGAGCTTAAATCTAATCACTAACAACTCTCAACCTCTCTCCATGTTTGGAGAAATAAAGAAGACCCTTAATTTTCTGCCGATTCAAAACTGCTAATGATAAGCACTCTTCATGACAAGGTATACACTTGGAGGATTTATTAACTTTTTTGTAGCGGCTGAGAATCGAACCCAAAACCCTCTTTATGACAGAAACATAACACAAGCCATCACTAAAATTCAGCCGGAAGAACCATATTGATATTGATATTGATATTGATATTGATATTGATATTGATATTGATATTGATATTGATATTAATATTGATATTGATATTGATATTGATATTGATATTGATATTGATATTGATATTGATATTGATATTGATATTGATATTGATATTGATATTGATATTGATATTGATATTGATATTGATATTGATATTGATATTGATATTGATATTGATATTGATATTGATATTGATATTGATATTGATATTGATATTGATATTGATATTGATATTGATATTGATATTGATATTGATATTGATATTGATATTGATATTGATATTGATATTGATATTGATATTGATATTGATATTGATATTGATATTGATATTGATATTGATATTGATATTGATATTGATATTGATATTGATATTGATATTGATATTGATATTGATATTGATATTGATATTGATATTGATATTGATATTGATATTGATATTGATATTGATATTGATATTGATATTGATATTGATATTGATATTGATATTGATATTGATATTGATATTTATATTGATATTGATATTGATATTGATATTGATATTGATATTGATATTGATATTGATATTGATATTGATATTGATATTGATATTGATATTGATATTGATATTGATATTGATATTGATATTGATATTGATATTGATATTGATATTGATATTGATATTGATATTGATATTGATATTGATATTGATATTGATATTGATATTGATATTGATATTGATATTGATATTGATATTGATATTGATATTGATATTAATATTGATATTGATATTGATATTGATATTGATATTGATATTGATATTGATATTGATATTGATATTGATATTGATATTGATATTGATATTGATATTGATATTGATATTGATATTGATATTGGTATTGATATTGATATTGATATTGATATTGATACTGATATTGATATTGATATTTATTTCTGGAAAAAATTTCAATATTTGTAATCAAAATTTATTAAATAACAACTTACTATTTAATTTTCCCTACAAAAATTGATGCAAATGTTAAGCATTCAAAAATATACGTTTAAGGAAATAATTTCAACAAACAATAGTTCACTTATTTTCAAGGTGTTGAATTTGTTTTTCAAAAGTCCTAAGACTATTTTTACTTGCGATATATGTAGGTACTATAGGGCAAGTTCTGCGTTTGGAAAAAAAAAATCGAACTCGAAATTTTGATCAAAGTTGATATTACGATGATAGCGAAGACGAAAAAAGTGGGTCCGACAATTCCGTCTGTCTGTCTGTATGTCTGCACCTCGAACTACAGCCTAAACTACTGGAGGTATTTTCTTCAAACTAGGTACTTAAGGGTCTTCAGTGATTCCCTAGAGGATAAATTGAATTTTTTTTAGCTCTAAAACAAACGGTACCCCCATACACCCATAATGCATCATCTTATTTGTCTCGAAAACGGCTCTAAAGATCTTGATAAAAAAAATTAAGTGTGATATTATGGACATGGACTATATTTTGGTCAAAAAAAATTTGGGGGGAAATGTTGTTAGGGTACCTGTCATAGAACGGTGTTTTTGATTTTCGAATTTCTCACGAATGGCTGTAACGACTTTAACCAAAACTTTTGTGCAGGAGCTGCTTTGCATTTGAAAAAATATAAACTAAAAATTTTTTCGAAAAAGTAGTTTTTGGATTTTTGAAAAATAATACAATTTTTTTTTTGAAAATTCAATATCTTGAAAACCGATACACGATTGAATTTTTAAATTACGTTTTAAAATGTATTTTATTAAATACTTACTAACAATTTGCATATCAATTTTTTTATTAAAATTTTAATGAAAATTTAGTACACAAAAACATGTTTCAGTGTGTCTGTATGTCTGTACCTCTCACTACAGCCTAAGCCACTGGACCTATTTCTTTCAATCCCTAGAGGAGAAATTGAAATATTTTTTTTTAGCTCCCAAACTAACGGTACCCCCCATACACCCGTAATGAAAAATCTTATTTATCTCGAAAACGGCTCCAACGATTTTGATAAAAAAAATTAAGTGTGATATTATGGACATGGACTACATTTTGGTCAAACTAATTTTTGGGGCAAAATGTTATTAACAGTAGCTGTCATAGCACGGTTTTTTTTTATTTTCGACTTTCCGGTTAACGGCTCTAAGGATTTTAACCAAAAGTTTAAAATAATATTGTATATAAAAATATTCGAAAAATATTTGTTGGTTTTTTTTTGAAAAAACTTTTTTTTTGAAAAATCAATATCTTCAAAACCTATGAACGATTGTTTTTTGAAATTGTTTTCTAAAATCGATAGATATAATTAAATACTTAAAATTCGCATCCCACATTTTTTTCTTCAAAAATTTTAAAGATACTTCTTATATAAAAAAATTATTTAATAATAAACCTATTTTTTAAAGTTTGTTTGCATAAATTCATACTACTCGTATTCTAAAAATCAGACGGCCATTTTTATTGCATTTGAACATTATTTTCTCATTAAATCCATGTTTTATATTTATAAAATGTATCTTAAATTCCAAGGTACTTTTTCATTAGAGCAAGTTCGTGCGATCCAGTCGTGCATTTTATTTTGCTTAAAACTTTTTACATGGAAACTACGAGTATTTCAAATTCGTAGTCAACCTTGCCAAAATGGTTATTGCATTGGGTCATGCAGAAGGACTTAGGCTTTTTCTTAAATTTTGTTTGACCAAAATATAAATTATACCTACAATAGAAAATGAAAAATAAATAGGGGGCCTTAACGGCTCGTAGAGAGCCTAGTAACTTACAAATCTCATCTATTCCTCTGTTCGTATTACCAAGAATGAAGGGACCTACAATTTTCTGCCGGTTCCGAGCGGCTATTTTAGATAGTCTTGGAGTATTTGTTAATTCCTCGCAAATGGCAGTATACACCCTACTTTCTTGCACCGGACGAGAATCGAACTCAACTTTTTAATTGGATAAAAACCATTTTGATATCTGGACAATTTTAGGAAAATATCTTCAAGTCGAGATGTTTTTCAGACAATGAGGATTTCTGTAGCTAAAGCATTATATTAAAAGATATATTAGAATTCGAAGAATTGATTGCTGGTAAGATTAATGGACGTAAGAACTCACTTGAGTTTCAACGAAAAAGCATTCAAAAACCTCAATTAATAAAACAAAAATTACTTTAACTGAAACTTCTGAAAAGTTTTCATTTTGTATCTAAAACGAATAAAATGTACATCTAATAGGAATCGTCTCAGAAATCTACTAAGTTGTCTTAATTTAAAGCAGCCTAAGGGCAACCCATGGACAGAAAATATATATCTTTCAGTTTCCTAGAACATATCTGAATGGAAAGAATTTGCAAGACATTCACAAAGACCTTAACAGCAATTCCCCTATTGCCAATCAAGTTAATTAACTGTATCATTCTCTCATCTTTGAATGGCGGTAGCCCTGCAGCTAACTAGCTAAAGCCATCCAGATGTAGGTACCTACAACATTCTCTAGCCATGTAGCTCTTCCGGTCTTACACTTCCTAGTTCTGCAATGAAAAGCAATCTTACAAAGTAAACAATGTAGCAGAAGGCAAATTACAAGAAATGAATCTGGACAACAAATTAACATTAAATTTAAATTCGCTCGCTCACACGCTTTCCTATACCTCCAAAGACATTATACCTGCCTATCTATACATACATACGCATATATATACTCGTAAGATGGCATCACAAGCGTAAGATACAAAACAATTGCGAATGCAGATTCTTAAGCATTGCAAAGTCTTTTTTTATTTCATGTGAGATGTGATTTATCTGCGCAGGCAGCAGAACCCAGAAAATAGAAAACAGCGGCCAATGACTGACAAAGTCGCGGTTAGCCGTGGTTATTTACGGTTCTGTTAGCCATGGTGTGTGATTGTTTTGTATCTACGGCTGCACCGCGACCCAGGAAGACCAGAACCGTGGAAATCTGACCAGCTACGGTAGTTGTGATCTTCGGCACATCTACTACCGCTGATCATTCTAATGATGATGATGAAATGTGCTGAGCGGCTGAGTGAGAACTCACTCCGAGCCACAATTCTCCAAAGCCATCGAAGCACCAGAGAAAATTAAAAATTTTCCAGATTGTATCTGATGGCGCTCTGTATTTGGTGGAAGAAGAGTGAATTAGCTGTAAATATGTTGTCGGTCAATATTCGCCACCTTCCGTCTTTGGAATAGAGTCCTCAAGTCATATCTTTATTTCTGCGGTCCAGCCGGCACGTTCCATACATCACCACTAGGAATTCATCCCTGACATTTATGCAAATAATATAAACACACGCGCAACGAACCGGACCGGGCAATACAAATAAAACTGTCCCGGAATGCATTGGCTTTGGCTGCGGCTTCCTAACGTGTCAGCGCACACGCTGCTCATCGACAGCTCTCGTCGTCGCAGATGTCGTGTGGTCACGAGTTCCCACGCGCCTCTAGCAGTGAATTCATCCGAAAGTCAATGCCAATTCGCCGCAGTCGTACAGTGGATGGAGACGTTTAGATTGCTGGTCTGAACTCTATGGAAGCGAAACCAATCTAGAGAATTTGATAGCGCATTTTAATACAAGATAACTTTCTGTGTTTCACATTTTCCTGCCGCCCACTGATACGCCTATTTTTAACAAAAACAGATTGCAAAATAATAAAAGCGGATGAAAATTATTAATGTCATCTTTAAAATTAAAAATTGAGAAACTAATACACAATTTACGCATACGAAGCTGTTTTACCACGCCCACTTTTTGGGGATATTTCTGTATTTAATGTTTGATTTTT
Source organism: Chrysotoxum bicinctum (assembly GCA_911387755.1). Taxonomy (NCBI): domain Eukaryota; kingdom Metazoa; phylum Arthropoda; class Insecta; order Diptera; family Syrphidae; genus Chrysotoxum; species Chrysotoxum bicinctum. The sequence goes on from OU426988.1 coordinate 228,675,939, forward strand.
CGCTCAGTTTCTAAGATTTAAATCTGAACCGCATAACAGAAAAAAAGGAACGAACAGAAAATCGGAAAGAAATAAGAAAATTAAAACAAGTCTACCAAAAATCTTTTCAACGAACACGCCCACTTAAAAGTCTTCTAACTGTCAAAGTTGAAGAGAAGTATAGGGTTGTGTTCACCATTAATGTACAAAAATATATAAATTTATTCTAAAAAATTAAATAAGTAAATTGAATAAATAAAATATCAAAAGTTAAGATTTAAGCAACGAAAAAAGCCATTCAGCACCACTGTACACTCCGCACCACCACCACTTTAAGACGTTGGCGTCGGCACCAGTTCAGTGGGTCATTCACGAGAGTAGTGCTCCTAATGAATTGACAAACGGTCTCTTGGTCAGGCGCATCGAATCGGTGAGGCGGCTGTCAATTGCCATCCCACTGCGGCAGCAATGGCAGTGGTGCGCGAGCGCACGCGTTCGTTTGCCCGATCATCCGGACTAAAAGTTCTCCGCGCTTTGGTTATCTGGGACATGTCACAGAGTGCCTACAATTCAGAGCTAGCTTGTGCGCATACACAGGAGAGGATGTCTGGATTTAATGAGAGCCCATCGTCGCCCGCCTGTCCCTCTGTAGACTGCGCCAACGGACACTGCACAACTTGGATCATATATGCATATCGCGGACTCCACAGACGATTTATGCTCGAGTAAGCTCCACTGCGTTTGCGTTTGCATCTGAACTGCGCAACTTGCTCTGCAGCAAAGATAAACAAATGTTAGGTTAGGTAAAAGATACTCTTTTGTTAGTGCAGAGCGAGGGTTTCGGTTTAATTAGCTGCAACTGCGACTGGTTGCAGATACAGCAGTTCCGTTGTGGTAATTAGAGGTGGTTGAAGTTGTGGTTTGTTTGTTTTTTTTTGCCTTAAATGAAAATGGCTAAGGTGTATTATGACAAATTGATATTTTACGCGCGGGGAGTAAAAATTAATTCCCATAAGTTTCTTGTGGCGTGTTGCATCTTTGATGGTCTGATTGATTTGTTTTGGTTGTATTGGCAGAGCCATGGATGGTGGGCAGGTTTAATTAAAACTTTGGCCTAAGGCCAACAGTTATAGGCTTAGTTTGGTTAGATAACAACTTATGTGGGTTCCAGGGATATGTAAGTTATTTTAATACCGTTTCAGTAACAGATGAAGTAACCGTTTCAACTTTTACATTTGAGTTTATTTTATTGTATCCCGCAGACCATGTTATAACTTGCGATGTAGACTTTACAGTTATTGTTGAGCAAATTAAATTCGCTTGGAGCCAACTTGGTAAATGAAAGATCTTTAACTTTTTTGATTTGCACTGCAAAAATACAATTAGAACAATCCCACAAATCTTGCAAATATCCTCAATTTATGCTATTGAGACCTTTGAGAACCGACAAATTACTCGAACCTTAAGTCCCGAACGCGTCTTGGTTTGGCTTTTTGTAATGAGAGATTTTGTCGGTCACAGTTGGTTTGAGGTGACCTATAACTTGGTCTACAATTTTTCAAACGGAAAAAACCCATTTGAAATAAAATTAAAAGATATCATCATCATCGGCTCGACAACCGGGTTCCGGTCCTGGCCTCTTTCAACAAGTCTCTCCACCTATCCCGGTCTCTAGCCGACGCCATCCAGTTGCGCACCCCAAGATACCTACGTAATAAAACCACGTTTTCGGTAGCAGCGATTTTTACTCGCTCGAGTAAGCGAATTAAATGATTGAAAACAAGTTGCCTTCGAATTGAGCGATTATAAGCGATTATTGAAGTGAAGCTTTGGGCCATCACGTAAACGGGTGCATGGCGTCAGGTAGGTTATGGCGTTGTGCGATGGCCTGGGATGGCGTTGATATCGGTTTTTCTTCCGTAAATTCAAGGATATTGGGCCGTAATGGTGGTATGCATCCATACGTGGCCCACTACTAGTTCCTTGACTAAATATATATCAACAGAGAGGATATTTTCTTCATGTATCTTCTACAACAAAATCAAATCTGAGAGTGGAGGAATCTAGGATATTGGCACCTCATATATTGGATATTGCTAAAAAAAAAGTATGCCATTTAAAAGGTCAGTAGATGTTCAAAATAGGTCAGGTAACATCAGTAATTGGTCAGTAATAGATTATTTTCAATAAATTTTTATACAAAATTAAAATAAATGAGATACCAAAATTCGAGCTTGATCTTGAGTGTTTGGCAAAAGTTAGACAAGCCTTGATTACAAATTTTCTATGTCTGATCAATTTCCAAAACTAGTTGACCTTTTTTGACTAATTACTGCCCAATTAGAGGCACACATTTTTTTCGAATAAAGCATATATGGGGTGCCAATATCCCAGAGCCCTCGAAGATCCCCTTTCGCTGGTAAGGTATAAGTCAAGAATAAAATTAACTTGGTAGATATGGGTTTTAATTTTTCCCCCTTATGTTTTTTGTTTTTTGTTTTAAGGCCAAAAATAACGGTACCTGCCACACGAATTTTTTTCGAAATTTTAAAAATATTTTTTTTTTCAAAAACTGTCCCACAGATTTTCTTAACAAAAATTCAAAAAATTTTACTTAGTTAAACCTAGGTAATGGTTGAAAAAATTTTTTTCAAAAGAATTTTATTTTTGGTACCGACCTTGGAACCATTTTTTTGTTTTTGATTTTCTCAAAAACGGTACGACCGCTTTTGATCATTTTTTTGTATGTTGAGGCTCCCCAGCAGTTTCAATATTATTGTGTATTCAAATTTTCAAACAATTTTTTTTTTTGATTTTTAAAAAAACCTTCAAAAAAAAACTCAATATTTCGAGAACCCCATGCTCTATTTTTTTTAAAATAATAGTTTCTCAAAATAATCTACAAGGAATGAGAAAAAAATTTATTTTACCTAAAAATGTTAAAAAATGGTTTTTGAAAATCGTATTTTGCTCGAAAACGGTTCTGAGAATTTTGCTTACATTTTTTTTTCTTTCGATGAATTTTTAAGATCTATAATTTAGTAAAAAAAAATTTGAAAACAAGATATTACTGACTGTACCTACCATAGAACGATTTTTTAAAATTTTGAATTTCTCATTATCGGCATAACGGATTTTAATTAAATTTTTTAGAGAGAAGCTTCTAAAAGTTTAAAAAACATTGCATTTTAAAACTTTAAGAAAAATATTTTTTTTTAATTTTGAAAAAAAAAATCACTTTTTTTTTGGAAATTTCAATATCTCGAAAACGGGTAAATATGTTTTGTTTTGGAAATTTAATTTTTATTCGAACAATAATAAAAACTTTAAATTGGCGTACCAAAATTTTTTCTTAAAAATGTTTTAAAAATTTTTTATATAAAAGCTTATTTTTTAAAGAAACCATTTCAAAGACTTATAATTTTTGTTCTTGCATAAATCTATACTTGGTTGAATCACATGGCATCTTATTTTTACCTCCAACTACTAAGGAAGTTGTTTTAGTCGTCTTAAAAAGAATTTTATGCTTATGAACAGTTTTCTTCTAATAACATTCATTTTTGAAATTCTAAGTCTATAGGAGCAAGATCGTGCGACCCAGTCGTGCATTTTATTTTTTCCAAACCGTTTAATACATAATTTGGAAAAATTTTAAGGTTTGTGGTAATGGACCTACTACAAATAAAATCATGTTGACATGGAGAAATAAAACTTTTGAGAATTGGAGTTATTTTTTCATAAATCAGTTTTTCGGATCAGTTCTGTGACGGATAGCGCATAATATGCACTACGCAACAGTGAAATAATAGTGTGGTGTACAACTGCTTCTCAAGGAAGTTTTTAAGTTAGATTGTTGAGTAAGACATCAATTCTTGCTGACTTTTTGACAAAACCTTGCAGTCAGTCTGATACATACAGTCTTGGCCAGATGTATTAGGCACCCCAAAGAGATGCCATAATTTTAAAACCAAGTAAAATTAAAAAAAAAAAAAAACAAGTATTCAGAAATGTTGTAATTTTTTTTTATTAAAGAAAAATTAATATTTAGTATGGCCACCCCTCGCTTTTATGACTGCTGCTATTCGTTTAGGCATAGAGTTTACGAGCTTACGGCATTCGTCAGAACTTATTTTGAGCCATTCTTGCTCAAGAACCTTTTTGAGCACCTCTTTAGATGTTGTTGGGTATTGTCGGACTTTACGCTTTAAAATTCCCCATAGATGCTCAATTGGGTTCAGATCTGGGGACTGGGCAGGAAATGGAAGCAGGTCAATGGCATTTTCAGCAAACCACTTCATTGAGAGGGCGGACTTGTGACAGGGTGCATTGTCTTGCTGGAACAACACGCCCGCATATTTGCATCACCAAATATATGATGGAAGGATGGCATCAGCGTGTTTTCCATCAAATTAATCAATTTTTTTGAGTTCATGCGACCCTCACAAATGAACATTTTTGCCCACTCCGTCTGCAGCCATGCAGTCCCTAATCATAACGCTTCCTCCTCCGTGTTTAACGGTTGGAACTACACATTCTGGGTTTTATTCCTCACCAACTCGCCGCCTCACAAAGGTTACACCAGGGTTTCCAAACACCTATAAAAATAAAAAAAAAATAACCTTTTTCAAAAGCTCAAAATAACTAAGTGGATGGCAATTTAAAACAGTTTTAAAAGTTTCCGAGTTCGGGGCTTCATTAAAATGCTTACTTCAAAGTTTGATTCATCTGACCACAAAACGTTATTCCAATCTTCTTCAGTAAAGTTTTGGTATTTTTTGCCCATTCTAGACTCAACTTTCTGTTTTTTTTTTCTGAGAGCCATGGCTTTTTCCTCGACTTGCAACCTTTCAATCCAACTTCCCCGAGTCTCCTTCTAAATATAAATATAGGGTGTCTAAAACTTTTGGCCAAGACTGTAGAGTTTTCCATCCGCGATACTTTGGAAATCTGGCTGGGCTCCAAATGCTCCACGTGAATGGTTTGAAGATTTCGTTTGTGTATTAAAAAGAAAGAGATTTAAGTTCATTATTAAACACCTAAATCGGTTAATGGGAGATTCAATTATCCACTGAGGCCATGTTTCTTATGGCAGCTATCCGAAATGTACGACTACTTATAATTAAGCTTCCTTAGTTTAACTTTTTATTTACCAAGCCATTTTTTCTCTGATACACTCCTACCTTTAATTTTGGTTGAATCTTCCGCTTCTTATGAAGAGTTGCACATTCTTAACTTCTTAACTTTGGAAAATCTCAGCTTGCACCACACAACAGGCATAAAGCCGAACCATATCGTTGAAGTTTTTTGCACTGGAATTCCAGTGAGTTCCTTGACAGCCGCCAAATGAACAAAGCTCCTCGTGTTTGTTTGCTCCTTAATGACGACAATAATAATAATCATCTTTTTGCGCTTCCAAATGGTCAGCACACTCGCCTAAGTCCAAACATACCAGCACGCACCTCTTCTACTCTGCCCGACATTTGTTCGCATGAACGCGGAACAATTGTCCCTAGCATGACTATTGGGACTTGGAACATTTTCTCTTTGTTCATTATGGATGTAGCAGCGAGCTGAGGACAACTCGCTTCCAAGATCATTGTCCACTTTGCAATCTCTGATCTGAAAGTGAAGGAAACCCAGCAAAGTCCCGCACATAAAGAGTGTTTGCGCAACAGCAACAACCATTGCTGGGTGCTGCTGGTGTTGCATTGTGTCCACTTTTGGGAGCACATTTCAAACGCATTGTTAGCATACATCGGATGCAATCTTGTTTGGCTAATAGTTTGTTGATTTTTTGGTTAGAGCCAAACGTGTGCCACAAGTGGCGGTGTGCTCCTGGTGGGCATCATCTTTGGGGCACTCTTTTTCCAAAGAGCTATTCGAACCATTTTGGGGCATCATTGCTCGTATATCATGATGATTGTTTGCAGAGCTGGGGGAATTATTGTTATTATTACCATGAGGACCTACATGCGAGCGAGTAGCATTGGCTTGTTCCCGCCATGAGCGGAGTGGGGCGGGCGAACGGATGGACGTTTTGTGGCGACTGCGGGTGAGATATATCCAAAATGTGTTCCATTTGTTAGGAAATTGGTCGAATTTATTGCTGTGTGCATATAGTTACGGTTGATACTTTTTGGTGGTCAAATAGTGTGTGCGTCGGTTTATGGTGTTGGTATTATTATAATGATTATGCCGACAGGATCTGACATTAAGGAGCGTGAACGTGAGGTCGTTGTACACATTTGGAAGTAGTGGCAACCGACAATGACGTTAGTTGTTTTTGTGGAGGTCTTGAACGTGTTGTAATGAAACCAAGATGTTATCAGTGAAAATATGCAAATAGGCATTTTGTAGGTGGATGTTTAGAATGTTGCTACTTTCTTTTTAGAGTTGGAATGAGCCAGCGTCGGGCACTCATTTCTAATTTGGTTATTCTAGTTATGGTAAGAAGAAATGCATATAAATTTTTGGCCCTAATACAATGCAAGGTAGAAAAAGTTCGAATATCAAATTCTGCCCAAGAGCATTAATATGGATTTTAATTTCATTGAAGAAACGAATGTTTCTTATATAAATATTTGATCATTCAATTTTTAAAAGGTGGAATTGTATGAAATATTGAATTTGAACAAATTAGGATTTAACCATAGTCCTGAAGTCAAATACCAGAATTCGACATGGTTGCATTATATTCCAGGTTTCTAACTATATTTCTGATGAAATTCCATTAAGAAATCTAAGTTCACAACAATTATATCAATCCGTTTTTCTCTTATTATCCACTTGATTACTACCTATGTATTAGCAATCTTGATGCTTGCAAGGAAGTTCAACTTAAAGCAGCAGAGCGATTCAAATGCATATCTAATTTTGATCCTACTAAAAACTGCGAAGGCATAGCAAAGTACCTTCATAAATTTACGTTTTAATAATGCCAAGCTCAAACTCTAACAATTACCAAGAAGAAGTAAAAACGAAAAATATAAAAATAAATTTTATAGTTTTTGTTTTTGTTTTTGTGGACTATATTGAATGAATCAATTGAAAGCGTTTTGTGACCTCTAGTCCAAATGCGTTTCGCCCAGGTACGACAGTTGGGCTCATCAGTTAGATGGGCGAAACGCATTTGGACTAGAGGTCACAAAACGCTTTCAATTGATTCTAACAATTACCAACAAAAGTATGAATTATGCATCCTTCAAACTGTATGTTACCCAAGAAATTTTCAATCGCCTGCTGATCATAAATATTGGCCTGAAGATATCATCATCCATGGATTTGTGAACTAAAAGAATATTGTTCGCAATCCTTTTCGCAAAACATCTTAGGGGGGCTCGGACTAAGACCAACAAGGTCTACTATTCATCCTCCATCTGCTCTTATGACATCATTACCCTCACTGAAACATGGGTGTATGCTGATATTAACGATTCTGAAATATTTACATCACATTTAATTTTTTTGGGTGCGGTGGACATTCTGACCCTAACATCATCACTGTGGGTGGTGGAATTTTGATTGCCGTAAAGACTTATTGCTAGGCCCCACCCGTTTACATTTCTGCATCACTTAAAAATGAATTTATGTGCCTTAAAGTGTCTTTAAAAGTCGTTGTGACCTTATGTATTGTTCCTGGCAGCCCTCATAACATCTTTTCAAAAGCATAGATTACTTATGCTTCATCAACGAACTTTTAGTAGTCTAGAATCTGGAGACAACCACCATCCAGCTCTAAATTTTACTCTTTTTCTGAACTCAGATAATTTAAATAATGAAATTTCTTGAACTTGTTACACTTTTAATTTTAGAAAGAAAGATTTTGTAGAACTAAATACCTTCTTCTCAAAAGCAGAATGGACTTTCCTTATTATTTGCTTAAATTTCAATTCTATGGTCTTTGAATTGTATACTGTTTTGTTTGATTGGTTTCTAAAATCTATTTCTCTGACCATAACTAAACCAAAATCTTTTGTTCCAGATTGGTACGATAGTCAGCTGAAAAGTCTCAAATAAGAAATGAGTAATAGTCTGTGGCGGTCAGCCATCAGACGAATAGGGGGAATAACATGTAGCATACGAAAACATGCACGTGCCGTAACTATTCGGGACTGGTGGAAGTCTGATCATAGCCTCTCCGTGGCGGCCGCTAGAAACAAGCCTTTAAAAAGGTTTGGCTAATATGATCAGGCTGGTTCCTCAGGTTGGCGACAGGTTAATTCCCTGTCCCGTAAAACTTTTGAATTACGAGACCGACAACAAGCCTCGGAAACGGACTGATCACACGACGACAACCAACGCAACGAAAACTGAAAAATGATTTACGAATTTTCTTATGGAACGTACGATCGCTCTATAGAGCTCGAGCTGCTCAGCAGCTAGCCGATGCCCTGTCAAAATATAAAGCTGACATAACAGCTCTTCAAGAAATCAGATGGACAGGGAATGGTGTTCTACAGAAGAAAGAATATGACATATACTATAGCTGTCATACAAAACACAATGTGCTCGGGGTAGGCTTCCTAGTCAGCGAAAAAATGAAGTCTACCATCATCGGCTTTAACGCTATAAGCGAAAGGCTATGCACCCTTCGCGTGCGAGGCAAATTTACGAACATCAGCCTCATTAACGTTCACGGACCTACGGAGGAGTTCTCAGACGAAGAAAAAGAGACTTACTACGAACAAGTCGAGAGGGCCCTCAATGCCTGTCCAAGGTATGATGTTAAAATCATCCTTGGGGATTTGAACGCAAAAATAGGTCGGGAGCCGGTATTCAGGCATTACGCAGGCACCCATAGTTTGCATGAGAACACTAATGACAATGGACTTCGAGTCTTAGAATTGGCAGCATCGAAAAACATGGTCGTTGCGAGTACCAGGTTCCCGCGTAAAGATATCTACAAAGCCACCTGGGTATCACCTGATGGAGTCACTCGTAACCAAATAGACCACGTGTTGATAGACCGTCGCCACTACTCGAACTTGATGACGGTACGAACGTACCGAGGTGCCAATATCGACTCGGATCACTATCTTGTTGGTATGGTTTTCCGAGGGCGGATTGCCTTGCGAAGACGCATTGCATCCGCCGATCAGGTTCGAATCAACACGGCTGCCCTGCGCAATGAAAACACCAGTAACACCTTTGGTAATGCGTTAGGACTCGCCCTAGAATCACTTGATTTAGGGAGAGTAAGTCCTGGAGCCAGTATGCTGGGCGTAAATGAGAAGTGGACACGCCTTAAGAATATTGTCATTAGTACTGCCAACTCCATCTTAGGCAGCAGTCGTAAAAATCGGAACGACTGGTTTGATGATGAATGCAAGCTAGCGACTGAACGTAAGAATGTTGCGTACCGAGCAATGCAACAATCTCATAGAACGCGGGCACGCGAAGAGGAATATAAAGAGCTCAGAAGAATAGAAAAACGGCTACACAGACAAAAAAAATCAGCCTGGGAGAAGAACCTAATCTGTGAAATTGAAAATAGCCGAGAGCGAGGTCCGCACCAGGCGCGGAAGTTCTACCAATCCGTCCGAAACATGACGCAGTACACACCACGCTGCACATACTGCAAGGACGGAGAGGGAAATCTGATCACCGATCCTGAAAGCATACTGGAGCGATGGGAAGTGTACTTTAATGAATTGCTAAATGGTCAGCTCACTGCAGAAGTGGAGGCTCCACTACTTCAAGAAGAATACTCTATGTTGCCGCCACCAAGCATAGAAGAGGTTGAGAAGGCTATAGGCCGGCTTAAACAGAACAAAGCCCCGGGAGCCGATGGCATACCAGCCGAATTATTCCATCACGGCGGGCCAGCCTTACGTCAAGCAATTCATGATATTATAGTACACGTATGGGAGCAGGAAGAAATGCCAGAAGACTGGCGAAAAGGTTTAATATGCCCCATACATAAGAAGGGAGATGTCACAACGTGCAGCAATTATAGAGGTATCACGTTGTTGAGTACCGCCTATAAGATACTCTCCTCTATCCTACAAGACCGGATAACCCCATACGCTAAAACCGTTATCGGACAATATCAGTGTGGTTTCATTCCAGGCAAATCAACAACTGATCAGATATTTACCCTTAGGCAGGCGATGGAAAAATGTCTAGAATTTAACATCCCAACATACCATCTGTTTATAGACTTTAAGGCCGCCTATGATAGCATAGCCAGGGTAGAACTTTACAAAGCCATGAGAGAATTCGGCATCCCAAATAAATTGACACGACTATGTAGGTTGACCATGACCAACGTAACAAGCCAAGTAAAAATAGCCGGATTGCTATCCAGACCAATCAACATCTTTAATGGACTCCGACAAGGGGACGGTTTGGCCTGCCTCCTCTTCAACCTGGCGTTGGAGAAAGCAATCCGTGACTCTGGCACGGCAACAAGAGGGACCATCGTCAACAGGTCCAGCCAGTTACTGGCTTACGCAGACGACATCGACATCATCGGAAGAACCGAACAAGCTGTACACGATTCCTTCATCCAGATCGAGCAGGCGGCACAAAATCTGGGGCTGCACATTAGTGAAGGTAAAACAAAGTACATGGTGGCGTCGAATGCGAGAGGAACAGTTGGTCAAACAATCAAGGTTGCGGAGCACGAATTTGAAGTGGTGCAATCCTTTAAATACCTTGGGTCAATAGTAGCAGCCGATAACAATATAGAAGAAGAAATACGCGGGCGGCTTCTCAAATCCAACAGAGCCTACTATAGTCTGTCAAAGCTCTTCAAATCCAGAAATCTCACCATAACTTCAAAACTACTGCTGTACAGGACCATGGTCCTGCCAGTACTCACATATGGATCCGAGACTTGGGTGCTTAGCAAAAGGCACTCCGACCTCTTAGCTGCGTTCGAGAGAAAAGTCTTAAGGAGAATTATTGGCCCCGTATGTGAGGAAGGACGATTCCGGAGACGGTACAATCATGAACTGTACGCAATCTACCTTGAAGCAGATATCGTGACAAAAATTAAGCTCGGTAGACTCCGGTGGGCAGGGCACCTAGCTCGCATGAGCGAAGAGGAACCTGCTCGGAAAGTTCTTTGTGGTACATTCTATGGTAGACGACAGCGTGGTAGACCATGCTTGCGCTGGAGAGATGGCGTAGACCAGGACGCCCGAAGCCTTGGGGTGCGCAACTGGATGGCGTCGGCTAGAGACCGGGATAGGTGGAGAGACTTGTTGAAAGAGGCCAGGACCGGAACCCGGTTGTCGAGCCGATGATGATGATGATGAATAGTCTGTAAACAAGCTATCTCAGAGCGAATCTAATTTTGAATATTATTGTGAAGCGAACTCTTCAACTTTAAAGTTTCTTAATCATCTGAAAAAGGTGCAAGGAGATCTTAAATTGAATCAAAAATATTTTTGGAAATTCATAAATTGTAAAAGAAAGTCTTCTCCTTACCCTCCTGTCTTCAAGTTAAATGGCATTCCAAGTCATGACCCTCGAGTTGTAACACAACTATTTTCTGAATTCTTTGAAAGTGCCTTCAACAACTGGGATACTAGTATTGTGATACGTTAAACCTTGATATTTAAAACTGTGATAATTTTGACGAAATTGCCCAAGACTTTGGACCTTAGAAATCATTTTCTTACTTAACTGACATCAACTTTAATATAAATACTGAAAACATTGTAAAATTTAATTCTAACCTAGACGATAGTTGTATACCAGGATCCGATGGTATACCTTCTACTATTTTGAAAAAGTTATCAATATCCTCTTGTGTATTTCCACCTATTTGAAACAGTTCTTTCATAATCTTTCTACATAAGAAAGGTAAAAAAGATGAAATCAAAAATAATAGACCTATTGTTAGGTTATCTGTTTTTTTTTTTTTTCAAAACTTTTCGAGGCTATTATTTGTGAATCTTTATGTTTTTATGTGAAATCACTTATAGTACCAAATCAATATGATCTTACAAACGGGCGCTCAACTTGTACTTTTTTACTGGAATTAGCTGAAAATTGCATTGACTCATTTAAGAACAAAAGACAAGTAGATTGCGTTCTTACAGACTTGAGTAAGGCGTTTGACAAACGCTCATTTAGTTTTGCTATTTAAATTAAGAAAATAACGATTAAGTGACCATTTTGTAAGGTGGCTTCAATCTTATTTATTTGATAGATTATACTCGTACTTGGTACTTTTTAAGAGATGCGAATCAAATAACTTTAAAGTTAATTCTGGAATACCACAGGGTAGCCATATGGGTCCAGTCCTTTTTATTTTATTTATAAACGACCTACCGTCTGTGTTAAAGTACTCAGACTGTCTGATTTATGCAGACGATGTAACAATCTTCAAACATATTTCGAATAATAGAGATTTTGAAGAGTTGTAGTATGACCTTAAATCTTTTTTTACTGATTTGTTCCTTATTTTATTGCAACAAATCTAATTATTATAAAATAGCGACGCGTTTCGGATTTAATAATCCATCATCGGGCTTATGCTGTTGTACTCAGCAACAAGTACAACAGTACAATAAAATTAAATTCATTCTCATTCTCAAATTTAAGCTTAAGACGAAAGAAATTCGGCACCAGGTTTGTTTTTTGCTAGCATTTACTTGAACTTTTCTTCACTTACTTAATGACAAACAAGTTTCGCTTGATATTCAATCGCTTTTCAAGACTCAATTACAGAAAGTGGGGAACGACCGATGATATCGCATAACCCAACAGTTAGACAGAATTGTTAAATATAGTTTTGCCACTTGATTTACACATTAAGTATCTAGAATCTTGGGTTGCCAAACCTTATGGTCACAGCAATATTAAGGAGTTGATTCCAATAGAGACCTTTTCGACTCCCACTGACTACTGAACCTTTAAAATAGGCATCAGTAAAGATTTTAAAGTTATGTTTCTATCAATAAGGGACTGTTAATGACGAAAAACTTGGATACAACTATCTTTACTGATGGCTCATGGCTCAAAGATTGAGTGTGCTGTTGGTTCAGGAATCTTTTCTGTGACTTTGAATAAATCTAGGTCGTTTCGGTTACCCGACTTTATTAGTATTTTTCTAGGTGAATTACTGGCTATTATGGAAGCATGCATAGTACTTATATAAGATCCAAACCGTACGGAGTACTGCCATTATCACAGACAGTTGGGCGGCTGTTAAGGCCATTGATTATAGTACATTATACCCCAAATCGGTCCAACAATGCTTTGATAAACTTGCTAGCCTCAATATTAACCACAATATCTCTTATCTGTGTTCCGGATAATTGTAGCATTGATGGGAATGAATGGGCGGATGAACTGGCCAGAGGAAGATCAGCCCTTCATAACTCACTTGCGGGAAAAAGTTAACATTCTACTAGGAGTTATGAAGAGTAAAATTTTTTCAATTTTTCATAGCGAATCAAACCGCAGTTGGAGCAATTTAACTAACTGCATTATATCTAGAAAGATTTGGCTCACCTAGAATAAATCCCAAACTATTGATCTGATATTCAGACCCAGGCAAGACATCTTGACAAGATCTTAGCTACTTGTAGCGGACACTGACGCGCAGTAAATTTAGGCACTCCTCACAACAATCATTGTCATATAGCTGTGGTGACCAGCAAGAAAAGGACACATTTCTCCACTTCCTCCACAAATGGCCTGGTCTGGCCAAATTTGAAGCACAATCATTAGGCAGGGCATTTTTGACAATATTGACGAACTTCGCAATTGAAGATCAAATACTTGATCTCTTTCTTAAAGCGACAAAATGGCTCTGGGACGAACATTGATTACTTACATGCTGTGCCCTCCGTTTGACTCTTTAAACCCCTAGCTAACTCAATCCAAACTCGATGACAATTTCCCATGTCATTACTATCCACAGGTTCATACGAGTTATTTTATCAAAATGGCGCACTTAAACGCTTATTTGGTCACAGGGCTAGACAGCCGTTGGTCGCCGTTTCAACCTATCATCTGCGTTAAAGCTCACGCAACGCTTATTAACGAAACAGGAATAGTTCATAGGAACTTATCCTAGTACATTTCTCCAAGTTGCATAGTTAGGCTATTGCCATATAGAGCTCCTCACAGGGAATGTTTTTAAATTCTGCCTTAAGGCTGATGTAAAGATGAGTCTTGAAATTAAATTCGTTATTAATTTGCAATATTGTGATTGCTTAGTTGTATGTTCAATCCGACAAGCCAGAAGACACACTGGTATTTGTCGACTATAGTGTTATAAAACGACTTACCACGCTTATAAACTACGTTGCAGAAATGTGTACTTTGTTTAAAAATCTAATTTAGAAAAAACAGCTTTTTATTTATTTTTTTTTACAATTTTTTTGTTTTTTAACTATTCATTAGTATCTAGATGAAAAAAAAATAAAAAATATTTAATTAAATAAAACTTTGGATAGTTCTTTTACATGAAACGTCATTTTTACAATAAACTAAACAAAGTTTAGTTCAAGAAGATAATTATCAAATAAGCCAAGCTAAATGCTCCAAAAAAAAATAATATAAAAAAGAAACAGTAACCCGAAGTATTCCAATTTGTCAACGAGGCCCATAAATATGCAGTCATTAAGTTTAATTGGTTGCTTATTATTACTTTGATTATGCACCATGCTACTAAACGAACTATTTGAATGACATGAAGTCGTTAATTACATTTGGCTGATAAACGCCACATTGATCCCTACACTCAAGTTCAACAACATCGAGTTCGAACCTCAGCTCTTTCGTTTAACCACAACAACTAACAACATAACCATGTTCTAGACACGGAAGTTGTTGTATATTATAATTTAACACTTAAGAGAGACAATTTTCCTTCTATAAATAAAATCAACCAACAATTATATCCTCCATCCGGATCAAGGGACGAACTATTCGTACTTGTAATCATCATCATCACAAACAGTGCATTTTATTTTCCTTGCAGAGATTTTTCCCACAAGATTTACACACACGAAAAAAATTACAAAGATAAATATAACTTAATTAGAAATTAAATGGGCGTATCAGGAGAAAAAACCGCACGGAACCTACAACAGCAACGACAAAAAAAAAAAAACAAAATTCACTACAAAAGTAACACTTCCTGGTCATTAACTCAAGGTCATTGCTAAGACAGATTGCATGCGAAAACTCGATTGCATCTTCATAATCGACGACGCTGCCGGTGTACATAGACTTGTTGGTACAAGCGTGTGGGCATATACTCGTAATAAGAAACAAAAAAAAAAAACACAACACTCGATTACTTGAGCCATTTTAAAATCTGGAAAAACCTGACAATCGATGTCAACACACCCTCTCTTAACAGCCAGCGCAGCATTGCATCTGCTACGAAAGAAGCAGCAATATATCGGTCAATCAACAATCACTCGCGCTGATGAAGAATGACTGAGTGAGTGGTCATGACATATCCTCATCCAACATCTTGGATGCCAATGTGTCGGATTGTGCTGGACGTTCTTGCGTTACACCAGCAATTAACTGCTGCAATGATGGGTTCGGTGGATGGATACGCTGATGTATTGGAACCACACCATCTCTAGCACTTAACTGTGAGATTACGTCGATGGGAGATAGCATTACTCAACTCTAGCCGACACGTTATCTTATCCAAAGCATTACCCTAAAGCTAAATGGACACTTGATACTTGGTTGTTCGACACGCGCGTTTAAATGAACCACGCCTAGTGTTGCCATATAGGTAGAATTTTACTATAAATAAGAATATAATATATGAAATGTTAAGAATGAGATTAAATTAAATATAAAAGTATTTTGTCCGCTGTTATTCCAAGGTCAGGATGAATTAGCAGAAAAGGCAAACCAATCAAGTGTTCCTAAAATATCGAACTAGAACAAACTTAGGTTTTCAATTCGACACTGAAAGCCCGGTTTCTAATCAGAAGGGAATACACTACTTTTATGGTGTTCTTTGAATAATTTTTCTGTTGACACCGGCCGTGTAGCTAATATTCTTAACAACATATTGATATTCCTATCTGGAAAATCATCCAGCGCCAGTGTAAATTTGGGCTTGATATCACGTCTACAGATAGAATATCTTATACACTTTTTTTTAAATCGACGAGATTGTTTATAAAACTCAAAAGTTTTAATTTGTTTATCAGTTACTTTTCAAGTTTTGATGAAGCACGAAATATCCCTCCAAATTATTTTCATGATTTAAAAACATCGCTCCAGGATCAATGATTTAGAAGCTCAGACATGAATTGAGTTTAATACTTTTTTTCTATAACCCCGATAAATTTACACTTGATTTGATTTAATGGTTTTTTTATTAGTGTCTAACTATATAATATCTTTTGTCTTAAATTACATTTAAATTAGTTTTTTTTTTTTTTTTCAATGCAATGTAAAATCAAACATAACATTAACTTTAAATTAATTCTTTTTTTTATGTATTTTTTTTTTTCTTCCTTAAAATTTAATTTAATATTCTTTTATAAAAATGATCTTAAGATATAAGCTAATTTTTAAAATTAAAAAAAACAAACGAGAGAAGTCTTCTGTACTTTGAATTTCAGGATTTGGAAGATTCTTCTGTCTGCTCACTATTCGTTTGTGTTTTGATCTTAATGCCTTTCTTTTAAGGCTACATAGACTTCAGAAAACATATTTTTTTCTTCTCGAATCCATACATTTTTAACGATAATTATAGGGTAGACCAAATTTGAAATTCACGATTTTAAAAACAATTTTGATGAACTGCAAACTAATCCAAAGTTCGAACTCTAAGGCGTTATTAAATTTTCTTTTCTTGAATGTTTTCAAATTTAAATGGCAAGGGAAATCCTTGTCGGGTAAATTATTCCATATTCGTCTTGTGCGACTAAAAAACTCATTTCTTTATTTTAAAATTGGGCTCGTATGACGATTTTGTTCCCTATCAGTTTTAACGTTCCGGTGTAGATCATCTCCAATAAATGAAGTGAAGCTTGGGCTGCACCTGATCAGACCTGATTAGTGAAAAATTTCTAACACCGATAGATAATCCCAAACATTTGGCGGCGCTTTTCTTGGTTTTGAGAATTTGGTCCTTTCAACGAAGATCGTTGTTGGCACACATATCGATTCCATAGAACTTTTGGGTTTCTTCTTGCAGTTACGAAGAAGATGAACGTGAATTTAAAAACGAGAATGAAAAGCTGAGGGTATAGTTGTTGGCAAAAAAATGAAGCGGATTAGAAGTTTCAGATAAGAGACGATTATGAAAATTAGAAATATTGTCGGAGACAAAACGGAGCCCTGGGGAACACCAGTATTTATTTTATGAAGATCAGACTTGAAACCGTCCAATACAACATGTAAGAAAACTTGCTCAAGAACTTGCAGACTGGAGAAAAAAAATTATTTTTTTTTTCAAAAATTCAAAAAATATTTTTTTTAAAGTTTTGAAACGCAATGTTTTTTAAACTTTTTAAAATCATCAACGATAATAAGAAATTCAAAATTCGCAAAATGGTTCTATGGTAGGTGCAAACTTTTTTAATTTTAATTAAAGATCGTAAAACTTAATTGAAAGAAAAAAATTTTTATCGAAATTATAGGTGTCGTTTTCGAGAAAAATACGATTTTTGAAAACCATTTTTGAACATTTGTATGGTGGGTACCTTTGTTTTTTGGTAAATAAATTCTTTTCTTTTGTAGATTATATCGAGAAACTTTCATTTATCAAGTTTAAAAATAATCTTGCATGTGGTTTTTCAAATATTGAGTTTTGAAAAAAAGAAAAAATTGAATTTTTTTTTTAAATCCAAAAAAAAATTTTTGGAAAATTTGAATACACAATTTTATTCAAGTTTTTGGGGAGGTTCAGCAAAAAAAATGATCAAAATCAGTGGTACCGTTTTCATGAAAATCAAAAACAAAAAAATGGTTCCATGGGGGGTACCCTCAATAACCATTCTTCGGGAAAATTTTTTCTACGATTACCTAGCTTTAACTAAATGAATTTTTTGTTTTTTTTTTTTATAATCTGTCGTTTTTGAGAAATAAAAATATTTCTAAAATTTCGAAAAAAAATTTGTATGGCAGGTACCGTTATTTTTGGCCTTAAAAAAAAGAAAAAAACGTGTGGGGGGGAAATTAAAAATGGTATCTACCAAGTTTAAGGAAAATCGGCGGAGCCGTTTAGGCTGTAGTCGAACAGAAAGACAGACATACAGAATTGCGAGACCCACTTTTTTAGTCTTCGCTATCATCGTAATGTCAACTTTGATCAAAATCTCGAGTTCGATTTTTTTTTACGATTGCATAACTTGCCTATAAGTCGCAAGTAAAAATTTACTGAGCGAGTTACAGGTGGGATTTCGAAGGAATCATTCGACAATCGACCAAATTCATTTGCTTACCAATGTGAATTTGAAGCTCAAAGGATTGAAGTCGTAAATGAATACAACTATCTTGGTGTGCTGATATCTAGAAACTTGAATTGGAAAAACCATATATGGTTGATAAGTTGACCACGCCCAAACACGCTTTAAACGCAACATGGAGGACTGTGGTTGATTGTAAAGATGTTGATTATGAATCCAAATATCGTATTTTTTAAACCACAGCTTAAACGATAATGTGCTATGCAGCTTAAGTTTGGGGTCAGAAAGAGTTTAAAGAAGTTGAGCAGCTTCTACGTTATTTCGTAAAAAGAAGCTTAAACTTCCCAATAGTACTGCGAATCATATATTGAAATTGGTCTTCCTTCTTTGTTTATTGCAACTTTGAAAGTGTAGATAGCCTACGTTCTAAGGACGATCGCAATGGATGATAGGAGATTACCAAAAAAAAATTACGATGATTGTGATTCAAAAACAAGTATAGCATGGTTTGAGTCGTGGAGAGATTTAGCAAAGTACTGTGGACATACACTACTTCTCCAGAGTGATAGAATGGACACGTGGAAAAGCCAGCTCTTTAGTCTCATAGCTCAAGTAGACGAAAGAAAGAGAGAGAACTACACGCAGAAATCCAGAAATTCACTTCTAACTGGCCTTAAGTGTTAGTGTCATTTGAACATCTTAATCTCAACATGTATGGAACGACTCAGAAAATAATTTATAATCCGATGATTAAGGGTTTCAATGATACCAAACTCATGCATTTTCGGTAAGAGAGCTTGATGACAAACTCTATCAAATGCCTTCAAAAAATTAGGCACAATACATAATTTCTTTTTTACCAAAATAATGTGAAAACCTGTTTCACTCTTTGGTAAGATATGCCATCAGATAAAGAACGAAATGATTGCTGCAAAAGACGTATTGTCAGTCAATTAAAAGCTTTCGATCTTCAAGATATTTTTTGAGCTGATGATTTATGTGGGTAGGAGGAGGAGGAGGAAGGGTCACCAGGCTGGACAAATACTGTTTTCTGTCTTCTAGGGAAGATTCCCTAACAGTCGAAGCTATATGAAAAACCTTACGCATTTGGTTTTTTCCAGCGATGAAGAACACTTGTTCAGAAGAATGGAGGATATACAGTCAGGACCAGCGGATTTGTTTATATCAAGATCTCGAAGAGCTCTTGCACCTGAACGAGTGCAAATAAACCGGTCCCATTGAATGATTTATCTTCTCAAGTTGCATTCTGACAAAGTAGAGCTAGCAGCAAAATGAGCTGCAAAAATATTTGCCTTATATCATAAGCCCTAGTTATCGAATTGTCATTGTTGAGCGTTGGAACCGAAGATGATGATATATTTCTACTTTCTTGATAAATGACCCGAAATTTGTACTGCTTTTAGAACATTGCAAGAGTTTTTTAGCTAGACTGCTCGTCATGCAAAAATTTAGTTCTTTTAAAATGTCCTTGTACACCCTTCGAAGTATTGAAAATATTGGAGCGGTAAGAGCTTCGGTTGAATATGATCCATAGAAGTAGGTTGCTTGCCACAAGCAGGACTTGGGAATCTCTCAGTTTACAAAGTGAATCACAAGAATTTTTCTTAGAGTTCCTGGCCCAGGTAATGACAAAATCAAATCAAATCAAAAACTAAAGCCTCTTAACCATTTGAAATACCAAACATTCTCCGTTTGAGATCTGCATTATTAAAACGGCTTTTGCTTCTCCATATAGTAGATGCAGCTAACTTCCAGTCTTCTTTATGTATTATATTTCAGAGGTTATAATTCTTTCTTTTAAAGAAAGACTAAATTGTCAGTGTATGTTGAGTAGCAGTTCAGGCTGCCATTTTAATTTTCTGTGAAGCTCCCATCATTATGCCGAAGTGCTATAAAATGCAAGGCTATTGGCAACGCTAGCCACACCTGTCTGACAGCCAATATTTAATAAAACAAAACACACCGAAAAAAACCGCGATTGCTGAGAGTGGTATGGTGTACCTATATTAAGTGATCCAAGCGCGCCCCTCGATTGCGAAACGATTTTACAGAAATTATAATTAAAATATACCGGTGCGAATGAATAACCGACTACCATAGCTTCTGGTCAGCACTGAATCCATCCATCCGAACTCCGAAGGCGGGGAAGGTATTTTTCCTTGGCATTCAAATCAATCGACAAGAAGCGGTAATCGGCGTAAATTGACAAGCTGCAAGCACAAGCCCATATCAGTGAGTGTAACTATAGCTACTCAGACCAAGAAATGCAAGCTAGATATATTTAATTTCAATTTCCATACCAATATCGAGCATAGTTATGTTCGTGGATATTCTCAGACTTGATGAAGACCACACCTAATCGCTGGCATGTTCAGGCCATGGGCGCATTAGCTCTTAAGGTGCCTGTTAATAAATGAAGGCCCACATAGGCGAACGGTTTTCTATTGATATTGGATGGGTATATGATTCGATTTGTTGTGAACTTTTTCAAAGGCACAAACAAACGGTTTTCAAATCTTCATCTTCAATCCTTAAGACTGTTCTTAAATTTCAAATGAAGCCCAAACTAGCCACTTTCACAAACACATCTGAGTACTGAGTATGAACAAAATCAATTCTGAGATAAGTTTTGGTGATTCAAGTTCAGCAAGTACATCAAACTAAAGACGAGATAATGGGCCAGAGTGGGCCTTGCATAAACTCTTAATTTGATTCATAGTTAATCCGACTCTGGGTGCATTTCAGCTGCGCTCTTGCGCGGTATGGTGAATGACCGACTGGCTGGCTACTCTCGCCATTTGTTGCTTCTCGATATTTACACCTTGAGAAAAATGCTCTAAAACCGCAAAACACACCGGTGCGTGGTGTTAAGAACGGTTCGGCCAAGCGTGTTCTTGTATGAATTTGGACGCTGTGCAAAAGTGCGTCTATCCGATGTTTCAACACTTTTGCTGGCCAAAAGGAATTTTTATTAGATCCGCTCGGCAGAGTTTAAGTATACGAGTAGGTAACTATTCGAGATTGAAATACAACGCCGGTAAATGATGATTGGTGGCTTATTAATGGATGGGTTGGATTGAATTTGCTTGGAATGTACATTTTTTTTTGTTCTAAGGAGATGATTAAGAGATGAAAGATGCAAGTTATGCGGCTGTAGATAGTGGTGAAAAAAAATGAGAGATGTTGCAGGACATTGTAGCGCAGTCTAGAATTGAATAATTGAATAGAAAATAGATAGATATACATTTTTTGAATCAAGAATTACTAGGTTTGGTCATCCTTTACTTTGTTAAAATGATTACAAACTAAATATCTAATCGATGTATTTAAGAGTTTTTTAAGTGTATCATGGGGATATCAGATGTGTAAATGTTGTGTAAAAAAGAACCAAAAACTGATCCCTGTGGAACACCTGCATTAGCTTCATAAGAAATTGAGTGGCAAAAACACAAATATATCGGTTGGAAAAAAAGCTTTTTAAAATTTTTATAAAATTCTTGAAAAAACCAAAATTTACCATCTTATGGACTGTCCCACCATGGCACACAGAGTCAAACGCCTTTTTTTTGGCATGTTCACATACTCTTAAAACTTGATGAGAGGTGCTGTGATGCATTCTAAATTCAAATTGTTTACTTGGAAAAATATTTAAATCTCTAACGATTCGCAAAATTTTAAATTTGATAATTTTTTCCAATATTTTACTGAGACAACTAACTAAACTTGTCGGTCGATAGATTGTACAAAGCTTAGCAGGATTTCCAGGTTTTGGAATTGATATTACATTAGCATTTTTCTAAGTCATTGAAAAATACTGAATTTTAAGACATCCGTTAAGAAATATAAGGCCTACTTTGGGAAGTGGTTATATATAAATATTTTGTATATTGTATAGACCATCTGATATCCTTAACTTAAAGTTGAAAACTATATACTCCACATCCTATTTATAGATAGAAAATGATAACTGATGGTCAATGTTTTGTGAGTTTTACATGGTCAACGTATGACCCATAAGATTTTGAGTTGTGACATCACAAAGGTGTTGTGAAACAGTATGATTAGTCAGAAATAATGACTCGAATAAATTACCTTTATTTGAGTTTTGATAAACCACTTCATTTCCATTATCAATATTTGGTATTCGTCTATTTTTGTTTTTAATAAATTTGAAAATATTCTAAAAACGCTTTTCATTTTTTACTTGCGACTTATTGGTACTATAAGGCAAATTATGCATTCGTAAAAAAAAAATCGAACTCCAGATTTTGATCAAAGTTGACATTACGATGATAGCGAAGACTAAAAAGTGGGTCTGGCAATTCTGTCTGTCTGTCTGTCTGTCGGTGCGACTACAGCCTAAACGGCTCGGCCGATTTTCTTTAAACTTGGTAGATATCATTTTTAATTGTTTTCCCCCAGACGTTTTTTTCTTTTTTTTTAAGACTAAAAATAACGGTACCTGCCATATGAATTTTTTCGAAATTTTATGAATATTTTTTTTCTCAAAAACTGTTCCACAGATTTAAAAAAAAAAATACAAAAAAATTTCATTTAGTTAAAAATAGGTAATGGTTAAAAAAAATTTTCCGAAAAATGGTTATTGAGGGTACCCCCCATGGAACCATCTTTTTTGATTTTCTCAAAAACGGTACAACCGATTTTGATCAGTTTTTTTTGGTTACCCCTCCAAAAACTTTAATAGAATTGTGTACTCAAATTTTCAAAAAAAGATTTTTTGGATTTTTAAAAAAAACTTCAATTTTTTTTTTTAAATTCAATATTTCTAAAACCCCATGCTAGATTTTTTTAAACTTGATAAATAAAAGTTTCTCAATATAATCTACAAGATGTGAGAAAAAAAATTTTTTGTACCTAAAAATAAAGGAACCTACCACACAAATGCAAAAAAATAAAAAAAATGGTTTTCAAAAATCGTATTTTTCTCGAAAACGGCGCCTAGAATTTTGATTAAATTTTTTTTCTTTCAATTAATTTTAACGGTCTTTAATTTAATAAAAAAATTGAAATTAAGATATTACAGCTTGTACCTACCAGAGACCCATTTTTTCGAATTTTGAATTTCTTAATCTTAATAAAATTTTTTATAGAGAAGCTTCTAAAAAGTCTAAAACACATTGCATTTCAAAACTTTAAGAAAATATTTTTTGAATTATTGAAAAATTCGATATCTCAGAAACTGCTCAATATTTTTTTTTTTGTAAATTTTATTTTTATTCGAACAATAATAAAAACTTTAAATTGGCGTCCCGAAATTTTTTCTTGAAAATTACTTAAAAAGTTTGTATATAAAAGCTTTTTTTTAAGAAACCACTGCAACGATTTATAATTGTTGTTCTTGCATAAATTCATATTTGCATAGCATTCTGTTTTTGTCTCTTAGGTAGGTAGAGATGGTAGTCGCCAGCCAGCTGGGCCCGCGACTCAATTAGCGCTGGGGTGCGCCGTTTTGATACCATTAAACTCGTGTCAACCTCTTACTACTAAAAGAATAAAAAAACATTATTTTACCCTTATAAGACATCCTAATGTGCGTGCGACCCAGTCGTGCATTTTATTTTATAAAATCTAACTTGATCACGATATTCTGGTAGGCCATAACGTTGCCTAAGAACAGAATTTGTTAGACGTATTAATTTATTTATTTATTTATTTATTTTATTTTTTTATTTTAAAACAGATAATAAATTAATGATATGACTTTTAAAGATATCACGACTAATATTGCTATGAAAATCTATAACGAAATCAACTGAGTTGGCCTGTCTGAGGCACCTAGTTATTGGCTCATTAAGACCATAATTAACTCTATGAAAAGGTTCAAAAAATATACTATGCACTCGAAGATCTTTCGTTGGAGGATAATATTCTTATAAGAGACAAAATAAAAGGGCAATTTATTTGATTTTTAAGAATGTCTTTTATAAAAATTATTTCAAAATACTTTCTCCGAGTTTCTAAAAGCTGGAGACCGATCAGATAACATCTAGTAAGATAAGATGGCATTCGTATATTCCAATGAAGTCTATAAATACCTATTCTGGAAAATTATTTTTGGATACTTTCGATTCGATTTGAGTGGATAGCTGTTGTGTCCGAATACTTGTTGTATATAAAAGAAAATTAGTCTAAGAAATCATTGAAATATCAAATTTAGAAAATTGAAATAGTTTGTTCATTCTTAAAATATTCTTTGTTCTTTACGGTTGTTTAAATAAAATTAAATTGTTTTTACAAAACATTTTACTGGCGACGAGAATTGGATGTGTTTTCTAGAATAATTTTTTTTCAATATTGAAAACTCAAACCCTTATAAGAGAAAGACAGAATCAAATTAATAAAATGACTTCCATTGGATCAATCGAGGTTTTTGATATATCAAATCCTACCACTTGGAGTTCTTACAAAAGACGTTTTGAGATGTTCCTCCTTGCTAATACCATTTCCGAAAAGGACAAACAAAAGGCAACATTTTTGACGATTTGTGGAGCATCTTGTTTTGATTTGGTGGAAACTCTTATCGCGCCTAGGAAGATAGAGGAAGTCGACTATTTAGCTATCATCGATATTTTGTCAAAACATTTCACTCCAACTCCTTCTGAAATTGCTGCATTTTTTAAATTTTTTAAAAGAGACCAACAACCAAACGAGACGATAGCTGAGTACATCGCAGAATTAAGAAGATTAATTATTGATTGTAATTTTGTAGGCGACGTTATAGACCGCATGTTGAGAGACAGGTTGGTTTGTGGTTTGAGAAACACTCATTTACAACAAAGTCTACTAGCGGAAAATAAAATCACGTTACAATTTGTCCAAGAAAAGGCTGTAGCTGCAGAATCAGCAGCCAGAAATCAACAAGAAATCCAGTCCAACTCATCACCTAAACACTCTTCAGAAGCCCAAATCAACTCGATCCAACAAAAGAACAGACCTGGAAATATAAAGTTCGAACAAGCCAAGACAGAAAATTCATCAAATTGTTCAGGATGTGGTAACAGACATGCCAGAGTTGATTGCCCATTCAAATCTGCGAAATGCAATCAATGTGGTCGTATTGGACATATTAAAAGAGTATGCCGAATGAAGCAGAACCAGAATAGCTCATTTGCCAAAGCAAAGAACTACAAACAACACCAAGTTAATTCTATTCAACCTGCAAAGACTCTTAAAAAGACAGCAACTGTGAAGATGAACGGAATCAACTGCGAATTCGAGGTGGATACTGGATCAACCTATACAATAGTTTGTGAAGAAGAAGCGGCTAGAATTTGGAAGAAAAATCTACCAAAAATTAAAGAATCAAGTTTGTGTCTTTTTGATTATGGAAATAATCGTATTCCGATCACAGGAGATGATCACATAGATGAAAATTTCAAGAAAGTTTTTCATTGGGTGTTGAGGGGATGGCCAGATGATCACATAGATGAAAATTTCAAGCCATATCAACGACATAAGGAGGAAATTACGGTAAACAAAAACTGCTTACTTTTTGGTTCTCGTCTTATTATTCCAGAGTCAGCTGAAAAAGACATTCTGAAAGCGCTACATGCTGGTCACCCTGGGATTGTCAAGATGAAAGCCCTTGCTAGAAGCTACGTATGGTGGCCTAAGATAGATGCCGACATAGAAACAACCGTGAAGAAGTGCGTAATATGTCAACAGTCACGGCCAGAAATATCTTATTAATGCGCACATATTGAGAGCGCCCCCTTTTAAATAAGATTCCAACCATCTCTATATGTATATTGCAGTGGAAACCAAGGGCAAAAAGCTTCTTAATTAAGACATTCCAGAATGTGTTGCGGCATATTAATAAAGCAAGGTTTCTTGGTCCATTTTGATACACATGTACAATCATGTACTAGTACTTGACTAGCTTGGCTTGGCATAAATCCTCGTATCAAACCCTCCTAGTGGGTGCCAGGCGGTAATAATCACCACAAAAATCTTGTGCGTTGTCAAGATGGGGATCAGCTAAGGTTAGGTCGCAATGTTGTAAAGTTCCTTTACTCCTCAATAGTTCAACCCTCAACAATGCGATTTTACCATAGATACAGGTCCCTTATTTTCAGTGGTGGTGTGAGCGATTATTCATAATCCGTGCCGAAGGAATGGAAGGCTGGGGGGAAAACCAGTCACTAACGAGCTCATTCGGATGCCCTGGCCGGGTCGGTCTTAATACTTGCCTTACCCCGGTATATCGGCTCTGCCTGGGCTGACCTTTCTTTTCCGACCTACTCGTGGGACCAAAATTTTTAAAACTATCAAATGAACAAACTAACGACTACTAGGGAAATCACAACTGACAACGAAGACGAACTCTTGGCCTCTAGCCAAGAGACACTGACAGGAAGCTCTCACGGCACAGAAACCTGTGCCGATGAGATAACTTCCAAAGCTTCAGGGAGCATAGCGAGTACCAGCCATAGTACTCCTGTGCTCCCTACAATCATGTGCTAGTATTTGACTAGAGAAGGTACTGACATGCACATCGATATCGTTGATCAGCAATAAAAATTCCCAAACGCAATCAAACGTAAATGAAATACAAATGTTCACAACATTAGCTGCGTTTTATTTTCCCCCAGATCTGAACCAGATTGGATCTTCATTCAAAATTACATGTATAACAAAAACAACACAAGGCCCAGTTTTGTTTCTATTTGTTGTTTTACATGTTAGTTTGAAAACAAAATCTAATCCGGATCAGATCTAGGGGAAAATAAAATACAGCTATTATAACAAATGAATTTATTTCAATATTAATTAGATCAAGACTAAGAGGTTCAAACAAAATGGACTGTACTCGATGGTGGTTGCTTGAAGAAGAGATCGAATGTATGCAAATGCGCATTGATCATGACAAAATCTTTTCCAACAAATACCATATAGGCACATATATTACAAATTCTTAAGCTTCTTATCAGTAAAGTTTAAACAAACAAAAAAGGATTAAGATTCAAACTAAGATAAAAACAAAACATAGGGTATTATATGATTTGTTTGACAAATTGAACAGATATATAAACAAGTTATAATAAATTAAGGCATGAAAATAATTTATGATGACGAATGAATATTATAAATGAAAAAATAATAAATAATTTGATGGTGCATTCCAGAACACGCCGCCGCCGGCCCCCCTGAAGAAATTTCTGGATGGGGGCATATTAAGCTTTTTTATGAAAGCTAGGTCAACAACTTTAAAATTCAGCGTCTTCTTTTGTCATTTAGCGCGCTCTTGAAGTGAAGTTAGGTACTCATAGTGCCATCGACGCCATAAACCTTGCATCATATTTTGTATGAGTTGCCACCTTCCAAGTCTATTAGTGGTATCTCAAGACAGCTGGGCTCCGGTATCGCCGTATATGGTCTACCTATAAGAAAATGAGACGGTGTTAATGGGTTCAAGTCTATATCAGAAATAGCACAAAGAGGCCTTGAATTTAATAATGCTTCAATTTGGTAAATCAAAGTAGAAATCTCCTCAATAGTCAAAACATTGTTCCCTACCATTCGACGGAGGTGCTGTTTAACACTTTTTACCCCCGCTTCCCAGAGACCCACAAAATGAGGACTATCATCATCATCGGCTTGACAACCGGGTTCCGGTCCTCCAGCCGACGCCATCCAGTTGCGCACCCCAAGGCTTCGGGCGTCCTGGTCTACGCCATCTCTCCAGCGCAAGCATGGTCTACCACGCTGTCGTCTACCATAGAATGTACCACAAAGAACTTTCCGAGCAGGTTCCTCTTCGCTCATGCGAGCTAGGTGCCCTGCCCACCGGAGTCTACCGAGCTTAATTTTTGTCACGATATCTGCTTCTATAGGTAGATTGCGTACAGTTCATGATTGTACCGTCTCCGGAATCGTCCTTCCTCACATATGGGGCCAACAATTCTCCTTAAGACTTTTCTCTCGAACGCAGCTAAGAGGTCGGAGTGCCTTTTGCTAAGCACCCAAGTCTCGGATCCATATGTGAGTACTGGCAGGACCATGGTCCTGTACAGCAGTAGTTTTGAAGTTATGGTGAGATTTCTGGATTTGAAGAGCTTTGACAGACTATAGTAGGCTCTGTTGGATTTGAGAAGCCGCCCGCGTATTTCTTCTTCTATATTGTTATCGGCTGCTACTATTGACCCAAGATATTTAAAGGATTGCACCATTTGAAATTCGTGCTCCGCTACCTACCTTGATTGTTTGACCAACTGTTCCTCTCGCATTCGACGCCACCATGTACTTTGTTTTACCTTCACTAATGTGCAGCCCCAGATTTTGTGTCGCCTACTCGATCTGGATGAAGGAATCGTGTACAGCTTGTTCGGTTCTTCCGATGATGTCGATGTCGTCTGCGTAAGCCAGTAACTGGCTGGACCTGTTGACGATGGTCCCTCTTGTTGCCGTGCCAGAGTCATGGATTGCTTTCTCCAACGCCAGGTTGAAGAGGAGGCAGTCCAGACCGTCCCCTTGTCGGAGTCCATTAAAGATGTTGATTGGTCTGGATAGCAAACCGGCTATTTTTACTTGGCTTGTTACGTTGGTCATGGTCAACCTACATAGTCATGTCAATTTATTTGGGATGCCGAATTCTCTCATGGCTTTGTAAAGTTCTACCCTGGCTATGCTATCATAGGCGGTCTTAAAGTCTATAAACAGATGGTATGTTGGGATGTTAAATTCTAGACATTTTTCCATCGCCTGCCTAAGGGTAAAGATCCGATCAGTTGTTGATTTGCCTGGAATGAAAACACACTGATATTGTCCGATGACGGTTTTAGCGTATGGGGTTATCCGGTCTTGTAGGATAGAGGAGAGTATCTTATAGGTGGTACTCAACAACGTGATACCTCTATAATTGCTGCACGTTGTGACATCTCCCTTCTTATGTATGGGGCATATTAAACCTTTTCGCCAGTCTTCTGGCATTTCTTCCTGCTCCCATAGCTGTACTATAATATCATGAATTGCTTGAAGTAAGGCTGGCCCGCCGTGATGGAATAATTCGGCTGGTATGCCATCGGCTCCCGGGGCTTTGTTCTTTTTAAGCCGGCCTATAGCCTTCTCAACCTCTTCTATGCTTGGTGGCGGCAACATAGGGTATTCTTCTTGAAGTAGTGGAGCCTCCACTTCTGTAGTGAGCTGACCATTTAGCAATTCATTAAAGTACACTTCCCATCGCTCCAGTATGCTTTCGGGATCGGTGATCAGATTTCCCTCTCCGTCCTTGCAGTATGTGCAGCGTGGTGTGTACTGCGTCATGTTTCGGACGGATTGGTAGAACTTCCGCGCCTGGTGCGGACCTCGCTCTCGGCTGTTTTCTATTTCGCAGATTAGGTTCTTCTCCCAGGCTGATTTTTTTTGTCTGTGAAGCCGTTTTTCTGTTCTTCTGAGCTCTTTATATTCCTCTTCGCGTGCCCGCGTTCTATGAGATTGTTGCATTGCTCGGTACGCAACATTCTTACGTTCAGTCGCTAGCTTGCATTCATCATCAACCCAGTCGTTCCGATTCTTACGACTGCTGCCTAAGATGGAGTTGGCAGTACTAAATGAGGACTATGTGGAGGAATAAACTCCCATTTGATACCATCAGCTGCCAATGTTGCGGAAATTCGATGGTTGTGTTCCTCGGATCGTACAAGCCTGTACCATTCGCACAAGGTTCTCGCCGCTCCTTGGAAATTCGTGCCGTTGTCTGAGTAGATGACGCTACATTCTCCGCTCCTTGCTACAAATCTCCTCAACGCTGCTAAGAAGGCATCGGTAGACAGGTCACTGACGCAATGCCTTTGTCGCCTTACAAACAAACAATGCAAAGTAACTTTGGATTTCTTCCTTTGGCGAGTCGGAGTGTTATCGGTCCAGCATAGTTACAGCCCGTACGATCGAAGGCAAAGGATGATAGCTTAGAACAAGGCAAGTTTTGTGATGACGTGGCTTGACGTTGCCAAAAACAACCCAAGCATTATCGAACAACTTTTCTTATACGGTTTCTGCTTCCGAAAATCCAAAACTCCTGCCGTACCAACGAAAAAAGTTCCGATACACCTGTGTGGAGGAATTTAGTATGAGCATCCTTATTAATTAATCGAGAAACTACATGACCTTTTGGCAATATACTCGTAATAGGGTGTTTTAAGCTGTCGGAAACATGAACCGCATTGGAAATTCTTCCACCGATACGAAGCAGCCCAACATCATCAAGAAAGGGTGACAGAGATGAAAGCTTAGAACGACTAGAGATTTTCCGATTTTTAAAGACTGTATCTCGTCGGAAAACTCCTCTTGAGCCCATAAGATACATTTCTGCTTTGCGTAAAGCAACTCTGAGGAGCGTAAGAAACCTCTCATACGTTCCTCTGGAAGAAGTTGACCATTCCTAGCACGCCGAATAAAAACAGGTACAAATCGAAGAAATTTGAACCAAGAAGAGACTCGTTTTCCTAGCTTGTCGAGAAGTCCTTCTTGTGCACACGATATATTAGCAACAACAGTTTGCCTTCTCCTTTCAGGCAAATGTTGGCCGCGGCTGCGCCTCAAATGGTCCATGCGCTTAGTCCAATTTTGGCATACTCTTTCTAACATTTCATGAATAAATGCTTCAATGTTGGCTTCCAGTACGTCAATCGAAGCGGGCTTGTCGCTATAGCTTCACGAAAAATAGTCTAGAGGTGTTAAATTGCACGATATATGCGGCCAATTGACCGGCCCCAAACGTGAAATAAACTGTTCACCGAACTCGCCTCTCAATTGGTCCATTGATACGCGGTACTGTATGGCATGTGGTACCATCTTGTTGAAACCACATGTCAAGCAAGATAAGCTCTTCCATTTTGCGCAACAAAAAGCTTATCATCGCACGGTAGCGCTCACTATACACAATAACGTTGCGATTCGCATCATATTTGAAAAAATACGGCCCAATGATTCCGCTAGCCCATAATCCGCACCAAACAGTGACTTTTTCTGGATGCATTGGTAGCTCTTGCAAAGCTTTAGGCTGCTCTTCACTCCAAATACGGCAGTTTTGCTTGTTTACGTATCCATTCAACCAGAAATGAACTTCGTCGCTGAACACAATTTTTCGATAAAAAAGTTGATCTTCGGCCAACTTTTCAAGAGTCCATTCACCAAAAATTCGGCCTTGTGATAGGTCGTTCGGCTTCAATTCTTGCACCAGCTGTATTTTGAAAGGCTTCACACCCAAATCCTTTCGCCCAAATGCTGCAAACGGCGCCGAATCGATAATTCATGGTCATCACTAACACAGGCCGATACAGCTGCGATATTTTCCTCAGTTGGCACTCTACGTAAGCGTGTTGGTGGTTTGATGTCAAACAATGTAAATTTGGTGCACAATTTAGTCACAATAGCCCGAGCCGCCTCAGTAGGTCGATTAAACTGACCATAAAATGGAAGAAGCGCGCGATGAACTTTCTTGACATACCACGCATTTTGATAATAAAATTCAACAATTTGCAAGCGTTGTTCGTTTGTAAGACGATTCATGGTTAAATTATAGACCAAACTGAAGACGTTTGACAGTGACACAAAACACGAAACGTGCGTGAGCTGTCAAAACCAGTGTTCCCAAAATGAAAATAGCAAAAAAAAAGTCACCCATTATAAGCTTCAAATATGATATGTAAGCTTTTAAATAAAAAAAAAGTTTAAGTTATTATAGTTGCTTTGTAAACAAGGAACTCTTTTGGTTTCTCCTTTGACACATCAAAAATGGGCGAATGCTTTTTGTATTTTTTTTTTACTATAATTTTTATTCATACAACTTCGGTTAAATATTACTTATTACAATTCACTATGGAACAAACGATTCTCAATATAACTCTTTGGATAAATGTGGTTGATTTTTATTTTAGTAGACGAAATTTAGTTCTGCTCGTGACACTGTCCGGAAATAGAATGCTGCACCACCAGAATGACAGCAGTCAGTTAGCCATGCTGTAGTGACAATTTTTAGGCGGCTGCGTTCAGCCGATACTGGTGACTTGTGTGTTCACAAGTGCCACTACACTCTCTTGAAAGAAAGTGTTAGCTTCCACACACTTTGTTTCGTCAAAATATTCAAAATATTTCAAATAGCTTAGAGCGCATAGCTCAAAGGAAGTAAAGTAAAAGTAGTATTAATACTCCAATATCGAATCCGCTCACATAACAGCCCCGTTTTCCCTGTTTTATAAAAAAGCCGCAGTTAAGATCTTTTCCTCATGATTTTAAGTACTTAGGTAAGTTTAAAAAAAAACCAGCTGCCAACTCTGCACCGTTACTTTTATTTATGTGAAGCGGAAAAGAATGCGTTCCCATCGCCACATTATTTACCATGCAAATCAAGAAAACTTTCGGATAGAAAACTATTCAAATCCAACATTACCGTCGACACTGTCTTCTGTCACGCATTTAAGTTGGCCACATTAAAAAGAATAACTGAAACAAAACAAAAAAATATCGCTCATTGATATCTGGAAATTCTGGTAATTGCTTGTCATTTCTGGTCATGGTCGTGTCTAAGATGTTGTCTATAACTTATTCCATCCGCCACCAACACACAAAAAAAAGGCCGATGATTTTTTTGTTAGATTCATGGTTCTCACGTTCGTCCGGCTGAACGAAAAAAAAATACATATTACACTATCAAACGCGACTATGCTAATATAAAACAAGCTGAACTAAATTGAAGCAACCAAATCAGCAATAACAACAACACCAAACTAAAACAAAACCAAAAATAAGGATCGTGTCCTGAATTATCATCATCAAAAGCCCAATATCGGTGCTGGATGACTATTGCCTACCCCACAATAACTAAAGAGTACAAAATAAAAATGCATCGCGACGATAATCGTGAATTAAATGACCCAGTCGAGCACGGCGCGCGCATCCGCCAAATGGCCAAGAGGAAGAAGAGCATTCTCTAGCGGAATGCAATGCAGCCATAACCAACTAACAGAGGTATCTGCGCAGCCAAATGCCAATAATCATTATCGAACTGGTGGACTGCTGATGCCAGAAGGTAAGGAGAACGCAAGAACCATGAGACAGCCGAAGGCGCTGGAATAAATACCTGTTAGAAACCTTAATCGCGATACTGACGACTTCGACGAACAACGCTGCGACCACACTTAACGGGGTTGTATTTGTATCACCCGAAATTAATTGCAGTATAGGGCGCCAATTCTGTAAGCGATCGAGGGTGCTCAAAAACTTCTTAAGGCGCAAACATAATATAAAAGATGAGTTTAAGTGCAATCTTGTTGGTCAAGGGTTATATTGGTTGATTGTTAAGGTTCGTATTGATTCCAAGGTTGTATTCAAGGCGACAGGCAACGAGGATTTTGCTTCAGCTACATTTGTGCCATACAGGGCATTTCTCAGTTCTCCAAGCATTTCGTTAAACTTGGTTCTCAGTTTTTATTTTGAGTAATCATTGAATTCGTACCGCATTCAGTTTCCAGGTTCTCCCAAACTATCATCACTGACCGGAAGTGCATAGTGAAGGCGGAGTGCATGTTGTGCTATGCGCACTCTCTGTTAATGGGATAATGCGGTTGTGGTGTTGAACGACTTGGTTGAAGCGTGTCGTGATCCGGTTTCGTTAAGTTTTTCGGGTGTTCTTGTTTGGGTGTGCACATTTGGCTATCGGCTTCTACCTTGGTCAATTGTTGAATGTGCTTGTGCATATTGGAAGTTGCAAGACCTCAACTGCTGAGGTACTCATCTTGAAGTGGCGAAGCTTCACCAGAAGCCAAAAATCTGGTACCACGGGAGATAGTGCTCAGGAGGTAGAATGGTTTCTCGTGTTGCAAGACGCTTGGATTCTACGGCCCTTGTGGAAGTATCGTGGTGACTGTGGTTACCAAAATCGCGAAAACAATAGGTGTTTTTTTTTTATTTAAACCTTAGCTATTTTTCGAAAGTCCCTAAGACCAGAAATCACTTTAATGCGCCCCTGAAACCTCTCCCGCCACTTAAGACAGTCACTGTGCACTGCACTGAATTTTTTTTTTGCAACAATTTGGCCATCCAAAGTCAAGAACTCCAATCGAAAGTGGGTCATAAAATTTCTGGGAAGAGGAATCTTCCTATGTCACAGCACTCGCAATGCACTCTGGCAGCAGCAACAGCAGCACCAGCAATAATAATTATTCGGTCCGGTTCTCAAGTTGAGATAAACAAATTCAAATGCTGTGCTGTGACGATCGACGACGGTGGATATAACTGTGATGTCGAGATAGGAACGGGTGAAGCGCAAGCGACCATGAAGGCGCAATGATCATTTCCCATATTCTATGTATTAGGGATAATTGAGATCGCTCTATAGTGAAGAAAGTTACCTCCGGGATGGCCAACTTCACTTTCCTTGCAGGGGCAACATTTTGAAAGGCTTGCTCATGCTAACCGAACGCAAAAATGGTAAGCCATGTGACCCTGCTACCATACAGTTCCACCACCATCACATCACATCACCGCACTGAAGAAGACCATCGGTCTTACGTCTGATGAATTATTTATAATGTCAATTGGACGTTGGACGCGCCATGCCAGCCCCAGCAGAACATGTGCGTGCATGGTCCCATCTCTGCAAATACCGACACTGCCACCGCGCCACCGACGAAGACGACGGATAATGGCGAATCTCGCGCGCAATCGTGATAGTGACAGTGGTTATAATAAGTGAAAAGCTTTTCATATGGTTTTTGGCACCGATTAGCTAGCTGGATGGCGGAGTGCAGTCCGGATATCTCCATATTGGATTAAGTTGATGGTGATTTTTCAAGGTCTCTGGAGGCTGCCATTCGGATTTCAAGTCACGAATTTGACCAATATGAGCGAGAGCGGATAGAAAGAAGAGGATCGAGTTTTCGATTTTGGATTTGGATTTGGATTCGGATATGGATATGGATATGGGATGGCATCATTATCGCAGGCCCCGGCATTCATGACATGGATTTCTGTGTGATGATGGTGTGTTCTAGGTTTATATTTGTTTTGGCATTGAATGAAAGTGTGCGATCATACCCGTAATATCAATTGGCAAAATGCTGTTGAGAATACATTTAAGATTTGCGTTAAAGACGAAACTAAACCATATACCATTGCTTTCATTTATCAAGATGTGCTAAGATAAATAGGAGAAATTCGAAGCTATGAAGAAAAAGCTTAGGTGCCTTTATTTTTATTTGATATTATTACTAATGCCATTAGTTTTGCACTATAACCTTTTGGCTTTGAAAATAATTTTGCTTCAAACAGATTACTATATTAAATTTGTTCGACAGTATTTTCCTCATCGTGGGAAACCTCCTTTAATGAATTCAAATCATTTTTTTATTTGTTCTCTAAAGTCTCGAAGTCTCAAGTGCGTATAACATAGTATTCTATTTGAGACCCCTCATCACATTAATTTCAAAAGAGTTGATAGTTGATAAAATGAACAAACGACCTGGACCTACAGCACAAATCGCTGAAGCAATTTCCCTTAAACTTGGTAGTTAAGGTTCTTTGGTGACTAGAAGAGAAATTTTTATTTTGTTTCTAAACTAACTGTACCAGCCATATAGCAATTTTATGAATTTAAATATTTTTCGTAATTAAATACATGTTTTTATATTATTTGCTAGATGGCCCGGTGAACTTCGTATCACCTGCATATATTTTTGGAAAATATGGTCAAAACTTAATATAAAATATGTATCTTCATTAAATGCAACACAGTTATACACTTAATCAATTTAAGGGTTTCTGATGTATGTAGGTATTATATTTTTTCTCTTTTTTTTTTGCGGTGCGTAAATATACTAAGATGAATACGCGACGTATAATTGCCCATGCGCGAAACAGGGAAAGTCCAAGTTGATTTCGCAAACTTTCAACGACTGGCCTTGCGATCATCGCAAAGGTCAGGCGGACGGGAAATCCGTTGAAATCATCGGTATACGCGGTATCAAGACATTCTCTATTTTTTATTTTCCCTTGAAGATCGTGGCCTCGATGACGTTATTCATTAGCTTTTTTACAGCCAGTCTCGTTATATTAAACAGTCAAGGTTGAATAATGTTCCGCAGCATATTCACAACTGATCCTACTTTTAATTGAAAATTTTGAGGTGGTAGTCCAGGCAAATTCAGAGAATTTAAAAACTCTGCATATCTGTAGATTCTTCGCCATTGCGCTGTTTTTGGCGATGTTGCAAACTGCTGCTTCATTGATTTGTATGTTTAGTGGTAGTTTCAAGGCAGTTTGTCCACCTTCTATTCCAGATACTAGGGCTACT
Organism: Chrysotoxum bicinctum; assembly: GCA_911387755.1. NCBI lineage: Eukaryota > Metazoa > Arthropoda > Insecta > Diptera > Syrphidae > Chrysotoxum > Chrysotoxum bicinctum. Next base: position 228,712,605 of record OU426988.1, read on the forward strand.
TCATTTTGCGATCTGATCTTTGCCATCAGCAATGAAATTAGGAACGTTTTCCCAGGAGCATCGATGAAGTAAATTTCACCAGATCCACTGTTCACAGCTTCTAAATCAAAGTATCGTACGCAATTCTTTGTTGTTTATTCAATTGCGGAAGATTTGAACGAACTGTTTCGTCTAATATTTCAGTATCGTATTTTTGCTCTCTTTGCAACTCGTAGTTAAATGCATCACGCATAGGACGATTGGTTGCTGTCATGCCTTAACACCACAATACTTTATTTACCATCAATACGCATAATATTATGATCAATGTCTCATTGTACATTTCTGCAGGAATTTGTAGTGTAAAGACATCAAATGCTTCACAGCTAGGAACATTTTATATTGGAAAATTAAATTGTCATTTTTAATATTTTCCGTTACTTATTATTTATATCTCACCGATTGAACCTTCCCTGAATTTCCACAAATATTTCTAGATCAAAATTATCAAAATCGGTCCAGCCATTCTCGAGTTTTGGTGAGACAAGCGAACATCAATTGATTTTTATATATATGTATATGTAGATAAATAATTTTGAAGCTCCAACAAACTGCTCCAAAGTGCAACAGCTTGAAGTGAAAAACTTGTTTGCTGAGAATCGAACCGAGGACCGTCTTCATTACAGTCCTCAATAACCATTGTGCTAAGGGGTGTGACCGAATATCATAACCAAATCGTAAATTGGTATAAAGTTTTAATTGTGTTTTGTTTTCAAATTTCCAGTTTTTTTATTTCTAATTAATTTTTTAAACCACCATGCTGCATTTTTTGTGAAACTTGACAATTAACAGATTTTTATTAATATTGACAAGATATCCAAAGAAAATTATTAGTTTATCCAAAAATTAAGGTACCGACCGTACAAATGTTAAGAAATAGTTTTCGAAAAGCGTATTGTTCTTGAAAACAGCATCTAGAATGTTTATCAAATTTTTCCAACAACTCTTTACTCTGTTCGCATATGATATGAAGGTACATTATTTTTTTCTTTCGCTATGAGCAGCTGGCAGGAAAAAAATATGTATATATGTATGAAAAAATATATTTTGTAAGTTAAAGCTCTAAAAAATTACTTTTTCTTCCAAAACCCTCAAAAACGGAAAAAAATCAGAGAACTTAAATATTAATTTTGTTTTTATGAAGTAAATTATTATCATTGCAATAACCAAATTTCGAAAAGATAATTTTTATTTATAATTTTAATATTCCAATAAAATGTAAATAAGTTGAGGGGTGACTTTTCCAAAGAATTTTTTTATAAATTCATCAAATTGTCGGGATGTCTGGATTATTTTCTTATAAATTTATTGATATTTAAAGTACAGAACCTCGTACTAATTGTTTTTGTATTTTTTTTTAATACAAACAAATGTAAATAAATTATTAAATAAGGAAAATAGTAGCAAAATAAATAGAGTTTATGATTATGATCTTTCGAAAACCCAACCTTCAATTGACCGTTAAAAAAAATAAAACTAGACGGTAAGGTTTTTTAAGGTTTTAGTAAACGTTTTGAAAACAAATTATATACATATTTTAGACAAGCACTTGTTCCCTTTTAATAAAATACTATTTGATACAAGTTCTACTAGAATAAGAGTTAAATTTCCAGGAAAAATATTAAACCGTTCTTGAGATATCGAATTTTCCAAAAAAAAAAAACGACTTTTTTTTCTAAAAATCGAAAAAATATTTTTTTTAAACTTTTTAGGAGCTTCTTTATAAAAAATTTCATTAAAATCCGTTATGCCGATAATGAGAAATTCAAAATTCGAAAAAATCGTTCTATGGCAGTTACAGTCAGTGATATCTAGATTTAAATTTTTTTTTATTAAATTATAGATCGTAAAAACTAATCCAAAAATAAAATAATTTTAGGAAAATTCTCGGAAAAATCCGATTTTCGAAAACCATTTTTTAACATTTGTATGGAAGGTACCGTTAGTTTTAGATAAAACAAATTTTTTTTCTCAAATCTTGTAGATTATGTTAAGAAACTTTTATTTGTCAAGTTTTAAAAAATCGATGGTGGGGTTTTCGAAATATTGAGTTTCCAAAAAAAAACTTGAATTTTTTTTTTACATCCAAAAAATAAAAATTGAAAATTTAAATATGTTATACCTAATATAGCTTTAGCATAAAAAAATGATTTAAATCGGTTGTGCCGTTTTCGAGAAAATCAAAAACAAAAAAAATGGACCCGGGGGGCTACCAAAAATAACAATTTTTTGTATTTTTTTTTCAACCATTGCCTAGTTTTAACTAAATAAAATTTTTCAAATTTTTTTTTTTAATTCTGTGGGACAGTTTTTGAGAAAAAAAATATTCATAAAATTTCGAAAAAAATTCGTGTGGCAGGTATCGTTATTTTTGGTCTTAAAAAAAAGAAAAAAACGTGTGGGGGGGGGGGGGGAAATCAAAACCCATATCTACCAAGTTTGAAGAAAATCGGCCGAGCCGCTGAGGCTTTAGTGGAACCGACAGACAGAATTGTGAGACCCACTTTTTTGGTCTTCGCTATCATCGTAATGTCAACTTTGATCAAGATCTCGAGTTCGATTTTTTTTCCAAATGCATAACTTGCCTTATAGTACCTAAAATAAATAGTACCTAAGTAAAAATATTTAATTGTGTGGAATTGTGTAATTTCTTATATAAAATTTAAGAAAAAAAATAAAATATTGAATTTGGCAAAAACGAAGATATTAATATTCTAAAAACCAAAAAACAAAAACTAATCAACGCATAAAATATCGCAATATTTATTTATTTATTTATTTATTTATATTTATTCATAAGGGCAATGAAAATTAGCAACATTGCTACAAAAATTGAAAATTCCTAATTCGTGTCCTGTAACGTCGTTATGTCAACTTTGAACCAAATCTCGAGTTCGCAAGTAAAAACTGATATTAAAAAATTCTTTGGAAAAGTTATTAAAAAAAAAATATTTTCTAAGATTTTGAATTAAAGCCATTACAGCTCGTAGAGAGCCTAAGCCTGTTGACTTACAACTTTCAACCATGTGTATATGCTTGTAATACGGAATGGTGAGGACCTACAGCCGATTTGAGACGGCTAATGAGCTGCAGAATTAGCAGAAACTGTAGCTAAAATTCTAAGCTTTTCCAATCCGGTTCTTGAAGAAATAAAAATATTTTGCACCTCATCTTAGAACATCTAGAACGTGGAACACAGAGATAACTGCCATCGCTAATTTCAAAGGTTCATATGGGAACTATCCGCCAAATGTAATGATTTGATGCTGAGGGAGTTTAATGATGTTGATTTCTGATAAAAATCTATCTCCATTTTTCAAAAAGTCAAAAAAAATAGAAAGTTGTTGGAAACAATTTGGCTAAACATTTAGTACACGAAATCCAAAATACCAACTAACTTGATATCACCGATCAGCTGGAAGTCAAGTCATCCCAAAAAATTGTAAGCTTGATCTACTTGGTACCGAAATAAATATAGAGCTATTGAAGAGAGACTTACACTGTGTAGTAATTATATGTATATATTCTGTGTACTCTCAAACAACTGCTTTATGTATTTTTTTAAATTTTATTGTCATCCTTAAAACAATTTTAATTTTAATCTCCAATACTTTGCACCAGCAATCATCAGCTGTGTCTCTATACCTTTACAACTTCGAGTTATTAAAATTAATATTTTTGAAATCTTCCCAGGTTAATCGATGAACTCTCACTTCGTCAAGACAATTTTCAAAAAGAATTACTTTTTCATTCATCCTCTGAAAATACGGACCGCACAAATCAATCAGCAGTAAACCAAGTATAAACAGATAAACAGGTCACACTGTAAGCTTTGTCTGATGAATACCAAGGAACGCATCAAAACGCCTATCTAAAAAAAAGTCGACAAAAAAGTTTGGAGAATTCTTTTCATCCAAACCAACGCAGCCAGTTCGAATATCAGTCACATCTTTGCTCCACATTGCCAAACCTCCTGCTGACTCAAAATAAAAAAAAAGAATTACCCACATAACGTCACACCATCGACAAACCACTTGTTTTGGCCAATTGTTGCAGATGGATAATCCACCAGCCAACCGACCGACAACGACGGGCTCGAAGACGAAGATACAACGACTCACCTCCGAACACCTACAGTCTCGGATTACAGAATCGATTGTGATCGAAATTTATGGAAAAGATACTTCGCACAATTTACTGCTAGCGAACGGACGTATGTACATATCTCTGTCCTAAATCTAACTCATGCGAAGTTCCCAGCGTGCAATGCAGAATCGGTGCGGTCGGGCGGTGCGGTGGTGACGCGGCTCGTGCGCTTGCTCTGCTCCAGGGCTCCATATTGATGTCTTCCGTATAATGGATTACGCCGCACCGCAATTGCAATGGAGGCGACACATAAGGTGGAATTCACATTTAAATGAATTATGAGGTGGTTTCAATTTGTACACGTGACACACTAAGGGCGTACGGTTCGGCTAGGTTTGCTTTGAGTGTGATGTCAGAGAAAGTATCATATCATAACCCAGGCACTTACCTTATACCCGGTAGCAGCTGGCTGACTTGATAGGAAATTAAGTGACGAGTTTACTGCCGGTGACTTTGTTGTCATATAGCATCTCTTTTGGTAGATGGCGTGCCGCTTGACGTTTGTGGGCGAAAGATCTTCACCCAGTGATATGGAGCATTAAATGGCTGTAGATGTACGTGCCGAAGATGGCGAAAAGCAGTTACGAGGTGTTTTATAGCTTTATGGATAAAATCCAGACATGCAAATTAACTTCTAGGTCTTGAAAGAGTGTTGATTTAGGTGTTTGGCTCAGGGACAATGATGCTTTTAGTAAGTCTTTAGATAAGAATTGAGATGGGCTTAAAAATAAAGTTGAACACATTCCTGACGTTGCTAAGCGGTTTTCATAAATTAACTCAAACTACAGTCACTGACAGTTAATGCATTTGAAAGTTCAACTAGAGTATTGACCCATTTCCTTTCCAGGCTAAAAAAAATCGTAAGTTTTTCATAAAAATCAATTCAGCTCCTATTTTGAGCTTAAAGACATTCATGTAAAATACGGAGCTCATTTTTCTATAATTTAGCGTTTAGGTAAAATGGAGAGATGTCGATGCACATTGATCTTGAAATCTTGTGTATTATAATGATGGGAAATATTCGACATTCTAGTAGTGCGGCTTAAGAATGATCCTCTACATTTGACAGTGCGCCCAAAGTAAGGCTTAAAGGTTAGCTGATGAGCATTCCCAGCTAGACGAGTATTACCGCTCAAGATGTGTTTCTTATAAGTCTTAGGGCTCCATTCGGAATTCTTTGCAACAGGTTCAAATGAGTAATGTGGACACAAGCTCATATATGAGAGTTTTACTCAAGTCTGCCTCTGTATGCCTTATAAATCGCAATTCCATAAGAAATGGTGATTAACAGACATATCGACTATGGAACAGTTTTTAGCTTTTTTGATGCAAGTGCGCCATTCATGAATAATAGCATGAGTGGTACATTTTGCTTAACCGTCAGAAGACAGCTTTGTTATTGTCAAGATCGGAATCTTATAAGTTTAGCCATCGCTGCCGATTCAGTTCCAGAGTCGAAGAACAGGGTTGCGAGTCTGGAAACGAATATCAAAAGTTGAGGCTGCTGTCGTCAGCGAAAAAGTGAAGTGGATTAGATGTTTCAGACGAAAGATCATTTATGAAAATAAGGAAGAATGTCGGAGACAAATCGGAGCTTTTGGGCACACCTGCATTTATTTTATGATTATCAGATTAGAAACCGTACAATAGAACTTGTATTGAGAGGTCCGAAATGTAATTTCTAATCCAACGAAGAAGAGACTTTTCGATACCAAATGCACGCATTTTCGATAAAAGAGCTTGGTGCCAACTCTATCAAATACTCAATACCAAAGAAATATCAAGTGCTATAATTTGACTTTCTCCAAAACGATGTAAAAATTCGTTCCATTTTTCGGCGAGATATGTTACCGGATCACGAGTGGACCTATTGCTTCGAAAGCCGTACTGAAAAGCCTTAGCAGTGGTTTTGCCAGCGTAGAAAAACACCTCTTCAGAAATAAAGTGGGCTTACAATCTGGCTCAGCGGGTTTATATGTTTCAAGATTTTTGAGGAGTCTTGAGACTGTAAGAGTGTGAAAAAAGATTTGTCCCATAGAACCGTTTAGGCTCTCAAATATGTACAGGTGGAGTAATAACACTGTGTGGCAAAGTCGAATTAGCAGTAAGCTGCGTTGCAAGAAAATTTGCTTTTTATTGGGAGCTGACAAAAGCTGTGTTATTGTCAACGAGTGTTGAAACCTATAAGTTGTGATGCTTTTTCTTCGTGGCTGAGGTAAACTCGTCGGTGTCCAAAGTTCTTCCCAAAGAAGCAACAAACTTGGTTTTGGAGGGTCTAAGGCTCCGAATGAAATAACGTATTTCAATACTGCTAAACTCTTAATCAATTTATTTCGTGGTTTTGTATTTCTAACACGGTATTTCATATAATGTTATTAACAATATTATTTCTTTTCTTAAAATAAATAACACGGTATTTCATATAATACAATATTCAAAAGCCTAAATAACTAACACGATTTTTCATATAATCTAGGGAAATATACGGGTGGAACTCTAAATAGAGAACCTGTCCAATGAGCTACCTTGAAGAGGTGATCAGAGGAAAGAAACGGGTTCGGGGCAGCGTTACCCTTATGCGACTTTAGTCGCATTTTTGCGACCTTTTTTGTGCTGTGCGACTATGCGACGACCTTTTTAAAATTGTTTAAAATTGCGACTTTTTCTTTGCTTAAACATTTACCATCAAACTTTTCTGAGAATGTGTGAGTATGATTGTCTTTGCTTTGTTCTTTGTTTTCTGTTCGCATTCTCGTTTTCGAAAGTAGTTTTTGTTTTCCCAATTCCCACCACGGGGGCGCTGTTAGATTGTCTTTTGTTCTCTTACGTGTTTGGCAATGACGACTGACACTGACATTTCCTGGAATTTCTCCTTACCTTTGTGCTTTGTCTGTAACATGTAACATGCCGCATCGTGGAGCAATGGGTTGTTTTGCAACATTTTTTTATTAGGGCTAAATTTGAAGAAAGTACAAATTCAAAAATTGATATTATTCTCGAAAATTTGAACAACGAAAATTTAGTTTATTTAAAGTTTCTAAAATATATTCTTTCAAAAATAAATATTTTAAACAAAGTTTTTCAGAGTGAAATATCACAAATTGCTTATTTGTGCTCTTATATAGAAGATCCTCTATTTATTATTTTTCAAAATTTTTTATTGAAAGAATGTGTTCTTGGAAAATCTATTTCTGAGATTGATTATCGAAACGAAAATTAGTTTAAAAAATTGAAGAAATATATATCGGCATGGAAGCCGAAAATTGCTTAAAGGATAAAAAACTCACAAATTTTGAAATTATTTGCATAAAAAAAATGTACTTTTATTTGACGCTTTGCTAAGAAATTTTTTCAAGATTTAATGTTAAAGATGAGAAGCTTTCTATTTTAAAACATATAGATCCAAAAATAATTAGGTCAAATCAGGATTTTAACTATTTTCGGTTAGTTTCAAATTTTAATAGCTTTACAAATGAGCCAGAAAAAGTGGTAGATCAATACAAACACCTAGAGCTTCAAGCGTTTGACAAAAACTATGGCAAAAATTTTGAAATTAAAAATATAGAAGAGTTTTGGTACAAGGTTGGTACTTTAAAAAATAGTTTAGGTGATAACCTATACTTTGACCTTTACGAATTTGTTTGTAAAATTTTAACGTTGTCACACAGCTGCGCTTGCGCTGAGCAAGTTTTTTCAAAGCTTACGCTTATGAAAAAAAAATTAACAAACCGTTTACAAAGGGAAACCTGCGAAAATATGTTAGCTTCCACAAATCTCATTGACTGTGATATAAGTGACTGGGTTCCTGAAAACAACCTAATTAAAAAGTATAGAGAAACTTTATTAAAAAAACGAAACATTAATGTGATTTACATATCTTTTTAGATATTTATTTTAACTTAAAACCTATACATACATATTAATTTATGTAAAATGAAGTCTTTAAATTAGGTTTTTTTTTTTTTGTTATTTTTTAATGTATACCTATCTAAGTGTTTAAATATAGAAATTCAAAAAAATATCTAAATTGTTTTTCAGTAAAAAAAAATAATATTTAGGTATGCGAGTTTTTCTTTCAATTGCGACTTTTTGTTCAAAAATGCGACTTTTTCAAAGAATTCGAATTTGCGACTTTTTTTTGTACAAGCGACTTTTTTCTGCGACTTTTTGAAAAATCCCAGGGGTAACCCTGGTTCGGGGTTATTGGATGCCCTATGTCCCTAGCTAGCAATCTAGGGAAATAAACGGGTGGAACTCTAAAAGGAGAACCTGTCCAATGAGCTACCTTGAAGAGGAGATCAGAGGAAATAAACGCTTTGGTTTAGTAAATAATAATACTCCTAATAATAACAATAATAAATAATCCCCCACTCTAGCTAATACTCCTCATAATAGCAAAGCTTGCCGTACTCTAGGTAATATAATACCCTACTATTTTATCAAAGGTTTTTGTTTGCAGCCCGATCTTAAACTCTCTATACACTAGATTTTGGTATCCATACTGGACGAGAATAAAAGACAATTATTTCGTTTTCCCAACCTTCACTTATTGAATCTATGGATAAGAGCCAGTGTGAATTAAAACAAATAAACCACAAAATTGTATGTGAATCAAAGTGGGTATTGATCATATAAATTCGGATATATACTGGATATTTATGTGTAATGTGATTATTTAATACTGTTTTGCTCGTTAATAGCATAAAGGATAGTTAGTGTCGTAGTGTTTTGCTCGGAAATCTGATTAGGGTATGTAGGCATTGTAACGCTTCGTTACAAAGTAAGAAGAATTTCTGATATTTTTACAAAAGTTTTACTACGTTTGGGACAGTGTAGTATTTTTTGACGTAGATTTTGATCATGTAAAAATTTTGTCCTTAAAATATGAGCAATGCAGGCACATATTCCTCGCTTGTATGTACTTTTTCAGGTTTTCCTCAGTGGAGTTCGTTTTGAAACACCAGAAGCTTAAATCTCTAAGCCTGATAACCCCTTTACAGCCATAATGGTACCAAGAATTCTCTCTGCCATTTGACAATGATGTCGAGATCAGTTCAGAATTTTTCGAACTTATCATACGGTGCATTTCTAAATTCACATACGAGGGACAAGGTCGTGTTTCAGACAAAAGATAATTATTGATGAATATGAGAAAGAGAGTCGGAGACAAAACGGAGCCATGTGGCATACCACCATTTATTTTATGAATTTCAGACATAAAACTGTCCAATACAACTTGTATTGAGCGGCTCGAAAGGAGGTTATAATGCAATTAAGAAGAGATTCATCGATTCTAAATGCACGGATTTTCGATAAGAGAGCTCAAAGACACACAAATATTTGTTAATTTTTTTTTGTTTTTAATTCGGAGAATTTTATTTTTGTTTTATTTTTTTTTTAAACTTTTTTGAGTGTTTTTTTCGTTACTGCTTGGGTAAATTAATCAAACAATGCCCCTCCTACGAAGATAGAAATAGAGATAAATAATTTTGGGGTGTTTCGACCACCCAATTCCCCTCCTCTGATAATACAAAAAAGTAGCCTATACGGTAATCCAGACTATAACTTTTTTGTGTATTAAATTTTATCAAGATCCATTCAGTTGTTCAAGCGTTATTGAGTAACAAACATCCATACATCGTAACATTCACATTTGTAATATTAGTAGGATAGGATTATTTTTTGAAATTATTTCCTAAAATCAATATTATTAAATACTTAAAATTTGCATCCCACATTTTTTCTTGAAAAATTTTAAAGAAATTTCTTATATATCTAAAAAATTTATTTAATAATAAAACGATTTTTTTAAGTTTGTTTGCATAAATTCATGCTTTTTTAGAAATCAGACGGCAATTTTATGCATTTGAACATTATTATCTCATTAAATCTATGTTTTATATTAATAAAATGTATCTTAAATTCCAAAGTACTTTTACATAAGAGCAACTTCGTGCTATCCAGTCGTGCATTTTTTTTTATTGAATTATAGATAGTAAAAATAATCAAAATAAAAACAGTTTTATCAAAATTCCAAAAGCCATTTTCTAGAAAAATATAAGATTATCGTGACAAGTTTTTTTCTTACATATTGTTGAATGTAATAACAATAAGTTATAAAAGACTTTTAATTGTCAAGTTTTAAGAAAATTGAGCATGGGGTTTCCGAAATACGTATTGAGTTTTGAAAATATTTTTTTTTTTAATTTTTTTTTTAAATCCAAAAATAATAGGTTTGCTTTGAAAATTTGAAAAACATAATACCTACTATTCAAACTTTAGCATAAAGAAAAATTTTCAAAATCAGTTGTACCGTTTTTGTGAAAATCAAAAACAAAGATATGATTCCAACCATTTTTCGGAATTTTTTTCCAAGCATTACCTAGCCTTAACTAAATGACTATTTTTTTTAATTTAAGAAAAAAAAATCTGTCCGAATAGTTTTTGAGAAAAAAGAAATATTTTATATAGGCCGTATGTCGAATAGACCCACTTTTTTCAACTTCCCTATCATTGTAATGTGCTCGATTTTTTTTATGAATGCATAGTACAAATTGGAATGTAACGAAGCGTTACACTCTTTCTCCTACGACCCAAAAACCCACCAACTACGGTGGGTTAATTACCACCATACATATAAGGAATACTAGCAACTAGATATCGGATAAGATAAGCATGTATGAAGTTTCTGTTAGTTTGCTTACTTCTCTCAGTTTACACTGCCTTTTGACTGAAATATTAATAATGAGATTTGGAATATCAACACAAATTCATCTTCTATATTTGCCTAATATTTTGTACCAATCTAGTGTACATAAAGGAAGAAACCAAGCTGATTACATTTAATTCGGGAACCGAATAATTTAATTTGCAAGTAGTGAAACACGCTGCTGGGTACGAAGTGTACCAGATAGTAGTTTTGAAAAACCGATTCTGCCTGCCTCTTAATATAACCTGTCCCCCGCATTTATTTCTACGCTCCACTTCTTTGCTAATGGTAGCGTGGACAAGGCTTGACCTAAACTGATTTGTCTTCTTGTCTTTTTCTAGGAGCCGGGCCGTGTCCCACCGATTCTTTCTGTGGCTACGCTTCTTCAATGAGTTCCATAGACAAACTTTTTGCCAAGAAACAATGCATAGATTATTCTTCTAGTCTGTTGCTAGGAGCAAGAAAGTGTTTGTACCTGTTTGTTTCCACGTTTAACTTCTCCTAATTGTAGCGTAGACAATGCTTAGTCTAAAGCGATTTTTCTTCTAGTCTTTTGAATTTGATTTTTAACTTCCCATAGGGATTTATTGTAATCGGTCCGATTTGTCAAATTGGAATTTTTGACATTTCTCGACGTTTCAAGGTCCCTAGAGGCTATATCAATCATTTTTAGAGAGATGTCTGTGTGTGTGTGTGTACGTACGTTCGTACGTGCGTACTTTCGTACGTCCGTACGTTCTGGTACCATTTTTCGTCGTCGATACCTCAAGAACGAGTAAAGATATCGACTTCAAATAAATTTTGTTTAATAGATAATAACTTCGAAAGAGGCTAAAAGGGCGTTTATTAAAATTTAGTGAGTAGTTTTTTCACTATAACGGTTTAAAAAAAAAGTAAAAATTTTGGTTAGTTTCAAATATTTCACGAAAAAATAATGCTATTGATTTCAAATAAAATTTAATGTACTCATTATAAGGTCATATACAGATTTGGTATAAATTTGGAAAAAAATGAACATACCGTTATTTTTTTAAATACAAAAAACAAAACAAAAATTTCATAACCTAGATATTCTAAGAACGGAAAACAATTTGAAACTCAAAATAATTTTATTTTACGAAAAATAATGTGTTTGACAACTGGTGAAAATTTAAAAAAAAATCAGTTTACAGTTTATTTACAAAAAATAAAAAATTATATAAAATTCTATTGAAAATTGGTAAAAATTGTTTTTCGACTCAAATTTCTCGAGAACTAGCAGTGATATTGACTTCTAATTTAGTTTATTTTATACATAGTATAATTTTGAACAATTGGTAAAATTTTGACAAATATTGAATTAATAGTTTTTTTTTAATAAAAAAACTATTAAAAATTCTAGTGAAAACTAGTTAAAATTGTATTTCAAGTCGAATTTCTTGGGAATGAACACCGATAGTGCCTTCTAAAGTATGTTGTTTTATACATCGATACCTTCCCGTAAGAATGTCTACTAAGCGACATTTCTAAAATTGTTCAGGAAACGAAAAAAACCAAGAAAGTTCTAGTTGAATCATAGTGTGCTAAGAGACAATTTTGGTTAAACTAAGTGACATCTAACAAATTTTTTTGTTGCTCACGACAATGAGATCTTTATTAATGTCGCTTAGCATAATTTTTTTGGCGGATAATACAAATTTCAGGGGGCAACAGAGAGAACATGGCAGTTGATAAATTTTTTTATTTGTACTTTAGTTTCCTTTTCATGCATAATAGGTTGGCGAAACCCAGGCCAAAACGTGGCCCTTAACATAAAGTATATTTCCTCATCAAAAAGTCATTTTCGAAAAAAGTGCCGCTTAGTACATTCTTACGGGAACGTATCGACATAATACAATTATTAACATATGGTTAAATTTTGACAAGTATCGAATTGACAGTTTTAACAAAAATATAAAAAAAAACTACTAAAAAGTTTTAATATTTGTTTTTCGACTAGAATATCTTTAGAACGAGCAACGATATTGACTTTGCCATTATTTAATTTTATACATAATACAATTTCTAACAAATGGTTTATATTTGACATATATCTAGTTTTAGAGCGGATATATTTTGTAAGTACCTTTCCATCAATAACCAAACCATATCTTTTATATTTGAATATTTCGTTTTAAAATTTTTTTCAATAAAAATGTTTGGAACCGAAATAATAAAGACCACAAATGGGAAGTTATCAGTGTGGGTCGCACCCAGCCTCTTTTTTGTTTACAGATCCATGATCCATGTAGAGTACCAATAAGTCGCAAGTAAAAACCATAATGGCACTTAAATTAAAAGATCGCATTTTGTCCTGATTTTTTTTGTTGTTCCTTTAAGCTTAGCAAAAAATACAAATTCTCAACTGTTAAATCTGAAGAACATACTTGTAATCTAATTGAACACGACCCAAGGGTTACAGTTCAATTACTGGTGTTAGCTCTAGAAAGTTACCTCTTATCTTCCCTAATTGCAACTAGGTCAGAAAAACGAAATGCTTCATTTCACGAAGAAGATCCACCTAACTTTGATCTTCACCTGAAAAACTTTGAACTTTTGCCTGAAGAAGCAATACTTCACTTTATATAGCCATCCCCATATAATGGCGAATTATGCACCGAAAAATGCTGAATTTTACATCCAATCCAGGTGCACTATGGCCAGCAGCAGCAGCAGCAACAATCTGCAATGCCATCCGATACGCCGCGCCGTATACAATTATTATTATTACAAAAATATTCCACATCACTGGCACAATTCTCGAGTTGCCTCTCAATACAGCCAGGTACTGGAGGAGGCAAGACAGAAAAAAAAAACATTCCAAGAGATGCACACTTCCGATAGGTTTTTGGGCATGGATCTCAGGTTGCCTAGTTCTCGAGTGAATTGGGATGTAATACTGGCTGACTGCTGCACCACCACCATCACCAATCGAACACAGATCGAACTTGGGCCAAAGGCCAGAGGTGATTTATTCGTGAAAATGCCTTGAGACAGAGACGATGACGATGTCGAGTGGAGACGAGTCAACAAGACTCACCGTGCGCTTGCGCACAAGGAACTCCGAACCAAAACCTCATCTCCTTCTTGCAGAGTTTTGTCAAACTCCAAAAATGAGCAATATGCCATAAGAAAGGAGAAGCGTGAGATGCATACAAAGCATGACTTCATCCTGCTGCAGCCAGAGTTCCATCAATGGCATAGCAAGTGAATTCGGGAAGCTTCTTCCATCTCTCGATAGCCCAAAAGAATAATCTTGGGTTCCATGGACTTCGGGCTCAGTATTCCTGGCGGAGCAGGCCCATAACTTCTCATGAGATTCAAGGAATAAAGTTGGTATGTGGCCGGCCAGAGCTCTAGTGTGTTCCAGATGAAGTCATAAAATATAGGACAAAGGTTGATGCTGTGGGAATTTTGTGCTCGCTGTTTGCCGTATGCCATTCAACCAGCAGCATGTTCATGTTGTTTATGTGCTTCAGCTCTTTTTTGGCTCCAAGACAGTTCAATCAGAGAGTTCATAATAGAGACTTATGGTCGGGGCTGTGTTGCGTGTCGTTGGATATGTGATTTATGACTCAAACCAATTCGTGAATGAAAATGAATACGAAGAAAACGAAGATGAGCACTCTGAGCCAGCCAAGCCAGCAGTACCACAACAATAAAGACGAGAAATTATGGAGGAAAATTGGAATTCAGACAGCAGCGCAGGATGCAGGAACAATGCCGTCGTTATGTGTGCTTAGTTTCATCAGGGAGTTCAGTTCATGCTTAGCTCGTATATGGGAGGCGTATTCGGGATGTTAAATGGCAAAGTACCTACCTACATACCAATCGGAATAATAATGCTTGAGCGAAGGTGAACTCGGATTAGATGGTTTGAGGTTATCCTGCAGCAACCGTCTTAACTTTGGAAGCTTGCTTTATTACTTAAATTTTCTATTAAGGATTGATTAAATAAACAAAACAATTTTAATATTCAGGGAATAACTTTTTGTCGAAAAATGTTGCCATACTTATTTCAAACGCGCTTATAAATAAAATGCACGACTGGGTCGCACGAACTTGCTCGTATGTAATAGACTAGGAATTTTAAAAACGAATGTTATTAGAAAAAACTCTTCATAAGGATCAAATTAATTTTTTAAATTCTTTTAATAGTAAGAGACGAAAACAGAATGCTATGCAAATATGAATTTATGCAAAAACAAAAATTATAAGTCGTTTTAGTGGTTTCTTAAAAAAAGCTTTTATTAACAAAATTTTTAAAAGATTTTTAAGAAAAAAATTTGGTACGCCAATTTAAAGTTTTTATTATTGTTCGAATAAAAATTAAATTAAAAAAAAAATATTGAGCCGTTTCTGAGATATCGAATTTTCAAAAAAAGAAAAAAATAGATTTTTTTTTCAAAAATTCAAAAAATTATTTATTTTGAAGTTTTTGAAATGCAATGTGTTTAAGACTTTTAAGAAGCTTCTCTATACAAAATTTCATTAAGAACCGTTATGTGGATAATGAGAAATTCAAAATTCGAAAAAATGTTTCTATGGTAGGTACAAGCTGTAATATCTTAATTTCAAAATTTCTTTTAACAAATTAAAGATCATAAAAATTTATTGAAAGAAAAAAAATTTTATCAAAATTCTAGGTGCCGTTTTCGAGAAAAATACGATTTTTGAAAACCATTTTTTTTAATTTTTTAACATTTGTATGGTGGGTACCTTTATTTTAAGGTAAAATGAAATTTTTTTATCACATCTTGTAGATTGTATTGAGAAACTTTTATTTATCAAGTTTAAAAAAAATCTAGCATGAGATTTTCGAAATATTGAGTTTTGAAAAAAAAAATTTGAAGTTTTTTTTTTAAAATCCAAAAAAATTTTTTTTCAAAATTTGAATACACAATTCTATTTATATTTTTGAAGAGCCTTCGCAAAAAAAAAATGATCAAAATCGGTTTTACAGTTTTTGAGAAAATCAAAAACAAAAAAAATGGTTCCATGGGGGGTACCCTCAATAAAGATTTTTCGGAAAAATTTTTTCAAGCATTACCTAGCTTTAACTAAATGAAATTTTTTTGTGTTTTTATTTTTTAAATCTGTTCAGCAGTTTTTGAGAAAAAAAATATTTATAAAATTTCGAAAAAAATTCGTATCGCAGGTGCCGTTATTTTTGGTCTTAAAAAAAAAAGAAAAAAACGTGTGGGGGTAAAAAATCAAAACCCATATCTACCAAGTTTAAAGAAAATCGGGCGAGCCGTTTAGGCTGTAGTCGCAGCGACAGACAGACAGAATTAAGAAACCCACTTTTTTTAGTCTTCGCTATCATCGTAATGTCAACTTTGATCAAAATTTCGAGTTCGATTTTCTTTACGAATGCATAATTTACCTTATAATACCTATAAGTCGCAAGTCAAAATTAAGAGTAAGTAATAGAAATGGAAAAAAAAATTAAATGTTAAAGTGTCTCACTGCGTCGTAAGCACGGCTAAGTCTCGTCTTTAAAGAGCGAATATTGAATTCCTTTTTAAAACTTACGATGATGAAAAATTTTTAAAGGAATTTCGATGACTAACCAATTTACCAAGTTCGAAACTTTCGTTCAGTGAATTATCAGCCAATAAATTGTGTTGAGTTGGAAAAAAGTATTGGACGAAAAAAAAAATAATAAGAAAAATCGAGTTGCATTACGTTCAAATTCAGGTTTTACTAAATGCACGACTGAATCGTATGAATTTTTTCTAATGGTTAAGAAGACACAGAACTTCAAAAATGGATGTTATGATTGAAAAATGGTAGAAATTAAAAATTAGTCTTTAAAAAGCTAAACCAATTTTTTCAGTTTGGACCTAAAAACAGAATACCATAAATAAATATAATTTGATGCAAAATAATAATTCTTTAAATATTTGTGTACATACCGATTTTAAGTTTATATAACTGTTCAAATAAAAACAAAATTTGAAAAAAGATTAAATGCTCCGTTCTCGAGATACAGAATTTAAGAAAATTTTAAATAATATTTGTTCAATGTTTTTTTAAACTTTTTAGTAGCGACAGTGAGGCATTTGAAATTAAAAAAATGGTAAATTGTTTTTTTGTTTTTATTTTTGGAAAATATAATTTTCTTCTTGCGAGTTTTCTGGTCCACCTGTACTAAATTTTCAAGTCGATCAGTTCACAAGAATTTTTTTTTCTCAAGCAAAAATTATCTAAGGCTCCCTTACTGGACTCTCCAACAAATTTTTCTCACAGATAAAATTAAAATTATTTAATTTATCATCACGATTTTTAATTGCTTAAAATAAAAACTATTAAATTTCTACCACAATCCGTTCTCACGCAGAATCTTTCTAAAAGTGCCATCCTGTTAGCCTACTTCATTATTTTTTGCTTCCTCTCATTGTTGTGTTCTCTTTTTAACTCCACTTGTAGTGGTGTTCGGTCTTGGGGAATAAAGTAAAAGTTCGCCCATTTTCTGGTGGCCTGCCCGCTGTTGGACTCAATCCACTTTCTCATTTATAAATCTAATCCCAAGGAACAGCGATCATACACAAAGGAGAAAGCTCAAACAAATTCAGCTCAGCTCCGTATAATTTCACAACAGATTTACATAAGTCAAACGAAAAATCACGTTTACACGAGCAAAGTCCCCGTCCCACACCGCACAGTCAAAGATGGAGAAAAGTACCTTCGACCGATGCACTTCCACATACATATTATTATCAATCTTAAATAGTGTGAAAAATTCTATTTCACGCGAAAAGTTACAATTCCTTAAGCCGTAGACCTTCAAACAGATTTGGGGGATTTCAGGAATCACCTAAAAAAAGGCGTTTCTCTTTTTGAGTTGTCAAAAAATAAATAGTTATCATTTTTTTAGTTCAGAAATTATTTTTTTGTTAAGTTTTTAAATGCAATGTTTTTCAAACTTTTTAGAAGCTTCTCTATAAAAAATTTAATTAAAATCCGTTATGTCGATATTGAGAAAATCTAAATTTGAAAAAATGGTTCTATGGTACAGTCAATAATATCTTGATTTCAATTTTGTTTATATGATTATAGATCGTAAGAATTAATCAATACAAAAGAAAAAAAATGTTAGCAAAATTCTCGGTACCGTTTTCGATAAAAAACCCTTTTTCGAAAACCATTTTTCAGCATTTGTATCGAGGGTACCGTTATTTTTAGGTAGAATAATTTTTTTTTCTTATATCTTATAATTTGTATTAGAAAACTTTTATTTATCAAGTTTTAAAAAAATCGAGGGTGGGGTTTTCGAAATATTATTACATTTTCAAAAAAAAAAAAATTTGAAATTTTTTTTAAAAATCCAAAAAAAATTTAATACACAATAATATTGAAACTGCTGGGGATCCTTAACATAAAAAAAAATGATCAAAATCGGTGGTACCGTTTTCGAAAAAATCCAAAACAAAAAAATGGTTCCAAGGGGGGTACCAAAAATAACGATTTTTTGGAAAATTTTTTTCAACTATTACCTATAACTAAATGAAAGTTTTTGATTTTTTTTTTAAATCTGTGGGACAGTTTTTGAGAAAAAAAAATATTTAGAAAATTTCGAAAAAAATTCGTAATGCAGGTACCGTTATTTTTGGTCTTAAAAAAAAGAAAAAAACGGGTGGATGGAAAAAATCAAAACCCATATCTACCAAGTTTGAAGAAAATCGGCCGAGCCGTTTAGGCTGTAGTCGAACAAACAGACAGACAGAGAGACAGAATAGCGAGACCCACTTTTTTGGTCTTCGCTATCATCATAATGTCAGCTTTGCTTTTGGATTATAATCGCTCCAAGTGAGAGAATCATTTCAACCATGGTTTTCAGTTTTTCAAAATGAGTTTGAACAATTTTTAAACGTTGCTCTGACACGGGTGAATCTATTCATGATGAATAACCAAACCAAACTTACCTCAAAACAACCGAGGGCTTTCAAATTTGCTGTCACAGAAAACATTGTTGCTAATTTAAAGTCTTCCGTTTCTAATAAAAACACCCTTTACTTGACAGATTAAAATTAAAAACTCATTAGAATAAAATGGGAATCAAAAATTGTTTGGGAAAATCTGCTTTCAACTTCAGAAACGGGCTTAGTTGAATCACCTGTTTATCATCTCGTTCTCACGAAATACATTTAAGGGCTAACCTTTACCTTGACCCACTCCATATGCTCGCATGCATCCAGTGAAATGTCATTTTATCCACTTTTTCCAAATCCTACCATAAACACTCGCACGAAATTCCTCGCGATACATTGAAATGCAAAACTATGTTAAATCCCCCATATTTGGCGACCAGCTTCGGTCTCACCTTTATCTAAGCCTCGTAAAATGTTCCTTTTTGTGTATCCCGAAGGAAACAATCAGTTCCTATATCTAGAAGCCGCATGTGCCGATGGCTGTTTCAAATGATTTATTCCACGGATGAACTTATAGCCAAAATCGACTACAATGTATTTTCTCCCTATGATCCCCACAGGTAGACCAAAAGGATCTGCATCCATAAGGAAATGTGGGGGGAGAGAAGACGAGTCCTGTTGTAACACTTCTGTTAACATTGTTGCGATACATCGCTAAGATATGAACTTTCCTTGTTTGCCTGGTAACCAAGCCAGCTTGCTTGCACTCAGGTTCCAAACACTTGTAATATCTACCCGTACCCTTACTTAACCAAAACCACAAATAAAAAAATGGACAAAAAAAAAGATTTATGTTTCCTTGTTGAAGCTTGGTGTACTGCATTCTGTATTCAACACTGTTGCACGATGTTCTTGTATCTGGATGTTCGATATAATGTAAATCACTTGAAATTAATTTAGACTGTTCCTCTGTAAACTGAGCAAGGGACTTGAATATTGGCAAATAATTTAGAATTTTCAAACATGGTTTGAATGGAAATGAGGTCAAGACCACGGAACCACAACCAGCGCTTAAAATATCATTGGCTTGTTCACATATTGAGACATCAAAATATAAGTAGTACAACATGCTAATTTACGATTATTTATTGGTCTAAAATTAACGCTGTACAAGGACAAGGTACATCAATTTGAGATTTTCTGTTGGGATGTTTAGCATATAGTATGCCAGAAGATCGAATAAGAAATCCATTAGCCGAGGGCTTACGCAGGGTAAGTTGTTCTTCCATTTGCTGATTTCTTTTCTCAATGGTGCTAATTTATGCTGTGCTTACACGACTGAGAGTGTGATAATATTTCTGCCATATTTTACTCTGTTAATGCCCTAACCATATTGTATGGCAAGATATGTGTGCAAATGGAAAAAAAACGGTGATTTGTCAATTTA
Organism: Chrysotoxum bicinctum; assembly: GCA_911387755.1. Taxonomy (NCBI): domain Eukaryota; kingdom Metazoa; phylum Arthropoda; class Insecta; order Diptera; family Syrphidae; genus Chrysotoxum; species Chrysotoxum bicinctum. The sequence goes on from OU426988.1 coordinate 228,732,838, forward strand.
ATGTATTCAGCATTAGAAAAGTATTGAATTTGTTGGTATTTCTTTCATATTTTGAAATCATTCTTTAATGATGACCTAACATTACTATAAGGACAGGTACATTTTCAAAATTTCACAATTAGCGAATAAATAGAGAAAGTCTTATCAATAGTAAATACATGGACTATAAACTGCGGTCTAGCCCGAACTGGTCCTTCTTACGAACAAAAGGAAATAACCGACTTTTAAAATTCCCTTAATTAAAGTGACCCATCTCTAAATCTCCGATCATGCGAAATATCTTGGCGTGACCCTGGATAAGTCATGTTTGCTTTCTACTCCTGCAAGAGAATATTTGGTTAGATCTGGGGGCCAAGCCCAAAAATTATAAGGTGAATGTACACGACCATAGTCAAACCGACTAGTAGTCTAGTCTAGTGGAACGCATAAGACAAACTTACTAACCTTAAATTCATGACCAAGTTACAAAAAATGACATGCATTTGATTCACTGGGATAATGGAGTCCATCCCCAGAACGGGTCTCTAAACTATATTGAACTTAAACCCCTAGATCTACTTATACAAGAATCGGCAGACAATAGCGCACTTCGGTTTAGCCAAACTGGTAGCTTGAGACAGTGCCATAGGTCATGCGCAGATTCTACAGAAATATACGGGAAATAGGGTATGTACTGACTACATTACACCCCGTTTAGACTTTTGCAAGCCGTTTTACACCGCCTTTCCTAGCAGGGAGGACTGGCAAATCAATGAGCCATCAACCTACCAATCGAGTTGCAAAATCTGCTATTGTACTTGAATTCTGTTGTATTGTAGATAATTCTGTAATAATTTAAAGTGTGTTCTTTTTGCTTCTAAAAAGCTGACGAAAGGTTTCCTTAAGTTCTTTAAATGTTTTGGGCTGTTGTACTGTTATTAATCTATTCCTGACCCTTTCATTTAATTTTGTTCCCAGAACAAACCTTATAAGGTTTTCTTTTTCATTTACCTCATCAAGACTTAAGTCAACGTATTCTACTAAGTTTAAAAAGTTAGTCAACTTTTCTACTTTTCCTCCAAATTCTGGAATAATTTTTATACTTGAAATGATGTCAAATTTTGCCATGTTACATGCCCCTTTCACAATGCACAAATGTATCCAAATACATTCAGTCATAAACACTATGAAGTGCATTGAACCTAGTAAGAAGGAAGATACATTTGTCCAGAGTAAAAGTAATCTGAAACGTCAGTGACATTGGAAATACTATTAGGTAGTTTGTGCGGCGCATGAGGGTGATTCTCATGGCCATGAATGAAATGCGAGTGTAGTGCATTTTTAGAGGTTTTTTTTTTTAACCCTGAAAAGATAACCTACGTCAAATTGACGCATAAATTATGTGTTTCTCTTGTGAGATATGAAATATGCTTATCTTTCTAGCAGAGGCGAAGCGTAGGGGGGGGGGAGGGGGGTGCAGCCCGCCCCGGGCGGCAGAAGGCCGGGGGTGGCAAAATGTCGCCGGTGAAGCGTTTAGAGTAGAGATCATTTATGTTTCATGACACAACGTTTGACAAGTCAACAGACAACAATGACGTACGTATTTGAAATTTGCCACCCTGCCTGTGATTCGTCGTTGACGCTTTCGGCTGATTTCCGTGAATTCGTAAACGGTGAGTAAGGCCGTAAGAGTGCATTCCGTTATTGTCGCACGACTTACGAAACTAAAACCGAACGTTCCAAAACTCTCGCGAAACTGAAAGGGAGCGTTCCAAGACATATGTATGTGTGTAGGACCGCTGGCGCGAACGCTGCCAACGGGCAGACTTTTGACCACGCGTATATAGGTATAAAGTATGTACAGTAGGTAAAGTAGTTAAACGCCAGCGCTGCCAGCGCCACCAGCGCAGCGGTCTCGCATATTATATGTTTCGGAACGCTCCCTTTCAGTTTGGCGAGAGTTTCGGAACGATCCTTTTTAGTTTCGCGAGTCACGCGACAATATTGGTATGTACCCTAAGATTCGACGGAAATGTTATTCTAGTCTCAGCCACCTCAATATTTTTGCTTCCTCTCGCATCACAGAAAGTCATTTCGATTGTGTTGTTTATCGTTTAAATACTTTTGAATCTTCTAAAACTAAACACTTAGTACTTCAGTATTTTTAGTATTTCAGTTCTAATTCTAGTTCGAAAGCCACGTTAACTTGTTTGGCGGCATGCAGAAGCAGCGGAATTGATTCCAATGTAAATATATGATTCCTCCATCTAGAATCGTGCGTGGCCTAGAATTGTCCTCTGTCTAATATTCATGGGAATGCATAACTTATTTTACAGGCAGAAGGAGAAGACGTGCCTGTCATCGAAGTTGGAAGTCGTTCTGGTCCCACCATAGAGCAGGGTCAAGAAGAAGTCGACTCACCAGAAGTACCTCAAGCATCTAGTCACAAGCATGCAGAAGAAGTAAACCTCGATGTTGCCATCAAAGAAGATATAATTGAAATCAAGCCTTCTGCTCCTGCCGAAGCCAAAGGTCTGACGGATCTGACTCAGTACAGCACATCGATTCCAAATTTGCCGAGGGACTGAGGGAATTTGCTCAGGGACTTCAACGAAAGGCGGTACCCGAAAACTAACCAGAGAGTGGTTCTACAAACCGTTATCTTACGGTGAAAAGGTTCTCCGAACATGGATTGTGTACTCGCCTTTGAAATAATCCTTGTATTGTTTCTGTTGCAGGAGATTTCAGAAACAATATAATCGCGAAGATAACATCAGACGGACTGAACATACAGAACTTGAGAGGACAGGCTTATGACAACGCTGCCACAATGTCAGGGATCCACAATGGAGTTCAAGCCCGGATTAAAGTACTGAATCCGAAAGCTACATTCGTTGCATGCACAAACCACTCACTCAACTTGGCTGGGGTACACGCTACTTCTAAATCAGTGAACTCCGTGACGTTTTTTGGAACTCTGTGGAAGCTATTTGCCTTCTTTTCTGCATCAACTGCTCGGTGGAACGCTTTTGTTGCCGTCACAGGTCAAGCAGTGAAACGAGTCATTGAAACGCACTAGAGCGCTAGAAATGAAGCTGTCAAGACGCTTAAAAATAAGTTTGAGGAAGTTCTAGAGGTACTGGAAAAATTGACGGATTCATCGTAAACTTCCGACACAAAATCGGGAGCCAGTCTTCTTCTGACAGCCATGCAGTCATTCAACTTCCTCACTTTTATTGGCTTTTGGGCTGCAGTGCTACCTGAAGTAGATGACGCACAGATTTACCTGCAGCAACGAGGACTGAGTGTGAATAAGTGGGCAGAGAAACTCACCGCTTTAAAAGCTCTACTAGTGGAGAGCAGAGACCGTTTTGTCGCAATCGAATTTGCTAAGACTCTCAGCGAAAAACTCGGAATCGAACTCAAAACGAGAAGAATGCATGCATGGCGAAGAATCCGAAGATGCAGATATAGTCATCTTGATTCGTATATATTTGACTTTGGCAATTAGTGTCACTAGATGTGAAAAAGTTTTTCGAAGTTGAAGCTAATCAAAAATTATTTTTATTTTTTTTTTTTTTTTAATTCATTTTTTATTTAATTCAATCTTAAAACTATCTTAAAGCTAGACAAAAAATTCATAAAAACTAGCCTAATTATCCAATAACTTAAAACTAACTTACTGGCCCTATGCGGGCGCTCTAAGCTAAACTCTATCTTAAATCTAATGCCTTTCGGCCTAAAAAACTATTTTTAATTCAAAAACTATAATCTATTTTTTTTTGTTTTCTCGAGAAAATTTAAAAAAACTCGGATTCTTCAAAAATTATCTCAGATGCACTATGAGCTCCACTAGACTATCAAACTTGACCATATTGTCGATTCAACAAGTATTGGCTGCAAATATTGATTTTGACAAAGTTATTTCTGACTTCCGCTGATCCTATTTTACCTTCAATAAAAGATACCTCATTGCCTGTGAAATGATGTCTCGAAATTCAATTTTAATTAAGTATTGAATGGGGCGGCAAAATGTGTCTCCCGCCCCGGGCGCCGAGATGGCACTCTACGCCACTGCCTTCTAGGGTTAAGGGCACCTTTTTAAATTTTTTCAAGCTTCAATGTGTTATAATCGTTATCCAAGCCAGTCGCCCAACCAGCCAGTACTATTCAAAAGTATTGTGTACAGCATAACAAAAATTCAGCACATTCGATCGAGAATTATTGGCCATCAAGCAAGAAATTGAACACTTTCGTCGTTTTGTGGAAGGTCGTTTGTTCACCATCTTCACCGACCACAAACCCCTTAGCTTTGTCTTTCGTAACAAACCATCGCGCCCAGAGAGACACCTCGGTGTCAACTTCACCTGGACTACGTAGCCCAATTTTCTACAGATTTTCGGCATGTCAAAGGGGAGGAAAACGCTCCTGCAGACGCTCTGTCCCGGATAGAAGCTATCGGAACTCCAGCATCCCTGGACTACTCCACAATCGCAAAGGAACAAGGCAACGATCCAGAAGTACAGAAAATGAAAACGGAAAGTAAAAATCTTACGTTTATTGATCTTGTTCTTCCTGGATTACAGACACCTATTACTTGTGAAACTTCTTCGGGTCGAGCTCGGCCATACATAACAAAAAATTTTAGACGGGAAGCATACGAGTCAATATATAATCTCAGCCATCCAGGCTCCCGAGCCTCACGTAAGGCAGTAACACTTCGATTTTTTTGGCCGTCGATGAACTCAGACATCAGCCAATGGGTACGCGCTTGTGCAGCATGTCAACGAAGCAAGATCCATAGACATACTAGACTACCTCTCGGAACGTTTCCCGCCGCTGAACGATTCGAGCATGTCCACATGGACATATTGGGTCCATTACCGCAGTGTTCAGGATATAATTACCTAGTAACCATTATTGACCGAGCAACTCGATGGCCAGAAGCCATACCGGTAGAGGATATAACAGCAACAACCGTCACCGACGCATTTTTCCGACACTGGGTCGCTCGCTTCGGCTGTCCACAGCGTCTGACAACTGATCAAGGCCGTCAGTTCGAGTCTGCCTTATTTCAAAGGTTTGTTCAACTCTTGGGATGCAGTCGTTGTCGTATACACACTACCGCCTACCATCCACAGGCGAACGGTATAGTGGAGCGATGGCATCGGACTCTGAAAACAGCTCTTACCGCTAACTTGTCAGAGAACTGGGTTAATGCGCTTCCATCTGTTCTATTAGGACTGCGCTCAATGATAAATGATTCAAATACTTCACCTTCCCACATGGTATACGGAACAGAATTGCGATTACCTGGAGACTTCTTAGCACCGCCGAATAACATTTAAGAAGATATTGCTTTTCTTCAAGATCTGAGGGAGGCACTTCAGCAAATATCGTCTAATTTTTTCGCACCCCAAACGAAATTAATTTTCATTTCGAAAGACCTCAAAACCGTTTCGCATGTATATGTGCGCACCGATAGCGTCCAACGACCGTTGCAAGGATTAAAAGGCGAGGTCGGGTCATTAAAACTCCTATTCGTTTCAATATCCCGTAGGCGGGGGGGGGGGTATTGTAGTGATTCTGCATCAGCCACAACAGTAATCAAACAGAGTCAACTCGAACCGCTGTAAGCACCTATCAAACAGAGCCACGTCACGTCAAACGCCATTTTGATCAGCCATTATTCATTGCCTTTTCCGGGTTTGGCGATTCTGCCTTCTTCTCCCATGGCAAGGCAAGAGGCACACATGCGTTTTAAAAATTAAAGTTAATAAAGTTTATAGTTAAGTCAAGTTACATTAAAAACTGTATTTTTATTATTAACGTACTTAACACATCCATCACCCTATAACACAACTAAATCAAAGTTGCTACCTCTTCTTCAGGCCTTACCTCTACGGAGTTCAGATCAGAACTAAGGATTTTCATTCGATTCAATTTAATTATATGGAAGCACTACTGCTTAAATATTTTGTCTCGGCTATCAAAAAATTAATAAAATATTTTTTTGGAAAGTTCCAAAAAGTACTATTTTAAAAGTAGTATTTAGTATTGCAAATCCCGTGAAGAAATCTACTGGATATCATGCCACGCCGCCACGGGATATTGTGCTGCGGGATTGACGTCATACAAATATAAAGGAAATGTAACGATTCCCTCTAAGGCCCAAACTGCGAAGCGATAATGAAGCAGTTGGTCGTGCGCCTTCAATCGCTGTATCAATTGGACCTTGTTAGCGAATAATCCGAGATCTTTGTGCAGAATTCTCCTCAGTTGAGATCGATGGCGAATTGATGTTCGTGAATTAAGTCTTCAACTCTCGGCTACAGCAGCCACATTCTCGTCTGTCCGCACCGTATGACGACACAGGATCATGACTACTAGCATATCAGACGAACTTTTTGCACAAACTTGCATGCAGCAGTGGGTGCTTCATTTTGTCCAAAACTTCTTTTCAAAAAACGCAAAGACGTCAGCAGAGGTGATACTGACTTCACGTCAAAATTTCGAACAGCCGTCATTGTAAGAATAACCTATGATTTAAAAAGAAACCACTATAAGACCCACTAACCAAATTGCTGAAAAAGAGATGGTGGCGAATCAACACGGTATGGACCAACGGCAGCTCTTATATCGCCTTAGTCCTAAGGCAAAACAAGGGCCCCGTCCCGGTTAATGGAAGTTATGTTGTCGGGTTAACTTCCCATTTCCTCAATCAATATTAAGTCGAAACTAAAAGATCGTTGCCGTTAAGAGCTGAGGTTTCTCAGTGCAACGAGCATAACTACCCTCAGATGGGTCCCGAAGCGTCTACATTACAGTTTTCGGTTTTCAAGCAACCTATGATCGAATATTTAGAGGAATATATTCTGAAATCTCAACTACTTATCCATCCTAATTGGGGTGCTAACGGGCCACAGTATAACCCACATGAGCAGAATGGGCTTTAGTTAGTCAAACTAGGGTCCATGTCACCTCCTTTGCGAATGTTTTTGTTTAGCCAGAGCCAGATAATCAGCCCCGATAATATATACATTTGTGTTCTACGAACTAGGCAATGTCTCTACCCTGCCAATAAAGATTTTCCTAAAATTCATTGATAACTTAGGAAAGCATCGAAATGATAAGGGACTGGATAATGTGATTCGTATTACAACCCCGATAATAAATGACTATTAAGAACACGAAACTTATAAGTTCTGCAAAACTTTTTTTTCCGACTTATTTACCGTTTCCTAGTTCTTAAATCACACAATAGTCTTACCGAAAATAAACCGCTATTTAAATTTTTCCCTCCATCTATCATTGAAGATACCCCAACAACATGGTAAAGATCCTGAGCTGTGATTATTTTCAACTAAAAGCAGCTTGGAATTATTTTTTTCTCTTTTAACAATAGGACGAACTAGCGGACATGTTTGTGTTAACAATGAAAGTATAATCGGGGTTTTATTATTACCAAAGCCGCTGTGTCTTCTGTGCAATGGAGATCCTAAATGAAAATGAAAGAATGAAAAATCAAAGGAGCACGCTTTCACAGTGGCAACACAGGCATTGTTATCTAATCATAAACAAGGAGACGATTCACACGTTTGTCCGCGTGCCCCGACTGATCCGACGGACGACGACACTGGGTCTTTTATTTATTTGTCTTCTTGTTTTATTCTTCGGAAGCACAATGCAGTGCAATCCGGAGGGAGGGAAGGAGCTTCGACGCGACCGTGAGATCGTCGCAGATTTGATATTGCGATTTTATTGTTGCACTGCAGCAATCAAATCATGGTTACCATGCTGTTAAATTTTCAATCAAACTTACAAGGAGTTCAGCTTTGGGCGATTTTCAGAAAAATATCGATTGTATTGCCTTGTATATGAAAATAGAATTGCGATTTAGATGTAGTAGTTCAAGATAAATGGAAAATCTTTGCAAAGTTTAACCTAAGTACGACTCTTCATTTTTACAGATATGATGGGGTAATATCTGTCAAATGAAAAGGATCGCATACTAGTCACAATAGATGCGTTCTGGAACTTTTTGGATACAAATTCCGAGCTTATCAAAAATCTCAGAGAGAAGTGAAATTGCGAAATAGCACAATATCTATCACTGCAAATGATTCAAATAAAGCTGTCTATGGTTACCTTTATTAATTTTCACGATTTTTTGTCGTTCTGAAGACATGTTCCGATGTTCGGACTATTTCTGCATATCAGATCAAACCATTGTGTCATGTCTGCAAATTTATCATGTCAAAAAAAAACCTAGCTCGAAAAAAACTTCCTAAGAGAACCGCTTGGCAATAAGAGAAAGCCAACTAGCTAGCTAAATTGCCATTTATTTCAATAGACACAATGCAATTAAAGCTTAGCCTAGGTCATAATGGGCTTGGCTTATGACCGTCTACCAGATTAATAAAATATAAACTAAAGTTCTTGTATTAAAAATCTCCGTTTTTGCATAAAGTTTCATCTCTCATTTTAAAGACAGTACTTATTTTTTTCAGCTGAGTAACTGTTAAGGAAATATGTTTTTTTTTTTTTATTTAAAAAATGGCTCATTTTGCTGTAATAGTTCCTAAATAGTGACGATTCGGCTTCTTCAACCTATGTCTGTCAAGATTCTCCAAAAATGTGAGATAATTTTTCTTTTAAGAGATGAGTTGCTCGCTCGTTAACTTTCAGATCTGCTATTCCCCGCAATTTTTTCCATTTGTTCTAGTTATGGTTTTAAGTACTACTTTTGGTATTCTGGATTCATTCATCTCTAATACCCTTAAAACATAATTGAAGTGTATTTTAAGGGTGTAATAGCGCAGAGGAGGAGTTCCAGTTTCAATGTTTAGCATATACATACTTAGAGGTATTTTTTGGTAGCCGGAATATCCCCTTCAAAAGATTTGTCTACCTAATCGTAGCATTTTTAATCCCTTATCTGAAATCCGTAGAGAATTATCGAGGCTGCAATCGAGTGGAAGTATGTTTTGCACTTAGTGACATATAATTTTTTTTTTTTTAACAATGTTCCAAAATTCCACAGATAGCTCTTCTAGCATCAGTTAATTTTTCACCAAAGTGCGGTATTAAATTTAAAGAAATAGCAAACAGGATAACGTGAGTAACGACCTCCTGTATTCCTAAATATCATGACTTTCGATTTCTCTAGGTTAACAGTGAGATTCTAAAATTTGTATAACATGCACTATGTCTGTAAATCATTAACTGCATACCTTGGAAAGCGTCACACAGAAAGACGATATCATCCGCTGGTCACTATGCTTCCTAGATAGTAACGTCGTATCCAGTGCAGATATGATTACAAATTTAGTTTTTTTCGGAATGAGAAATGTATTCCCGAATTAGCAAACATTTATTCAGCCGAAATAGAATTACTGGGTTGATTCGAGGATCAGAGAAGTAGGTTTCCTTTGTTGTCAGGCCAACTCTACTGCAGAAAACGGGAATAAGCTTAAACAAGCTAGAAATCTATTTAACGATCATATTCGACGAACCAAATTTTTACATGACCAAAAATTAAGGCAAAAAATTCTACAATTTCCCAAAGGTAGTAAAATGTTTTGGTCGTTAGTAACAAATGTACAAAATACCACTTCGCCTGCGGTTCCTATGCTCGTCTTCAATAACAGTCCGTTTGTCAGCTCACAAGAGAAAACCAATTTTTCATCCACATTTGTCCAGCCTGTCCCTAAAAACGCGAATCTTCTTCTTCCTCTTAGTGTCGTCCAATTTCATTTAAGTCGCTTCAAATGCTGATAAAGAAATTTAATTTTGTAAGCAGCCATTGTACATTTTCGATATGATCAGATCAGAATGCACATTACACAACCGTACAACCGATTTTAATATTTTTTTTTTATTCTATGGCTCCCTAAATATTTGAATAGTATTGTGTATACAAATTTAAAAAAAAAATGTTTTGGATTTAAACAAAAAATTAATCTTTTTTTTTTCAAAACTCAATATTTTGAAAGCCCAATGCTCTTGTTAATCTTGATAAATAAAAGTTTCTCAATAGGATGCAAGATTCGAGAAAAAAATTTGTATTTACCCTAAAAATAACGGTACTCACCATACAAATGTTAAAAAACGGTTTTCGAAAACCGTATTTTTCTCAAAAAACGGCACGTATAAATTAATAAAAAAAAATATATAACTGACTGTACCTACCATTGAACCATTTTTTTTCAAATTTTGAATTTCTCATTAGGATTTTAATGAAATTTTGTATACTTCTAAAAAGTTTAAAAAAACATTGCATTTCAAAAGTTAAAAAACGAATATTTTTGGAATTTTTGGAAAAAAAGTCACATGTTTTTTTGGAAAATTCGATGGCTCAAAAACGGCTTATTATTTTTTTGGAAATTTAATTTTTATTCGTACAATAATAAAAACATAAGGTTGGTGTCCCAAAATTTTTTCTTAAAAATGTTTTAAAAATTTTGTATACGAAATCTTATTGTTTTAAAGAAACCACTACAAAGACTTATAATAAATTTGTTCTTGAATAAACTAATATTTGCTTGAATCACATGACATCCTGTTTTTAGCTCCAACTACTAAAAGAGCTGTTTTAGTCATTTAAAAAATGAATTTTACGGTTATGAACAGTTTTTCTCTTATAAGATTAATTTTTGAAATGTTAAGTCTCTTATACATACACATTAGGGTGATTCAAAAAAACACTTTTTTCGAATTTTTGGGACTGCACCCTAAAATATCAAAGCTTAACTCGAAGAAAAAAATTCCTCAAGATTTTATCAAAATCGGACATGTTTTAGATAGTGCTACCAGCGGTTTTTCATATTTTTTGCTTAAAATCGGATTTCTAAATCTTCAAAATTAAATAACTTTTCGAGTTTTAACGATAAAGACGTGAAATTTTCTGAAAATGTTCGTCCAATCATCTAGTTAATGATTATTGAGTCAGAAAATGTATTTTTGGAATACATTTCTTATGGTAACATCAAAGAAATAAGGGCTTAGAAAAAATGGGCCCCAAAAATTTTGAGCCTAGTTTTGCGTTAAGATTATCATTTATTACTTCAAAAACATATTTCTTTCTTTAGCGGGCGAATTTGTTCAAAACAAAAACACAAACAAAAAAAACTACCTGCTTCGTAGTATAGAAATAAGCTTTATTTTAGTAACTGTAAAACTTATACATACATACAATTTTTAACATTTTATTTAATAAATACTTAAACATTTTCAATGGCATCTTTTGATTGGGTTGAGTTAAACTCTTGAGACAATGCGACTTCTCTTTCCGCAACTTCATTAACAACTTTTTAAATTTTCACGATATTACAATTCAATTTCGAAAAGGTTCCCTTTAAAAATAAAGAAATTGAAAAAAGCTCAGAATTTTTTCGATCAAAAACCTTTAGAATTGTATTTTTTCAGTATCATTATCTTATTCAACTTCTGCCTTCATATTTCTTTCGTCCTTTTTAACTCGACAACTATTTATCTTCAAAATTGTAACCATTTTAGATTTTGTGTTTATTTCAAGATTTGTATCGAATAACCCCAGAGCAATCATTTCCTCTGATAAATACCATAAGTACTTAAAAACAATTTTCCCATCGCATTCTGTTATCTCATAAATTATCGTATTATAAGAGTAATGGTTTTTTAAGAATTCCAAATCGATTTTCGGAGCACATACTGAAAAGGGGACTTCATACCACCTGAATATGTAAATGGACACACTGAAAAGTGCGATTCTATTTATAGCCTCTTTCTCTCTTACAGTCTTAAAATTGAATCTTGAAACATGTAAATTTTTAGTTCATAAAAAGCTTTTGACACTCATCTCGAGCAATCAAATGCTCCAGAGCATTCGGAACCTTAAATGAATTATACCTCCTGTAAAAAAAAAATTATTTTATTTTCCTTTATGATCTTTTCTTACGAATTGAAATCGTTAAGTGTATATTTGGATGAATATTTAAGCCATTTTACTACATTTATCTCACTCTTATTCCAAAACAATAACGATTTTCAATAGAAAGACATAGAGTTAAATTTACAATCGGCCGTACCAGCAATCAAATTAAGAGACGACTTTAATATTTGAGCGAAATGGACCATTATTTAAAGAGCTCTATAAAGTTAACCATACATGTTATGAACTTAAAATTTATGTGAACTCTGAATTATGAACCATTTATTGTACGGAACCTAAAAAATAAAATGCAGCATATATGGTCAGTTATATAGAGTCCATTAAATAATGCTTTATTTCGCTCAAATATTAAAGTCGTCTCTTAATTTGATTGTTGGTAAGGCCCAATGAATTTTATAATCTTTTTGGCTTTGAAGTTAAGTATGTAAGGTAAGATAGAAAAAGATTTAAAAGAAAGATTAAAAAGTAAGGAACGAACGAAAGAGAAACAACACATAAAGTGGAGATGTGGATTGTGTTCTTTATTTCAATTTTAATTATTTAAAAAATAAATTGTGAAGTTACTTATTTTAAGATAAAATTTTATTTACGCACACAAATTCATTTGACAAATGGTTTGAAAATAAAATTTTGAATAACCACTGGTAGATTGCGCTGAATGCTCTGATAATATTTAATTAGATTCCAGTTGAATATTCTTATTGTATGAGTAAGTTATCAGTAAAACTGTTAAGGGGCTCCGCTTTCTACATGGAATTCGGGTAAAAAAAAATAAAAATTATAAAAACTATGTACTAGGAAGTGTAATGTTTTAACGGTATAATACTCTAATTCTAAATATTAAAGCGATTATAACATTTTGTTGATTTATTAAAAAACTTTATTCGAAAGTTGAATTTTGGTAAATAATGGGATATTACATTAGACTGGGCCAAAAAAATTGACTATTTTTTTTTTGAAAGATATATCGAGAATATCATTCAGAATGACAAAAAAAAATTTTCGTAAGAGTTTGAGCCCTTAATATCAATTTTAAGAGGGCTATCATCGCTAATTTTGATTTTTAGTCATAATTTCATGTTTTGCGTCAGAACTGAAAAAACATTGAAGTAACAAAAATTCATTTTGACTTACTTTTATATAAAATTAAATTCCCTACAAAAAAGGTCTGATTGAAAATTTTCGTCAGACAAGCCGTTTTTGAGTAATTAAGCTTAATAAATTGTTATTATTCATTATTATAGGTATAAGGTGTTGAAATGAAGACTAAGAGTCTTGATAAACCTTTGAATAGAGGTTAATTGTGCACTAAAAAAGGTAGTTTTTTTTGGCTTTTTTTTTTTTTTGTATTTTGGAACAAATTGGCCAGTGTTTAAGATTTTGACTAAAGAAATATGTTTTTGAAGTAATAAGTGATAATCTTAACGCAAGATTATGCTCAAGATTTTTGGCGCCAATTTTTTCTAAGCATTCATTTCTTTTATGTTACCATAAGAAATGTATTCCAAAAATACATTTTCTGACTCAATACTCATTAAGTATAGATCGTCCTATTTCATTAAATTTCACGTCTCTATCCTTAAAACTCGAAAAGTTATTTTATTTTGAAGATTTGGGAAGAAATCCGATTTTCAAGCAAAAAATATGAAAAACCGCTGGTAGCACTATCTAAAACATGTCCGATTTTGACAAAATCTTGAGGAATTTTTTTTTTCGAGTTAAGCTTTGATATTTTGGGGTGCACTCCCAAAAATTCGAAAAAAAAGCGTTTTTTTGAATCACCCTAATACACATGTAAGCACAAGTTCGTGCGAACCAGTCGTGCATTTTATTTATATTTAGTTTTAGTCAGTTTTTATGACACCAACGTCAAAAAAGGTTTAAATCATGCTTTACATTAAAGCAATCCTTAAGGCTAAGGGGTGGCCGTGGCACGATGGTTGTGTGCTCGCCTGTCAACCTCATGATCACAGGTTCGATCCCTGCCGACGTCTATGTCATTTTAATTCCATTAAAACCTTCTAAAAATTGTCATCATGGGTTGCTGGTTTACTCATTACATGTTGTTTAGGCATAACACTAACAACATGTAATTGAGTTAAACTAGTATGCCCAACAAGGATGAACACGAATAAAATAATGTGAATTATAAGCGACATAGAAATAAGACACGGCATTTCTCCGCTTTAGCTCAGCCGCCATCCCTGGATATAAAAATATCTGAGGCAACCACCAACAGTCTCAGAACATCGTGCCACACATCTTTCCTATCCTTCTTTCTCTTCATTAACTTCCCGCCCGCGATGGGTTGAAACATTTAAAGGGTAATCATAATCCCTTGAGCGCGGGTAGATTATACAAAAAAAAAAATAAGAAAGAGTTTAAGAGCATCCGCTTATATTAAGCATTAACAAAACTCAATTCTCGATATTATGTCGTCACTAAATATTATGAACAAAAACGATCGTAGATGACTACCTCGAGGCACACCAGATGTGTATTTATTTATGGATTTGGATATTTTTACTTGCGACTTATAGGTACTATAAGGCAAGTTATGCATTCGTAAAAAAAATCGAACTCGAGATTTTGATCAAAGTTGACATTACGATGATAGCGAAGACCAAAAAAGTGGGTCTCGCAATTCTGTCTGTCTGTCTGTCTGTCTGTCTGTCTGTCTGTCTGTCTGTCTGTCTGTCGGTTCGACTACAGCCTAAACGGCTCGGCCGATTTTCTTCAAACTTGGTAGATATGGGTTTTAATTTTTTACCCCCAGACGTTTTTTTCTATTTTTTTTTAAGACCAAAAATTACGGTACCTGCCATACGATTTTTTTTCGAAATTTTATAAATATTTTTTTTTCTCAAAAACTGTCCCACAGAATTTTTAAAAAAAAATTCCAAAAATTTCATTTGGTAAAAACTAGCTAATGCTTGAAAAAAATTTTACAAAAAATTGTTATTTTCGGTAGCCCCCCTGGGTCCATTTTTTTTGTTTTTGATTTTCTCGAAAACGGTACAGCCGATTTTAATAATTTTTTTTATGCCAAAGCTCCTCTAAAGTTTGAATATTATTACATATTCAAATTTTCAATTTTAAATTTTTTGGATTTTTAAAAAAAAATTCAAAAATTTTTTTTGGAATCTCAATATTTCGAAAACCCCACGCTCGATTTTTTTCAAACTTGGCAAATAAAAGTTTCTTAATATAATCTACAAGATTTGAGAAAAAAAATTTTGTTTTATTTAAAACTAACGGTACCTTCCATACAAATTTTAAAAAATGGGTTTCGAAAATCGCATTTTTCTCGAAAACGGTTCCGAGAATTTTGCTAAAATTTTTTTTCTTTTGATTAATCTTTACAATTTATAATTTAATAAAAAAAAATTTTAAATCTAGATATTACTGACTGTACCTACCATAGAACGATTTTTTCGAATTTTGAATTTCTCATTATCGACTTAACGGATTTTAATGAAATTTTTTATAAAAAAGCTCCTAAAAAGTTTAAAAAACATTGCATTTAAAAACTTAAGAAAAAATATTTTTTCAATTTTTAGAAAAAAAAGTAATTTTTTTTTTGAAAAATTCGATATCTCAAGAACGGCTTAGTATTTTTTTTGGAAATTAGACTTTTATTCGTACAATAATAAAAACTTAAGGTTGGCGTACCAAATTTTTTTCTTAAAAATGTTTTAAAAATTTTGTACATAAAAGCTTATTTTTTTAAGGAACCACTACAAAGACTTATAATTTTTGTTCCTGCATAAATTCATATTTGCATATCATTCTGTTTTTATCTCTTACTACTTAAAGAATTTAAAAAAATTAATTTTATCCTTATGAACAGTTTTCTCTAATAACATTCGTTTTTAAAATTCCTAGTCTATTACATAGGAGCAAGTTCGTGCGACCCAGTCGTGCATTTTATTTTTATTACTACTCGTTGAGTTCTACTAATTAAGAAATACATAAATAATTAAATTAAGCTTTGCTGAGTCGAAATCAAAATTTTCAAGTTATTCAACGACAATGCTGATTCAAACGGCTTGCTGAAATCAGAATATATTGAATCTACTTGCGATTCATTTTCTTTAACATTAGCCACATAAGAAGTAAAGAGTTCAATGTTAGAGACATTTGTTGGACATGAGACAAATTCGTAAGAACCTGACTTAAAATAAGAATTAAAAAGCGCAGTTATTGATCTCGATATCATTGCCAAATGAGGAAAATTTTAATGCTGTCTCCTGCCAGTATTGCGGAACCCATACATGGCGTTATCTATGAGCATCACTTGTATTCACGAAACCGAATAGCGGTATGTGAATCACAGACCACTTTTGCGTAATGGCCAAAAACGCTGCTAGGTGTTTATGTTTCCTTTGGCAATGCAAGAAATTGTTCACACCTTCCGATCTGGCTGTAATCTACAAGGTGTAAATTCGTCAAAGAGAGAAATGCCCATATATTTTGAATTCTTGAGTGCGCCCAAAAATAAAAACAAAAATACGCGAACACAATTTGACTTAAATTCGTAGAATTTCTTAAAATTCGTAATTTTGGGGAGTACTTGAACGGACCTAAAATTGTCAATTTCCGCAAAATCGTTATAAAGGTATATAAATTTTGTCCCAAAATTAAAAAATAAAAATATTTTTCTCTAGGTGACAACCGTGAATTTAAGGAGGTGTTGGGTATAGAACTTCATCCTTCATGCCTCCAACTCACCGAAGGGATATAATTCGCCAGCCCACCGCACTTCTTATTCTTGTCATCGTCATCATCTTGCCGCTTTCATCATTCTGAAGTAGACTTATGGGCGACCGCGTGCACGTGATTCATATGCGGCATTTATTAATGTTTTGCTTTGGAAGAAAAATAAAGAAACGTGCCAGCATCACTGTGGACTTGCTAAGGCCGCATTTAATTGTTCGCATTTTGTTAGGTAATAATAGAAACACTGACACGTAATCAGTTGTTGTCTCTGGTCTTGGCAACATTTCCCACTTTTGTTAGTAAGAAAGTCTTATTATATTTGCCAGACATCTTACACAATGAGACCTTATAGTACTTATTCATAGCGGTTTCAGTCTTAAAAGATGAGATCAACTATAGGGTTAAGCCTTAGAAGAAATGCCTTATGTTTTCCACTAATAGGTATACCGATTACCTAAAGACCTATAGCACAGACACAATTTACATATAACCTAAAGTTCAATAAAAGGCCTTAGAGCTTCTCCATACAAAATTTGATTGAAATCGATTAAGGCGTGAACGAGAGTCGAAAAAAACCTTCAATGAATGATATGATACTAATGACTTATTTCTGTTTGACAAATCTTTCCCTAAGCCCATCGTTTAAAGAGCGTTAGGGACGTTTTCGATAGAGAGAGAGTCACCTTATACTGTCAGAATGCAAGCGCCTTAGGCTGTAGCCTGTAGACTATGGGCCAGACAGACAGAACTGACTGTGTTAACGTCAGGTATGAAATTTTTTTACGGATCCGAAACCTGCCCTACAAATGGGTCCCCATATCGCAAGTAAAAATCGAACGATCTTCAAGCTCCGTTCTTGAATCCACAGAGGTAATTCCTGAATAAATTTGCTCACATCTTATGCAAAAATTAATCCACTTAAACGCCCCCTAAAAATGTGATGCATTCAAGTAGGCGAAAGTTATAATTTTCATATCTTAGAGAACTCAATGCAAGGCCATAAGCGCTCAGCGCTTCTATAAGATGAAGCTGGAGCTGCTGCAAATCGGTCTCAATTGTGCATCGAATCGATTGGCCCTGACACGAGCAACCTAAATAATTGCTATGTTAACAAATGTTAGCTGGTTTTCGCGATCTGCGATCGTTACTTTATGAGGAGGAACTTTGAGAATGTGGTGTTTGAAGAAGGTGGCTCTTAGCTATTTTATATCGCATATTATGTGTGTGTGTATGTTTTTGTATGGCTTGGCTTGGCTTGAAAGGGTTCAGAGATCGAGATCTGTGAAAGTATCACATCGTTGTCGTCTTCGGAATGAATTTTTCGGTTGGATGCCTCTCGAGAGCCATTGCCAGCCAACGGATGTTTACTTTTTTTTTGTGCAAATTGAATTCCTCGCCAAGTTGAATCAGCTATACAACATATATCTACGTACCTGTAAGCACCAGTGCCATAGCAGATACACCGGCTCATGATCGGTTGCCCGGTCTGTGTCGCTTTGGGAATTAATTTTCAAAATACCTGTAGACATTAGAGCAGGGAAAATGTGAGAAAATGCCACGAAGGTCAGGTTATGTATGAATTGAAATTGGAGAAATTGGTTTGCAATTCGTGTGAGATGGGAGGGCAAAGGAAATTAAACAAATGAATATCCCAACTATGAATGAGTTTGGCTTATGAATTCATATTTTAAAAGATTCCTGCACGAAATTAAAGGAGTTCTATAATAAATAAGCATACTTGTTCAAGTCTTCCTCATCGTGAAATTCGATTAGTTGCTGTTATACTGGGGAATTCGATTCTAGCAAAGGAGCTCTAGAACTCGAACACAAAATATATTTGTACAGTGACTAAAAGGTCTGTCGTGTTTCATTTAGTATCTAACGTTAAAATGGTTTTTGATTTGGTTTAAAGCAAGAAATTCTTGAATATTTTTAAGGCAAAACACAACAATAGTGTATATCACGTTCTTAAGAGCTTTAATTTGGTAAAACTGCATACTGTCAAGGAAAAGATTATTTATTAAATATGAAGCTTATTGACTATAAATAAGTTACATTGGTTGAAATGATAAGACGAGGACTAAAACTTAAACGTTAGTTAGTAATGATCTTTTGTTCTCAAAAGCTGGGTAGACAGTGTTTTATCGTTTGTCGCAATGTTGTGGCTAAGTCAATATCAGTTTGCCGATAATAATATCAAATATCAGTTAACAGAAAATAAACAATTGAAATGTCAAATTCTTCCGCCAAAGTTCTTTGAAATCAAGTCAAATTTATAGACTTGGAACTTTAGTAGTCAAACATTGAAGAAACTACCAATGACGATCCCAGCAGTACTAACAACGTTAATATGATCATTGATGTTCGCACGTCTAGCCCAAAAAAAAAGGAGATAAGAACGACATGAAAAAACTATGCCACATTGAGCTACCGATAGGCTGAAATAGAAACGAAAACGATTGAATCGTGGATTATACCTCCTGGGGACACCACATTAAAAAAAATGAGCAGTAACTCTACCTCGGTGGTGGTGTGGAAAAGAGTTTGAACTGTTTTTTTAAATTTCATAATGAACATAATCAAATTTGAAAATTTTCAAACGTGAGTAAATTTTTTTTTTTAATTTTCGCAAGCTATTGGCCATTTTGACAGATTATATTTCCTACAGTTTTTGTCGCACATAAAATTTAAATATACCAAAATGTAGGAAATAAAGTGATCTATAAAAATCAACTTATTTTTTTGATCAGATGAGCATGAGGCGAGATAAACGTTAAAAACCATTTTTTACTTAAAAATCTCGACAGTTTTTCGTCGATAACTTTTTTTTGGAAAGAGGTTTAAAATTTTTTTCTCAAAAAAAGTTCAAGAAGATATTTTAACGTACAAACCTCAAAAAAAATACAGCTCTATATATGATAGGAGCCGAGAAAATCGAGTTCAAGCTTTCCAAAGCCTTTTTCAAAATGGCGGACAACGCATGGGCGTTTTTTGTTCGAACTTTTTGGATTTACACTCTCCAATAGATACTCTTTAAGAAACAAAAAAAAAATTCGACGCAGTATTTTTGTAGATATTTCGAATTAATTAATTTAATTTGACTGGACTATAATGAGAAACAAGAATAATTGCAAATGTTTCTCTTATATTATGACAATATTAAAATTCTAGCCCATTAAAATCAGACAACAAAATTTTGTATAAAATTACATTTATGGCGGGCTATACTTTTTTATGGGATGTGTTTAGAATTTGGGGCCATAAAAGGCCCCCACCAGTTTTCCTACATTAAACAAAAAATGAAAATTAATCTTAAAAATACATGAATTAAAAAAGCGAGGGGCTCAGGATAAGGACTAATTGTAAAGCATGTTTCGGAGTGTGGGAGAACTGATATGAAAGTCAAAGATGTCCTGTGAGTTATAAACGCAACATTCTTGAGATTGGTTCAAAAAGGCTGTAATTTGTGCGGTGATGAGAAAGGCGGAAAAGGGAAGTGGATTTAAGCTCGCATCCACATGGGTTAGTATTAGCGAGTTAGTGCACAAAGTGAATGTCAGAAAATTCACGACGTTTTTGTAGGGTTTGCAGATTGATCAATTTTAATCGGTCCTCATAAGGAAGTAAGATCAGATTATCAGACAAAGAAAGACCACGAAGGACAAATTGGAGAAATCTGCATTGCACAAGCTTTAATTCTTTTGGAATATATGGCTGTAAAGAGGGAAGGGTGTTATGATGGCAAGATCGCCATGTAAAGATCAAGTAAAATTAGGTTGATGCTTTGAGTGGTCTTGGTTATGCAAAAGAACAAATCGCTTGGCAATGAATGCCTCAGCTCGGACCTCTGGCTAATGCACTCGAGGTTTTATTCAGTTGTATTTTAAAAAAGGTATTTTTCAAATTCTTCTTAGCTCGCAAGCTGCACAAAAGAATAATAAAAAAAAGATCTTTTTTGTTTGGTGGTCTGTGAGAGAAGACAACTTTATTAAAAAATGCTATGGCTATTTATACATAATTTTTAATGTTATCGAAATCAAATCCATACTTCGATTATTGGCCCACTTACTATCGATATCCACAAGTCAGCATAATTATAAGGCTAAGGGTAAATAACCAGCTATCTTAAGTGACATAATTCACTCGGCATAATGCTTAGTTGAAATATTATGGTGCCCAAGCCGATGACCTGGCAATGCATATGCTGGGAAGTAAGTGTCAAGTATCGAAGTATGGTTTGATATGAAACAATTAATTAAGTGGTCGCTGGTGTGCTCCCTTCACATGGCGACCAAACTTGACTAGCATATTCAAAGGGACTAAGTGACATAAGGTATCGAAAATTACTTAGACCAAAGTTTTATGAAGCCGAGAGAAGAACTAGTCTTGTTAATTATATCAGACCAAAAACATAAATGTTAAAAAAAGAGCCAAGTTCTTCTATACAAAAACCTTTGTGTAACAAGTCAGCCGTGAAAAGTACTGAGATCTAAAATTGCGCCAAGTTCTTGTTTCATGAAGGTTTAATACCGAATATTTAAAGTAGAATAATATTGAAACAGCTACAATGTAATAGAGAAATTTTATTATTTAATGATTACTGAATAAAATTTGATGGGTTCACTGGTCAAGTTTTTAAAACCTTTCGAATTGGGCATAAAAAAAAACTTGCCAAGTGAGCCCATCAAATTTTAGTCAGTAATCATTAAATAATAAAATGTCTCTATTACATTGTAGCTGTTTCAATATTATTCTACTTTAAATATTCGGTATTAAACCTTCATGAAACAAGAACTTGGCGCAATTTTAGATCTCAGTACTTTTCACGGCTGACTTGTTACACAAAGGTTTTTGTATAGAAGAACTTGGCTCTTTTTTTAACATTTATGTTTTTGGTCTGATCTCACTCCTTTTTGCAAAGATTTTAATATTTTGCCATGTCAAAATCTCGAAAGATACGGAAATATAGAAGGGTGGACTCTACCCACTAAAATAAACATAGTTAATAGCTTCCTATTTCTTTTGGTATATTTTCTTTTTGTTATTGGTTGTTTTGATTTGCGCTTCAATTATTTCTTCTTGTCCTGGCAAGATACCTAACACTAACATACCTACCTTAATTACAGCAATCAGAAGTGCTCCATATAAATTAAACATTTTCTCAGAAAGTGGGTGGATACCACGCCCCCCGAATGGAAAACCCAAATTTTTATTTTTGGTCCTTTATATGCAATTTGAGCCCTACCGTTCTACCAAATTTCATTGTTCTACTGCAATCGGAAGTGCGCCATGTATAATTTACATCAATTCTGAAGAAGTGGGCGGATACCACGCCCCTGAATGGAAAACCTCAAATTTTATATTTTTTCTTTGTATGCAATTTAAGCCCTGCTACTTTACCAAATTGTATCGTTTTACAGCAGTCGAAAGTGCTCCATTCAACCAACACCAATTCGGTGAAAGTGGGCGGATACCACGCCCCCTGAATGGAAAACCTGAATTTTTATTTTTGTTCCTTTATATGCAATTTGAGCCCTATCGCTGTACCAAATTTGATTGTTCTAGTGCAATCGGAAGTTTGCCATATATAATTTACATAAGTTCTGAGGAAGTGGGCGGATACCACGCCCCCTGAAAAGAAAACCTTGGTGTTTATTTTTGGTTCTTTATATGCAATATAAGCCCTACCGGTTCACCAAATTTCATCGTTTTACAGCAGTCGGAAGTGCTCCATAACACGATGTCGGGAAGTGCTCTAAAATTCGGAGAAAGTAGGCGGATACCACGCCCCCTGAATGGAAAATTTAAAATTTTCGATTTTTTCCTCTGCTTGCATGACAAGACCTACCGTTGTGCAAAATTACAAGATTCTAGGATGTCGGGAAGTGCTCCATAATTTTGATGATCTGTCAGTCAGTCAGTCAGTCAGTCAGTCAGTTACGGTTTTTGTGATTTTTGAGGCCTTATATCTCAGGAACCGCTTATGCTAGAAAATTGAAATTTGGTGAGGCGCATGTGCCTGGCGACCTTAGCAAATATTCGGAGTTTTAAGTTTCTGACTTCATTGGTACTGAAGATAGGGAGGGGTCAAAAATCGCCTGAGTTTGTTCCTGTAAAAAGGGTGTAGTGCCAGAACTTGGCTGGGCACTACCGTGCCCTTTGATGATTAAACTGGGCACGAAAGTTTAACTGGCCATAGCAAATAATTCTAAAGTCTCGAATAGAATAAACAGATGAAATAGCAATATCGTGTAAGTAATATGTTCAGATGGGTAGTGGTAATTGCTTACGAGAGAAAATTATGGACAGTCATTTTGCAACATTATGTTCCAAAAAATTCTTGTTACACCAGGTTTGGGGTAAATTAAGATCATTTTGAAGTGAAATAGAGTCAGAGCTCTAAGAAATTACTTTAATTATTTTCATATCATCAGAGACATTTGAATCATTACTTACATTAATAAAGTCGTTTATACTTAAGACAAAAATCATAGGTCTGAGGTGACTCCCTTGAGGAACACTTGGATTGAATGGGATCGGAAACTAAACAAACCTCTATATTGGCGGTTCTCTAGGTATGATGTAAATTATTTCATGACATATTTTATCAAAGGCTTTACTAGTACCTGTGGTGATAACTTACTCTCGATTTCGTTTCTCTAATGCATTTAGAGTCTTGGAAACGAATTCCATTAGGTTGGTAGTGGTAGATCTACTTTTTAAAAACCCTGCTGTTCGAGTGTTCGTAAACAATGCATTCAAAAAGCTTCGGAATAGAACAAAGTTTGGCTATGGGCCGGTAGTTGGGAATATCGTTCTTTGCCCCTTTTTCGTGAATTGCAAAAATAAAAAGAATCCTTCCATAATTTTGGGAAAATTGCTTGAGATAGTGAAAGACGAAAAATGCTGCGAGTGGCTGACAGAGTGATTTTTATTTTTTTTTTTATAAATATAGCAGGCAAACCTTCCGGACCTGGAGAGAAGTTATATTTAATCTACCTTATAATACATAATATCAACACTAATTTCAGCTGTGGCGAGGGAGGTGTGTAAGTTACTTTTAAGGTAACGAAAAAAACAATGGTCAGGGTTTTGCGGGTGATGACTGTATGATATGCTAAAGAAGGAGGCAGATTTGTGAATATTTCAGGGTCTGAAGATGTCTTGTCCAGGAGTTAATAGAAAAGCCATCCTGATTTACGTTAGACGTTGAAGAATTGAACGAAGCGTCTATAGGATCAGAGATCAGACAATCTTGTATTGACAAGTCAAAAGCTGTCCTGGATCTCAGGACAGTTTTCCATAGTTTATTTCTGACATTGGGAAGGGTTCGCAGTTTTTTATTATACCAGGGAGGGGAGGAGGAGACATTTTTACATGGTACGTAGGGAACAGACTGAACGAGACAAATAAGGATACACATGCAGAAAAATTCCAAGGCGGTATTAATTGAATTTGTATTGTTCAGATTATTAAGATAAAAGAAATCTGCATTGCGCGGAAATTAAAAAAAGAAATAATTTTCAAAAAATTATGAGTCGTTGACAGAATCAAAGGAAAATACAAGGGAAAGAGGAAGATGGAAGTGGTCAAGGGTAGAGGCTTATGGAAACAAGGGAATTTCTGGCATCTGATGATGCACGAACTTGCTCCCATGTAATAGACTATGAATTTTAAAAACGATTGTTATTAGAGAAAACTGTTTATAAAGATAAAATTCTTTTTTTAAATTCTTTTAGTATTAAGAGACAAAAACAGAATGATACTCGTATGCAAATATGAATTTATGAAAGAACAAAAATTATAAGTCGTTGTAGTGGTTTCTTAAAAAAAAGCTTTTATATACAAACTTTTTGAAAGGTTTTTAAGAAAAAATTTTGGTACGCCAATTTAAAGTTTTTATTATTGTTCGAATAGAAATCAAATTTACAAAAAAATATTGAGCCGTTTCGGAGATATCGAATTTTCAAAAAAAAAAATAAATTTTTTTTTCAAAAATTCAAAATATATTTTTTCTTAAAGTTTTGAAATGCAATGTGTTTTAAACTTTATGAAAAAAATCATTAAGATCCGTTATGTGGATAATGAGAAATTCAAAATTTGAAAAAATGGTTCTATGGTAGGTACAAGCTGTAATATCTTAATTTCAAAATTTGTTTTATTAAATTAAAGATCATAAAAATTTATTGAAAGAAAAAACTTTTATTAAAATTCTAGGCGCCGTTTTCGAGAAAAATTCGATTTTTGAAAATCATTTTTTTTTTAATTTTTTAACATTTGTATGGTGGGTACCTTTATTTTTAGGTAAAATAATTTTTTTTTCTCATATCTTGTAGATTATATTAAGAAACTTTTTCTTATCAAGTTTAAAACAAATCTAGCATGGGGTTTTTGAAATATTGAGTTTTGAAGAAAAAAATTGGAAGTTTTTTTAAAAATCCAAAAAATTTTTTTGGAAAACTTGAATACACAATTTTATTTAAGTTTTTGGGCAGCCCCAGCAAAAAAAATGATCAAAATCGGTTGTACCGTTTTTGAGAAAATCAAAAACAAAAAAATGGTTTCATGGGGGTACTCTCAACAACCATTTTTCGTAATTTTTTTCAAGCATTACCTAGCTTTAACTAAATGAAATTTGTTTGTGTTTTTATTACAGCAGGCAAAGTATATGTTCCGTTTTGTTAAGAATATTTATTTATATATGCACAGGACTTTTTGACTAGGTAAGCGTCAAAACGATTGTATACTGCCAAAAGAACACATCGACCAAAGCGATAATTAAGGTTACCAAAACCTTCTGCACAAATAACGACAAATTCGGATGAAAATAGTTCTTCATTAAGGATAGAGGCGCAAAGGTTTGTTTCGGTCAAGGGAAAGATATCATACGGAAGTTTTTGGAAATTCAGATAAACGGATATGGTTTTTGTGCAAAGCCGCCTTACATTCTGATAATAAAGAGACCAAATATGTCAGATTATTGTTGAAGGGTAAGGAGCGAAAAAAAAAAATTGAATTTAGAACGACTTTTTTGCAGGTGGGAAATTCTTTTTAAATTGACAAAGAATGCAAAGGGGGAGATGTCCTTAGATTACATTCTAATTTGTTTGAGGGTGATTTTCCAAAAAAATGTATTTCCAATAAATTAAAACGATGTTTTCTTGTCTAAGACGTTATAATAATTAATTTTTTATTTCTCAAAAAGGTTACAAGAAAACAATTATTGATGATGACTTGCAAATTTTATAAGACAGCTGACGATGACATAGATGACACATGACGGATGACACTGAGACTTCCTAAGGGTGCGTGCAAATATGCATGAGTTTACACGTAACATTCCTCCCCGGCTGTGAACGAAGTTCTCAATTATTTAACTTCCTTCTTCTGTAATTCTCATTTTCCATGAAACATGAAACGATAAAATTAAAATATTTAGTACATTTATAAACATAAACAAAAATAGTACTAGATTACGCAGACACAAAAATAAATTTTAATCGAACAGATCTAGCTTTATTTACAAGTTAAATGTGCTGAATTAACAATTATATATCTGCCTCGCTTCATCTCGTTAATCGGCGTCGGTTGTAATTTTTATTTTCGAAGTGTTTTTGTTTTGCTTGCTGTGTAATTTAATATAAAGTGTTAAATCAGTTTAAATAAATATTTTATAATAATTATGTGTTGTGTGGTGTGGTGCTAAATTCAGGTGAGTTTTTTATTATTTCATATCAATTTGCAGTATTTAATTGATAGCTAGTGTTTTTCTGTTCGAATTTTCATCTTCCATAAGCAATATACGTGTTTGTGTGTTTCCCATAAGGAATACACATGTTCGTGTGTTTCCCATAAGGAACATACATGTTCGTGTGTATCTCCTATCTCCATTGAGTGGTTGGTATTTTCCATTGATGGTTGTTTCTTATAATAGGGTGTCTCATTTTTACGTGTGAAATTTATTATTTTGAATGTGAAAATTTTGTTTTCGTTTTTAAATCGTGATTTTTAAGTGGACTGTAATTTAATGAAATCAAATTAATTCGATGTAAGTTTTGATTGATTTTAACAGGGTGTTCCAAATTTTGATCGTTATTTAAATGTTTTCGGTGTTTCTTAAATGTAATTTATAATTGAATTGAATGATTCTAGTGTTGATTGTTGATGATTTAAAGTTGATTTGACATTCGTGACTCTATATTGACTGTGATTATAAATTGAATGTGATTGATATGATAATTTAAATTTGCTGATTATGATTTGATGTTGTTTAATTGATGAAATGTTGGATAATTTTGTGTTGATAACATCGTTTGTGTAAGAATTAAATTTTAAATTAATATGTTTGAAATAATTCAATATTTAATTTTAAATTGTTGAATATGAGTAATATCGAATGAATGTGTGCGTTTTATACTTGTGATAAATGAGTGTGATACTTGTGATTAAAAAAAATATAATTATATAAATTAATATGCCGAATATTTTGATTTTCTGTGAGCGACATTTTGTGTGTGATTGGAAAAAATGAATGATTGATGTTGAATATTTTGATTCTCTGTTAACAACATCAGAGAGTGGTATAAGTTTTATGAAATGATTTCTGAATGTTTGAAAGTTTGATTTTGAATGTTTGAGTGAATGTTTTTGTTGACTGCATGTTAGATTTTCGTCCATGGTTAGATGATTGCGTTTTCGTCTGTAATTTTGTTAGACGGTAGTAGACATATTTTAGTGATCGGTCTTCTGAATTCGCCTGATTGCGTTTTTACGTTGACGACACGAGTCAGCTTGTCTGCGCCTGAAACTAAAAGGGTTACGCGAGCAAGAGCCCATTTTGAGGGTGGTAAACGCTCGTCCTTCAACAAGACCAGGTCTCCAATTTGTGGCTGTGTTTCTGTTTTCAACCATTTCGGTCGTTGCTGCAGGCGAGCTAAGTACTCGGTACTCCACTGTTTCCAAAATGAATGCACAGCTATCTGTATTTTTCTCCACCTGTCCAAGTGAGAAACCTTTTCTGCGGCCAAATCTGCTTCTGGTACAAGCTGCATTGACGTGCCTATAAGGAAATGTGCTGGAGTTAATATAGCAAAATCATCGAAGTTGTCGGTCAAAGGACATAGAGGCCTCGAGTTTAAACATGCTTCTATTTCTGTTAGAAGTGTGCTGAGCTCCTCAAATGTAAGGGTTTCGTTTTTGACGACCCGTTTCAAGTGAAACTTGACGGATTTCACTCCTGCTTCCCATAATCCTCCGAAGTGGGGAGAAGCGGGAGTAATAAAATTCCACCTGGTACCGACATTGGTTGATGTTGATTGAATTTGTTGCCAGTCGATGTTCGCGGCCTTCAGCATCCTTTGGAGCTCGATATTAGCTCCCACAAAGTTTTTTCCGCAATCACTGTACATTTGTGCGCAGACACCTCGACGGGCAGTAAATCTTCGAAAAGCTGCCAGAAACGCTTGAGTCGTCATGTCGCTGACTGTCTCCAGGTGGATTGCTTTGGTCGCTAAGCATACAAATATGGCGAAGTATCCCTTGTAAATTTTTCCTCCACGTCCTTTCCAAGCCTTCACCTCTATCGGTCCTGCGTAGTCCACTCCGGTGTGCGTGAATGGGCGAGAGACTCTGACTCGAGGAGCTGGTAAGTTCCCCATCAGCTGTTGCATCGGTTTGGCCTTGAATCGGAAGCAGATAACACAATGATGAATATATTTTTTGACACTTCGCTTTAGGTTAAAAATCCAATATTTGGTGCGTAGATATGCGACCATTTGTTGCAATCCACCATGGAACGTTTTTTCGTGGGCTTCGCGAATGAGCAATTTTGAAAAACAACCTTCTGGTTTTAATATGATTGGGTGCCGTTGCTCATACTCCAGGTTCGAATTTTGAAGACGTCCTCCAATTCGCAAAATACCATGGCAATCTATAAACGGATGCAGGGACCCAAAATATTTTGATGATGTTGGTTGCTTGATTAAAGTTTTGATTTCTTCTGAAAACATTTCCTTTTGGACGGCTCTTATGCAATTAAAAGTAGCGTTTTGTATATCCTCAGGTGTAAGAGGTTTTAATAACTGGTTCCTTGGAAGTTTTTTGAGGCAGACACGTATAATCCTCCGGCAATAGGCAATGATTCGTATCAGGTTTTTGAAATCTGAGATTTTTTTAAATAATTTCTGTACTTGGTTATCAGCTTCAACAGCGCAATGTAACTGGATTTTTAATGGTCGTATTTCTTCTTCGGTTTCAAAAGTTGTTACTGGACTTGGATAAGAAAATTTCCAGTTAGACTGAAGATATTCCGGCCCTCGCCACCAAAGACTGTTGTCTTTTAACTCCGCTGGAAAAACTCCTCTTGAAGATAAATCCGCTGGGTTCTGTTTCGTAGGAACATGCTTCCAGATGTTGACGTTAGTTAGCTCTATTGCTAATGAAAGTTTTCCATTTAGATGGAGGTGCAGCTATCCAACATAATGTGATTGTGGAATCAGTCCACGCGAAGGTTTTGATTTGGCCTAAGTGCAAAATATTTGTAATATAGCAAAGAAGTTTGGCTAACATAACAGCACCGCATAACTCAAACCGAGGAAGAGAAACAGTATTTAAAGGAGCGACTCTAGTTTTGGACATAACGAGGTAAGTGTGAATTTGCTTGTTTCTATCTAGAACCCTAAGGTAAACTACTGCACCGTATGCCTTCATCGAAGCGTCACTAAACCCATGCAATTCTAAGTCTAAATTTCTCTTTTCAGTGAAAATCCAACGTGGTATACGGATTTGTTCGAGTAATGGTAATTCTGCTCGTAGAGAAATCCATTCTTGCTGCAATTCCAATGGAACAGGAGTATCCCATTCTAAGCCCTTTAACCACAGTTTTTGCATGAGGATTTTTGCCGAAATCACGCATGGAGAGATCCAACCAAGTGGGTCAAAAAGCTTAGCAATGGTTGACAAAATGTTTCTCTTGGTGACATCAGCTGTTTCAGGTTCAGTCCACTGGAAAGAGAAAGAATCGCTGGAGGGGAGCCATTTGATACCTAAAGTTTTGATATGCTCTGAAGAATCAAACGGTAGCAAAAAATCGACTTCACGTTCATGGGGTGCAATGTTAATCAGAGCTTCTTCAGAATTGCTCGCCCATTTGCGTAAGTGGAAGCCAGCTGATGAAAGCAGTTGATTGATCTCAGTTACCTTTTGTTGCGCCTCTGGAACTGAATCCGCTCCGCTAACCAAATCATCGACGTACATGTCTTGACGTATCATCCGGGCTGCTAATGGATATTTGTCCTTTTCGTCATCAGCAAGCTTGTTCAACGTCCGAGTAGCCAGGTAGGGTGCGGAAGCTGTTCCAAAAGTGACCGTCTTCAATCGATACAGTTTCAAGGGACTCGTTTTGTTGTCTCGCCAGTAAATCATCTGGTAAAAGGAATCTGGTTGACTCATATGGATCTGCCGGTACATTTTTTCGATGTCAGCTGTCAGGGTAATCTTGAATTTTCTCCATTTTAGAATAATGTCCATTATGTTTGCTTGTGTTTTAGGCCCAACCAAAAGATGCTCGTTTAAAGAAGTCCCATCTGTAGTTTTAAAAGCAGCATCGAAAACTACCCGAAGCTTCGTGGTTGTACTGGACTCCTTAAACACGGCATGATGGGGTACAGCATAATGAAATGGTGATTTAAGAACTTCCTCTTGGCTGACATCTACTTCTTCCATTTGATTAAGCTGAAGATACTCCGAAATGCAGGAAGAGTACTGTTTATGTAATTCAGGATTGCTGTCGAATCTTCTTTCCAGCTGATGAAATCTTCTTAGTGCTCCTTGCTGACTTGCTCCTAGTGCTGGGCGAAAACCTTCTTTAAATGGTAACGAAACTTCGAACCGTCCATCTGCTAAACGCCTGGTATGTGTCAGGAAGTATTCTTCACAGGCAGTATTTTCCTCAAACGGAGATTCTTCGATTTCCCAAAATTTTCGAAGTTGTGTATCGACGTTAACAAGTTGCAGGTGCACACGGCAAGCTTGAATTGGTGCCTTACCAAAGACTATCCAGCCAAGTTGTGTATTTTGAGCTATGGGTGCTATAGGCTCATTTCCCCTAACAATCTCTGGCAAAACGACCTCAGAAAAGACATCACTACCTAGGAGCAAGTCAACACTAGATGGTTTATAAAATGAAGGATCAGCTAATCTCAAACCCTGAATGTGTTTCCATTGTGGAAGAAGTTCCCTATTTGGAAGTAAACCAGTTAAAGTTTTGAAAACAAACGCCCTAGTTTCAGTTTCACACAAGGTATGTACAGATTTAGGTTTTAAATTGACAAAGCTTTGACACGATCCATTTTTGTTGTTTCCAAATCCATAAACTTCAATGAAGGTGCGACATTTTTTCAAACCAAGTTGTTGTGCAGCTCGTTCGGTGATGAAAGTTGCCTCTGAACCCGGATCTATCAACGCTCTCATATTGATGTACTGTCCGCTGGATGATTGTATCTGGACGACTGCTGTTGCAAGTAAAACCAGCGTATTTATCGGATTTGAAACGTGATAATTGTGAGTAGTTGCATTTGTCAAGGCTTGGTCAACAATTGGATTAAATGGTGGTGCGTTTGGATTTATCATTGTTGAGACTTGGTATGTATTTTGATTACTGTTAGCATTAAGAGACTGTGAATTTGTATTTTTATTGTGTGTTTGTGAATGAGCTGAATTTGTGTTAGAAAAATGCGAAAGATTGGATGGAGAGATTTCAGCGAATGAATTTTGATTGTTGTGCGAATTAGGCTGAGAATTTGGATTATATGAGTTCTGAGTGTTGTGCGAATAGTTAGTCTGCGAATTGTGCAGAAGCGTATGATGTTTTTGATTGCATTGAAAACAACGTTTTTCACTCGGGCATTGAAATATTTTGTGATTGTATGCCAAACAATTTTCACAAACGCCGAGTTGTTTTATGATTTTAACCCTAGCAGATACATCTAGCTTCAAAAAAGAATGACACGAACGAAGTGAATGCTGGCCGCTGTGACAAACTGCGCAGCTGTACTTCTCTTTTCTGACTGACTTTAAATGCAACACCTTTGGTTTAAACTTGGATTGATCTCTGTTCAAACCATTCTTTGACTTCGAGTTTTGCTGACAAACCACCTCTAAAGAACGAAACCTAGTTTCCAAAAAAATCGAAAAATCTTCAAAGGTTGGTAGCTCCTTGCTTAACCCTAGCCTTTCTTCCCACATTTGTTGAGTAGCTGTCGGTAATTTTTGCAGCAGAGTGAAGACAACTATAACATCCCAGCTATCTACCGGCACATCTAAATTCTTCAAGGCATGAAGCACCTCCTTTGATTTATCTAACAGGCCTTTAATGGAATCCGAAGTTTCTACATTGATTGTTGGCTGATCAAAAAAAGTTTTTAACTGTGTGGTGACGAGAATCCTTTTATGATCGTAGCGCGATACTAAAATTGACCATGCCTGATCATAATTATGATTATTTATCTCCAGGTAATCCAACAACGACGCTGCATTACCCTTTAGACACGATTTTAAATAAGTTAATTTTTCTATTTTTGACAGAGATGAATTATTGTGAATCAGAGAGACGAAAAGATCATGAAATGGACGCCAGTTGTTATAATCGCCATAGAACGTTGGTGGAGTTATAGCAGGAAGTCTTATTTCGCGGGAGTTTGATGTCTTAGCAGCACCGTTCAAATAAGATTCCCGCCTATGCTGACTGCTGACATTGTCTCTTCCGTCATCTCTTGAGTTTTCGCCTGATTGCAACCCATCCAACCTATCTAACTCATCTAAAATCGCGGCTTTGTATGAAAGGCAAGTTTCCATAACACTATCATATGTTTGCTCACACTCTTCTAAACCTTCCTCGTCTTCTTCGGATTCTTGAATTGTGTCGTATAATTCACATATTTTTTTAAAATTTTCTTCTAGAATATTCAAGCGCCCTATCAAATAATTCTTCGTTTTTGTTTCAAGACTCAATTTTCCGAAACTTGTGTTGTTCTTTTCAATCTGGGTACAAGTTTTCTTGAAAATTTTGACTGTCGTTGAATCACTCATTTTAACACACTCAATGTATATGATATATCAATATATTTATTATAATATTGCACTCACTTGTTTTCTTCGAATATGAATTCCTTTTCAGGTACTGGACTCGTCCACAAAAAACACTGATGAACAAAGATAACTGCAACAAAAGCGGCTCCAAATAACAGCAACTGACGACAGCTATGGACAACGGCTCTGGATAACGGCTACGAATAACGGCACTCCAAAGGATTACGATTAACAGCTCAGCAACGGTACACAAAAACCGCAATGGATTAATTATCAGCAATATATTTCCGTGGTGAAATTCCAATCGACAAAAAAAAATATATGGTTTTGTCGGAGTATGCACATAAATTGGTAATATTGATTGAATTTTACTCACATGAATTTCCTTTAATTCCTTTAAATTTATTGTTTTAATTGCAGGTGCTCCACTGGACTCAATTAATTAAAGATGCTCAGCCGAAGGAAGTTTCAATAGTTGTTGCTCTGCTAGACAGGACGGCACAAGAAAACAGCAACTTTTCAATTTGTAGAACGCTGACGCAACGACGACGAAATCCACACACAATATCACAGCTCTAGTTTTATTTTATCACAGTCTCTTATCACAGTTCTTTTGTTTAAAATCTCAGAATAAATGCAATATATCCGGCTCGATTGGACCAAAATGATTTTCCAAAAAAATGTATTTCCAATAAATTAAAACGATGTTTTCTTGTCTAAGACGTTATAATAATTAATTTTTTATTTCTCAAAAAGGTTACAAGAAAACAATTATTGATGATGACTTGCAAATTTTATAAGACAGCTGACGATGACATAGATTACACATGACGGATGACACTGAGACTTCCTAAGGGTGCGTGCAAATATGCATGAGTTTACACGTAACAGAGGGGTTAGCTTAAAGGCTTCATGGAAACGCACGAAGATTTTCCTTAGCGCATCAGGGTTAGTAGGGAGGCCTTCTCTTTGAATGGACACCATAACATTATGGTAAGACTACCTACACGAGACTTTTTCTATGACACAATATGCTAAAAGTAGACTTGGCATAATAATTCAGTGGTATACTGTCTCTTGCGTGGAATTCACAAATCCTCTAAGAGTATCTCTTGTCATGATAAGTGCTGCTCATTAGCCGTTCGGAATTGGCAAATTGTAGGTCCCCTCCATTCCTGGTAATACGCGCACAGAAATGGTCGGGAATGTAAGCCACTGCTATTGCACCACCAAACTTATTGTAAAAGAAGATCAGTAGAAAATGCTTTACCTTCACTAGCATGAACTATCGGATATTCCCTTCACCACAAAGAGTGCACTTTGGTTGCATTTTTAGATATCGAAGGCGGTTTTAACAACGTTGACAATCGCATCTGCACTGTCATATCTGCAGGTAAGGTAGATGGGTCGCAGGGTTATCAATTCAAAACCAAGCGGCTTTTCAGCTAGAAAATCTGTTAGTAGAGGTATGCCAAAAGACCATTTAATTTCTTCCCTTTCCTTGAACTTGGTAGTAAGTGAGATGCTGACATGCATGGAAGCAACGAGCTACAAAGTGGTTGTATATAAAGACGATTTGGTAGTACAATTTCAGAAAAATCTCCTTATATCTTAAAAGAACTTCTACAAAACGCTTTAAGCAAGCTAACAAATTAGGCAGAGTGGCGTTGCCTTGGAGGCAACCCTCCCAGAACGGAACTTATCCTATTATCTATGAAATACAAAATACCTTATGTAGATCTTACTTCTATCAAAGGTTTTCACTTGCCTTCTCAGATGGAGTAAGATACTTGGGTCTTATGTTAAATAAAACATTAACCTGGACATCTTAGAACAAGAAAAATTCAAAAAGGCCATTCTGGCGTTCTTTTCATGCAAGAAAGTAATAAGAAACAAATAGGGCATCCAATCCCATATTACTCACTGGCTTTATACTTCGGTAATCAGACTGATACCTACTTTCCTATGGTGCAGCAGTCACTGAACAGCTTAGGAATTGACTCCTGGAAAGGGCTTGATCCGAAACGCTCCAAGTGTTTGATATCTTTTAGTAGATTGCACATCAGCTCCGTAATTGGTGTCATAACCGGACACTGTCTTATAGGCAAGCACGCAACGAGGCTTGGCGTTTACTCAAACGATTTGAATCATTTTCTCATCTTTTTTGTATATGCCACGCTCTGCTCCATAGACGCATGTTTCATCTTGGAGAGTTCTTCTAGACAATTTCAGTGTCTCCCACTTCATAGGGAGCTCCGAATGGTTTAACGAGTGGGTTTAAAATCTCTAGATTCATGTTGTTAGTATCGTTACAACTTTATTTGACATTTATAAATTTCAAAGAAATGTGAAATTGCTTAGATTTCTGCATGGACTGCCTTTATGCTTTAACACAATTATAGTTCGAAATTGATCTTAATTTAAGAAAAAGTAAGTTAACTGTTATAAAATTACTAAATGGCTATGTGGTATCATGTTAATACATTAACCTAAGGACCATTCAAATTTTGCGCCCATTACATTATTTTCAATAAACAAATTCATTCCTTAACAAATATAGATGCCCTTCATCGCTAGCAAATATCTATACGACCACCACAAAACCCTCCGTCATAAATTCCAGAAAAAGTGACCATACATAAAGGTCCAACAATGACATCTATATTATTATACATCATTTCACCTTTAGCTCCTAGGAAATAATTTACAGCCACCATTTATTAGTGTGTTCCATGTTTAGAGCCTTCGAGACGATGTGTTTTTTTTTTTTTTGATTTGGCACCCACCACTGCCAGAACTGACCAAAGACCGTTTCTTATGATTAGTCTAAGTGAAGTGCGTCCAGTATTATGCAGTTTAAGCAGAGAGTCCTCTTTTTCAAATGGAATGTCTAAGTTTTACTATGTGCACTTTATGGCCCGCCGACCTTAAGGACAAGAAAAACCTCTTCCGTCTGCATGTCAAAATTATGTAATTTAAGTGCCTTTTGGCGTTTGGAGCGTTTCAACCGCAAACAAAAATGCCTTCTGTGATGGACAAGGCATGTGGCATGCGGTTCCTCAAGCATCACTTCAATACAAATTGCATTCGCAGTTGTGAACAACACATTTCAACTCAGGTGTGGAGATTACTCGTATGAGTGGTTGAGTTGATTGGATTCGCTTTCATTGATCTGCCCGTGCATTTAATATCCTTTCGTTCTTATTTTGATGTTTTATTCTGCCGCCCTTAAGGTCGATTATTGGTGTTATCTTAGATGCCTTAAAAAGTTCGTAATTTTACGAGGTTTAAGTGCCTTGTAGTTAGAATATAAATGATCAGTAACTTTTTTTCAAACGGAGGAAATAATTTAAGTTCTTCCAGAGCAAGTTCCTGCGACTTCGTCTTACATTTAATTTTTATATGGGAGAACATAAATTAAGTACCAAGCAACTTAACATAAAACTAAAGACTTTGTTGCAATATCGCTGATTTATATGTCATATGGATGATGTAATATTGAAGTAGGGGGCTTAGACTTTGTGTGGCACTTCGAATAGGATGGATAGGGATATAAGTGTATGTTCATTTATGGTCAAGCTGTGTTTTAATTGCGATGCTTAACCCTAAGGCCAATATGGTCTTCCTTGAATAATTAAGCGGACATCATAAAAATTAGTTTTTATATTTTTTTTAGAATAAAATCTATGCTCTTTGTGAATTGTTAGGTTGAGGGAGGTTGGGTCAAGAGGTACTTACAAAATGTTTAGTAAATATTAATGTTAAAAAATATCCCTCACGGAATGCGGATGTTATTTACCCAATTATTAATCGACTGATTGAACCGAATGGGTAATAGCCATAAATGAATATTT
This sequence comes from Chrysotoxum bicinctum, assembly GCA_911387755.1. Lineage (NCBI taxonomy): Eukaryota > Metazoa > Arthropoda > Insecta > Diptera > Syrphidae > Chrysotoxum > Chrysotoxum bicinctum. The sequence continues at coordinate 228,769,408 of OU426988.1, forward strand.
GGAGCGACAAAGGTAAGTAAGTAAGAGTTCTCTTTTTTCATTTATTTAACTTATAACTTACTATAAGCTTTAAAAAAATCATAGGAACTAGCCTACTTAGAATTAACTAGCGCCATGCGCCGGCTCTAAGTTAAACCATATCTTAAAGCTATAATGCCTTTAAGCCTAAGCGCTATATTTATGATAACAATATAACGAGAAGAATTTAGGATCATATTTCGTTTATGTTTCCAACTACACTAAACCTAATTAAAACTATTTATGACCAGCGTTACCACTTCCGGAAAAAAATTCGAAGTAGATTTGAAGGAAAAAGTGAAGTAAATTGAGAAAAATCGAAGTAGATTTCAAAATGACTTTTATTTGCATTTAGAAAAAAATTGGACTCGAGATTTTCATCCGTTACTAGAAAACGAAAAAGCGGTGATTCAGTTTGTCTATAGGTCTGTTACTCAACCTGCTGTCTAGAGAAGAAATTATGTAAGTATTTGTACTTGTGTTGACGCTCATATCTTTGCATGGAAGTTCTGGGCTTACATACTACCTATAGTGAAAATAGAAAAAATGAAGTAGTTTTGGGCTTTTTTTTTTCTAAAATTGAAGTAGGTTGAAACAGAGATTTTTAAAAAGAAGTAGATTTCATTATTTTGCTGATGGTACGAAGTAGGAAGCAGATTTTAAAATATTTTGAAAAAAAGAAGTAGATCTACTTCAATTGAACTAAAGTGGTACCACTGCTTATGACTAGAAGAGCAACAGCAAGGATTTTTTTGGCTGTCCCGAACTAAAATTACACTTAAATCTTTCTCCGTCGACCAAGATATATGCCAGTCAACTTTCTTCATTGACCAGATAATCCGCAGAACTAGTTCTACCGTTTCATCCTGTCTCGCTATGTTCCGTCTTGTGCGAAGATGTCTCCACTATCAAGAAGCCGCTTATTTACAGTTTTAAAGCGAGCCTGGTAGATTAGCGGAATTGCCAGTCTATCCTGGACAATCGTCGTTATATAGAGTAAGCCCTAAAAATTAGGCTGTCGGTCTAGAATGTCGCTCTTGCAATATGACCCCGAATCCGCTTTAAACAAAAATTATCAATGCTGTTGTATATAACCTGATTGGAAAAATTATGTTTGCACTTCAACTCTGCTGTTCTGTCTAATCCAAGGCAACGGTTAAGAAACACCTGAATCTTTTCCATTTGAGATGGGGATTTATTGAACCACACCGAGCACTCATAGGCCATCATCGGCCGGATAACGGCCATATACAATTCAACTCCACTGCGACTGCTGATGAAAATGAAATGACTGATGAACTGGCCAATAACGATTCATCAATTGAACCAAGCCAAATTATACCTTGCGGTACTCATTTCACTTGAGCAGGAAAAGTATAGAATTCACAAAAGTTTTCTCAGGACCGCAAATGACAGATGGAGTTGACTCGAGCTTAACAGACTTCAATTGTCTCTCTTGTTTGGAATCCTTGCGGGTAGGGTAACAACCCAACTAACATTTCAGTTTCTATTAGCTTAGAAATATGGACATGCTGGAAGTTTCAATTTATATAATGCTTCTAAAGAGCCTTCTTCAAAAATAATTTTCCTATAGAAGTCACGGTTTCAATATCATCTTCTTTTAAACCTTTTGCAAGTAAGACACAAAGTTTTTCAGAGACTAGAACCAATTTTTCGAATATGGTTTTATAAATGAAAATAGAGAAGCTGGAACTTGTATAATGATTGCAATGTGATATGATATAGAAGTTTACATCAGTGAGTTTTCAAAAGGTTTCTATAACAATTTCCTAAGAGCTATATAGAATACGTCTCTTAAGCCTAGCAGACTTTAACAAAAAGTCTTTAAAGAAAATGTCAATGTTCAAACTTCTAAGAACTCTGCAAATGAATCTTAACAGAAACTAATACATTTAATCTTAATTAAAGTTAGGAATATTAAATTGCATGCATCAACTAATTATTTGTACACATTTATTGTAATCCATCTATGTACTTTTTAGATATTACTCAGGCAAGTATAAGAGTATAAATCGAGATCCCTATGATATATAGCATAGACAATTAGTTTGATTGTATGCCTTGTGAACCTTTTTAGTTGCACAACTGTTTGGTTGCTTATAGAAAACAAATTTCCGCACAGGTGCATATAATTATATGTTACACAAAATAGCGAACTCATTTTAGGCAATCGTTTAGTTTATGTCAAAACACAAACTTTTTAGTTGCTCGAACCAAGCAGTTGCGAAACTAAAAATTGAATGTGCGCGCCTACCCTAAGAGTCCAGCGAAGGTGAAGTTGAAGTGACGAATAACCAAAATTTAAGAAAAAATACCTTCGAAAGCAGGCAGCTGAATTTCAGATCAACTATTCGGCTCTTAAAAGTTGAATTATAATTATAAACGAGCGTTTCGAAACAGGTGCGAAGTTATAACCTGAATATCTGAGAACTTTTTTGTTTTCAAACATATAATGTAGCTGCATTTATATGATTATCTTCATTTTGATCTTCTGTGCCCATATATTAGATATAAATGGGAATTTTCTTTGGAAGAGGCATATATGTAAATCCAGCATGATATCTCTATACATACATATATCCCTCAAAGTGGAAATGCATAAAACTATAGATGGGTGAACTGACCAAAATGTTTGATAGTCTTATTACAAATAATATAAATAAATATTACATGAAAATAATTCACAATATTGAAGAAAGGCATAATGTATACTTAACATAACAAATGTCAAACTAAACGGAATACAAACATTTTACATATATGAATGAATGAATCGTTTTTAAGGACACAAATCAAAACAAAGAAAGAGTTAAGTAAAACATAAAACAAATCACTACGGTCAGCAATTTAAAGATATTTTGTGCGCTCCCATTAGGTATGAAGATTAGGGCTCAATACTGAAAATTAAATAAACATTTTGTAGGTAAACCCAACAAAGGAAACTTAAGACATTTGCTTAGGTTTTGTTTTTTTTTGTGTGAACGTGGCCTTGGAAAAATTGTATACCGCAGTCTTCTGTTAATTTTGAAGTTTGAGAAAGAAATAGGCTGATTAAGTTTTTGCATCTTCCAAATAATATTCAATATGGCCCAGTGCGTAGAGAGATGGACTATTACACAAGAGATGCCGAGTTCGATCCCCAAATAAGGTATAATGTCATTCATGTTTTAAAATTATTCCAAATACATTAATTAATAACAATTCCAATGTGATACATAGTTTCAGGTTTAAAATTGATTAAATGTCGGAAAAACGTCTTCAAAGAAATATAAATTTATTTTTATTTTCGTATTTTTCAGGCTCGGTAAAAGTTCGAGTGTAAGCTTGTAATAGACATAAAAAGCCGTGCGTTTGTAATTTTTGCGAAGCTTTATTGAAGCCATCTGTCAAAACTTGAACTTCAGTTCAATTTCGAATAGGACTCTGTTAAACTTCTAATAGTTCATACACGAAGCTGGCACCTTTAAAAGATCTGTGCATGGTACTTCTAAGAGGATTTTCAGAATCACTTATAGAAGTACATAAAAGGTTTTGTGAGCTTGTGTAATATTCTCCTTTTTGTTCTTAAACAACCTTTACAAATGTATTAAAGAACTTCGAAAATATATTTAGTTAGACCGAATCGAAGCTGAAATGTTAGTTGGGAACTCAATGGGAACCCACATCGACGAAGAGGTGGAAAAGGGCTCATCTCACTTCTTTTGGGAAAGCCTCAGGCTAGCCAAAACTTGAAAAGATGCCTTTGGAGAATACTTTTTTCGACGAACTGGGCGACGTTCGATATTTTCCACTAAAAAGCATCCTTTAAATTAATTCAGAAATCAGGATGGTTCAGGTAGGCACCCCATTTTTAAAACTTCCAATAAATGCTTTCTCTTACTCTTCCCATTCATATATTATCCACATCCTGGGGAGCACAATGGATCCATTGAGATCCGAGTAAGGTGATAAGGCTTGCCGCATCATCACCCTCACTCACCCCACTTAGGCTAGGAACGCACTTGCGATTTCAATCGCGCGGTTTTTTAGTCGCAAAAATAGAACACATGAATTTAAATGAGAATGAACGCACTTGATACCAACAAATCATGACGATTTAAAAGTCGCAATTTGTTTCATTTTTCTTGCGATACGATTGTCGTAAGCTTAAATGAAACAAATGTACTCAAATGGGTATTCACACACTTGCGATTTAAATTACTACGACTTAAAAATTGTAGTCGCAAAGAGAAATGAGCATGCACGCACTTGCGATTTTTAATCCACGATTTCTTAGCCGCAGTGAATAAGACACATGGCATTAAATGTGAACTCGCGCACATGCGACTTAAAAATCATAGTGATTAGAAAAATGAAACAAGTTCTATTTTTTCAAGCAATTTTTTCGTCGCTATTTATTTGCAGCAAATGCGTGCACTAACATAAAAAGTAGTGTGTTTTATTTTTTGCGCTCAAAAAAAACACACGTGCGTGCATGACAATAATTTGTAGCGACTACGATTTTTTAATAGCCTCCACAAAAAAAAATCGCAAGTGCGGTCCTTGCCTTAATCTAACATAAGCTAAGGCGGCTGCTGTGAAACATCCGTTTGGTCAGGATAAAGGCTCCCCTAGCCCGTAGAGCAGTATTTATATGTCTGTCGAAATACAAATCACTCACTGCTCCAGGGGCCTATTGCACCAACTACAAATTACAAGTACAAATTTGTGATTAAAAAAATTACATATAAAAAAAACTCGATTTTTACAAATTTGTTAAAAAAATGCTTGTAATCACAATTTTGTAAGATGGTGCAATAGGCCCCAGTTCTCTTCCGGATCCCATGGGGCTCAAACAGAATCCTAAAAAGAATAGTTTCTGATTTCGGAAATTTATGTTGCAGTTTCCGGTCACAGTAAAATTGCTGAATATTGTCGAAGTCAGACTTGGGCGATTTTTGACACCAATTTTTGAATTACAATATTTTTTACTTTTTTTGATACATATTCAAAGTGGAAATACTATATTTAATAATTAAAACAAAAACTGAGATCTAACTTATAGAGAACATTTTTGTTTGCGCTTGGCAACATTATCATACGAAGAGTCGGTACGAACTGCAATTATTATAAAATAGCTATTTCGACATTTAATTGTGGTGTGGTCTCCATGTTGCGCGAACTATGATAAATATTGATTTAAATATAAAATTAAAACAAATAAAATTAGTTTTTATAAAAGAAAAATTATTGTTTTATTTATTAAGTTTAAGTTTAAGTTTAATTTTATTGCAACAATTTGAATATTATAACATAGCGACGCGTTTCGGATTTAATAATCCATCATCGGGCTAATGCTGTCGTACTATGGTGTTGTTTGCCAATGTTGGTGTTTGCTATTTGGTGTCTTTTTGGTTGAGCTTTTTGTTTCTTTTTCTCTTTTATTCATCGATGTGGAGTTTGATATTTGATGGCAGTGTCAAACAGTGTGTTGTTCTTTATAGTTAGTTTGTCGTTCATTATTTTGTCTCGTTCTAATTTGTTTGCCTTGTAAATTTCGAACTCCTCAAGTGCATCCATAGTTGTTCCTTTTTTACAAATGTGCATTGGCGTTAAGTTAGTCTCAAAGTCCGTATAGTTGTGCTTGTTGTCTATTAAATGTAGTGCAAATGTCGATTTTGTATTTGTTTTTGGTTTGTGTTCTAGAAATCTGTCGTAAAAGGTTCTACCTGTTTGTCCAATGTAAAAGTTGTCACAGTCATTGGACAAACAGGTAGAACCTTTTACGACAGATTTCTAGAACACAAACCAAAAACAAATACAAAATCGACATTTGCACTACATTTAATAGACAACAAGCACAACTATACGGACTTTGAGACTAACTTAACGCCAATGCACATTTGTAAAAAAGGAACAACTATGGATGCACTTGAGGAGTTCGAAATTTACAAGGCAAACAAATTAGAACGAGACAAAATAATGAACGACAAACTAACTATAAAGAACAACACACTGTTTGACACTGCCATCAAATATCAAACTCCACATCGATGAATAAAAGAGAAAAAGAAACAAAAAGCTCAACCAAAAAGACACCAAATAGCAAACACCAACATTGGCAAACAACACCATAGTACGACAGCATTAGCCCGATGATGGATTATTAAATCCGAAACGCGTCGCTATGTTATAATATTCAAATTGTTGCAATAAAATTAAACTTAAACTTAAACTTAATAAATAAAACAATAATTTTTCTTTTATAAAAACTAATTTTATTTGTTTTAATTTTATATTTAAATCAATATTTATCCTATTTCGACAGTTTTAAGTTAGGCTTTACTCAATAGACGTATGAAGCAACATGCCATTTAATCGTTTGCATAAAAACATGTATGAATTTGTTATTATATTTTTAGCATTATTGATTGTAAATAGCCATTGTAAGTTTGTTGCATAAAAGATATAAAAGTTTACTTTTTTGGCAGAAATAAGGTGCTAGCGTTTTGAAACTTTTAAAAAGTAAGAAGAAAACAAAACTAAAATTAAATCAGTCATTATTAGGAATATATTGTACGTTGAACGACAAAAAACGTTGATTTAAATTGGTTGCACCCGCGATCGCAATATTAAGATCGCGGGTGCAACTTATTGACTACTAACATTATAACGTGATTTATTATATTTCATTAATAAAATATGCTTTGAATAATAATTTCTACTATTCAAGTTTTTTTTTTAATTATGTAATATAATAAAATTTGTTCTTTTTTATAGAAAAATATATGGTTAAATGGAAATGAAACAAGGAAAAGAGAATGCTTTACAGAAAAGTGACATAAACTTAAAAAAAAGCTGAGCTTCATGCAGAAAAAGGACTCTTGATTTAATATGGAGAGATGTATTGAAAGAGAAAATTAAGACAGATACTCATTTCAAAATTCTGACCAAAATCAAACAAAACGAAAAAATGCAGGCAAAAAAAAGGCAGGCACTCATTACATCAGTCCCTGTAGACTGAAAAAGTCGCACAAGTGAAACGTCATCGCCCAGTGAGTCACACTAAGATAGTTGAAGAGGTCAAAAATGTATCTACAAACAAAAAAACTGATTCCACCAAAGCAATGCCTAAAAAACTGAAAGATGACAGGTGATTTCTATAAAAGTGATAATATTAGCAGACAAGTGCCGGGTATAGAAGATGTGAAATAGATTAAGTCGGAAGTTAAGAATCGAGGAGAGCACAATGACTATGAGCATTCATGAAGTTAGGTTTTCGATGTTTTTATTGAGTAAGAAGACGAAGCATTAAATCCTAAATCTCCAACAGGGTCTTTTGAACCCCCTATACTACCAGTAGATCCATGCTCTAAAATACCGTTCTGTTTTTACAGCAGCAGTATTCGCAGTTTTGTACGTTCTTGTACAGGTAGGCTGCAATATCACAATATCATTATGTGGGGTTATCCTTAACCGATATCAATGGAGTACTTCTAACATACATACATATATGTATATATGTATTTTCGAAAAAATATTGAAGTATTTGAAAAAACAAAATTATAATTAATAGAGAAGGGTACTGACTTGTTACATAATATGTACCTTATTTTATATTTTTTCCAGTTTTTTAAATCAGTTTATTAATTTAAGTTAGACGCGTTGCACCCGCGATAATTTGATGTTGCACCCGCGATTGATTTAAAAGTTAATATTTCCTTGCTTACTTTTGTTTTCTATCTTTATTTTTATTTATTTAGTTAATTGAATCAACGTCGTTCAATACATGTAAGAATCGCATGATAAATGTTTCACAATTAACAGAATTTGTGTTTTTTGTACTATGATCTAGAAAAGTCGGGCCAATTCTGTTGCACCCGCGATTGCACTTTGAAGCCATTCTTCTGCCAAATAATTTATTATATTTAAGAATTCTAAATGGATTAACAATAAATAGGTGAAAATGTATCTCTTCAAGTAATAATGTCATTAAATATTTTGCTTATTTTATTATTAAATGTACTTCAAATGAGTCTAAATGTTGCACCCGCTATAATGGAATCACCCACTTCAAAAGAATTCTGATAATCTCGCCTTTTGGAGCTGTCCTTTACCCTTTTAAATCGTTGGCATACACAATTGCCTGAGTTACTCGTAAACTATTAGATCGGTCATCTAAATGCTGAATAGAATTGGTGAGTTGACTGCTCATTGCTGAAGACCATTTTCAATATCAAAGATTGTGGTAGAAGTTACATTGCCACTTTTGACAATAAACGTTCCACCATTGAACAAGCCATTGAACAAGCATATATACATACATATATTAGTGGCTTACCTATGCCGAGTCTGGTCAGTATTAGATAGATACGCAATGACGAAATAATCACTGCAAAATAAATAGCAGACAAAAACTTTGTCGTATCACTTCTACTTCACATGGTGATTTTAAAATAAATTAATTAGCGAAGAAGTGCATTAGGCTTTGCGAAACGATGGTCAAGTATAGTTCTCTTATCAACAAATTCATATGTCCAGAATCAAGAGCATTCAAGTTCATTTCCTACATTTTGCCCTTCCTGGTCTGTCTTAAAATAACCATGGAAGCTCTTCCTTCACAATATCCATTGTGGTTTGTGCTGTGTGTGCGGTAGCACCGACTTGTTGAAAGCACATATTCGCCAAGTCCCGCTCATTTACTTCCTGCATTAAGAAGTCGCTTATCATAGCCCTGTAGCGTTTGCCAGTAACCGTGACCGTATTGCCGATGGTGTCCTCAAAAATAAGACGCATTCACTCCTCCAGCGTGAACGCCACAACACACAGTGGCTTTGAGTGGATGTAATGGCTCTTCGTGCATCGCAATCGCACGCGGATTTTCAGTGCCCCATCAGAAACGAAGATTTTACCAAAATGTAGTACATACATGTCCATAATAGCACACCTAATATTTTCACTTGCGACTTATAGGTACTATAAGGCAAGTTATGCATTCGTAAAAAAAATCGAACTCGAGATTTCGATCAAAGTTGACATTACGATGATAGTGAAGACCAAAAAAGTGGGTCTCTCAATTCTCTCTGTCTGTCTGTCGGTTCGACTACAGCCTAAACGGCTCGGCCGATCTTCTTCAAACTTGGTAGATATGGGTTTTAATTTTTTCACCCCACGCGTTTTTTTCTTTTTTTTTTAAGACCAAAAATAACGGTACCTGCCATACGATTTCCTTTCGAAATTTTATAAATATTTTTTTTTTCTCAAAAACTGTCCCACGGAATTTTTAAAAAAAAATTTGAAAAATTTCGTTCAGTTAAAACTAGCTAATGGTTGAAAAAAAATTTCCAAAAAATTGTTGTTTTTGGTAGACCCCCTGGGTCCATTTTTTTGTTTTCGAATTTCTCGAAAACGGTACAGCCGATTTAAATTATTTTTTTTTATGCTAAAGCTCCTCCAAAGTTTGAACATTATTACATATACAAATTTTCAATTTTTAATTTTTTGGATTTTTAAAAAAATATTCAAAATTTTTTTTGGAAACTCAATATTTCGAAAACCCTAATATCGATTTTTTTTCAAACTTGACAAAAAAAAGTTCCTTAACATAATCTACAAGATTTGAGAAAAAAAAATTTGTTTTATCTAAAACTAACGGTACCTTCCATACAAATTTTAAAAAATGGTTTTCGAAAATCGTATTTTTCTCGAAAACGGTTCCGAGAATTTTGCTAAAATTTTTTTTCTTTTAATAAATTCTTACGATCTATAATTTAATAAGAAAAAATTTGAAATCTAGATATTACTGACTGTACCTACCATAGAACGATTTTTTCGAATTTTGGATTTCTCATTATCAGCATAACGGATTTTAAGGAAATTTGTTATAAGGAAGCTCCTAAAAAGTTTATAAATCATTGCATTTCAAAAGTTAAAAAAAATATTTTTTTCAATTTTTAGAAAAAAAAAAATAATTTTTTTTTGAAAAATTCGATATCTCAAGAACAGCTTGGTATTTTTTTTTTGGAAATTAGACCCAATTACAATACAATAATAAAAACTTAAGGATGGCGTACCAAAATTTTTTCTTAAAAATGTTTTTAAAATTTTGTACATAAAAGCGTATTTTTTTAAGGAACCACTACAACGACTTATAATTTTTGTTCTTGCATAAATTCATATTTGCGTAGCATTCTGTTTTAATCTCTTACTACTTAAAGAAATTAAAAAATTCACTTTATCCTTATGAACAGTTTTCTTTAATAACATCCGTTTTTGAACTTCCTAGTCTATTACATAGGAGCAAGTTCGTGCGACCCAGTCGCATTTTATTTTTATCAAAATCCTCTTAAAGCTTAGAAAAAATTTTCAATTTCTCCTCTCGGGAAATAAGTACCAAGTTTGAAGAAAATACCTCCAGTATTTTAGGCTGTTGATGTACACACATCATCGTAATGTCAACTTTGATCAAAATCTTATAAGTGAAATAAGGGACTTTGCTGTTATTTGTATACTAAGTTTTTCATCAAAACATGTAAATTTTTAAATATCCAAAACAAATTCGTTGCTTGGTTTTTTAAAGCTAAACACTGGGTTATTCAAGAATAGTCTTAGATACTATGAAAACGATTTCTATAATTTCCATTTTCATTTCTTTAATCATGCACATATTTTAATACTGTAGTCTTGTTTGCTCCTGAATGAAAAGGTTCAAAAATGATTTTCGGATTTTTTTATTTTCAAGAACTTAAGGTGGTCAGGCGGTTTGTCTAGCTATAGTGTTTGATATCATTATACCATTAAAAGATTTGAAATCTTTAAAAAGCTACAGAGAAACTTTAAGTATTCCTTAGTTAAAGAGGACATATTTTATGGTAGAATTAAATCTCCGGTTTTAAAAGCTCTTATGAGAGAAATGTAAGAAACGGTGACGTTGTTCTATAGTCATGGAACAAACTACGAACTAAATGAATCCATAACTAGTACTAGTACTTTTTCAAATGAAAAGAAGAACCAACCACCACTAGACTTTATTATTAAATAGGGGCTTTAGCGAAATGAACATCGGAAATATGTCACGGGCTTCTGGCCTCAATTCTAGATTCATCACCTCAAATATAGCCAAGAAACGTCTGTCTTCCATTACTCTGTTAGAATATTTCGAAAACTTGATCGAGTAATTTTAAGATAAGATTTAAATTCAGGGCATCAAAAAAGAAAAGTTTGGTTTATGTGACAAAGATTGTTATTCTCAATTTTCATCCTCATAATCCCGTCTTCTTTTTAATTATTTAATTACTTTAAATGCAACAAATTGCGAATTATTTTTTTCTTTAAATAAATTAATTATAATTGCATGGATTATGCTGTCCTAGTTAGAATGTATTCCCAGTTTATCAATGCAAAAGCCGTATATTTAAAATACATCTAAGATCAACACTACATTGTATGGGTTATTATTTTCATATTCAATGCAAGAGCGTTAACAGTTACGAGTAAGTACAATGTTTAAAGCGCCTCACTGTGACATTTCTGTTATACCTGTCACTTGTGCACAATATAACGTTTAAAATATAAATAAAAATATGTATGTGTACGATGTACGCGGCCAAACACACAACTTCATTGTTTATTTAACAGCTGGTTGGACAAGCGGCAATCAGGAAGGCATTTTCAGACAATAGGATGACTCTATGGCACATCGCGCACCATAATACAGCTTTAGTCAACCCAAACTGAATTACAATAGTTACCGTTTATGTCGTGCATTTTGAGCATCCAGCTAGCTGAGTCAGCAGCAGCAGCAGCAGTTAAAGCAATGGCAGCTAGCGGTAGCCAGGGATGAGAATGCTAAACCCAGAAAGTGAAACAAATTGGTCAAAAAAACGAAGTAGATTTGTAAAATATGTAGCAGATAATCAGAAGAAAATGTATATAAGAAAAAAACCACTTCATTTTCATTTTATTTAATATTTATATAAAGAAAACAAACATTGACTAGAATAAGCCTAACAAATTCATAAATTAAGTAGCTTAATTGATATACATATGTAAATTATTATATTAAAATAAATAGGAACTGTCTGTTTTAAATTTACCTAATTAGATTCTCCTCTAAGGGATAGGTACATAACACAAATTCATACAATATTATACTAAGTATATATACATATAATGTGATTACAATTTTAATGGGTTCTTATTTTCTTAACACATAGCCCTCCTGAACATATTTAAACTTTGGAAAATATCGTAATAATTTCTTAGGAGGTTGAAAATCATCCAGCCCAGCCACAAAAGGAAGAAGCGGTACTTATGTCTAGCTTATTTTTTTTTTTTTTTTACGTTATTGAAATCTGAAAATCTTATTTCGGCTGCTGCACTACTATGCGGTAGACAAGCTAGTGTAAGCATATAGTCGAGCAACACTCTAAACATATCGCGACCATAACTTAACAACGTCTTCGTCGTCCTTCATTTTGATATTTTTAGCAAGCATAAGCGTTCTAAACTCGGAGTTCAGAGATTCTATGCTTGTTGTATTATTATCATAGTAAGCAAAATCATTTACAAGTGGAAGGATTTTTGGATATATTTCAGTTTGTATTAATTTTGGCTCCAAAAGTTCTAACAATTCTAACTTTTTGTCAGTTTAATCAAACCGAAGTTTTAGTTGATCGCAAAATTCAACATAAAATGAAACTAAATACATTTTAGTTTGAAACAAATCCACCTCCGTGTTATATTTTGATTCGTGTTTAACTCTTCCTCATACACAGCTGAAGCTGACTAATCCAAAAAACATTTGTTTTAGATCTAAAGATTTGGATTTTTCTTTATACTCCACGAATTGTATTGAAGAGTCAGCTATTAGTTCTGCCTTAACAAAATTTGATAAAACGGTTTTAAAGACCATGAGCACACATTTACGCAAAATTTTTATCTGTGTCTTTTCAGATTGAAATGCCTCATTAAAATTGTTAATAATTTCCAAAATGTAGGACAAAAATAAAAGTGAAAATTTAATTTCTGGATTATTTAAATCGTTTAAGATTTTTTTAGCTTTTGAAATCGCTTGTGTTTTACCTTTTTTTTCAAAAACTAGTCTTACTTAGGCGTAAAATTGTATGTATCTCAAGGCCAAAAGCTGTTTGAAATTCACAAAATTCAATTTGTCTTTTAGAGCTGTGAGCAAAATAAAAATAAATATCTTGTAAGATTATTTTAATTTGATATTCAATTTTTTTTTTATTGCGGCTGATGCACATAAATGCAGTTAATGACATAGACATCCTGAATAAAATTTATCTTTTTTTGTTGCCTAAAGTCGAGTTTTTACCCCCGTGAGCTCTCCCCTGATCACAGAAGCGTTGTCTGTGGCCAGGCGGATAACATTTTCCAAAGGAATCTGGTTTTCCTTCAGAAAATTTATAATTTCAATAAGTTATTTTCAGCATTAGACTGCTTCAGTCTTATATATGTAAGTTAAAAGTTTATAAACTGTCTTAGATGTACTTTGCTCATAATAACGAACTAATAACACTAAACATTTTTGCATAGGGACATCTGTTGTTTCATCGCAAATAATTGAAAATTTTCTTTTGTCACAATATGGAACAATGGAACATGTTTCTTGTAGAACAAATGGAGCGATCAAATTTGTACGTTAGATAAAACTAAGTAAAACGAAGTAGAAATAAGTTGCTACGTAGCAGATGCATAAAAATAAATTAATGAAGTAGATCTGCTACATATGAAGTAAATACTCATCTCTGGGTAGCCTCGGGGCAGCACTTTGTGCTGCGAAATTCTTTAAAAAAGAACAACACAAAGTTCATCCATTTGGATTGCGGATTCCATATCGAGATAAGCGTCGCGCAACAACTGGAAGCAGGGCCGGACAAGCTATACGTGCAAGCTGTGCAAATGCGCAGGGCGCTGAACTCAAAAGGCGCCTTGGGTAAGCGTTAAAAAAACCACTACTTCATAACCACTATACCTACCTACCATCTTTTTTAAGTCTCATTTCTTTTTATAGCTCACTCCAATATTGGTATTTATTATATAACTAACAGCTAATTCTGAATTTAAAGACAGATATACATACATTATATATAGATACATATCTACTTTTCCAAAAATAAGTCGATGTTTAATTTCCTATATACACCCCCATTCCCACAGTAAAAAAAAACTACATCACAAAATCTTTACAAAGTGCACAATTTTGTTCGCTTAACAACAGATACCTACATACATATTTGCTATTTTTCTCTTTATCAATCTACTGTTACGTTATTCTTCAAACTCACCATCGCATGTATGAGTGAAGGCATTTATTTTATTTTGTTATCCCTCCCCTATGCAGTGTAACATAAAACAGAATTTCAACAGCAAATACAGACAGTTAACAGTTTGCAAGTTGATAACATGAGTACGATGCCAATTCTTCTATATATGAAATCGAAGTCAGCAATGTTACTCAAACAGAAATTCTGAGGTACAAAATTCATACTCAGTGCGCAGAATTAAAAGTTGTGTCTAGGAATTTAAACTCTTCCGGTTGAGTGTTTCTTGTACTATGTTTTAGTTTGGCACTGGCCTCTGTTTATGAGTGAAATTTTATCACTGTCGTGTGTCGAGAATGAGACAAAGGGTTGAAATATGGAAATACTTGAGTGATGATGATGCGATGATTAATGTTGAAGTTTGTCGTTAATGAGTGAATCTGTTTTATTCAATTTCTCTTTTTCTCTATTTTTTTTGTTCTTGCCAGTTATTGTTTACATTTAAAAAAGGATTTTTTGACTGGTCTAATTACTTTATTAACTTCCCATAGGGAGTTATTTGTCTATGTACGAGTATTATGGTAAAAAAAACTCAAAACAAAAGAAAGGATAGGAAATCTATATTTACAATAAAACTTGCTACGCTACTATTCCAGTAGTGTATACGAGTATGTAGGTATAAGGTTATGATAATGGTTCAAACATGAAAGGAAAAGAGGCTGGTGTTCAAAACAAAATTAAGTGTTTTGAACCAAGAGCTTATTTTGTTCAGGCTGCTTGCATTCCTTTTGGTTGTTGTTGGTTTTTAATGATTCAGCTTGCTGTTCATTGGAAGCTGTTAAGTTTTTTGACATTGCTCAATGCATATAAAACTTTGCATCAGGTTCAACAATGCGTTGGGACATACATACATACATATATACAAAAAATTTCGCTGGTTTGACCTTAAAACCCCTTTCTGAAACCAGATGGGAGTAGACTAAATGCTTTAAAACCATTCAAAAAAATCTTAGAAGCTATAATATGAAGCTCTTACTGAAATATCTGAGGCTGGAAACGTTGAGAATAGAAACATGCTGTACTTACTTAGGAAGTAAAATTTTAGTTTAAAGTTTATATGTTGCATATTAATCTAGTTTGATATTTAAGAAACAAATAATGGCGCAAAATTTTAATTGAATTAGTAGATACGATGCTAGAGCTGTTTTAGTATGATACTAGGTTAAAACAATAATTTTAATCGAATATAGCATCATACTTCTCTACCCTTTTATTAAAGTTAAAATCATCGAATACCTACTTTATTTTTTTAGTATCGCGCTAGCTTCATATGACATTTTGACATTTGCAGACATCAAAAAAGGTTCGTGTATTTATTTTTTTAAACGAAATGTCGTTGTTTTAGGTGTGTTCAGAGCAATTTATTAAGGAAATTCTTTTAGTTCGATACTAGTGAGAAAATGTTTAAAATTAAGAATGAGTTAGTAAACTACTATAAAGTTAGCAAATTGTTAAGTAGTATCATACTAATACCTTAATAATAGGCTGTTTAAAATTTTGCGCCAATATAACTAGTAAGTATTTACAAACTCCGTCTGCTAATTTATCTACTAAATATGCTACTAAAAACTCTTTAGTGGAAATGCGATCAGAAGAACAATTCACTAACGTGCAATCAGCTGAAGCCATAGCTCTAAATCTATAAATACCATCACAGTTTCCTCAAATAACAGTTTTTTGAAACTAAAATATTAATAAAAAACTACTTCAGGACCCCAAAGACTCAGGAAAGATAAGTTGACTAGTCAATCATGGCTATAGAGAAAGAGCTTGTCAAGTCATTATATTATGATGATCTGGTAGCTGAGTTTGCTAAAACAGAAGCCAGAAAAGTTAATATAGCCGGTTCTATTTATTTTTATTAAAATAATAATCTTATTATTATTTCCTACATGAGCAACAATTAATGAGTTTATTATTTATTTGTATGTTGTTATGTTTTTGAATTAGTTTTTAAATATTTTTACTTCAAAAAATACTTTTTTCAGTTCCTAAATTTTTGTGATATATTTTTTTACTATTATTTTTGTGATATATTTTTGATTTCTTAGTTTTTAATAAAAATCATATTTATTTTAATTAAATATAAGTATTATCTAGGAATAGGCCTCTTGGGGATCCCTCGTTAAAAAAACGCATTGCAAAGGGTACCCCTCGGGTAATGAGGAAATGACTTTTTCCGCCAATCCAATCCAAATGAGAGGCGCCACTGATAAAGCTTGCGCAGTGCTCTAATTTAGCTCGGGCCGGTCCTGACTGGAAGAAACGACAAAACAATAGTGTTGCTTTGTGTGTTATATTGGAATAGGGAAGTTCTAAGCTTGCCACAGTTGGTCAAATGTATTTCTTCTTTTTTTTTTCTTCTAAAGGGAAGGGATATTCAGCAAAGTCAATTACTTTTTGTTTAATCATCATATAGCTACAAGTGGTTTGAGGCATTTTTCAATCCTCATTTGCACATTAATATCCTCTGCAACTTTCGCAAGCTCTTGCACTTTGTTCAAACATTTTGAGGGTAGTATATATAGTAAGTGCGCCCGAAATTATAAAAAAGACAATCTATTGGTGAAAGCTTACTTCATAAAAAAATCATTTGGAAATTTTGATTCCGGCTCCTAATCCAAGGCTTCTTCGTCCTTCTTATCAAGATAAACTTTTTCAAAACAGCTTTTAATGATTTGTAGTTGCATATGGCAAGCCATAAGATACCCCTGCCGTAAGCCTTTTCTGTATTAGCCAAAATAATTTTGACGATTATTTAGGAAAGAATCAAGTTTTTGTTTTCTTGTTATGGTGGTTTCTCTAATTGAACGGAACTGAAATACTGTGTAAACCGTTCATTTCAATTGATGGAATCGTTCAACAACACAAGTAGCACAAAATGGTATAATTTCGGTATCACATTTCTTAATTCATACTTTATTCCTTCTTTATTAGGTATGTAAATTTATGCCTACTTAATTCCATCTTAACATGATCTTTATTAGGTATTGTTTTAAAGAACTTAACTTGGTGTGTTTACTTCTACTTAAAGCATTCTTTAATACTTCTTAAATGGGCATTTCTTAAATCAGTTTTTTTTTGTTACTTAATTCCTTCTTTAATCCTTCTAAAAACATTCCTTTTTTATTTTGGTATTAAATCGGTATTTTTCAAATTCTTTAATACGTATTTAAGTCTTCTTAAAGAGTATAATATTAAAAACACGAGAGAGTTATTTAAGTAGCACTTTGAGACAAGATATTTTAAGTGTCACAGTGGCACAATAGGTAGAGCACAAGCACGGCAAGCGAGATTACTCGAGTTCGAATCTCAGTGGAAGCACAGAGGTAAATTAAAAAAAACTAACTTTTAAAATTCTTTCATTCCAGCAAAAATTCACATAAAGACTAGAATATAATCAACAATAATAAAAAACAAATAGATAATAAAAAAAAATTATTTTTATTGTTTCTAATAATTTTTTTAAGAATTTCCGTAGCTCTTTAAGAAGGAGTTAAGAAGTATTTAAGAAGAATGATATCCCGATTTAAGACCATTTTAAGACTCAATTTATCTTCTTATTTCCTTCTATCGGACCGCCCACTTGCGCCTTTTCTCTACTTAATAGGAACTTAAATCCGTCTTATATAAGATGTCAGATACCGATTTAGAATTCTTAAAGACTTCGTTAAGTAATTCTGTGCTACTTGTGAATCGATTACCAAATTTTTTCGATCATTTCGATCAATTAGGCATTCGTTCATTTTCATTTCAAAAAAAAAATATCCAATACTGTTTCCATTCGATTTTAGTTTCGATGAAATTCAATCTCCAAATTTCAACAAATTCCAGTTCAAGTATGTTCCGAATTTGATCAAATACAAATTTAATTCAAATTTTAAGAAAATTAATTTCATTTCGTTTTAAAAACAAAAATTCTTTAACTGACAAAAACACGAATAAGAAACGGGAGACCGACCATTTTCTCCAAAGAAAAATATTAATAATTTAATAGCCACAACAAAAGTAGAATGTCTAAATTTAATTCAGTTTTAATTCTTGCTTATAAGATGGCAGATGGAGGTAAAAAGCGGAGTGCAGTATATGGATGCATTTTGATCAAATTTCTAATGGAAGAGCAAAGTGCAGTTGCTGGCAAAAAACTCCCTCAGTACCTCAAATATCACCAATTCAACTCAACAATTGTTTTTGCATAATATCAACAACCAACACAATCAACCATGTTCTTAAATGTCGAGTTCAACCTAGAAATTCCAGTCCACGGTCTGTTTGGCGTCTATAATCGACATTGATTCTATTCGTGACAAATGGAATCGAGTAAATTAATGGTTCATCGAGTTAACTCATATCGAGAATCGAGATTCATTGAAATGATTGAGATTGAGATCGATTGAAATGAAAGTTTGTGATTTCAATCATCGATACTTTTCGATGATCTCATCAAAAACATCGAATCGCTTTTGATTGAAACAGCGCTATGTGTCTGCTTCGAGACTGAAAGGTAAGATGGTACTCTAGATAGACTTAAATATAATCGAAGCGCGTTTAATCAATGGTACGTTAGTGTCTTTTCTGACAGGATGTCCTTGCAGGAACTAAAGAAAAGTCTTAGTAAATGACCTTTAAGTTGTCACGAAGAGTAATTTTTATTACATATCTCTTTTCCTGAGGCAATATACATCCAAATCGCTTTTAACATAATTGCCGAACAACGGAGGTGCTTCAAAAACTTACTTGGAAAGAATAAAAACAAAATGCACGACTGAGTCGCACGAACTTGCTTCTAAGTAATAGACTATGAATTTTAAAACGAATGTTATTAGAGAAAACTGTTCATAATGATAAAATTATTTTTACTTGCGACTTATAGGTACTATAAGGCAAGTTATGCATTCGTAAAAAAAATCGAACTCGAGATTTTGATCAAAGTTGACATTACATGATAGCGAAGAATAAAAAAGTGGGTCTCGCAATTCTGTCTGTCTGTCTGTCTGTCTTTCGACTACAGGCTTAACGGCTCGGCCGATTTTCTTTAAACTTGGTAGATATCATTTTTAATTTTTTCTCTCCACACGTTTTTTTCTTTTTTTTTAAGACCAAAAATAACGGTACCTGCCATACGAATTTTTTTCGAAATTTTATAAACATTTTTTTTTCAAAAAATGTTCGACAGATTTAAAAAATTAAAATACAAAAAAATTTCATTTTAATAAAGCTAGGTATTGGTTGAAAAAAATTTTTCCGAAAAATGGTTATTGAGGATACCCCGCATGGAACCATATTTTTGTTTTTGATTTTCTCAAAAAGGGTACAACCGATTTTGATAATTTTTTTTTTGCTAAAGCTTCCCAAACACATAAATAGAATTGTGTACTCAAATTTTCAAAAAAAAAAAAAATTTTTGGATTTATAAAAAAACTTCAAAGTTTTTTTTCAAAACTCAATATTTCGAAAACCCCATGCTAGATTTTTTTGAAACTTGATAAATAAAAGTTTCTCAATATAGTCTACAAGATGTGAGAAAAAAAATTTATTTTACTTAAAAATAAAGGTACCTACCACACAAATGCTAACAAATTAAAAAAAAAGGTTTTCAAAAATCGTATTTTTCTCGAAAACGGCCTCTAGAATTTTGACAAAATTTTTTTCCTTTCAATTTATTTTTATGATCTTTAATTTTACAAAAAAAAATTGAAATTAAGATAGGTATTACAGCTTGTACCTACCACAGAACCATTTTTTCGAATTTTGAATTTCTCATTATCTGCATAACGGATCTTAATGTATTTTTTTATAGAGAAGCTAAAACAAATTGCATTTCAAAGCTTTAAAATAAATATTTTTTGAATTTTTGAAAAAAGAATCAATTTTTTCTTTTTTTTTGAAAATTCGATATCTCAGAAACGGCTCAATATTTTTTTTTTAATTTAATTTTTATTCGAACAATAATCAAAACGTTTTTCTTTACAAAAATTCAAATAAATATATACAACATGGAGACAAATTCACAAACAAATAATAAAAACTTTAAATTGGCGTACCAAATTTTTTTCTTAAAAATCTTTTAAAAATTTTGTATATAAAACCTTTTTTTTTTAACCACTGAAACGACTTATAATTTTTGTTCTTGTTTTCATAGCATTCTGTTTTCGTCTCTTACTACTAAAAGAATTTAAAAAAATAATTTTATCCTTATGAACAGTTTTCTCTAATAACATTCGTTTTTAGAGTTCCTAGTCTATTACATAGGAGCAAGTTCGTGCGACCCAGTAGGGCATTTTATTTTAATTAAATTCCGCTAGATTTTCGAATTCTCACACTGTGGCGTAGGCAGGCTTAACGAGCATGGGAAGAACAATAATGTTTCACTTCGTTGGGTATATGGACATGTAGGTTTTCAGAGAAAGGAGAAGGCGAATTCTCTAGCGAAAATTGGCACAAGTTCTCCTTTAATGGGACCAGAGCCCTACTGCGGAATAGGAGGAAAGAAGATTAAAAACGATATCAAAATAGAGAGAAGGCTTAAATGTCCAAATACTGGAAAGATTTTCTAAAACTGAGGCATCCCAAACTATTTCTTTTGAACTATAACTATGAGATCGTTTCATGAACTGGCGAATAGGAACAGGGCTCCTTTCGGGTCACCAAAAACTAAGAAGACTCTTTGGTATTCTATGCCTAGAAAACAGCCCCACATGCAAATTCTGCAATACTTACATATGAAGAAACTCCGGAACACATAGTACACAGATGCGAGGCACTAATTCATCAGAGAAACAAGTATCTCGGACGCTACTAGGTACAAGAGAGTGATTTTTCTTTCTGAAGATAATTCAAATAGTCTAATCAAATAGTCTAATTCATCTAGCCCTGGATGGGGCAAATACAAGACATGTAAAAACCCGTGAAACATGTCTCAGTTCGCGAATCGTGAGTTTTTCAAGACTTTATTTATCTGGAACATTTATCAGCTGTTTCAATTCTATATCCCTAAAACTGAGACTAACTGCCCAACACTTGGCCCAGATGTGTTACAGGAGTAGAAGATCGCTAAACTTTTTTTTGAATCAGATATTAGAAAATAAAATGCCATAGAAACGGTACGTAATAGCAACAGCAACTTTTTCTAGAACTCAAAAATTTGTGCCGTTAGTACTGCCTCAATTCCACGACTCTAGTAAAATAGCTTTTTGCTAGAAGGGAATTACTGACATAGAAGAAGACTTCTTTCTCTGATATTAATAATCAGAATCAGAGAACTTATGGGTAAAAGTTTATTCTCTTAACAGAACTTGGCTTTTGAACTCTAAGCTGAAAAATGTCAAGTTCTTTAGTGATTCGAAAAATATAGATATCCCGAAAATAGTTCATAGTTAATTTCCCAGAGAATTTAAGTTCACATCTATGTCCATTTTTCCGATTCCAATAGTGGAAACATATACGTTTCTGTTATCATGATAAATTTTGAAAGAGGTCTGAAGTATTTCCCAACCTATATTAAGAAAGCAAAAGAGTTATAGATTTAGTTCAAATCTAAGCTGCAGCTATAGCTAATTCGTGGATTTGGTTTGTTTTTTAATAATTTACTGTTTCTTAATACTGCCTCAGTTGGCAACCCTGAATGTATCATTATTCTTTCTCAAAAACATTGCTTCTAATCTCTTTAAGCATCTGGGCATCTTGTTGTAGTTGTCAGTGTCTCGCTTATAAGTCTTGTTGTGAATTTTGAATTCTAAACAAAAGTTTTGACAGCCCCAGTACACTGTTTTTGTTCATCAGCAAAGGTATCGGTATCCTCAGTTATACATATATATACCCTTACCTAAAGCTGGTAGAGCGAAAAATTAGGACAACACCATCCAGATCAAATCAGCAATGAGATGATGCCCACGACGACAAACAACACATTTCTCATTCAGTCTGCACTAGATTCAAATTCAATCACGATTTGGATCTGTTGCTGTTGCAAAGTCAGATCAGTCCTATATAAAAAGGCTGGTGGAGACGAGGGTAGGGGTTTTCGTCTATGTTATGACGCCCACAAAAGGGTTTTGCGCACAGGCTGCTTCTTTTGTCATCTAGGCGTGTGATTAAAATTTAAATCAGTTAAGTAATGTTCCTCCCGCTGCCGATGGATACAATGTTCGGGCACTGACCAGAGACCATGGGCATCAAAACAAAATCGTGTGCACACAATACTACTTATAATGGAAGCGCACTCACATTGTGTCGGTGTCTCAGTTTCCAGGACTTCGCCACAGTCAATGGCCCTAATCCAAGAGTCCCTTTAATTTGATCAGCTGCTACTGTTTTGCCTGCACTGCATATACGGGCCAGAATATTGAAGCTAGGTTTTCCTGGTTTCCCGTGTGTTTCGGTTGTGTGTCCAATTAAGAAAAGTCCCGCAGATAAAAAACTACAGATTCTCCCACTTAGATCACGTTCGATGTTTTTGGCCTGGCCGAAAACAACAAAAATACTATTTATCTACGGAGGAGCCACCCTCAGATGCACTACGAGCTGGTAGATCATTAACAAAGTGATTCGCAAAGTATTGGAGTTCTGTCGCCAAAGCAAAGTAGCTGAAAATCCACCAAACGCAGCGTTTGCCCATGAGGCAGGACCAGGATATACCATCATCATCCGCAGGCGTTCGCATAAAAGTACCTCCCAGAATGCGCTACCGGACTCAAATTAGTGCTAATGGATTTGCCGTGTATATTCCTCAGGAGCCCTGCAGCTATCTTAGCTTATGTAATCCTCGTGTTGTGTCTTTTCTTTAATGTGCAAGACTAAATGAGCAAGGACAAGGTTACTGATATTCATGGTTTATTACATCCAAATGTGGGCATTATGATGAAACGTGCAATTAAAAGAACAACGGGTTGCACATTAATGTGGCAGCTGTACGCGAACAAGCTGCTGCTAAATTGTGGTAACTTAGATACCAAATAAGGGCTTGATTGGCAGCAGGAATAGAAGTGTGAAAGGGCTTGTCCAGGTGGTTTAATGTTTGAAAAAATTCTTTTGATCCAGCAACTTTTTGATCATAATATCTATGTTAGGACTATTCCGTTTTATAAATGTGAAGTGTTTGTTCTCCGAACTCGCTCGAATGGCTATTGCATGGATTCTTAATGAATATAATAAGGCCAGAGTCTAGTATAATTGTTGTGTACGAGCAACTATGATAAATACTTTTTGTAACAAATCAAAACAAAATCTAGAATTGTTAATCTATTAAAAAGTTTGTAAGTCAACTCTTTTGTTTTAGTGTAACAAGAAAATAAATTGAATTTTACTGGTTAATTCAAGGGTATGAATAAATCTTATAAAATGTGGTGATTTTGTAAGAAAATATTAAAAAACAAACAAGCAAACATACACACTTTTAAAATACTAAATAAATATATTTTTAAGGTTAGATATGCCTATTTGAAATAATTTTGTATGTCAAATTATTTTTAGGAAACATAATTGTTCTCAACTTGAAACTTTAAATCAAAACGAAATTCACATACTTTCATACTCTTGCTGTTGTAAGATCTTGATTCAATTTCAATAACACTGCCATTCAAGAACTCAAAAATATTGATCAAGCATCTGAAGATTCTGATTCTAAGTAACGCCTTTGACAAAAGTTGTCCAACATAAACATATAGGGAAGGGAAAAAAGAAACCACCCTGAGTTATGTGTCTGCGACTGAAAGTTAAATAAAAAGTCTTATTCTTTTTTAAATTGTATTTTTAATTTTATTTCCATCAGTACTTTCACTCTCGAATCCAGACTAGAAGTGACAGAACAATCATTTGTTAGCATAATGTCTACCTATAATAATAATAATAATAATAATAATAATACAACAAAACCTAATAATAATGTTAACAGCATCGATTTGCCAAAGAGTTGACTTAGCAACAGAGAGAATATTTTCTCTTGGTTTTTGAGAGCTTGGCATGGCTTGGCTTGGCTTGGTTTGGATTATATTACAATATAATATATGTATAATAATTATTATTATAAGTTGGACATGGCAACAGATATGTTGGCATGTCACTCCTGGTGGACTGTAGAACTCGGTAACTTGAGAAAAGAAACGAGAAGACTTTTTAATGCTGCCAAAAACACTACACTCAAAAAATTTTCCTGGTGCGGGTTTTCTGTATAATACAACCAGGAGAAATCGTGGTAAATGTTATCAGATTCTTGGTCTATGTTATCGGATTTCCTGGTAAAAGTGTGTTTATCTGTATCTTGGTAACCCCTACCAGGAACCAGGAAGTTAGTTTTGCTACCAGGTTTCCTGGTAGAAAAAAGTAGGGAAAATCCTGGTAGATATTATCAGATTCCTGATGTATGTTATCGGATTTCGTGGTAAAAATGTGTTTATCTGTATCTTGGTAACCCCTACCAGGAACCAGGAAGTTAGTTTTGCTACCAGATTTCCTGGTAGAAAAAAAGGTAGGGGAAATCCTGGTAAAGACTATCAGATTCGTGGTGTATGTTATCGGATTTACTGGTAAGATCAATTTTACCTTGAATCTGATAACCCATACCAGGAACCAGGAAATAAATGAATCCTGGTAAACTGGTAACTATTATCAGAATTTTTTGATAAAAAACAAAAAATCTGTATCCTGGTAGATTTTATCAGTACCCTGATTAAATATGTAATATTCCTGGTAGGGTTTATTAGAATTTCCTGGTACCTGGAACCAGAAGTCATGGTAAATAATAAAAAAAAACAATAAATTAAAAAAAAATCCTCCTGGTTGCATGTATCAGAACCCTGATTATATTTACCACTAAAATGAAATCTGAAGCTATGGTTAATATTATCGGACTTCTGATAAAAATTATTCGGAAGATTTTTTGTTTACTTTACCAAAACTGTTGGTAGTATTTACCAGTGTTTCTGGTTCTATTTACCAGTAAATATGAAATTGAATAAAAGATTTTATATGCTACCTAGATAGATACATATTTTGATTTTTTAAAAGTTATTTACATAATTTTAGATGTAAATGAAATACATATATATACATATATAGCTAATTCACAGCACACAATTCACTGAATTTTGCTGTTGCAATGCGCGAATTCATTTGGCTAGCTATACTCGTCTCGGCATGCCGCATGCATACATAACATGTGTACATTTGTATGTAGATTTCATTTTCCATCGCCAGCCGCTATTTTATAAAATTAAAGATAGTAAAGCGCTCTTGTACGATTGTTTCGAATTTCTTATATCCAAATATTCAATGATTGAGTCTATTTACAAAGCACATCTTTTAAAAAATTGAATAAAACATCAGTTAATATTCTACTTCGATTTGCTTTGTCATGAAATGACCATTGTCAATCCGTATAAAGTATACTTTTAAAAGATAAACTAGCTAGTTGCTGGTGTTAAAGTAAGACGAGCTCTTTAACATTAAAGTATAGTTTATATCCTTTAAAACTACCAAAAAGTTGGTTCTCGTCTTATACATAATATTTAGATTCGTCGCCTATTCTAAAATTGATTTAGAGAACGTTTCATATGTTTAAAATTTTGTGCCATAAAATTTAACTTAAGTTAGAAAAAAAGATTATTTTTGTATAAGTACATTATGGTTCCGTCCTTGCACAATTTTTCTAAGTAATGTATATGAGGGACAAATGATTTTTTCACTTAAGTGTACTACCGGTGTTTTTACTCATCATTTAAGTTTTTCATTTAAGTGGGAAAATACCGAAAATTCACTTAAGTAAACAGAATAATATTTTTCATTTATTATGTTTCATTCATATGCAAAAAAAAATACTTAATTACAGATAACAGCCATAATGCCATAAAGCCGTAAGTGTCAACTAACAAGATATAATACATTTTGATAATGTACCTCGTATTTCTAAATTTAATTAATTTTTCTAAAATTAAGTTTCATTTTTTAGAGTTTAATAATTATAAAAGTCTTATTTAGTGTATCTAATATTTATAAAACGCAGACTGTTCTGCACTCAGCATTTTACAACCCTGTTTTTCTGTATTCTCCCGCTTAAAATAACTTAGCCTGGTTCATAGTACCATTCCCCTGATTAATATTACCAGGAAAACTAAACGAGTGGAAGAAAGAAGTAAGCCTCTTAATGTATTTTTCCCTTTCCCTCGCTGAACAAAAAACATTTGCACTGGTAACAGATACCAGTCTCCTGGTTTATATTATCAGTGACGCCAACAGAAATGTGCAAATATACAAAAACGTTTATACAGAGATGTTATGTAGGTATTTTGTTTAATTGACACTGGTGGATAAGATATATATTTAAGTAGATTCTGATAATTTTTACACAAACCTTTAAATTCGACTTGAAAATTGGTGTTACAATTTACAACTTAATCATTTACACTTATTTGTAGTTTACGCTGTGTCTTCATTAGCAATATTAGAGAATAAAGCAACTTCACTAATACAGATAACAGCCATAATGCCATTAAGCCAAAAGTGCCAATTAACAAGAGATAATGCACTATGGTAATGTCCCTCGTATTTCTAAATGTTGACGCGTGTATTTTTCTAAACTTAAGATTCATTTGTTATAGTTCAACTTTCTGAAGGCAAGGCTTATTTCCTACTTGAAAAGCCACTGGGGTTGTTGATCACCCCACCACTTTTTATTTTAGATAAAACAATATTTAAACTGAAAAATAATTCTTTTTTATTATGAGATCGAATGTTTACATTAATAGGAAACTGAGAAAAGTCTTTTTTTTAGATTTTTTAAAATCTAAGACATAATAAACGAGCGAAAGAGGCAATCATTTTCTGTTAGATATTATGGTTTTTCTCAAGTAGTAGGGTGATCGGTAACCCCGCTTGCCATCGGAAGGTTAATATAATAGCTGCGTTTTATTTTCCCCCAGATCTGATCCGGATTGGATTTCGTTTTCAAAATAACACGTATAACAACAAATACACACAAAACTGGGCCTTGTGTTGTTTTTGTTATACATGTAATTTCGAATAAAGATCCAATCTGGATCAGATCTGGGGGAAAATAAAATACAACTAATATATGGGCTTATCCCTGTAAATTTTAACTTCTTGAGTTTGAAAAAAAACAAAAAAAAAATTAAGGCACGCATGTAAATTTGAGTTTTTCTTCAATTATATACCACGAATAAATAAAAAACTTCAAAATAACTCATATGTATTGTTTGTTAAAGAGTATAAGGGTATAACGTATAGAAAAATGAATTTAAAATAATTTATTTTAAGCACCGAGTTAATTGATTTGGTTTTTATTTTTAATCTTCACAGCTTCTGTTTTCAAACTTATTTGTTTAAAACTTTTACCATTTTTTTTATAATATCTACAGTTTAAATTACGCTCATTGTAAGGGTAAAATCAAACAATGCTTTGGTGTGCTAGTAAAAAATGTGCCTTTTTTGAAACAGTTACGTTTTTACCTTCGTTTTGTTAACTTCATAAAATTTGTACATAATGAAGCACGCATTGAAGCCAAAGATTTTTTTACTCTAGATAGCTTAAATAATGATGCAGACCATAAAAAAATGCCCCATGATCAATGTTAAAAAAATAGACACGAAAATTTGTGACAATTAAAGATTTACGAAAAATCACGCATGGCAGTTTTTTCTAAAATTTATATCATATAGGATTATTTATAAGGAAGGCACGCACTCAAAATGAATGATTTCAATTAATTTTGACCTTCATTTATCTGAAAAAACAAAAATTGTGCTAAGTAATCTTATGTTAAAAATTATTTTTGCAATAATACAAAACGTTAGTTATCCACGCACGCAGCCAAAAGTCTCAATATTCGATGATTTTTTCGATTTCAAACACTTTCGCACTATCTCGATGGTTCATTTTATAAATTGAATAGTTAAAACTCAATGATATATATAATATTATAAGTTCCAAAACCTGAATATTTAATACTAATGTCTATATATTTCGACGCATGGCAAAAGTTAAAATTTGCACGGATAAGACCATATAAGTCTGATTTAGTTTAATATTTATAAAACGCAGACTGTTCTGCACTCAGCATTTTACAACCCTGTTTTTCTGTATTCTCCCGCTTAAAATAACTTAGCCTGGTTCATAGTACCATTCCCCTGATTAATATTACCAGGAAAACTAAACGAGTGGAAGAAAGAAGTAAGCCTATTAATGTATTTTTCCCTTTCCCTCGCTGAACAAAAAACATTTGCACTGGTAACAGATACCAGTCTCCTGGTTTATATTATCAGTGACGCCAACAGAAATGTGCAAATATACAAAAACGTTTATACAGAGATGTTATGTAGGTATTTTGTTTAATTGACACTGGTGGATAAGATATATATTTAAGTAGATTCTGATAATTTTTACACAAACCTTTAAATTCGACTTGAAAATTGGTGTTACAATTTACAACTTAATCATTTACACTTATTTGTAGTTTACGCTGTGTCTTCATTAGCAATATTAGAGAATAAAGCAACTTCACTAATACAGATAACAGCCATAATGCCATTAAGCCAAAAGTGCCAATTAACAAGAGATAATGCACTATGGTAATGTCCCTCGTATTTCTAAATGTTGACGCGTGTATTTTTCTAAACTTAAGATTCATTTGTTATAGTTCAACTTTCTGAAGGCAAGGCTTATTTCCTACTTGAAAAGCCACTGGGGTTGTTGATCACCCCACCACTTTTTATTTTAGATAAAACAATATTTAAACTGAAAAATAATTCTTTTTTATTATGAGATCGAATGTTTACATTAATAGGAAACTGAGAAAAGTCTTTTTTTTAGATTTTTTAAAATCTAAGACATAATAAACGAGCGAAAGAGGCAATCATTTTCTGTTAGATATTATGGTTTTTCTCAAGTAGTAGGGTGATCGGTAACCCCGCTTGCCATCGGAAGGTTAATATAATAGCTGCGTTTTATTTTCCCCCAGATCTGATCCGGATTGGATTTCGTTTTCAAAATAACACGTATAACAACAAATACACACAAAACTGGGCCTTGTGTTGTTTTTGTTATACATGTAATTTCGAATAAAGATCCAATCTGGATCAGATCTGGGGGAAAATAAAATACAACTAATATATGGGCTTATCCCTGTAAATTTTAACTTCTTGAGTTTGAAAAAAAACAAAAAAAAAATTAAGGCACGCATGTAAATTTGAGTTTTTCTTCAATTATATACCACGAATAAATAAAAAACTTCAAAATAACTCATATGTATTGTTTGTTAAAGAGTATAAGGGTATAACGTATAGAAAAATGAATTTAAAATAATTTATTTTAAGCACCGAGTTAATTGATTTGGTTTTTATTTTTAATCTTCACAGCTTCTGTTTTCAAACTTATTTGTTTAAAACTTTTACCATTTTTTTTTATAATATCTACAGTTTAAATTACGCTCATTGTAAGGGTAAAATCAAACAATGCTTTGGTGTGCTAGTAAAAAATGTGCCTTTTTTGAAACAGTTACGTTTTTACCTTCGTTTTGTTAACTTCATAAAATTTGTACATAATGAAGCACGCATTGAAGCCAAAGATTTTTTTACTCTAGATAGCTTAAATAATGATGCAGACCATAAAAAAATGCCCCATGATCAATGTTAAAAAAATAGACACGAAAATTTGTGACAATTAAAGATTTACGAAAAATCACGCATGGCAGTTTTTTCTAAAATTTATATCATATAGGATTATTTATAAGGAAGGCACGCACTCAAAATGAATGATTTCAATTAATTTTGACCTTCATTTATCTGAAAAAACAAAAATTGTGCTAAGTAATCTTATGTTAAAAATTATTTTTGCAATAATACAAAACGTTAGTTATCCACGCACGCAGCCAAAAGTCTCAATATTCGATGATTTTTTCGATTTCAAACACTTTCGCACTATCTCGATGGTTCATTTTATAAATTGAATAGTTAAAACTCAATGATATATATAATATTATAAGTTCCAAAACCTGAATATTTAATACTAGTGTCTATATATTTCGACGCATGGCAAAAGTTAAAATTTGCACGGATAAGACCATATAAGTCTGATTTAGTTTAATATTTATAAAACGCAGACTGTTCTGCACTCAGCATTTTACAACCCTGTTTTTCTGTATTCTCCCGCTTAAAATAACTTAGCCTGGTTCATAGTACCATTCCCCTGATTAATATTACCAGGAAAACTAAACGAGTGGAAGAAAGAAGTAAGCCTATTAATGTATTTTTCCCTTTCCCTCGCTGAACAAAAAACATTTGCACTGGTAACAGATACCAGTCTCCTGGTTTATATTATCAGTGACGCCAACAGAAATGTGCAAATATACAAAAACGTTTATACAGAGATGTTATGTAGGTATTTTGTTTAATTGACACTGGTGGATAAGATATATATTTAAGTAGATTCTGATAATTTGTACACAAACCTTTAAATTCGACTTGAAAATTGGTGTTACAATTTACAACTTAATCATTTACACTTATTTGTAGTTTACGCTGTGTCTTCATTAGCAATATTAGAGAATAAAGCAACTTCACTAATACAGATAACAGCCATAATGCCATTAAGCCAAAAGTGCCAATTAACAAGAGATAATGCACTATGGTAATGTCCCTCGTATTTCTAAATGTTGACGCGTGTATTTTTCTAAACTTAAGATTCATTTGTTATAGTTCAACTTTCTGAAGGCAAGGCTTATTTCCTACTTGAAAAGCCACTGGGGTTGTTGATCACCCCACCACTTTTTATTTTAGATAAAACAATATTTAAACTGAAAAATAATTCTTTTTTATTATGAGATCGAATGTTTACATTAATAGGAAACTGAGAAAAGTCTTTTTTTTAGATTTTTTAAAATCTAAGACATAATAAACGAGCGAAAGAGGCAATCATTTTCTGTTAGATATTATCTGGTTTTTCTCAAGTAGTAGGGTGATCGGTAACCCCGCTTGCCATCGGAAGGTTAATATAATAGCTGCGTTTTATTTTCCCCCAGATCTGATCCGGATTGGATTTCGTTTTCAAAATAACACGTATAACAACAAATACACACAAAACTGGGCCTTGTGTTGTTTTTGTTATACATGTAATTTCGAATAAAGATCCAATCTGGATCAGATCTGGGGGAAAATAAAATACAACTAATATATAAGTCTGATTTAGTTTAATATTTATAAAACGCAGACTGTTCTGCACTCAGCATTTTACAACCCTGTTTTTCTGTATTCTCCCGCTTAAAATAACTTAGCCTGGTTCATAGTACCATTCCCCTGATTAATATTACCAGGAAAACTAAACGAGTGGAAGAAAGAAGTAAGCCTCTTTATGTATTTTTCCCTTTCCCTCGCTGAACAAAAAACATTTGCACTGGTAACAGATACCAGGTTCCTGGTTTATATTATCAGTGACGCCATCAGAAATGTGCAAATATACAAAAACGTTTATACAGAGATGTTATGTAGGTTTTGCGTTTAATTGACACTGATGGATATGAAAATAATATCGATATTTATTTAAGGGGATTCATATATTTTTTGCATAAAGACACTTCAAATACCTTTAAATTTGACTTGAAAGTTGGTTTGTTACAATCTACAACTTAATCATGGGCCCTTTTTGTAGTTAACGCTTTAGCTCCAATAGCAATATTAAGGACAATAGCAACTTCACTAGCAATGGGGAATTTATAACTTTGATAGGCATTTCGTCGCCAGGCAATTTCTGTTTAAATTTCATAATTTACAAGTTTAACTCAAAAAAATGTTTAATTTTTCTCATTATTTTTAGATTTAGTTTCAAAATAACGTAGAGGGTACCCAAAATCACGGAGAAGCCATTCTGAAAAGGTGAATCATAAAAATATATTGCCTCAGAAATGGAACTGCGATTATTGCATATCGATCGATGGTGGGGCAATATTGCCCCAAATATTGCCAGTGAAGCCCCTGGGTTAAGTGTTAAACAAACATGGACCAAATCCCATTGCACAAGCAAAATTCATGAATGTCAAAATTAAGTAAATTTGTTTGGCCTAATCGAAACTTATTCTTAAAATCATGATACTTGTATGCAGTTAAAAGACTTTACACAGTTGACAAAATTTCATAAAATGTTTATTGACTCTGTGGCTTCATTAGCCATAAATTGAACACATAATATAGCTAATTTTAAAAATACCCAGTTATAGCTATACGAGTTATTTTTTTAAAAACGCTTCAAGTTCAATTCTTAGTTTATTTGACGTGATAATAAAAAAAATAACTATGAATAAAAGTCAGAACCACACTTATCTCACGTGTCATGTTGTGGAGTGAAGTATGTCTGTCCCTTCATATTTCATGGAAATATACTATATACGGCCGGCACACCACATGAGACAAATGTGTTTCTACGGATATTAAATACACAAAAAATGTGCGGTTTGGTCTTAAATCGAACTCAAAATGAAACCTCTTTCACATATAACTTTAAAATGGTTGCAATTTTTTACAAAAAATATCTATTGCATTTTTGTATAATTATTTCGCAGAAATAATACCTGTAACAATTTTCTATCAAACAAAATATTGTTACAAATTACATGTAAAAATAATTTTCTTGCATCGATTAAAAATTTGTACCATAAGCCTCTAAAACAGCCCTGGCATTATGTTTCACATCGCCATCGTCATTCTCATTCATCATATCCCCGTCGCGTCATTAGTTTAGTTAGTTGGTTAATTGTTCTTGTGCGTGCGCGGTCGTTCTCGTTGGTCGTTCCCTGTTAATAAAAACATTAAAAAAACGTTAAAAAAAACATTAAAAAAATTACTGCAGTGAAAAAATAATTGGTAAGTAATACTTATACGTAGTTTGTTATCAATATTTTATAAAAAAATATGCATAAAAGTAAGAAAATAGACTGAAGAAAGTTTTTTTCTTCTTTTTGTGAAACAATTTTTTCATATTTCTTGAGCCGGCATCCATTTTGATTTTAGGGACTTTGTGATTTGTGAGCATATCAAATAAAATATATCAATAATTAGTTTATAAATTTGAATCAATTAGTGAATTCAATAATAATACATAATTTCGTGGCCTTAAAACGAATATTTATTAAAAATATTTCTAAGGCAAGATTTCTCAAGTCGCCATGCGGCATGCATTTTGATTTTAGGCGCGTTGTGACTTGTAAAAGAAAAAATTTTGCAGTTTACTTGAAACATTTTCAAACTAAAACTTTTTTTCGTTGTTGAGTAAAATTTTTTCATAATTCATTGGGGGTTGTCGTGGAAAAAATTTTCCACGGAATTTTTAGCATCGCCGAAAACTGGAAACGTGAATTATGGTCAAAGTTTCTCTCATAATGTATTGACATAAAAAAAAACTGAATATTCCATGGCAATAAGACAGAAATCTTGCCTCAGAAATATTTTTTATAAATATTCGTTTTAAGGCCACGAAATTATTTATTATTATTGAATTCACAAACTAAACGATTGCCTAAAATACATATAATTGAATCGGTCATTCCAACAACCTCATAAGTCATTCAATTAAAATTTTTCAGGAATCAATAAAAACTGTTTCATGCACAAACAAATGAGTTTTAAACGACTTTTTTGTATGCTTAATTAAGTATTTTAGTGGTAATTTTTGTGCATGAAACAGTTTTTATTGATTCCTGAAAAATTCTAATTGAATGACTTATGCGGTTTTGGAAATGACCGATTCAACTATATGCACCTGCGCGGAAAATTAAACCAAATAGCCCCATTAGTCACATTTTGGCAACCAAACAGTTGTGAAATTAAAAACGCGCGCCTAGCCTAAAGGACTCAAGCGCCTTTAATGATTTCGAGGAGAAATTGAAAATTGTGCACATGCACATACATATGTTATATTTGCATGCCGAGACGACTACAGCCAAATGAATTTGCACCTTGCAACAAAATTCTGCTAATTATTTGTTGTTATCAATCACACCAAAAAATTGCTGTGGGCTCTTAGTCTATTATTTTAGATGGACATGAAGTATATATTAGCTAATTCACAGCATAAAAATTCAATTTTGTTGTTGCAAGGTGCAAATTCATTTGGCTGTAGTTGTCTCGGCATGTTGTATACGTATGTGTATAGTGTATCATTTTGTTATCATTTTTCAATCGCGTATGAAACAAAACTGAATGAAAAACGAACTTAATTATCACCTCATTCACTAAAAGAAAAACGTTCGCACAAAAGGAAATCCAGAACCAAACTACGTTTAAAAATATCTTATGTCCTTATTATTACGGGTATTTTTTTAGGTTTACAAACGGTAAAATATCTTATGACTACTTAGGGAGAGAAAAATGTCAGTTTCGAATCAAAAAAACCATTTTATGTTCACATAAGATGATTAATTTGCGTTTTCACTTTTTCGCAATTTTTTTTTTAATATTTTATCTTATGTTGACTTAGGCCAGCCGCGCACTAGCAATTTTTAGTTGCGAAACTGCTTGGTTCGGGCAACTAAAATGTTTGTGTTTCGACACAAACTAAACGATTGCCTACAATGAGTTCGCCATTTTATTGAACATATTGTTATCTGCAACTGCACGGACATTCAACCAAACAGTTCATCTGTTTTCTATAAGTAGTAACCAAACAGTTTCGCAACTTAAAATTGATAGTGCGCGGCTAGCCTTAAGGATGACTTTAGTTGCTTTTAAGACTTCACAATAATAGAAAAGTCTTAAGCCAATATAATCTTAAGTCTATTTTAGGTATTAAAATTAAGCAGAATAGACAATCTTATGTGGACTTAAGATATTTTACCGCGTGTAGAGTTGTGTCTTTTGAACACGAATCTTTTGTCTATAAAAAAGCAAAGGAGTGAGATAGATGGATGCCGATAACACAGAACTGTAGCCCTTTAGAATGGCACTGAGGATCGACAAAAAACAGCGAAATAGCTTAAGGGCCATTTTCTTCATTAGAAGTTGACCGCAACTTGAGGATTTTTATTCTCAAATTGTGATTTTGTTTTTCTTGACTCAAAGTTGACAGTTTCAACTTACGATTCTCTTCTGGTTTCCTCAACTTCCGAAAATATATGTAGATAGATAGATAGATAAATTCTTTATTTTTTCAATCATTTAAAAGTATAATAGTTGTGTTAAAAAGATTTACAAACCATGGCTTGATAAGCCGTCTGCTGGAAGAACTCAAATAAAAAAAATTAAAAAAGTAGTAATACTATAAAGAGAGAAAATAATACAAAAACATGTAAGACGCTTATATTTTTTTTAAGAAATTGTTTCTTAAATATGATTTGACACATACACATGTATTGCATTTAAATTAATTCTGTCGCAAATCAACCGTAGTTTTGAGACAAGGATTGACAGAAAAGAATATTGGGCTCTGCGATGTAGTTCTTTATGGCTAGGAATTTAATACACCCACAAAAGTTAAACATCATTATTTGATTAACAATTGAATTTAAAAAATTCAGTTTTGAGCAATAAACTTTGAATTATTTTTAATAAACAAAAGCAATATACATATATATATGGGCTTATCCGTGCAAATTTTAACTTTTACCATGCGTCGAAATATATAGACATTATTATTAAATATTCAGGTTTTGGAACTTATAATATTATATACATATATCATTGAGTTTTAACTATTCAATTTATAAAATGAACCATCGATATAGTGCGAAAGTGTTTGAAATCGAAAAAATCATCGAATATTGAGACTTTTGGATGCGTGCGTGGATAATTAACGTTTTGTATTATTGCAAAAATAATGTTTAACATAAGATTACCTAGTACAATTTTTGTTTTTTCAGATAAATGAAGGTCAAAATTAATTGAAATCATTCATTTTGAGTGCGTGCCTTCCTTATAAATAATCCTACATGATATAAATTTTAGAAAAAACTGCCTTGCGTGATTTTTCGTAAATCTTTAATTGTCACAAATTTTCGTGTCTATTTTTTTAACATTGATCATGGGGCATTTTTTTATGGTCTCCATGTACAAATTTTATGAAGTTAACAAAACTGTTTCAAAAAAGGCACATTTTTTACTAGCACTCCAAAGCATTCTTTGATTATACTTTTACAATGAGCGTAATTTAAGCTCTAGAAACTCTAAAAAAAATGGTAAAAGTGTTAAACAAATAAGTTTGAAAAAAAGAGGCTGTGAAGATTAAAAAATAAAAATCAAATCAATTAGATCGTCTTTTAAAATTAATTATTTTAAATTCATTTTTCTATACTTTATTATTTTATAATTTTCAACAAGCAATACATAGGAGTTATTTTGAAGTTTTTTATTTATTCGTGGTCTATAATTGAAGAAAAACTCAAATTTACATGCGTGCCTTAATTTTTTTTTTTTTTTTTTTTTTTTTTTAAACTCAAAAGTTAAAATTTACAGGGATAAGCCCATATATATATATAAAAATAAAATATATGTGCACTGGAAAGAACTTTAAAACATTTTTCGAAATATGTAAGTGATTTTCTCAAATTTTTTAAAATGTTCACATGCTATTTTTGCATATAAGTTTTAAAGTTTTTAAGAATCAAAATTTATTAATTCAAATATATATTTAATTAAATTAAAATAAATTTTATGGGCATCGAAATTTTATTTGCAATTTTTATTTGAAAATGCAGCGCAAAATTGTGTAATTATAATGAGTTAAACAATTAACTGCCAGTTACCAGTAAATTTGTGAAGATAACCTAATCTACAGACTTCTTCTAAATTTTCTTATAAAAATAGCATTCGCATGAAAATCCAAAGCTTATCCTCTTACAGTTTACATACTTTTTATTTTTCAATACGAATAAAAGACTATTCCATTCTTTACCCAACGTTTTATAAGAATTCCTTACTTCATAAGGGGTTTTGTATGTATTTAATCTAATAATATAATAAATACAATATTAAAAACAGTTTCAACAATTACTTTTAGATTTTCTTACTTTTGTGTTAACTATAACTTACTATATGATTTAATACAAAAGTAAGAAAATGTAAAAGTCTTTGTTGAAACAGTTTTTAATATACTGTATAAAACTTTAAGTAGATAATGTACACCATTTCATGTTTTACATAATGTTTTATTTCGATTTTCAAACCCCATACCAGCAAAACCAGAAAACTAAAGCAGAACACGATACTATAAAGAAACTCCCAGAGGTAAAAGATCCAGAGCAAAAATTGAAAAAAAAGAGTCAACCGTTTAAACAGCAAATCAGCTTCAGCACAAGTGAAAAGCAGCGTCATCATTTGGTACATTTAAATAAATCAAGGGTGAGTTACACTTTCTTGTTTGTAAATTTATTTTGTAAACCAAGTCGAACTTAATTATATATTAAAGATCATCTCCAATACATATTCTGACTTTTAGGAAAATTATAAAAAAAAAACAAAATGGATTGTTTTATATGCAAACAACACTGCTCTTCCTTAAAAAATATATCTAACCATTTCAAATTGGTTCATAAATTGGATGGAATAGGTGTTTATCGGTGTGCTTTTAATGAATGCATGTCATTTACTTCCACGTTTTCAAACTTTTCAACATCGTACTAGTTAGAATTTTGAGCCATTGATTTTAGGAAATAATTTAAAAAAAATAATCATATTTTTGCGAATATTTGTATATGCAATACTATTTTAAACTTCGGAGCTCCTGCTAAGAAAATTAGTTTAAATCGTTACAGCCGTTAATAAGAAAGACGAAAATACAAACGAAAACAAAAACGGTGTCTTAACCAAAATATAGTTCATGACCATAGATAATAGCTCACTTATTTTTTATTTTATCAAAATCGTTAGAACCGTTTTCGAGATAAATAAGATCTTACATTACGGGTGTGGTACCGTTAGTTTTGGAGGTAGAACCAATTTTCAATTTCTGCTCTAGTTATCACCAATTAATTGTAATTTGGTTTATTTCCTTTTTATTAATTTTAAGTTTGCATTGACTTTAAAAACAAAGTTAAATAAAACTAAACTGTTTCTCTTTTGTAATTATTTTTTTTTTTTTTTCAAGAAAATCAAGCGTTTGTTTTTTTCTTTATAACTAAATCTGAATAGAACACATGTGATTTTTTCATATTAAATATCATCTTAAATCTCTTTTTTTCCACTTTTACACACGCAACTCATCTTAAATAGACATAAGAATTGAAAACGTCCTTCGAAAACGCAAGGCAAAATATCTTATCTCAACTTAAGATTTTGGAAATTAATATAATATTCAATTTAAGGAAAAGCCAAACTATCTTAAGTCATATTTTTCCTTATAACAGCCGAAATATTAAAAATATCTTTTTGAAATTAATTTCAAAAAAAGATCATAAAATTTTACATATAAATGCTTAGTTGAATAAAGTATACATTTGAAAGATTTTTTGGGAGGCAGCATTGAAGTGTTTTTTGCACTGAAAAATCATCAAAATTGACTTAAGTCGACTAAAGATATTTCGCGTTTTTCTGTTGATCCTCAGTGCCATTCTAATAGGCTACAGTTCTGTGTTATCGGCATCCTTTGCTTTTTTTTATAGACAAAAACAATTTCATCTAATGTTCAAAAGATGCATCTCTACACGAGGTAAAATATCTTAAGTCCACATAAGATTGTGTGTTCTGCTTAATTTTAATACCTAAAATAGACTTAAAATTATATTGGCTTAAGACTTTTCTATTCGTTAATCATAGTTGACTTAAGATATTTTCGCAAACAGAAACAAAAGTAATCCTTAAGTCGACATAAGATAAAATACTTAAAAAAATTGCGAAATACTTAAAAAAATCTTATGTGAACATAAAATGATTTTTTTAATGGTGCCGTGACTTAAGGCCAAATTAAAAAAAATGGGCTTATGTCGCTTTTGTAAAGTGACATAAGGCCAAATTTTTTAATTTGGCCTTATGTCACTTGGCCTAAATCACGGCACCGTTGGAGGTTATCTGGTGTTTAATTTAATAAATAAATTTTAAAAGGGACAGACTTACAGATCCGTGGTTTCCGAATGCAAATAAGACTATTTCATTAGTTCTCGATGTTTTTTTTTTTTAACTTCTTCAGGAACATTGAACATTTAAAATTAAAAATCCTATTATTAAGGTATAATAGTATGATGCTACTTACAAATTGCAAAATTTAAAGTAGTTTACTTACTCGTTCTTAATTTTAAACATTTTCTAACTAGTATCGTACTAAAGCAATTTTCTTAATAATTTGCTTCTGAATACAATTAAAAATTACGGTTGGTGCACTAAATAAACAGACATTTTTTGTAGTTTGTAAATAGCATGATACTAAAAACATAAAATAGGTACCTATTTGATTATTGATAGGTTGTCAATTATCAATTGATATTTGATTAATATTGAAATTTGGTAGATACTTTTAAAAGCAATTTTATTTAAGAAACTATCAACTATCTGACAATATTAGTCAATTTTCTTTCTGCTCACAATGGTAAGCATCATTATCAATGACCAAAACTTTTTTTCATTGGGTAATTAAATGTCTAATTTTAATTTGTATAATTGATAACCATAATAGGGGTGTTAATAACCCAATTAAAAAAAGTTTTGGTCATTGATAATGATGCTTACCATTGTGAACAGAAAGAAAATTGACTAATATTGTCAGATAGTTTCTTAAATAAAATTGCGTTTAAAAGTACCAAATTTCATTATTAATCAAATCAATTGATAATTGACAACCATAATAGGGGTGATAAGCTTCTTAGTAACTTATGAATTAGAAAATATTAATTCAGAACCTACTAAGTGACTTATGAATTAAAAAACATTTAAGTCATGACAAATTAAATGACTTATGAATTAAGAAAAAAATAATTCGCAACCTACTAAGTGAC
The DNA here is from genome assembly GCA_911387755.1 of Chrysotoxum bicinctum. Classification (NCBI taxonomy): domain Eukaryota; kingdom Metazoa; phylum Arthropoda; class Insecta; order Diptera; family Syrphidae; genus Chrysotoxum; species Chrysotoxum bicinctum. The sequence continues at coordinate 228,809,684 of OU426988.1, forward strand.
TTATGAATTAAAAAAATTTAAGTCATGATCTGTAGATGACTTGTGAATTAAAAAAAATTAAATTCATAAGCTAGTTGGTAAATTTCAAATGTTTGAGCTTGTTTTGACTACATTATTATTAAATTATTAACGAGAGCTAATTTCAAGCTTTTGTGTGTCATAAAATTATCATGCTGGCTTATGAGTTTTCCCATTAATATATTTTTAATCAGAATTCAAATATTAGCTTATGAATATATTTTTTTGAATTCATAAGTCACTTAGCAGGTTGTGATTTTTTTTTTTAATTCATAAGTCACTAACTTGATCATGACTAATTTTTACTTGCGACTTATAGGTACTATAAGGCAAGTTATGTATTCATAAAAAAATCGAATCAAATTTGACATTACGATGGTAGCGAAGACTAAAAAGTGGATCTCGCAATTCTGTCTGTTCGACTGCAGCCTAAACGGCTAGGTCGATTTTTTTAAACTTGGTAGGTATCACTTTTAATGTTTTCCCCCACACGTTTTTTCTTTTTTTTTAAGACCAAAAATAACGGTACCTGTCATACGATTTTTTTTTTAATTTTATAAATATTTTTTTTTTCTCAGAAACTTAAAAAGTGAAGATACAAAAAAAATCATTTAGATAAAGCTACTAGTAACTTAGTAACTTATGAATTGAAAAGGATTAATTCACAACCTACTAAGTGACTTATGAATTAAAAAAATTTAAGTCATGAGCAAGTAAGTGACTTATGAATTAAAAAAAAAATAATTCAGAACGTACTAAGTGACTTATGAATTAAAAAAAAATTAAGTCATGTGCAAGTTAGTGACTTGTGAATTAAAAAAAATTTAATTCATAAGCTTGTTGGTAGATTGGAAATGTCTAAGCTTGTTTTGACTTAAATTTTTTTTAATTATTAACGAAAGTAGAGCTCATGCTTTTGTGTGCCGTAAAATTATCATGCTAGCTTATAAATTTTCCAATTAATAATTTTGTAATCAAAATTCATCCATTAGTATATGAATTGAATTTTTTTTAATTCATAAGTCACTAGCTTGCTCATGAATTGAATTTTTTTAATTCATAAGTCACTTAGTAGCTTATGAATTAATTTTTTTTTTAAATCATAAGTCACTAACTAACTTAGAAATTATTTTTTTTTAATTCACAAGTCATCTACAGACTTCTGACTTATGGATTTTTTAATTCAAAAATTTGCAACGCTATGTACAACTGAATTTTATAATTTTTGTATGCTAAGGCTTTTCAACAATTTAAATTTGTGTATTAAAATTTTCAAAAATATTTTTTTTTTTTTGATTTCTTAAAAAGCTTCAAAATTTGTTTTTCAAAACTCGATATTTTGAAAACCCCATACTAGATTTTTTTAAACTTCATAAATGAAAGTTTTTTAATATAGTCTACAAGAACTGAAAACAATTTTTTTATTTTACCTAAAAAACAGGTCCCACCATACAAATTTAAAAAATTTTAAAAATGATTTTCAAAAATCGTATTTTTTCTCGAAAACGGCGCCTAGAATTTTGATAAATTGTGTTCTTTCAATAAATTCTTTTGATCTTTAATTTGATAAAAACATTTTGAAATTAAGATATTACAGCTTGTACCTACCATAGAACCATTTTTTCAAATTTTGAATTACTCATTATGGACATAACGTATTTTAATGACATTTTTAATAAAGATGTTTCTCAAAAATTAAAAAAAACATAGCATTTCGAAACTTTTGGAAGAAAAGAAAAATTTTTTTGAAAAATTCGATATCTCAAAATCGGCTTACCTAATTTGTTTTTCTGATTTATTTTTCATTCGTAGAATAATAAAAATTTGAATTGACGCACCAAAATTATTAATTAAAAAAACTTTAAAAATTTTGTATATAAAAGCTAGTTTTTTCGAAATTCAAATTTTCAAATTTTTGCATAAATTCATATTTGCATAGCATTCTGTTTTTATCTCTTACCACCAAAATAATTTAAGAAATAAATTTGATCCTTATTAACCGTTCTCTTTAATAACATACGTTCGTTTTTAGAAATCCTAGTCTATTATATAGGAGCAAGTTCGAACGACCAGTCGTTCATTTTATTTTGAATTTTTTTTAATTCATAACATAAGTCACATACATAAAAGGTTGCGAATTATTTTTTTTAGTTCATAAGTCACTTGGTCATGACTTATTTTTTTTTTAATTCATAAGTCGCTTAGTAGGTTCTTAATTAATAATTTTTAATTCATAAGTCACTAAGAAGGTGATGATATAATTTTTTTTTTAATTCATAAGTCACTAACTGACTTCTGATTGAAATATAATTCATTAGTCAGTAACTAGCTTATAAATTAAAGCCGAGCTTAAGCTAACAAGTGTCTTAAGCTTTTGCAACCATTTTTCGCTATGGCTTATGAAATAAAGCTAAATTTTGGTTATTTAACGTCACGCATAAAGCATATTTCTTTAGTTATGTACTCGTAAAAAGTAGTTTTTATTTCTTTATGTATGGAAACGATTAAAAAAACATAAAATGTATGCTTAATTTTTTTTTGTAGATTGAATCAGATTTTAACAAAATGTTTGGGAACAAGGACACTATTCTGGATAGTACCAAGATGACTGAGTTTTGCAATATGATGCTCAAAAACGTTTTCCCGGAACTGATTGCAAACACCGAGATACGGAGTAAATTACAGGATTTCAACTTAAAGTGCATGTCCGATCCCCATACGAGCACTATTTCTAAAAGTTTGTAATCAAAAAAAAACATGAATAAATTATTATCTATAACTTATCAAAAATGACATGTATTATATCGTCGTCTTTCTATGAAAACTCCATAAGGCCATGTTTTGTTTTTTGAGACATTTGCATTTAAACTTGGAAATTAATATACGAAAATCAAAAAATTATCAGAATAGCACGATCTTGAGCTTCAATTGAAGAATGGACTTGGCGTAGCCATTGTGCAATAAAATAGATAAGAATTAAGTCAATTTTTTTGTAAATAGACTTAAGGAGTTTTCATAAAACGACGACGATATATAATTTCTTTTCTTTTTATGTAGTTAGAAATTATTATCTAAATGCCAATTAAGCCTTACTATCATAAACACCTTATTTTTATTTTAGATTCTAGAGTCGCCATGGTTTTTACGCACTTGCATTATCTCTTGCCACCAAGCGGCAGGGAAAGCAAAAAGCGTTTCACGGTTGCAGATAGCCAAGAAGCATCAATAAGAGTTTTCAGTCTACAGCAAGACTACAAAGAACATCAAAATGCATTGGCTGCCTCAACCCTGCAATCCCAACCACCAGTAATAACAATAGTTGGCTCGATAGAAAAAGTTGAAGAAATCCATGTTGATTTTGACAACTGCCACTTTAAGTTATTCACATTCGAGCGCGCAATTGATGTATGCCTGAAAACATTCTTCTCGTTAAATATTGCATACCCAAAGCAATGCGAAAGCTTCTGGGAATTTATAGACCTATACTTCTACCAAATCAACAAAGCCGGAACAAACTCAAAAGTTCGTTCATTATTGAAATTCCTGAAGTCCAAATCAGCCCAAAATGATGATATGCAAGCAAACACTCCGTAAAAGATTTTATATATTTTTATTATAAATCTTCCATTAAAATATCTTACCATCGGTATTTAGTAGATATGATAATGCTTTAAAAATGTATAATGTTATATATTTTTATTTGATTTCAAAAAAACTGGTAATTTATGTTTTAGTTTTTAAGTATACATTTTAGTATTTTAAAAGCTTGCAATTATGAAAGCATTTATTAATAAGACTGTTAGGTTTAACATCAATAAAAACTAATATTTTATAATAATTTTTACGCTTCATTTTTTATTTTTATAAAGGTCAATTGCTTCGATTTTGTTTCTTCCTTGGGTGGATTTCTTTTCTTTTCGTTTTCTATAGATTTGGGTGCCAGTAAGACTTAAGATGGTAAGTATAAAAGCTATAAAATAATTGAATTAAGCATTAATTAATTCTTTAATGAGAAATTTCTCCCATACAGATACAGATGCATTTGACCAAGTGAAATACAATTTCTGATAGATACTACCATTCGTCTGGCAGTTGATACCAGAAAATGTTCATATTTTCGCAACTTTTTTCTGGCATCTACTAATAGGATAATGGTAGTTTTTACTGGGAATAGTGTTTTTCTGGTACAATGTATCTTTTACTCTGGTAGTATCTACCGGGAATTTTATTCTTCCCGATAAATACTATCACTCTGCTGGTACCTACTACCAGTACAAATATCGTTTATTCTGGTTGAATGTACCAGAGTGCTGGTAACATACACCAGGGTTGCCGATATTTTCACTGGTTGTAGGTACCAGGAGAGTAGTAGTATTAAGCAGGAATTTTTTTTCCTGCTTAATACTACCACTCTCCTGGTACCTACTACCAGTAAAACAATCGTCAATCCTGGTATATTAAACCAGAATTCTGGTACATTTAACCAGGAAAAAAAATATTCCTGGTAAGTATTACCACTTTCCTGGTTCCTGCTACCAGTAAAAACATAAAAAATCCTGGTATATTCTACCAGAATCCTGGTACATTTAACCAGGAAAAAAAAAAATATTCCTGGTAAATACTACCACTTTCCTGGTTCCTGCTACCAGTAAGAACATAAAAAATCCTGGTATATTCTACCAGAATCCTGGTACATTTAACCAGGAAAAAAAGTATTCCTGGTAAATACTACCACTTTCCTGGTTCCTGCTACCAGTAAAAACATAAAAAATCCTGGTATATTCTACCAGAATCCTGGTACATTTAACCAGGAAAAAAAATATTCCTGGTAAATACTACCACTTTCCTGGTTCCTGCTACCAGTAAAAACGTAAAAAATCCTGGTATATTCTACCAGAATCCTGGTACATTTAACCAGGAAAAAAATATTCCTGGTAAATACTACCACTTTCCTGGTTCCTGCAACCAGTAAAAACGTAAAAAATCCTGGTATATTCTACCAGAATCTTGGTACATTTAACCAGGAAAAAAAATATTCCTGGTAAATACTACCACTTTCCTGGTTCCTGCTACCAGTAAGAACATAAAAAATCCTGGTATATTCTACCAGAATCCTGGTAGATTTAACCAGGAAAAAAAGTATTCCTGGTAAATACTACCACTTTCCTGGTTCCTGCTACCAGTAAAAACATAAAAAATCCTGGTATATTCTACCAGAATCCTGGTACATTTAACCAGGAAAAAAAAGTATTCCTGGTAAATACTACCACTTTCCTGGTTCCTGCTACCAGTAAAAACATAAAAAATCCTGGTATATTCTACCAGAATCCTGGTACATTTAACCAGGAAAAAAAAATATTCCTGGTAAATACTACCACTTTCCTGGTTCCTGCTACCAGTAACAACGAAAAAAATCCTGGTATATTCTACCAGAATCCTGGTACATTTAACCGGGAAAAAAAATATTCCTGGTAAGTATTACCACTTTCCTGGTTCCTGCTACCAGTAAAAACATCGAAAATCCTGGCATATTCTACCAGAATCCTGGTACATTTTACCGGAATCCTGGTAGATTTTACCAGGAAAAATGTATTATCCCTGGTAAATATGACCATTCTCCTGGTAGCAGGAACCAGAAAAAAACTAAACATTTCTGGTAATTGCTACCATTTTCCTGGTAACAGGTACCAGGACACAATTTATATTTTCATGGTAGATTGGACCAGGAGGGAGATACATACTACCAGGATTTCTGATTTAATTATTTCGGAGGGGAAATTTTTATTCCTTGTATTGGCTACCAGGATGTCTGGTATATTGTACCAGATGTCTTGACGGAATCTAGTTATCCGGTAATCTGGTAGAATAATACAGGAAATTTGATAACAGTGACCAGGAAAATTCTTTGAGTGTAGGATTGAGAATGACTCGAAAGTATACAAGACCAGACAAGACCAAGACGAAGCTCATGGAGAACTTTTTGCAGTGAAATTGAAGGAACAAACGAATCTGCTAGTCTAAGAAAAATTCTTTCCAAGAATTCAATCCCTCTTGGATCTCTTAAAACGCCCACTGTGTGCTGGACCGAAAACTGCAATGAGACTCTTGAGCACCTGATAAATACTCACTTCCCGGGTTGCGGGTTAAATGACAGCAACCCAGAAACAGAGTCCTACACGGAACACATTGTACCATCGGATAACGGATGAAAAGATCAGATGGGCAATCTATTTCTTTTCTCTGTATAAATCGCCTGGCCTTGATGTCATCTTCCCAATGATCAATGATGCTACAGAAAAGAGAAATCCAAATAATATCGCTCCTGAAAAATATATTCCTTAACAGTTTAAAATGGGGATATGTTCCTTTATAATGGCGCGAAGTCAAGGTGGTTTTCATTCCAAAAGCTAGCAAGCCCAGTCATACAGAAGCAAAAGATTTCAGGCCAATCAGTCTGACATCGTTTGTTCTTAAAAACGTTTGAAAGACTGATAGACCTACATATTCGCGGCACTCTGAAACTGGTTGATTTATCCCCAGCTCAACACGCCTACACAAAAGGGAAGAGTGTAGAAACGGCATTCAGAGCGTTGTTAGCACGATTGAGAAGACACTGAGTGACAAAGAATATACCCTTGATGCGTTTCTTAATATTGAAGGAGCTTTCAATAACGGGAACAATAAAGTGGTAAAGGCAGCTCTAGTAGACAATAAAATTGATAATTCGATAATAGGTTGGGTTATGTTCATGTTAAAGAACAGGCAAATTAACTCGGAACTGACGGGGATTTAGATGAGAGTATCCACATCCAGGGCACCCCACAGGGGGGAGGTCTCCCACCACTCCTTTGGCTGCTGGTTATGAACACAATCCTCCTTAATCTGAAACATTGTGGATGATCTTGCGTTATTATCAACGGGTAAATTCTTACCCACTATTAGCGAACAGATCGAATACGCTCTTTCTAAGGTTAGTAGATGTACTAGAAAGTGTGGCCTGATGGTCAACTAGTCAAAAACAGAATTAGTCCTTTTTACAAACAAAAGGAAAATACCAAGCTTCAGAATACCTTCAATTGAAGGCACCCTGCTAAATATTTCAGATCAGGCAAAGTATCTTGGTGTGATTCTTGATGATGGTGTGAACCCAAAAATTATCAGGTGGATGTATTTGGCGATAATCAGATAAATACTAACTTATGGTAATTTGGTATGGTAGAAAGCAACGGAAAAAAGCACGAACCTCAAAAATCTGACAAGAGTACAGAGACTTGCGTGCATTGGAATTACGGGTGCCATGAGATCCACACCAACTGCAGGATTAGAGGCGATACTTAACCTGAAACCCCTAGACCTTTTCGTACAAGAATCTGCAGCATATAGCGCCTTAAGACTAAGCCAGACTAATACCTGTAAAAACAGCATAATAAGACATGCTCAAATTCTTCAGAAATATTTGGGTGATAGTATCAGTGCAGATTATACAACACGCGAACTTGACTTTTATAAACCATTCCAAACTGCCTTTCCAAGCAGAGAAGAATGGCTAAACAACCAACCCTACACCAGTGAATCAGCAATAGTAATCTATGCTGATGGCTCGAGTTCGATTCTTAGCCGCTGCAAGAAAGTTTTTTTCAGGGGTGTACTGCCTCTTACGAGGAATTGACAAATTCTCCAAGAGTATATCTTGTCATGGAAAGTGCTGCTCATAAGCCGTTCGGAATCGGCATAAAATTGTAGGTCCCCTCTGTTCCTGGTAACACGCACACAGGAATGGTTGAGAGATGCAAGTCACTAGGTCCTGGTTCACTCCGAGCTGTTGCACCACCAAATTTAAAAAAAGATGGCTCCAAAATGGACACGGGTGTTGGTGCAGGCTCAGAACCTCTTGAGCTAACAACTCACTTATGCTCCCAGATTATAGTAGTGTCTTCCAAACGGAGGTTCTGGCAGTGACAACAGCTGCTAGACAGGTATCAATGATGGCGATATCACGGGCTGGTATCACCTTTTACAATGATAGCCAAGCGGCAATAAAAGCGATTTCTGCCACTGTGATAAAATCGAAGCTTGTCTCTTGCTGCCGCGGAGAGCTTAAGGTTCTTGGCACGCAGCACAATATTAGACTTTGCTGGGTACCGGGATACAGCGGAATACCAGGTAATGAAAATGACGATGATTTGGCAAGACAGGGATCAACGCTTGACGCTAGTCAATCAGTGATGGTAAGTATCCCACTCTGCAACATTGAACAGAAACAGATTTAATCCTAAAGAAATCCAATGAAAGTTGGAGTCTACTTGACACCTGTGATACTACTAGGCCTTGCTTTAATAAGCAGAGGACTGACAAAATTATGCAACCTAGTAAGAATTCCCTTAGCTCTCTTACGAGCATAATCACAGGACATACTCGTAATTTACTGAAATATCATAAATTCAAAATGAAACTCAGTACAGAAGACATATGCAGAGGATGTGGTGATGAAGAGGTACATGAAGACATTACCGTTCACTATGCCACCAGAGAAGGAAATGGCTTGGTAGTTAATTTTTTGACATTCTAGAAGATCTTTCCAATATTTCAGGAATTCACATATTGAACTTCGTCAATGCCTCAAAATGGCTTCACTGATTAACAGAATACATAGGTTTTTATCAGAAAACAGTGATTACACTCACGGGTAGCGCAATTGATCTACATTGATCTAAGTGTGATGATAACGACATCAATCGTCAGCCCAACAACCTAACCTAACCTAAGATCTTGTTTCACGCAAATCTGCAGGCCCAGATAGTATACCTCCCAATGTTCTGGAGACGGGTGTTCTTCAACGCCTGCAAGACCATTACCTGAGCTTTTCCCTCTGTCCAACACACCATTTGTCCAGCCAGTCCCTAGAAAAGCCGAATCTTCCTCTCCTTCTTATTACCGACCAATTGCATTTACGTCCCTTCTTCCCAAAGCCTTCGAATCGCTGATAAATCAGCAGCTCAAAAAATATATCGCATACCTGAAGCTTCTTCGTGACCGGAAATACGCCTTTTTTTGCAGCAATCGTTCCACTTGTAATCTGATGGCATGACTCACTGAAGTGTGGAACAGATCCCAACATTATTCGGGAAATTCGATTCATTGTGATCCCCTATTTATAAAAGCAGAGATGCAAGATTTAAAATAATTTCCAGGTCTGCCTGTGGCGTAGAATCCTGTGCCCCCGTTATTCCCAAACCTTATTCAGGTTTTTGAGATAGCTACTTGTTTCTACAGCATTCCACCACACGATTGACCCATAGGTAAGTATGGGATGAACTATCGCCGTGTACATCCACTGGATGAGCTGCGGTCGCATGCCCCACCGTGTACCGAAGGTTTTTTGCATGTGTAGAGAGCGCAAAGTGCTCTTTTCATTCTTTCCTCTGTGTTACGTTTCCATGTTAGCTTGGAATAAAGGATTACTCCAAGATATTTAGCCTTGTTGGAAAGTTTCAGAGGAATATCGTTTAGCTTTGGAGGGGTAAAGTCCTCCAATTTCCTTTTCTTCGTAAACAGGACTAGTTCAGTTTTGGAAGGGTTGATCCCGAAACCGTTTTGTGCTGCCCAAGAAAATAGTTCTTTAAGTGATGATTCCATAATATCTTTGATGGTGGTAAGATATTTACCCGATATCAGAATTACTATGTCGTCCGCACAGGCTACTATTTTAATGCCCTTATTCCTTAATCTTGTAAGAATTTTGTTAACAACAAGGATCCAAAGGAGAGGTGAGATTACTCCTCCTTGTGGTGTACTTCTTGTAACTGCTTTCTCTACAATATTATCCCCAAGCTGTGAGTTAATCACCCTGCCATTGAGCATGTTATAAATCCAGTCTGCAATGGCAGGTTCAACTCCAACTTCTTACAGAGCAGATTTAATGGACTCCGTTTTTACGTTGTTAAACGCTCCTTCGATGTCCAAAAATGCTGCCAGGTTATGTTCTTTGTGCTCGAGATTTTTCTCAATTTGTGACACGTCCTCATGCAACGTAGTCTACACTGACTTACCTTTAAGGTAAACATGTTGGTAGTTGCACAGGTTACTTGGATTGAGAAGGTCCCTAACATGCAGATCAATAATTCTCTCCAGTGTCTTGAGGAGGAACGAAGAGAGACTTATAGGTCTGTAGTCTTTTGCAGTCGAGTATGTCGGTTTTCCGGCTTTTGGATTTTTCCAGCTGATAGGAACGTATCTCCATTTAATACAACTCTTGAAGATTACCCTAAGCCATGAGGTGAATTTCTGTAGAGCGTGTTGAAGAAATGCCGGAATAATCTCATCTGGTCCAGCTGATTTATAGGGTTTGAACGAGTTTATTGCTCACATAATCTTCTGCTCTGTAATAACCTGTTCCGAATCTGGTACTGATTGCAAGATATTTAAGGTTTCTGGTTGCGCAAAACCAGATCTCTCATTATTCTTACAGCTCGGGAAATGCGTTTCCATAAAGAGTTCAAGTGTTTCTTGGCTCGAGTTCGACTACGATCCATCTGGATACTTTATATATCACGGAATCGTGGGATTGAATGTAAGGTTCTTTCGATGTCTTACCACCTCACTTGTGTTCTCAATGGATTCACAGTGTCTAGCCCAAAAGGTTATGGTTACCGATAAAATTTATCCGCTGAAGATGTCTTCCTTTCCGCTAGATTGTATGTGGTAGGGAAGTTAACCAGACACGTCAAAATTAAACATGACAAAACACCATTGCCGAGGACATGGTCCTTGTTTTACCTTAGGCCAGCAGTCCGGATAATCCGACGACAGTAACCCACTAGGTGCACATGAGGGTTTTGGTTGGCACATAACACGTTCATCCGGAAACGTCTCTTTTTTAGCAACCTGACTATTACTAAAATCCTAACTGGCCTCATCATAGATATGTCAGAGTAGCTCTCGTAAAGTGGACACTTGAAAGTTTGCCATTACTGAAGCTGAAAACCCCAAACTTATTTCTATCTAAAGAATTCTTTCCCTACAGTCTTTTCGAGAGCGCCTTTGTGAAAACAAACTTTCGTTTCTGGGTTATTAGTAATGACATCCTACTCCACTTCGATCTGTCGACCATGGAAGGCCCTTCTACAGAACCGAGTTCCGCTTTCGCATAGTTCTAGGTTTCGTCAAAGTTTACACAGGAAAGAGTACATGTATAGTTGAAATAGGAAACAACATCCAAGTCTTGAAAATAATTGACAAATCTATGGACTTTTAATTAACACAGTTCTTTATAAACAGTAGACTCCTGTGGACAGAAAGACCGGATTTTATAAAAATATTAATCATTCAAGTTTTTCTAACAGTTAACTTGCAACAAATACACATTCATTATAATGCAAGTTGAAAAATCTCTTCAAATGAAACCAGCTTTTGAAGAAATGCTAACCCAATTTCTTATCATTTCCATCTTGAGTGAAATTCAATTCCGAACAAATCCTTGACACGCAATAAAAATGGAAACCAAGACATCAGTATAATTATACCCAAATAACATTCATTCGGATCATGTCCCATTTAAGCACGGTCTTCGCATGCTCCAACAGCTCCACAAAATAAAAACCGATATTCTTAAGTTTCAGCAGTGACAGCGCGCCCGTGTAGGCGGTCCGAATGTCGACCGTATAAATTCCAAAATCACCGATGCACGAACATATACCGATTAAAGCGGGCACGCATTGTTGTAGCTGTATATTCGCTCCTCATGCGAACATGCAGAACATGCAATCCTGCCCCTGACTCTGGCCTCCACACAAAACTAAACAAATTTGCGCATTCCACGGACTGCTCTGGAATATACTTTGGCATGCCACCGCCGGGATACTTGCCAGGCAGCAGGCTCGTTAGGTGACATAGAATTTATGTGTCCAAGTAAATGGTGCACCGATTACACTCCATAAAGCCTGTAGGCGGCAGGATCAAATGGTCAAAGCGACTAATTTCTCAAGGCATTACTTTTAAACTCATAAAACTCGGCCCTGCCCTAAGCGAATGCCAATCAGCGGGCTTGACCCTATTGGTATATAACCATCAATCGTTGACGTTGGCCTAATGTCTGAGTGTGACTTGCACTTAATTCCCGATAAAGAAGTATCCCAATCCAGTCTTCAGTCCTGGTATGAAAATAAACTCTGGATACTCTAATCGGTCGGATAGTGTTGCGGTTCGGAAATGTCCCACATTTCTGTCCAACACTCCGTCCACATCGTTATTGTGTTCTGTCATAAACATAAACACACATTTGTGCGCCCACCATCGTCATAATCACAGCTCCGCAACGGAATCCCAGTCAAGGAACCCGCCAAACCGATATAGAAAAGCACTCCAATTCTGTGTGAGTATGGGCCAAAAACAAAGCGGAATATCGCTGCCAGTTAAACTAATGGCTTACAAATTCGCACAAGCCAGCAGGCGCTACATTAGAGGCTGGTGACGCTACGCTGCGCTGCGCTGGTTGTGCACCATGAAGTGCTGGTGGTGAGACAGGTGAGGTTTAGAGGCAACTCCCGCCCGTTGACGACGCTATTTAGAATCCACCGCATTAGAGCAGAGGTCACACGGTGTAGGAAGTATAATATTGTGAACGGATTGTGATGAAATTTATGGCTGCGATTGAATGACGCCTCTAAGGCGTTTCTTCACATGCAACAGAAGAAGTTATTCGTATAATTGATTTGTGCCCTGTTGAAGGCGTTTTGTCAGTAACTAATGGAATTTCATCCAAGCGATGAGCTATGGATGATAAATGAATAAAATGAAATTTGTTAAGAATTTATTAAACAATGATGCAGCGCTTTGAAAAGGCTATAATTTAATAGAAGGAAAGTGATCTGTCACTCTTTATGGGAAATCAAATTGTTTCATTTGATTTATAGCTGTGCTAATTCTCGGTAAGTGCGCTGAAGTAGATAGGAAAGTTTTTTTTAAGTAATGTAGCAGCGTTCTTGTAAGCATAGGGAATTCAAGTCCCGACTTCAATATGACGCTTTGAAAGGATGTGTGCGACTTCATCTTCCCACATTTTAAGATTGCGAAATTTTCCAGAAATGGTTCAATAGCAGCGATGCACCTAATACACTAAGTCTACGAGTAATTAAATAAAATAAAATGCACAACTGCTCTTGTGTTTAAGATACTAAGAATTTAAAAAATGAATGTTATTAGTTATATTAAAATTTTTTGTATTAAATTAAAGATCGTAAGAATTAATCGAAAGAATCAAAATTTTATCAAAATTCTAGTTGCCGGCCGTTTTCGAGATAAATCTACTAGCAACTGAGGCCATACTGCTTTAGACAATACAACGGAGAAATACAACACAGAAAGAAAGAACAAATGAAGAAACACATGTCAACAGCACACGGTTACGGTTAATATTTGAACGGTCCCCCATCTAAGTACCAACGCATATTGATGCTTGCTTTCGCTGATCGATGGGAAGCAATGCTTCCATAAAAGCCAAGGACGTTGGCAGCAGGTAAATCAACTTTCTGTCTCACATCTTGTAGATTGTATTAAGAAACTTTTGTATGTAAAGTTTAAATAAAATCGAGCATGGGGCTTTCGAAATATTGAGTTTAAAAAAATATTTGTTTTTTTAAGCCCAAACAATTTTTTTTTTTTGAAAGTATGAATGCACAAACTTTCGGGGAGCTTTAGCATACAAAAATGATCAAAATTGGCTGTACCGTTTTTGATTTTAAAAATTTTGATTTTATCAAAAAAATCGTTCCAAAGGAGGTAACATTAATAAATCATTTTTCTAAATTTTTTCAACCATTAAGAAATTCGTACCTTAATGTTGGTCTTAAAAAAAAGGAAATAAAATGCACGACTGGGTCGCACGATCTTCCTAGACTTGGAATTTTAAAAACTAATAGCGCAAAATTTTAAACAGCCTATTATTAAGGTATTAGTATGATACTATGTACTTAACAATTTGCTAACTTTATGGTAGTTTACTAACTCACTCTTAATTTTGAACATTTTCTAACAGTTTTCAGTGAATATTAGAGGAGGTCGGTCGATGTCCTAGTGCCGTGCTCTGTATCCGTTCGTAATTCTGCCTCCGTCCCCGTTCCCGTCGCAGACGCATTTATATTTAAATATAAACAAAAAAAATACACAATACACACTAAATACACAAAATCAAACAATACAAAAAAAAAAAAACAACACACATTAAAATAGACAATTTTAATTAACAAAATTATAACAACACTCAATATATAAAACGAAACCAATAGGAAAACCAACAACAACAAACAAAAAAACACTCATACCTAGGGGATAACAACAAAAAAGACCTATGTTTGTCAGAGCACAGTAAGTGACATTTTCCTTTCTCCTCTTCTTTTTTCCTACAGTTGTGTGGCTTAGCGGGTGCATGCATTGTGCTGAGCTTAGGTATATAAGCTCTCTCAGTGTTTGCATCTGCTGGGTCGTACGATAACAGATGTATAGAGAATTACTGTTCTGATTGGTAGGGTTCGGATCGATTCAACGTCACTACTAAAGGCATAACACTTTTTAGTGATGTTGTGTTAAAACGACTTTTTATTAGTCTTACACAGTGATTTTCTTAGATTTCGTCTGTTTTGGTTTTTGTTATTTTTTTTATATTGCAATGGCTGGTTATTTTAGAGTAGACTATTGTAATATTCGTGGGCTGAGAGCGAATTTTCTGGCTGCGTATATCCACACTGTTTCTAACAGGCCAGCTGTTTTGGCACTGAGTGAAACCCAAGTAGGTGAGGATTCCGATCCTACTGAATTTTGTATTCATGGGCATAGCTTGGTGCCATTATTCTTTTCCCACCATGGTCTCGCCATTTACATTAGGAATGATGTTGCATATCAGTTCTTACCACAATATGGTCGCTGCACCAACTCCTTCTTCAATTTTATGTGGTTTAAATATTCCATTAATAAGCACATCATTCACTATTGTTTTGTTTATCGAAGCCCAAATCTGGATAGAGTTTCAACTTCTCACGAATTTGATACTCTGTCCGACTCCATCCTAAGAATTGTTTCCCTGTATCCTCACACTGAAATCGTTATTACGGGCGATTTCAATGTTCACAATTCTTCTTGGCTTCTTCATTCAGGCCAGACAACAACCGAAGGAATGTGTGTTGAGATTTTTGCTGAGTTTAACCACCTTACTCAGCTTGTCAACGAGCCTACTCGAATATCGCACGTTAATGGCAGAAAATACTCTTGACTTGTTTCTTACCTCTGACCATGATAAATACACAATAAGTATATTGACGCCTCTAGGCACATCTGACCATAGTGTCATCTGCAAATTTCTCATGTCAAACAAATCCAGTTAGAGAAAGAGCTCCTAGAAGAACCCTATGGCAGTACGAGAAAGCCAACTGGAACGGTTTGAATAACTTTTTCAGGATCTTTAACTGGTCACTATGCTTCCTCGATAGTGACGTAGATTCCAGCGCAGATATGATAACTAACATAATTCTTTTGCGAATGAGAAATTTTATCCCGAATAGGGTTAAAAGTATGAGACCCAAAAATAAATCATGGTTTGATTTGAGGGATGGTAAGCGCGATATTATTCTGAAGAGGTGTTCTTCCACGCTAGCAAAACCCCTGCTTAAGCTTTTCAATCTATCCTATTCTTCTGGGCTCGTTTGACTCTTATTCTCCCTCAAATTATCGACCGATCGCACTAACGTCCCTTCTTTCCAAGGTCATGGAAACGCTGATTAATTTTATCAGCTCAAGAAATATCTTGAAGAACGAAAGCTTCTTAATGACCGGCAATATGGCTTTCGTAGCAATAGGTCCACTGGTGATTTGATGGTTTATCTAACCAAAAAGTGGAACAAATCTTTACATTGTTTCGGAGAAAGTAAGATTATTGCACTTGATATTTCAAAGGCATTTGATAAAGTCTGGCATCTTGCTCTTTTATCGAAAATGCATGCTTTCGGCATCGACGAATCCCTACTTCTTTGGATTAGAAATTTTCTTTCGAACCGTTCAATACAAGTTGTACTAGACACATTCAAGTCTGAAACCCACAATATAAATGCTGGTGTGCCCCAGGGCTCCGTTTTGTCCCCAACCCTCTTCCTCATTTTTATTAATGATCTCCTGTCTGTAACTTCTAATCCAATTAATTGTTTCGCTGACGATAGTACTCTTAGCTTTTCATATTCGTTTTCAGACTCACGTCCCTCCTCTTCGGATGTGGAACTGCAACGACAAAATATGATAAGTTCATTAAATCACGACCTAAACAGCATTGTACAATGGGGAATATGAAACCGCGTCGAATTTAATGCTTCGAAAACTCAATGCTGTCTTGTATCGTTAAAGCGTAATATACCCCCCTTGCCCCTATCTATGAGTGATACTAGCATCAACGAAACTGAACATCTCGATATTCTCGGTATGTGCATCACGAACCACCTCTTGTGGAACGATCACATACGCGATGTTGCCAAAAATGCCGCAAGATGTTTGGGTTTTCTGAGACGGTGCAAGAAATTCTTCTCTCCTTCTGATCTGGCTACAATCTATAAAACCTATATACGTTCTAAACTTGAGTATAACTCCCATCTATGGGCTGGTGCTCCAGTAACTTACTTAACTCTGTTGGACAGTATTCAAAGAAGAGCCTTTAAAATGATTGGTGACAATAACATCATTGGCTCATTTACGTCACTCCAACATCGTCGTAATGTTTCTTGCCTCATCCTTTTTTACCGTTATTTTAACGGACTTTGCTCTAGTGAAATAGCCAGGTGCATTCCTCCCCTTAAACAATTCAACCGTAATACACGCACTTCTAGGAATGCCCATCAATTTACCCTCGAGCCCAACTTCGGTCGTATTGTGAAGTACAGAGATTCGTTTTTTAGCCGTACTACGCGAATGTGGAATTCCTTAATACGTTCTGTCTTTCCCAGTCATTGCAGTGTTCAAGAATTCAAAACCAATGTACACCGATACCTCCTTTCTAACCCCTCCCTTTTTTCCTAATGCTCACGCTGTGTCTTTGACATATTAAAGGTATAAAAAAAACCTTTGAGGGTGCGCTAATTATAAATTAAAAAAAAAAATAAAAAATACACGAACCTTTTTTGATGTATGCAAATGTCAAAAAGTCATATGAAGATAGCACGATACTACAAAAATAAAGTATATATTCAATGGCGCAAAATTTTAATTGAATTAGTACGATGCTAAAGCTGTTTTAGTATGATACTAGGTTAAAACAACGAATTTGCAAATTTTAATCGAATATAGCATCATACTTTCTCTACCCTTTTATTAAAGTTAAAATCATCGAATACCTACCTACTTTATTTTTTTAGTATAGTGCTAGCTTTATATGACTCTTTGACATAGGTATACAAACATCAAAAAAGGTTCTAGTACGGGAGGTAGCGCTATAGTTGACCAAGTCATTTCATATTGGCTGAAAATCATAACAATAATAGTTTTCCCCTAACACATAACAGATCTGAACGTCAGCTGCTCCGAAAGCGGTGGAGCTAAAGGAGACAGCATGAAAAAGTCACTGCTATATTCGATTAAAATTTGCAAATTCGTTGTTTTAACCTAGTGTCATACTAAAACAGCTTTAGCATCGTACTAATTCAATTAAAATTTTGCGCCAATGTTATTACAGGAAACTGTTCATATGGATTTAATAAATTTTTTAAATTCTTTTAGTAGTAAGAGACGTTGTAGTGGTTTTATAAAAAAATAAGCTTTTATATATAAAAATTTTAAAAGAATTTTAAGAAAAAAATTTGGTACGCAAACTTTAATTTTTCTTACTGTATCTACGCATAAAAATTAAATTTCCAAAAGAAATATTGAGCCGCTTATGAAATATCGAATATTCAAAATAAAAAATGTTTTTTTTTTTTTTTTCAAAAACCAAAAAATATTTTTTCTTAAGTTTTGAAATGCAATGTTTTTTAAACTTTTTAGAAGCATCTCTATATAAAATTTCATTAAAATCCGGTATGTCAATAATGAGTAATTCAAAATTTGAAAAAATTGTTCTATGGTAGGTACAAGCTGTAGGTATTAACGAAAGGTTTTGGAGAATTTTGTGTGTTATAAAATTATCATGCTAGCTTATAAATTTTCCAATTAATAATTTTTTAATCAGAATTCATCCATTAGCTTGTGAATTAATTTTTTTTTTAATTCACGAGTCACTTAGTAGATTGCGAATTATTTTTTTTTAATTCATACATTACTTACTTGCTCATGACTTAAATCTTTTTAATTCACAAGTCACTTAATAGGTTCTGAATTATTTTTTTTTAATTCATAAGTCAGTAACTAGCTGCTGAATTACTTTAGTAAGTCACCCACTAGCTTGTGAATTAAAGCCAAGCTTAAGCTAAAAAGTGACTTAACCTTTTGTAACCCCGGTTTTAAATAATAGTGGTAGTTCATTTGTATAAAGTATTAACAAAATGGGTCCCAGTTTGGAGCCTTTTGGAACGCCATATAGGGTAGGTTTTTCTTCATTCAAAAATTGGTGTTACCTAAACCTTAATCGACCTATCAGTAAGGTAGCTTTTGAGCCAGTCTGATAAGTATCCTCTGATACCATTTCTGTTGCTGAAGTCTATGAGCAGGATAAATAACCTGGCTGCGGATGCGTTCACTAAGCCATTACCGAGACCTTTGCATTATCGTTGTACAAGGGATGCGGGGATAAAAGCATAGGCGTGGTAAGACTTATGAATATCAACTAAGCACTTTAACACTTTGCTAAGAAAACTTGTTTTGGATTAAGTTAGTTTTCTATATTGTCAATCTATTTTTAGTTGTATTTTCATCCAGTAAATTAATTTCTATTTGTTCGTTAATAAATAAAGTTTCTCTTAAATATAATACCTAATAACAATTCACAGTTTTTTCACTAAATACAATCAGACTTGATTCTTTACCGGAAATTGTGTCGTGTAAATTAGGTCTCTTAATATTCTTATACACTCCATTATATAACAGAATTCCATTAAATTTATTATGAAAAATCAATTAAAACATTATATATGTATGTACAATAGGTTGCATAGTCACACTTTTAAAAACTTGTGTTTTAAACATTTGAACTGGCGCATTTCCGCACTTTGTCACTTAAACACTTTTAACACTTAATATGCTTCCATTGTTATCCTGCGTCAAGAATGCTATTTGATTTGCGAGCTAAGTTGCGAGCAAAATTGTATCACGATTCCCTTTGAGAACTTCGTTTACACTCTGGTGCAAAAAGGCCATTCCTGGTGATGGAAAATTTTATTATATCACTCAGACCATAAATTCAACAGAATCTATGGCAGATTGACATATTGCTGTTCGTGACGAAATAAAGGGCTTCCGTTTCAATTGATGCTCTAGTCACATCACGTCTACGTTAAAGTCCAATTGACAAGCGTAGAACGACGGAGGCGACACGACGCCAACCACTTGACTATTCACCCATCAGAAAGGTGCTCCTGCGCATCTTTCAGTGCCATAATCTTGTGGAATTTATTACTCCTTATAGGTATAAGAGCTATTTAAATAGTTTGTCCCATGTAGAGTTATTGATAATTTTTTTTGTGTACATCGGGCAAAAAATTTCCCAAATATGGATCGTTAATATGACGTTTATAAGCTCACGAACAGATCTTTTTCTATGCGCTTGAAGGTTCATGGAATACCATCGATATGAATATCACATGAAGAGCAGAAATAGAACTTAAAAGAATTGGAACAACTGTCTCAGCTCCACGGGGTATTATGTTATTTCCCATAAAGAACGATGTCGTAGGTATGAATTCGTAATTTTGGAATTTTCTTATGAGATTTTTTCCATTAAAAAGAAGAAAACTAAATCCATATTCGTTAAGGACTTGCCAACAGACCTGCTGTACATTTAAGTTGAAGATAATTTATGGAATCTTGAGAACTCACTACTACGCCGTAGCAAATGGTCTTCTTGCAAAAACTGACCCATAAATTATTAAGGCCCAGCTGATCGCAAGTCCACCGAAATTCCCTTTGATAAACTTTCAACCTATTTCACTAGTCTAGGAGTTGCTCAACTTTATCACAAACGGTCATCAAACACTTTGTCAAGTCAACTGAATCTCTTCACAAAACACAATCCATTGCACTTCGAGAGCTTGTTAGTGGAGTTGGTGGAGTTTCGCCGATTCCAAGCGATGACACGTCAAAGTCATGTTTGCCTACCAAGTCTATCATCATCTTCCACAGTCGACCGCTGTCGAAGTTGAAGTTGATGTTGAAATTGAAGTTGCTCGCGGACATAACAATGAGCTTCGAGCCCAGAAAGAGTATTTCACATCTTAAACCGGTGCCGGTGAGTTGCATTTCGGTTTTCAGATTAAGGGTGGTGGTGTTGTTGTGCCAGTTGAGCTTGTTCCATACCTCATCCATGTAATGAATGCAAACGAGTCGCGATTAATCTGGCATCGTGAAAACACAAACGACACAACAAGCAAATGAAGCATCGAACTGGTGTTGTTGGAGCAGACAGGGGGCGGATTACGAAGGTGCACATTGACAGCGGGCCAATTTGATTAGGGAATCAACAATAACACACGGCCTCGACGAAGGAACGAGAATATACAAAAACTCTTTGACTCTTCATTTAGGATTCGGGTTCGGATTCAAATTCCGCTGGATGGTTTGATCAATTTTAATGGTTCCATTGCACCGCTGCTGGAATGGTTAATGTGACCTGGGCACAGAAGTTGTTCCGATTGCCTTTACAATATACAGCTGCTCCTGATGCCTGGGCTGTTGTGGTGCTCTTCCGCTGGCTCGATGCTACAATATTTCTCTAATTTGCATTCGATTTGGTGTCGGAGATGCTTGTGGCGTTGGCCCGTAATGAGGATAAGGAGCTGGAGTGTGGTGCCTTTTTCTCACCTGATGGCTGGCAGCCAATTTATCGAAAAGTTCGAATTCATTATTCTTTTTGTTTCGACATTTTGAGGAACAGCAGCGGCGCGGAATTCACACTGATCTAAGAGGTTCTTCGACTTCCTTGCCGGCTATGGATGGTGTTTAAGATTCTAATTGGATGTGTTAGCTGGCATGAGGTTGATTTTTTTTTGTGTGTTGCTTCAGCCGAATTGTGTTCTTTCAAGTCTTCTTGGCAGCTCCTTCGACGGGTCTTATAACAAAGAAGAATGTAATAGCTTAGGTCTCAGTGTATTTTGTTGATAGTGATTTGAGATCCATGAGTGATTCATGATGTGATAATATAACTTTTCGTTAAGAGACTTATGTATAACTTTAGAATTTTCCTTGGAGAAAAAATGTCCTTTTCTTAAATTGCTAAAACAATTATGGTTTCTTTATAAGGACATTAAAGTTGTTGTTATTTGAATACAAAATCACTCTCAAACGATCTGTCAATGTCAAAACGTTATCGTCACTTAGTATTTATTTTACACCTTTGTCATAGTGAAGTTCACGAACCAGCAACTCTTGCAACTCTTGCGAATTATCACTAGTAATCTTTTGAGTTGGTGTTGTTGTTTTTTTTTTATTTCGAAAAAATGCCACGTACTGTTATTTTTGGTATTAAAAAATAATAAAAAATGTGTTGTGTGTTGTTGGGGAATAATCAAGGTCTGTAGCCAGATATACACTGTTCAAATGCATGACAAGCACGTGTAAGTGTATTAGTGAAAAAATTACACGTATAGATTGGGTGTAGGCTTGATGCAAAATCAAAATCTTTCGATTTTCCTTCAAATAAGGGAACTGCATTGAAACCTCAAGCAGAATTTACTAATACACTTGCATATGCTTGTCATGCATTTGAACAGTGTATGTAAATCTGGCTTTACGAAAATCGACAGGGTCTTTCAGGATGCAGCTGAACTGTCAAACAGAATTGTGAGACACATATTTTCTAAAGTTTGAAAAATTTCTCGTGTTTTTTTTACGGAGCTTGGCTTCTCATATAAACAGTTTTCCAAATTATGCTATGGTGGCGGCATCTGTTAAATATGAGTGTTTGTAAGTGCAAAACTGCAAACGACTGTCATGTAGAGGGCCATAGGTTCGATTCGCGTGTATTATCTCTTGCGTGCAAGTGCCAATCCTCCAAGAGTCTCTCTTATAATGAAAATTGCTGCTCATCAGCCTTTCGGAGCTGGAAGAAAATGGTAGGTTCCCTAAGTTCCTGCTAATCATCATACAGCAATGGTGGTTGAGAGTTGTCTCGCAATTTTGTACTACAGCCTAAGCGGCTTGGGGGATTTTCTTTCAAATTGGTATCATTTCCAAATTTTCCCCCACAAGAATTTTTCTGTTTTTAAAACCAAAAATAGCAGTGTACATGCCATAAGATTTTTCACGGTTCCTGCTTTTTTTAAGACCAAAACTAACAGTATCTGCCATTATGTTCTTAACTTGCGACTCATAGGTACTATAAGGCAAGTTATGCAATATGCATTCGTAAAAAAAATCAAACTCGAGATTTTGATCAAAGTTGAAATTTACATGATAGCGAGACTAAAAAAGTGCGTCTGGCAATTCTGTCTGTCTGTCTGTCGCTTCGACTACAGCCTAAACGGCTCGGCCGATTTTCTTTAAACTTGGTAGATATGGGTTTTGATTTTTTACCCCCACACGTTTTTTTCTTTTTTTTTTTAAACCAAAAATAACGGTACCTGCCACACGAATTTTTTTCGGAATTTTATAAATGTTTTTTTTTTTTCTCAAAAACTGCTGGACAGATTTAAAAACTAAAAACACAAAAAAAAATTCATTTAGTTAAATCTAGGTAATGCTTGAAAAAAATTTTCCGAAAAATGGTTATTGAGGGTACCCCCCATGGTACCATTTTTTTTTGTTTTTGATTTTCTCAAAAACGGTACCACCGATTTTGATCATTTTTTTTTTTGCGAAGGCTCTTCAAAAATTTAAATAGAATTGTTTATTCAAATTTTCAAAAAAATCTTTTTTGGATTTTTAAAAAAAACTTAAAAATTTTTTTTTCAAAACTCAATATTTCGAAAATCCCATGCTAGATTTTTTTAAACTTGATAAATAAAAGTTTCTTCATATAATCTACAAGATGTGAGAAAAAAATTTCATTTTACCTTAAATTAAAGGTACCCACCATACAAATGTTGAAAAATTAAAAAAAAAATGGTTTTCAAAAATCGTATTTTTCTCGAAAACGGCACCTAGAATTTTGATAAATTTTTTTTTCTTTCAATTAATTTTTATGATCTTTAATTTAATAAAACAAATTTTGAAATTAAGATATTACAGCTTGTACCTACCACAGAACCATTTTTTCGAATTTTGAATTTCTCATTATCCACATAACGGTTCTTAATGAAATTTTTTATAGAGAAGCTTCTAAAAAGTCTAAAACACATTGCATTTCAAAACTTTAAAATAAATATTTTTTAAATTTTTGAAAAAAAAAAATATATTTTTTTCTTTTTTTGAAAATTCGATATCTCAGAAACGGCTCAATATTTTTTTTTTGAATTTATTTTTTATTCGAACAATAATAAAAACTTTAAATTGGCGTACCAAAATTTTTTCTTAAAAATCTTTTAAAAATTTTGTATATAAAAGCTTTTTTTAAGAAACCACTAAAACGACTTATAATTTTTGTTCTTGCATAAATTCATATTTGCATAGCATTCTGTTTTCGTCTCTTACTATTAAAAGAATTCAAAAAATTAATTTGATCCTTATGAACAGTTTTCTCTAATAACTTTCTTTTTTAAAATTTCTAGTCTATTACATAGGAGCAAGTTCGTGCGACCCAGTCGTGCATTTTATTTTCTTCAGAAAGTGATTGTGATCGATGAAAGTGTCCATCAGATATCAGTGTACATCAGGTCTAAAAGCTTTGTCCATCTCTTTGGATTTCTCGCAATCGGCAATGATGTCATTTTTCCACGAAAACAAACTTCACAGGTCTTGAGCCCATCATAGCTCATGGCTAGCAAGTCGCCAATCTCGTCGAGAAAAAACTTAAAGGGTTTTTTCATTTCCGTGACCCATTCTGGTGGTGCCAAGCTTCAAGATTTGCTGTTATTTACAAACACGCCTGGAAAGTAAATTTCTCGTCCTAGTTCGGCAGAGACTTCATCGATACCTCATTAGTGAAAAAAGTTTTAGACATGTGACTTTTATAAAATAGTTCTTGAGAGAATAGTGCAATGCCCCGCCAAAACTAGATGTACAATCTTTCAAAAGCAAACAAATGTTAAACATGTACTTAACAATCAATGAGAGCAAGATCAATTATATGCTGTCAGCAAAGAAAAGACGCGCAATATTGACGTCTTAAACAGAAAGATACCACCGCTGAGAAACTCTTGACAATTTTCGCTTCTTTGGGCTTAGAAAGTAATTTATTAGAAAAAGCCATCTCTCAAACCTGTTCAATGAAGTCACCGAAAGCCCCAACCATCGTACCGAACTATTTCCTGCGAATAGTTATTTTATCTGCGACACCGAACTCCTATTCAAATAACTGCACCAATCCCGGGGTTGCCACATTCCTTATGGCACGATCGTACCAATCGGGTTGGAGTTCGCATCATACATCACACATGCATGCATATAGGCTGCTCTCAGCACGAATGCATGACGTTTGTGTTAGTTTTATTTTCTACTCTCAGTTCACACTGCCTTATGACTGAAATAATATTATCATCATCATCGGCTCGACAACCGGGTTCCGGTCCTGGCCTCTTTCAACAAGTCTCTCCACCTATCCCGGTCTCTAGCCGACGCTATCCAGTTGCGCACCCCAAGGCTTTGGGCGTTCTGGTCCACGCCATCTCTCCAGCGCAAGCATGGTCTACCACGCAGTCGTCTACCACAGAATGTACCACAAAGAACTTTCCGAGCAGGTTCCTCTTCGCTCATGCAAGCTAGGTGCCCTGCCCACCGGAGTCTACCGAGCTTAATTTTTGTCACGATATCTGCTTCAAGGTAGATTGCGTACAGTTCATGATTGTACCGTCTCCGGAAATAATATTATGGCGAAGTAATATTTCAGTATAATTTCGGCTCTAGCGAGAAGCACCAAACACTACACCCGCTCCTTTAGTTCTAGCATGGCACCACTATACCCCTCCACAGTAATCGTGTAACCATCGGATGTTTTCTGGATGTCGAGAAAGCATTCGATAGCGTCTGATTCGACGTTCTTATACACAAACTACATCTTCTACATATACACCCGCCACCAATAAAACCTCTTTTTTCTTTTCTTTCTTCCAGGAACTTATTTGTGCAATTGTGAAACTGTTCATCAACTATAAAGGAAATCAAAGCCGGAGTCGCACAAGGTTCAAAACTTGGCCCCTTTCTTTACAGCCCGCGATGACTTCGAAAGCCTGCAGTTTGCTGATGACTTGCTTACGTATCCAATCTCAATTACACCACTAGTCACTGTCCGGAAAGTAGAGGCTCATATCAACAGACTGTTCGATTTTTACAAAAAATCGGACATGCAAATCAAAACAGCAAAATCAGCAACCACCTGCAGAAACTTACTTCTGAAACTTTCAGATGAATCCGCTATTACCTGGGTATCAACTTCAACGAGTTGCTAAGATTCAACCTACACTCAAAAAGTGTACTCAGAAAGGCCAACTGGGCATTTCACCAACCATATCCTTTTATAAGGAGAAGATCAGGGCAGACGAAGGTACTCATTTACAAAAAACTCCTAAGGCCAGTTCTCAGCTATAATTGCCTTCCAGTCTGGTACACAATCTGCACCGGGCTCCGGGAAGCAAAGATAATACCGCTGAACAAACACCTATTAAATTCAGGAAAAGAAGCTGGGGCAGGAAACCATCAATTACCCTAACCAGCTTATGAGAAAGATGGCCACCGAGCAACGACATCCCGAGCCTATGTACCTCAGTGTGATGGAAACTCTAGAAATTCTAAATAGGCAAAGATCTCCTTGAGCTCTTTTGTAAAAAAAAATTCTCTAAGTAATTTATGGTTAGTCTACAAAGAGAGGTAGCGGAGGACAAAATAGAACAATGAACTCTACGGACTAAACAGCCGCAACAGCCTAGCCAACAACATAAAAGTCCAACGACTGAAAGGGCTCTAAGACGGATAGGTTCTAGCTTCAGCCCGAAAGATGTTTGAACCCAACCCAGAAAGCTGCTGGCACAGTATATGTAAATTGTGATGCTCGCAAATAGAAGGGGGCCTCAATTAACTTGTCATGCGAAACTTTCCGAATTGGCTATTGATATCTTCCTTCATACTTAACCTCATACTTTTCAATAACATGGAAACTTAAATTGGTTATTATTGAACATAGGACTATTCACATGAGAGTGAGTATCGACTGATAAAAAAAAGACCAAATGGTATTTAAAACATTTACAAGCCTAAATACTTCACAAAAACAAAATGATAGAAAAGTAATTGAAATTAATGTTCAGACACTAAAATTAGCGTCATGAATTGCAATCTAATAACTACAAACTGTCAAACTCTATTCACATACCACATACCTTCCACACTTCAACGAATGAATTCTTCGGGCGCATATCATTCGCGAGTAATACAAAAAATGCTTTGTAAACTAACTGTCAAAATGTTCGTTCAAACGTTCGCTTTTTTTTTAAACTATGGAAATAACTTGCGTTAATTAATTAAAACCAAATTCGTTTATCGGAAAATATTTTAAATTCTGATTGAAGGTATGGTACATTTAGGTAGAAAATAACCACTGAAGCATGGATTTTTCTAGTTTTTATTATTCAATAAAATCTAATGGGGGATTAAAAATCGAATTTTGTTTTCGAACTTGAGTGTGAATGCCTTTCAAAACAAAACCATCAAATTTAGTAGTTTTTAATTTAGTGCTTTCATTCTGTGGGCATCGAAGTTAACTCTTATCTCGCGATGTCTCATTATTTCAAACCGATCCACTTTCCTCTTCGATATTGTTTAATTAACCATTTAGCTATGCCACTTAAAAGACCAGTACAGACAGAGAGCTTAATGGGCTTTAATATTATTTACCACACCAACAAATAACAGTAATCATTTCATTCTTCTATTAGCCGCTAGCGATGAAATGGTCGCAATTAAAAATCTAACAAGCACTGCACACTTCGCCAATCCTTCCAAAGTCGAGTCAAAGGAACGAATAACGAAGGTCTACGCTGCGCAGTGCATTCCAGATGCTCGAACTCCGCAGAGTGATTGGACTTAATGTGGCGATAAGAATCCTCTTGTTTAACGTCCGACATCGTGATCGTCGTCATCGTTTCGCTGACCATTTCAAACACATTATCCACTTCGATTTAATTCCGTTTGCGGAACATTTCGTCTACTGACCTAATTTCGGAGGTTTCATCCCAGTCCACTGACCATTGTAACAATAACGCAGAGAAGCTTTGCATGCACAAGATTGTTGTGCATTATTAACCGCACGTTCTCAGACTAATTCTCACTCACATGGTTTTAGATGTTATCGGATCGGTTCTGGAGTTGTTTTTTCCTTCTGTTTAGTTTTAAGGTTTTCCTATCAAGATCCAGCAGCATCGTTAGTGGTTATATGGAAAACGCCAGTGGCACACATAAACCCTGTCACGGCCGGCGGCGATGAAGACGACGGACGACCCTCTGATGACTTCCACGACACACTGGTATTACCTCATAAAGTTCGCTAAATTGCAAATTTAAATTTAGTGCAAACAGTTAATTTTGGAAAAATTAGGTCAACACGGTTTGTGCCTTGCGCACTATGATTCGGAACACCTGAGATGAAAAACAGTCAACTTGAGGTGAGTCTTGATGGAAGGAATGTTGAGTGTGTAGAAGATTGTTTTAAATAATTTTTTTTTGTATATATTTCACACGCGGCCAAGGGTTTATTCTGAACCCCTTATACTGTTGAACATAAAAATAGCACGAGCAATAGGAAAATTATGGGAGAGAGAATGGAGAATGTCGATGAACATTGGTCTTGCATGTTTTCAAATTGAATGGCATGGGAAAACTGTGCCAAGTAAATTATTGAATAATCGTGTTATGCGACTAAAAAGCGTACCTCTATATTTGACGGTACCCCCAAAATTAGCGAAGCTGATATAACGGGTGAACTGATAAAGGGGAGGGATGCAATAAGCTACTTCGAATGAGCATTGCTTTTGAAAGAAGCGATAAAACAAGGAAATATAATGAAATATTCCGACGATATTCAAAAGATGGGAATGATTCCATGATTGTTCTGTTTCCTATCAGTTTTCAAGCTCTGTTTTGGAATATATCCAATAAATAAAGAGTAGTTTGTGCTACACCTGCCCAAAGATGTGAATTATACTCGAATTTAAGAAGTATGAACGCCTTATAAACTGTAGCCAGATGCGAGGAGCTACAAAAATTCATCCTCGGCAAAACAATAATGTGGATAAGATGTTTCATTTATAAAAAATAGGAAAAGAGTCGGAGACAAAACGGAGCCTTGTGAAGATCAGACTTGAAACCGCTCAACTACAACATGTATTGAACGATCCAGATGTTAATTACCAATCGGAAGAATAAGGGGAATCTTTGATCGTTGAACGCACGTATTTTCGATAAGAAAGCCTGGTGTCAAACTTTCCCAAATGTCTTTGAAATATCAAGAGCAATAATCTTACAAAATAAAGATCTGTTCCACTCTTCGGCGAGATATGCCATCAGATCATTAGTGTAGGCTATATCATCAGGACCAGCGGACATATTTATACCAAGATTTTGAATGGCTCGTGTGCGAAAAAATACCTGTCCTATTTAATGATTTGAAATTGAAGTTGATTTTTGTACGTTCTTGACAAATGATCAGAAATTTTTACTGCCTTTGGGATGCGCCCACTGTCCTGTCGTATCTGGGAGAAACGCGCTTTGGAGTTGAGGTTACTTGAGCTTTTAATTGAATTATATTATATCACTTCACTTAAACCGAATTAATTTTCGTATTTCATAATATCTTCATTGGTTAGCAACTAACAATTGGATAAGGATTGTAAAGTAAATAAAATACACGACTGGGCCGCACGAACTTGCTCTTATGTAAGCGACTAACAATTTCAAAAATGAATGTTATTAGAGAAAAACGGTTCATAGGCATAAAATTATTTTTTTTATGATATAAATAATAAAAAGAAAAGAAAAGAAACTTTTAATTTTAAATTTTAAATGTATTTAAACACAAATTTTACAACTTAATTTGAATAATAATTATGTTACGCGTTTCGGAAATGGATTTCCATCATCAGACTATCACGATTTTTCTTTAATATGTAAATTGCCACTTGCTGTTTATTTATTTCTGTCATCTTAATATTGTATTGTTCTCTTGTTTCATCTTGTGCATAATGTGAGGGCGGTGTCGAATAGTGCGTTTGTTTTAAACATCAGTTTGTCGTTAAGTAGTTTGTCCTGTTCTAGTTTATTTGCTTTGTAAATCTCGAACTCTTCTAATGTGTCAAGTAGTCTTCCTTTCTTACAAAAGTGCATTGGGCTGAGGTTATTGTCAAAATTCGTATAATTGTGTTTCTCGTCAATGAGGTGCAAAGCATAATTTGATTTTGTGTTTGGTTTAGGTAAATGTTCTGTGAATCTTTCGTAAAATGTTCTTCCCGTCTGTCCTATGTAATATTTGTTGCAGTCATCGCATTTTATTTTGTAAACTCCAGTGCATGTTTTTATTTCAATGTTTCTTTTTGGTTGGATTAGCTTTTGGATATTATTGTTTGTTTTGAATGATATGTTTATGTTTAGTTTATTGAATTCATTTTTTATTTTCTGTGGTAGAATGTTTGTGTATTCCATGGATATGAATTTTTTGTCAGTATTGGTGTTTTCATTTTTTAGATAGTTATTTTGGTTTTTTATTTTCTTTTTCCGATTTTTAAGTAGCTTGTCAATTGTTTCGTCATTGTATCCATTTGCTCTTGCGATTTGTTTTTTTGTGTTAAGTTCGTCCTTGAAATCTTGTTTGTTCATGGGTATTGTTAATAATCTGTTGATAAAAGTGTTGTAAGCTGCCATTTTTTGTGAATGTGGATGGTGGGAATCATTATTTATTGTTATATCTGTGGTTGCTGGTTTTCTGTAGATTTTGTAGTTTAATTTGTTATTAACCTTCTTTATGTTTAAGTCTAGGAAGTTTAGGCAATTTTCGCGGTCTATTTCAGCTGTAAATTTTATTTTTTCGTTAATGTTGTTTATGTATTTTTGTAGTATATCTATTTGTCTATGTGTTCCGTCAAAAATAAGGAAAGTGTCGTCAACATATCTAGAATATGATATGATTTTTTGATGTTGTTTATTCTTATTTGATAAAATGTATTTGTTCTCAAAGAAATTAAGATATATGTCTGCCATTAATCCACTAAGTGGCGATCCCATTGCCAGACCTTCTTTTTGTTGGTAAAACTTGTCGTTGAATGTAAAATAGTTTTGTCTAATTGTTATTTTAAGTAGGTATATTAGTTCGTTTATTTGTTGTTTGTTAATTTGTGCATTTTTGTTCAGATTTTCTTGTAATATTTTGATTGTGTCATCGATTGGGATGTTTGTATACATGTTTGTGATGTCAAAAGATATCATTTTATGTTGTTGTGTTATATTAATGTCTTTTAATTTATTTATGAGTTGTGTGGAGTTTGTTAGGCTATTGTTGTTTTGTAATTTGATATTGTTTTTAATGAGTGTTTGTAATTTTTTGGCAACTTTATATCCGGGTGCTGTCGTATAGTTTATCAAAGGTCTTATCGGTGTTCCTTCTTTGTGTATTTTTGGGAGTCCTGTGAAAATTGGTGCTTTCGCGTTTGGTTGTTTTAATTGGTGTCTTGTTATGTTAGTGAAAAGATGGTTGCAGTTGTTGATGGCATTATTGATTTCTTTTACGTAATGTTTGGTAGGGTCATTTTTTAAAACTTCAATATTGTTCGTATTTATAAATGTGTCTGTCTTGTTGATGTATTCTTGTTTATCTATTATGATAACTGTGTTTCCTTTGTCTGCTTTTGTGATTATTGCGTTGTTATTTTCTAGTTTTTGTTTTATGGTTTTTATGTTGGCGATGTTTTCTTTATAATTTTTGCTTTTCTGTTTGTTAGGATGTTTTTTGATGACTTGTTTCAATTTTCTATTAATGATCACTCTTGTTTCATTTTGGATCTGGTTGGATGGGATCATTTTTATGGCTGCTTCTGCATTTGTGACTTCTTGTATAATCATATCTTTATTTATTTTAGGTATATTGAATTTTAAACCTTTGCTTAACAATGTATGTTCTGAATCAGTTAGTTGGATTTTTGTGCAATTTACTACTCTAGGGTAGAATTTATGTCGAATGTTTGGTTTTGGGATTTTGTTTTGTTTTTCTAAAAGTTTTTGTATTTTAAGTTTGTATTGTTTTACTATATTACTTATGGTTCTGAAAGTTTGAAAATTATGCGTCCCCTCTATTCCTGCCTAAAACACGTAGATAAGATTACTGTAGATTGAAAGTAATCAAGCCCTATTTCGATAAGAGTTATAGATTATCACACACAAGATCGGTTCTTAACGTTAAGGCTCAAGCTCAATGTACACAAAAAGAAGTCGAATGGAATGGTAACCTTGAAAAGCACAATGGGAACAATTTAAATAGTGCCGAATGGCTGCCCTAAACTTTGCCTACAATCACTCTTTGCTAATCAAGTAAAATGTACACTGAAATGATACACATATCGAAGCTGCAAAGGATACTACGGATTGGAATTTGAATCATGTA
Source organism: Chrysotoxum bicinctum (assembly GCA_911387755.1). Taxonomy (NCBI): domain Eukaryota; kingdom Metazoa; phylum Arthropoda; class Insecta; order Diptera; family Syrphidae; genus Chrysotoxum; species Chrysotoxum bicinctum. The sequence continues at coordinate 228,841,548 of OU426988.1, forward strand.
TCAATCATCATCGTTATGATAAGTTGATCAAAACGTAGAATTTTTTGTACACGAAAACAATACCTTATAGAAGAAGTACGAGTAAAAAACTTTGATGTTGGCAACTTTGTCAGCCTCTATAACTTATAATTTAAGGTTTGTACTTACACACTTCTTACCTCCGACGAATAAGGATTGAAATAAATAATTGAAAAATTTGTATAAAATTATGAAGGCTGTCTTTTGAGCCCAATTTTCGGCGAAATTTCAAATACAGAGACCTCTTTTTTACCACACTACACGAATGTGCAATACTTCAGTCAGCTGTATTTTACCATCCCTTAAAAAATAACATTCATTGATTGTGTTCTTCTCCTAAGTTCTAAAGTAGGTATTATCTATTATTCTTTCGTAACGCTGGCTCTGTGTTTATCAAATGTTCCTTTGAGCATGCATATTTATTTAATACGGAATTACTCCAACGAAAAACGATAAATCCATGGCACCTTCATTTTTCCCTACAATTTCAACCTATCACTTTTTTAATTGATAAAAAGAGTCTCGAAGAAAATAAATGGCTATTTCTTTTTCTTCCAGACTCTATTTATCAAACAAAAAAGTTATAGTTACAAACTGCTTTTTTAACAGCATTCCATTATATCTATTTTAAAAACTTGTATTGTTACCACCAACTTTAAGGCCACACAACTTAGCTAAGGAATTTCTAGTTTATGGCTATAGTAGGTTCATTTGCAAATAGCCCGACTGCACAACACCACACAATACAACAAGACCCCAGCAAAACATGTCTCATGTCACACGAAAATCACCCAAAAAATGTGGGTCACCCCTAGACTGCAACTTGGTTGTTTTTGTTGTTATACTTAACAGCGACGAACGCGGCGATGGCGATGGCAGCGGTGGCGTTAACATTTCGTGTATTCAATCTGCTTCCGTATTTGATGAAACGTAATGAATCGCAAGCTAAAGACATTTACAAAAGCCCCCTAGACAAGACGTCACACCAAAAAGATAAGCTAAATAAAAAAAAAAAAATAGAAAAAAATTGCATCACGATCCAGAAAAATACCAAAAAACCAGCACAAGCCGACAAAAAAGGAACGTTTTGTCGTCCGCATATTTAATTATTTCCAAACCACCCACTTACACCCCGAACCAACTTGCTGTATGTATACAATCGGGGGAATCAAAAACACGATTTACACTAGAATTTCACAATTCCTCAATCCTCCACCCTCCCCTTCGTATGTCACATGGCAGCACGGCAGACTAAACGACCGACCGTCAAAGAACCAGAACCGACACAGAAAAACTGTGAAACCTATTTAAACGGGTATTTGAGTTTATTAGAGACTTTCGGAGATGGTGTCCTGGCTGCAGGAGCGGTTTTAGGTTTCGTACAGTTCCAAGGCGCTTCAATAAGAATTTTTTTGTGGCTTCTGATAGTCAGGTTTTAACTTTTCCTGCAACAATAGAGTGTCAAATGGGCAGAAACATATACTAGCCATGCCTATAAGACCAGACCTGATGGTAGTTAGCGGATGCTGGGCAAGGAATAAAGTGGTCTCGTTGTTACACCAGTAGGGTATGTGACTGCCACTCCTCCTGGAACCCATACAAGAAAAGTCTAATACCACTTGTACGTCAAATTGTAAGCTTGCAAAGCACAGTGGGAACACTTTAACCATCGCCCTCTGGCGGTCTTCAACTAGTTCTATAGGCACTCTTTATCAACAAATCCAGCTATGCAACCTTTTATCCCAAAGATAAAGTTTCTCACGTTTTTCGATTTTGTCGTCAAGCCGCGTGCACTGATGGTAAGCATACCGACGACTTTTCATCTGTCCTCAACTCCGCAATGTGTAATGGAATAGTAATGAAATGTGTCAATAATTAATTGAATTTAATTAAAAATAAACGAAAATGAAAAAAAAACAAATGAAATCAAGCAGAAACAAAGACACATCTGGATTTGGCTAGGACCTGTACTGTACGGAACATCCATTGAATCGACACAAATCCAAAGACTCCCAGCACAATGTTTCCACTTCTGAAGGCAAATACACGAATTTGCTATTAAATTTTAGTACAATCTCTCGTCGAGTGTTGCACTTAATTAAGATGGATCCGTGTCAGTATCTGGAATTAGTATAAGGTCATCCCATGGGGATGCAATGGCTTTGGGAATTTCTCTCTTAACCTTCGTTGATCCCGCAATGTATGCGATTGAAGTTGGAAGTATGTTTGAAGTTGGAACGCACGTTGTGAGTCACAACAGCCACGACAATTTTAGTAAAAGTGCAAGAGGTAACTTTTTTGCAATTAACCCAGTTCCCATGATGGCCCATTAGGTACACACAGACCAGACACACAGAAGCTGGAATTCCATATGGTGGGTGGAGGAATAACCAAAGCTAGCAAAGTGGTAACATGTCCAGCTGAGCAATCAACATGACATTTGCGATCATTTGACAAAATGAAAGTGCTTGAGTGGGCTTATGATTTCAGTCTCACCAGAGGTCGCCATATTCGCGATGTCATTCGCAATTCAATTGAGTTCTGATGGTCGCAAGAGTTGATGGAGATAATGATGGATCAGCCAGGTAGTGAGAGAGGAAGAGAGGTTTAGGTTAAGATAATCCAACGTGCCACCGCCACCTACCGTCGCAGATTCGTAGTCGTCGTTGTCGTTGTCGGCCAAGTCCATTGAAGGGGAAATTATTGGTTGGAGATGATTTTAATGGAAAATTGATTCAATGGTGGCAAATTATATGGAAGGAATGAAAGTGGTCTTGTGGTTCCAGATGCGGGGGAATTAGTCAAGGTTTCTCGCTTGATTGGCAGAAATTATTTCATGGGGAATAAAAATAGTTCTCACGAAATAATTCAATAAAAGAATCGTTTTGAGGTCAATTGCTGTCTCTTAGAATATGAAAGGACTGATATACGAGTCAGTGGCGTTTAAGTGAGCAAAACTAATTTGCTAAAACGAATCTGCCTCCAGCTGGATTTGTATTTTTGTTTTTATTTTTTCATTTCAAATTTGGCGATAAATGTATATGAACCTATTTAACATCGCTCTTGAAGCAATTGTACGAAACTCAAACGTCAACAACAGAGGTACAATTTTTCAAAAGTCAGTTCAACTGCTTGCTTATACGAATGATATTGATATCATTGGGAGGATGAAGCGAGCTGTTACCGGTGCGTTTGCAAGTATTGAACTGGAGGCGGCGAAAATGGGTTCGGCTGCTAATGAGGACAAGACGAAGTATGTATATGCTATCATCGAGAAAGGAATCTCAACATCGCCGACTCGGGCAAAACGTCACGATGGATAGGTATAACTTTGAAGTCGTCAAAGACTTTGTCTACCGGGGCTCCACTATAACATCGCAAAACGACATCAGTGCAGAGATCAAGCGAAGAATTACTCTTGTCAATCGCTGTTTCTTCGGGCTAAGAAGGCATTTGAGCAATAAAGACCTATCTCAAAGAACCCAGGAGACCTTGTATAAGACCCTCATCATCCCGGTCCTACTGTATGGGGCAGAAGCATGGACACTGTCAAAAGCGGATGAAAATCTGCTTGGGTGCTTTGAAAGAAAAGTTCTTCGCTGGATCTTCGGTCCAGACTGTATCGATGGAGTATGAAGGAGAAGGTTCAACAACGAGCTGTACGGGCTTTACAGCGACACGTTGACCTAGTCAAGAAGCTGAAAATACAACGGTCCACCCCTGATGGTCTGCGCAGCAGAGGAAGACCCCACCTCAGGTGGCGCGCACAAGTGGAGAGCGATCTCAACCAACCGAGCTAGCTGGAGGGGCTTGTTGGTTGAGGCCGTAGTCCACCCTGGACTGTGAGCGCCATCTAAAGTAAAGTAAATTACAACTGCGTTGAATTTAGAAGTTTTGCAGGTACTGTAGGTGTAATAAGAGATGTCGATGCATATTGGTCTTGAAAGTTTGTACATCACACTGAAGGGAAAAAATCGAGAAGGGTGAAGTATTACACATTCTAGTTGCGGGGCTAAAGAAAGAAGTTCTGTATTTGAAGTTTAGCTCAAGGATTAACTGATGAGCGTTCCCAGCTGGACGTTTATTGGTTTGTTAAATTGAACATTGTTGATAGAAAAAGCGTGTTCAAGATAGACAAAAGTTTCCTTAATTGATATGTCTTCTATGAGTCTTATGGCTCGGTTCTGGATTCTATCCAACCAGGTTATGTTGACATCAACCCAGATATGAGAGTTATACTAAAGTGTTGGGCGGATGTATGCCTCATAGATCGTAGCCAGATTAGAGGGAGAACAAATTTCTTGCATCTTTTAAGAAAACCTATAAGCACTTCGCTGTGTTTTGGGCTACGTGTCGCAAATATGATCATTCCATAAGAAATGGTCAGAAACATACATAACGACAATAGAAAACTTATAGATTTCTTTAATACAAGTGCCATTCATTGATAATGGCAAGGGTGGTATATTTCGCTTGGCCAACAGAAGACAGTGTTTAAACTATCAACTTTAAATTAAATTAATTACTATGTACCATGTACCTGCATATGAAAAACACCCTATCCAAATTTCGAACACCCTATCACACAATTTATTCTCACACAAATCCATACTGCAATATCAGCACACTTTATATTCACAAAACTTATTTTCCCACAAATCCATACTGCAAGATCAGCACTCTCTACAGGTGCCTGCTCGCCTATCCCATTACAATTTTCTTCCCATAGAATTATGCACGCTCTTTACAAGTGCTTTATATCCAATTACATTTTTCTTCCCATAGAATTATTATTGTCAAATTGCATTTATTTTAGTATAAATAGTCTTACAAATTAAGAATAAAATCACTTTCAATTTAGAAGTCAAAATACTTGTTTCATTTGTTATTACTACCCCCCACCCGAGGTAAGGAGTAATATTCAATATACATAAGTCGGAATCAAAAGAGGTCTCGACTCTAAACATTGGTGACCCCGACGTGATCAGTACGTGGGTGACAAAGCTCCAGAGTTCCATAGTTCCAGCGATCGCGGTGTTCCTGAGTCCACCAGCAAGTGGATATTGACAAGGTTCCAGAGTTCCTGTTTCTACCAGCAAGTTCATAGACATAACTAATCCAGATGGAGGAAATGAAGGTGTTTACCATCGTGGCCAGGCAGAAGGCCATAACAGACGACTTGGTACGACTCAAGACCAATGTTGGCAAAGACGGTCCCGACCGAAAAACGGTCGACTATAAGACCAAGAAATTAAGGTCATTAGAAGCTCTCTGGTTGGAGTTCTCTAATAATCATGACCAGATAAAGGCTCATGTCAAGGCGGACACTCCGTATGTTCAAGCTAACACATACGAGAAGGTGAAAAAGGCTTATATTGAACTTAAGCATATCTTAGAGTCAATTGTGCCTGTAGATGCCGACATCGACCCATCCATGAAGTCAGCTGGTGCTGATGGCATATCAAGCAACACAACCACAGATGAGAAGCAAAAGTTAACGCCCGTAGTAGCCCCAACATCTGAATTAACAAGAGTTGTGAGAAGACAAGGCACAACCACACAGTCTTTACAGCGATTGTTAGCTAGTATCAGAGCCACTGCAAAAGACGCTTGTAGTTCAACCTTTTGTAGCGTAAAACTAAGCGCGCTGCAGAAATACTGGATGGAACTGGAAGAAACTCATCGTTTGATTCACGAGCTTTCCGAAGATCCAAAACGAGATGGATATAACGTAGATGAATTCTACAAGTTAGAAAACGATGTCCAAGAATTCCTGATTTCTCTGACCGACAAATTGGAGCAGTTCACCACACAGAACTCATTACAATCCAATGGAGCTATGAATCTTTCCACAGCAAACACACCCAAGCAATCCCTAAAATTACCCAAGGTAACCTTGCCCAAATTTGATGGGGACTATACTAAATGGAAGCAGTACAGTGATCTATTTACTGAACTTGTGCACAAGCAAGACATAGCCAACTGTCAAAAGCTGTTCTACCTAAAGACGACTTTAGCGGGTGAAGCAGAGAAACTGATAAGGCACTTCTCGACATCCGATGACAACTACAGTGCAGCATGGCAAGTCGTCAAAGATCGATATGACAATCCTAGACTAGTGGTAACAGCGCATGTTCAGAGATTGCTGATGCAACCTGCCATCCAGAGTGAAGGCTCGAAGGCAATAAAGGTCTTGCATGACACCACACAAGAGTGCATGCTCAGTTTAAAGGGTTTAAGCATAGACACTCACAATTGGGACCCTATACTGATGTGCATTTTAATCAAGAAACTAGACAGAAACACGCTCACGCTTTGGGAGCAGTCGCTAAAGCAACCAAAAGCACTGCCAGCCCTAAACGAATTCATGTCATTTCTAGAGTTAAGGTTCCAATCATTGGAAGCCCTTGGACCAAAAGTAGCAAAAACGGGCTCAGAAGACCTGAACAAAAGGACAAAAGTAGCTCTTGCTTCAACAACCAAAACCAATAGATGCCTAGTTTGTGGACAGCAAAAACATGCCATATATCTATGGTATGCCCAAAGTTTCTCCAGCTCTCACCACAAGAGAGACTAAGAAATATTAAATCACTTAATCGCTGCACAAATTGCTTACGCTTGGGACACCAAGCTCCAACATGTAGATCAATTCACTGCACTAAATGCAATCAATACCACCACACCTTGCTTCACGTGACAATAGAGGACCAAAGACATCAAGCTCCGTCTATAGACAACAGAACCAGCCTGTCAGCTACATCCAGCAAAGCAAAATTATCCAATTATGTACTGTTGGGGACAGCCGTGGTTAACATACTTAATCGGACAAATAATGCTGTCAAAGCAAGAGCGTTGCTCGATTCCGGTTCTCAAATGAGCTTCATAACTGAGAAGCTCGCTTCAAAATTGCACCTCTTAACAAAATACGAACCCCTGGAGGTGTCAGGAATGGGAAACAGACCAATCACCCTGAGCAAAAAGGTCGATATATGTCTTCAATCCCGTGTTACTGGCTATCAGACACAAATTCAAGTATTTGTGCTCAATACGATAACTACACAACAACCCAGTGATTTTATCGACACAAGTCATTGGGAAATGCCTCAGAACATCAAATTGGCAGATAACGACTTCAATAAACCACTTGACATTGATATTCTCATCGGAGCTGAGCTCTACCCGGAACTTCTTTCAGTGGGCCAGATAAAACTAAGCAACAGTGGTCCAACTCTACAAAACACCTTACTGGGATGGATAGTTATGGGAAAGATAGTCACTAACAGTCCGTCAACACTATTTTGCGGCATAGGAGTAGACACTACATCTCCTAACCTGGACAGTCTGGTTGAACGTTTCTGGAACCTAGAAGAAAATCTAACTACTCCCTCACAAACTATTCAAAAACGACTTACCAAAGAAGAACGTCAATGTGAGGAATTTTTCCTGAAAACTACCACCAGGTCAAAATCTGGACGTTACATCGTAAATCTCCCTTTTGCAAATAACCCAGAAGGTCTCGGCGACTCAAGAGAAATAGCTGTTCGGCGATTCTTTAGCCTGGAAAAAAGGTTTCAAAAGAACCCAGAAATTCAGAAGCAATATATTGAGTTTATGAGAGACTATATTGCATTGAGGCATATGGAAGAGATAGAAACCAATGGAATCTCTCGTGAAATGCCACAATATTTCCTTCCACATCATTGCGTTTTACGCCCTGAAAGCAGTTCAACTAAATTACGAGTGGTGTTTGATGGATCATCAAAGACATCCACAAACATATCACTCAATCAAATCCTGCACACTGGACCAGCGTTACAAAATGATCTCGTCTCAATTCTCTTGCGATTCCGGATTCACAAGTATGTGTTTACCGCAGATATCTCCAAGATGTATCGCCAAATACTAGTAAACGACTACAGCAAACGATTTCAGCGTATAGTTTGGCGGGAATCAACTAATCAACCTCTGAAGACGTATCAACTAAACACTGTCACTTATGGTACTAAATCTGCCCCCTATCTCGCTATAAGATGCCTTCACGATTTGGCAGAAGGAGCAGACCACCAGCATTTGCTAGGCTCAAATATCATCCGACAAGATATATACATGGATGACATATTAACCGGAAGCGACAGTCTAAAAACCGTTACTCAAAAGCAGTCAGAACTAATACAACTTCTGGCTCAAGGAGAGTTCCATCTCCGAAAATGGTGCTCTAACACACCTTCACTCTTGAAAGGAATCCCACCAGAAGATTGCGAAACTGAAACGATCCTTCACGACCAAGAGGAAGGTTCTATAAAAACTTTGGGACTAACCTGGCTACCAGCATCAGACCAATTTCTCATCAAAACAAATTGGGACGAAATGACAAAGGTTACCAAACGATCTATATTATCCGACACTGCTCACATTTTCGATCCACTGGGAATAGTGAGTCCAGTGGTTGTACTGGCAAAAATCTACATGCAGGAAATTTGGGCCTTAAAACTCGACTGGGATGCCTCGTTACCGATGGAGATGAATACTAAATGGAAAACATTTAGAAAAGACCCTTTCAAGCTGAACAACCTAAAAATTCCACGACACATTATAGTGGACAACCCAACTTGGGTTGAACTTCATGCATTCTCAGATGCCTCCCAACGAGCTTATGGGGCTGTGGTCTATATCAAATCCACAAACCTCAAAGGAGAAGTCCATGTACAATTGGTGTGTGCCAAAACTCGAGTAGCACCACTCAAACAACAACCCATTCCTCGCCTAGAACTCTGTGCCGCTAAACTATTGGTTCAGCTAGTTAAGTTCGTAAAGGAAAGCCTTCCAATACAATTTAAACAAACAACATACTGGACTGATTCACAAATTGTTCTGTCTTGGATAAACACAACATCACCACTGAAGACCTTTGTAGCTAATCGTATAGCTATAATCCAGGATGAAACCATAAAATCTCAATGGAAGTTTATAAACTCGGAACTAAATCCAGCTGATCTTCTATCTCGAGGGTTATTGCCTGAACAACTTTTGAAGTCAACTGTTTGGTTCCCAGGTCCAACATTCTTGAAGAAGCCTAAGTCAAAATGGCCCCAACAACCATTAAGGAAAGAAGAAGGACAAATTTTAGAGATGAAAGTTATGAAAACTGTTCTATTAGCAACACCAAAAACCAACTACCATTTTGTTGAAAGAATTAACCACAAAAACTCGTTTAAAATTCTACAAAGGGTTACGGCATACGGCATACGTTTCATAAGTAACCTAAAACGAGCCAAAAATTACAGACTGGTGGACACCGTTCTTTCTCCACAAGAACTGAAATCAGCAACGTACACTATCGTAAAGCGTATTCAATCATCGGCATTTCCAGAAGATTTAAAGGCACTTATGAAGTATGGTTGTGTATCTCAAACAAGCCATCTTAACTCGCTCGCACCTTTTCTTGACAATAGGAACGTTATAAGAGTGGGAGGACGACTAGATGCTTCTCATCTACCATATGAAGCAAAACATCAAATGATTCTCCCAAGCTCGCATGACTTCACAAAATTATTGATGTCTGAACTACACAAAGAAAATAAGCACGCGGGACCTCAAGCTCTACTCTCCATTGCAAGACAAACTTACTGGATATTAGGAGGAAAACGACTAGCCCAGTCCATCGTAAACAATTGCATCAAATGCTTTAAGGCTAAACCAAAAGGTATTGAGCAATTAATGGGAAATTTACCACCGGAACGTGTCCAACCTTCAAGACCATTTATGAATGTAGGCGTGGATTATTTTGGTCCAGTATATATTCACTACAGAATACGTGGTAAGCAATCAACAAAGGCATATGTTTCAGTTTTCGTATGCTTCTCAACAAAGGCAGTGCATCTAGAACTAGTCACTGATCTAACTACTCAGGCTTTTCTTGGAGCCTTGAAAAGATTCGTAGCCAGGCGAGGATGTCCAGCAAAAATCTTTTCCGACAATGCAACAAACTTCATTGGAGCTCGAAATGAACTAAATGAGCTCAACTCCAAGGTTTTTACAAAAGAAGGTCAAGAATCCATCAAGAATTATTGTGCTGAAAGAACCATCGACTGGAAACCAATCCCCCCACGTTCTCCTCACTTTGGAGGCTTATGGGAGGCAGCGGTAAAATCGGCCAAACACCATACGAAGCGGATATTTGCAAGTGCATCGTTAACTCAAGAAGAACTAACAACAGCTCTTGCACAAATCGAAGCTGTCCTGAACTCTAGACCATTAACGCAAATGTCGAATGACCCTAATGATCTTGAATTTATAACTCCTGGACATTTTTTGATTGGAGCACCCTTAACTGCAATGGTGGATCCAGAATCCGCGAAGGCACCTACACTTACACATATCGCTCGATGGAATCTAGTAACATCTATTCATCGGGAATTCTGGCGCCGATGGACGAACGAGTACTTACAAGAGATTCATCAGAGATATAAATGGAAAAATCCTCAAGCTGATATCCAACCAGGTACATTAGTCCTCATTAAAGAAGACAATCTACCTCCCCTTAAATGGTTAATGGGAAGAGTTTTAAGAACAATATGCGGACCGGACAAATTTGCAAGAGTGGTTGATATCCAAACCCATTCAGGAGAATTAAGACGATCAATTGCTAAAGTTTGTCCACTTCCAACTGAAGTTCAACCGCTATCTACTAAAGAAAAACCAACAACATCGGCTGAAACTAATGATCGGTCTCTGCTATCAAGAACCAAAACTAAAGTTAAACACCCACTTCAAGGTCGCTTCCTCCCGATAAGAGAATGCTCCCAGAAAAAACGAAGTAACCCAGAACCATCGCCAGTGCCAACTCAAAAGATGAAAATAAGTACAATCACAACACTATTGGTTTGCTTATTTCTACTAGGCACCGTATCCGGACAAAGCACTAAACCAATTCCAGTAGACATTCAGCATTTTGACAGTAGCCCTGGGCTATATTTCGATGAAATTGGGGAAGCAAGACTAATAACTGATGAATGGAACCTGTTCATTTACTTCAATATGACCAGTTATTGGCAGGAATTGCAAGGAATACGGAAAGGCCTCACCCTACTAAAGACCAGATGTGAGGAACAACAATTTCAAAATAACCTTTGCAAGGCCATCGTCAATCATTTAGAAATGCGTCTCATGGAATCTGAGAACCTAAATGAAATTTTAAACTACAGAAATGGCATGGCGATAAGAAAGAGAAGATCCCCATTTGACATTATAGGCACTGTCGCAAACAAGCTTTTCGGGGTCCTTGACCAAGAATACGCACAATACATTGAAGATAACATCCAAATGGCCCATAGTAATGAGAGCCGTCTACTTGAATTGAGCAAAAATCAAACATCAATAATTGAATCGACAACAAACATTCTCAACAAATCATTATCTTCAATCAAAGAACAATTTAGTGAAGTTAAACAGCAGCTGACCATAGCTTATGATTCAATAGACAACCTGAATAAAACTATACAGAGAAGAGAAATCCTCAACTATATTACAATCTATGTTACTCAAATAATGGACAGTTTTCAACGAACTCAAATAGCAATTCTGGAAGCTATTTCAGATACCCATCAAGGAAGAATAAACGCTTTACTTCTTTCACCAAGACAACTTTTGAGCGAACTGGATAAAATTCGTAAGATGATACCAAGCTCATTGACACTTCCTGGATATGACGAACATAATCTTCCAAAACTATACGAGCTCCTTCGAGTCAAGGGACGAGTTACATCATCAGCAATTGTTTTCCTTGTAAAATTGCCTTTACTAAATACGCAAATGTTCCAGATATTCAAACTAGTACCATTACCAGTCCAACATAACACATCCTTCATCTTCATACAACCATCAACAGCATTCTTAGCAATAACTCCATTCAGGGATCAGCATTTCGCGCTTTCACAAACTGAATACCAGGGCTGTATACATATTGATGACCAAAAATATCTATGTAAACAGCGACATCCTATCTTCAATACTCACTCAGTTGAAAACCAATGCGAAATTCACATGTTAAATCATAATAAGAAACTTTCATCATATTGCGAACTAAAATCTACCACTGTTGACAAAATGTGGATTCAACTTCATAATCCTAATCACTGGATTTTTGCCTTTCATCACGATGAAGTATTGTCTGTAGTGTGCGGATCAGATATTTTAACTACAAAACTCCAAGGCGTAGGACTTATGAAACTGGCAACTGACTGTGTCATTAAACAACCAACCATGACTATTAATGCTCATAATTTCTACACATCAAAGTCAACAGCACCATTCTTACCTACACTGAACTTAGGTCTATTCATCGATATGTTTCACATTGAACCACTCCAAAACGAAATTCATAAGAAGAAGGAAATCATCATTCGAGGGGAAGACGACTTAACACTTCTGGCGAAGAAGATCTCGTATCAAAAAACACAACAGGCATTACCCTCCAAAGTTTCTCATCATGATATCCATCAATATTCTATTGGGTACCTTTCACTTGGGATTGGTTTGGTCCTAGGCATCCTATTATTACTCAACCGAAGGAAAATGAAAACAACTCGAGCTCCAAACAACATAGAATTTGAGCTCAAAGATCTCAACGCCGGGGAGAATGTTTAAACTATCAACTTTAAATTAAATTAATTACTATGTACCACGTACCTGCATATGAAAAACACCCTATCCAAATTTCGAACACCCTATCACACAATTTATTCCCACACAAATCCATACTGCAATATCAGCAAGCTTTATATTCACAAAACTTATTTTCCCACAAATCCATACTGCAAGATCAGCACTCTCTACAGGTGCCTGCTCGCCTATCCCATTACAATTTTCTTCCCATAGAATTATGCACGCTCTTTACAAGTGCTTTATATCCAATTACATTTTTCTTCCCATAGAATTATTATTGTCAAATTGCATTTATTTTAGTATAAATAGTCTTACAAATTAAGAATAAAATCACTTTCAATTTAGAAGTCAAAATACTTGTTTCACCCCACCCGAGGTAAGGAGTAATATTCAATATACATAAGTCGGAATCAAAAGAGGTCTCGACTCTAAACAGACAGCTTTGTGTTGTCCACACGATCTTTAATTCCCATCGTATAATGCTATCGAGACCTGAATCTAATGAGCTAAGCAAAAGCTGCCGTTTCAGTTCCACATTCCGAGAACAGGGTTATGAGTCTGGAAGCCAGTATCAAAAGTTGAGGATGCTGTCGTCAGCTAAACAGTAAAGTGGATTAGAATTTTCAGACAAAAGATGATTGATGAAAATAAGGAAGATTGTCGGTGACAATAGGGAGCCTTGGGGAACATCAGCATTTATTTTCTGACTATCAGACTTAAAACCGTTTAAAACAACTCGAGTTGAACAATCAGAAAAGTAATTTCTAATTCAACGAAGGATCGATGCCAAATGCACGCATTTTCGATAAGAGATCTACGTACCAAACTCTATAAAATGCCTTAGAAATATCAAGTTCAATTACCTTATTATTTCTCCAAAATGATGTAAGGAGAGATATGCCATCAGATCACCAGTGGACCTACTGCCCCGAAAGCCGTACTGCCGGTCATTTAAGAGCTTTCGTTCTTCGGTACCATAACAGGTGTTCCTGGCTTTTCGGTACTTTTTCTGGTTTTCTTAGTGGAGTTTCCCATATAGCATCGGAAGCTTAACTCTCTCAACCTAATACCCTCCTTACAGCCGTAGTCGTAAAAAGAATTTTTTGGAACTTACTTCAGTTGTCCTGTTAATGATACAAGTTTCAATTCCATTGAGAATAATTGCTCTTGGCTCCCGAATGAGTTACTTACACAGCTGCAAATGTACTCTTTTAAGCATTTTGGAAATTAGGCAACGAATTTTTTGGAAAACACAACGGATCAGTCAAAATACCTTTGTACTACACTGTCCTTTATAATCTAATTCTACTACATATTAATGATTGCTTTTCATGTATATTTAAGCCGCTAGATTAGTGGCATGATTTCTTATGTACAATGCAAGAAAGTTACTCTACTTTTTGTTCTCCTACGTCAGTTTGTCATAGATCGTCAACAAGTTAACAACTTGTATAAACTATTATCTTTAAAACGATTATTCGACTTTAATTATATAGATAGTTCTATTCAGACTTAGTTTCTCTTGCAAGATTCGATTGAAAAGTACACATATTAATCTGGAGTAAGATTTAAATTTTTTCTCAAAAATGGTTAGGTTTTTTCTCGACAGAAGTGCAACTGATTTTGATAATTTTTTGTATGAAAAAGCATTTAGAAGTATAAAACAGTGGATTTCACTTAAAAATATTCTTTAATCCAAAAATAATGGTACGCATAATGGAATATGGGGAATCGAAAATCCAAAAATAATTATTGAACGACCCATGCACCAAATTGATGGTGTGAAATTACCTCACAAAGATCATTGGACCATATTTTTACGACAACAACGAACAAGTTGCAGTTAATATGTATGGCTTTCAAAACCGGCAATGTTTGCAAATTTTTTAAGACCAGAGGGGGGAAACAATTCAGAGTTGTGGTTTCAATAATATAGAGCTACAGCTTATACAGCTCATTTAACTATGGACTTTTAGTGATCGTATGAAATCTCTTTTCTAATATCTGTTTTCTGGTTTTAACCGTCCACCACGTTCGCACTATTTAAAGGCTCCAGATTTTTTGCTTTGGGGATACCTAAATTTGAAGATGTATGCCAATACGAGGCCAAAGCTGTGCATAAGTGATGAAGAATGAGATCATTGGAATTAACCGAACCTAGCCCCCGAAACGCAAACATCAGACACTTTTTTTGTGCATATTCTCGCAGGTGTAATTACATGCTCAAACTTGACAAAAGTATTCGAGAATTGGTTGAAAAAATGATATCTATAAAAAGCTGCTTTGTAGCAAAAGGATCAGAAAATTAAAAGAAGTTACGGAAAGCTTCCTAATAAAACCCATAGTTTAGGATTAGTCAACTTACATACGAACAGTCCAGGTAAAAAAGAATTAAGATCATGTTGCAACTTTTTTAAATATTTTTTAATCTTCTGCAGAAATGAAACACTTCGAATTCTCCTACACCTATGCTAAGCAATTTTAAATATAATAAAAAGTATGGTGCCTAAATGGCTACCCTGTGGTGTTCCAGAGTGAACATTAAATAAAGTTTGCTTAGTTGAAAAAAAAAAATAGAAACTAGCGTACCAAAATTTGTTCTTAAAATGTTTTATAAAATAAAATGCACGACTGGGTCGCACGAACTTGCTCCTATGTAATCGACTAGGAATTTTAAAAACGAATGTTATTAGAGAAAACTGTTCATAAGGATAAAATTAATTTTTAAATTCTTTTAGTAGTAACAGAATGCTATGCAAATATGAATTTATGCAGAAACAAAAATTATAAGTCCTTGTAGTGGTTTCTTTAAAAGAAGCTTTTATATACAAACTATTTAAAAGCTTTTTAAGAAAAAATTTTGGTACGCTAATTTAAAGTTTTTATTATTGTTCGAACAAAAATTAAATTTACGAAAAGAAATATTGACCCGTTTCGGAGATATCGAATTTTCAAAAAAAAAGAAAAAAATAGATTTTTTTTTTCACAAATTCAAAGAATATTTATTTTAAAGTTTTGAAATGCAATTTGTTTTAGACTTTTTAGAAGCTTCTCTATAAAAAATTTCATTAAGATCCGTTATGTGGATAATGAGAAATTCAAAATTCGCAAAAATGGTTCTATGGTAGGTACAAGCTGTAATATCTTACTTTCAAATTTTTTTTATTAAATTAAAGATCGGCGCCGTTTTCGAGAAAAATACGATTTTTGAAAACCATTTTTTTTAATTTTTTAGCATTTGTATGGTAGGTACCTTTATTTTTAGGTAAAATAAAAATTTTTGTCTCACATTTTGCAGATTATATGAAGAAACTTTTATTTATGAAGTTTAAAAAAAATCTAGCATGGGGTTTTCGAAATATTGAGTTTTGAAAAAAAAATTTTTAATTTTTTTTTAAAAATCTAAGAAAATTTTTTTTTGAAAATTTGAGTGCACAATTCTATTTATGTTTTTGGGGAGCTTTAGCAAAAAAATGATCAAAATCGGTTCAACCGTTTTTGAGAAAATCAAAAACAAAAAAAATGGTTCCATGGGGGGTACCCTCAATAACCATTTTTCGGAAAAATTTTTTCAACCATTACCTAGCTTTAATTAAATGAAATTTTCCTGTATTTTTATTTTTTAAATCTGTCGAACAGTTTTTGAGAAAAAAAATGATGACAAAAATTCGTATGGCAGGTACCGTTAGTTTTGGTCTTACAAAAAAAAAGAAAAAAACGTGTGGGGGGGCCAACAATTAAAAATGATATCTACCAAGTTTAAAGAAAATCGGCCCAGCCGTTTAGCCTGTAGTCGAACAGACATACAGACAGACAGACAGACAGAATTGCGATGCGAGACCCACATTTTTAGTCTTCGCTATCATCGTAATGTCAACTTTGATCGAAATCTTCATAAATAAAAGTTCGATTTTTTTTACGAATGCATAACTTGCCTTATAGTACCTATAAGTCGCAAGTAAAAATATTAAAAAAAAAACTCCAACTAAAACTTTTGTAGTAGTTAAAGCAATTGAAAAAAAAAATGGATTTCAACATTTTGTTTTTAAAACATCCACGTTTGCATTGATACAATTTTAAAACTTGAACGTAAAAGCAAGTACATCCCACCCTATACTCCAGTTTATGTAGGTTACTTTGATAGCGTATCATTTTAATTTATTATTTCTCTTTTTAAAGATACTTTATTTGTGTTCGTAAATGCTAATAAAATCTGCATTTCCGACAGTATTGTAAACCTGAAGAATGAGTTAAGTATCACATTTGTTTTAATTCAGTAAGATCTTACCTACATTTTCGAAAATAGTATTCATATTTTTCTCCAAACTAAAACTACACATCAGAAAAAACACAAAATTTAAAATTATTACATCACAATGTGTCATGTGTGGAAGTTCAGAAGTTGTATTTTCAGTTGCTCTCAAACTTAGAAAACGAAAATGGTAGATACGAGAGAAGTAGAATTACTTGAAGCGAACTTTTGACGATATCGTTCATACCTGTGGAATGGACGATATAGTCGTCAGAAAAGTAACGTTATGATAGTCCAGGGCATAGAGTACTTAGAGAACCGATCGATAGTCATCTTCCTTAAGTCATACATACATTTTATTTAAAGTCAGTAAGGAATAACTCACGTGTGAATGAAGAATAAAGCAGCAAAATGGCGTTGCTAAAAATGATTAGTTTTTGAATTTTTAAGGTTAGCTTTTACTTTTTAATTGTGTTTTTTAATTTTTTAATTTAATTAAATATTTGTTCTTATTGAGGTACTGTTACATAAATTCAGAGATTCTTTCTTTAATCGCACTACACACGAATGTGGAATGCTTTACCCGGTTCAATATATCCCTCCTTCAAATCCACTCTTACATGCTGCTTGCTTTGAGAAAACGACCATAAGTTTGCAACAAAGCTTTTTCGTTCCCATTTAGAGCTCACTGGATAAATGTCACATATTTAGTAATCTGGTTACTGTCCTTTTTGTAGACTGAAAAATATCAGCCACATATGATCGAATGCGAGACACCTAGTTTGAAAAACGCTCCAATTTTGTTTACCGTATAATCTATTAATTTGACAATGATGTAAAATAAGTTCCGGAATTCTTCACTAGATTTCATATCTGAGGACACATGAATTACCAACTTACATTACTATAATCTCCTCAGAAGTTTTAAGTTTAAAAAAATATATATTCTTAAGCATTAATGAAATTCATGGGAATTAAACCTTTAAGCTGTTTTTAGAAATCCCAACTATATGTATATTAACATAAGCCCATATCATCCATCTCAAAACAGCTTTAACACAAATTCCTTGCTTACAATGTTTCATGTTAAATGATTCATGACATTTGCATTCTATTACGCCATTAACAAAACTAAAAGCATCTCCATCGCAATATCTCAAAACTATCTTTCTTCACTTTGGAAAAGTTTAACGGTCTTGGCACACCAAAAACAAAAAAAAAGTATTTGTTCAATTTATTTCGCATTCGTGTCTTTTACTTTCCTTTGCCATATCTCGCCTTGCAGCTACAAATGGCATCATGCCATTCCAAACCACACAGCAGTATCTGCAAAAATAAAACCCTCGCTTGGTCTGCCTCTAGCCTTTGGTCGTCGCACTCTCAGTCGACATTCAATTGCCAATTATTATGAAATAAGCAAATATTTACGTCGATAAGTATCGGAGATTCGACAGCCAGCGTACCTAGAACAATACCTTGCGTGCCAGCTGACCACCAGTTGCAAAACCTATAATCATCTTTTGTTATGTTCCTGCCTCTTGGAATCCGGCAATGCGAGGAGGATCAAAAAGAGTCCATAAAGAATCATAAAGACCACCACCACCGCATCACCCATCCTCCTGAAGCTGCAGTCATTATTAGCACCGTTTTCCGGTGCTGTTCGCGCTACGCAAATGGACGAAAATCACGGCGCGCACTCCGATTCGGGAGGGTAACCTTGTCCAATGAGGAAATCATTTAAGCTGGCCTCCAATCTTATAGCTCATATCTATCTATCCGTTCCGTTGGTCCGTTCGTTCGTTCGTACGTCCGTCCGTTCGCTCTCGTAAGGTCAAATTGCTGTGAATCACAATCACAATGTTGTTCTTGACGCTATATTGGTAAGGGTAACCAAAGACGCCACTACGCGATCAAATGGATTTTTTTGTAATGTGAAGCAGCACCTACCTTCACCTCTTCTGTGTAAAATATCTAGACCTTCCAACTTCCATGTTGTTCTTGGTTTCATTAGGGAAAATATTTATAAGCCTTGCAACACATAGCACCGGTTGGCCATCAGAACAATTGGCGGTTTCTGCACTCGAACTTGATTTGACAGAAGAATTCCATTACTTCGAAGATTCGATTACTTCTGTGCGCAGGACTCTGTATTGAGTCCGAATCTTCCATGTGACCGCAAATGGAATTTTGATTTCTTCTTTCAACAATAAGTCATGGACCTTGACCATCATGGTTGGGTAGATTGTTATATTGTTCGTCTTTGGCTTCGTCCGTGGTCTTCGCCGTCGCCGGTCCCAAGAATACTTTCTTTTGGGATTTCAATTCAATGAATGTGTGTAGGAATGTTCAATCATTTTAATTTATGTAACGGTAGCACTATGGATAATCGGATTTTCGCTGAATGTTTTCAATGCAGTAGGAAAGGATTTCCTGTCAATCACTTAGGATTTAGCTTATAGGGCATCATTTTGAAGCAAAGTATCTTTTTCTAGAGATAGCATATTTTGCAGTTTTAGTTACATATAACAAGACTTCCCCTTTCTACATAAAATGGGGTTCTTTATGGTAACGATACGTGCAGGCTAAAGAGAACTCGCTCCATCAACGGGTAATGACATTTTTCGAACGAATCAAAAAAAAAACTATTACATACTCGTATACCAAGTTTATGCTGGAGTTATAGCGATTTCAAGCGGCCATATTCTTTTTCTTCTGTAAGTTTTTAGTTATAATAACAAGATCTTCCCCCAACGCCACGGTTCACATTAAATCCAGTGAAAATGATCAAAAAAGTAGGTCGAAATAAGAAGTCTGCGAGTAGATCATACTTTTTAGAATTCCAGCTCATTTGCGTTGGGCGCCATTTGGAGTTTTAAGTAAATTTATGTTTTTTTTTTCTTAAACAACTCGCTCAATTTTAACTAAGACTAAGAATGTATATGGGAATATCTATTACAAATTTTATTTTCTACAACTTTGAAGATAAAAAATTTTTGCAACTAAATTAAGAAAATAAGATTATTGTCGTATAGTTAAGCTCATTCAAAAACTACCAAACCGATTTCGCTGTGCGTTTGCAGTTTGCTCTTTTTAGCGGGAGAAAGTTGAAGAAGGCATTTTTTTATAAGAAACCCTACATACATATATACAAATAAAATTAATAAAACTTTACGGAGCAAAAGTTCGTGTCTGTTTGCGTGTTTTTGGGAGGAGTTGAGATTCTTTACAATTTTTTACCGAGTTCAAAAATGGAAAGCTAATATTAAAAATAATAATAATAATACTCAGTAAGTATCGTATAGTAAGACTCGCAAGAGCCTTGTTCAGTAAGCAAAACAGGAGCACCTAAAAGTTATACGTATAAGCAAATTGTTTTTGAAAATTTATGTTGGCTTATAGTTTTTTGAAAAAAAAAAATATGAAGATTTTAAAAAAGTAGTAGTAGTAGTAGTAAGTATTAAGCTATTTTATTTATTCATTCATTTTAATTGGTAGATGTGCACATTTTCAAAATTATTTTAAAGAACAAATTAACACAATCAAATCAAAAATTATAAGTAATAGACCTCATAAAATTATATTAAGTATATTATATTATACAATATCCTACCTGTAAAAATGAAGCAAAAAGCTGACGTTAGTATTGAATGTACCAGATAACAAAAACTAAACTAAACAAAATTATTAATTTATTAGTGTGTGTGAGGTTTATGCAAAATATATATATATATCTATCTATATCTATATCTATACTATTATATAAAAGCGAAATCATTTTAAAGTTTGTAACGCACGATCTCAGAAAGTAGTCAACCGATTTATTTGAAATAAATTTTATATTTTTCTATATTGTTATAAGAGTGTTTATGGCTAAAAATTGTTTTCATTAATAATTTGTCAAACTTAAATATTATTAATTTTACATTTTGTATCCATTTTTTTTCATTAATTGACTTATACAACCACTCATAACTTAAAACCTATACAATAATCGACAAAGATTAGCATTGCTTCATAAAGTCAATATTGTTGCGCAAATTTTAAGCCCAAAATCACTTCTTTGTTAAACATACAACCTGAGAAATAAATAAAAACAAATTATAAAATTATAAACTTTTTGAATTTATTTTATCCAGGAATTAGATTTCATCACAATCGCGAGGTCGTGGCTTTGTTTCATGTCATTATGATTCCAACATTCTTAATTTTCTTTTCTTCCCGTTCCCATACTCTCTCATTCTTAATATCTGTTTCATTCAATAGTTACGTTTTTTCTCTTACCTACCTACCTACATATTCAATTTTTCTGTATTGTATTTTGTATAGTTTATCTAACTAACCGACACACACACATTTTTTTTTGTTTCTCTAATTCTATCGTCACATCGCTGAGTGGGGGTGGGCTCTTATTACTTGCGATATAGGTAATAGGTACTAACCATAGGGCAAGTTCTGCATTTGAAAAAAAAAATCGAACTCGAGATTTTGATCAAAGTTGACATTCTATGGTAGCGAAGCCGAATAAAGTGGGTCCGACGATTCCGTCTGTTTGTCTGTATGCCTGTATGTCCGTATGTCTGTATGTCTGTACCTCGATCTAGAGCCTAAGCCACTGGAGCTATTTTCTTCAAACTCGGTACTTAAGGTTCGGTGATTCCCTAGAGGAGAAATTGAAATTTTTTTTTAGCTCTAAAACTAACAGTACCCCCCATACACCCGTAATGCATAATCTTATTTATCTCGAAAACGGCTCTAACGATTTTGATAAAAAAAAAGGTGTGATATTATGGACACGGACTACATTTTGGTAAAAAAATGTTTGGGGGGAAATGTTATTAACGGTACCTGTCATAGAACGTTTTTTTTTATTTACGAATTTCTCATTAACAGCTCCAACGCTTTTAACCAAAATTTGTATGCGTGAGCTGCTATACACTCGGAAAAATATTATCTAAAAATTTTTTCGAAAAAATAGTTTTTGGATTTTTAAAAAACTAATATAAATTTTTTTTTGAAAATTCAATATCTAGAAAACGGATACACGAATAAATTTTTAAATTACGTTATAAAATGTATTTTATTGAATACTAATAACTTGCAAATCAATTTTGTTTATAAAAATTTTAGGGACAATTTAGTACACAAAAAACATGTTTCAGTGCGTCTGTATGTCTGTACCTCTCTCTACAGCCTTACTCACTAGACTAACGGTACCCCCCATACACCATTAAAGCATAATCTTATTTATCTTGAAACGGTTCTAACGATTTTGATAAAAAAAAAATTAGGTGTGATATTATGGACATTGGACATGGACTACATTTTGGTAGGTCAAAAAAAATTGGGGCAAAATGTTATTAACGGTACCTGTCATAGAACCGTTTTTTGATTTTTTCACTTTCTCATCAACAGCTCTAACGATTTTAACCAAAAATTTTCAACAGGAGCCCCCTTAAGTTTAAAATAATATTGTATATAAAAATATTCGAAAAAAAAAACTATTTCTAAAATCTATACTACCTAATACTTAAAATTTGGCATCCCAAATTTTGTTCTCGAAAAGTTTTAAGGAAATTTGTCATATAAAAAATTACTTAAATAATAAAAAGATTAATCAGACAGCAATTCCATACATTTGAACATTTTTATCTCATTAAATCCATGTTTTATATTTTTAAAATTTATTTTAAATTCCAAAGTACTTTTACATAAGAGCAAGTTTGTGCGATCCAGTCGTACATTTTATTTTTTAAGTTACTTCAATACACTCAATAGCATTTTGAGTGACAAAAATGGACATTCAATTGACTACAGTGCCGTGCACATGAACTATTCTATAAAAGCGAAACCATTTTAAAGTTTGGGTTGAATGATTGCAGAAAGTAGTCAACGCGTTTATTTGAAATAAATTTTATTATTTTCTATATTGTTATATTTATAATATGCACAAACATAAACAAGCTCTTTTGTTTTCAAATGTGAAAGAGAATCTAATTCGTTACGGTATGTTATACATATAAACTAAAATTAATATTATTGTAGAAAATATGCTCAGTCCCATTGATAAATGTTTTCATATGCTAATACGAGTATTAATATTAAGAAAATATTCGTAGTTACAAAGCAACGCGAGTACGGGTCGGCTAGTGTATTATATACTTATATACTTTCTATTTGATAGGTGTTGAATTTAAAAAGCCAAAATTTTGTTTTAAATAGAAAGACTTGAAATTTTCTTAAACGTCGTCAGATGGAATCAGGTAACTTGTTAAAAATTGTAGGAGCCACTTATTGAAATCTGTAAGTTTCCAGAAACAACCTTAAGAAGATACACGACCATTTCAATAAGAATAGAAAACAGAATAATAATTTATTGAAAAACATTTGATAACAATTGATAAGAATATCAATATGAAACATTATAGCAAAGTATAAACAAAGTGTTTTATACTCTTACATTCAATTTCAACACTCCCACTGAATGTAAAATTCAATTAAATTTAAGTCCTATTGCTTTGGCACACAAATTGTGCTTCTTGAAATCTAAAGGTTTTGTAAGAAAATCTGCATTCATATCTGCTGTACTTATATATTTCAAATTGATTAATCCTTCATCAATTTTGTCACGAACAAAATGGTGTCGAACATCGATGTGCTTTGTTCGAGGATGGTACGCGTTTGTTAATGCAAGACTTATTGCACCTTTGTTGTCGCAGTGAATAGTTGTGAATTTTGGTGAACTTGGAATAAGCTCTAACTGCAATCCTTTAAGCCATAAAGCTTCTTGAGTGGCTGAGGAAACGGCCATGTATTCAGCTTCGGTTGATGAGAGAGCAACAGTGGGCTGTTTTTTAGTATTCCAGGATATTGCTCCTCCACAAGATTCAAAGATGTAACCTGTAACTGATCTTCTGTCATCGCCATCGTTTGCCCAGTCTGCGTCACAGTAGCCAATCAACATATTGTTTTTGCTTTTTGAGAATTCCAATTTAGCATCTGATGTCCCCTTCAAATATCGCAGAATACGTTTAACTGCTGTCCAATGAGCTTTTCCATAGCAGTTATTAAATCTTGACACATTGCTTACAGCAAAGCTAACATCTGGCCGAGAAACCTGTGCAGCAAACATAATGCTGCCAACTGCTTCCTGATATGGAATTTGCATCATTTCGTTTTTCTCTTCTTCTGTTTGAGGACACATTAGTTTAGTCAACTTTTGATTAGAATCCATGGGTGTACTGGCAGGATTACATTCAGTCATATTGAAACGCGTTAATATGTCGTTGATGTATTGTTTTTGATCAATGGTAATCGTGCCTTTTGAACGATCACGTTGAATTTGTATGCCGAGAACAAATCTTGCTTCTCCCATGTCTTTCATTTTGAAATTACTGTTAAGATATATTTTAAGTTTATTTTTAACATCAATATTTTTAGTAAAAATTAAAAGATCATCTACATAAACTGCTATAATTATGTAATTCGAATCTTCACCAGAAAAATAAACACATGGATCTATTTTAGATTTCTTAAGACCATAATTTATCAAAGCTGCATCGAGTTTTTGGTTCCAACACCGACTGGCCTGCTTCAATCCATACAGCGACTTCTTCAAATAACATACTTTGCCAGTGTTATCGGAGAAACCTTCTGGTTGAAGCATATAAATATTATCATAAAGATCTCCTTGAAGAAATGCAGTAACTGCATCCATCTGATCAATGTCAAGGTCTAATTGGGCAGCTAGAGAAAATAAAAGTCGAATAGTGCTATATCTGACTACTGGGGAGAAAATTTCCTCATAATCAATCCCCTTTCTTTGAGCGCAACCTTTCACAACCAAGCGGGCTTTATACCTTGAAATCTTACCTTCGCTATCTCGTTTTGTTTTAAACACCCATTTGCAGTTGATAGCTCTTTTGTCGACAGGCAAATCTACCAGATTCCAGGTACTATTTTCTCTCAAAGAGTCGAACTCTTCTTTCATAGCTTGTCGCCACAATTCGGAATCAGCTCTTTCTAGAGCTTCTTTAACAGTCAAAGGATCATGTAACTCACCTGTTGTCACTGAGTACATATATCTTACTATTGGCTTTGGAGTACGCTGACTTTTCCTGGGAATTTGCTTTGAAATTTCTTTTTCATCTGACATTGACTGCGGAATGTTGACATCTTCACTTGATTCACTAGTCAAATAATCATCTTCTTCATTTGTGTCTGAATGCGGAATAACCTCTGCTCTTGATTGGTTTGTTGAATTGTCATCTGAATTGTCATCTTCCCCCACTGAATCATCATAGTCGACCGGAAATTCAGGAAAATAAAACAAATTATAATTTTCAATTACCTTCTCGGAATGTATTTGTTCATTTTCGAAAAATATAACGTCTCTGCTGATGATGATTCTCTTCTTTGTTGGATGATACAAACGGAAAGTGTGGGAATCTTCACAATATCCAACAAAAATGCAAGCTTCAGATTTCGGATCCAAT
Organism: Chrysotoxum bicinctum; assembly: GCA_911387755.1. Taxonomy (NCBI): domain Eukaryota; kingdom Metazoa; phylum Arthropoda; class Insecta; order Diptera; family Syrphidae; genus Chrysotoxum; species Chrysotoxum bicinctum. Next base: position 228,866,973 of record OU426988.1, read on the forward strand.
TTTTTGCGCCGCTCTTTTGGAATATGAACCATTGCTTTGCATCCAAATGCACGCAAGTGACTCATATCGGGTTTTTTTTTTGACCACGCCTCTTCAGGAACCATTTGAAGCGATGAGCTACATGGTGATCGGTTTATTATATGAACTGCCGTTGAAACCGCTTCAGCCCAGAAGCTTTTTGGCAAATTCGCATCTAATAACATACACCTGGCTTTCTCGATTATAGTCCGGTTCATACGCTCTACCAATCCGTTGTGCTCTGGTGTATACGGTGCTGATGTACGATGATATATTCCACTTTTTCGTAATAATGCTTGAAACGTTTTATTGCAGTATTCGGAACCGTTATCAGTGTGTAAGACCTTTATTAGTTTACTGCATTGATTTTCTACAAGTGCCTTGAATTCTGCAAAACGAGCCACTGTTTCATTTTTTGATTGTAGAAAATAAACAAACGTTTTTCTTGTGAAGTCATCAACGAACACCAGAATATATCTAGCGCCTCCCATACTCCTTTCATTCATTGGACCACACAAATCCGAATGGATTACCTCTAGTACTTCAGTTGCTCTTGGTCCTGTGTGATTAAATGGAAATCGGCATTGCTTGCCTTTGAAACAAACTTCACATTTCCAATTATCCAGCATAGGGAATTTTTGGTTTCGTCCAAAACGATCGCTCAGCATACGTACACTTGCCATGTTAAGATGTCCCAATCTTCTGTGCCACAGGTTGTAGTCTGATTCCAATTTGTTTGTAACAAAACATCGATCTTGTTGAAATCTGTCCAACTTGAAAAGTTCTCCATCAAGAGAAGCTGTAGCAACAAGATGTTTTTCAGAATTATAAATTCTACACCCTTTGGAATCGAAAACAACTTTGTTATTTTTGCTAACAATTTGACTAACTGACAGAAGATTTGCACATAGCTGTGGTATACACAAAACATTCTCGACTTTTACCCTTTCATTTTGAGCAGCAATTGGCAAATATACATTACCAGTACTCTGTACAACTAAACGCATGTTGTTAGCCACCACAACTTCACTTTTAGCAGGTTGACTAACATCTGTTAATATGTTTGGATCTGAACACATATGAGCGGATGCTCCAGAGTCTATGTACCATTCACCAGGTTGCACTGTGGAGACAGCAAAAGATGTGTACAGAACGTTAGAATTACCTTGAACTCTCTTCTTGCTCTGCTGCTTTGATGGACAGTCTCGTGCATAGTGCCCATGATTGTTGCATTGAAAACATCTAGGTCCTGCATTGCCAACATTTCCCTTACCACTTGTTAAGCTTTTGTGATTGTAATTCTTCTTTTTAACTTGTTTTCTTGGTCCGCTTTGTCCATAAAAAGCAACCGTATCAGCAACATCTTCTCCTTTCACATCTTGAAGGATCTTGGTCTTTATTGCATCACCAGTGATAGGTACGCCGGAACTCTCTATGCCCATGATCATAGGTTTATATTCATCGGATAAACCTGCGAGCAAAATTGTTCCAACCCATTCCTCACTCACTTTTAAACCAACGCCGTTAAGTTTATGAGCTGTAGTGATTACGGAGTTCACATAGTCTTCCACAGATGAAGAATTTTCCAGTCTTGTCGTAATTAGTTTCTTCAGCAGTCCTACTCTGCGCGTTAGACCATCGTCCTGGAAAGCCTTCTGCAAATTATCCCATGCTTGCTTCGTCGTTGTAGTTGATTGTATGTGAACGTAATTTACAGGATCAACTAGCAAAATAATTTTTGCTCTAGCCTTGGCCACCTTCTTTAAGTCCTTTTCTCCTTCAGATTCAACGCATGACCACAAATCTTACAGCTCCAAATAAGCTTGAACAGCAAACTTCCATGAGTCGTAATTCTCACGACCTTTTAGTTTTTCTATTGAAGGAAGTCCTGTGTGAGCCATTTTGAATTCAGTTGTGAAGACAAAACCGTTTTTATTTGAAAATAAAAATTTCTTCTAAAATTTTTTTTTTTTAATATTCTTTTCTTTATTTCTTCGTTAAGGCCTTATGGCGTCTTTCTGGGCCCATAACCTATTGAAATCTGTAAGTTTCCAGAAACAACCTTAAGAAGATACACGACCATTTCAATAAGAATAGAAAACAGAATAATAATTTATTGAAAAACATTTGATAACAATTGATAAGAATATCAATATGAAACATTATAGCAAAGTATAAACAAAGTGTTTTATACTCTTACATTCAATTTCAACACCACTACCGTAAAGAACTTTTTGAAATGAATTTCTTTATAAGAAGGGACGTTGACGTAATTATTGTAATTAATACGTAAATAATGCAAATCATTCCTTCTTATGGAGACATGTCCGCTCCTTATAAAAAATATCTTCATATTCTTATAGTTATAGTAGAGATTCCTTAACGGAAGGATTTTGAGACCCTGAAACAGAACAAGACTAACAAACGGTTTTTATTACAAATAATACGCACAATATTCTTTTGCGAAATTACGAGTGGCTTTACTTTATTATAAAGGGTGGTTAAATTTTAAGGGCTGATGTTGATTTTGAATAAAACACAAATTATTAAGGAAATTATTGCCATTTCTTTTTATTATTATAATATTGGTATGGTTCAATTATGCATGGAAGAAAATATCGGCCAAATGGCCGCTGCGACCTCGGCGGCACACCTCCATCCGATGGTCCAAATTTTCGATGACGCTGAGGCATAATTGAGGTTCTATGTCGTTAATGTGCCAAATTATCTCATCCTTTAGCTCTTGAATTGTTGCTGGCTTATCGACGTACACCTTTTCTTTCAAATAACCCCAAAAATAAAATGCACGACTGGGTCGCACGAACTTGCTCCTATGTAATAGACTAGGAATTTTAAAAACGAATGTTATTAGAGAAAACTGTTCATAAGGATAAAATGAATTTTTTTTAATTCTTTAAGTAGTAAGAGATAAAAACAGAATGATATGCAAATATGAATTTATGCAGGAACAAAAATTATAAGTCTTTGTAGTGGTTCCTTAAAAAAATAAGCTTTTATGGAAAAAAATTTTAAAACATTTTTAAGAAAAAATTTTGGTACGCCAACCTTAAGTTTTTATTATTGTACGAATAAAAGTCTAATTTCCAAAAAAAATACTAAGCCGTTCTTGAGATATCGAATTTTTCAAAAAAAAAAATTACTTTTTTTTTCTAAAAATTGAAAAAATATTTTTTCTTAAGTTCTTAAATGCAGTGTTTTTTAAACTTTTTAGGAGCTTTTTTATAAAAAATTTCGTTAAAATCCGTTAAGTCGATAATGAGAAATTCAAAATTCGAAAAAATCGTTCTATGGTAGGTACAGTCAGTAATATCTAGATTTAAAATTTTTTTTATTAAATTATAAATTGTAAAGATTAATCAAAAGAAAAAAAATTTTAGCAAAATTCTCGGAACCGTTTTCGACAAAAATGCGATTTTCGAAAACCATTTTTTAAAATTTGTACGGAAGGTACCGTTAGTTTTAAATAAAACAAAATTTTTTTTCTCAAATCTTGTAGATTATATTAAGAAACTTTTATTTGCCAAGCTTGAAAAAAATCGAGCATGGGGTTTTCGAAATATTGAGATTCCAAAAAAAATTTTTGAATTTTTTTTTAAAAATCCAAAAAATTAAAAATTGAAAATTTGAATATGTATCTAATAATATTCAAACTTTAGAGGATTGGCATAAAAAAAAATTATTAAAATCGGCTATACCGTTTTCGAGAAAATCAAAAACAAAAAAAATGGACCCAGGGGGGCTACCGAAAATAACAATTTTTTGTAAAATTTTTTTCAACCATTAGCTAGTTTTTACCAAATTAAATTTTTGGAATTTTTTTTTTAAAATTCTGTGGGACAGTTTTTGAGAAAAAAAAATATTTATAAAATTTCGAAAAAAAATCGTATGGCAGGTACCGTTATTTTTGGTCTTAAAAAAAAAAAGAAAAAAACGTCCGGGGGTAAAAAATTAAAACCCATATCTACCAAGTTTCAAGAAAATCGGCCGAGCCGTTTAGGCTGTAGTCGAACCGACAGACAGACAGACAGACAGAATTGCAAGACCCACTTTTTTGGTCTTCGCTATCATCGTAATGTCAACTTTGATCAAAATCTCGAGTTCGATTTTTTTTACGAATGCATAACTTGCCTTATAGTACCTATAAGTCGCAAGTAAAAAAGAGTCTAACGGTGTCAAATCACATGATCTTGGCGGCCAATTGACATCGACATTGAAGAAAATATTTTGTTAATTTTTGAAGAATCAATTATTCAAATCAACAATTTTTCATAGTATTTTTCTTCATATTGAAGACTGAATATTCAAACTGAATAAGGTTTCTTCAAATCTTAAATGATTTAGTATTTTATTTAAACGAATGAAATTTTGTCATATCTACGAAAACAATTTGTTAATTTTTGATGAAGCAATTGTTCGAAAAGACAAATTTGTATTAAGAGTTATTTTTTACTATGTATGTATGTATATCAACTTAAACCAAGTTATTTTTTACTATGTATGTATGTATATCAACTTAAAGCAAGAAAAAAACTAAAACCAACTTAAAAAAAAAATCATTTTTTGAGGAAATTTTCATGAAGGATACCTATTAATTATAAACTAAATTTCAAGAAAGAAGGATGAAATTAAATCAATTTGATAAAATTTTGTGGATTTAACACCATAACGAAAAAATTTTATGCATTTCTTCAGAATTATAATATTTCTTGAATATAACAAAATTTTCTTCAAAACAACGGATAGGTTTCATTGACCGTATATTGGTCACCTTTCTTCAATTCTATTCTACTTTTTCTTGAATATGACTACCAAATTTGGTTCAGTGTGTGTGGCAAGTGGCACCGTCCTGTTGACACACATCGTCCACATCCATATCTTCCAGTTCGGGCCATAAAAAGTTCGTTATCATCTCACGATAACGAACACCCTTCACAGTAACTGCCTGACCGGCCTCATTTTGGAAAAAATACGGCCCGATGATGCTGCCAGCCCATAAACCGCACCAAACAGTCACTCTTTGTGGGTGAACAAAACTGGGAATACAGCAATTCATGCCTTGATTCTTAAGAGACACATCACTTCTTATGTTTCCATTTGTTGAGGCAAAATAAATGTTCAGCTAAAGTGTTGAATGTTCAACGACGAACTTCTGTAAACAAAATTTAAATAACAATCAAACATTGGAAAAAAAAGTTTCAAGCAAATCTTGTGGAAAAATCCAACAAACAATTCAACTCTTTTGTCAGCAATCTTAACGAATTGCCCCTATATACAAACCTACTAAGAAAACTTCACCCTCTTATCATAAAAGATCATCCATCAGCTCTCAAGAAACCGAGCTGCCGCCCTGCCCAAACGACTATACCCAAGGCTAAGATTTCCATGAATAAGCCAAAAAAAAATACTTATATTCCTATAACAAAATGAAAATCCCCAACTGACATTAATTCCATCACCAAACACAGCCAGCCAAATGTCCAAATACCGTATTGCAACGGTATTACAAGCACCTATTGTATAATATCCCACCTAATTGCGCCAACAAACACCACACCAATGAACTTTTATTACGCCCGGTTCACCTGGCCGGGCTGGGGTGCACAAGCGCAAACATTGAAACAAGAGCACTCTGAGATGCTAGAAAAAAAGAATTGCCTCCGCTGCCGAGTTACTTCCACCAAATGAAGGTGGAGGTGCCACCGGCAAAGAATATAGAGATGCCCAGTGCCAGCACCTTATTTTTTATTTTGGAAGGCTCGTTCTAAGCAAAGGTACATCAACTACTTCGAAGAAGAGAATCACAAGCGGACTTACTTTCAATATGCATAGGAGTAAACAAACATGCCTAGGGCGGCCGTCTTCAAGTCTTGAAATGCGAATAATTGGAATCCCCGTCATTTTTGGAGGATTACTTACGGTTAGGAAGGGATTTCGTTAAAAACTTGACGATTAACCGACTATTTCGCAAGAGTGTTAACAGTTGAAAAAATTGACGAATTTCCCGATTTCTATCCGCTAAACGATAATAAAAACTAAATACGATATTCCAAGTTGACCCCAGCACACCTTCTCCAGGTTCCTTAAACTATATGAGGCAAGCGATCCGCCCCCGCACAGAACCATTGGATTAGATTCCTCGCGCTACGTTTCACTATCTTTCATCTTGAGTATTAAGGAAGTCCATTGAAAATTCAAATATATTCCGCGAGCTAGTTTGCAAAAATGCCATTTGCATGGTCTTCCCCCATGGAACTTGTGGAAACACCTAAAACCTTAAATACCACGGAGACAACAACGGGGAAGAATCCAAGATCCAACGAAAATATACGAACAAATAAAAACACACAGAAAAAAACGAAGAGCACAGGCAAATAAAATCACAATCTTCATCTGAAAAGTTGCTAAAAATGAATCCAGGAATTGTTTTCACAGGCCAAAAGACGAAGAAGTGCCAAAGAAAGCCCATTCAAGGGAAGCGCGGGAAGGTGTTCGTCCTAAGCTAAAGAAGAAGTGCAAATGGGTATACTCGCTAGTTCTGGTGCCTGGATTGGTATTGGGATGGCCACTGCTGCTCTTCTCTAGCAGATCGAATATCACTGCCGGAAAACATATAAAAAATCGTCTCTTAGATCTGTTTAAGTTTTTTTTTTCTCCGTGGGCCTGAAGTGAGCCAGAGCTGGTGCTGGTCGCCGCTAAAAGTGCTCATTCGGATCGTTCAGGTACCTCCTAATAATCAACTTAGATGAGAGTTTAGTGCGCGCACATATAGCTTTTGCCATCTTAAGCATGCACATGCCATTTTGCATCTAATGATTTACTATCTGATCAAGAATATCTAATTTATTGTATTATGCATGTGAACCTGGGCATGCAAGTGTACGACCAGTATAGCTGAGGAGCGTTTTATCTATCGCATAAAAATGTTGCACTGAATTAGAAGAAAATTACTCCTGTTTTGTTTTAGGTTTCCTGCTTATATCATGTGATAGCGCGCAGTGCATTAAGTGGAATGTGCGGGAGTATAACTCGATGTGAGCTGGTTAAAAAACTTGGAACCTAATTGCAGCGGAAGTAAGAAACACCTTGTGATTAAGAGCGGAGAGAACAGGTGATCGGAAAGCCGAGAGAATCCTATTAAAAAGGTGACTAAATTTGTATCTGTCATCGAGCTGAGAAGCAAAATAAAGAAGGTACATACTATGTACATAATTACGATGTGCGAAATGCGTGTTAACGTATAAGAATATAAAAGACTACAATTGTACACTTATTTCTAAATGTTAGCTGAAATCCCACTCAAGTGGTGCATAGAGATTTGCGTTAAATCAGAATACATTCATTCGAATTTTAACGGTAGGTAGAAGTTATCAGCAAAACTTTACAAGAAAGAAGAAAGGTTTATTTTTTTATATATTTTGTGCACACTAAAAGGATTTTGATTACCCTTTAAGCACTCTTGAGTACAGTGCGAACATTAAGGAAAGTTGGAGACGTTTTAAAAGGAGATACCAATGCACTTTGGTTGGCAGAATATCGTAATGGGAAGGCAATATTGAGCCGGGTAACACATTCCACATGCGTGAAGTGCGGCTTAAGAAAGAATCTTTGAATTTATCAGTACATCTCAAGTTGTGCTCAAGGGTAAACCGATGGGCCTTCCCTGAAGCGCAAGTATTTTGGTTGAGTTGTTAAAGGTATTACACACTATATTGCACTGCGCTAACTCGCCAAGCGCCCTTACAGGTCAGATACGAAAAGCGAACGCAACTCAATGCGTCTGTCTCACTTGACGAGCTGTTATACCCTTGAGCAAGAGGGATTTCCCTGCTCAATAAGTTATACTGATCCTAAGGATGGTTTACACTATGGGTAACAAAGGTGAGGAATGCAACTGACTATTTCACTATAGAACACTGTTTATAGAAATTTCGGTAATATAATTCTATCCAAGAGACTTAAGTGGGTTATTGGAAATGACTCGTGCAGTAATCTCTAATTCTCTAGCTGTAGGACCGTCTTGTTGAAATCACATGTTGGCTACATTCATATCTTATTAGGGCACTAAAACATGGATTATCATGTCACGATAAAGAACACCTTTAATTGTTTCCGCGTGACCAGTCGCATTTTCGAAGAAGAATGGTTCGATAATTCCTACTGTCCAAAATCCGCATCGAACAGTCACGCATTGTGGATGCATTTGTTTCTCAACAATTACCCGTGGGTTTTCTGAACCCCAAGTATTGACGATTAAGCCATCAAGATAAAAATAAGATTCATAACTAAGATTATTTTGTTCGAAACCTCAGCATCCACTTCTTGTTGTTCCAAAATTCATTCAATGACCTCTCTTCGCGCTGCATGGTCATTAGTCTTCAGTTCTTGAGTTAATCCAACCTTGTAAGTATGAAGTTTCAATCTTTCGTGAGAATTTGCTGTAAATAGCTTCTCGAAATGTCCAATTCTTCATTACGTTACCAAATTGAGGTTCCTGGGCTATCAGCACACTCTCCCGAACTTACTTTACTTACTAAAGTGTAACGAAGCGTTACAATCCTAAATATCCGTATTCATATTAGCTAGCAAAATGTTACGACACCAACGACCCCTAATCATATTTCCGAGCTAAAGGTTACGACACCTACATACCGCCTTATTATATGATCATATTACATATACCCAGTGTGTATCTGGAGTCATGTGATCAATACACACTTTGATATACGTACAATTTTGTCATTTATTTCTTGTAGTTCACACTGACTCCTAGCCGTAGATTTAATAAGTGGACGTTGGGAAAATGACAAAATTATCTTAATCCATCAAAGCCGGAGTCGCCCAAGGATCAAAGTTGGGTCCCTTCCTATACAACCTGATGACGTCTTATCAACCCGTGCCAACTGACTGCGAGAACCTGCTATTCGCTGACGACTCGCTAACCTACTCCTACTACCTACTCCTCGTCGATAGCGCCAAACATTGCAGCTCGGAGAGTGGAAGCCCACGTCTCCAAACTCTACGAGTACTACAAAAAGTGGGGTATCCGAATAAACACTGCCAAATCGGAGCTTGTGTGTTTCAGGAGACCCACCACCAATGGTAACCGATGTCGTTCAGCAGCTACTTGCAGAAACTTGACCGTGAAGCTCCCCGATGGTTCAACGATAGCAGCCAAAAGAAATGCTAAATACCTCGGAGTAAACTTCAACGAGCTGTTCAATTTTAACCCGCACTCTAGGCAGGTTCTAAAAGGAAGGCCAACTTCGCGTTTCACCGTTTGCACCCATTGCTAGCCAGAAGAACCGGACTAAGCCAGCCAGTGAAGCTATTGATATACAAACAGCTCATCAGACCCGTCATCAGCTACAATTTTCCTGCATGGTACACCATTTCGAAGACAGCAATGCTGAAGCTCCAAATCTTCGAAAGGAAAATACTAAGGATAAGCACCGGACTTATCTTCGATCGACAGCGAAGGAAGCACTTCAGCAATGAAAGACTCTATGAAGAAGCAAAAATCAAGCCACTGGACCAGTTTCTCGTGCAATTAGCGAAGAAGCTTATAGCTAGCACCACCAACCACCCAAACCCGCTGATGAGAAGGATGACCACCCAGGAACGACATCCAGAGCCTAGATACCTCACTGCTCTGGATATGATAGAAAGGATCCCAGCCGACAACGAACCAGCAGTTCTTTTCTACGCTGACGCTGAGTCAGCATATCACCGTGGCTGAAAACAACAAAAAACAACCCACCAACTGGACAACCGGGACTGAACAACCCGAGTCAAAAACCAAGATAATTTTTCATAATGCTAATTTTGAACCATGTACATTACAAATATTATAATTTTTAGAGTTTAAGTCATTTTATAAGTTAGGCCCCCTATGTGCCAACAAATTTCTATCCTATACATATTATCCCAAGTTTCACAATTGTATATATTAAGTTCAATAAAAAACCTTGAAACCTTGACAAAATTGTCTTTTATTCTCGTCCAGTGTGGATACCAATCTAGTGTATAGAGAGTTTAAGATCGGGCCGCAAACAAAAACCTTTGAAAGGCGTTTCGGTGACAGATAGGTATTGCCGTAATGGTGAAGCTGATCTAAATTTTTTTTTTAAATAGTAGGGTATTATTAGAATTAGCTAGAGTAGGGCAAGCTTTAGTATTATTAGCTAGAGTGGGGGAATATTTATTATTATTATTATTAAGAGTATTATTATTTACTAAACCAACCCGTTTCTTCCCTTTGATCTCCTCTTCAAGGTAGCTCATTGGACAGGTTCTCTTTATAGAGTTCGTTCCACTCGTTTATTTCCCTAGGTTGCGTGCTAGGACACAGGGCTTCCCATAAAGTTCTCGAATCCGTTTCTTTCCTTTGATCTCCTCTTCAAGGCCGCTCATTGGACAGGTTCTCTCTTTGGAGTTCCACCCGTTTATTTCCTTAGATTGCGTGCTAGGAACACGGGGCTTCCGATATGGTTCCCGACTGTTTCTTTCCTCTGATCTCCTCTTCAAGGTAGCTCATTGGACAGGTTCTCTTTTTAGAGTTCCACCCGTTTATTTCCCTAGATTGCATATTGCATGCTAGAGACACTTTAAATGAAATACCGTATTAGTTATTTAGGCTTTTGAATATTGTATTATATGAAATACCGTGTTATTTATTTTAAGAAAAGAAATATTGTTAATAAAAGTATATGAAATACCATGTTAGGAATACGAAGCCACGAAATAAATTAATTGAAAGTTTTGGAGTACTAAAATACGTTATTTCTTTCGGAGCTTTAGACCCTCCAAACCCAAGTTTGGTGCTTCTTTAGGAAGAACCCTGGACACCGACGAGTTTTACCTGAGCCACGAAGAAAAATCATCAGAAAAGGTGGCGCTACAGTCCGGGGTGGACCAGTGTCTCAACCAACAAGCTTCTCCAGTTAGCTCAGTCCCTAGCTAGCTGTTTCCAGTTTCGCACGTCAAGTTGTTTGAGGTCCACTTGTGTGCGCCACCTGAGTTGCGGTCTTCCTCTATTGCGCCGTCCCTCGGGGTTGGATTCGAAGACTTTCTGGGCCGGAGCATTCGGGTCCATTCGCTCTACATGACCTAGCCATCTCAGTCGTTGGACTTTGATTCGTTTGACTAGGTCAGCTCCGACCATTTTGCAGATGAGCTGGTGCATACTCCCAACCAAGTCATGGCCTGCCGCTTTGAACAGTTTGGCAGCGGGGCCGTCAGCTCCAGCTGCTTTGTTGGACTTGAGATTCGATATAGATCTTCACTTCTTCCAGGTCCTGTGGGAGGTATTGTTGGTGTGCGTCGCCTAAGTCGAAGGCACTATCTCTAAAGCAGCGGCATTTTCTTCTTCATCGCCGTTATAAAGATTGGAAAAATGTTCTTTCCATATTCTCAGTACGGACTGCGGTTCCCACTACGATGTTCCCTTGATTATACATGCTCATTCCTGTTATGGCATCCTTCTATTTAATCCATCAAGCGCTTCTCACGCTCCTTCTTTTTCTTTCTGAGAAGCCGGTGTTCTTCTCTCCTCTTCTGCTCGTAGAGCTCGCGAGCACCTCTAGTCCTTCTTTGCAGCGCCGCTTTATATGCGTTTTGTTTTGCTACATGTGCTTGCCGCCAAGCATCGTCAAACCAGGGGTTTCGTTGTGGTAGTCGTGTAAAACCCAGCACATCAGAGTCGGCATCTCTGATAGCTGCTTGACAGTGTTGCCACTGGTCCTCAATACTTGAATGCTGGAGGCATAGGACTTCTTCAGAGGTTGTTAGAAACTCGATCGGAAAAGGACCTTGCGATCTCTTTTGATTTTAAACGTCCAACGTCGAACTTCCTCGCAGTACTTCCTTGTTTTGGATTCTGTCGGAATATCCGCAGCGGAACCTTGGCTACAACGATGTAGTGGTCCGAGTCTATGTTGATCCCACGAAACGTGCGAACATTCTCTATACTTGAGAAGTGCCTTGAATCGATCGCAATGTAGTCAATCTTTTTCACGGTTGATTGATCAGAAGATCGCCATGTCCCTTTGTGAATATCAAAATATTTGAACTACGTCCTAGCTACAAGAACGTCTCGCGCCACAGCGAAGTCGATCAGTCTAAATGCGTCATCGGAGGTGGTATCGTACAGGCTATATTTTCCAATTTTGTCACCAAAGATGTCTTCTCTTCCTAGCTTGGCGTTAAGATCTTCAAGGACAATTTTAATGTCATAACTAGGGCACTGCTCGTATGCTTTGTCCTGGAGCTCGTAGAATATGTCTTTGGTGTCTTCATCTTTCTCCTCTGTTGTTTCACACAGTTGAAACTTGAGATTTCTTACCTGAGCCTAGTTCCAACAACAAATCCGCATCCAAATAAAAGATGCTTTTGTTCTCGATAGCAATCGCCGTAGTAGATATCGTAGTCGTTTAACTTTCGTCTCCCCAGTCAGTCCCATCGCATCTCTTGAATGGTGGTAATATCTGCTTTGTAACATTCCACGTACAGATCTGAAGTTCGTTATCCCTATTTCGTTTGCATGTTTCATCAACAGTGAATCCATCCGTATCCGAGGCTTGTTTTTGCTTCGCAACTAAGTTGCATTTTTTGTGGCCCGGAAGTCACCCCAACGGCACAACCCCCAACCTGGAGGGTCAGGTCCTTAGTAGGACTCCAAGAACGGGGAGCCAGATAAACCTTCATTACAGGCCTGAGCTCCGAATATGTCGGAGTAGCCCTATTAAGTGTTTACTAAGTAGTTCAGTCTGGAACTGGAACTGTAGATGCCACCGTTGATTCCATCTGGGGAATTCCTCCACTGTCGTCTGGATGAAAGGAGGGATGCCTTAGTGGGAACATCTCTCGCCTCCCTCTCTCGTTTGCTACCCCCAACAACCCACCACTGGGGTTGTGACCCAATCACCAGTTGAGGTACTAGGCACCCGATGCTCACCCGATTTATGAAATTCAAAAAAATCGAAACATGCCTTTTTTCTGTCTATGAAAATGCTAAATGTTCAAATTTAACATTTCACATGGATATTTTTTAAAAGCGTCATTTAAATTAAATTTCCTATTAAGTTTTTAATGTCATGATTCAGTTTCTTTTCCATTTTCCATTCACATTCTTTCCAACTTACAATACTCTGTGCAACCATGATGACTACCTTGACAACCTTGATAATTTGAATAATTTTCTGCTTCCGTAATCTTGTAAGATGAATTAGAATGTAGGATTCTTACAACCAGAATTTTTTACTAGTTCGTTATTTTATCCGACAAAATTCGATTGATGTTAAACTAACCTACAGGAATTTGTTAAGCCCTTTCGGCAAAAGAAAAAACTCAATTCCAAATATACAAGTTGTTGAGTATTATTATTCAAAACGAATTGATTTTATTAATGGTTTCTATAATTAACTAGCTTAGAGTGAGTATAGGAATTGCTTAAGGTATTAACTATCTACTGATAGGAAAGATCGATGTCTTTTTTTTTTAATAGAAGATGAACAAAATTAGTTCCGGGAGGTCTGGTTGGTGAATGGTGAACTCTAAATTATTCACTGCTCTCTGCACTTGATTGTGTAATTTCATACTAAATGTCTCCATAAATCATGGGTCCATCTTAAAAGTTTCTTATTTCATTGAAGTTTGTGAGTTAATTTTTATGTTTTTGTTTTTAATAGAAAGAGTAAGCGTTGAATAGCTAGTGAGCGAAATGTAAAGGTTATTGTATGTCATTCAGAGTAAGTAGGTAGTTAGCTACTTGAAGTACCATAACCAATTTGAAACTTCTCTGAACTTTTTATAAAAATTAACGCTTTAACTTTTATTGAAACAAGTACAATCTGTTCAACTTGGGGACACTTTTTCCCCAATGTGCTTGTCGAATTGATTATATTATAGGACATATTCCTAAGAAATGGAGTACGTTTTCTGTAGCATTTTGCTTTATTACGAGTATTTTAAGAAATGCTTAAGAATGTATTTTAAGAGTACTGATCGTACTTGGTTGTGTTGTAAAATTGTATACATAATTTTGGACTCGCTACGCTTAGCTCTATTTTTAAGGTATTTCAAACTTGCTTGCTCTATTCGTTCCAATAATATATGAATATTTCCCTACCCAGTCATCCAGTCTCCCGCCACCAGCCTCCACCATCATATAGAAGCGATGTTTAACATTATAAAGGGTCTGAATAAAACTTTGTGCGAATTTAAATTAAAAAAAGGAGCTAAGGACTCCATATTTGGCATATTCGAAACAAAAGCATGTCACTTAAAAAGTCTTAAGCTGTCAGTTACACATATGTTTATACTCGTACACACGAGATTTCAGCATGAGGTTTTATGAGATTGTTAGCAATTAATTTTTGGGATATTTTAAAAATATATGCCATCTTAAAGTTCACTTTAAAATCAGCTGGTTTCAGTAAATTCTCATTTATGGCCGAATGTTTATAAATGTTCAATATTTTTTTTAACATTATCTTCAGAGAATGTCCAGCAGCTCATTTGCCTTCATTTTTATTTAGGTAGACCAGGTTAAATAAATGACAATAATAAAATATGGCCGCAATCACATGTCAAAGCTTGAAAATTCTTATTGGAAAACTGTTAAGTAAGCAATTCAGATAATTTCAACTGAGAACTCTATGCCTCTATTTAGAATTATAAAGAACAATGCCACTAAGACCTGGTTTGACTAGGAATGCCGCCAAAGACATGCAGATAAATTAAAAGCATTCTTACACATACGAAGCAGAGCTGAACTAAACAGTCTGAAATTCATCGAGAGCTCTACAAACATTAGAGGAGAAATGAACCCCTGAAAACAGGAGAAATATAAAAAGTACGCAATATGGGAAATAGAGCAATGACCTAGAAAGAATGAAGTTCCCAAATTCAACTAAAAGAACATCCAAAGGTCTCAGCCACCGAATCGAAGATGGCAAGAACTCGCTGGAAATAATCTTACTAGAATCGCACTCGATGATGCAAATAATTTTCGCGAATAATACGACAGCGATGATGAAAGGAATTCAGCTGTGAGTCGTACTCGTATTGTAAATACAATTCAGCGTTTATGACTTACATCAACAATTCCGTTCACTTGATTTAGGCGAAATGAAAATAGGCTTTCATAAACTTAAATTTGTACTCATCTGCAAAATATATTACAGAAAGCCTGCTCGAGGAACCTCTTAACGCCATCAGCCTCTTTCGGAATAACGGGGGCACAGGCTTCTACGCCACAGGCAGGGCTGGAAATTATTTTAAATCTTTCAGTCCTGGACGAGCACATAAGATGCACAGCAGCCAAAAGCGCAATTCGGCTTAAAGAAATGAGCTCTTGGAAGCGCAGCTCTTATGGTCATGTGTCTATCCTGCAAAGAAATGACACAGTGGCCGGGCTCAATGTGACGACTGACTACTTGCCACCCAGAATAGATTGCAACAAACACTTCTTTATTACAATACCCGAAAGGCATGGATGGGAACCCAACTCACTAATTAGTGAACAAGGTATCTCCTTCTACACCGATGGGTCAAAAATGGAATAAGGAATAGGAGCTGGGGTGTTCTGTGAAGCTCTCAATATTACAGAATCATTCAAACTCCCAGATGAGTGTAGTGTCTTTCAGGCTGAGATCTACGCTATTGAAAAGGCGGCAGAATTGGTACGCATGAATTAACTGAACTCGTCGGAGATCACATTCTTCGTGGATAGCCAAGCTGCCATTAACGCTTTAGCTAGTGAGATTATGAGATCCAAGACAGTACCATGCTGAGACATTCTGAACAATATTTGTAACACTATAAGACTAACCAAGTCAAGCTCTGGGATCAAATATGGGACCAAATTGTCGTGATTAAAAGGAAAATAGACCTAATAACGAAAGAACAAATCAATAACTCCTGGTCCTCCAGGGACGACTGCGTTATCTCTAGAAGTTTATGGCCTAGAACTAATGAAAAGGAAACTCGATATATTTCATCGCTGAGTTAAAAGAATATAAGAATCCTGATAGGTGTACTAACGGGTCATTGCGCCATTGGCAAAATGGCCACTAGAATGGGTGCATTTGCACCCGATTTCTGTTGGAGCTATCAGGATGCCGAGGAGATTAACCATTAAATATCTGCTCTGCGACTGTCCGAACCTCCAAACAAATCGCCTCCGTTACTTTGGAAACAGGTTTGTTGGAGAACTGGACGATCTAAAGCAGGTCTCAATGACAAATATCAGAAAACTTATAGTAAGCACAGACTGGTTCGCAAATGAATCAGTCTACATAAGACACTAGTTTAGGAGCATCTCTGCTTTTATTAATAGGGGATCACAATGTACCAATAGGCCTCCGTGTACGCAACAGCCTCTAACCTAACCTATAGGTCCTCATCAATGTGGCCTTACGCTAGTAAAATCTACCATTGATAAGATATTCACATTGTGATAGATCGCAGAAAAGAACAGAAACTTTAAATTGACACCACCAATACCTTTAAGTTTCTAGGCTTTGTATGACAGATATATCGGTTTTTCAAACATGGATAACTTGACAACAACTTGACAACTTTTTCCTTAAATAAAACCCAAATTATTCAGCATATCTCGAAAATTTCATTAAAGGTTTAAAGTATCGGGTTTTTCAATAAGAGCGCTACAAAAGTTTTTTTTAAATAAAACAAAAACGGTTTTGGATATCAATGAAATTTTTATTCCTGTGAAAGTTCGTTCGATGCCATTATATATGGAACTCGATTTCTTTTGCATGGCCACCACGGGCACGCTTGCAGAAGTCCCGACGCTGAACCCAATTTTCGCTGGCTTGTTGGCATAGACCATAGACTTGACGTAGCCTCACAGCAAATATGTAGTCTAACGGCGTCAAATCGCACGACCGAGGCGGCCAAGCGACTGGACCATTTCGTGAGATAACACGTTCTCCAAACTTGGTTTCCAATAAATTGATTGTGACATTCGCTGTGTGGCTTGTGGCTCCGTCCTGTTGGAACCACATTTCCTCCAAGTCCATATCACCCAATTGAGGCCAAAAATATTCGGTTATCATTGAACGGTAGCGATCCCCATTCACAGTAACGTGCCGGTCTTGATCATCACGAAAGAAGTACGGCCCAATGACGCCGCCGCCGGCCCATAAACCACACCAAACCGTAATTTTTTCGGGATGCAATGATAACTCATGGAGTACGTGTGGATTGCTGCCTGACCAATACCGCATATTTTGTTTATTGACGAAGCCATTCAGCCAGAAATGAGCCTCATCGCTTAAGATGATTTTTCGAACGACGTCACGGAGATGCCCAACGCTTGAGAACGACGTGTGAGAGACACATTTGGGCTTTCTGCAACTGAAGCCTCAGCGGCAGCAATATTCTCGACACACTAAGGGCACTTTTTTGTCTCACTGGCACGCGAACATTTTGTACTGTGCCTGTGGATTCAAATTTTTCCACTAGACGCTCAATTGTTGATCTGCTAGGAAGATTATGACGACCATAAATTGGACGTAGCGCTCTTAAAGTTGAGGCCACTGACCCGAATTTCGGTAGTAAATTTTAATAATTTCGACTCTTTGTTGGCTCGTATATCTTTCCATCATAAAATGGCAAACCATACTGAAGAGAAATGTCAAAAGAGCGGCAAGAAATATGGCGTCGTTTGCTGTCCATGTCGCTCTACCTTTGTAGCGTCCTTGTTGAAAAACCCTTTACAATCAAAACATGTACGTATGGAATTCGACACGGGCACGTGCTCCTTTAATGACGTCGGCTTGTTATCATAGACCAATGATTTGATGTTGTCCCATAAAGAAGTCTATAGGCGTTAAATGTCTCGAAGTAGGCGCCAAATCTTGATATAACACGTACATCGAATATCGATTATTACACCTATTGTATGGTTTGTGGCACCGTCTTTTTGAAGCCACTCCCGTTAAGTTCATGTAATTGATGAAAGAAATAATGTTGCAAACATATCTCTGCAGTGATAATGTGACCATCATTTCCATCAACGAAAAAAAGCCGGGCCAAATCCACCAGCATGGAAACCACACTTTACAGTTATTTTTTTGTGAATGAAGTAGTTATTCTTAAGGAACATGGGGTTTTTCCCTATATTAATAATGATCTTCTGTTTGTTGACGATACCGTTTCGCGATGAAATTGATCGTCTTCTTCCAACTTTTCCAGAGCTCAATCCAATTCAATAGTTCTTTAGTTAACTTCATCTTCTAAGGGTGAAGGCCAAGATCTTTTCACAAAATTCGCATTGTGTGATCTGAGCGATATCCAATTCTTAAGAAAGCCGCCGTGGTTTGCTTGGACAGGTACCTAAACGGCAGCTTGAACCCGTTGCCTCAAATTTCTTCAATATACCAAGAATTACTTGTTTACTAGGACGAGAATTTCGACCAAATTGAGGTTGACGATCTTATCTTTATGTATCTTATCGATCGTTATTTAACTATATTAAGTTGCCTTCACCATCTGGAATTTTCTTCATAAACTTTACTTATTTGCAAACGTTCTTCGTTAATGAACTTCGCCATGATGAAAATTTTGGTTTCACCGATTGTTTTGACATTGGCAGTTTGGTCATTTGATTATAGGTGTGTTCACAGTGAAAGTTAAAAGTTGTCAAGTTCCCAGTTCAATAGTAGTATTTTTCAAAATTATTGTAGCGGATAAATCTACTTAAAATATGTTTATAGATATTTCTCCCAGTAGTAGCGAGTTACTTATGGACCCAACCTTGAAATTTCCAAGAGGTTTCACTGAATTAATTAAATCCCAGCCTTTTACTTTCTTTACGAGTATATTCAGTTGAATGATGTCAATCATCATAGCCCCCTGTAAAACTACCACGCACTTCTTTAAATCCATCTGCATCTCACTGCACTGATGACCCAGCGAAAGTCTTGTGGACAATTTTTTAACTGACCTCAAAAATGTTGTTTCATGTCGCATAAAACAAAACTTGCAAAAAATCCAAAGGCAAAGTGAGCAAAAATTCTGATTATAATTTCATCTCACGATTCACTTTTATGATTCGTTATTTATTGCTCTGCATTGTGTGACGAGGGAATCATAATACGCAAATGTCCAAACTCACCACAAAACCTTGATTCACATGACTTTCCAGCGTGGAAAAGTGGTCATCGTACTGAGTAGGATAGCGACATCATAATAAAATATTTTTGTCCCAAGTCCAAGAAGAGTGCGTTCGTAAGTCGAGTCGGTTGTTGAATTTCGTTCGAAAGTGGATGTTTTTTTTTTTTTGTCTTCTTCGCATAATGGCCTAGAGCCCCCTTTCCCTTTCATTTTCATTGCACATTTTGCGTGTGCGAGCTTCAAGTCCAGAACTCGAGTGACCTTTCCCCGGAGCACTAGGCACCAACATGTCGTCCATCGAATTCGTGTGACAAATGTAGTTCTTTAGGACAAATAATGAGAGTTTTTTCTCCTATGCTTCAGCCACTGGGGGCTTTCACACTTTCCCATTGTGTCGTCGGACAAGAGTCAAATAGCAAGTAGTGATCAATACGGGGGCAACGATGTTAATCCTAATTAATGCAGTTTCCACCGGCACTGTCGCACCAGTGAGCACAAAAAACCAGACTTATTGGCATATTTGTATAAACCCTGGTAAGTAAGCAAGAAGATGCATGTTGTTTGGTGATCATTAACGAACATTCAAACGCGAAATATTGAACATTTGTCCACACATTTTTTGCTTTGTCTTAAAAGAGTTGGAAAGGAATTTATGTAAAGAAATACTAGGACAGGAAATGGTCAATACTTCAACTTCAATAACGATACACTGTTACCTACCTGACTTTTTTGTATGGTTTTTCTGTTGCAAATAGTTTAGATGGAAGAATTAGGAGAATGTACTAAGAAAGCCCGAATGAAGCCGTTCAGCAAAGTTAATTTTATTAACTCCATTTAATAATTCACATTTTTTAATATATGTTAATTAATGAAAACACGAGTATCTACAATTCTTTTTGCGGGCTGAAGCATTGGTTGCCATTCGCTCTAATTGACCCAGCGAGCTGAGTCGTTTGCTAGGTTGGTATCGCTGTAATGTACAGCCCGTACAGTTTGTTCTTGTATGTTCGTCTCCACTGCTAGTCTAGACAAGCGGAAGTATTGACATAATGATTGATATCAAAACGGAAACCTGTTGAAAAGAAAATGAAAATGGGCTCAATAGAGTTCAGCGCATCCAGTGCTGAGGATCTTGAAAAACACTTATCCCTGACTAACAACCATTGATTAGAATAATCTAATCAACTTGGGCGCTGATAAAAATGTCAGTTTTGAGCTTTAATGAATATTTTGCAAAAATCGTTTGAATAAACTCCAAGCCTCGTTGCGTCTTTGACTATGTAGACACTGTCAAATTATGGCACAAATTACGGAACTGATATGTAATCTGTTTAAGGCTATCAAACACTTGAGACGTGCTTGATGGCCAGATATGTTTTGTCATCAGACAGGAGGTTATATTATTCCATTAAGGTTTGTCCTCTCAAGAGAATCTTGCTTAGCATGGCTTTACACGAAGCGATTGGTACACGTATGTATATTTGAATTATCAGGTAATATACATAGGTAATGTTGTTCCACTTTTTAAAAGTTCTTCAGCCTTACAGTTCCCTGAATGTCCCTAGTCTGGCGCCCAACAGAGGTTTTACTATACTTTACCAGCAATTTAACAGCAAAACATGGTTCATGGTAAACAACAACTGCCTAGAAGCTAGAAGTGAGGATAAATATACATATACGAACTTAAGTAGTACAAGATTTCAATACTGTGTGCCTGGCTCCTAAATGTACATAATATACAACGTTTGAATTATTAATCTGGGGAATGTCTTGAATCTTTTAGCAACATCATAATCATGTTTAACGTTTAAATACTGAATCAACAATCTCTGGAAGTCTCCAAATCAATGCATGATAGACAACAGTATAGTAGAGAAAAAGTGCAATAGCAAGAATTAGGAATTAGATATCTTGAGTTGCAACTTTCCAAGTTCCTCACGACAATTTGCATGAAGGCTTAATTCTCCAACATTTATGTATACGCACAGGCTCCCTCCATTGGAAGAAAGATTATGACAACGAAAATGAAGATCAAAGACTTGATCTCATTTCTCAACGTTAAGAAATGGCTCTAGGAAGAACTTCGGTTACTTCTGCGTCGTGCCCTCCGTTTGATTCTTTAGATTCAGAGCAAACAGAATGAGGGATTTGAGGAAGTTTACGCTGGAGGGGCTGAAGATCATTCAATCGGATTGGCTGCTGGTTCTGGACAGTCAACAAGCTGACCAGCTTGGCACAGTGTAGATGGTGTTGGATGGGTGTGGTGGTCCGGTTGAGTGTCCGGGTGATTGTGCACATGATAAGAGACAAAACCTACTTGATCCTGTCTTTTTTTTGAAGCCAATCTAAACTGGATGAATCAGTGAGAATATTCACAATTCCCCATATCAATTTGATCCACAGGTTCACACAAGTTAAGATATCAAAATGGCGTACTTCAGCGCTAATTGGACCGCAGGGCTAGACTGCCAGTGGTCGTCATTTCTACATACCTACCTATCGACCTACAAATACATATTTAACAAACTCCTGAGCTAAAAGCATGATCAGTGTCCTAGATTTGACATTAAAATTGTCTAAGGTGAATGTAGGGCAAAGCCTCTTCGTATAATGGTTATTGCGTTGAACTGTCATTCAGAGGCTCCCGGGTTCGATTATAAGCTCCTGCGAAAATATTTTTCAGGGGTGTACTGCCTCTTGCGAGGATCTGACAAATCTTCCAAGAGCAACACTTGTCATGAAAAGTGTTGTTTATTAGACAGACAATTATATATCCCATTAATTTCTGCTAAGACGCACACATGTTGAGAAATGGTTGAGAATTGTAAGACAATAGGCTTAGAGTCTCTTCGAGCCGTAATGGCCTGTATTTTGTTTTCTTAAGAAAAGAAGACAATCTCGGGGGCACATTCTGCAAGTTAACCCCAATCAACACTTCCTTCGAAAATGGATGCAGGTTGATCGACTTTGCTGTGGGCTGAAGCCTTATGGTAGATAATACAGGGTTCTCATATCTCAATATTAAAGAGAAGACAAATGAGAATGATCAAGTAATATTGACCTCATTGCAGTCGACGCAAGGCACTTTTCCAGTATCAAGGAAGTCCAAACGTTCCGAGGAACTAAAATTGACTCGGATCTTACATCCTTATCGCTAACCCAAACAATGAAATACTTTGGGGAAATTCGACGACCGACGGATAGCTATAAACGCAAGAGATCGCCAGGTAATTTTTTAGTCGAGTAAATAAGAACTTCTTAATGACGTCATATACCAGTACGATACGGAATTGAGAACCATTGGAATTATTGCGCAGAAGTCATCAGAAATACCGTCTTTACCAATGGGAATCCCTGCTTTGACTATGAAAAGCTATAATGACCGAACTGAAACTGGTAAGGGCGATCCAGGTAGCATAGCGAATTATGTGGAAAAAACCTTTTCTGCAAATTGTATGACTGCGACGGTGAATCGAATTGCACTGTTAGACAGATTATACTATTAAACTTAGAAGGTGTAGACCAACAATTCCATCTACCTGATCTAGGTGAAGTAAAGAAAATTTTATTTAATTTTAATTTAATTTAATTTATTCATCAAAGGTGCTGCTGGAGCTGGCGGCTTTTGTGCTGAACTGTAGCAGGCGATAGCTTTGTTATAAAATGACTATGAACAACCTCATCTACAAAATGTATTCTGTGGAAACTATGTTCGATGCATAGAACCTCATCATTGTTTAGCTGGCAGATCATTTGAACTCTATCAACCACATTGGCAATAGTCTCCTTAACATCGTGATCGTCTTCAAGATTTATATCAGTGTGAATTTTAACTAGAAAAGTCTACGATTTACCAAATAGTCACAAATAGTCACGTTACGATAAATCAAGGAAAAACACCGGGAACTTAAAAACACAAACCTTTTCAGCGATTTCAAGGATACGAATTGCGAGACCATCTATAGTGACGGCACATATAGGTGCAATGTTTAATTTTGATATCCCTGCGAAACTTTTCCCATTGTACAGGGTCGCAATAGAGAATAAACGCTGTTCCATCAACTGCAAAAAAATCATCACCGATACCTCTGATGCCGAAAAAGGTTTTGGACAAGGCAATACACTGTAATGCTACTTTTTAACATCGCTCTTAAGAATAGGGAAAACTTAAATATGTCACCAACGTAGGCCAACGAAATTAATATAATCAAAAGAAAAGACTCTCATCAAGAAAAGACACCTTACACTGACACGTCTTGAACTTAGCATTACTATTATAGACTTCTAGGTAGTTAGAGAACTTTTTTACCTAGGCTCTTCTAAAAGGTTTTCCAACAGCAATTTTTAAACTTTGGCAGGTGATTGCGGCCATATTGTTGTCATTTATCTAATCTCTCTTTCTAAATCAACATGGAAAGTTACCTATAGCGTTGAACAAAATGTGCAAATGATTAAACTGTCTTATGAAAGTGTATCTTCTGCCGGAACAACATTTCGCGAACTTAACCTTGCAACGTGGTGGATAAGTTTGATTACCCGGTTCAGCGAACAATCCACCAACACCCATACGTCAACGAAACGCAAAAGATCTGCCAAAAATATTGCCACTGCGCCTGATTGTGTGCAGGATATTTCGAGGCAGTCAATTCTGCGCTCTGCACATGAGCTCGGTCTTTGGCAGACCACAATTTTGTAAATTTTCCATCATGACTTGGGCCCACACGTATAAAATTCAACTGACCAAGGAGACCAGATTTAAGGACAGAATCGTCTTTTGGTTTTACGTGAGTACCTGCCGATTGCCGGCTCTACCCCACGGGAGGCCTACCTCCATAGGAGTCAGATTGAGTCCTGACCATTAACCCCGACATAGCCGAAGCCATCTCGGTCTTGCTTTGGAGGCAAGAATTCGAGAAAAGAATCTTGAAAACCATGTGTCTCCGCATTTGGAATAAGCCACGCCACCATGATGCTCCCACTAGGGGGTCTACCTCATAGATAGGGTTTGAGCAGAAAGTAAAACTCAACCCTCAACTCAAATGGGCACTATCTCCCATGGTACCAGAATATGGCTTCTGGTGGAGCTTCGCAACCGAGGTCACTTCCAGATGAGTTACTGCAAAACTCTGGGCCTGTCAACCCTTAGGATACGCACACCAAGAAGTCAGCCGGGGTAGTAACCAACAACTTAGTGTGCTTCCTTTTGGTCTTCATTCGCCATGCGACGAACTAGGAAAGACACTCCTAGTCTTTTGCTTATCTTACTGCAAACTAGGAAAGACGCTCCTAGTCTTTGTTCTAAAGAACTGGGACGACGATCCCGCTATTATTTCCTACTGCAAATAAGATCTCCAGCTACGCAAGTAACTAGAGACTTACCCTTTTAAAACCTTTTTATAACTTTAAAAGTCTCTTAATAGTTAAATCCTGTCATCCAGAATAGGATCTTTTGCTCACCTTACGGCAAACTAGGAAAGACACTCCTAGTCTTTGTTCTAAAGAACTGGGACGACGATTCCGCTATTATTTCCTACTGCAAATAAGATCTCCAGATACGCAAGTAACTAGAGGCTTACACTTTCTAAACCTTTTTATAACTTTAAAAGTCTCTTACTAGTTAACTCCTGTCATAACCTGAAAAATCTTAAAAGTCTCCAGCCACACAAGTAGCCGGAGACCTTACCAGTTATCTCCCGTCATAAACCAGTAAAACCTTAAAAGTCTCCAGCCACGCAAGCAACCGGAGACCTTACCAATTCCACCCTTCACGACCCAGTAAAACATTAGAAATCTCCAGCCACGAAAGTAGCCGGAGACTTCACCAATTTCACCGTTCCTCATCCTTATAAAAACCTTAAAGATCTCCAGCCACGCAAGTAGTAGCCGGACACCTTACCAGTTTACCCTTAAACACCCTACAAAACCTGGAGAATACCTTAAAAACTCCAGCCACACAAGTAGCCGGAGATTTAACCACCACACACCATTTTGACACCTACTACTCCCTTGGGTTTTCTTAGTTGTCTAAATCTCTAGCTGATCGAGGAGCTAGAGAATAGACGTAAGCCCCCACCACGACAAGGTGAAACCCGTCGGGAGGGAGATCTAAGGAGAATAGACAACGCCGATCTTGTGTTCGCTACCTTGTCTCTCTAGTAGTTGGAAGCTGATCCCCATTTCGATCGTATAAGATCACATTCAGCCACAAGGCCCATTTCTGGATGAAAGGGTTTGTGAATAAACTAAATTGTTAAATTTAGAACTATCACAATCCCTACAAGACCAACTAAATTGTAATGCATCCAAAGCAAGTATCTGTTTGGTGTGCATATTGGACTGACGTGGCGGCATTATCGGGTCATACTTCTTTGAGAACGACGTTGGCCAGGCCCAACTTAGAGATATGGACATCGATGGCATGTGGTTTCAGCAGGATAGCGCTACGTGTCACACATCTCATGCCAAAATGGATATTTTGCACGAGCGATTTCCAAATGATGGCTTTTTTATGCGAAGGCGAAGTGAGAGACCGTGCGGCGGCGCGTAATTTCACCACGGTGGACTTCTTATGAACTTTTCATTAGTCACAGCTTTGAAAGCCAAAATAATTAATCCCAATAATCAAAATTAGCCTGATTTTATCGCCAGAGTTATGGAAAATAAGACATTTCGGATGCGCGCCACCCAGCAAAGGCATGGCAAACATTCATAATAGCATACACGAACATTTTAAATTAATAACAAATTTCAAAGATACGAGTATCTCAATCCCAGTTTGATTTATTTGAATTTAAAGATAAATCTGTGGCCGCAAACCATAACCGCCTAACTCGAGTTATGACGAAATTGAGTTTTTATCATAATCGTGCTGAGAATATACAAATCTATGCCCACTCAATTTTTTACGTCTGTATTTTTTTTTAAAGAAAAGTTATAAACAAAAAACCTAACAACCTAACTCGCTTTTCAAAAATTATAATTTGCCATAACAACTTAACTCAATAAAAATACAACGGCGGTTTCATAACTTAAGTTAAGTTTTTATTAGGTGTGTTTTTTTTGCAAGTCCATATAGAATTGTAAAAAAAAACGACATCGGGATTTAGGAGCTTTTTTTCCACATAGCTGGAAGCACTGTGTACGCTATGACATTTGTCAGCTTATTGACGACTAGCATCAACCAATCCAAAAACTTCATTTTTGACGTCTCTGAGCAAATTATCGATAACATATAGATAATACTATTTTGGCATCACCATTTTTATCGGGTCTTAGATTAACTCCCGATAATTATCTGGTCTTAGCTAACTCTGTATAGATTTAAGTAGTTGTTGCATTTGCATGTAAAGCGCTTAGTCCCGATGTCGTTTTTTTTTACAAATCTATATGGACTTGCAAAAAAAACACACCTATTATTCTGCATTGAAAAAAAAAATAATGAGTCAAGTTAATCAATTTAAAATCTGCCGAGAATTAAAAACGCTTATTTTTCATTTTTCTTATGTCAACATAGGCTCTTATTCCCTAAAGTAGAAAAAATATTTACTTTTCTTAACTTGAGTTAGGTTGTTATGGCAAATCACATTTCTATTTCTTGACAAACCTAACTGGACTTAAGTTCTTTTGGCTAACCAGACTATGATTGCATGAAAATCTTAAATCGAGTTAGGCCGTTATGCCGTGTTTCAATTTAAAAAATCACAAATCTAAGTTGACTTATGTTCTTTTGCCTTAATCAGTTTACTGGAAAAATGAGTCATAAGTGAAGATAGGTTATTACGAACAGTCGCATCTGTAGTGTAAGTGATGTTTTGTTGAAAGGTTTAATTAAAGAAGTGCGTAAGATACCGAAAATGAGCTCTGCAAATAATGGAATTAGCAAGGATGCTTACAAATTACAAGATAATAATTGTGACGTTAACAATCAAAACGGTGCTAAAGGCACTTTTTTCAAAATATGGAGTGTGGTATACCAAAATTTGCGTATTAAAGAGAGCTATTGAATGGTGGAATAATTGTATTTCAAAACGGGCTGGTTTAGAAGTTATTACTATTTTAATGTTTTTAACAATCAAATGGGTGCTATTTTTCATACAATGCTTGTAATTTTCAAAACAGCTCTATTTTTCTCTAAATGAAATCAAATAGATAGGATTGTTTTTCAAAAGGAGCTATATAATTTTGGGCGCTAAAATTGTTGACACTTACAAAAGGATCTTTAGTTTACCTATAGTATTCTTTGTTATCATTGTTTAATAAGTTTTAATGAATTCCAATAAAAAGAACTTTTCCTTACTTAAATGTTCTCTTCTTTTTTAAAATTTAAGAAACTTATTTTCAAAACGCGCTAAATATATTTTTAACAAACAAAACTGCCTAAAAAAAAAATATTTCACTAAAGGACGAAAATAAAAGGTCCCTTTAGTATTTTTATTGGTCAATCTAATAAAAAAGACTTCTACAAATTTTACAAAATTTACTGATTAAATTATCTTAAATATTTTAGGAATTATAGTTTTCCGCCCTTTTGCTCGGTTTCATGTTCAGTTTTTTTAGCCTCTGTTTGATTGTTAACGTCACAATTATCTACTACCATTCTGATTACACGATATAGTTATGTGATGTATTAAGGAGCTGATATCACATTGTGGCAGTGCCCTATACAAACAAAATTAGTATAGGTATTACTTAATAAGAGCAAGTACTCGTTACAACATATTTACTTTTCATTTGTTCTAAAATAAGTGTTGGGTGTCAAATTAAAGCAAAATTCAAAAAGAAATATCAAAATAAGGAGTGTTAAGAATTGATCTTCCTTTGAGTAATATTTTTCCACTACGCTTATGCAAACTTTAGGAATTTTAAGAAATGCATTTATGCTTTAAATCAAAATATAATATTATGAGTTTTGTTACAATTAAACAAAACAAAAATGTTTCCATATTTTAAACCGAATATAACGTAGCACAGTGATCAATGAACGGCCAAACTTTTTATGTTGACTTGATCCAATTACTCTTCTTTTTAAGTCATCACTTTAGCAAGAAAACGTTTAATATTTAATACAATTCTAAAGTTTATGTTAAGATAAAGATATGCATATAATTTCTTGTTGTTCAGGTGAACTATTCAACTATGTACAATGTACATGAAACTGAGAACGTTGAAAATGATCTCGATTTGATGATTTGATTGTAATTTTTTTAATAAACCGGAAATGATACACTCAGATGATTCAGTGAAATATCCAAATTTTAATTTATTTCAGCAGAAAGCCCAAGCCTATCCAGCTGATATAAATTATTATTCTGTACATTTATTGTTGGATTAATAAATAATAGTAATAATAATTTATTAAGAAAGTCTAGTAATTCAATTTCTGAGAGCTCAAATATGTAGAAGAAACGTTTGCAAGACCTAAATGCAAAACTAAGTAAAAGCTTAGTATTAAACTTCCAATCAGCAGAAAGACTGTTAAGGCTAGGGCCTTTTTATATTTTTAGAAGTAAATGCAGCGAGAGAATTAAATTTTAAAACTGGAACTGTAGGTCAACAGCTACTGGTCATTAGGAATATATAACCAAAGAATTTTATATATTGGTTCCCTCAAACACATTAAAGATACAAAATTTGACACCTTGGTGTACGCAGTTAACTGGAAGCCAAAACGCGACCGTAGTATGAAAAATACGAAAATATTTGTAATGTTTTTTGTAAAACATATTTTCATCAGTTCTTTGACGAAACTGAGAGCTTCTTTAAATCCGTCATCAAAATAAAAATCTTCACTGTCGTTAGTGTCGTTCAATTCCATTTAAGGATATCAGAAAAAAACGTGCACATGAAAGCCACTTCATTTGAAGGGACTCGTGTACAAAATATTTAAACGCTAGCTTTAATCTTACATCGATACACGGCCATTATAAATCATAATCTTTAAATCTGGCAAGCTTATTAAAATACTTAAAAATGTTTGGATTTATCGGCCAAGAGTTTAATGCCCCAAAAGTAGACAAGTGTTCTTTTGCTTCGAAGAGAAAGGTTACCGAACCCGAGAATAAAAAATTCGCATTGCAAGTGAAGCAAAACGCAACGAAAAAAGAGACAATAAAAACCAAACACTTTTAAATTAAAGCTTGGACCTTCATCGATCCTTGAACCAGGGCTTACAAATGTGATTGCGCCCATCACGAGCTCAATTAGCTTAGTGAGAAAAAAAACGAAGGTCCAAATTGAAACAACAAGATATTGGTTTTATTTCGTTAATAAGACTGATTTAATTGACACGAAGAACAACGACAATGATTTTTCTGATTTTGCCAAATTTTATAGATCTAAAGTTTCTTGGAAACGAATAGATGAAGATGGTAACAAAATAACTTGGAACTCTATTCGGTAGCTGCGTTACTATAAAAACTGCATCAAATGTCCTACACAAATTTCTTGCACAAAGATGAGGTTTCTAAAATTATAAAAAGTAAAAAAAGACGAAAGCTTCTTTAAATCTAAACAACTTCTTTCCCGAAAGAAAAGAAGATTTCATGGACTTAAAACATCAAGTCTTGATTTTCAGACTTTTTATGACAATCTTCCGTCCAATATGGACGAGCTAAATACTTATCCTCATTTAACAGGCCCTGACAACTCAGAAGATACTTAAATATCAATTTTGCTCAAAATTTAATCAATAATGTACAATACATAATTTAAACTTATGCATATTAAAAACTTGAATAGATAAAATATTCTTATTACAAAATGTTCCTTTACTTGTATGATACTTTCACGACCAAAAGAAAACAAACATGGAAAATTAACTTAAGTTAATAAATACCCTGGTTTATTGGTAAGGAAAAAGAACTTAAGTCAACATATGAAATTTTTTCCCACAATCTCACACATGGAATAACGACCTAAGTCGACAAAAGAAATTTTAATCATTCTTTCTTAACAACCTAACTCGACCTAAGCTTTTTATTTTTTTAAAGTTCAATAAGCCATAACAGCTTAAGTGTTTTTTTCCTTAATTACTCATTAAATATAAGACATACATTTTATTACTTCTAGTATATGAGAAATGTGTATTCTTTCTTTATTTCTGCATTTAAGAAATTTAAAAATTCATAATTCCTGATTCATAGAGAGATTATGAAACTTAAAACTGCTCTCCTGAAAAATATAAAAAATCGACTTAAGCGGTTATGCCCTGTGACCACTGAAATAACCTTTAACGGAAAACCTTTTATAAACTCAGAAAACTATACCAGCTCTGAGATCAAACGTAGAATAAGCTTATCGTTATATTATGTTGCAGAGGCATGGATCTGTCAAGGCTTGAGAGGAAAATTCTACGGGTGTTTTTTGGCTCAATGTACATGAACGGGTAGTGGAGGAGAAATAACAACAGCAAACTGCGCAAGCTTTATTATGAAATCGACATATCCGAAAAAGTAACTGCACTAGTAAGTAAGTAGAGCGCATAGACAATAATGGTCCGGCCCGGAAATTCTTTGAACTCTGCAGCGGGGAATGACTTAGTAGAGGAACGTCGCGACCCCAATTGTGCACAGTAGTCTAAGAGGACTTCAACCAACTTGGCGTGCAAGCCTGGAGCTACCTGGTCATTGACAGAAGAAGATTGTTGTTAAGTAAGTAAATATATGAGTAAGTAAGTATTTTTGGACTGATATTAATGACAGGTAATTAGGTATGAAAGGTTATCAGCAGCATTCCCATATGCCGACTAATGACGAGGTAGCCCGCAAAGCTGCCTGAACGCCCTCTACTTTCTCCTGCCAGAATCATCCCCATGGTCCTATAAGTATGGGGTTGTAATGACATGAGGGTAAAGGAAGGAGAGGGACTTATCAGCGGTTTTATTACGATATCCAAAGTTGACTGGTTTCTTCCCTTTAATTTCTTGAACCTGCCAATTATATTTGTACTATGCTTTCGAGAAATGTTGATAAAGTTTTGTCTACAGATGTTAGATAAACTAAGGGATTGAATACAAAAAAATTAAATTTCTTTTGAGGTAGCTGGATGAAATATAAAGAAGTTAACCGGCAACAAAACTAGCAATTATGGAAAAAATGCACACGATGATGTCAACATGCTGAGTCCTATACTGCTATATATGAATGTTCGTGAATAAGGATGTGTAAAGTACCTTCTATCTAATTATCTATTCGACGGGCAGAGCATAAAAATGCCATAGGTTTTCTGCCATAAATGAGAAACACTTTGTATAACTAAAATGAATCTGATTTTATTTTCAAATTTTACATGCTTATATACTAGTTGCTTACAAATATTTTATTGCTTACAAATACTTTATTATTTACAAATACTTTATTTACAAATAATAATAATAGAACTTAATATTGTATCTTAATATCTAGTGTCATATGTTACACATTTGGGTGAACTACTTAGAGTTCAATACTGTTAGTCATTGTTTGCTTGTGTCAGCAGTTTAGGTTTAGGTGGGTCAGTCATAGTCATCGTCGAAGTCATTGTGTGCATCGTGTGCAGGTTTCGTTTTCGTTTGTTTTTGTTTTTATTTTATTTGTTTGTAATGTTTTCGTTTAGGTTGTCTCGTAGGGTTGAGGTAGGTTAAGTAGCTACACTACACCATCACCCTTAAGCGGAAAATTATTTGAAGAATAATTTTTCAAGAAAAAATTTAAATTGGACTGGTCTCAAAAGCTGCAACATATGACGTGGTTATGTTATTATGGAAGTAAAATTTGTGTATACCTACATGTTAATATCTAATATTGTCTCAGATAACTATTTCTATTCGTTTATATAATATATTTCTTAAGGCTATTATTGTGGAGTTTTTTATGTTCCCCATTTATATTTATTACTGAATTGACATTGTTTGTTTCAATTATCTTATATGGTCCATGGTAAGGACTTTGCAATTTCTTTTTACTTTCTAATCTTACAAACACTAAATCTCCTAATTTAAAATTTGAAACATTCGTACTTTTGTCGTATTCTAATTTTCTTTTCTTTTTAACATTTTCTATAATTGTATTCGTTTTTGTTATTGCGTGCTTAAGTCTAATCTTGAGTTCATTTACATAGTTTTCTAGATTATACACTTTATTATTTGAATTTATTACATCTTTTGGTAGGTAGGATAGTTTTCCAAAAATTAATTCGTATGGTGTGTAATTAGTGTCAACATGTGGTGTTGTGTTATATGAGAATGTGTAATACGGAACCCAGGTGTCCCATTCATGATCTTCGGTAAAGTTTAAAATAAATTCATTTAATGTTCTATGGTTTCTTTCTAGTGAACCTATACTTTGATGATGATATGGAGCTGAATAGATTGGTTTGATTTTTAACATTTCACAAATATTTTGCATTAACTCATTTTTAAATTCAGTTCCGTTATCTGATTTGAGAATTTTAAAACAGCCATATTTCAGAATGAATTGTTCTACCAATGTTTTGGCTATGGTTTTCGCGTCTTTACTTTCGATAGGGTGTGCAACAACATATTTGGTTAGTTCACATTGCATTGTCAATATATATCTATATCCATTTGATATCCTAAGAGGTCCTACTGTATCTATTTGCACAGTTTCAAAACTAGTCGTTGGTGTATCTGTTATGGTCATTTTTTCTTTAATATGTCGTGTCTGTTTGTTTTTAGTACAAAGCTCACAAGCTTTGACAAATTTCTTAACCATTTGTCTCATATTTTTCCAAACATATTTTTGTTTAAGTTTGGTTATTGTTTTTCGTATGCCTAAATGTCCTCCATGTGGTGTGTTGTGGTAATCTTTTATGATATTCAATTTTTCTTTATTATTATTTATTCTTTTAGGGGGTTTATATATTAATATATTCATGGGCGAGTGTTTTTCATCAGGTTGCAACGTATTATAAATATCTTTTAATTTTTCTTTTTCTACATATTTAAATATTAAATCTTCTTCACTAAGCGCTATTTCTTCAACGGGTACCCTTTTTAATTCTGATACTAACTTCTCCAGAGTCGAAACTTGTTTCGCTGGATTATCGCTGCATCTCACAATAACTTCTTTTTCATTTATTTCAATACTAGTATTTTTTCTTTTATTATTTCTCGCTATTTCAAATCTTAAGTTTTTCATATTTCTGACGTTAGAAATGGACGTACAATCCCACATATGAAGGTAGCTAGTCTTCTGTTGAGATGTGTAGTTCTCCTTTATAATATTATTATTCTTAGTGGCAATATTCTTTGCCATACCCCTTGTTATTGCCATGATCCGCTCCTTGGAGTCGCAATCACTTTGGCTCTTATTATTATCATTGTTTACCAACATGGATTTTAAAATATCACTGTCAATTTTTATCCTTGAGAGTGTATCGGCATTTGTATTTGATGTTCCTTTTTTATAAACTATCTCAAAGTCGTAATCCGATAAATCTATTCTAATTCTCGTTAATTTTGACGATGGGTTTTTATGTGAAAATAATGAAACTAGTGGTCTGTGATCTGTTACAACTATGAATTTTCTTCCATAGAGATAAGGTCTAAAAAAATTAATATTCTTTGGAAACTAATTGAAGATATTTTTAGTCCAAATGGTAGTCTTTTGAACTGATAATGTCCATCTGTTGTTGAAAAAGCAGTCGAAGGTCTTGATTCCTCCTTTAATGGTATTTGGTGAAAAGAACTTGTCATGTCAAGTGTGGAAAAATACCTTGCTCTACCTAGTTTATCGAGAACATCGTCTATTCTTGTCAGTGGAAATTTATCATTAACAATCTTGTTGTTCAATTTCCGGAAATCTACTACTAAACACCATTTTTTTTTTTACATCTTTATCACTTTTCTTTGGTACTAAAAGCAAAGGAGAGTTGTATGGACTAACTGAATGTTCAATACTATCATTATTCAAGAGTTGTTTCACCTGTTTTTTTATTTCTAAATTTTGTGTCTGAGGGAGTCTGTAATTTTTGATGTATACTGGATTTTCATCAGTAATATTAAGTCTTTGAGTGTAGAAATCGTTAATGGTAAGCGATTCATCCTTGAGATGAAAAATGTCTTGATATTTCTCACATATCTGTTGTATTTTTGTAT
Source organism: Chrysotoxum bicinctum (assembly GCA_911387755.1). Classification (NCBI taxonomy): domain Eukaryota; kingdom Metazoa; phylum Arthropoda; class Insecta; order Diptera; family Syrphidae; genus Chrysotoxum; species Chrysotoxum bicinctum. Next base: position 228,901,243 of record OU426988.1, read on the forward strand.
TTTCTTTGAAGCTTTTAGTAGGAGCGTCCAACGTTTCAAATTTTGTTGCAAACCCTAACGCAGTTTTTACGTTTTGCGATAATTTTACATGAAATATGAAATTTATAAATTCAATTTTTGCCGTATCTTTCAGAGCATCATACATTATATTTGCTAGTGTTAAAAATGCATCAAGCTCTTTGAAATTTCCCGTGAAAATTGGGACAATTTTCATTGCAGATTCAATGTTAAAATCCGACATTTTTGTTTGTTTGTTTATATTCGTTTCTATTATATTTTTTTACTAATTGGTATTTTTGTGTAAATTTGTCTATAAGTAAATTGTGACTTGTATCTAATTTTTCTATTTTAGAATTTTCTATAAGAAATTCTTTCTTTAGTGTTTTTATTTCTTCTATTTTATTTAATCAAGTGTTTTCTTTGTATACTCTACCTACATTTTTTTTTGTTTAAGTGTATATTCTCTAGTGGCATAATTATCTCTTCCATTGGTTTAATTTTAAAAGGATTTCTTGTTTTATATTGTATTTAAATTATTTCTTGTTACAATTTTTGTTTTTTTTTTTTTTTTTTTACATAATTTTTTAAATAGTTATGAATTTTGATCACTAAAAATATTATTACTGTTAATATGATTATGATTAGTATAAAAATTTGTTCTAAATTTAAACCTTCTTTAATTTTGATTTCTTTTGGTTTGGTTACCAAAGGTGTTTTCCAGTTCATTTTAAAACAATATTTCCAATTTAGACTGTATTTATACTATTTATTCTTACTTTGTTCTTAACATAGTTTTTGTAATAATTATTAATTTTGTTTGCCACGTATAAAATAAATAAAATTACTGCTGCTGTAAAAGCTGCGATTTTGAAGGGATCTTGAAATTCTCCTTAACGTTATTATTTCCCATTATATAAGTCTTTAAAAATATTATTTATCTATATTTATTTCCCTTATTATTTTTTGTTTCGTTAGGGTATTTTATGAAACTCATTTTGAGCGTTTCAATTTCCTGCCATATTTTGTTTGCCGATTTGTCTTCTGGTGTACTCCTCAATAGTAAGTCGTTTCGGACCACTTATTTTTGGAGTAAGAGTGTATTGTGGTGCTCCCACAACTGGACCTGGTATTAATTCTTCAGACATTCAGAGATTCAGATATTCGAATCTGGTCAGGATCGCCATGTAATATACCTAATGCAATTTTCAGGATCGCCATGTAAAGTACCTTCTATCTAATTATCTATTCGACGGGCAGAGCATAAAAATGCCATAGGTTTTCTGCCATAAATGAGAAACACTTTGTATAACTAAAATGAATCTGATTTTATTTTCAAATTTTACATGCTTATATACTAGTTGCTTACAAATATTTTATTGCTTACAAATACTTTATTATTTACAAATACTTTATTTACAAATAATAATAATAGAACTTAATATTGTATCTTAATATCTAGTGTCATATGTTACACATTTGGGTGAACTACTTAGAGTTCAATACTGTTAGTCATTGTTTGCTTGTGTCTGCAGTTTAGGTTTAGGTGGGTCAGTCATAGTCATCGTCGAAGTCATTGTGTGCATCGTGTGCAGGTTTCGTTTTCGTTTGTTTTTGTTTTTATTTTATTTGTTTGTAATGTTTTCGTTTAGGTTGTCTCGTAGGGTTGAGGTAGGTTAAGTAGCTACACTACAGATGAATGCCTTAATTACATATTTTTTGACCGTACACTTCCATATTTTCTTTAATGTCTTGATCAATAAAAACTACCTGAGAGTACCAGCAAAAGTTGCTTGTTTACGAGTTGCATTTCTGGTTTGAAACTTTAATTTTATTTGTTTGTAAATGGCTAAGTCACAACACAACGAACAACATCCATTAAACAACAACACACAATCTCAAAAGATTCCAAGCGAAACGTATTCCGTGATACCCTCTCCAAATATGTGTTACCCCTTACATCACTATGAGAATGTCTATAAACCGGAAACAAAATTAATAAATTAATAGTCTATTACTAAAGCCACTTACCTTATTAATAAAACAGCATTAAAACAAGAGGCATCTAGCCTCTACGCAGTTAGAACCATAAAAATGAACCTAACACAAAACGCAGCTAATCTAATGAGATCACCAACTCCAAAACACAGCAAAACTACAAGACTTCCTTAATCCCCATGACATAAACGTATCAATTCCTCTATCGACAAATTACTAGCCATAAAATTATACAACAATCCCGAACCTATATAACTGCATGTATATACACAGGAGTCAAAGCAAAAGTCAACAACCGGAATGGCCTCTCCGACAACACACTTACCAACCATTTATTACCTAACTATTTCAATCAACTGGCCAAGACACAGCCATGCAACAAAAGCCTATCAAAAGGACGTTCGAACTCACGTTTTAGCTGGTAGCTGCAGAGCTCTGAAGACTTCTCCCTCGAAGCGCAATGATGTTCCTCAATGTCGATCATAGAATTCTCTGCAGGCAATGGACAAACAATGAAGAACAAGAAGAACCACCACCACCATCGCCGCCAACAACCAAAGGACTCTCTGGCAAATGCGAAAAATTTAATGATCACCATTACCGTCCCGGTAACAAATTGTCTGCAATAACTTTCCTGCAATGTGGCCAGTTCTTTTCTCTAGCTCCAGCTTCATCGCAAACTTCACCATCTCTCGTCTTCATCGTTTAATGTAAATTATCCGACAACGAATGGGAGGGAGCGAACGAAAGAGAAAGCCCGAGACCAGCCGGCGGCAATAAGCTAGCGACTGCCCTTAGCCACAGCACCAGCAGCCCTCCTAATAACTTCCATAAAGAAAGATCTACGAGCAAGCAATTTCAATGGCATCCAAAGCTAGCCAAGTCAAGCCAATTCCAACCCAGCCAGGCGGGAGCGCGTAAAAGATGAACATTTCACCACCACTATTTACCTGTCAGCGGGACAATAAAATGGCATCAATCTATGGCAATTGCCGAGGCTCTCCATCCAAGCCCAGGCACGTCCATGACAATAAAGTGCAGCAAGATATAGTGGCAGAAGATGCGCTGTGCAGCGCTGAGCTAAGCGGCTTCCTCATTGGAAGCCATCCCCATCCCAAAATCTTCACAATACTGATCTATTGATCTGGAGATCGATTTATTTACTACTGTTACCGATGTAGCGACAGCTTTGGACACAATATGCACAGCTTCCCAGCTCGCACCTTTTGTCTCGCTCTCCACACTGCCCGGCCTGGCATTGCTGGTGGCAGATTTTGTTATTAATGGCGCCACCATCGGCCAAGTAAAGCAACCACGTCCAGTTAGCCAGCTAAGCCAGACGCGGAAGCAGCAGCGTCAGGAACAATTGATACCTCATGCCATCATCGTTCCCGCCGGGACAGGATAACCACAAGTTTTGCGATTTTATTGCCGGAAAAGGATGACAATAAACTGGACCATGATTTATTCCCTGTCATAGCATGCTCGCTCGCTCGCGGTCTATGGGTGCAATGAGGCACTTTTGTGTTTGCCTTGTAGGATTTATTGATAGGACTTTTTTTTTTGTTTCCATGAATATGGCTCCTGGAGGGAGGATGGTGGATAGAAATTGGATAACGATGGGTAATCGGTTGTAATTGTTTCGCCGCATTCTTTGTGGGAAATAAAGTGCTGACATGACACAAGTGGAGCCAGATGAGAAATTTCAATTGGGGGTGGCAATGTCAAACGAGGTGCATCTTTGTTAATAAAGTTTTGTGGACACATACATTGTAAGGAGATCTATTCTTCGTCAAGACTAGGCACAATAGACTAGGAAAATCATAAGGCCTTCATTTTTAGCTGAACCCTGAATAAAAATCTATAATTTTACTAACCTATATTTCAAATAGGGAGTAAGTGAAAGTTAAATAAAAATAGTAATAGATTAATAGCGAACCTTAAATTTGACAAATATTTTGAACCCAAATGAAATCATGGCTTAGATTTATTCAACCATGATTGATTTCGACAAAAGTCAAACCTTTTTGACATGTCAGCACTAACTTTAGTGCAGTATCATTTTCTTACCCGGTAATTACTATTTTTAAGCTTGCTCATAAGGCCAATGTTTTGAATGAAAGTTACACATTTATAGATACCAAAAAATGTAAAAGAACAAAAGTGTGCCATTCAAGAGTGCAACTCCTTGTCAGAGTATGAATTACTTTAACTTATGAACTGAGTGCACTCAATTACAATTGAACAATAAATTTTTAGTTCATGGATACAGCTATAAAATATTCACTTATTTACCATACACAGTCTAACTCCTAACGGTCCATTGACTTAATGGACGGAAATGATCTCTCGCTGAGTCTTCGACCACCCTCCTTACCAGCAAACAATTACTAGCACGCGTTGAATTAGTTTGGAATATAGAAGTGCTTGTTCTTGTAAATCACAGTGTGGTCAAAAAGTTTCAATATCAAAATCTTGAAAACATCATTTTGTCTTTGGAGTATTTCAGTGATGAATACCCTTATTCTAAATAAGCTGATATGGAAACCTAAACTGTTTGCTCTTAAGTGTCTATGAAACAATAATACAGTATATTTCACTTGATTAGGAACACGTTGTTTTTTATTAATTTTATGATTTTGATTTTATAATGTCGCGCGAGCGTTATAAAAGTTTTAAAGGATTTAAAAGGAGATATCGATGCACATCGGCTTTGAATGTCTGAATATTGTAATGGAAGGGAAATATTGAGTCGGGTTCAACATTCCACATTCGTGTAGTGAGGCTAGAGAAAGAATCTCTGAATCTAACAGTACATTAAAAGATTACAGCCAGATCAGAAGGGGTGGCAAATTTCTTGCAAGGTTTTTGGTGACGTCGAATATGTGTTATTCTCCACAAGGTACTCTGTGATCCACATACTGAGAGCTGAGAGCTGTTCGGTTTCCTTAATGCAAGTGCTCATGAAGTCCGGTATGGGGGCAAAGTTCCAGTATAACGAAAGAAGACAACATTGAGTTTTTGAAGCATAAACTTCTACGCGGCTTATGGTTCTCCATTTGACAATGATATCGATATCAGAATTTAATGAAAATTTTTCAGACGCTGCCGTCATAAATGCATATCCTAAGGACAAGAGCGGTAAACGGGAAACGATATGAGAAGCTGAGAGTACTGTCATCAGTGAAACAATTTAATGGATTAGAAGTTTCAGACAAAACAAAAGATCATTGATGAATATAAGAAAGAGAGTCGGAGACAAAACAGTGCCCTTTGGCTTACCAGCATTTATTTTATGAATAGCAGATTTGAAATCATCTAATTTCTAATCCAATGAAGAAGAGATTCATCAATACCAGATGCAGGCATTTTCTAAAAGATATCTTTTTGCCAAACTTTATTAAATGTCTTTGAAATATCAAGTGCAACAATTTTAGTTTCTTCAAAACGATGTAAAGATTTGTGCCACCTATCGGTAGATCATGTATACCTATTGCTGCTACTAAAACTATATTGACGCTCATTGAGAAGTGTTTTCGTTTTTCAAGATATGTGTTGATCTGAAAATTTATCAGCATTTCCATGACCTCAAAAAGAAGAGATATAAATGCAATTGGACGATAGAATGAGGGGGAAAAAGTTCGTTTTAGGGACAGCCACTTGGAAAATCAGCGTTGAAAAATACTGGGAGATATAATATCCAGGCCAGCGGTATATCGAGATCCTTCAGTACTCTTACAACTGTACAAGTTCGAAAGAAGATTTGTTCCATAAAGTCGCTTATGCTCTCAAGTACAAAAGGAGTCATGACACTTTCTGCCATCGTCGAATTAACGGCAAACTTTGATGCAAGCAAATTTTTCTTGTAAGTTGACATAAGAAGTGCCATTGAAGACGAGCGTAGAAACCGAAGACGAAGCAGTATTTCGCACTACCTTTGTGATATTATAGTATTTGTTCAGGCAAAAATTTGGTCTGTCGAATATAATCAGTACAGAACTTTCTAACTTGCTTGAACTTAGTCCTGTATTCCTCAGTAGGGTAAGGGTTGGCCTTATAAAATCGGAAACTTACTTCTGTGGCCCTAATAAACTTATAGTCATCTAGCTTTACAATGAACAGCTTAGCCATTTATTAATTTGAAGTTGTTTCTGAGAATGAATTGGTCATGTATATCCCTTCTATCAGATCCAACTCAGAGGGTGAAGATGGATTTCCAATACGTTTTATTAAAATGATATTACCACAAATTAAACCCACCTTTACATGTATAGTAAATTTTTCTATTACTATTTCTTCTTTTCCAAAATGTTGGAAGTGTAGAAAGGTAACTCTTCCCCCAAAAAAAATAATCCATCAATTGCATCAAATTTTCGGCCTATAAGTAAACTGTCTGGCCTGCCAAAAATCTTAGAAAAAGTTTTGTAAAACAAGATTTCAAGCCCCAGGCAATCATGATTTCGAGCAGTCCATAGCTGCTCTACGGCTGTGGTTAAGATCCTTAAGAATATTCGAGTTCAGTATAACCAAGGCGTATTAACGCTTCTCTGTTTGCTAGATTTTACAAAAGCTTTTGATGGAGTTATTCACAGTACGAGTATTCTGTGCAATAAACTTAAACTTTACTTTGGCTTCAGTGACAGGTCGATTTCGTCTTATACAAGACTGTTTAAGTCATCGAAATCAAAAGGTTAAAGTTGGCAATCATTCTTCTGATTCAATAATATTGCTTGCTGGCGTCCCACAGGGTTCCATCCTAGATCGTATTTTGTTCTGCGAATTTATCTTTTGGGTTCTTTTAACTTTGAATGAAGATCTGGATGAATCCAGCTAAACCCAGCGAAATCTCAAATTATTTCCATCTGTAGACGAAGATTTGAAACGAGCGATTTACCACCTGTTTTTCTAGCACAATTTCAAATTGAGTTTTCAAGCTACCTCTGTGATCCGTGCCAGAAAGTAGACAGTGTTATTAGTCTAGTTCGCAGTAGACATGGGGGTCCTTCAAAGTCGCCTCTTCAACGTTTGGTGGTTAAATTTGAGACGAACGCAATATCGGTCGGAAACATCAACGCCGGCGCCATCCTTGAAAGTATAGAACAGAACCCTAGACAGTCGACAAGAATTTGGCATTTCGCAGACTTCAACTTAGAGAATTTTGCGTAGGGACTTGGGCCTACACCTAAAGTTCGTGACCATAGACAATGGGCTTAAGAGCGAGGACCCCAATTTTGCTCAAAAAATCATCTTTAGCAACGAGGTATATTTTTTAATTGAATGACTGTGCTGACAAAATTTCCAGTTCACCAGTTGAAAATACATATATCTCCAAGAAGTAACCGTTTGTTGTGAATTTTGGGCCTGTAGCGTCATTGGTCTGTTCTTTTTCGAAAACGACGTTGGTGAGGTGGTCCTCATCAATAGCGAGTGCTACGAAGTAATGATATCCAATTTCTTGTGGCCCAAATAGAACCATTTGGACCTAGACGACATGTGGTTCTGGCTGGACAGCGCTATGTGCATATAGCGAACACTACGATTGGCATTCTGAATGAATGATTTTAATTGGCTATTAAGATTTGACCCCGCTAGAACTTTTCTTGTGAGCTTTTCTGAAGTCGCAGGTCTATGGAATTAACCATTATCGATCGATACCCTTAGGCTAGGACCGCACTTGCGATTTCAATCGCACGATTTTTCAGTCGCAAAAATAGAACACATAAATTTAAATGAGAATGAACGCACTTGCTACCAACAAATCATGACGATTTAAAAGTCGCAATTTGTTTCATTTTTCTTGCGATACGATTGTCGTAAACTTAAATGAGATACATGTACTCAAATGGATATGCACACACCTGCGATTCAAATTACTACGACTAAAAAATCGTAGTCGCAAAGAGAAATGAGCATGAACGCACTTGCAATTTTAATCCACGATTTCTTAACCGCAATGAATAAGACGCATGGTGTTAAATGTGAATGCACGCACATGCTATTTTAAAATCGTAGCGATTATAAAAATGAAACAAGTTCTATTTTTTCAAGCGATTTTTTTGTCGCTACTTATTTGTAGCAAATGCGTGCACTCACATTAAAAGTAGTGTGTTCTATTTTTCGCGATTAAATAATCGCGCGGCAAAAAAATCGCAAGTGCGTGCATGACAATAATTTGTAGCGACTACGACTTTTTGATCGCCTCGACGAAAAATAGCAAGTGCGGTCCTAGCCTTAAGGTACGCACTTGCGATTTTTTTCCGCGCGATTATTTAATCGCGAAAAATAAAACACACTACTTCTTATGTGCGTGCACGCATTTGCTACAAATAAGTAGCGACAGAAAAATCGCTTGAAAAAATAGAACTTGTTTCATTTTTATAATCGCTACGATTTTTAAGTCGCATGTGTGTGCATTCACATTTAAGGCCATGTGTCTTACTTTTTGCGACTAAAAAATCGTGGATTAAAAATCGCAAGTGCGTGCATGCCAATTTCTCTTTGCGACTACGATTTTTAAGTCGTAGTAATTTAAATCGCAAGTGTGGGCATATCCATTTGAGTTCATGTGTTTCATTTAAGTTTACGACAATCGCATCGCAAGAAAAATGAAACAAATTGCGACTTTTAAATGGTCATCATTTGTTGGTAGCAAGTGCGTTCATTCTCATTTAAATTCATGTGTTCTATTTTTGCGACTAAAAAATCGTGCGATTGAAATCGCAAGTGTGGTCCTAGCCTAAGGTAAACATAACACAGGCAATTGCTCAAATTGAGCCGGATCTATGTGTGGAGTCATTGAAAATTGAACCACTTGGATCCGTACCACCGCAAGAAGCCGGGCAGGCATTTAAACTATATCCTATTTCATATATAATGGCATAAATGGGCCTTTTAATGAAGAATAAGGCTAGGACCGCACTTACGATTTTTCGTCGATGCGATTAAAAAGTCGTAGTCGCTACAAATTATTGTCATGCACGCACTTGTGATTTTTTGAGCGCGACTATTTAACCACAAAAAATAAAACACTTTTATGTGAGTGCACGCATTTGCTACAAATAAGTAGCGACAAGAAAATCGCATATAAAAATAGAACTTATTTCATTTTTATCATCGCTACGATTTTTAAGTCGCATGTGCGTGCATTCACATTTAACGCCATGTGTCTTATTCATTGCGGCTAAGAAATCGTGGATTAAAAATCGCAAGTGCGTGCATGCTCATTTCTCTTTGCGACTACGATTTTTTAGTCGTAGTAATTTGAATCGCATGTGTGTGCATATCCATTTGAGTACATGTATCTCATTTAAGTTTACGACAATCGCATCGCAAGAAAAATAAAACAAATTGCGACTTTTAAATCGTCATGATTTGTTGGTATCAAGTGCGTTCATTCTCATTTAAATTCATGTGTTCTATTTTTCCGACTAAAAAACCGCGCGATTTAAATCGCAAGTGCGGTCCTAGCCTTACTTTGTTACTATTTCGTACACAGCTTGATTGATTCGATTTTAACATCTACTCGTGATTATTGAAAACCTTTATGTTGATGAGATTGATACTCGTATCACGATGGGTATGCTTATTGAGTAGTTTTGCCTTTTTTACGATGAGTTTTTCCATAAAATATTCTGTTTCGGTCCTTTTTTGCATATAACCATTTATCAATTAATCCTTTGGATTTTTTACATAAACCTTCTTGAATTTATTCAAGAAGTAAAAACTCGCCTTGCGGAGATATCAGGTACCATCGATTCCGTGACCTTGTTCAACGAAGTAAACCCTTGCTGGTAGCCGCTACAGATAGATGTTTTCACTTCTTAAAGTTACGAGAACTTGCAGTTCTCCTGCTGTTTATAATATTTAACGACTATCTGAAGAACAGTTATTTCCCTGTAGCCTGAAAAATTGCAATAGTTTTCCCCGTCTCGATGAAGAAATACAGCGAAAATGTGGAAGGATATCGGCCAATTTCTTTATTCTGCTGTACGAGCACGATACTGGAGCCGTTAATAATGAAGAAACTCAACGTTTTCTGCAGAGAGAGAAAGGAATGTCATACCGGAGTTCTAGTGCGGGTTTTAAAATAAACACTCTACATCCACTGCTTGGACTTCATAGTGATATTACACTTGGATTTAACAAAAATAAAACGACTATAGCGAGGGTTCTGGGCATAGAACAAGTTTTCGACAGCGTTTGGATATGAGGACTACTATTCAAACTTTCGGAACTTCGACTTTCTAATTACTTGGTAAAAATAATAAAAAATTTCCTAACCCATAGACTTTTGTATGTACAGGTAATAAAACACGTATCACCAAGGGAATCAATGCTGGAGTCCCTCAAGGATCAAAATTTGGACCGCTGCTGTTCAACATTTATACTACTGATCAACCAGCCAATATATCAGGTATGTACAAATACGAAGCTTTATGCAGAATACTCCATCACATACGCCACCGCTTTTTCATCAGAGATTGCTGCCAGGCCATGAGAGTGCAATAGCACATTAAGAACCTATGAGAATACTATCTCGAATGTGGATTGAAGATAAACAGCGAAAAAACCGAACTCAAACGGAAAAACACTAATGATTATCATTCTATGACGAGTGTTTGCAACACGCTGTGATGCAATCAAACTAAAGTTTGAGACAACACTAAAGTAACTGTCAAATGAACAACGAAGTATTTCGGAAGCATGCAGACTTGATGTTGAAGAGAGCCAACTATTCTCTGCACCTGGTCCATCCGATAATCCTGAGACGAAATGAACTAAGTAAGAAAACCAAGCTGCTTGTGTACAAACAACTTATCCGAACCGTTCTGATATTTATGAAGCATTTTAAATGAAAAATGCTCCGCATTTACACTAGGCTACGCGTTACCCACTGCCGAAGAAATATAAACGAACTAAGAAGCTGCACGAGGAAGCAAAATTATTTCCACTGAACCAGAAATTGTTGCGGCAAATAATCAGGGACCTGTAAGAACATCCCAACTCAGAAGTGGAACAATTCCTCCAGCATCAACTAGAGCCTAGTGACAAGTATGTTATCGCCGTCAAATTTTGACATTTGTTTCAGTGTTGCTTTAGATTACCAAAAGTGCATTCTTGTTTTAGTAACATAAAATAAAGCTTTACAAACTTACTAGACCTTTTGCACCAGATCGTAAATACCCCTTTTTTTTCTAGATCCAATAAAAATTATCTCCGATGACGCCATCTATTAGATGAGACAAACACGACGGCAATTTAATTTAACCATAATCTACAAAGAAACCCTATCCATATGTTACTTTTTTCGAAGATATTCAGAGAGCTCTTCGATAGTATGGAAATTTCTTACTTTACTGTATATAAAATCCCAAAAAAAAATACGGCTGGTGCTAACTTCTGTAAGCCCCCACTGTATAGAAACATTTAGTTGACTGCTAACGATCGTATAGCAAGGCGGCTTTATTTGTGAGCTTCAATCGACTTAAATCCCAAATTGATGAGGGCCAAGTCTTATCTACCCGATTAGATAAATGATTCTAGCCGATAGGTTTCCATTCTCGATTTACACAACATTAGGTTCTATCATCCCAGTCGCGGGGCAACTTATACAATATTAGTTGGACGTAATTAATGCGAAGAAATTCAATTTGCCCCAAGAAAGTGCCGATCCAAAGGTTCAATAAAGAACCATTAACCGATGTTTGTCGATCGCCAGGCAATTTTCTTTCGGTATAAGCTCTAGCCAGCTATGCGCTTACTGATGCTGTGCAATGAAAAGGTGCGAAAAAACGCCATCGGCCTGCATGATGAGCTTCAACAGAAAGAGAAAATCCAATCCGCCAAGTCAATGATAATCATAAAAATACTGGTGAAACATTCCATTTGAAATCTGACCGGAGGAGATGTGAGTGCTAGAGATGCCGATGCTGATGATGATTATGCTGATGAACGCTTATTTATTATTGGTGCAGCAGGCCTCAATTGCTTTGGCGCAGTAATGATGCGATGAGTGTCCTGCCAAATTACCCCTAGAGCGATGGACGAATTCGAAAGGAAGTCTCTGGCCAATGAAGAAATGTTCAGAGAAGCAGCTACGAGTATATGATGCTGGAGAGCTGGCTATTGACCAGACCAGTTCAGCTCAAATCGATTAGCATTCATCCGTTAGACTTGGTTCACACTTTCGCGAGTCAATTTATTCGTGGGAATCGTTTCGGTCTTGTTTGGCGATTATCGTGTGAGATATGGGTCAGTGGGTATCTTAGAGTGGTGTTTCATGGATCAAATGATTTCGGAGTTGATTTGCTGAATGATTTGTATTCTCCGGCTGTTGAGGATTGAATTTATTTTTAATTGGATGTTTATAATTGCATTCATTTGATGGAAAGTGATTATCGTTATGAAGTTGCACTTATGCTGCCTTTAAACTGCTGCCATAAATATCTTTGGTTGAAATAAAGAAATTTAATTTTGCTACATATATCAGTGGGGCTTGCGAGTACTGTAGTAAAAGATGTGAATGTTTATACGAATTGAAAGAAACTGTTTTTGTTCGTTAATGATAACCGGCACGTATTAAACAAATACTAGATAGGATAAATTAGGATCTCTAATCAGCAAGTTAATTCTATATTATCAATTTGACCCTTTTCAAATCAACTTCACAAAATCTATTCAATTTTCATAAACTTTACGTTTGTATAGATCATCAATTTTATTTTTTGATTTCTTAAAATTAAAGGGTTTTTCAATAATAGCGATTTAATGTTCAAATGGAATTAAAAAAACTGTGTGTGAGATATTAACAAAATTCTTTTTATTTGAAAGACACGTGTATACAGTTATAAGTAAAATATAATATCCTTCAAATGCCCTCCTCGGCTTCTTACGGTGGCACAGATTCGAGTGGTCCAATTTTCAATGATTTTTCCTCATACTTAGATCCAGCTCCAGCCGAATTCGAGCGATAGCCTGTGTTATGTTGACCTTAAGGGCATTGGTTGCTCATAGTTTATTCGCATACCCCCGCCAATTTAGGAAACCTCACAAAAAAAGAAAAGTGGAGTGAAATTACATGATCTTGATAGCCACTCCAACTCCACGTCACTTCTCCTAGAGATATTCTGACCCTGAAATAATTCATGCAGGCTGTCAATCGTGGGATCCGCTGTGTGGTACATAGTGCCGTCGTGATGGAACACATGTCGCCTAGCTATAAGAAATTAATGATCATCATTATGTAGCGCTCGCTATTGACAATTACCGCCTCATCAGTGTCGTTTTCGAAAAAGTACGGACCAGCCCAAAATCCACATCAAACAGTAACTTTTTGAGGATGCATTGTAACCATAGTGAACCTCTTGTGGGTTGGTGTCGTCCTATAAATGGTTTTTAATGCTTCTTAACACAGCCATTCTTCCAAAAATACGCCTCGCTAAAGATGATTTTTTGGCCAAAATTGGGATCCTCTTCCAAACGCTTCGAAACCCAGCCAATGAACAAACGGCCGGCGTTGTCTATGGTCATGAATTTTGAGCTTCTGTATCAGTTGGATCTTAAACGGGTGTAGGCCCAAGTCCTGAAGCTTAATTTGCTAAGTTGAAGTCTGAGAAAGTCCAGCTTCTTTTCCACGACGAAGACTCGACTATCTCCATTTCTGCCGTACGCTTTCACGGATTGCGGCGATGTTTTCGGCCGGCCAATATTTCGTCCTTTTAACGAACATGGCCACCACTCACCGCAAAAATCTACCCACGCCAATATAGTATATGTGAAGCAGCCTTTTCGACTCTGGTCTTTTCCATTGTTTTAATTACCAAAATCGTTCTTTCTATTCTGTAAAATTCTTTTCCTTTCATACCAGAATGGGGTAGCCATGGTCCATAAGCCATCAGAGCGCTCTCTCACTATCTTAAAGTAAGATGCGCAGCTGGAGTCACCGAAGAATTCGAAATCACAGTAGGTGTACACCAGGGAAGTGTCTTGAGTCCCCTGCTCTTTATTACAGTTCTTGATTACCTGCTTGAAGGCAAAGTGACGGATCCAAAAGTACATCAGTTATTCTTTGCTGACGATGGAGCCATCATAAGTGAAGACCCGATATCCCTACAACGAGCACTTGACGTATGGGTGGATGTTCTAGAAGGAAGTGGGTACCGCATAAGCGCGAAAAAGACAGAATACCTATGCTGCCCATTTTCTGATCCACACAGGCCTATTCCAGACATTTATTTGAATGGAGTAGTGCTTCCCAAGTGTGAAAAGTTTAAATATCTGGGGTATATGATAAATAACGAAGCTACTTGTGATGACGATATCAATCATCGCGTAAGCGTAGGGTGGATGAAGTGGCGGGAAAATTCTGCTATCTTCTGTGACCGAAAAATGCCCCCTAAGCTGAAAGGAAAGCTCTACACTTCAGTTGTGCGTCCAGCACTCACATACGGTTCACAATGTTGGACAATGTACAAAAAGTATGAGAGTAAGCTAACGGCAGCTGAGATGAAGATGCTTTGTATGACAGCAGGAGTTACAAAGCTTGATCGAATTAGAAGTACGAAGATCCGAGGAAGCCTTCATGTTAAGAATACCATTTTCCAAAAAATTGAACACGACCGACTCAGTTGGTATTGCCATGTTCAAAGGAGAGATCCTGAGAACCCCGTCAAAAAGGCAATATAATACAACGTTCCAATTCGGAATAAAAAGAAAGGTAGGCCTAAACACTCCTGGTACAAACAAATGCAAAAACACCAGCATTCAGTTGGCCTCAGAAATGGAACAATACAAAACCGGGAGGCTTGCCGCCGATTTCTGAGGTCAACCCGGCGAACCCCACAGGCGGATCACTAGTGTGAAGCAGATACGTGGGAGAGTTATGATCCCCTCGACATCGAGATCATAACAGCGCCGAACAAAGGAAGAAGAAGATTATTTATTTTCAGAACCAATGCACAATCCACCACATAGAAATTGTGGTGCGACAGCTTGTGGAGACCCAAGGCTTAGGGATCTAAACCTCAACCATTTCTGTGTGCATGGTGTTAAGTAGGGAAAAAGAAGACCTAGAAAGCAAAGAAGAGAAGACCGTTTTGCAACAGAGAAACTCTTGCAGGATATGCAACTTCCTCGCAAGAGACAGTTACTTAGAAAAAATGAACTTTTTATTCGCAATGGTGGACGATTTGCAAATCTTTGACGTGATGATACAATACACCCAAATGCGCAGTGCCAATATCTAACAGGTAAGCTGACCACGCAACAAAAGTAGCAAAAAACTGGGATAAAGCATTTGATTTTTGTTAAAATTTTGTTATCCACTGAATCTAAAATTTCGCCGAAGCCATATTGACCCTAGCTAGCTTTGCAAGACGGTTAGGGAAATTCTCAAATCAAAATTAGAAGATTACAAGATCAAATGAGAAAAAAAATTATTTTGCACAAATTATTCCGTTTGAAATCATCTTAAGACAGAACTTTCAAAATTAATAATTTCAATAATGCAGATACATATCAATTTAATCAATCAGTTGACAGCAATTTAACGAAACCATAACACCGGAATAACATAACAAGTGAAACTTGAATAAATTTGGCTTAAAGTTTTCTACCTTTTCAATAACACTCTCACTTTTCTCTAACACCGCATAGATTTTCATCTGAAAGTTATATTTATAGATCTCGTCTCATTTGCATTGTCTCAGAAGACAATAGCTATTTCTAATCTATCGATTGATCGCTACGATTGATGATGATGATCCCGGTAAATATACATATTGTTTCATATTGATGATAAATTTATTCTAATAGGCTTATTCCCGAAACGCGTGTGTAAAGCTTCAAAAACTTGCAAATTCTTTAGAGTATTAACGGATTCATACATTTTGCTATAAAATAATGAAAAGTTTGAAATTTGTTACTCATCGTAAGTAGATAGATTAATCTGATGTTTACAAGGGAAAGTTATTACAAAAACAAACAAAACTTCGAACAAAAATTACAATTTACTATTTTCTTTTGGTTTTCATAAGTCAATTTAACTCTTTTGTTTTGAACGCCTAAAGACATTACAATCATATTTGTCAAAAATTAGAGCACTGGATCAGTTGATAATTTGAATATAAATGAGACAGTTAGTTGAAATATTAACATACCTATTGTAACTGCTGAAAGAATCTTAAGCTGAGAGTTCAAATGAAAGTAAGTTTTAGATACAGTTTTTGGCCGAATAAATAAATTTAAAACAAAAAACAAGAGTTAAATTATGAGTTGTTGACATCTTTTAAGATGTTATAAATTGTAAAATTATGTATTTGCCTATATGGTTGGCAATTAATCTTTGAAAGAGAAAAGTAATTGATATTGTTTTTCAAAATTTTCTCCATGAAGATCAATACACTTTTGCATGCGTTTGAACCAGTTTTAGAAGCTTTTTTTCCACTCAGGTACCTCCAAAGCAAGCATTTTGAATGCATCAACTGCTTCGTTCAGGCATCGAAAAACGTTGATCTTGAATTTTAGGTATGTTTGCTCTGCGGGAATAAGAAGAAATCATTGGGTGTCAAATGAGGACTGTATGGCGGAATAGGTCCGCCGCCAATTATAAATGCTCAAAAATGCTAGAATTCACTGTTCTTTGGTGATCTAATGGCACGATGTCGTTTTGTCCAATTAAACAGGCAGGCGATAGATTACACACTTTCTCCGAAGTGCTTCCTGCAGGAACAACTTTCATTGGATGCCGTCTAAATTCTAGAAAAGTATAAAATTATGCAAACAAAGTTTAAAAAATTGGTTTCTTATTAAATTAATTTTCTTATACAACAAATTTCTTTAAAATTTTTCTAAAAACCTTGGAATGTCAAATTTAAGTATTTAATAAAATACATTTTATGAAATAATTTCAAAAATTACTCGCTTCCCCGTTTTCAAGATATTGAATTTTCAAAAACAAAAAATCCGAAAACAATTTTTTCGAAAATTTATATTAATATTTAGTATCTATTATTTTAAATTCAAAGGAAAAAATCAAAAATTTTGGTCAAAATCTTTGGAGCAGTTAATAAAGTCGAAAATCAAAAAACCGTTCTTTTTTATATTGAGCCAGGTAGAGCACTCCACATTCGTGTAGTACGGCTAAAAAAGAATATCTGTACTTGAAAGTACGCCCGAAATTGGGTAAACTGATGGGCATTCCTAGAAGTACAGGAATTATGGTTGAATTGTTTGAAGGGAGGAATGCAACTTGCTATTTCGCTAGAGCACTGTTTATGAAAATAGCGGTAAAATAATGATAGACATGAAATATTGCGGCGGTACTCGAGACTCGAGAGATACAAATGTTTCAGTTAGACAACGGTCACTTATCATTTTTACAGGTTTCTTTTGAATTTTGTCAGCAAAACAATTGAGTGGATTAGAATTTTCAGACAAAAGATCATTTGCAAACATTAGGAAGAGTGTTGGAGACAGGTACCGTTGGTAAACTTGTTTCTTAAATTTTTGGTTGACCAAAGTATAGTGCATGCCATCAAATTTTTTGTATCAAAATCGTTGGAGCCGTTTTCGAGATAAATATGATTTTATGAAACGACTTTATGGCAAGTACCTTTAGTTTTGAAGCTAAACAAAAATTTCAATTTCTCCTCTAGGGAAGACTATTGTACCAAGTTTGAAGAAAATTGCTTCAGCCGTGTAGGGTCGAGGGTCGAGATGAAATTGCGGGACCCACTTTTTTCTTGTCTTATATCGTCGATATGTCAACTTTTAATAAATTTCGATTTTTTTTGTCCAATTGCAAAACTTGCCCCATAGTACCTATATTGCCAGTAAAAAAAACTGTTATTGGAAAGATCTTTATGAGTACCTACCATTTAGCCAAGGAATCCTAGTACCTGAACTGAAGTGAAAAGGAGATATTTCCAAGCAGCATTTCCAACAGCTGTTAAATTTACATCATGTAGAGTGAGACATACGGCAAGCAGAGAACTCATCTGCAATGAATGAAGAACAAGTGTTCAACATACGAAGATTGTTTGTCTTAAAGAAAATGGGTATAAGAACAAGTAAATGTTATAAAGAAATAAATCAAACATCTGTACCTTAATAGGACAAAACTTCACTATTGAGACTTGAGAGAAAGATCTTCGAAGTATTGGTAGGGGATTATCTATGTATATCGAATTAAATATTAACTTCATAAACGATCCTTTGTTAGAGATTCGATGAAGAATGACCCAGGGAAAGCTCTGCTACTTCGTTTTAGCGAAACAAATGGGATCAAAACTCTTTACACGTAATACGAAGGTTATACTTCTAATCCTGTTCTACGGAATGGGCTAGTTCTACTAATTCCTCACGCCACCGCTCAAACCAATCAGGATTTCGAGAAAGCAGAAGTTGCAAGACAGCTCTTTTACTTGTTGTAGATGATATTCGAAGATCGATGGACACTAGTTGTGCTACTTTTTTAACGTTGTTGGACTTTTCCAAAGCATTTGACACGGTTGATCAGCTGACACTTTGTAAAAAGCTTAGGGATGATTTCGGGTTTTCTTCTAATTCAGTAAAACTTTTGCACTCATATTTAACTGATCGTCAGCAATGTGTGGCAGTGGGAAGCCAGTTGTCTTCATATCTTGAAGTTCCTGCAGGAGCACCACAGGGTTCGATTCTGGGCCGCAATTATTTCCGCTATATGTCAATGAAATTCCTCATCTAGTTAAGTCTTACAGCGTTCATATGTTCGCAGACGACGTCCAATTATACTTATGCAGTCCGTTAGATGGCATTCGTAATGCTATCAGCCATATTAATGAAGACCTAGAAATTATTCTGCAGTGGGCTCTCAAGCATGACCTTTCTCTCAACCCGGGGAAGTCAAAGACATTATGCATTTACAAGCGCATCTTAGATACGTCAAGTTTTCCACCGGTTCGACTTGGTAGATAAACCATATGTGCATTCTGCCAGGGAATTTTAACTTGGACTGATCATGCAGCTACTACAATTGGTAAACTATATAGTGCGTTGCGCCTATTATGGTCATCCCAAAGGTATGTTCCTGTCAAAACTAAGATGCTGCTTGTCAAAACACTCCTGCTGCCCCTTTTGTTGTACGGATGTGAGGTCTTCTGCTGTCTTGAGTCCTCAACAAGGCGAAAACTTAATGTCATATACAACAATCTTACAAGATACATCATTACATCTTCAATATAAGATATTTTGATCATACATATATCCAGCTACTCAAAACAAATAATGGGTCTGACATTCGATAATCTCGATAATCTCGAGTTTAGGTCACTTATCCAATTACATGTAATTATGCAGTCTCGTCAACCTGAGTACCTGTACAACCGATTAGTTTTTGGTAGTTCACTAAGAACCGCTGTCCTGATTTTATTGTCTGCAATCGGAGCGTACGTTTTTTGTCCATGCCACTCAATTATGAAACTCTTTACCGACAACGATCAGAAGCATCATTAACGCGAACACATTCAAAAACCGTTTTTTTAAACACTTGGCCAGTAATACTTAAGTAAAAAAAATAAATAAATGAATAAAGAATTATGTAAATAAAAATTGAAAAAAAAATGCTAGATTTAATTTCTATTAACATAAACTTAATTTCGAACATTCTTAAATATTGGCTTTACAATATATATATAATAAGATTGTAGTCTTAATGTGAAATTGTCATTAATAAATTAATAAATACGAAATACAAAAATATCCGTGGCAAGAGCATTATCTCCT
This sequence comes from Chrysotoxum bicinctum, assembly GCA_911387755.1. Lineage (NCBI taxonomy): Eukaryota > Metazoa > Arthropoda > Insecta > Diptera > Syrphidae > Chrysotoxum > Chrysotoxum bicinctum. The sequence goes on from OU426988.1 coordinate 228,920,998, forward strand.
GGAGGAAGTTTTACTTTCCCGCCAGAGTCAGCATCTCCGAAACGAATATTTTTTTTGTTTATTGGCGCTATTGACTGGGAATCAATGCAATGTGACGGACCAATGCATTAAATATCACACAATGGGCAAGATATGTTCTACGAGAGGCTTCATAAATTAACAACAAGCTTAATTAAGTAACTATTTTAAATGCTGTTCAATAAAATGCTTCTTGTCATTGTATCTGTAGACAAGAAGATGTTATCAAAAAAAAGCCAGTTTAGTAAAATTACCATATCAAGTACCTTAAAAAGGTCTACTCAATTTGTTTAGAAACTATTCAGTTTATATGAAATCAGACCAAAAACATAAATGTTAAAAAAAGAGCCAAGTTCTTCTATACAAAAACCTTTGTGTAACAAGTCAGCCGTGAAAAGTACTGAGATCTAAAAGTACGCCAAGTTCTTACATCATGAAGGTTTAATACCGAATATTTAAAGTAGACTAATATTGTAACAGCTACAATGTAATAGAGAAATTTTATTATTTAATGATTACTGACTAAAATTTGATGGCTTCCACTGGTCAAGTTTTTAAAACCTTTCTAATTGGGCATACAAAAAAAACTTGCCAAGTAAGCCCATCAAATTTTAGTCAGTATTTATTAAATAATAAAATTTCTCTATTACATTGTAGCTGTTACAATATTAGTCAAGTCCAACAAAGACGCTGGAGCTGACGGCCTCGTTGCCGAACTGTTCAAAGCGGCAGGCGATAACTTGGTTGGGAGTATGCACCAGCTCATCTGCAAAATATGATCGGAAGAAAGCATGCCCGATGAATGGAACCTCAGTATTGTCTGTCTGATCCTGAAAAAAGGAGACCCTCTGAACTGCGCCAACTACAGAGGCATAAGTCTCCTGAACATTGCGTACAAGATCCTTTCTGCCGTATTATGTGAACGTCTGAAGCCTTTCTTCAACAACCTGATAGGTCCATATCAGTGCGGCTTTAGACCAGGAAAGTCCACCATCGATCAAATAATTACATTACGACAGATCTTGGAAAAAACCCAGGAGCTACAAATCGACACATACCACCTTTTCATCGATTTCAAAGCCGCGTACGATAGCATCTATAGGAACGAACTATATAGAGCAATGTCTAGTTTTGGCATCCCTGACAAACTTGTCCGCTTGTGCAGGATGACGATGGAGAATGCACGCTGCTCCATCAAGGTCGGAAAAGATCTCACCGATGCATTTGATGTCAAAAAAGGTTTTAGGCAAGGCGATGCTCTATCGTGCGACTTCTTCAACATAGTTCTTGAAAGAATAGTGCAAAACTCACGCGTCAACACAAGAGGCACAATCTTTCAAAAGTCCGTCCAATTACTCGGATACGCCGACGACGTTGACATTATTGGAAGAACAAAGCGTGATGTCAGTGGCGCATTTGTGAACATTGAGACGGAAGCGAAGAAGATGGGTTTAGCGGTAAATGAGGGCAAGACCAAGTATATGCTGTCATCAAGAAAGGACACACAACGTCTTGGACGTCTTGGACAAAACGTCATTATAGACAGCTATAACTTTGAGGTAGTGAAGGACTTCATATACCTAGGCGCGGCTATAAACTCTGAAAACAACACCAGTGCTGAAATCAAACGGAGAATAACTCTTGCCAATCGCTGTTTCTTTGGACTAAGAAGGCAATTGAGTAGCAAAGTCCTCTCTCGAGCAACTAAAGTGTCCCTCTATAAGACCCTTATCATCCCGGTCCTTGTCTATGGTGAAGAGACATGGACTTTGTCGAAGGTGGATGAGAGCGCTTTAGGCTGTTTCGAGAGGAAAATTCTTCGTGTGATCTTTGGTCCCGTCTGCATAGATGGGGAGTGGAGGAGAAGATTTAACCACGAACTGTACGGGCTGTACAGTGAAACTGCCATAGTCAAACGTATAAAAGTCCAGCGACTGAGATGGCTTGGTCATGTAGAGCGAATGGACCCGAATGCTCCGGCCCGGAAAGTCTTCGAATCAAACCCCGAGGAACGGCGAAGTAGAGGAAGACCGCGACTCAGGTGGCGCACACAAGTGGGGGAGGACCTCAACCAACTTGGCGTGCGAAACTGGAGACAGCTAGCCAGGGACCGAGCTAGCTGGAGAAGCTTGTTAGTGAATCACTGGTCCACCCCGGACTGTAGCGCCACCTTAAGTAAGTAAGTAAGTAATTATATGCAATTTGAGCCCTACCATTCCACCAAATTTCATTGTTCCACTGCTATCAGAAGTGTGCCATATATAATTTACATCAGCTCTGAGGAAGTGGGCGGATACCACTTCTTCTTTGTATGCAATTTAAGCCTTGCAACTTTACCAAATTTCATCGTTTTAGTCGGAAGTGCTCCATTCAACCAACACCAATTCGGAGGAAGTGGGCGGATACCACGCCTCCTGAATGGAAAACTTCAAATTTTAGATTTTTTCCTCTGCTTGCATGACAATACTTACCGTTGTGCAAAATTGCAAGATTCGACGATATCGGGAAGTGCGCCATAATTTTGATGATCTGTCAGTCAGTCAGCCAGTTACGGTTTTTGTGATTTTTGAGGCCTTATACCTCAGGAAACGCTTTTGCTAGAAAATTGAAATTTGGTGAGGCGCCTGACTAGCTTAGCAAATATTCGGAATTTTAAGTTTCTGACTTCATTGGTACTGAAGATAGAGAGGGGTCAAAAATCGCCTGAGTTTGTTCCTGTAAAAAGGGTGTAGTGCCAGAACTTGGCTGGGCACTACCGTGCCCTTTGATTCATTTAAAGAGAATATTTTGATTATCTTTGAATAATTTAAGCAAATAAGTCTCCACTCCCAAGCGAAAAAATTCCAGATTTCTCAGTACAAAATATAATCATTGTCCCATCAAACCTTCCGACATGAATTCTCAAATGTGCTGTTGGACTAAATCTTAAAAGATGTTTTTTCTTGATTATCAAATTTCCTTTTCTATCAAAGTCAAGCACCCAATTTAATTGAATTCAAAACAAAAGTTACCATTTTACTTATTTATGTTTTATTTAAACCGGATGTAATTACTCGTGAAGATCTTCTAAATATATGATAACCTACATTCATCAATTAGCAGATAAAGATCTCAACAATCATCAGAGTTCCCTAAAAAAAAATAAATGAGAGCACATGAAGAACAGTAAAAGATTGTTTTTTAAAATCCAAAAAAAACTAAAGGCCTAGCCAACCGTAGATCACAAATGATACACCAATATTAAACTGCTTTCACTTTCAACAAGTTAAGTTTTTGTATTTATTTTATTTTATTTTACTTGATGGAGAACAGATGCTCATTTTCATCTTAATTAGACATAAACTATTTATTTTAATTGAAATTAAAAATGCATCCTACTCGTTTCAGTGTCTGTGCCATCAACAGGTAAACCGAGCGTAAGTATGGTATCTCCTCAAGCATAATGGCAGTATTTCTGACAGTTTTCCACAAGAAATTTACTTTCAAGAACGGTTTTATCGTAGGCACATAGACTTGTTGTGCGTTTAGACTTTTGGGTATTTTAATTGAATTTATGTTCATTTATGTGATTTTGTGATGAAAGTAGGTTTATCAAATGAACAAACTTAGCTATCAACGATCTGCTGCAAGGTAGATAAACTGGATTTTGTGGGGTCTTAAAAGACCACTGCATTTTATATTAAATTGTGAGAAAATATTTTGTTTGTTATTTGAAAACATCTTAAATAAAAAGGGATCTACATTTGGCAGGATATAATTTTGAGTTCATTTTCTACAGACCACTTGTTAACACTGTCAATATCTTCGTTTATTTTTAAAATACCATCACCGATCAGCCCCAGTTTGCAACTTATGAACAATAAAGCTGGTATTCATCAGCATGATCAAAAAGTAAACAGAAAGGGACCCAAAATTGATCCCTGTGGAACATCTCTTTCTATAGGCAATGAATTCGAAGTGTTTTTATTCACGAAAACAGCTTGAAATCTTCCACACAGATATGCAAATATAAGCTTGCCTGTAGACATTTTCTGTTTATATAATAAAAGATTGTGGTTGATTTGTATTGCTTTAACGACAGAAGATAGCATTGAGTTTTTGAATCAATAAATTCTTGTTCCTCATTTGACAATGTTATCGAGATCAGAATTTAAAAAGCTAAGCATAAGCCGCGGCCATTCTAAATCCACACCCGAAGGACCAAGATGTGAATCTGGAAACGATTATGAGAAGCTGAGAGTATTGCCATCAACGAAATAATCTTAGACGAAAGAGAGTTGGAGACAAAAAGAAGCCCTGTGGCATATCAGCATTTATTTTATGAATAACAGACTCGTAACTATCCAATAAAATTTGTATAAAGCGGTTCGAAAGGTAATTTCTAATCCACCGAAGAAAAGAATCACCGATACCAAATTACGCACTATCGATAAGAGAGTTTGATGCCAAAGTCTACCAAATGCCTTTAAAATATCAAGTGCAATAACCTTACTTTCTCCAAAACGATGTAAAGACTTATTCTGTTCGGTGTGAACCAATTGCTACGAAAGCCATACTGCCGGTCATTAAAAATGTTTCGTTCTTCAAGATGTTTCTTAAGCTGAAAATTGATCAGCGTGACCTAGGAAAGAAGGGACGTAAGTGCAATTGAACGATAGTTAGAGGGCGAAGAGAAATCGCTTTTTTAGGGACAGGCTGGACAAAAGCTTTTTTCCATACACTCGGAAAGAGATCTGCAAATTAGGACAGATGGAAAATCTAACGCAGTGGGTTTTCCAATTTTGAAGAACACCTCTTCAAAACACTAGCAGGGATACTATCCGGGCCAGCTGATTTGTTAATGTCAAGCTCTTTTAGTACTCTAGCAGCTGACCCAGTGCGAAAGAAGATTCGTCCCAAAAAATCGTTTACGCTCTCAAATACAGGAGGAATCATGTCACTCTCTGGTAGCGTCGAATTAACAGCAAACTGTGCTTCAAGCAAATTGGATTTATCTATAGAGCCTACAACAGGAGTGCCATTCAAGACGAGCGTTGGAACTGAGGATGTTATACCGTAAAGAATCAGATTTGAGACCATATATGCACTGTTAAATATCATATCTGACCAGTAAAATTTCCCGAAGAAATTATTGGGACTGTCCCAGTTCTCACAGGGTTTTTTCTTTAACTGGGGTTTGTTGACACGAGAAATTTGCAGATATGACACAATGGTCTGACGTGACTAGATTTGATAATACACTTGATTGGCCTGCAACGTCAGAAATCCGAGTTGGCTCGTCAACAATTTGGCATCAACAGCTTATATGAAAATAATAATCAAAAATTTAATTTGGTAAATCCTTAAATGTACTACAAAATTTTGGCAATCACTATCTGATAGCCCGCGGTACTCTGGACCTGGAAGAAGTTACTTATAAATTACTGTTCACCCCCCTCGAACTTAATGCATTCAAAGTTTGTCTGTCTGTCTGTCGGTTCGACTACAGCCTAAACGGCTTGGCCGATTTTCTTCAAACTTGGTAGACATGGGTTTCAATTTTTTTCCCCCACACGTTTTTTTCTTTTTTTTTTTTAAGACCAAAAATAACGGTACCTGCCATACGATTTTTTTCCAAATTTTATAAATATTTTTTTTTTCTCAAAAACTGTCCCACAGAATTTTTTTAAAAAAAATTTGAAAAATTTCATTTGGTTAAAACTAGCTAATGGTTTGAAAAAAATTTTTCAAAAAATTGTTATTTTTGGTAGCCCCCCCTGGGTCCATTTGTTTGTTTTTGATTTTTCGAAAACAGTACAGCCGATTTAAATCATTTTTTTTTTATGATAAAGCTCCTCCAAAGTTTAAATATTATTACATATTCAAATTTTCAATTTTTTATTTATTGGATTTAAAAAAAAAAAAAACAAAATTTTTTTTGGAAACTCAATACATATTTCGAAAACCACAAAATCGATTTTGTTCAAACTTGACAAATAAAAGTTTCTTAACATAATCTACAAGATTAAAGAAAAAAAAATTTGTTTTATCTAAAACTAACGGTACCTTCCATACAAATTTAAAAAAATGGTTTTCGAAAATCGTATTTTTCTCGAAAATGGTTCCGAGAATTTTGCTTAAATTGTTTTCCCTTTGATTAATTTGTACGATCTTTAATTTAATAAAAAATAAAATGCACGACTGGGTCGCACGAACTTGCTCATATGTAAAATACTAAGAATTTCAAAAATGAATGTTATTAGAGAAACTGTTCATAAGCATAAAATTCATTTTTTAAATGACTAAAAAAAACTTTTTTAGTAGTAAAAGGTAAGAATAGGATGCCATGTGATTCAAGCAAATATAGATTTAGTGGTTTCTTAAAAAATAAGGTTTTATATAAGAATATTTAAAAAAAAATTTTAAGAAAAAATATTGGTAGGTACGCCAATTTAAAGTTTTTATTATTGTATGAATAAAAATTAAATTTACAAATAAAGTATTGAGTCGTTTTCGAGATATTGCATTTTCAAAAAACAAAAAATAGATTTTTTTTTTCAAAATTCAAAAAAATATTTTTCTTAAAGTTTTGAATTGCAATGTTTTTTAAACTTTTTAGAAGCTTCTCTCCACAAAATTTCATTAAAATCCGTTATGCTGATAATAAGAAATTCAAAATTTTAAAAAATCGTCCTATGGTAGGTACAGTCAGTAATATCTTGTTTTCAAATTTTTTTTTATTAAATTACAGATATTAAAAAATAATAGAAAGAAAAAGATTTAAGCAAAATTCTCTGAACCGTTTTCGAGAAAAATACAATTTTCAAAAACCATTTTTTAACATTTGTATGGAGGGTACCGTTATTTTTAGGTAAAACGAATTTATTTTTCTCAAATCTTGTAGACTATTTTTCCAAACTTTTATTTATCAAGTTTTGAAAAAATCGAGGATGGGCTTTTCGAAATATTGTGTTTTCAAAACAAAATTTTTGAAAGTTTTTTTAAAAATCCAAAAATTTTTTTTTGGAAAATTGGAATACACAATAATATTTAAACTGCTAGAAGCTTTAGCATAAAAAAAAATGATCAAAATCGGTGATACCGTTTTTGAGAAAATCAAAAACAAAAAAAATGGTCCCAAGGGGGGTACCAAAAATAACTATTTTTTGGAAAATGGACCCTCACAGGGTGACCATTTTTTCGATTTTTTGAATGCATATAACTCAAAAAATACATGGCTACGATTTTTTTTTATTATTTTTCTGATAACTGTCATTACCTACCCTATCAACCGTTTTCGTTTTGACGTTGACTTTTGGGACACCCTGTATAAATGTGTTTGAGGACATTAACAGCATAGCAGCGGGTATCTTGTCAATTGCTGTCTGGACATTGATCTTGAGGATGCTCAAAAAACCCCACAAAATACTAAGGAGTTAAATCGGGGGGCTAGGCAAGCCACTCCAAATGACCCCTAGCTAATCTGAAAATTATTCCCTAAAAACAGCCATCGATACCCTTGAAGTCCTATTGGAAGTCTCATTCATCCAGTCGTTGAGCAAATTATTGTTAAAACTGATATTCCTCAAATAACTGTCGTCATACCGAAATATCTATGACATTGCGTCGAACTTCTGGCACTATGAAGATTAACAATTTTTTATTTTAAGGGATAAAAGAGATTTAAGGGATATATGGGGATTTCAAATAAGGCCATTCTATTATCATGATCAAAAATTGGATTAAGGGCACTTAATGTTGCAACCACCGACGCGACGTAGAATTTCGTTTTTAATATTTTCCAAACGTTGTTCGCTTGTGAACTTCACCATGATTTAAATACATACAAAGCTTCACTGACGTTTCGACATTGACAGATGATATCTTTTAAAAAGAACAATTGATAGTGACTTTAAATGATTTTGAGAAATTCGTTTGAAGCACGTTAGTGAAAATTCACGTTTCTGTTTCTTAAATTTAATAGTTTGTTTTTTGTCAAAAATCATATTATACATATAATATTAAATTTAAATAGTACATACAAATATATCAACACTTTTTTTTATTTTCTTGACAAATAATATTAAAAAACTTAATATGCAATTATATGTAATTAAAAGATCGTGTGATGATCAAATTGAAAATGTATTAATTAATTTTTAAATCTCTTCCGAAAATAAGGAAAACATTACTCAAAATACCTTAGTTACCTTTTGTAGCTTAAATTTATGAATGAAATTGAGCATTAAAATTCTTGATTTCAATGCTTCATATAAAACAACACAGCATCAAATATATAACAAGCTATTGCAGTTTTGCAAAAGATATAAAATAACTGCACTTAAATCCAAGATCATTAGCAATAACTCCTTAATAAAAACCACATATTTACTTACTTGTATATATGTATATCGTGAAATTAGTCAAAACACTTTTTTAATTTCACTTGTTCCCCCACAAAAAAAAAACGGTTTACTATGTTAATATACATAGAACAAAACATTTTAAGCTATAAGAAGTCTTAGAATTTTATACCAGGCAAGCATTAACGCACTTTAACGACCAACATGAAAAATGTTTTAATTGAACTATGTACATACACATATCCATTAATCAAGCACTAAACATTTCTTGTACGTTTTCATTACCGCTTCAAGGGATTACTGATTTGTTAAAAATTCAAGTGGCTTAGTTTTTATTTAGAAAGATCGTAATTGGAACAACACAACTTACCTATCAAATTGTGATATTATTGTGGGGAATGGCTACATTCCTTCAGGCTACTATTTGAAGGAAGCTAATAGAAAGCATGCTGAGAGAGCTCATGAATAAATTATTGTAACATGTAATCCAGGTAACAAGATCACTGAGATTCTAAGGATTTAATTTTTTTGTATAATTGGACTTGACTCCTGAGAAATATATCCCTTATTTTTAAAACACAGTTACACATTTTCGAAGCTTTATAATAAGTTAAAGGGTTGAAAATTGAGATCGAACTGTTATACGATTAAGGCGATGCTAAAGAAGCTATGTTTTCGCCAGGAAAAAATTCTAACCAAGTGTTAGAGGGTACAAAAATTCCAGTAAAAAACACCGTACTCTCGTTTAAAAATAACGTAGTGGATATTGCTAAAATTATCGTACTCAACTCGATTAAATTATGTGATTTTAAATGAACGTCCAAAAATATTTTATTAATCGGAAAGCCTAGTTTTGATTCGCTATTTTCAATGTTTTTACTGTCAAGGCTCAAACAGTGCTCAAACATATTAAGTGTAGTCATGATCCATGTGATCAAAAATTATAAAAGAGGAGTAACTTGCTTTGGTTGATTTCGCACATTTTATATTCTCATCTGAGTGAAACTAAATGGTTTATTGTTTAAATTTAATGAGTAGTTGGGGAAAAAATCAATCAGATTTATGAGTAGTACCCTTAACATAATTGTGAATTCGTTGGACTTTCTTCCAAAGAGTGTTGGGTTTGACTTTCAGTCGCTGCAAAAATGATTTTCAGGTATTTAATGCACCATATTGTTATGAATTGGCAACAAATTTCAGGTCCCCTTCATTCCTTCTATCAGGCACACAGGAAATGTTGATAGTTTTTAGTTAGGTTAGGTTAACAGTTTATCTTGTTACCGTCACACTTAGATCAATGTAGATCCGTTGTGATTATATATATTGAAACCGATGATAACCTTAAGTCATTCAAGCCCGTTAAGGGTGTTGATGATTTCCAGCAAGCTATAGCTTGAAATGACGGAGGGTACTTCTAAGTCTAATAGGAGTGGTAGACTCCATTTAAGGGCGTCATCCTTTCCTTTACCCCCACTTGAGAAAAGTTAGGAATTTCAAATAAAAAATAAAAGAGCTAACATTTTGAAAATAAAATAATCTTTTTGTTTGAATTTATTTGAAGTCCTATTCTCTCTCGTTTAGAACTAAGTAATAAATGAGCTACTAATGTCCCTAGAAAAGGAGGAATCAGAGTGCTTGCTTGTGAGGATAACGTTACTATTACTGTATCTGGAATGCATCCTGTCTTCAAAACTCTCTAATCCTGAAAAAATGACAAAACTGATCTTGTTCATTTCTCTATGAAATATTAAATTCATCACATAGACCACCCTATGCTGGCTGGTTGCTGGGCCATAAGGGCTTTCCAGGATGAACTCGCTGCTAAATCCGCAACAACAATACTTATATTATATTCTTCTCAGTTGCAGATTTAACTGAATCGGATATTGCAAGTATAGCCGTATCGTCTGCAAAAGTACCTACGAGAACTCTTCCCTAGGGAACACCAGCATTGATTTCCTTAAAATCCGAATATTCCCTCCCTTGCTTAACCGGAAAGAGCCTATTTTCGAGGCTCAAGGATGTAATATATTTGATCCGGAAAGACCTGTTGGCAGTTTAAACCTAAGGCCATCGTGCCAGACCTTGTAGAAGGCTTGAGAGACGTCTAGAAATGCGCTTGAACATACATTTTTTCCCTCTAGTGATTTCTCATTTTCATTGGTTATTCTGTACAACTGATCAATTGTTGAATGGCTTTTCCGGAAATCAAATTGATGGTCAGGAATAATCCGCTTTTCTTCGATAATAGGAAGCAGTCGCTTTAATAAGGTTTTCTCAAATACCTTGGAGATCAGTGGCAATAGGGAAATTGGTGACTTTCCATTGGCGTGGAACGTGGCTGCATTCATAAGGTGCTGAAGTTTAATTGTTGCTTTTCTGGGTAGCAACGCATTTGACGTTTACAAACACACTCTCTGGCTTATTAATATTTTTGTCATTGATTTTGGGTTTTTTACTGGTTACTGCAGAGTTGCGCAATATCGAAAACGGATTCTTGCTACTAAAGTTACTGTAAACTTTGCGGAACATTGAACTTTCGAATATAATACAAATGTATTCATTACAATATTTAAGAATACCTTTCCAAAGGCCTTTATTGTCTTGGTACACATCGTTATCTGATTTTATGAATCAACTGGGTGTAATGGAGTACATAGAATCTGCCGCCATAACTGATCCCTTCCGCTTGGTCAAACCTATTGAACAACAATTTCTTCACAAAAGGAACTGATAGATAGATAGATAGATTGTTTTTATTCTGTATTAAATAGTAACAAAATTATGTACATACAATATAGCATGGCATTTGCCGTCTGCCAGATTGACAATTATAGCTTTTGATTACAAATTTATAAACCAATTTAAGTATTAGTTCAGGTTCAAAAATTTTCACTTAAAATTCTATTTCTATACGCTAGTGCAATTTTACAAAATTTGTACATTTTGGGAACTGTTTCTTTTTTTAATATCATCCTCCACGAAAGGTCAAATAATGATTGGTGTATTTCAAATTGCTCAACGAAATGGTAAACAGAAAAGATCATGACATACTCCACATGATACTTTCCATAAATCCAAACCCTTTTATAAATGTTTAAAGTTTCTATTTAGGTCACATTGACAGTATTATAATTTTCTCATATTTGGTTTATGTCAACAGTCGTTCACCTAATGTTCTACTTCTCGCTTAGATTTCCATCCATCTTATTTATAACGAATTCAAAAATTCCTTTTTTAAAATCTTGAAAGCCGTTAGGCACTCCTTCCATAAAAGACAAATGGCCATAACTCGTCTGAATGTCCCTTTCTCAAAAATATTATGTACCAGAAACAAGAGCAAGTATAAATGAATACAATCGACCCCTAGAGTATTGTTAGTCAGAACAATTTCTCATTTGCATTCTACCATCACCATCAAGAAACAATTGAAAGATTCCGCACCTTCAAAGTGTTCCAATTCCTTAGGAAACATTAGCGGGATGTGTGACCATTTTTGATCCGAAAGCAATCACATTATCGCCATAAATCAAATGTGTGCGCTGCCATATGCGGGTGCAATTTCTTACAACCATCATCGTCTCCTCGCCAGCCGCCAAATGTGGTCAACAGTTATCTTTCTCAAGCCCGTTCAACATGCTCGTATGCATACAACACATAGGTAGATGTAAAGGTTCGATGTGCTCTCGTCTTCGGACTTCGCTGTTGTCGTGGACCATCCATCATGCTCCGGCATATCAAATCAATTTTAATTAAATCGTTTCCCACTGCCACCCGCGTGTCTATGCAACAACAACAAAAAGAACACAGGCTAAGAACACCGAACAGATACAGCTGTTGACCAACTGCTCCGGGGTTGACGCGGTAACACCTACAAGAATGTGATTTACAGTTAGGCTTACCCCGAAACCATCCAACGAACATCACCTAAGAAGGACTTTCGCACGCCCGCCAGTTAAACAAATCCAAATTTGAATAACAACTCGAGAGCAGGTAGCTCCGCGTCCGTCCGCGTCTTGCATAACTCAGAGCGCTGCCACCGCTGCTGCCGCACCATAGCACTGCTGGCTCCACAAACTTGGACGCCTTCCCGTCCATCCATCCATCTATCCATCCATCCAAGCATCTATTCATCCGTCTATTGAGGCAGCAAGAGCCATGGCAGGCCTTGGGAGAAATGTTTATTTTGTAAATTGTCCGTGGACACTGTTAGAGGAGCTCCAACTTCAGCACCAGAAGAGGCCCCAGTGATGTGAAGCCGTGGAGTTTTGGACCTGAGATTAACATTCGCCAATGGTTTGCTTGGGTTAATGGTTCACTAGCACTCTGAATGCACAAACGAGCAACGGACAATGTGGCTGGACCACCATCACCACCGATCCACTCAGGGTTCAATCAGTCGTTTCTGAATGCACACCTTTTGCTTCATTTAAACAAGATGTATTGACCATTCCGGTGGAGGAGGCTGGCTGATCTGCATTGGACAGGGTACTTGATGGCGGCAGCAGTGGCAGCGGCATAGGCATCAGCAACGGCTGCCTGGTGCAATGGTCAGCTGAAGTGATGCTTAAGTATGGGCGGATTGAGGGTTCTTGTGGTTTGTTGGTGCCGACAGGGGAAGACGTCCATTTGACATGCCATTTTGCAGTGATGACTATGAACTTAGGGTCTTCTAAGTCTAAGTCTATCATCATATTGGCATTCGTCGAAGGTATTTTATGATAAGAGGAGATAAATCATGGTGCGGGTAATGATGCTATTATGTAATATTAGTTTGCAATATTCTTTGGTGTTTGATATTCAGAAATAGGCAGCAGGGTTGCCAAGTTAAAAGTTTCAAGTGTAAAATTATATTTAAAGATTATGACCTTCTAACAAGATGAATAAAATTGAGATATTAGACTTTTTTAAAATTGCTCGAAGTGTGATGAAAGCAACTAAGTATGGTTTTCTAACTAAGCAAGTTTTATAATAGTTGAAGTATTCTGGAGTGTGTCAAAGGGTGTACCGACGGATTGAATAGTAAAACAACTAATTTCTGAACAAATGTGAGTTGGTTCAATGCAATTCTTGGATTCTTGAGCACGATAATTGGACTTCTAATCAACTTGATCTTCGTTTCGAGTCTCAGTATCCGACAAAAATTTTTAAATGAAAGAACATATTATAAGATTGAGCACCATTAACAAGAAGTTCCATTCAACTGTGAAATAACTCTATATCAAGCATATAACCTTTTTGGTAGTAGGCTTACGGAGTTTTTCATAAAACACACGATAAATGATAATATTGGTTTAATCCTCCCCAAAACTTGGTCTTGGTCAGAATATAGGCATCGTAGGAGATCTGTGTGCTTTTTGTTGTTAGAAATGAAGGAACTAATCTTCTGGCTAGTCTAAACGACCCTATTATTTGGCAATAAATCCTCTCGAAGGATTTTACATTATCTCAAAAAAGACAATACTCGTGAAAAAGACAGTTTTTGATTTTAAGAATCGATCTTCTTTGGCTCTAGGCTTGAAAATGCAAGGCACTTATCATTACGCTACGCTGTAGCTATGTCATTTAAAAATGTTATGTTTTGTAAGAGCACGTTTATCAATCAATGGTGTAACGCAGGCTTCATAAACGAATTAATAGCACTCGTGTAAGGTTACGGTTTGTGTTTGATATTTATTTAGTTCTTTACTTGTTACGAGAACTAAACGAAATCTGTTTTCTTATGATTAAATGAAAAACTGTAAAAAATAACTACATATATCAAAGTTAAAACAACGGGCTGTGTATGCAGTTAAATAAAAATTTACTAGAAGCAATGATAAACTTAGGTAAAAATAAATAATAAATGTATATCTATTTATTTATTAAAATTAAAATTAAATTTAGTATAGATGCACTAGCTTATAGATTATAAACTTTTCTTTTAAAACAATATTTGATATGTCAGAAAATTTAATTAACAAATTATGATTTAAAATAAACAATTTCAACATATTATTTAAAGGAGAATTAAGTAGAACTCTCAAATGACGTTTTGGAACATTCAAATTAACGCTAGACAAAAGGTTCATAGCGTCAATATAAAAACATACATAAATACGTCTACTCTCAACACAAAGAGATCAATAAGTTTCAAGGAATCTATTGCCTATTTTATGGCAGCTATAATAGGGGGATCACACCTGGGACCGGACTTTATTATGGGTCTGACAAATGAGGTAAGCAATTGCTTGTAAACGTGGGGGTCAGAAAACTGAACTAAATTGAGGTAAAACAAATATTTTTCGTGTAAAGCTTATAACCTTACACTTTTCGATATTCAAAAATAAATAATTATGTACACATTGGTTATAAAAAGCATTTGAATCGATTTGTGGCTTTTTGCAGTCCAGATTATACAAAATGGGCTTAAATATGTTGACATCATCAGTGCTTATAAGACAGTTTGAGTATATGTTAAAACTGATGGAAGATCAATTATAAATAATATAAAATGAATTGGATTTATATGGCTGCCCTGAGGAACTTCACAATTAACTTTAAACTTTTTGAATGATAGGTATTAAAACTCACAGAATTGGATCTGTCACTCAAATTAAATTTGAGACAGTTAATGAATTTTACACTAAAGTCGAGCTTCCTCATTTTTTGTAACAAAAGTGAATGTGAATGTTTGTTCAAAGCCCTACCAAAATCAGAACATTTACCGTTTAGTTTTTTTATTTTTAAAGGAATCTATACAAGACTCTACTATCTGCACGAGAAAAGTGAGAGTCAAACGGCCTTCACGATATGATGATGGCAACGATAAACCATTTTGTATAAAAACTTAATTTTTTGCACATAGTTTCTTTGAAAAGCTTCGGTATAACCGACAATTTAGCTATTGGACGATAATTGCCTATTTAAACTTTTCCTCCGTTTTTATGATGAGGAATTATAAAAGATTGTTTCCGTGCATTAGGAAACTTATACGAAACAAGAGAACAGTTAAAAAGGACAGCAAGGGACATCGACAAATGACCTGATTTGCCGTTAACTTCTAAATTAGATTTAAATTTTAAAATTATTCCAGTCAAGTGAGAATATAATTTCAAATGAACAAATAATTGATCATTTTCGTCAAGATTATCACAGAAAAATGACTTTGAAACTTTTGTTTGTAATTGAGATATTTATTTAAAACTATAGACACTATATCTCTGGCTTCACAATAATTATTAAAATCCAAAATAGCTTTTATGGCCTTTAGTCCACAAAAATTGGGGTATCGTCCCGGCGATCTCACATGGACTCATCAGTTGACTGTGAGGATCTTGTCAATAGGCAATTTTTGTTAAATTCAGTTCATCTTACATCGATTTTTTGACAAAAATCCAATGTGAACTATACCCAACCAAGATTAAAATTGTAATCATTAACGTTGGAAGATTTTCCCGTGGCCTGGCATTGATTGAATTATAAAAATCAGTTTCTAATTTAGTTTCCTTAAACTTAGACCAAAAATAATTTTTACGGTTTTTCAACCTTCACGCTTCACTATCATACCAACTCGGAGTACATGATTTCTATTTTATAGATAAGAGGTACATATACATATATTTATATAAAACAAACAAATACATTGCCATAAGATTTGAAAACCATAGAATTAATGGTAGCGTTCGGGTACATATCCAAAGGTATCCGGATTTGTTTGTGTTGTTGTAATTCCATAGCAAAAAACAACTGATTAACGAAACAGCTGATGTCAAGCAGAAATCTGAAGCTATCCAAAAATTTTTGGTATACTAAACTATCCAAGGGGAATTTTGAAGAACAGCTGACATTTCAGCTGATCTATTTTCTTTTGTGTCGAGTACATGGTTGGCCGAACTGTAACTTTTTAACATTTGTTACGTCTAGTACTAATTTACTAATTGAGAAAAGTAAAGTTTGTTGCATTAAAGATCTCATTCGGATCCTACTGCAAAACTTTTATTCTTTGAACTTCAGATTGTTTCTTGATATTGGAGGTATTAAACTCAAATTCTTTTAAGGTTTTCATAGAAATATGTGTTCAAACATGAACATAGTACCTAAATATAGATAACCCCATGTGCATGAAAATAAATAAAGATAACACGGATCATCGTGAACATGCACTGACGGTTATGTTAGATAAGCATAAAATATAGATAAGAATACTCATAGAGATAAGAATAATGTAAATTCATCTGTAAATAGTATATAAGGAAGATTACGTTGTAAAATAAATTTAGTAATGATTTGGATTTACACCCGGATTGTTACTCAAACATGGCCCTTCGAGCCGGATCATTAGTAATGATTTGGATTTACACCCGGATTGTTACTCAAACATGGTCCTTCGAGTATTTTTAAAAATTTTCCCCCATCAGTGGTAAGAGATTTTTAAAATAAACGAACTAGAATCATAATAGCCTTGTCAGAGCTACAAATACTGACATAAAATATAACATATAACATATAACATGCAGTTATAATAGCCTTGTCAGAGCTACAAATACTGACATACAATAAAAAACGTATAACATACAGTTAAAATAGCCTTGTCAGAGCTACAAATACTGACATAAAATAAATAACATATAACATGCAGTTATAATAGCCTTGTCAGAGCTACAAATACTGACATAAAATAAAAAAACGTATAACATACAGTTATAATAGCCTTGTCAGAGCTACAAATACTGACATAAAATAAAAAACATATAACATACAGTTATAATAGCCTTGTCAGAGCTACAAATACTGACATAAAATAAAAACAGTATAACATACAGTTATAATAGCCTTGTCAGAGCTACAAATACGACATAAAATAAAAAACATTTAACATACAGTTATAATAGCCTTGTCAGCGCTACAAATACTGACATAAAATAAATACTCGTAACATACAGTTAAAATAGCGTGTCAGAGCTACAAATACTGACAAAGTTAAAGTCAAATCAAGAAAGTGAAGAAAGCGTTGTCAGAGCTAAAATACTGACAAAGTGAAAATCAAATAAAGAAAGATACAAGCCTTACAACAAAAACAAGAGTTGTATTTGATGCCAAAGCGAAAATACCCAACAGAAACACCCTCAATGACGTAATGTTGATTGGACCTAGACTACAAAAGAATATTTTCGACATCATCATCAAATAGAGGCAATGGAAATATGTAGTTACGGCAGACAACATAGCTGAAGAACATCAAGAGTATCATCGAATATTCTGGAGAGTACAACCAGCAGACAAATTAAAAGAATATACAAGCAACTATAATAAACAGCAAGCATGAACTACTGAAGATTCAAAGGGACCTAGAACAGTTCAAGGAAGACTTATCTATTCATTTTTAATAATCGAAGTGAAAATGGCTGGTCAAAAAGCTACATAATTATTGGGCTGAAGGTGGATTTACTGCAATTAAAAAAGAAAGAGATCGTACTGGAGTGCTGCGGTTCTTAAAAATAAACAGTTTCAAGTTTAAATTTAATTACCAGTTCTTGGTTTTCATTATTTTTAAAAAGGTTTTTGGTAATATTTATATGTACGTACCTAGAATAGACAGCGTCTGCTCACCAAACGCGAACAAGCACTAAAAGAATTCGTAGCTTAACTCTGTCGGCTTAAGGCTCACCGCTCATTAAAATCACAAAAAAAACCTTGTTGGCGTCAGATAATTTGTGGTTAAAAAATCTGCCCTTTTCAATTTACCTTTCCTCATTGCAGGATTAAATTATCTAAAATTTGAACTAAAAACTTAATAGAGACATTAGCCGTGCTTTTTTTTTTGGAAAAGTTATCCATACTACATACTTGTACATACTTGTACAATAAATTCAGCATTAAAAAATATCTTTAAATCATGTGTTCATAATCCAAATCCTTTAATTATGCCAAAGAGAATTGTTTGTCTCCAAAAATAAACTTCCCATCTATCATGTATAATTCCTACAATTTCTCATCCTTATGGTAAATGAAACATTTTCAGTTTTTGTACAAACCTTCATAAGATTAAGATCATAAATGTGCAAAATTGTTTGGTTTCCATTATTCTATTTTTTTTATGAATTAACTACGTATATGTAGCAGACGTAACAAATTGTAGTAAATTAGGCATGTAGTTGATTCGGCCAACCCTGGTCGATTCACGTCGTTTTTTTTACTTTTACAGTAAATGTTACCTATCCGGTTTTGGTCGTTCGCCAACGTATCGGATACTAAAGTATCTTAGATACCCTATCGGACTACGAGGTGAACGCGACCAATATCTGAACAAGACATAAAGACATTGCCAGTCAATCAAAAATAGCAAACTATTCAGCAAACTATTTTTTTTTAAGTTAAATTTAAAAAGATTGTCAGAATCATGGTCACATCTTATGTCAAAATCTTCGTTGACTAGAGGCTCAGTTGATCTATCAAGTGTGCCACCAGAATCTACAGTTGTGATAACTAAGTCAAAAATCTTAGAGTTTGAATTCATAACGTTGTTTATTTGGCGTAGCCCAAGAGACGTTATGTTATCAACAGTCTGAGAGTCGTCCATTGAAAGATTACCTGTTGGCACCATAAGGCATGTATCGAGGCAACGCTGCCGTTGGCAGGAACAGTGTACATAATGACAAGAAAAATGTTTTCTTAGAAGAACCACCTTCACACCTTCAGAACTCTTCGTTGAAAAAAAATTGGAACCTGGACAAGTGATATCGCAAAATATGATGTAACAACAATAAGGATACCACCACCAAAAGTATTAATATTCAGATCGAATTACCTATCTCGTCTATCTACATAATACATAGAATCAAGAAGTTTCGGCGTCATTTCTCCGACAAAAACATGGCTGTTTGGCGGGATAAATTATGTCTTAAGAACAGTTGGATATATTATAATAGACCAAATTAGGCCCCGTAAGCCCGATACATTCTGATAGAAAAAATCTATTGATTGCGACCACCAAAATGATTCCTATTTATTGTTGAAATAACAGGGCATCTTCTTAAATTCATTGTAATGTTGTCATAGAAAGCTTGATACAGTAACACGACATAGTAATAATTTTACAATTGATATAATGCTTTAGAATTTGGTGTCGTTTCTGAGATTCCTACATTTTTATATGAAAAAGTGTGCCTTGTAGATTCAAAAAGGAGGAGTATACATAAACAATTGTTTTAAAAGTTAACAAACGCAATTTGTACTTTTACAATACGCAGACTCAATAAATATCTTTAGTTCGCACAATCAGAATTATTAATTACATTACATTACATTACATATTACACTACTCCGTAGATAAATCTACGAACTAGAGACATTGAAAGCCCTGGCAACTGAGGCCATGGGCTTAGACAATACAACAAACAGAAAGAACAAAAAAAAAAAACATATGTCAACAGCACATGGTTGGTATTTGAACTGTCCCTCATCCAAGTACTAACCATAACCACACACAATGATGCTTGATTTCGCTGATCGATGCTTTCGTCAAAGCCAAGGCCGTTGATAAAAAATTATTAATTAAATTCAGTTAAATTACCCGAACACGAAAACTGCGTGCGCCGCAACAAGAAACACTAGACTTGTCAAATTATGGGTGCATTTGAGAACGCCTACAACTCACAACACATTGAGTTCTAGATCACGGCTTCCTGGAAAGCTACGTACTCTCCTCGAAAACCTCCGTTCTCGAATCTCATCGAAACTTTACTCTCACTCACACATTCAATGATTTCGTTAGTTGTTGGATGTCTTTCCAAAACTTGCCCAATCCAAATGACCGAGTTCAGACCCCTTTCAACTATATTTTTTAAGAAAATCTAAAAGAACTAAAATCGAGCAAAATTTCCTACTATAGGTATTCTCCTACTTACTACAAAATATTCGCGAATGAATGTTTCGAAGCGCGAAGCAATCCTTCCAAAACTAAAACCTCGAGGTGAGAGAGGAATACATTCCTTTAAATCCTGGGTTTTAATCAGTTATTTTCATTTGTTGTCAATTTGAGCAGCAACGGAAAAAGTTAAGGCTCAAAATGGTTAAAGATAAGGAATAGGCAGGTAAATTTTACCACAACACAATCTTTTTTTACCTTGTGTTACTAAGACAAAATGGATAGTTATTTTGCATTTATAAATGATTTACATTCTTTATACGGTCTAACTGGAAGAAGGAGAAAACCAAACCCAGTACAAAACTCGTTTGAGTCCCATGCCCATGAGTGATGCAGATTTCCATTCAAAGTTATGGTAGCTATTCGGTGTTGAATAATAATGGAAATCAGCTGGGGTTTGTTTACGTTTATAATAACCAGAGTTTTAGATTGGTGATTTTTTCGATTATCAAATATTTACTACTGCCCTGATAAGCAATATTGCTTTAAAATGTCGAAAATAATTTAAAACTGGAGGCTACAATGGCTCGAAGTTTGAAAAATAATTCTCAACTTTCTTATCACAAAACAGAATATGTGCTGCTGAGAAGAAAGTAATTTTCTGAATTAACACAAGAGTAATTGATCTAATAAATATGATCACTTCTTTGACAAGGGCTGTAGTTGCAACTAAACTAATATCTTCCAAGTGTTCTAGACCACTTCCTATTTTGTTCTTTTTTTTCAAAAAGTTGGTCGAGAGTGCAACAAGTCAATCATGCTTCAAAGTCTGTTACGTAACATCTCAAATTGGTACTAAAATCCACCAACAACACAACAACCACAACCGGCTAAGCAACACTGAAACGAATGTTTCAATCTTCGCTTACTCACGCCTTCATGTAATCAAAAACGGTTCAATTCATGATCCAAATTGTTGCACAATAGTCCACTTCTTCATAATATATTATGATGCCTCCAGGTGATACTTACGGAATCGACAAAATGCTCAATTCTGTGTACACTTCAGATGGGGAACAGCAACAGGAACAGTGCGAGAACACATTGGTGGTTGAAGACGTCCATCGTCTTCGTAGTCATCGACGTCGTCGTCGTGGTTGTCGTTCGTAGTTCGTATACCCATCGTCGTCATCGTCTTGCTGGAAGAGAAGAACAACAAAGATGAGATTCTAGAAACAACTTTGGCTATAAATACGATGATGATGGCGGGCGATGCGATGATGGTGTAGAATATGAGGCACGCTCCATTGCACGGAGAAGCTATTCATCATCGACGTTGATGGTGGCTCTCGAGAGTGTGCACAGTTTATGGGCTATTTTCCAACATGATTCGGCTGAAACTGTCTGCGCTCACGTAATGCCATGGATATGCGCGATGAAGATCGCTTTTATCCACCATGATAACACTTCTGCTGGCCTCGACATTGTACATCATCTATCGACACACAAGATGACACATTACATGGCGCGCAAGCTCAGTCGTAGTTATGCATATATAAACACCGACCGCACCACTTCACCTTCTCTATTCACCAATGTAGTGAATGCCGGGCAAATTAATGGTCTCCGATCGTCATTGAAGTTTTTGGTCATTTCTGCATTCTTGCTGAATTGCTGATGCTTCTTGGGCAGCAGTCAGGAAGTGTAAGTTAAGACTTTTAACCTAACAAGAAGGAAGGACTGTCTTTGTGGCAGGCTGGCACTCTACCCTCATGTCGTGGACTATGAATTATGTTTGACTAATTGATAATGGTTATTTGATTTGGAAATTCCCATCACAGGGTTTGGAAAATGAAATGATCTTAAGCAACAAGGGAATATTTTTTTATATGTATACGAGTACATACATACATATACCTATGTATAGATAATGCTACTCGTATTCTGAATTCTACGTGGAAGGTATTTTCAGGAATCCATAAAAGTCATTAATACCTTTTCAAGTATTGCTCCATTGGTTGAAATTTAAATTTAATTTTCTCTTTAACAAGTATTGGTTGCGAGGATAGAAATTAGAACCTTGAACGGGTAGCTTAACTTCTTTAAACTTCGAAGAAGTGATTACATGTGGTATTATAATAAAACTTATGTCGTTTTTATTTGGCAATCCAGAAGCCTTCTGGACTCTTTTCAAAGTGTTCACTTGGGAAAAAATGAAAGTTCTGATTCTGAAAAGAAGAGAAATTTGCTTCTGGATTTGAAATCAGAATCGAAACCAGAAGCACTCACACATTCATATAGTTAAACGTCAAACTCAACAGCTGTGAGTTTTTGTATGCTAATTGTGCGAAGTGTATCTTTCAACAAACAATTTTCTTGATTTTTATTACTGTATGTTTCACATATACAATCACAAAAAACTTCAGAATCATCAAAATAAAAAAAAAGTGTTTAGTTGGGATTCCGGATCGGAGAGAGAATCAGGATTGCCAAATAAAAACGACATTAATTTTTGGATAAGAATGCACATAGCGTAGAATGTAATGAAGTCCTTGAATTATCCTTGAAACTTCATAGATTGTGCTGGGTTTGCACAAAATTGGCACGAGTTGATTCTGACAGACTATGGCCGCCATGTTGTTTCAGTGACATCTGTCAAATTTGTTCTTTTTTTTCAATTGCTCTAAAGCCAAATCACAAGTTACACAATTAAATAACTTTATTATGAAAATGAGTTTTTTTAATACAAACGTTACGTAGTGGCGACGTAGTGACCCTTCAAAGTCACAAGAACTTGAACTTTCGCTTTACTTTTTCTTGTGGAGCTTCCTGAAGTTGCAAGTCTATGCGAAAAATCAACAATCGACAAATGCCGTTAAGGTGAACATAACACAGGCCATCGCTCGAATTCAGTCGGATTTATGCGGAAGAGTCATTAAAATTGGACCACTCGGATCCTTGCCATTGTAAGAAGCCAAGCTTGTTTTATTCCATTTTTTTAAAACCCTTTATAAAGGTCTTCACGAAATCGGTGAAGATGTTATACAGTTAGTCGCATATCAATATAGCGGATCTACGGCAGCTATGTATAACAATGTCTGGTAGCTTTGCCAAATATTAGAACTTACAGTACGGAATTGTTAAGGCCATAAATCAACAGAAGCTCCACTATACGCTCCATGTTGGGGTAATTTTTAAAACAAGTTTCACTGACCTATTTAGAATCCTGTTACCATTTTAACCTCTCCTTTCCAGTTGTGGCTTTTGTAGAGACCAGTGGACAGCTAATTTCCATGAACTATATAGACGATTCCGGAGACGGTACAATCATGAATTGTACGCAATCTACCTAGAAGCAGATATCGTGACAAAAATTAAGCTCGGTAGACTCCGGTGGGCAGGGCACCTAGCTCGCATGAGCGAAGAAGAACCTGCTCGGAAAGTTCTTTGTGGTACATTCTATGGTAGACGGCAGCGTGGTAGACCATGCTTGCGCTGGAGAGATGGCGTAGACCAGGACGCCCGAAGCCTTGGGGTGCGCAACTGTATGGCGTCGGCTAGAGACCGGGATAGGTGGAGAGACTTGTTGAAAGAGGCCAGGACCGGAACCCGGTTGTCGAGCCGATGATGATGATGATAGACCTGCTCTATTAAAGTATTCTGGAAAAGCAACAAAAATAGGGATTCGAAAGTTTCAGACATCGAGTGGAATAGTTGGTTCCAAAATACACTATATTATTGACCATGAAGATGGGCGGTCAAATGTTGATGTGTCAGCGGGGGACCTAAAGAACGAAGCGAGTTTATTAGTGGTGAAAGAATGGTATGCTGATTCGTTTACTGATGTACGCAGACGATATTATGTTAATGGCTTATAGCAAATGAGTTCTTCTAGGAAAGCTTGACAAAATTGCAGAGTATTGTACACGCCGGAATCTTATAATCAACCTTGAAAAGTCTAAGATTGTTGTTTTTAGAAAAAGAGGTGGGATGTTGAGAACAGCAGAACAATGGAAGCTAAATAACGAAAATATAGAAATTCAAAGCTGGCTGCACAAAATCTCAATTTAATATGGAGAAATTTCATCACAACCAAGAAAGTTAAATTCGGCTCAAATAAGGAAGTTTTTAACGCTGTTAACAGGGCTATCTTATCATTTGGAGCAAAAATCTGGTATCACACAAGATATGAAGAAGTTGCCAAGAGTAGCTCCAAACTATGTCTGACGCTGAAAAATCAAATGAAGCCAATTTTTGAGTTTACAATGTGATGGCATATGATCTACATAGGAAAAATTTTCAATTCCTAGGAGAACAGTAGACTACCTAAAGTGTTGGCAAGGACTGTACAAGAAAAAAAAATATATTGGTCTTAAGCATGGGAAAATAGTTTAAACCGATTTGGCTTGACTAATTATACTTAGATGAACTGGTGTCAAGCAGGAACCTTTTTAACAAATTTGTGGGAAATTCTGTAGATAATATTATTGCGGAAAACCATCAAGAGGTACTCCAAAGGGTTAGTCTAAAAAGATCACATGGCATCTACCATATGCTTAGTTACGATGTTGGCAGGAACTATATCGGTGAAAATTTTAAAACATGAGAGATCAGATGGATCATTATAGCAAGGTCCAGCCTCATAAGGCTTAATGGAACGTCAAGAGCAGGACAATATAAACTGCTCACTCTGCAATTTAAATGAAATTGAAACTTTTACTCACTTTATGGAAATTTTTCCAGTGATTCTTGATTTTAAATTCGTTAGTATTTTCAAGATTTGCCTTAATCCGGAGATTGGTGTATATCTATTCTTGACCTTTTGAAACAACAGTGATTCATGCCTATTAAATTGCTGCAGATTGGCTCAAGAATATATATATATATACTAGCCGCCCTGTGCCATTCAAGGATGAAGAAGGAAACACCATAGTGGAAACGCATTCGATGTTGAAAATCTGGAGAGATCATTTTATGCAGCTGCTTATTGAAGATGATGACCAAAAATTCCGCCAGCAAGCAGCCACGTCAAGCAAATTTGGTTGATGATCTGGAGTTCCACTTACCCGAACTAAGTGAGATCAAGTTAGCCATCGCCAGGTTAAAATCGAACAAAGCAGCCGGTTCTGATGGTCTACAGGCGGAACTTTTTAAGTACGCTGGAGATGATCTGGTTAGGAACATACACCAACTTTTCAACAAAATATGGTCGGAATCAGCGTTGCCACAAAATGCCCGATCGGGCCATTTGGCCCTCTGTTTTACATTTTGGCCCTTTGCCCGGGCCAATTAGAAATGGCCCCCAAATCTTAATTTTAGAAGATTTAACATCACACATCGTGCCTAATAATAATTAAAAAGCCACTACATTTTGCTTTCGTCATCTACCATCTACGTTTATGTAACTTAAATAACAAAAAAATAAATCTGAGAAATTATACCTAACGTAAATTTCCCAATACTGAAGATCTTCTGATAAAATATTTGCGTTTGGAAAAATCAAATTCTGATTTTTTAAATAAATTTTAATATATGTATGTATATACTTAATTCAAACTGAATCGAGTCTAAGACTTAACAGTCAATTTTTTTTGTCATTTATCAATGATAAAAAATGTTCAAATGTTATTCCCAATTGCATGCAATATTCTGGAAATACATCTACTAACATTTCAACAATTTGCAACTTTTTTGCAGACTTTTTCCACTCCGTTTATGATCCTCAAAGTATTCCTTTTAACCTTTCTACAATTTCATGTTTAAATTCAATCAATATCGGTCACTTAAACTTAAGTAACAAAAATGTGGAAAGACTTAATTGGACTTAATGATGATAAACAACCAGGACCCAATAGTATTCCTCCGATCATTTTGAAAAACTGGGCAGATGCTCTATCGGGACCATTAACCTTATTGTTTAATAGTTCTCTTGAAAAGGGTTATTTTCTTGATGATTGGAAAATCTCATACGTTATTCCTATTCATAGATCAGGATCAATGCAAGATGTTTTTAACTATCGCCCCATTAGCAAATTATCAACGATACCAAAAATTTTGGAAACAATTGTCTCTGATAAGGTTACTTTTGTTTTTAAAGAAATTATTTCCCCATTTCATGGATTTGTTGCTGGAAGGTCAACAACGACCAACCTCGCAATATTTAGTAATCAGATTATTATTAATTCTGAAAATGGTTTCCGAACATATGTCATATATACCGACTTTGCTAAGGCATTCGATGGAGTAAACCACCATATACTCATACAAAAATTGGAATCTATTGGCTTCCACTCAATTATTTTAAAGTGGTTTGAATCCTACTTAAACGGAAGAAAAGAGTTTGTGTGTATTAATGACGTACTATCAGATGTAATTGAGGTCACATCAGGAGTACCACAAGGAAGTCGCTTGGGCCCTCTTCTATTGCTGCTGATCAATGATATCACTGATTTCTTAAATGTGTATGCTTCGTAAATGTGTATGCTTCGTGAAGGCATCTGCGATCCCGTTACCTTTTTAATGAACCTTATCATCGGATAAACTATAATCTAAATGAACCTTTAACTCGATGCATTAGAGAAGCCAACCGTATTATTTGTAATCATGTTGATTTTTTTTCTCAACAAAGTCGAGAATCTTTTAAGAAGCACATATCGCTTATACATATGTTATATCTAATTCGTAATCTGGTGGTATTAAGTTATTGTTTTAGATTAAGTTTATAATTTTATTTTGTTTGCTCCACTTATTAATTATTTAGTTTTTCTATTTTTTAATAAAAAAAAATTGTACTCTGTAAGGCTAGTCGCGCACTGGCAACTGTGATCGAAATCAAATAGTTTAATCACCAGTTGAAAGAGAACCGCGCATTGGCAACTCTTTACTCACGCTCACACTCTTTTCTCTCTTGCTCTTATAGAAAACAGCTCAACTGTTGCGAAGGCAAATCGTTTAGTTTGTGTCAAAACACAAACTTTTTATTTGCTCGAATCGAGTTGCTCTACGTGCTCTAAGTTTCGAAACTAAAAATTGAATGTGCGCGCCTGGCCCAAGATTATATAATTATTTGTATAAATCTGCTTGATGAAATAAAAATAAATAGATAAATCGTATAGACATTTGTTTTTTTTTCGCCGCTTGTTGTTTATGTATATATGTATATATGGAAAAGCAATGTATGTAAATATTTAAATAATATTACTGGTGTGATTTATATTTTTTTAAGATATTTTAAGGTAATTCCCAAGAAATCAAATCAGACGACAGAGTCAAGATCTGCTTCTGCTGCCTAATATATAGATTTAAGAAATGCATTAAGTAAATAAACAAGAATAAATACAAATATTAATAAATTGTAAATTTTAATGTTTAATGTTCTAAGAACGGATTTGGCCCCAACTTTTGTCAAATGGCCCTCAGAAAATTTCGAAATGGCCCTCTCAGCTTTTTTCTTCGCGGCAACGCTGGTCGGAATATGCCCGACGAGTATAACCTAAGTACCACTTTCCCGATCCACAAAAAAGGCGACCGCCTTCTCTGCAGCAACTATAGAGGCATTATCCTTTTAAACATCGCCTATAAGATCCTGTCTGGCATATTATGTGAACGCCTGAAGCAATTTACTGATGAACTGATTGGCCCCTATCAGTGTGGCCTCAGGCCTGAAAAGTATACAATCGTCCAGATCTTCACACTACACCAAATCCTGGAGAAGACCCAAGAATTTAATATCGATACACACCACCTTTTCATCGATTTTAAAGCAACTTATGACAGCTTTAATAGAAAAGAGCTGTACCGTGCCATGTCGAGTTTTGGTATCCCTGTTAAACTGATACGCCTTATCAGGATGACGTTGGAAAATGCCCGTTGCTCCGTCAAAATTGAGAAAGATTCAACCGAAACCTTCGAAACCACCAGAGGACTTCGACAAGGTGACGCGCTTTCTTGTAGCTGTTTTAATATTGTCCTTGAGAGAGTAGTGCGCAATACTCGGGCCAACAACAATGGCACTATCTTTCAAAATCCCACTCAATATCAATATCAATATCAATATCAATATCAATATCAATATCCGTTCCTGGTAACACGCACACAGGAATGGTTGAGAGTTGTAAGTCACTAGGGTCTAGGACAAGTCCTGGTTCACTCCGAGCTGTGGCACCACCAAATTTTATTTATATTTTTTTATCTTGGATACGCGGATGACTACGACATAATGGGAAGATCCAAGCGAGCAATTACGGGTACCATCGCTCGTGTTGTGTTTAACATTATAAGGGTCAATAAACATATCCTTGAGCGCGAGTGAATTATAAAAAAAAATAAAAAAATGGGTCTTGTGATCAATGAGGAGAAAACAAAGTATATGCTGACATCAAATATGTAAAGCCGATTCCCACGGCAGATTTGGTCAGAACGTGACTATTGATAGATATAACTTCGAGGTGGTCAGAGAATTTGTCTACCTGGGTACGGCTGTGAGCTCTGCAAATGACATCAGTGCTGAAATCAAACTTAGATTAACTCTTGCTAACCGCTGTGTCTTTGGGCTAAGTAAGCAATCGAGGAATAAAGCCCTTTCGAGAAATACCATGGAGATGATGTACAAAACCTGATCATCCTGGTCTTGCTATATGGTGCAGAAGCATGGACCCTTTCACACGCGGATGAAAGCTCCCTTGGTGTTTTTGAGAGAAAGGGTCTACGCACGATTTGTGATCCGGTTTGTGTCGATAGGCAAAATAACATCTGGCGAAGACGATACAATCATGAATTGTACGAGATGTACAGCGACGTGTCCCTAGTCAAGAAAATACGTATTCAGCGGTTAAGGCATGTAGAGCGAATACACATCGACGCCTCATCCCGTAAGGTATTCAACGCTATGCCAGATGGTACGAGAAACAGAGGCAGGCCTCATCTCCGGTGGCGTGATCAAGTTGAGGGAGATTTAAGGCAACTTAGGACTTGAAACTGGAGGCAGCAAGCTAGAGATCGAGACTGCTGGCGGGGTCTTCTATTTGGACATATGGAGCAGATACTCGAATCATAGGGCTTACTTCCTTCTTTACTTATTGATGAATTGACACATGTACCGTACCAAAACATCACTTGTGTATTTGAAGAGCTCTCCTGGACCAGTAACTCCTTCGGATTTTGTTTTTTTGATCAAAGGCTTCTTCTGTATCCATTTTTGCTGAAACTATTGATTCATGACTGGAAGTGGGATATCTTCTTGCCCTTTTTTATCACTCCTATTGATGCACTGAAAGTCAGGAGTTGTATCTATCCATGGCCGAACACGTAATCCCAGAAAATTGCTCCAGCTGTGACATTGGATAATACGCAGTGCAATGTCGCTATTCCCAACATATACTGATTTCTGCAAAGAGAAAAAAAAAACAACCTCGTCCTGGACTTTAGACACAGAAGGTACAATTTTCAATATGTCTGTCCAACTATAGGCGTATGCGGACATTATCGGCATCAACAGCTGCTATTAAGGTCTTTCTGAGCGATTGAAGAACCGGTGAAACTTGTTGGTCTTGAAGTATAAACGAGATCCAAACGAAGTTTATGCTATCAGCCAATAAGCAAACTTCTATGCATCCACAAGGATAAAGGTCACTATTGATAGCAACAGCTTAGAAGCAGGTATGTAGGTATATCATTTATTCCACGAACGACACCGTAGTAGAGATCCGACGAAGAATTACCCTACAACCCCTTCAACTTCGATTTAGCCAACAAAATGGGTTAAAAACTCGTAAGAACAAATAAATGTTTTTCGGGGGACCCTCTCTTGCAAGGAATTAACAATTCCCCCAGAAGTATATATCTCTTGGACTGAAAAATCGCTTCTCATCTAAGGCGTTCGGCTTCGGAGTCAGCAGAAAATTGTAGGTCCCCTCCATTCCAGCACTGTTATCGCCTTTCAACAACTTTTTTCTGTGAATGTCCAATCTCGAAAAATCTTGAGTTATTCTGGTATTCCTTCCAGAAAATTAATGCTGCTGTTAGTGGAAATTATGGCTGCTACCGGAATTCACATAACAACAACGGTACTGAAAATTGTTTTCAATTGAGACAAGTGGGAAGAAAAGTTGATTGAAATAAATGGAATGTAATTTTTTTCATTTTGGGAAATGCTATTTCACAATAAGTTATCGCAGAATAAATACCTAATAGAAACAGTAACAAGACTGTGTATTTTCATCAGCTTGTAGGTAGGTACATACGTATAATTTATATTTACTGTGAAAAATTCCAGATACTCCTATAAGCCTCAATAATAATTACACAGCGCTTCCTTTCGCACTGAACGCACCATTTTTCCAAACAATTATGGTGCGCTTTTACTAAACGTTATAAATCAATTCCGTGCTGCTAACAACAACCCACCCCAACTCTCGAGTTCTATACCCGACCCGCTACCCGCATACATAATTTATAGACTCGCCTCGCATAAAAATTACCAAAGAGTCCATCATTAAACCAGCTACAAACTCGGCCAATAAAATAGTCTATAACTCATCAGGGTGTTTAGTTCCTCGTGCTTTGCTTATGCCTGCAATTCGAACTCGATATGCCGGCCAGAGATCCATGTAAGTCGCCTTCGTATAGGACTTGCCACATAAAACCTGACCACCTTGCCGCAGTGCTTTGGAAAATGCTAAACACAGTGCTATCTGATTATCATACATGGTCAACGATGCGTATGATCGCGTCGATTGTTCTGGGCCTGCCAAAGCACAAGCTAAGCCACACGAGATGCAAAGGTTATCATTATCTGCCATGCCGCGCACCACCGCCACCTCCGCCGCCGCTACGCTGGGGCAGCCATTGAGCCCGATGGAATTATCTGCTATAGGCAAATTTTTCCCCAGAGGAGTCTTTGTCTCGTGTGGTGGACGGTGCTGCCCAAAAAGGGAATGAAAATTTCACGCGTCTTAAATCGTCCAATAGGTTTGTGTTGCGCGGTAGTGATCACGATGTTGCGGCATTTCTGGCATACTAAAACGGGATCGTAGTTCGTGGACACTGCCAGCATGGTCCAGATGGAGTACACAGGTGCGCTCAATTGTACTATGCACTGCGAGACTGCTGTTTAGTTTACAGCTGTGCGCAAGCCTATTCCGCTCTGACAGCCATGGCTGACAAGGCAGCAGCGGTAAGGTTTATCGGCAGTCGCAGTCGCAGCCTTGTTATTACAAATGATCTATAGCTATCAAGATGAATGCAGCAGTATCGCCATTCGCCACCTTTTGGTAAAGAATTTGTTACCAGCCAGGTTTTTGCTTGGAAAACCTTTGTTTTGAAACTTACTTTGTACGTGTACGTCACGGTTTCCTTAATATTATGATTTATTTAGCGTAAATCCATCGGGATTAGTGGCATGCTACTGTGCCTGGTATTCGTTTTACGCGGAAAAGCGTGCACTTAATTGCACGAAGTTATTCAGGCTTATTTTAGGACAGTACCTTCCTTTGTATCGACTAAGCCTATTGGACTTGTTTATGCTCAAATGAAAGGTAAAAAGGCTTGATGATGATATGAAAATACATTTGACAGATAATGTTACGAGTATGTTGAAATGGAATAAAATAAGCTGTGTGTATGCCACTAAGTATGACCGGCTTCTTCCGGTTGTACGGATCCGAGTGATCTAATTTTCAATTAGTCTTCCGCAAATATCGGACTGAATTTGAGCGATGGCCTGTGTTATGTTAACTTTAGGGCTATATATGGTTAAATTTCGGCCATACGAAATTAGTAATCATCGGTCTGTAGCGCTTGCCATTGACGGTGACCGGCTCACCGAAATCGTTTTAGAAAAAATACGGACCAATGGCGCCACATGCCGGCGTGCGGCCTAAAGTCCACACCAAACGGTAAAATTTTGGGGATGTATTGGCAGTTAATGAACCTCATGTGGGTTGGTGTTGCCATATAAACGTTAATTTTGCTTGGTAACACAGTGCGATGAATAAGCTTCCTTGCCAATTGCACGAGTAACTGGTCCAGTGGCTTGATTTTGGCTTCTTCGTACATTCTTATGTTGCTGTAGTGCTTCTGTCGCTATCGATCGAAGATTAGTCCGGTGCTTATCCTCAGAATTTTCCTTTCGAAGAGTTAGAGCTTCTACATTGCTGTCTTCGAAATGGTGTACCATGCAGAAAAATTATAGCTGATGATCAGTGGTACCACTTTACTTCAATTGAAGTAGATCTACTTCTTTTTTTCAAAATATTTTAAAATCTACTTCCTTTTAGAAATCTCTGTTAGACCGACCCCCCCCCCCTCCCATACGATTTTTTTCTTGTCTAAGTCCAACCTACACGCCCTAGCTTTTTGTCACACCTTATGCAAATCACCCTGTATAATTTCTCCTCTAGACGGCAGGTTGAGTAACAGATCTACAGACAGACTGAATCACCACTTTTTCGTTTTGTAATAACTGGTGAAAATCTCGAGTCCAATTTTTTTTTCTAAATGCAAATAAAAAGTCATTTTGAAATCTACTTCGATTTTTCTCAATTTACATCACTTTTTTCTTCAAATTTACTTAGACTTTTTTTCCGGAAGTGGTAACGCTGCTGATGATATGACTGATTAGCTGCTTGTATATAAGTAGTTTGACTGGCTGGCTTAGTCTGGTTCTTCTGGCTAGCAATAGGTGTAAGCGAGGAAACGCGAAGTTGGCCTTCCTTAGTACCTGCCTTGAGTGAGGGTTGAATTTGGACAGCTCGTTGAAGTGGACTCCGAGGTATTTTACATTTCTTTTGGCTGCTATCGTCGACCCATCGGAGAGCTTCAGGGTCAGATTTCTGCAAGTGGCTGCAGATTTGGCAGTGTTGATTCGCATACCCCACTTTCTGTAGTACTCGTAGAGTCTGGAGACGTGGGCTTCCACTCTCCGAGCTGCAATTTTTGGCGCTATCGATGAGGCGTAGGTCAGCGAGTCGTCAGCAAAAAGCAGGTTCTCGCAGTCATTTGGAACGGGTTGATCAGACGTCATCAGGTTATATAGAAAGGGACCCAGCTTCGATCCTTGGGCGATTCCGGCTTTGATGGATTTGATTGAAGACTTGCAGCTGTCTAGCTGAACGAAAATTTTCTGAAAGAGAGAAAAGAAAATAATATTTTTATTAGTGGCGAAGGTAATCCGAGTACCAGAAGCTATCCACACGCTGCCGAATGATTTCTCGACATCCAGAAAGCATCCTACGGTGGCACGATGGCTGTTGAATGCTGTGGAGATGTCAGACTGGAACTTAGGTAACGGATGCAGTATTCAATGCCCTTCCCGAAAGCCAAACTGCATGTCTGGGAAGATGTTGTTTTCATTGCATTACTTCTTGAGCCTCCTTAGTATGACTTCTTTCAGAATTTAGCTGATATTGTTGAGGAGGGATATAGGCCGATAGTTGGAAATCAGGTTATTAGCGCCTATCTTCGGGATTGCCACGATTTTTGTCGTTTTTCACTTACGACTAGTATCATCACGGTATGTGGAAGCCATTTGATGACGTAGTTGGAGACTCCATCCCGCTGTTGTTGTGCTGGATAGAGTTCCGGGACATTATGTTTACACATTGGAGTTCGCTTCTCACTGCCTGGTAGTCGTTGGTTGTTGGTTGTGTTTAGTTCTCTTTGGTGTATCCTTTGAAGCCGTTTCCTCAACCTTTGTCTGTAGGAATAGAGATTCCGCACATACTCTGAGAGGTGTTCGTACCTATCTTTGGACGTCTCGGGCACTTTTTGGGCTTCAAGGGCATTGAAGACATCTGGCTCCAGGTGGACGATGGCACTGTTAATTTCCTCATTTCTTAAGTTCTCGTTGGAGGGTGGTATTGAGACGTTGTCTTCTATGTCCCTCTGGAGTTTCTCAATATCCATTCTTCTGTAGTTAACGTAGTTCTCGGGTGGGACTGTTGTCAACAGAACAGGCTGGCTAAGGTTAATGGAGAGCTTAACTGCTTCATGGTCTGAGTCACTGGGTAAGGTTGAGCAGGTGTAGTTGCGGTTAAATCTAATTTCGATGGAGTCCTAGGAAAAGTAGGTTTTGGCTGCAACACAACAACCAAGGAGTGTTTTTCGCTGTTGATATTGATCCAGTCCATGATCGCCTTTCCTTGTGGGTCGATAGAGGTGATTTTCGTTTGCCAAAATAAGTCCTATATTTACAAACAAACTGAATGTGAACTATAAGGCCGATGAATGTAAACATGTCTGGTTTCCACTAAAATAATTTTTTTTTTGACATTTCTCTTTGTGTAAGTATTAATAGAGTCTGGTTATTTTTGGAACATTATTGGAATTTTTTGCTTTTTTGTTAAATTTCTAAT
This sequence comes from Chrysotoxum bicinctum, assembly GCA_911387755.1. Taxonomy (NCBI): domain Eukaryota; kingdom Metazoa; phylum Arthropoda; class Insecta; order Diptera; family Syrphidae; genus Chrysotoxum; species Chrysotoxum bicinctum. Next base: position 228,955,557 of record OU426988.1, read on the forward strand.
GGAATTATTTATTTTATTTGTTAATTAAAGGGAAGTTTCTAAACCTTCTTGTTATTTAAGTTTATATGAATTAAACAATTATTTAGAATTAAAACTGATATTTTAACGGGAAAAATGTTTCATTATCAACACGGATTATTGGAAGGCCTATGATTGCTTAAGTGAACAAGGATTTGTTCACAAAAAAGTTAATCATAGCGACCCTGATAATCAGTTTGTGTGGATGATGGAACCCATAACTAAAGGATTGAGTCTCAGTGGAGAGTAGTTAAAAGATCTTTTTATAATGACAGCTACAGTCGCCTGGCTGGCGACTTGTAAAACCCTAAGCGGAGCCCCCGAAAGGGGATTTTAAAATCCTGAGAAGCCATGAAGCGGCCCACCCATAAGGTACTGTTAAGCTAAAAAAAACTGTCGACATAGGTGCCTGCATGGCGACTTTACATACCCTAAGAGCTATTAAAAATCGAAAACTGGCAACTTTCAGTACTGCTAGTCAAGAAAACACTCATACAAAAAAAAAGTGAGGTTAAAACTGAAAAAAATATTTACGAAAAAATGGGGACCTTTGCCTCTTAATAAAATTAAATAAAAAAGATTTTGTGGACAAATAAAAGTTTAACATTACTCCTAATTATTATAATATATGTATTTTAATTACTAATTTAACAAAGTCTAACGTATCTATCTAGCTACGGTATTACATAATGTTCAACTTAAAGCTTTTAACAATAACTATGTAAGACGTAAGACTGCTTATAAAAAATAAACTAATTTTGCTATCAAGTAAAAAAGCAAGGAACACAGAAGCTGTACCTGCAGGGCCTAAGTTGATCAACGTTAACTCCGGCAAATTGAAGTGCATGCCTAAATATATTTTGAAATATGGTAAGGAATTGCATAATCCTTATATAATCATAGATCCATCAAACTTCAAATGATTAACTGTATCCAATTACAATTTGTCCATATGAACTTCACATCGATAGCTCCAAGTCATAAATAAGAAGAAAAAAATGTAATCCAAACATCCACTTAATCCGTCCAAACGATATAGCGATGCAAACAAGTAACACATTGCGACTTCCAAGCAATCAATAAATCCTCAACTAGGGGATCATCGTTTCCACAAATCACCCCAAAGGGCCAACAAGGAAACCACATTCACTCACTCTAACTACCCACTAGGTCACTCCGTGTCCTCCAGCCACGTCATCAAAGCCATAATTAAATGATAGTGTTTATAAATTCCGTATTTGGGTTGCACTTGGGCATCCATCACTCTAGAGAACCGTGTCGCTTCTGCTGCTGTTGGTTGCTGGCTGTTTTTCGCCTGTTAGCTGGAACAGTGTGCATCTTGATGGCGGAAACATATATCAACGCATTATAATAGCATACCGTATGGCTCACCAATCTATTCATTCATCCATCGACAGCGAGTGCTTTAGGAGTGCGGCGATAAGTATTAGCAATTCGGTTTCTAAACTTCCATGAAATCGAACCTCGACGATACCATTGCCACCACGTCGTCGTCGGTCGTTGGTTGTTGGTCGAAGTCATGTGCGATCTGCCTTAGACGAGGAAGACTTTCTTCACGCTTGGTATTTTTGCAAGAAGAGTGCCCAGAATTGCTTGCATTCAACCGGAGAATTTATTTCAATTACATTCTCTGGTAGAACATGCATTCGACGTGGCAACTTAATGACGGCATTAATCAAAACAAAACATAATTATCATTTATTATATTCGTAGCCAAAGTTGAGGCCAAAGGATGCAGAGGAACTCAACTCGCCAGCGTATTCGTCGAACTGAATTATGACCTCCGAGTATTTAATAGGCAGATGAAGCTATGCCTGGGCGAACAGGTTCTATCAATCGAATTCGGGCTAAAATAGAGTCATTTGCGCTTAACGTCGAAGTGTGGATAGAGTTGTACGGTTGCAAAGTACCTAACCTAGCTCATCACATGGTACAGCTGTTGCTACAGGCTGCTACTGCAAATGAATTAAGCGGTTGCGGTGGATTGAGTTTATCCCACCGTTTACTGAAAAATTCCACAATCCATTTCCTTACTCAATATTGACCTATAAATCGTGGAGGAACAGATTATGGAGCCGGATTTGCAACTTTTTTGTTTGATAACTGCACTAAACTATGGGCATTTATCAAAGTAAGCCTCTTTGTGCTAAGACATTTAAAGTACACAAAAAGCGTGATGATGAGGATACTGGCATTTTATCGCGGTAAAGGTATGCAATCATTCGCTAGCAAGTATAATTTCAAGTCTTAGTCTGAGAGGCTTTAAAAATAATCGGAAAGCCCAGTTGGCAGAGGGATCACTGGGGTATCATTATGCAACTGAATTTATTGGTAATATAATATTTATAAACATGTAAGTCATACCATGAGGCGATGAAGGAGGTTGTGATGTAATTGACATTTTCGTCATAGAATTTATTATAGTTCATGGTTCCGAAAATAAAAACTTTCTTTTCGCAACTTTTGTCATACGATGGTCTGCTATTTGTTAAAACGCGTTAGGACAATGTTTGAAAGACTCATTTTAGTGATTTTTTTATCATCATCAAAGATTCATTTCAGCTTGTTTCTCTTCATAAACATCACGCCCGCGCTGTGTTGAAAAAACATTTAAAGAGTAATCATAATCCCTTGAGCGAATCACATGTTTGGGTTACAATATTGACCATCGCGGGATTCATCTATCAGATAACAAGGTTCGTGCCATTAAAGAGATATTCCTACCTATCAACAAGAAAAAGTTACAAGCATTTCTTGGTTTAATCAATTTCTATCACGCATGCTTGAAGGACAAGCCATACATTGCTGCATATATTGGCCTGGCAATGCAATGCAGTCATAATAAAGCTTCTAAAGACTCAAGATACTTATATCAGGTAATAATATTCTTATTAATTACAGTGAGAAGCTCCCCATCGCTCGGTTATGTGATGCGTCACCATATGGGATCAGAGTTGTATTATCCTATGTAATGTCAAATGGTAAAGAACGTCCAAATATTTTACTCCCGCACGCTATCTACGACTGAGAGTGGCTTTGCGCAAAACCAAAAAGACGCATTCACAATAATTGATGGTGTTAAGAAGTTTTATAATTTCTTATATGTGTAAGCAGTTAAACTTTTATTTATTTATAGTTAAACTTTGCTTAATAAAAAACAAAAAACAATATTCGGTTAAATAAATAAAAGGTCTTTCCTCGTTAACAGATCTACAACAACTAATCATATCTTTATTCTCTCAGTATATTCTTCTAACCTAACCGGTAGTCTCTTTCTATTAAATACAATCATTATATCTTTCTTTCATTATATCTTCTTTGTATTCATTTGCTTTTCTTTATTCTTTCTTTTGGAAGTGTTGCCACATATGGAAGTCCGTTTTCAACAGTGACTGACCCCAAGTTACTAATTGGACTATTCAACTCATAAAATCCTCTCCAATAATACTGTCACCCAGAATGCTAGCATGGAGCGTTTTTGGAAATGGCTATAGCAGCTTCAACTTTTTTCATCCAACTGAAGAGGATTTACCGATCACCACTGCACTGAGTCTGAGTGTGATTTTAAAATCAACATGATTGAAGAATATGATGCCAATATTCTTCAATTCACCTAAATTGCAATGAATAAATCCTGAACAAGTTTACAATTCAGTGTTGAGAGGATAGCCAGACTATCACATATGGACGAAATTACGGTAGAAGAGCTCTTTACTTTTTAGTTACATTCTTATCATTCCAGATGTACTTCAAAAAGACATTCTAACTAACTAAGTGTGGTGGCTCAAGCTAGATGTAGACTAGAAACAACCGTGAAGAAGTGCGTGACACGTCAACAGTCACGACCAGACAAGCATAAATGAACTGATCCTTGGGAGGAGACTACAAAGCCATATTCTCTCCTCTATGTTAATTTCCTGGGAAGTAAACATTTCTTCATATTAGTTGGCTTTTACTTCAAATAGGTCGTAGTAAAACCCGATTCATTGACTAGCACGGCGTGTGCTATCAACAGTTTGTGATCCATTTTCACAACTCACCGATTACCAGAATTCATAATGGAACATCGTTTTTATTTCGAAGATTTCAGCAAGTGTTACAGACGAAATTTCTGAAAGGATGATACGCGCGTTAAACGTTTACTTGAAGCGAAACTCAGAAGGCAGTTTACATCTTCGACTTGCAAGATTTCTCCTTTGACAGCACACTATGCCATCCTCAACTACGAATTGGTACTCAAAATAACTTCAACTACCTACATCAACAAACTGTAACCAGATATTAGCACAGTTTGCTGCTAATTCGACGCTACTAGAGAGTGACATGACTCCTCCAATACTTGAGAGTGTAAATGATTTTATTTGACGAATATTCTTTCGCACTCGTGCAGTTGCTAGAGTACTAAAAGATCTTGACATTCACAAATCCGCTGGCCCGGATAGTATCCCTGCTATTGCTGCTATTGTTCTGAAGAGGTGTTCTTCAACGCTGGCAAAACCACTGCGTAAGCTTTTCCATCTATCCTACTCTACAGGTCTCTTACCGAGTGAATGCAAAACAGCATTTGTCCAACCCGTCCCTAAAAAAGGCGAATCCTCTATCGCTCTAACTATCGTCCAATTGCACTTACGTCCCTTCTTTCCAAGGTCATGAAAACGCTAATTAATTTTCGGCTCAAGAAATATCTTGAAGAACGAAAGTTCCATAATGACCTGCAGTATGGCTTTCGTAGCAATAGGTCCACTGGTGATCTGATGGTATATCTCACCGTAGAGTGGAACAAATCTTTAAATCATTTTGGAGAGAGTAAGATCATTGCACTTGATATTTGAAAGGCATTTGATAGAGTTTGGCATCAAGCTCTCTGATCAAAAATGCGTGCGTTTAGTATTGATGAATCTCCTGTTCGTTGGGTTAGAAATTACCTTTCGGACCGTTCACTGCAAGTAGTTTTGGACGGTTTCAAATCTGAATGCACAAAATAAATGCTGGTGTGCCCCAGGGCTCCGTTTTGTCCCCGACACTCTTTCATATATTCATTAATGATCTTTTGTCTGAAACTCGTAATCCACTTAATTGTTTCGCTGACCAGAGTACCCACATCCTTGTCCTTCGGAGATGGACTTCCAACGGCAGCGTATGATAAGCTCATTAAATTGTGATCTTGACAGCATTGTCCAATGGGAAAGCAAAAATCGTCTATCGTCCCGAGGAGACTGAACATCTTTCGGTGCATCACAGACCATCTTTTATGGAGTGATCACATGTTTGACGTTGCCAAAAACGCTGCCAAGTGTTTAATTTTTCTCCGAAGATGCAAGAAGTTGTTTACCGCTTTCTGATCTGACTGTTATCTATAAGGCCAAAGCTCGAGTACGATTCCCATATCTGGGCTGGTGCTCCAAAAACCCACTTGAGTCTTTTGGACAGAATTCAAAAGAGAGCTCTAAAAATGATATGCAACAGTTGTCCAACTGAAACATTTGTATCTCTTCAGCACCGCGGCAATGTTTCATGTCTATCATTATTTTATCGCTATTTTTATCGCTATTCATAAAGAGTGTTCTAGTGAAATAGCCAGTTGTATTCCTCCCCTAAAACAATTCAACCGTAATACTAGAACTTCTAGGAATGCTCATCAGTTTAGCCTTGAGCCCAACTTCGGACGTACTGTGAAGTATGGAGATTCTTTTTTTAGCCGCACTACACGAATGTGGAATGCTTTACCCGGCTCATTATTTCAAACTCATTACAATGTGCAGACATTCAAAACCAATGTGCATCGGTATCTTCTTTCCCATCTTTTCCTACTTTCCTAATTGCTAGCACTGTGTTTAACATTATAAGAGTATTCATAACCCCTTGAGTGCGAACATAATATAAAAAAAATGATTCGATAGAATTCTTCTACAATTCTTTTCACGCGATTTCCAACTAATTAGCCAGTACGCGACGACAATCGGACCCTTACATTTGCGGATTGCGCGACGGCAAAGCGCTGAAGTGATGCTTTGGCGAATATTTTCCTGTAGGGCCTGAATTGTCCGGGGATTGTTATTGTAAGCTTTTGATTTGAGGTATCCCTATAAAAAGAAATCGCAAAATGTGGAGTCTGGCGACCGAGGCGGCCATGGAATGTATCTGTACTTGCTGATCAGTTAATTCGGAAAAACTGTCCTTAGTCTTTCCAGCGACACCATAGCTGTGTGCGGAGTGGCACCGTCCTGTTGAAATTGTGTTCGGTTGTTGTACCCTGAATACAGCTACAATTGGGGTAACAGAAACTCATGAACTATACACTCGAGCGGTGACTGTCTCACCTTGGTTAAAAAAATAAGGGCCAATTACACCGCTCGGTTAAATGGCACACCAAACTGTCGTTTTTAAACAATGTGAACGTTTTTAATGGCGTTCTCTAGGGTTGTTGGGGCACTAGTATCGCATATTTTGTTTGTTAACATATCCATCAATATGGAAATGTGCTTCGTCAGTGAATAAAATGTTTCCAAGCGTAAGTATTGTCCGAAAACGTTCCAGCATTGTTCTTGCGAAGGATTCTCGCAAAGGACAGTCACTTTCGTTGAGATACTGAACAATTTGCATTTTGATTCAAAATTATGTAGCTTTTTTTGGCCTTTAAATCAATAATTCAACAAGTCCAATAATAGTGCTAGCTAAGTCTTCTACTTGGCTGATTTATTTCTTTTTCAAAATAACATGCACTGTTTATTTTTGTATTCCTGTGGAGGCCGCAATCTTTCTTATCGACCAGTGACTCATGGCGACTAACAATTCCCCTCCTGCTTGCCTAAGCCCGCTAGTATTTCGATAGTCGCAATTTAAAGTTGAAATATTCCCAATGGACAACCTTTATAATATTGTCAAGGTATTAGTATTGTTTAAAAATAACTTTGCTAAAAAACACTGTAATGTTTCTGTATCCATCAGATACTCAATTTTAAATCTATTCAATAATTTGTATATTTTCATTTTTTCAATTCATTCGAATTCAATCACCTGGTTACTAAACATCAATAAATTTGTAAAATAAATAGTTTATATAAGAAAATTTGGATTTCGAGAATTCATTTCATTTGCTTCATAAGCTGGTCCTTCGTGCATTCCCAAACATATTTCTGGTCCGTATCGAGCCGGATCTTTGGATTTTTCATATAAACATCGTTTCGAATATCTTGGAATTGTCTTCGCATATCGCTCATCGTGGGATTCTTTTGTTAAAAACATCGTTGGATTAATTTTGCTATCGTTTGGAAGATTACCGTTGGATTTATTGGAACATCTGTCTTCTGGAAAACATCGTGGGATTCAATTTGCTGCTGTTTGGTCAATCTGTGTGTTGGAAACAAAGCCGAAATTTGGAAATCATCAAATTGTTTGAGTGTTGGTAAACCCAAACGGACATATGTATGTATTTTTCTTGAATATAATTTATTTATCCAAAATCAAAACATAAATCAATAAGTGACTTATAAGAGCATAGACATTTTGAACAATTAAATAATTCTGTTGGCCCATTTCTTAATAAATTTAACATTAAATTATTATCGTGAGTAAAATGGCTTTTAACCAAGATCTATCGGTTCTTCGTAATATTCGTGGTAACATGAAAAGTTCGCTAACAAAGACAGCCTCCTTCACGGAGAAAATTTCGGATAAAGAAACCAAAGAGATCCTTGAAGTGCGAATGGAAAAATTAGATGAACTTTGGTTAAAATTTAATAAATCGCAAGAACAATTTTATAAATTTGAAAATGTAGAAGGGTACGTAAACCCTGAAGACGAATTTGAAGAATTTGAATCTAAATACATCGCGGTGAAATCGGTATTACTTTCAGAAATCCGAAAGAGGCAGAACATCTCACCAAATGTTTCCAATACGTCATTTTCTGAAAGTAAAAACAGTTCGTCCGTCTCACAAAATCACCAAGTTGACCATCTTCCTCAAATTTACATCGAACCTTTCACGGGCACTAGCTATCAAGATTGGCCTTCATTTAGGGATATGTTTCTTAGTGCAATCCATAAAAAACAATCGTTATCACCAATTCAAAAATTTCATTTACTTCGTTCTCATCTTCGTGGTCAAGCTCTTAACTTAATATCGCAGATACCAATGTCTGATATCACGTATGAACAGGCTTGGGAAAGATTAGAGAAGAGATATGACCGACCAAGATTCATCATTAACAGTCTAGTAGAAACCTTTATGCACCAGCTCGTTCTTCAAACTTCAAATATTAAAACACTTCGGAAAATATCCGATGTTTCTGACGAAATTGTTCGTAGTCTAGATTCGTTTAAGTCTCTTGGTAGGGATCCTTGGATGATACATGTGCTTATCAACAAAGTTGATCAAGATACTCGTCAAGCATGGTCAACTGAAAGCTTAGACATAGAACATCCTACTATCAACCAGTTTTTAACCTTTTTGGAACGTCGCTGTGAGGCTCTCGAATCGTGTAAATCAATCAATCGTGAATCAAAAGAAAAGCCATCTTCTTTTAAGACTTTGCATGTCACATCTTCAAACCAATGTCCAAAATGTAAAAAATCTCACCTGCTTTTCCAATGCCCTGACTTTTTATCTATGACTACTGAAAATAAACGGGATTTTGTCAAATCTAATCGACTCTGTTTCAACTGTCTACGTAGTGGACACAATTCGGCAAACTGTCAGTCAAAGTCTAGATGCAAGACATGCAACTCAAGACATCATAGCCTCGTACATATTGCTTTGCCCAACTCAAACCCAAATATTCAAAATTCATCATTGGAATTCATTCCCTCATCATCCCAACATCTTTACTCAAATCCAGTTCAGAATTCAAACCCATGCATTTCGCACCATTCGCTTTACTCAAATCGATCCTTGTCTCAAACATTGCTTCCAACTGCAGTTGGAAAAATACTTGATGCCAATGGAAGATATCAACATGTCAGAATTCTCATTGATTCGGGGTCACAGGTTTCTTTCATCACTGAAGCTTGTGCTCAAAGACTTGGACTCAAAAGAATAAACGCTCGCATACCAATTCGTGGAATTGGTGGATCTAATTCAGGACAATCTAGAGGTTTGGTTTCAATTAATATCGCTTCGTGTTATGATTCAGTCAGCATCGCTGTAGAAACATTTATTTTATCCACAATTACGACACAACTACCTGCTTTTCCGTTCAACATCGAAGATTGGGAACATATTTCAAACCTTAATTTAGCTGACCCCTTGTTTTATCAGCCTGCCAATATAGATATTCTGCTTGGAGCAGATAAGGTTTGGGATATCTTAGAGAGTGAACTAATTCGAAGCAGCAAAGGTCATCCTATTGCTCAAAAAACTATTTTTGGTTGGGTGTTGGCAGGGAAACTTTCGGGATTTAATCAAAATATTCAATCGCATCATTCAACTGTCAACATAGATTCTATCTTACAATCCTTCTGGACTATCGAAGAAGTTGATTCAAAGGTAAAGGGTTCAATAGGAGATGAAGATATGGAAGATCATTTCTCCAAAACGCATCAAAGAAACACTGATGGAAAGTATATAGTAAAACTTCCTTTCAAAAAACTCCCAGTTTTTGGTGATACTCTCAGGGGTGCAATGTCAAGATTAAAGGCTATGGAAAGAAAGTTTATGAAGGATGAATCACTTTTCCCTCAGTATTCAAAATTTATGGATGAATATTTATCATTGGGACATATGGTCAAAATTCCATCATCAGAAGTTTCTAAATCAAACGTTTATTATTTACCGCATCACGCTGTTATAAAGTTGGACAGTCCAACAACAAAACTTCGTGTCGTATTTGACGGTTCGTTTAAAGATACAAACGGAAATTCATTAAACGATTCTCTTATGATAGGTCCTCCCATCCAACGCAACCTCTTCTCCGTTTCGCTAAGATTTCGTCGACATGAATTCGTTTTCACCGCAGATATTGTAAAAATGTTCCGTCAAATTTGGGTAGCGCCTGAAGACACTGACTTTCTACGAATCGTTTGGCGGAAGTCACCAACTGATACCCCAGAACATTTTCGATTATGTACGGTCACATACGGAACCGCGTGTGCTCCATACCAGTCAGTACGTGTTTTACAACAACTCGCTAATGATTATCAAAAAGACTTTCCCGTCGCGGCAGATATTTTAAAGAATGATTTTTATGTCGATGATGTTGTTTCAGGTGGAGATTCACTCCCTGATGCAATATTTAAATTAAACAGTTTAATTAAACTCCTTCTCAAAGGTGGATTCGAGTTAAACAAATGGCAAAGTAATTGCAAACAACTACTTCCACCAGGTGACCCTAACAAAAATGAAAACATTCCCCTCGGTTGTGACTCAGATTCCTTAGTCAAAGTACTCGGTTTGTACTGGAACTCTAACCAAGATAGTTTTTCGTTTCGCTTAAATATAACACCAAATGAACCTTTAACAAAACGCCAAATTCTTAAAGATGTAGCACGAATTTTCGATCCTCTCGGTTTTTTGGCTCCTTCTGTCGTGCAACTGAAAATCATTTTTCAAGAATTGTGGCATCTAAAACTCGACTGGGATGATCTTCTCCCAAATTTCATTGCTTCAAAATGGTGTAAATACCGTGAAGAACTTGCTCTACTAACAAACATTCGAATACCTCGCTTTATAGGTAGAATCAATTCTTCGTTTCAACTGCACGGTTTTTCGGATGCTTCATCGTCCGCATATTCAGCAGTTATTTACGCGCGATCCATTTCGTCAAATGGTGAAATAAAAACAAACATAGTTGCAGCTAAGACTAGAGTTGCTCCTTTAAAACAACTCACCATCCCTCGCTTGGAACTATGTGGCGCACTTTTGCTTGCCCGCTTAATGGATTCAGTTCAAAAATCGTTAAACACAAAATTTGATAATATTTATGCCTGGTGTGATTCGAAAGTCGTTTTATCGTGGCTCTCATCACCCCCTCGACGATGGGAAATCTTCATTGGAAATCGATGCTCAGAGATTCTCAATACAATTCCCAGAAACAGGTGGTTTCACATCAAATCAGCACAAAATCCTGCAGATTGCGCTTCGCGTGGTATCACACCATCAACTCTAGTCAATCATCCCATTTGGTGGACAGGTCCCCAATGGTTAAAGGAAACCGAAGATCAGTGGCCAATCATTCGTCACATCGAAGAAGATCCTGATTGCAAACAAGAAGAAAAAAAACAAACCCATTTATCACATGTTGTCATTGCCCTTGATGATAATCATCCTTTTGCAAAAATTGCATCTCGCGTTTCGTCTTGGTATCGTTTCATACGTATCGTCGCTTTCATCTATCGTATTCGTTCAAGAATAAAGAAAAAACTCAATGAACAATCTCTCCATATTCGCCCTTATGAACTATTTAATGCTAAACGGGAAATCATAAAATGGTTACAACATATGTACTTTAGAGACGATATAGTATATTATAAAAAATATGGTAGTTTTCCCAAAAATAGCAAAATCATGAATCTTGCACCATTTTTCGATAATGATGAAATCATTAGGGTAGGTGGTCGGATTGAAGAAGCTCATCTTTCTTTTAATATAAAACACCCAATCATAATACCAAATGGACACAGTATAACAAAACTCATATTAGCTGATTTTCATGAACGTTATTTACATACAGGAGTATCAACATTGTTTACCATAATTCGACAGGAATATTGGATACTGGGGTGTAGGAATCTTCTACGCAAATTGAGCCAAAATTGCGTTAAATGCTTCAAGCAAAAGAAGAACCAAGCAACACAAATCATGGGAAATCTTCCTGCACCTCGTATTCAACAGAGCAGACCCTTTTCACACTGCGGTGTTGATTATGCTGGACCTCTATTAATTAAAACAAAAATCGGCCGAAAAACAACAAAAACTAAAGGATATATTTCTCTTTTTGTATGTCTTTCCACCAAAGCCATACATTTGGAGCTAGTCAGTGACTTAACCACTGACGCATTTCTGGCAGCTTTTCGTCGTTTCGTCGCGCGTCGAGGAAGACCGTCTCACATGTACTCGGATAACGGCACCAATTTTCACGGCTCGGCAAAAAAACTCTCCGAAATGCATCAATTAACTTTGTCTGAACATCATAACTCTTTGGTAGCAGAATCTCTTTCTCGCGAATCAACCACTTGGCATTTTATTCCGCCATCAGCTCCTCACTTTGGTGGTCTTTGGGAGGCCGGCGTTAAATCTGTCAAGCAGCATCTGCACCGTGTTATTGGTGCAGATATTCTTTCATTTGAAGACCTTTATACGCTCTTAACACAGATTGAAGCTCTTCTAAATTCTCGACCTTTATGCCTAAAATCCGATAATGATATTGATCCATTAACACCCGCTCATTTCATTATAGGTGAATCATACTCGGCAGTTCCAGAACCCTATCTAAATCACATTCCACAGAATCGTCTCTCGAATTGGCAATCGCTCCAGTCAAAAATCCAGGGCTACTGGAAACGTTGGAGCATGGAATACATTACATCACTGCAACAACGACCACGCTGGACACAACATCAACGTGACTTTGAGATAAACGACCTTGTCTTAATCAAAGAACCTAACCTTCCACCTGGAAAATGGGCTATGGGACGTGTAGTCACAATTCATCCTGGCAACGATGGTCATGTTAGAGTGGTAACTCTTCGCACTGAACATGGAAATGTTATGCGGCCAATCCATAAAATAGCATTGCTACCTCTAAGCTGAAACTATGTTCCAGGGGCGGCGGAATGTTTAAAAATAACTTTGCTAAAAAACACTGTAATGTTTCTGTATCCATCAGATACTCAATTTTAAATCTATTCAATAATTTGTATATTTTCATTTTTTCAATTCATTCGAATTCAATCACCTGGTTACTAAACATCAATAAATTTGTAAAATAAATAGTTTATATAAGAAAATTTGGATTTCGAGAATTCATTTCATTTGCTTCATAAGCTGGTCCTTCGTGCATTCCCAAACAAGTATGATTCTATATAAAAATTTGCTAACTTTAAAGTAGTTTTCTAACTACATAGTACCGCACTAAAGCAGTTTTCTTAGTATATTGCTTCTAAACACACCTAAGACAAAAAACTAAGTAAACAGACCTTTTTTGACGTTTGTAAATGTCAAGGAGTCATATGAAGTTAGCACGATAATAGATATTTGATTCTTTAAAATAAAAAAAAATAATTTTTAGGGGTACTGTCTCTTGCAAGGAAGTCACAAATCCTCAAGGAGATTTGAGTCACTAAAACTTTTTATATTTTAAAGGAATAAACTAAACCCCTATCAAGTACACCTAGTATTCAGCAAGTATAAGATGGTGGATGCAACGCGTTATTACGTGTGGATAGAAACGTAACATAATATGTATTATTTCCCGTATCCATATTCCATCGAACGGTTTCTACATATACACACGCTCGGGAACCTCAAGATTGGATCTTAAATGAAGTATTTCTGTCGATGTCCATGATAATGTTAGTGCGTTAAGCCTCCGAGAAAAAGTTTTTGAAAGATTTCGCTGGTCTAGCCAAAAACATATATTCGAAGGTCTGTAGAAACAGTACTCTTATCGACTTTCATCAATATTGGTACTATTTGTTTGGTGCCTTCAATCTCTTTGGAAAATAGAAATTGTTGATATACAATTCGACAAAATCGTTGGACCATGACATGAGAAAACTTCTTTAACATGTTGTTGGAAATCCTGCCTAGTCCAGATGGCTTCTTAGGTTATCCTCTATTGAGTAGCTTAGGTAGGTACTTCTTCGAAGTTGGTCAATTGTTGACACAACTTGATTTAAGAATGAGAGAATTCTAGGCGGGTTCGGCACGACATTTTTGAGAAATAACTCCCGATGATCAAAAAGTCAAACAATTTTTTCCAAGAGATGCTGATGCTGGTATCTGTCCATTGGGGCTTTTGGTTTCTGCTGCTCATCCACGCATTGCTTATTGTGAGCTAAATTCGGTAGAAATCTCCAGAACATACTTGGCAATATTCAATTCCAAGTTTAATACGAATCTGAAAGATCAACAATTGAATTTTTGCACCATACTCCAAAAACTCATTATACAAAATAGTTAGCGAATTGGAATTTCATACACGAGGTCGTGCATTCGATACTCATCCAAAAATATTTCAAAAGATGTACTGCCTCTTGGTCATGAAAAGCGCTGCCCAACCCATTAGTCATTCAGAATTAGCGGAATATTGTAGGTCCCCTCCTTTCGTGCTAACATGCACACAAAAATGGTTGAGATTTCTAAGTCACTAGGCTAAGGCTCTCTGCTAGTCGTAATGGCCTCTATTTTTTTTAACTAATATGATTCCTCTCATAAAGAAGAATTGCCCTGGGAAAGCCCCTATGCAGTTTGTACTCCCAAGTTTTGGGAAACATCTAAGAATATAATCGCAACACCCGTGGTGTTAGTGATGACCTCGTAAAATATTTATTTTTGCTTCCGGTTACATAAGCTTATACATTCCGGGCTACCTTGATTTAGAAGATACTTTATGTCCCACTTCAAAGGCCACTTGCAGTTAAAACAACAATATCGATATCTTTTCATAGCTTATTAAGTTGAATAAACGTACCTCCCTTTTCCATTAATGCTTCCCGAAACAATTTGCACATAAAAATGGAAAAATTCCTTATATTACCTTGGACTTTTGACCAGAAAGTTGTAATCAGATGATATTTTAGGAACTTCCTCATTCTAAGAGAAGATTCTCATTATTATATCCACTCTGTGATCTCAAAACAGGAAATACCTTTAGTTTTCATCAACCTTCGGTAATAGTTCGCCAAATATCATGTTACCTTATGTTCCTTATTCGTATGTCAATCTTTTTCTAGTTTCTTCCAAGGGCAATATCCTCCAGCTGCACTCTGGCATTGGAATTTACCTAATGATCATCGAATCCATCATCGCAACCATATCGATTGCACGAACTATACACAGACTCGTGATATGTGCTCCTCGGCTTGCTTTCGCCTTTTAACAACCTGTCCTCGTTGGACTCTGAGTGAAATTGATCTGCGAGCAATGTGACATGACAAGTCTTAACTGTGTTCGTTGACCATATTTAAAATAGATGACCATACACTCGGCACATGTCAGTTGTTGCGGCCCAAAATGAAATAGAAACTCCAGTGTAGTTGGAGCCTTAACCATAGTTCACTAGACTGACTTTGCTATTGCGGAAGAAGACTTGGATCTTGGATCTTGTCTCGTCAAAAGAATTCCTTCTCTTTCTTCTGATCCAAGTCACCGATTGATGGGTGGGACAAAATTTAATAGGATATCTCACCGAAGACGCGACGCTGCTGCCGCCGCCACTGCTGCTATTGATTGTATACCTATGGTTGAACATCTTGTCGATACACTTTTACTATTCCAATGTCAGTTTGTCAATTATGAAAATGGTCAGCAAAAGGATTTGGTTTTAGACTTGAGACAACAACTTGAACATTGAAGAGTAGATTTGTGGCTTCTGATAGAATTCATTTAAATGCCAATCGAAATGTTTACCTTTAATCCTTAGTCGACTATTGAAGATTATTTGGAGAGGATATATGCATTGACCTTTTATATTCATTGCGAATCTTTTTGAATAGGAAGAGGAGCAAAATATGATCTTGCAGTTCAACCTAAAATGTTCAATGCTTGATTAAAGACAAAAGATATTATATATATTACTCGAACTGACCCTTTGAATATTCAAATAGAAAAAACCCAGGAACTTCAAATCGACACCACCTTCTGATCAATTTCAAGACCGGGTATGAAAGCATCTATAGAGGTGAGCTATATCAATTTTTTGATTCCTTTCAAAACTTGTCGGTGGAGAATACCTTCTGCTCTATAAAGATAGATAAAGGCCTAAACGATACCTTTGATGTTAAAAAAAAAGTTTAAAAAAAGCGGTGCGTTGAAAAAACGTTCAATTACTCGTATAGGCCGACAATATTGGCATACTCGGAAGAATAAAGCAAGAGATCAGTTGTACTGCTGTGAGTATTGAGGAGAAAGTTTAGAAGGTGGGTTCAAATTAAGGACACCCAACATCTTGGACAGAAACTTGCCATAGACAGCTATAACTTCGAGGTAGTTTTGTCTTCCTATACAAAAATCTACACAACTATACCAGTGCTGAGATCAAATAAAGAAATATTCTTGCCAATCGCTGCTTCTTTGGGCTAAGGGCACAACTGAGCAGGAAACCCCCTTCTCTAGTGCAAACTTTAGTGCCCTAAAAGACTAATAGTCATAAGTCAAAAAAGGTCATTTTGAGAAAGTGGATACCTACACTCCGACCCCGAAAATCTTTTGAATACAATCTTGATTGACAGCTTAGTAGAGGAAGACTTGCACTCAAGGGGAAGTCTGGAAACAACTATGGTTAGAGCTGACTGGAAGAACCTTGTCCATACACTGGTATTGTTCGGACTGTAGCACCACCTAAAGTAAATATGTAAGTAAATAAGTAGTAACTTTTTAAAACTCTAAAACCCTTCTTAAGCTTTTTAATTTAAATTTCCAAAACCCGATTTAATTTTGTCTCCAATCTGCCTCAAGAAATCGTCCAAAATGAAGATTGTTCGTGTTTCTCGATTTTAATATCTAAACAGTTAATATCTGAATATTAGAAAGTTTAAAGATGTAGACTTCGAAACGGTACATCGGCTTAAGAAACCATTTTAAAGTACTATAGATAGAAGTTCCACTTCGACATGAACAACAATTTTCTCGTCTAATATGTTGTGGTGTGATGTGTCAACGACACAAACTAATCAAGGTTACTGTGTTCCTTTTCGATAGTACGTTCTTTTCTTTTCCACATACAGCAAAATATATCAGAGAAACAGGGTGATATGGCACGCATCGGAGCGCATGGGATTTCGACACAGCACTTCACTTTACAATACACCACTCCACAACACACAACACACTACACAACACACCACTACACAACGCACTACATTTCGCAACTATGATTCTTAGTAATCTAAACAATACAACATACCACATACATATAATCTTTGTATATAAAACTTATAGTACTGTCATGAAGGCGAACGATTGGGGCGACATCTTAAGCATAGCGATAGTACTTGATAGATTTGTCTCTGCTTAATTTAATAATAAAATATTTTCTTTTTTATTACTTGTTTTGTATCTTATACTACTCTCCACTGTAAAATCGTGCACTGATTTCAGCGCCACCACCAGGATAGCTTTGGTACCACAAAATACGGTACATCAAGAAAAAAGATTATTTGCTTATATTTTGCAACTTAAGTAAATTCGATGCAAAATTTAATTACACAACGTATCCAATTGTTTACAAACAAAATTCTACTGAAAGAATTCAAACATAACGGAAAACGCCTTAAAGCCAAATACACAATTATTACACACTAACACCATCAAGCAGCTGTGAACTCGATTTTTCATCGATCTAAATCGACTAGTGGGTTCGGATCTAGTAATCAGATTTCAATTCAATTCAGGTATGCAAGAAGCTAAATCCTGATTCAATTCCGATTGAATTCTCCTTATAAACGTAGTATATAATTTATACCTCCGCTATTGAACGCATCCCAATTTCGCAGTATTTGCAAATACCGGTTATTGCTCTCTTCAACCAAGGAAGCCATTTTGTGTTTCTTTCTCATATCCAATACGCAATACCGTTTCTAATTAATTGCATATATTGCCCTAGTAAGCTGCCCATATATCTATTCTCACTACTATTGAAAATATTTGGTAAAAACGTAAAATAAAATAAAAGAAATCTTAAAATAAAAACTATTTCCAGAGTGGTTCCAGTTTAATGGTAGTTTGTTTATTTCGTTTTCGATTGGTTCCACCCGTCAAATCAATGATTTTGGAATACAATGGAACCGCATAAATGATTATTATCAAGAACAAAGATTTATTGTAGTTTCTGACTTGGAAATAATTTATTATGATTCTATAATTTTGAGTGATTCAAACATTTCTGCATAACTATCTATTTGAATTTTTGTCGAACAACCATTTTTGGTTAACGGTATTTCATCTGATTTTTGACACATTTATAGTATACAATATAAAGCTAAGTTTAGACGATTGTCACATCTGTCAGAATAAAATATGTCCTAATTGTTTGACAACCGCCTGAACTTTTTATTTTGTCTGACACTATTGTCAGAAACGTCATTGCCAGGCGACTATCAATTTACTATGCAATTTTATTTTATTTTTTGTTATTTATTTATTTCATTATTCTTTAATTTACAAGTATTTGTATTATTATTACGATTGGGATACTGTCAGACTCATTGGTCAGATGTCACATTTTAAGACATCTTACAGTTACTGGCAACTCCTTCGATGTCAGATAATATATCAAGGTGTCAGTGAAATGTCACTGTCGGGCTATGGCATGGAAAAATGGAATAGAAAATGCTGGTAGACGGGCATAGGCTAAACCGAAATGACTTTAGATAAACTTTGTTAAATACAAAACAAATTGTTATATTGTATTTAAAATGAAATAAAGAGTCAATTAAAACAAACTAAACTAAAACTAAATTGAATAGTCAGACTATGGGACAGCCGTGTTTTATTTGCAAGTCCATATAGAATTGTAGAAAAAAACGACATCGGGAATTAGGAACTTCTTTCCAAAAACTTGGAAACACTGTAGACGCTATAGCATTTTCAGCTGTATTGACGACTAGAAAAGTCAAAATGACAAAACAAAAAAGTACTCCGATTTACACACTCTCTGAACAAATTATCGATAACATATAGATAATATTATTTTGGCATCACCGTTTTTATCAGGACTTAGATAAAGTCTAGGGGGAGAGTACGATAACTTGGCCGCCAATATTTGATAACGGATTTTTAAAGAGGGGTCAAAAACAAGCACTTTTTACTATGGAAGGGGAGGTCTATCTCCCCCCGTTTAGGAAGTAGGGGCACTTTTAGAAAAAATGGTTTAAATTGAAAAAAAAAATATTAAAAACCAACGGCAACACCTACAATAAAGTGCTATACTGCGTTTGAAAGCCAGAAGATTGTTCTATAATCCTGCATTTAAATTAAATTACTCATATCAATGGTTTTTGAGAAATTCGCATTTAAAGTCCAAATTTTGATAAAAAAAAACGTGAAAAAAAAGTTTAGACCGATTGTTTTCAAAATTGTGAAATGAAATAGTAAATTAGCTTATATGTGTTGCATGTATCTATCAGTTCTTAATCGAACAAAAAAAACCGCATGGTTCTATGTCTTCTAGTTTTTGAGAACATTGAAAATTACCAAAACTGCTTTTTTTGATTTTTAGTGGTGACCACCATTTAAAGGATTAATGTTAATAAACATAATGCATCTTTGTTAGTTCAGTACAGCGTTATCCAGAATTGCAACCCGCAAAGGGAGCTGAATTTTCATTTGGTATTAAGCCAATTTCTTCAAAAAAAATAATGTTTTTTTCGTTGATCGACACTAAATGCTTTATATAAATTGGTATGTAAGACACAAACATAGATACATATTAAGAAATTATATATATTTGCTGCAGTCGAGCAGGAGTGTGAATTTTTCATAATGCATTTTAATATTTAAAATTTTAAGCTTGGAACTTTGGGTTACTTATATAAATATATGTATTTAGTGGACACTGGATAAATAGAATAAATTTGAATTTTTTTAAATACAGATTCTGTGAATGCAAAAGAAACTTTGCATGCACCCAACCTCGCACCTACCCCAAATCCTATAGTGTGCCAAGCAGGGGGGTTGCAGGGGGGCAGCATGCCCCCCATACATACTTTACTGTTTATATATTGTTATGTTGGAAGCTAGCACTGACTTATTTATGTAAGACTTATTTATGTAAAGAAAAAAATAACAAACATTTTATAGAAAAGTAGTTTTAGTTATTTTCGATTTTCTCAAAAACCAGAAGACATAGAACCATGCGGTTTTTTGTGTTCGATTAAGAACTGATAGATACATGAAACACATATAAGCTAATTTACTATTTCATTTCACAATTTTGAAAACAATCGGTCTAAACTTTTTTTTTCACGTTTTTTTATCAGAATTTGGAATTTAAATGCGAATTTCTCAAAAACCATTGACATGAGTAATTTAATTTAAATGCAGGATTATAGAACAATCTTCTGGCTTTCAAACGCAGTATAGCACTTTATTGTAAGTGTTGCCGTTGTTTTTTAATATTATTTTTTTTTTCAATTTAAACCATTTTTTCTAAAAGTGCCCCTACCTCCTAAACGGGGGGAGATAGACCCCCCCTTCCATAGTAAATAGTGCTTGTTTTTGACCCCTCTACAAAAATCCGTCATCAAATCTTGGCGGCCAAGTTATCGTACTCGTGCCAAGTCTAGACAATTATCTGGACTTAGCTAAGTCCGTATAGACTTAAGTAGTTGTTATAATTATTTACATGTAAAGCGCTTACTCCCGATGTAGTTTTTTCTACAATTCCTTATGGACTTGCAAAAAATAACATCTGCCAACCGTGTGAACTTACCATTTTGCATTGTAAGATAGTTGGCAATTGTCAGCTCATTTAGGGGTTTTGTCAGAGCATTGACAAACCAGAAAATATTGTAAGGTCTGACAATCGTCTGTACATAGCTTTAGATATTTGAACTTTAACAGTATCTTACACTGTTTTTGTTGGATTTGTTCTTACAAAAAAGACGCACTCTTAAAATTCGTGTTTCCCGTTTTTATTTGAAACGAATCCGCACACTTACATTCCATTTGATAGAACACTTTTTCAATTCACAATCAGTGTAAATCCACACAACGCAGCGTGAAGAACATCCATCTGCGTGCAAATCATTCCAAACCGAAACCTCAGATAAAATAGTCACTAAAGAATCCAATTCTAAAGCAAACAATTTAAATTGTTCCAATCGACTTCGGCTCGTAGAACCTGTAGCTTATCGTCGCCACCGATGATGTGAAAGATTGCTAAGCATTCCTCTGGAGCAGTTTCCAGCCGATTTAGTCTATTATACCCGCGAAGATATATGCCATGAATTTGAAATGAAAAGGAATTAACTTCTGGTTTTCAATTTCAGCGTGGAGTAGTTAATTTAATGTGGAATTCATTTTGTTTATTTTGGCTAATTGCCTTTGGAATTGAACATTGTGCGAATGATTGCCTGATGCTCAGCGACTCTGCGGAGATTAGTTCCGCATTGAGCTCTTGTGCGGTTTTCAAACAGTGGGAGCTCAGCTAAGTAACATCGCCTTTTAACGGAGTGCTATATAAGATTATTACGTTGATTGGCAGGTTGTAAATGATTATTAACCCGCTGCTGATTGACTGCTAATTGATGGTTAAAATAGTAGCGTGTCGATGGTGATTATAGCCTTACTGGTGGTATATTAACAAATTAAGGTTTACTCATAGAACTTTAAGTCTGTGGGTTAAAGAGATAGTGGAATTAGTTAATTTGGAAAACATACCTTTTTACTATTTGCTTAAGGCTTTTGGAATTATAATAGGTGCTTAGCAACGCTTTTGATGGCTTGTAGCATCTTAGCTACTTTTTTTAACACAATATTCGGAATCCAAAAATTTCCTCTTATCCTGAAATTCAGTTAACTCAAACAAAGACCTGAAAGGAAATTCTGAGAGTGAATACCTGCGTGCCCAGGATCTTAATTTGAGGGACGGCTTTAGCAGCTCATAGCTCATACTTTTTAAAGAAAGGAGGCTCTAGAAGTGAAGAATAATTTCTTACAAAATAATGTATTTTAATGCAATCTAAGCGTATGAATACTAAGATAATTTTTAATGCCGAGTCTAAAGAAGTCATTTTTATTTATTAGTATGTTTGACCATCTTTAATGGAATGATCATTATATTCCAGCATAAAATGCAGCGAAATGTTTAGGTTTTCTTAAAAGATGCATGAAATTTGTTTCCCCTTCTAATCTGGCTGCCATCTATAAGACATGTATCCACCCAACACTTGAGTATAACTCTCATATCTGGGCATTACTCATTTGAAGCTGTTGCATAAAATCCAGAATAGAGCCATAAAATTCATAGAAGACAGATTAATTACGGAAACTTTTTTCTCTCTGGAACACCGTCGTGACGTGTCCTGTCTTTCATAAAGTTGTATCGATTTTTCTATCAACAATGCTCAAATGAAATAACCAGTTGCATCCCTCCCCTTAAACAATTCCGCCGTAATATTAGTCTGGATATGAATGCACATCAGTTTATCCTTGAGCCTTACTTCGGATGTGACGTCAAATATGGAATAGTTTACCCCTCTCGATTTTTCCCCTGTGATATAGTGCATCGACATCTTCTATTAAATCCCCTTCACTTTTCCTAGACTGGTGTTACATTATAACATTATAGGGGTAGTCATAACCCCTTGATGTTTTCGAAACATAATACGACATCTGTATACATACAACTATATTAGAACAATGCATACTTTGGTTTGCTCTACTGAATCATGAAAAATTAAAGCACTGTGGTAGACCGGTGCAGTGGGGCGTATACGTATTATTTTCAAATAATATATTTTTACTTGCGATGTACCCAACTATGATTTTTTCTTCTACACTGCCGCTCATCTGAATGGGTTCACTGTTTTTCGTAACTTACTGTAAGAATTTCTGCATATATATGGCAATGACACGTCTGTGTTATGTATGTAATGAAAGAGCATTACGAGTATTTTGCCCTTAGTTTGGGAGAAAAAATTGTCTCTTTAAGCTTACCGTTATTCTCACACGCTAGCTAAACTTAATTCATTAAGAAAAACTACCGTTTTTTTTGGCTCATCTGAACAGTTTCAAAAGCAAAAAAAGGAAGAAAACAAGAAAAATAACTGTAATTAAATGATTAATTTAGCATATTAAATAGGTAGGGATATAATAATTCATATTAATAATGTGTATTGCCAACTTTTTTTAAAATTGTTCCGAAAATTGGATTTGGAATGGAGTTATACAGTTTTTCTAGATATTGCCCACGCTTTCTTAATTCCCTCGATTAAGGACAACTTGTCTTTATATTGTCTCCCCGACTCATACACCTTACGGGAAAGAAGTCCCCAAACATTTTCAATTATGTTAAGGTCATGTGAGTATGGAGGCCATACCAACACCTCTACATTTTGGTTCTCGATTCATTGTTTTACCGACCTCGCTGTATGGATAGGGGCATTATGATGCTGGAATGACAATGGTATTGGTCCTAAAAGATCAGAGAATTGTGGGAAGACCTTTTCCAACACACCTTTGTACACATTGACATTCATTCGCGATGTAATAATTTGCAGCTCAAAGGTTCCATTATATGAAATTGCTCCCCACACAATGACACTGCCTTCACAGCTATGCAGACGGCTTTATAATGTTCTTCTTTACGAAGGTCATGAAAGTAACAGTTGTAGCCATCTGGGCCCTCTAAGTTGTATTTTTTTCATCTGAAAATATAACTCGCCTCCACTCCGATTTCTACGACATGTATTTTTTGCAAAATTGGAGTTGATTTTCTTTTCGTTTTTCGTTCAAATGTGTTTTTTCGGTATTTTTTTCCTTTTCAAATGTTTATTACCAGTTTTGAGTCTAATTTTTGACGCGAAATCATGCGAATTGGAAGCAGCTGTTGCGATTGCGGGTCTATTGGTCATTGATTTGGCCTTTTAAGTTCCAACTTTCATATTTTTCCCGTAGTTTTCGGTGTTTCGCAAATATTTGCCCATTAAATTTTGGCTTCTCTCCTTTTTTTACGATTTTTCTTTGGCTTAGCCCTAATTCACGAAATGCTTTTATTTTTCCTTTTTCTTCGCGTTTAAAAATTTTTCGCGACCCATTTTCCTTGTTAAATAGTTTAAAACAATTCGATTTACCAAAAAACTTAACTTTCAGTACATATCACCCGTGTACATCAATTACAAATGATTTTTTTTGCATTCGAACCTATTCAGATGAGCCAAAAAAAACGATAGTTTTTCTTAATGAATTAAATTTAGCTAGCGTGTGAGAATAACGGTAAGCTTAAAGAGAAATTTTTTTCTCCCAAACTAAGGGCAAAATAATGCTCTTTCATTACATACATAACACAGGCGTGTCATTGCAATATATGTATATGCAGAGAGTCTTACAGTAAGTTACGAAAAACAGTGAACCTATTCAGATGAGCGGCAGTTTATATTCATCTAGAGAAGCTTCTTATTACTATTTATTGAACACATTTAAGGGTTATGTATAACTTTAAGGAGTTTTTCTATGTGATAGAGGTACTATATGATAGTACATTATCATATCCAAGTAAAATGTAATGTAATGTAAAGTTATTTATAAAATTACTTACATGTGTAGGCAGATCTGGGAATTGAACTCTGGTTCTGTCACACCAAAACATCATACCAGTTTAAAATTACACCGTTGACTTTTTACTTGCGCCAAAGATACTATGTACCTATAATGAATTCGTACAAAAATCGGGATTTTGATCAGACTTGAAAGCTAGGTATTAATGCTTGAAATTTGTTGTTTGTTTTTTCTCAAAAACGGTACAACTAATTTTTATTATATTTTTCATGCTTAAGCTCCTGAAAGTTTTCATAATATTGTGTATTCAACTTTTTTTAAATTTAATTTTCGAAAACACCATGCTCGATGGTTTTCAAGATTCGTATTTTTATCGAAATCTCTCTTTCAAAAGTGAATGTTTATTAAAGAAAAACTGTTCATAAGCATTTTTAAATAACTAAAAAAATGGCCTTTAGTATTTGGAGATCAATCAAATATTAGTTTACGCAAGAACAAAACTTATAAGTCGTTGTAGTGGTTTCTTAAAAATATAAGCTTTTATAAAAAAATTTTTTAAAACATTTTTAAGAAAAAAACTTTAGTACGCCAATTTAAAGTTTCTATCATTGTACGAAAAGAAATTAAATTTAAAAAAAATATATTGAGCCGTTTTTGAGATATAGAATTTTCCCAAAAAAATTGATTTTTTTTAAAATAAAAAAATATTTATTTTTAGTCTTGAAATGCAATGTTTTTCAAACTTTTTAGAAACTGCTATAAAACAAATTTTATTAAAATTCGTCATGCCGATAATGAGATATTCAAAATTTGGAAAAATGGCTCTATATATGGTAAGTACAGACATTAATATCTTAATTTCAAATATTTTCTAATTAATTTATAGATTATAAAAATTAATTGAAAGAAAAAAATCTTATCAATATTCTAGGCGCCGTTTTCGAGAAAAATACGATTTTTGAAAACCATTTTTTGACATTTGTATAGTGGGTACCGTTATTTTTAAGTAAAATTATCTTTTTTTATCATAACTAACTTGTAGATTATATTGGGAAACTTTTATCTGTCAAGTTTAAAAAAACGAGCTTGGGATTTTCGAAATATTCAGTTTTGAAAAAAAAAATGTTTTTAATTGAATTTTTTTTTTAAATCTAAAAACAATTGTTTCTAAATTTGAATACATAATAAAATTCAAACCATTGGGGAGCTTTAGCATACATAAAATTATCAAAATGGTTGTACTGTTTTTGATAAAATCAAAGACAAGTAAAATGGTTCCGAGGTGGGTACCATTAATAACCATTTTTCGATTTTTTTTTCACTTTAACTTTAACTAAATATTTTTTGGTAGTTTTCTTTTTTGAAATCTGTCGAACAGTTTTTGAGAAAAAAATATTTATAAATATTCGAAAAAAATTCGTATGGCAAGTACCGCTATTTTTGGTCTTTAAAAAAAAAGAAAAAAATATGTGGGAGGAAAAAAATAAAAATACTATCTACCGAGTTGTAGTCGAACAAGCAGACAAACACAATTGCAAGACTCACTTTTTTGGTATTCGCTATGACCGTAATGTCAACTTCGATCAAAATCTCGTGTTCGATTTTTTTACGAATGCATAACTTGCCTTATAGTACCTATAAGTCGCAAGTGCAAAATTAAATTAAGATATTACTGAATGTAACCTACCATAGAACTATTTTTCGAACTTTGACTTTCTCATTATCCGCATAACCTATTTTAAAGACAATTTTTATGCAGAAGTGAGGTACCTGTCATAGAACGGTTTTTTTGATTTTCGAATTTCCCACCAACGGCTCTAACGATTTTAACTAAAATTTGTATGCAGGAGCTGCTTTATATTTAAAAAAATATAAACTAAAAATTGTTTCGAAAAAATAGTTTTTGGATTTTTAAAAAAATAATACAATTTTTTTTTTTGAAAATTCAATATCTTGAAAACCGATACACGATTAAATTTTTAAATTACGTTTAAAAATGTATTTTATTAAATACTAACAATTTGCATATCAATTTTTTTATAAAAATTTTAAGGAAAATTTAGTACACAAAAAACATGTTTCAGTGTGTCTGTATGTCTGTACCTCTCACTACAGCCTAAACTACTGGACCTATTTCTTTCAATGTCGGTAGTTGGGTCTTCGGTGATTCCCTAGAGGAGAAATTGAAATTTTTTTTAGCTCCAAACCTAACGGTACCCCCCATACACCCGTAATGCAAAATCTTATTTATCTGGAAAAGGGCTCTAACGATTTTGATAAAAAAAAAACTTGGTGTGATATTATGAACATAGGCTACATTTTGGTCAAATAAAATTTTGGGGCAAAATGTTGTTAGGGGTACCTGCCATAGACCCGTTTTTTTTTTTAATTTTCAACTTTCTCATTAACGGCTCTAAGAATTTTAGCCCGAAATTTTCAGCAGGAGTCCCCTTAAGTTTAAAATAATATTGTATATACAAATATTCGAAAAAATGTTTTTTGGGTTTTCAGAAAAAAAAAATTTTTTAAATCAATATCTTCAAAACCTATGAACGATTATTTTTTGAAATTATTTTGTAAAGCATTCACAAACTATGAGATTTAATCTCAATGTGAAACTATAACTTGTTAATAAAATGAAAATGAAATGAAAATGAATGAAATGAAATTATTTCCTAAAATCAATATTATTTAATACTTAAAATTCGCATCCCACATTTTTTTCTTGAAAAATTTTAAAGAAATTTCTTATATAAAAAATGTATTTAATAATAAAACGATTTTTTAAAATTTATTTGCATAAATTCATACTTTTCCGGAAACCAGACGGCAATTTTATGCATTTGAACATTATTATCTCATTAAATCCAAGGTTTATATTTATAAAATGTATCTTAAATTTCAAAGTACTTTTACATAAGAGCAAGTACGTGCGATCCAGTCGTGCATTTTATTTTATTTCCAACTGAACTGCTTAAAGACTTGTTTTAGGCCGTAACAAAATAAAAATGTTATGCTTATGGGCATTTTTTCTAATAACATAACTTTTTTAACTCGTATGTATAGAGCAAGTTCGTGCAACCCAGGCGTTGGCAAAATTCTTCTTGCCAATAGGAAACCTATTTAAGCCTCAGTATCGTTTCGGCGTGTCGGTTGTGTATCTAGTCTCGTCGTTGTTTTTTGAAGACCTTCTGGCCTTGGACTTGAATCTGGAAAATACATAATATTTGCATTTAAGCATTTAATAATTTTATTTTATTTATCAAAAATAGTTTTAAATATTTTTTGCCGAAGCCACAGAGACTATCTCGATAAATTTCAGTCCAATAAATACAATCAATTTTCGGTTTCAACTCGGGTGCCTTAAAGGTGATATCAATTTTTCTCTATTCAAAACTCTGCTCTGTTTTATATATTTTTGTTAATTTAAAACATAATTTTGAAAAGTTCAAATCAGTTTTTTTTTCGAAATGCAGTTTTCAAAAACTACTACCAAACTTTACTACTTTACTACCAAAAGCTTTTTTTAATTGAATAAAGGGTAAATTATATTTAAAAATAAAGGTACGGTGAGAGTTATTTCGCTGCAGTAATTTGAATAAGGCAACATGAGCCATGAGGCATTGTTTCCGCTTAAGAATAGAAAAAAACCCTGATTCCTTTGCCTCTATTTTATATCGCCCAAAAACATATTTCTTTCAGTCAAATATATAACGTTTTTCACATTCCAATTTGTGGAAAAGTACAAAATGTATGAATTTGGAATATGGTTTAAAGTTCCGCTCGCATACAACCCGGACAAAACAATTTATCGGTTTATTTTTAAATGCATTGTTAATTTTAGTTAATATTTCAAAATACTTGAAATGACTTTTAGACGCAATCGCCAATTTTATCAGCTCTCCAAAACTTTAGTTCACTAATATTATTTGAAGTACTATTCATTTTCATACGAAATAATTTTCTGGAAAAATTTCTCACTTTTAATTGTTACATGAATTAAAGCTTCTAACGAAGCTTAAGTGACTTCGTACGCCTGTCTTTTTGAGATGTTTAGGGTCCTTACAATAGAAATCTCATAGATTTCCTGTGATATCTAATGTCTATTTTTAATCACTCTCCACTCATTTTATGTTGACACTCCGTCCTGGCAAAAAAATGTACGACTAATATTATGAAACACTTGATTTTATAACGCAAACTTGTTCCAATCCACCTTCCGCGTTGCTTTCTACCAAGTGTGGAAAGTCGTCAACTGTGAGGAGCCATCTCATAAATTATATCATTAGCTATTTTATCATATAATACGTACACCTAATGCTCCAATTTTATATGAAGAATGTGCAAACATGGAACTGATTCAATCCATTTTTGAAACACACTGATAAATGAAGTGACTCACAGTCATAAGTGTCTATAATCAAATCAAGTCCAATCGAAAACTACTTAATTACAAGCCCAGCAATGGAGATATGATATAGCTACCGCAACTACAACTTAGGGCAACACCAAAAGAACATCCATCTACAACGAACTGCAATGGTCAAACCAACATTGTTAATAAAAATGATTGTTGTTAATTAATAAATCTTCTCTTTTTGATCTGAATTCCAGCTGGGATTCCAATCCCACTTAGCCCAAGCTCATCTGCCATTCAGCACGTATGGTAGTTCATATAGCCTTCTGTAGACCAATATGGTGAATATGTTCAGACCATTTCTCGTTGCATCTAATGAGCGCCCGATACTTGTAATGCGTCTGCGCACCAAATGTAACACGTGAGCAATCAAGGTAACTGCATGTCTGGGATTGTATACGAAACGGCGGCGGCGTACCGCGCCACCACCACCGTCACCGACCGTGTGACTAACAAACCTGACTTTTAATCTTGACTAAGGCAAAAAAAAACTTAATTTCAAATTTCCGTTTCAATTGACCATTCAGGGCGTTTACTTGCTGCCTCGTGCTCTTTATATAAAATGCTATTGGAATCTCTACTAGAAATCTCTTTGAAGAAAAAAAACCAGATCAGTATGAAGTATCTACAAAAGGACCGGCAAACACATGTTCCTGTTTTTGATCTACAAGCCTTTATAATGTTTATTTTTTGCCATAAAATGCTGTCATAATTGCTGCGGAACACGTTAGCAATAAACAATTTTTCAAAATGGAGAAAAATATTTTGCATTCTTAGACTAGTGTCCTGGGATTTTTTTGCATTAAAGAAATACTGAGCTTAACTTCTTCGCTAGAAGTAAAAAGAGGAAAAAGAAGTTGCACTTTTTTCCATCTTTGAATAAATGTGTTGGAAGATGTCAATAATCGCAGCCTAAGTCACTGTCAGTGACTATTGTAGTTTCAGATCCAGATTGTATACCTCGTTAACTTCTCTACCGATTTTATTCCAGTTCTGGAGCAGTTACTTCTTCGTTGTTTGAGTATAATCGTGAACCAAAATTTTAGAGAAATATTTTTTAAAGAATCTGGGAATAAATATTTTTTCTAATACTTATGACATACTACCTTTCTAGG
This sequence comes from Chrysotoxum bicinctum, assembly GCA_911387755.1. Lineage (NCBI taxonomy): Eukaryota > Metazoa > Arthropoda > Insecta > Diptera > Syrphidae > Chrysotoxum > Chrysotoxum bicinctum. The sequence continues at coordinate 228,985,501 of OU426988.1, forward strand.
ATATGCTTTTGCGCAAGTCCCCCTACTACTATGAAACGTAAAGATTTCGCGGAACTCGTTTCTGCAGAAGAGACAACCATGTTCAATGAGTCGCAGTAAAAGAGTGTGTTACTTCTTATTACCGTTCAAAGAAAGAGTAATTCCATCAATGCACTCCATAAAAAAGGTAATGGAAGATGATTTCATAGATGGACCAAACAGCTTTGTGACGTATTAAGAGAAGAAGTCAGTGAGGATTTTCATTATAAGCCCGGTTGCTAAAAAAGATCTTATACGTTATAAGATTTCGCTTATGAGCGGGACACAAAAAGAGTTGTAATATGACTACCCTGAAACACCTGAAACATCAAAGGTTAACAACCTAAGAGTATGTACCAGGAACGTGCGAACTCTTTAGACCTTAGGTGTTATAAAGCGGATTCAACCGCAATCCAGAATATTCGATGGATAGGATCAGGCATGATGAAAAGATAAATCGTCATCGTCAAAATTTAGATGTTGACTGTCAAGCGAAAAGAAATTGCAAACCACACTCAAATGAAGAAATTTGAAGTTGGACCCACTTTTCACGCCTGGCAGTCATCAAAGTCTAAAGAAAGCACTTCAGCGCTAAATTCTCTGCTTTGGATTTACCAGTATCGTGATATCATAAAAGAAGCAGCTGAAACTACTGTAGGCTACTAATCACCCCTAGAAAGAGCTCGTAGTAAAATGATAAATCCTTTGAAGTGAAGAGTGACAGAAGATAATGCTTTGGTAGGATATATATGAAATCATCAATCAAGTATCTCTATAAGCTGTATCCATCTTCAAAGAGAAAAAATCCTATGTCCTGCACGATCTGTCGAGACGTATTCCTGCAATAAGTTACATATAAAATTCTAACCAAATTATGAAAAAGATTCCTGATGGTAACCTATCCCAAAACAGTCTAAATATCAGTGAGAGTGTGAAAAGTTAATAACTTGAATCACCTCGTTTTCTGATGTTGCAGGTCAATCCACTGGGATAATTTCTTCACTTTAACTGGTCACTATGCTACCTTGATAGTGGCGTTGGCTCCAGTGCAGATATGATTTCAAATTTAATTCTTTTCGAAATAAGAAAGCTTATGCCGAAAAGGGAACAATCAATAAAACCCAAAGAGAATTTATGGTTAGATTCAAGCTGTAAAGAGGTTAATAAAGGGTCAGAAAAGTATTTTTCCGATATTATAAAGCCAACCCTACTGAGAAAAACCGGAATAAGTTGAAGCAAGCTACAAAGACTTGTAATGATCATATTAGACGAACTAAACTTTTGCGTGACCAACAATTAAGGCAAAAAAATACTACAATGTCCCAAATGTTCGGTCATTTGTAAAAAAAATTATGAAATACTGGTTTGTCTTCAATTCCAACACTCTTCTTAAATGACACTTCTTACATCATCTCAAAACAGAAAGCGAATCTTTTTACAGCACAATTACTTATGACATTGCCAGAAAGTGTCATAACTCCTCTTGTACTTGAGGGCGTATGCGAATTTGTGTGACAAATCGCGACCCTAGAACAACAAGGTTCTAAGTACACCAAAGTGTGTTTTGAGAAAAACGCATCTGAATATTTGAAGTCTTTTATTGGGATACTGCTTAAAAAAATTAAAATTTTTTTTTTATAACCCGATGAATATGCACACAATCTATAAAATTTTTACTTTAAAACCTAATAAATCCAGATTTTTAACCCTTAAATTTGACTTTAAAAATCTTTATAGGACTTTGCTGCTCAACGATGCACACTATATTCTAGAACAATAAGGTTCTATGTAGCACTTAGAACCTTGTTAACTTATATTTTCATATTTCTTTTCACGTAGAACCTTGTGAACTTGGTTTCTTTTTTTGAATTTAGTGAAACAAAGTTCTAAGTGGAAGTTAGAACCTTTTTAAATAAATCTCAAATCGAAAATATACAGATAGAACTCTGTAGCTCTGGATATTTTGTGAAACAAGGTTCTAAGTGGCAGTTAGAACCTTATTGATTAAATCTCAAATGGAAAATATGCAGATAGAACTCTGTAGCCCTGTCTATCATGGAAATGGAAAGACATAGAGCAAAATGGATTGCGGGAATCGAAAGAGCACCCTAAATTTACCCAGATTTGATATAAAACTCATTTTTTTCAAAATTCTTTAGTACTCCTACATTCACAAGTGTACCGACATATTTCGATATACAGACACAATGATTTCGATTAACAATAAAATTCGAAGACTCACATTGCAACGGGATCAGGCATACAATTTTTCGTAGATTATTACAAAATAAAAACAACAAAAATCTAATTTTTAATATTATAGAAAACTTAGTCCTTCTATGAATGGACGTCAACTATGCAAGAACTTAAAAGAGATGGCTTTAGGTTGAGAAAACCAAATATATGATGAGAACGTCAATGTCGACTCTTTAAATCAGGAATTTGTCGTGTTACCGTTTCCAGTACTTTGTAATGCTCTGATTTAGATGACGTTTCTTCTTTCAAATACACAACTGATATTTCTTTCGAATTTAGATGTGTGAATAGCATGGACATGGACATTGTTGAAAGTCTTTTATCTGTAAAATACAATACTGTAGGCATTGACGGAATACATTATGTGTTCATAAGGGCCCTATTACTTATTATCCTGCCATGTATAACGCATACATTTAATACAATATTAATGACTGGTTCATTTCCAACTCAATGAAAACATGCTAAAATATTGCCAGTACCGAAAAATGGGAGCAGAAATGAGTTTAAACCAATACCTATATACTACCTTTTTTGTCAAAAGTGTTCGAGAGGATTCTACAAGAAAAACTCAACACCCACGTCAGAGCTCAAAACGTCCTCTCATCTAAGCAGTATGGCTTCCATTTCCATAGTTGCACTACTGCTATTATCAACATCTTTGAAGATATTCTTGCATTTATTATTCTTCGTTGGATTAGTAACTTCCTTGTGAACTTCTCAATACAAGTAGTATTGAACAGTATTAAGGCTGATATTTATAAAATAAATGCTGGTGAGCCACAGGGCACTATTTTGTCTCAGACTCTATTTTTCATGTTTATCAATGATCTTTTGTCTGAAATTTCTAATCTATTAAATTGTTTTGCTGACGACAGTATTCCCAGCTTATCATATTCGTTGCCAGATTCACATCCTTGTGCTTCAGATGTAGATTTAGAATGACAGCTCATAAAATTTTGATCTCGATAGCATTGTCAAATGGCGAACCATAAGTTGCTTAGAATTTATTGGTACAAAAACCATGAGCGGCACTTGGATTGAGGAAACCGAAAAGCTTTCAGTTCTTGGTATCTGCACCACAGACCAAGTTATGTGTAATGTGGAATGACCACATTTCCGACGTGTCGCCAAAAACGCTGCTTAGTATTTAGGTATCCTTCGACGATGCATTTTTCACCCCTGCTGATCTGCCTATAATCTAATTATAAGGCCTAAATTCATCCAAAGCTCGAGTACAGTTCTTATATTTGGGCAAGTGCTCCAATAACCTTCTAGAGTCTCTTGGATAGAATCCAAAAAAGTGATACAACTAAAACAGAAACCTCTCGCAGCACTGCAAATTTTCTCGTCTTTCATTATTTCACCGTTATTCTAATAAATTGTTTTAGTGAATGAGCCAAATGCATTCCACCCTTAAAACAATTCAATCGTAATGGGATCGTTACATTTTCCCGCAAAACAGTTGCCCGTGTAACGTTTGCCCGCCGATTTTTTTGATACTTTTTTGACGTCAATCCCGCAGCACGATATCCCGTCGCATGATATCCCGTAGATTTCTTCGCGGGATTGGCGACGGGATTGGCAGTACTAAATACTACTTTTAAGATAGTACTTTTTGGATTTATTTAAGCAATAGTGCTTCCATAAAAATCCTCAGTTCTTGTCAGATCTCCGTGGAGGTAAGACCTCAAGAAGAGATCTTTGGTTCAGTTGTATTAGGGGGTGATTGGTGGTTGGACGACTGGCTGGTTGGGTGACTGGTTTGTTGAACGAAGAGCTGGTGGGAGGAAGGAAATGACAAGTGGTGACATTGAGGTTGCATATGTAGGAGAGTCATCAACATACAACAGGTTTTCACAGCCGGTTGGAATGGGTTGGTCTTATGTCATCAGACTGTTTTATTAATTATTTGATAGCCGAAAAAAATATGTACATATGTAGTAGTTCTTCCATAAAAATTCTCACTTCTTCTCAGAACTCCGTAGAAGTAGGAACTCAGGAAGAGGTAGGAACTTTTATTCAGTTGTGTTATGGGGTGATTTCGGGTTGGGCTACTGGCTGTTTGGGTGACTGGCTTGTTGAACGAAGAACTGGTGGTTGTTCTTAACGTTAATTAGAAAACAAGTGTTTTTATTCATTATTTTTATTCATTATTACTTTTGGTGCCAAACTTCAACTAACTTAAAATAATTTTAATTACATTTTATTGAGATGGAATAACTGATGAGTCACGAAATGCGACATAGTAAATTGTGTGCAAGTGATGCACACAATCAATCGTGGGTGGAAGGTTTATCTTTTGCAATTATAGTCGCGATCGCGACAAAGGGTGACATTTGATATTGTATATCCCTTTTGCATTTGGAATTGATATCAAAAATAAAATGATGAATAATATGAATGGTCACATTGGGTGGTCATTATACATATATGTAGGTTATATAGGAATATACTCGTATATCATGATATCAAAAATGATGAATAATATGAATGGTCACATTGGGTGGTCATTATACATATATGTAGGATATAGGAATATATATCATGATATCAAAAATGATGAATAATATGATTATATAGGAATATATAACAGGAGGAAGAAAATGACTAGTACTAGACATTAAGGTTGCATACATAAGCGAGTTATCAGCGTACAGCAGGTTTTCACAGCCGGTTGGGATGGGTTGGTCTGATGTCATCAGACTGTAGAGGAAGGGGCCAAGTTTTGAACCTTGTTGGAATCCGGCTATGATGCTTTTCATAATTAATGAGCAGTTTCCAAATTGCACAAAGAAGTTGCTGGAAGAAAAGAAATGAAAAAAGAATTTTTATTAGTGGCGGGGGTGGATGTAGCAGATGAAGTTTGTGTATAAGAGCGTCTAATCAGACGCTGTCGAATGCTTTCTCGACATCTAGAAAGTTTCCGATGGTTACACGATGACTGTTGAGGGCATTGGTGGTGTCATGCCGGAACTTCAGAAGCGGGTGTAGTGTTAAGTTCTTCTCTCTAAAGCCAAACTGAATGTCAGGTATTTACATAGTTGTTCTCCCTGCAAAACTTCTTAAGTTTCCTTGGCATCAGCTCTTTCAAGAGCTTGGTTAGGTTGCTGAAGAGTGATATTGGCCTGTAGTTAGAGATCATGTTCCTGACACCTTTCGTCTAGATCGCCACAATCTTTGCAGTCTTCCATTTTTAAGGGAAGAAGTTGTTATTGAAGCAGTCGTTCAAGATGTTGGTTAAAAGCATCAGGACTGTCTCTGGCATCCTCTTTGGATAGTCTATCTGGTTCGTTTGAGTTCTTAGGCCTGAAGCTACTGATTTTTTCAGCTATTTCTTCTAGGCTGCTCAGGTTTGGGCTGTCAACTGGGTCACTCGCTGGATTGGTGAAGTCACTCCTGCTTAAATACATTTTATTGTTCGATTTATTTGGTTATTCGTTCTTCGTAATTCTCACAATTATATAAAATGGACTGCCATTTTGAAAACAGAGTAGTTCACGTATAAGGCGCCAAGATTATTTTTGGTGCCAATGCCAGTAAATATGTCGGTAAATGGATCCTGCCATACAGCATTAAATGTTTCTAAGACGGTTTTAAGCTATTAAATGCTCTTTTAAGAGCTTAAAAAAGATTGTAATGAGATATTAATTCATTCAATTATGGATATTATTTTTAACTCGGTAGCATTTTCGTAGTTTTTTTTAAGCCGCTCGAAAGGATGACCTTAATTGCTTCAAACACTTCACAAGGTTATAAAAATTTAAATACTTTGAACCACTTAAGGTGCCACCTATGGTACTGATGTTCAAGACAACTGCTGAGATAGGCGCCTGCCTGGCGACTGAACATACCCTAAGCGGAGCAACGGAGTTGCGTGAGCGGGTGACAGCCCCGAAAAGGGAGTTAAAATCCTGAGAACCCGCGAAGCGGGCCACCCAAGGTACTATTGCCCAAGAAAACTATTGTCAGGGGCGCCTGCCTGGCGACTGAACATACCCTAAGCGGAGCAACGGAGTTGCGTGAGCGGGTGACAGCCCCGAAAAGGGAGTTAAAATCCTGAGAACCCGCGAAGCGGGCCACCCAAGGTACTATTGCCCAAGAAAACTATTGTCAGGGGCGCCTGCCTGGCGACTGAACATACCCTAAGGGGAGCAACGGAATTGGGTGAGCGGGTGACAGCCCCAAAAAGGGAATTAAAATTCTGAGAATCCTGACATTTATTGATTGTAAAAATCTAAGTGAATATTTGCTTTTAAATTTCTTAGGCAATATTGCTGTTGTAGGCTATATTTCTTAGAAACTGCACTTTGTCAGTACTAGCCTTTCTTTGCAACACCGTCTGAAGGAGCTCGTTCTTCTTCATTGCCTTGGTAATAGGTGGCTCCTCTCCTCGTCGTATTTTTTCCACTGCTAACTTGGCAAGAACAGTTTCCTTGGAAAGGTCCACAACAAGTTTGTATAGGCCAGAATGTGTTTGCCCGACCACAACTTTCAGACGGCGATGCCAAGCCTCAATGCTATTCTGCGTCCAAAAAGCTTAAAACGCATTTTAATCTCTGAGCAAATTAAATTCGCTCTTAACATTAACTGAAACTGAAAAAAAATACTTAAGCCCTTAAATAAATGTATTCATTTGTGCATTCTTTTGTTCATTGTTTGTAAATTTAATTGTTATTTATTTATTTTAATCTCTATTTATGTATTTATTTATCTGTTCATGTAATTATTTATTTATTTTTGTTCGTTAATTAATTTATTTATTTATTTTCTTTCCTTGTTTTTATTTATTTAACTTTTGTTTTCAATGTTTATTTATTGATTGCAATTGATTGATTTTTGATTAATTTATTTATATTAATTATATACTTTAAATAAAATATTTACTACATATTAAATAATAAACAATTTGATTATCTGTCAAATTACATTAGTTAACAGACTTCTTAAAAGAAGTCCATACCATAAATTCAAAAATATCAAATGAAGGTGTTCTACGTAGTTTTCATTCAAAAATAAATTCCTTTTTCTTTTTGTAAGCCCTTATCATCATTTTGAATTTATTTTTCAGTTCTAAGATAGATATAAACTTACTATCCCTGTTGAAGATGTGTATGCAGAAAATCATTGTAAAGCCTTTATTCTACGATAGTTAATATATTATATCTATCTATTAAACGCTTAAGATGTATTGCAATCCTTGAAGAAAATATCTCTATAACAATATTGCAAGCGATCGCCACAACCACCATCATCGTCGCACTTCATGCACCAACCACCCCATTCATCAACCATCCCGTGCACTAATAATAATTACTATGTCCACCACGTCAGTCAGCCCACCAACCAACGTCACCGTCGCGTCCAACAACCATGTACTCGGTATCCCAAATCTCTAACAAGACATCTCTCATCTCTCGATGTCTTTCTTCTATGCAGGTCTAAAAGAAGAACTCAGAACTGAAGATTTTTTTCTAAATCTCTTCTGCCTTTTATTGTGCAACTTATTTCGTCTCTCTTCCTCCGTGATCTCTCATGTTAGTGTGAGCGTGTGAGCAATCTCACTGGTCAGTTTCAGTTCACCAAATAGTGATTGATACAGCGCTGTCGCTTTGTATCAAGAAAAGTAGGAATCGGCGGGCAAACGTTACACGGGAAGCTGTGATACGGGATATCGTTTTACGGGAAAACGAGTTGCGGGAAAATGATTTTCGGGCAAACGTTACGCGGGAAAACGTGACGCGGGAAATCGTTTTGCGGGAAAACGTAGCCAACCCATCGTAATACCTCACGCTTTAGGGAATGCCCAACAGATTATGCTTGAGCTCAATTGAGGACGCACTGTTTAATTCAGAGATTCTTTCTTAAGCTGCACTACACGAATGTGGAATGCTTTGCACGTATCAATATTTCTCTTCCATCACAATATTTAGACATTCAAAACCAATGTGCACCGGAATCGCCTTTTAAATCCTCACCAACTTTCCTAAAGATCCCGCTGTGCTGAAACTATTTCAGTTTCTACTTCACGCAAAATTGTAAAAAAAAACCTATACACGGCTTTGACAAGGAAATGCGTTGTTATTATGTGACTTCTTCAATATCTATCTGGAGCATCTGGTGCAATGGGTGCAAGTTGAAATTAAAATAAGTCTAAAAGGTGTACAATAGGGAGTTGTTATTGCGAACCGGTTTATACTTTATTTGTTTAATGTAATTACGAGGCCGGTCCGATAAGTACTTAATCTACAAAATAAAAACAAAAATTTTGAAAAAGTGGCGATTTATTTCCCAACATAGTCTCCTTTTAGCTCGATACACTTGATCCAGCGAAGCTCAAACTTCTTTAACCCATCCGAAAAATAGGTTTTCTCAAGCTCTACAAAGTACGCCTCCCTGGCGGCGATGACCTCCTCATTCGACTAAAATTTTTGCCCGGCGAGTGATTTTTTCAAGTTTGCAAGCAAAAAAAGTCGCCAAATCTGTAGAATACGGTGGATGGGGCAGTAGCTCGAAGTGCAACTCCAACAATTTGGCCGTGGCGACGGCGGAGGTGTGAGCCGGTGCTTATTGTTCGGAGTGAGCAAACGCGGCACCCATTGCACCGACAGCATTCTCATACCCAAAATTTAATGGAGGATATGACCCACACGGTCTTTTGAGATGCCTCATATCATAGATAAAACATATCTCGTGCACCTTCAATCGACGGTCTGCCAATACGAGATCGTGGATTTTTGACACGTCATCCTCCGTGGTAGCCATATTTTCGGGGCATCTGAGCGGGCTCATCAAAAACCGATGTACGACCACTTTGAAACTTGTTATATAAATTTTTGACAGTCGCCTTCGAAAAAGAAGGGTCACCGTACACAGCATCCAAGCGCTCTTTGATCCCTCTGCGCGATTTTCCTTCCAAAAAGAAGAATCGAATCACCGACCGATATTGCTCTTTTTCCATTTTTCTAAAATTCAAGGATAAGGTGGTTTCCACACATGGTCAAAACAAAACTACAAGTCCGATTCGGCTGGTAGCTGTCTAAGAGAATGTACTAGACGATAGTAAATCTAGCTTGCGATACTGGCAGCATCGGCCGGTGAAGCTAAGTACTTATCGGACCGCCCTCGTAGGTACAATTATTATTCAGATATAAGTCCAAAAAATTAATTCCAAAAAGTGAAAAATAACTTCAGGTAAAACCTTCTATCTTCGTTTCCATTTTTTCCAATTCTACTTAACTATAATATTTACAATTTTTCCCCCATTACCAGCAATATTTTAAAAAATTCCGACATGCACACAGCACATCATGTTCCCACATATCCTCTCGGTGCTAAGTATACACAATGACAAAATTCCACCGTCATGTGAAAGCGATGTTTGTGCAGCCCTGCGAGATTGCTGATTAGTTGTGTCGTCCAGAATCCCAACTTCTATGTTTTCAAATTCATCTGATATAAATCTACAAACCTATCCGATTGCTAAGTGATCGAAGCCTCCAAATGGCTTTCCCTCGCGCCAATATCAAAAGTCCAAGCACACGTTACTGGCCTGCGCCCCAAGAGAGTTTTTATTATCTTCGGCACGATGAGACGCCAGGCGCGTCATCACTTCTAGCGACCCGACCGACACTGCATCAGGTTTCATCGGATATTTAGCGAGAGATCCTGAGGGATTTTGTAGGTTATCACGTGAAACTTTTAGCAATTTTATGCGATACCATTTTCATGTTTAGCTATATAGACCAGTAGCAATGAGCAGGAGCACCTGTGGCAATAGCGATACCCAATCAGCTAGGTTGACAGCAATTTCCCATCACCTCGCGCTGGGTCTTCCAATGCCAGTCAACTTCTTAGCATATTTTCATAATATGCTTCCGCCAGTGCCGCAGGACAGCGTTGATGTGAACCACGATAAGAATCTTGTCTGATTTCTTGTTTGCAGGATGGCGGCGCGGCATCAGCAAGGCCTATCGCATGCCCATCGTGTCCACTTGCTTGTGAATCGCAAACATAAAGATAAGGCCACTATCGACGACCGACAACGATTCGACGTATTGCTAAAGTGTCACTTGGCAATAGCAAGATGGGTCCTTGAATGTAATTACGGAAGTCCATTGAAATGGTCAGAATATTCCCCACGATCCGTTCTTGTTGCTACAAGCAACATTTTTACATTTGGTTCGAAGCATTTGTTTTTTTGACATCTAAATGAGCTGATCGCATGCCAAATGTCCCAGTCGGAAATTTATGAGCTCAATGGACGTTTTCCACTTTGTGGACAATTTCACTTTTTTATATTTTTTTTTTGTTGGTTAGGGAACCTACTTGTGAGGAAGAAATAATGTTCGCTAAAAGGTTTTTGCAAAGTTATTGCCAGCAGTTATGTTATTGAATCCATAAACAGGACGACAACCAAAGACTTGGGGTACCTAACCTATGCACTGAGTGGACATAGATTCAGGTTTGAGAGTCAAGTAATAAATTTCAGTAACTTCAAATATCTAGATTTCACCATGTAAGTTCAATTGGAATGTTATGATGGAATTCGAGAAATTTAAAATTGGATTTTTCCCAGGGTTATTGAACTGACTGTATAGCGTTGTTGACTTATGGTTTGGGTTCTTTACTCTTGGTAGTCATGGGCTAGGTTTAAACACCACAAGAGTCACGGTTTTTTTTTTTAAATTTTATCACTAACAGATCACCAACCACAGAGAAAAAGTATAGTTTTGCAGACAAGCGAGAGGTTACAATAAAGTTTTCAGTACGGTTTCGATTGGGAAATTTAATTTTGCTCTACATTGGGGAGTCTTATCATGTTTTTTCCTCACAGGTGGTTGAATGTCCAATTCCAGAAAATCAACAACAATAACTATTTCAACTTATATTACCCTTCTGTGACACTAAATAATTGTGATTTTGAAGATGCGATTAAAGCTTTGTTTTTAAATACACTTATTTACTCTCAGAGTCTTGGTTCGTAGACTTTCTTTCAAGTGCAAACAGCTCCTTTAAATATTCATATTCGACATCGCCAAAGAGATAGCTAATTGCATAGCTTTTTTTCTAGATTTCTTCCTTTACCGCACAATACGAATATGGAAGAAAGACCCTCTTATTCATCTTTCTAAAAGTTCGATACGGATTCATGGTCAACATAGGCTAGATAACATCTTGAAAACCTTAAAACTTTTTTACTTTTCTCTATCGTAATTGCATTTCCCGTCAAGTTCGCGGCACTACACCCTTTTTACAGGAATAAACTCAGACGATTTTTGACCCCTTTTTGACTAAAATACTAATAAAGACAAATTATAAGAATTTGCTAATCATATACAGGCGCACAACCAAATTGAACTTCTTAGCATTAGTGGTTTCTGAGATATAGGACTTCAGAAATCCGTAAAACAGTTAACGTCCCGACAACGTAGAACCTTGTAATTTTGCACAATGGAAGGTCTTGTGGTCCATACAAAGGAAAATTTTGGAGTTTTCCATGACTTTCCGCCAGAATATTCTCCTTAATGGCTGTGATTATCTGAGTCTTGTTGGCATAAGCCCGCGAATTCAAGTGGTCCCAAAAAATAAGTACACCCAGTTTCCCAAAAACTCTTATTAGTTACTCCTATATGGAGCACTTACAAAATTGTTGTATAGAATGATGAAAATTGGTAGATGTGGGACTTCTACGTTGTTCATTGCCTTTTCTATATTCAAAAGGTTTTCCAATAAAGTTAAGTAGATGTTGAAATGGAATGAAACAAGCTGTGTGCATTTTTTTTTAATTTTAAAGGTTCGACTGCCTCGGGTTCTGCTGTACACTTTCACGGATCGCGTCGATGTTCTCGTTCGATCTTTGGTTCCTTTGACTAACGAATGTTGTCTAATTGATTGCCGAATCGGTCGCCTCAGATTTGGCCATTAAACAATGAAGAGTGAACTGTGAAAGGGCCACTACGTCTAACGTTTAATGGGGGCAACACGCGCAACGTTTTGACTCACAAGCACTTACGAGTATTTTAGGTTTATCATTTGACACGCTTTTCAATGGTGTAACTTAAAATGGTGATTTGGCATCGGTTGGCCAGTAAAATCTACCTGCGCCAATTACCAATTGTAAGACCTTTTGTAATAACTGCAAATTATGATTGAAAATCACATTACCAAAATTTGAAGTGTGAACTGGTCAGGTTTTCATAAACTCTTAAATGTTGAGTAATAAAAGAAAACCCTCCAAATTTCAGTCAGTATTGAATTGTTTCGATATTGCTCTACTTAAAAAATTGATAATAAACTTCATAAACTAGTAATTTAACGTACTTTCAGATCGCATTAATCTTCACGGTTTACACAAAGGGTTTTTGTATATATGAGAACTTGGCTCTCTTTTCAAACATTTACATACTTATATGTTTTCTGTTGTTACTGAAATTATCTCTCTTTTGCCCTTGCCATCGTATTTCCTGAAACCTGATACATCAGCTCTATTCTCTAATGTTGAAGTTGGCAAACAAGAAAACCAGTGAGCTTTGAACGTACAGGGCTCCCGGAAATTACGCCAGAAAAAATTAAGCCAGAATTTATTTTTGGAAAAAACGCCAGAAAATGATGTTTGCTCAAAATTGGAAAAAGGGACAGAAATTACCTTGGAAAATAAGCCAGAAATGTTATAAATTGGGCCAGCAGGTATGGAAAAAGAGCAAAATGGAAATTAGGCCAGAAAATCAATTTATTCTGGTCTAATTTACGAATTAGATTTTGGAAAAAAGACCAGAAAATAACAATCACGCAGGCTGGTGCTCTACTGCACACAACATAGGATTTTAATTCCCTTTTCGGTTCAGTCGCCAGGCAGGCGCCTGTAGTAACAGTTTTCTTGGAAAACAGTGCATAACTGTGAGTTGTTTACTCCAAATAATGTAAAATACAGTTTTATGGCGTTTTTCCCAAAAAATAGGAAAAACGCCCGAAGTTTGATTTCTGCTGTTTTTTTCCAAACTTTATTCTCTGGCCAGAATTTGTTTTGGAAAAAATGCCTGAAATTCTGGAAAGATTGATGAAAAGTCTGGGTTGTTTTCCTAGGAAAAAGGGCCAGGATTTGTATGAACAAAAATTTGGCTTTTTTTCCAAAAACAAAATCTGGCGTAATTTCTTCCGGCTTCATTTCCGGGAGCCGACGAACAGGGAATACTCTGTTCTATTGTAGTGTTCCATAATAAGGGCGGGTCAATAAGTCCGTGACTTTTTGAATTTCTGACCTCTTTACTGAAACAGCAACACTGCTCCTGTCAACAGGCATCTGTCAGTTGACTCCTCTCAAAATTTAAACTTGCTGCGTCAGTTAGTTTGTGTTTGACAGCTATTTTTATCAGACTACTCACTAATTTGAGGACCTCGACAAATAATTTTTTTTGGAAGGGATAAAAAAATTTGAGAAGCGTTGGACAAAGTGTATAGAGCTCAAGGGAGACTACGTTGAAAAATAAAATTATTTTTTTTTTTCAAAAAATCTGTGTTTTATTCCAAAAGTCACGGACTTATTGACCCGCCCTCGTACATGATACGGTTTATGATCCAGGGGTGGAATCGCGTAAGGCGAAAGCTTACTGTCACTGTTTTAATCGTCAATCTTGATTATAAACTTTCCTTTATTCTGCGTAAAGTAATCGCTAAAAATTTACGATTGCTTGGTCGAATTTTTTTTCAAAAATCTGAAATGCATACATCATCATCATCATCGGCTCGGCAACCGGGTTCCGGTCCTGGCCTCTTTCAACAAGTCTCTCCACCTATCCCGGTGGATAGCCGACGCCATCCAGTTGCGCACCCCAAGGCTTCGGGCGTCCTGGTCTACGCCATCTCTCCAGCGCAAGCATGGTCTACCACGCTGTCGTCTACCATAGAATGTACCACAAAGAACTTTCCGAGCAGGTTCCTCTTCGCTCATGCGAGCTAGGTGCCCTGCCCACCGGAGTCTACCGAGCTTAATTTTTGTCACGATATCTGCTTCAAGGTAGATTGCGTACAGTTCATGATTGTACCGTCTCCGGAATCGTCCTTCCTCACATACGGGGCCAACAATTCTCCTTAAGACTTTTCTCTCGAACGCAGCTAAGAGGTCGGAGTGCCTTTTGCTAAGCACCCAAGTCTCGGATCCATATGTGAGTACTGGTAGGACCATGGTCCCGTACAGCAGCAGTTTTGAAGTTATGGTGAGATTTCTGGATTTGAAGAGCTTTGACAGACTATAGTTCTATTGTAGTGTTCCATAATAAGGGCGGGTCAATAAGTCCGTGACTTTTTGAATTTCTGACCTCTTTACTGAAACAGCAACACTGCTCCTGCCAACAGGCATCTGTCAGTTGACTCCTGTCAAAATTTAAATTTGCTGCGTCAGTTAGTTTGTGTTTGACAGCTATTTTTATCAGACTACTCACTAATTTGAGGACCTCGACAAATAATTTTTTTTGGAACGGATAAAAAAATTTGAGAAGCGTTGGACAAAGTGTATAGAGCTCAAGGGAGACTACGTTGAAAAATAAAATTATTTTTTTTTTCAAAAAATCTGTGTTTTATTCCAAAAGTCACGGACTTATTGACCCGCCCTCGTACATGATACGGTTTATGATCCAGGGGTGGAATCGCGTAAGGCGAAAGCTTACTGTCACTGTTTTGATCGTCAATCTTGATTATAAACTTTCCTTTATTCTGCGTAAAGTAATCGCTAAAAATTTACGATTGCTTGGTCGAATTTTTTTTCAAAAATCTGAAATACATACATACATATATAATTTATACAGTACCTTGCCATTTTATTAGGTCCAAGCGAAAAAATGCAGCATTTTTGTTTACTTTGTTTTATTTTTAATGTTTTTTTTTTTAATAGCTTAATTTTTTTGCTCATATTTGTTTATTTATATTATTAGCATATATAATTATTGCTGAAATAAAATAAAAATAAAAATCAATACAATTTTTGATATAAAAAACATAGATTAAGAGAAACCATCTTTATTATAATATTTTGTGTGTTGATCTTTTGCTGAAACAAGCGCTTTCATTCTTCGGGGCATATTGTTAATACCCGCTTGAATTGTAATTTTGAGCTTATTATTATTCTGCCACTTAGAATTAAGCTTTTCCACAAGCTCAGTGTTGGTTGTCATAGGGGTTTTTGCAACTTTGAGCTTAAGAAGCTCTCAAGCGTTTTCTATGGGATTCATATCCGGAGAATATCCAGGCCAGTCCAATATTTATTTTTTTTTTAATTGAGAAAAGCCGTAACACTTTTGGCTTTATGGCAAGAAGCACCGTCCTACATGAATATTGGACCTTCATGGCTCAAGAACCACTTCCGAATTTATGGCAAAAAACCGGTTTCAAGCACTTTCTTGTACTGGTTCTGCCTCATGGTATTTTTCACAACTTAAAGAAGACCTACTCTTTTCCCTGATATTAAAGACCAAGCAATTATGCATAGAGGGTGCTTCATTGTTGAAATAATGTGCTCTGGTTTGTTCTGCTCGCCAGGTCTTCTACGCACAAATTTTGTCTTTTCAGTCAAAACTTGGAAAAACGATTCATCCGGAAAGCAAATCTGGGAAAATGCATTTTGATTGATTTTTTTGGTTGTATTATTTGAAACAAAACAAAAGGTTAATAACAATAGCTTATTGCAATTTTCTACAGTTAAATGTTTATACTTATGAACGCATTCCAGCAGGTTCTAAACATTGCCGGTCTTAGTCTTGGCTTTCGAGCAGGTTTCATTGCGATAAACTTCATTTCTGCCGAGCGTCTTTGAACTTTGCGTTGCGATGTTTTGACTCCTCAATCTTTTGTTATTTTCGTGAGCAAACGCACTGTAAATTTTCTGGTCTTAAGACAAACAACCTTGATTTTTCGATCTCTTCTTTGAAATGTGTCTCGTGGTCGAACACAGCAACCTTTTCTTCGGGGACTTAAGGTTATCCATAGGTCAATCTTTTGATGTGTAAACATCTTTCCCGGCGGTAGAGTGAATCGAAAACGTGGGTAAAACTTATACTTTCCGTGTAACCCGTTACGGTTACACGTTCCGTGTAGCAATCTACCTTACCGACGATTGCATTTGATACCCTGTTTACATTGGAAATATTGCATACTTACGATATCGAGCTTACATTGGAAACTTTGAGTACTGAAATCTCGATTTTATTACTTTCTATTGCTGGCTAGACTTAATTCAATCCCCAACATTTCTTTTGCATTTTCAGAGTTGACATTTAAAAAACCGAAAAATGTTGTTCAGGGCAATCAGTTGACATCTGCAATTAAATATTCTCGATACGTCAAAATTTAAGTGGTCCCTTATCTGTCATACCATATAATTATTTTAATTATCGAATTAAATATTCTATTTTACAGCTGCGGTCAAACAAATAGCAGTGAAAATAGTTCCAAGAAGTATTCAATAAAAAAAGAAAGATGGTGCTCATGAAACGTAATAATAAAATTTTATTTATTAGGTTACATTTATATGAAATCAATTATAAAAGAAAGATTTAAAAATATCGAAAAAAAACTAAAAAAAAAAATATCTTCAATGTATAAGAAAATAGCCCAGTCAAAAAAATAGTAGTATCTATTCATAAAAATGGAGAAAATAAGAAAATTACATTGGATTAAAAAGTAAAACAAAATGTAAAATGTATTTGTTGTCTTACGTCAATACTTGGTGGTAGACCCCTTATTGCTTAAAACAGCAAGTCCACCAAAGTTTGACATCTCTCCAATGAAATATTTGTCCATGCAGTCTCCACTGCTTCCCCTAGCTTGTTGTTATTGGAGGGTTTTGCATTTGAAACGAATTTCTTGACATCTGCCAAAGGTTCTCTATTGGGTTCAAATCGGGGGATTGCGCAGGGCACACCATAACAGAAACTTCATTGGGTCATTGTCTTGTTGAAAGACCCATCTTATTGGCAATTCCTCTTCTGCGTAAAGCAGCATGGTTCTTAGAAGAATATCCACATAAAGATGCTGATCCATTGCACCATTTATGCGATATATGGGCCTTACACCTTGATAGGAAAAACAACCCCATACCATTATGCTTGAACCGCCATGATTTACAGTCTTCCGCGTATACCTAGACACATATTCAGCATTAGGTGGGCGTCGCACATATTCCCGAGAACCAGAACCACCATACAGAACAATTTTGCTCTCATTAGACCATAAAATATTTCGCCAATGCTGAAGGGGCTTATCGACATGGGCTTTGGCAAACTGCATTCTTTTGGCGATGTGTTTTTTTGTCACAAGAGCAACCTTCCTTGGGCTTCTGTCATTGAGATCATTCTTCCGCAATATTCTTCTGTACGTTTCTAAACTAGCGCATAGATTTAGCTGTTTTTTTTATTTCCGTAGCCGGCAAATGGGGAGAGACCCTTGAGTATCTCATAGTTCTCCTCTCTGATTTTGGAGAAATAACTTTTTTTCTGCCCCTGTTTTCGGGGTTTTCTGAGTATTTTTTTTTGCGTTAATAATCATTTTAGCAGATAGTTTAAGGTTTTTTGAATTTCCGTATGATGGCGTATGATTCGCCGCATTTTCATAGTGCAATGCTTATTACGACCCATACTGTAAGTTTGAAGGAATGTAAATGTAGGAAAACTATGGGTTTTTATACCTTACCTTTTAGTTTCAACAACAAACAAAAAATATTCCTAAGATTCAAAAACAATGAAAAAAATTCACAAACTACGAGTATTAAACACTGCTATTATTTTGACTGCGCAAAAATACACTTTAAGGGTAGGTGTCCATTGAAAAAATAGGTTAGACTTTTGCGCTAAGTTGTATAACTTTCACAATTTTACGAATATTTCAATGAAATAAACGGTCATCGATTAGAAAAATGTTAGTCAAAATACTTTTGCAGTTTTGAAAAAAATATAAAAATATTGTGTGCCTTAAAACTGCCACACAAGTGGAAAAATCATACATTTTAGTAAGGTTCTTATTCAAATGATAGGGAAATTCCGAAAATATTACTTTTTTATTTTTTTTATATTTTTTTTATAGAAACAACATATTCCCAAATCATGTATCGGTCTTCTTTTTTTATTCTGTTTTATTATTTATTCAAAACAAAATATACAAAACTATGAAAAACGAAGGAAATTTGCATAGTGGTATGAATGCTCTACTGGATAAAACTTCATAAGTATAAAAGATAACGAAGTAAAATTCACTCTTATATAAAGCCAATAAGTATGTGCAATTACGTTAATATATTTTTTAATTTTTTTTTTTATTTTTATAGTAACTTTTTACTAACAAAAGTCAAAAAATATACATTTTTTTACATATATTTTGTTCTCTACCCTGGGAAATTGAGAGTTATATTTTTTAATTTTTGGAAATAATTTTTTGATCAAAGATTTATATTCTCTGAACAGCCAGCGTATCGGTCTTAAAAAATTAATTAAACTCATCTTAAGTTCATAAAAATGCAATTCAATATGACAGTATTTGTTATGCATTTGCAAGAAAAGTATTGACAATACAGTTCTCACATATTTTTTTTATTTTTGTTTGATATTTTATTTACTAAATTCAAAAATACAAAATACTTTTTTCACTCAATATTTATTTAATTTTATTTTTATAAAAGAGGTCTATTTTGCATTTTTTAACAAAAAGTTCCTTTGCACACGCACACAAGTAAGTTTTCAGTTCACAAGAATGCCACTACAATATCAGCGCTTTGAAAGAGAAGGTTTCGTATTCTCTGTGCAAAGGAATTTTGTCCGCCCATCCGCTCTCTTGATTCTTTTTTTTTATCTGGGCTCATTTAGTTTTTTATTCTTGTTTATGACTTGTCTTGCATCTCGTATGTCGTATTACAAGAACAGAAAAAATAAAAAAAAACGTGTGAGAAATGATTGTTTTTAGTAGGTATATGATGCAATGACCATTCCACATTTTCGGAGGTAGGGTGGAAAAATGTTCTTTTGTATGTATAAAAAAGAATATAAGTAGGTTATCACACATTCGCTGTCATAAATTTTGTTTTTTTGTATTGTTTTATTTGCGATCTATCATCATTCTACTGTTTTTTTTTTTGTTTCTTCTATGGAAAGCCATTTTAGGTACGTACACGCATAGTAATAAATTGCGATGCATAGTGATCTTCATTTTTTTTTTTGCCAAAGGGTGTGTACATGATGGAAGAAAGCAAATCTGCGATGTTGTGTATAGAATAAGATACATATGCATATAAGTATCTACAATAGATTTTGTGTTGTTTTTTCCGATAGGTAGGTTCATAGGTAATGTAGAGGTGCAACGCCTTGTATTGATTTGGTATCGTAAGGATTGTTTTGATTTAATTTTGCGTAGGTAGGTAATGCATGTATCAAAAATATATTAGATAAGTACATTTTAATCCTGTGAATGAACGCAAATTGCATTTCACTGTAAGCGAATACGCAACAACCAAGGGATATGGGAAGTGGATGGCGCCAAAATATTATGTACAATATTATGCAGGTATCTATTAATCTAAATACCTATGTACATATTTATATACCTAAATAAGTTAAGAATGAAAATTCGATCACTTTTTGTTTTCGGTGGTGAGGTATTCCACTGGTAGAAGAATGGTGAAAGTATGTAGAAATAATATGGGAAGTGCGCTTCTTTTATGCATTTTTGTTGGTTTTACATAGGAAGAGGTTGTCTCCTTTATTTCAATATGTCATGGTGATAGATAATACTCTCGTTACAGTTATTTTCTATTGTGTTTTTATTGTGTAAATCTATTTTGTACATACCTATAAATATTTTTTTGCAACAACTGCCTCCAAAAACAAAAAAAAGAAAACAAAAAACTCAAGCAAAAAAAATTGATAAAAAGTAAGCAAATAGAAAATACATACATATGTAATACCTACTTCGTTTTCATTAGGCCACATGATGTAATTTCGTTGAAAATTTCAAAAAGAGATAATTTTTTTAACAAAGGACAATAGGCAAATCTGGCCTAGTTCTAATAAGAACGACCTTTATATAATATACATTATGTATGTTCATATATTCATTATCACTTAGTTTTTAATTTGTAAAAAAAAACAAGTATTAGTTTTCCAATAATGTTGTTGGTGTCAAAATTAAAAAATGATATAAAAATAAGAGCACATTTTTTGTTTCTTTTTCGATGAAGATTTTGACATGTTTGAAAACCAATATTAAGTTCGTTTTTATTAAAGCTTAGCCGGTTATCTGTACATATCCGCCCATCAACATTTTTTTCTAACACGTTTTACTTACGACTACCAATTGTTACGTTGGTAGTTGACAAATTGTGAATAATTTCGAAATGACTAAATGAAATTCGTTTTTTTTTTTGAATAAGATCAGTTTTTATATAAAATGCATTTTTAGTTTTTGCTTAACAAAATAGAAGCTTAAAATTACTCTACTAGTATACAAAGTAAAATTAAAATACAATGATGTTATTGGAAATAAAATTGACAAACTTTTTCTACAAAATTTGTTTCAGTTAATGGGAACCAGTGGCACCATTTTACTTCAATTATAGTAGATCTAGTTTTTTTTTTCAAAATGTTTAAAATCTACTTCTTACTTCGCACCATCAGCCAAATACTGAAATCTACCTCATTTTAAAAATCTCTGTTTCAACCTACTTCAATTTTACAAAAAAAATCCAAATCTACTTCTTTTTCTCTATTTCACTCTAGGTAGTATTTTTTTTATATTAAACGCGCACTCGAGGTCAAGGGGTTATGAATAAAATCAAAATGTTAAACACAGTGCAAGAAATTAGGAAAGTAGGATTAGATGAGAAAGGAAATACCGATACACATTGGTTTTTAATGTCTGCACATTACAATGAGTGGGAAATATTGAGCCGCGTAAAGCATTCCAGATTCGTGTAGTGCGGCTAAAAAAGGAATCACTGTACTTGACAGTACGTCAGAAATTGGGCGAAAAAGATGAGCAGTCCTAGAAGTATGGGTATTACGGTTGAATTGTTTGAGGGGGAGAACGCAACTGGCTACTTCACTAGAGCACTGTTTATGAAAATTGCGGCGGTGCTCGAGAGATTCAAATGTTTCAGTTAGACAACGGTCGCCTATAATTTTTAGAGCTCTCTTTTGAATTCTGTGCAAGAGACTAAGGAGGGTTTTTAGAGCACCTGCCTAGTGGGAATTGCACTCGAGCTTTGGACGAATATAGGCCTTATAGATTACAGCCAGATTAGTAGGTGTAAAAAACTTCTTGCATCGGCGGAAAAAATCTAAACACTTAGCGGCGTTTTTAGTTACGTCAAACATGTTATCACTTCACAAATGACGGTCTGTGATGCACATACCTAGAAGCTGTTCAGTCTCCTCGATGCAAGTGCCAAACAGCATTGAGTTTTCGAAGCTTTGAATTCTATACGTTTTTTGATTCCTCATTGCTATCAAGATCAGAATTTAATGAGCTTATAATACGCTGCCGTTGGTAGTCCACATCCGAAGGACAAGGATGTGAATCTAAAAACGAATATGAAAAGCTGAGGTTACTGTCGTCAGCAAAACAATTAAGCGGAGCAATAGTTATAGACAGAAACTGTCGGAGACAAAACGGACCCCTGGGGCACACCAGCATTTATTTATTTATTTATTTATTCATCAAGCAGAGACACAGCTCTTAAAGACTACTTAGAACAATAGTAAATTTATATAAATAAAAATAAATAAAACAAAACAAAAATAGAATGTACAATTGACATTAACCACCGAAGAAATTATTAATAACAATTTTTTTTTAAAACAGTCCCTACTTACCAGGGACGAAGCGTCCATATATTGAGTGGAATGAGTGCTTCCGTTGAACCATTTAAAAAAATCGTATACCTAGCAAGGAATTAAATTCAAAATTCAAAATTGTATTAATATTTTTATTATATTATTTGTATCTATTAATGAATCTTCTTCTTTTACTCTGTAAATTACAATTGCAACATCATTATGACAACATTATCATCTTTTACTAAAATACTAAAGGAAATCAATATCCCTCTGGTTATTACAACTTAAAATGCATACCACACTGCAAACCAACTGAGAATGCTCAACATCACTCCATTATTTATAATTCTCAATTTCATGAAAGTTCTTACTAAAATGCTTAACAGCTATGCATTCCTTATTATCGCCTCGTTAACTCAATTTCAAAATACCCTTCCACTCCAAATCAACTGAAAATATACCTACAACATCACTCACGAATATTCACAAAATGCTCAAAACAATGATTCTCAAACAATATATAGAATGCACAACAGCTGGGCATTCCATTATTTCGCATACATAACTTAGATCTCAACCCAAAGTCAAAATAATTTTCTCGTTTCTTGCCTTTTGCCCAGTGTGTGAAGAATGAGTTGAGTGAATGCATTACGAGAATTTTTTACAAGAGATAGATAGAAATACAAAGATGTATCTATTGAGTTGCTTATTGTCTCAAACTGATAATGACTTTAATTTCATGGACAAAAGGGGTAGAAAAGTTTTATTTTAATACAATGTGTGTGCAAATTTAGGTACAATTCATAACTATCAAAAAACAAACAAATATGAATTTAAAAGGTGGTAGTTTTTTAATTATTTTCGTGGCGATAAATACAATCCACCTGTTTTCTGTTTATTTTTTATTATTATAACAAAAAAGTGGTCAAAAATAGTATTTCTAATATTCATATCTCAGGTTTCTTGACATTCCAGCAGAAATATAACTAAAGGTTATTTTCAATTATGAGAATTTTAAATCAATAAAAAACTTCAAGGAATCTTAAGATTTTTAATATCCTGCAATAATGGCATCTTTAGAGAGATCTTATTCATGTTTTAAGAGAATTAAATATTTTTTTAGAAATAAATGTGGACAAGAAAGGCCATCAACTCGTAGCTTAGTTCTCATTTATAATTAATTTTGCCTTAAAAGAAAAAGGATAAATCTTTGCGCAAGGCTTTTTTCTTAATTAGACTTTACTGTAATATATTATTTATGTATATTATTTTATGTGTATTATCATTAAGTGGAAGTTAAAAGGTTGGATCTCAAAGGTCTTTCATTTTTGGTTTTATGTTCAGTGCTTCCGCTATCGAAAAAGTCACGCCTCGTGCCTGCTACTTACATATAAATTAAAATCAATAGCATTACAAACAGAATTAGCTTGTCTTAAACAGCGACTTAAGGGCTTATTGACTCCATAATTGACCCTATGAAAGGGTACACAAAATAAACGGTTATTACGTAATTCACGACAAGGAACATGAAAGCCAATCAACGAAAGCAAGTAAGGGCAATTGATTTTATAATTTATTAAATCTCTGACAAGCATTACACCGAAATAAATACGTCGTGATTCTAGGGATTGAATGCCCAATATCAGATTTGAAACCGTCCAAAACTACTTTTATTTAGTAAACGGTCCGAAAGGTAATTTCTAATCCAACGAAGAAGAGATTCATCGAATTACAAAAAAAAAGAATATCAAAACAATAAAAATACACAAGTAATTAAGTTTAAAAGCATAGGAACTCAACACACTGATGTGTACACGAATCCTATGTATAGAAATTTCGCTTGCATATGTGTTTTTAATTTAAAATTAAACTATATTTAAATATAGTAATTTTAATGTTATTTTTTATAAAGGAATGTTTTATTAATTAAATTAAATTAAATTTTTGTACACAATTTTCTTTAAAATTAAAAGAAATGTATTGAGAATTTTAAGTATTTAAAAGTAAACATTTAGGGAAACATTTGTCGTATACAATATTATTTCAAAATCAAAGAATCTGCGATGTAAAAATTTTGATCGAAATTGGAAGAGTCGCAAATGAAAAAGTAGAAAATAAAAAGAAGATTCTATGACAGGTACCGATAATAAAATTTATTTTTTACCAAAGTGTGGACTGCATTGTTGGTACAGTTATCATAATATACATAATTTAAAAAAAAGCATTAGAGCCGTTTTCAAAATAATTATAATATTTCATAATGGCTGTACGGAATGAACCGAGCTAAAGTAAAACAAACCATTTCAATTTCTCCTCTAGGCTGCAGATTGAGGTACAGAGTTGCAGATAGACGGAATCATTACTCTTTTGTGTTGTAATGTCAACTTATGAAAATTCCCAGTTCAAATTTGTCTAAAAGCAAGTTAAAAGTCATTTTAAAATCTACTTCGATTTTTCCCAATTTACTTCACTTTTTTCTTCAAATCTCCTTCTTTTTTTTTCCGGAAGTGGTAACGCTGATAGGGATTTCAAGTCTAAGATATGTAACAAATGCAAAACTATGAAAATTGTTATCATTGTTTTTATTTTGATGATTAGGTACATAATATTCAGGAACAATAGATAATAAACGAACGGTTTGATCAACCAATTTCAAAATTGATAATCTGTTTGTTTAAAAAGCAGTTCTCCACTTTTCTTAAATGAACGGTCAATTGTAAAAAATCAATTATGTATCTTCATAAATTGTTTCAAAGAATCCATTATCTATAACGAATTTATTCATGTTTTCAAAACTGCCCAATTTACCTTTTATGTTGTCAATTTTTACATGTAAATTAGTAGTCAAAGACGGAACCACTTTTTAATCTGAAGCTATATTTTTTTGCACTTATTAATTTTATTAAATCATAAATAATCTCAAGACAATGAAGCTCTTTAAAAAATAAAAATTTAAAATGTTTAACTATGGATATTTTTTATTTTTAGAAACTCTGAAACAAAAAAAAGAAATATTTAAAACGCTTTTGGTTTCATCCCAATACGACCACTTTTCGCAGAGTTACAGCCCTTTGAAAAAGACTCAAAAGAACATTTATAGGTATAGGTACATAGTTACCATTATTATTTTTGGAAGTGTATTAATTTACTTGGGTTAGTAAATTTAATAATTTTTTTAGTTGAGCAATTTTTGAACTGTGAACTTTTTCCTAAAATTAATTGTCTGCATTAAAAATAAATTATAAATATCAGAGCAAATTCCCCGGGTTCCTAATGTCTAAATCTGTGCTCCCTTTTCTTTATTTTTTAAAATATCCTGAAAAGTAAACGTCCTAGAAGCAACAGATTAACCTTGTATAAATACGCAAAGAATAAAAACGCTATCTACCTAAATGCAAAAAGTTTCAATTCACCTGCAACCAAAAATAAAACAGAAAACAAACCGTCTATTATTGTGTCTAATTGTGAGCGCTGAATGCAAAAAACTCAATTTGCCTTTTCTAAACCTCAAACAATCACGATTCACGAAAAATTATTTTTTCTACCCAAAATACAAAAGGAAAAAAAACTTTCATTTATCTTGTGCGCAATCCGAGTCAATTCAAAATCAAATGCTTGTGCGCTGCCTGTGCGGCTTGCCAGCTTGCCACTCGTGCCTTGTTCCCGTTTTCTGTTATTTTTTTTTTTTGATATTCTATTCCATCTTTCTCTATCTCTATGCGTGATGCGAAAAAAGAGGTATCCTGAAGAGACGAGACGAGCTAAATTTATTTTCTTAACACAAAAATTCTTAACTAAGAGAGCCATATTTGTGCACCAATACATGTACACGTTTTTACATGAGATTTGAGTTTGCTTCTGAGGTAGACCTACCCTTAAGTGAAATCAAATGACCTTTGCAAGAAAACCGTTATGATATGGCTTTTTTTTATTCTGGAAACAAAAGATAAAATATTCTATTACAAAATAGTACTAGAATATTTTAAAAAGTTGCCTATATCTTTGTTTGTACTAAAATATGTCAATGGTAAGATTACACTGCTATTATTTTGACCGCAACTGTATATCAAAATATACTTTTAGCTTTCACTATATTAAAATATAGATTTAACAATTTCCATTACATAACAAGGTGCGAATAATATCAATCGGTTTATAAATCTCTGACAGTGGAAGTAAGATTAAGTACAGAAATCTAAAGAAAAAGTTAAGGGATTGGCTTAATTTTTATAAGGTGAACGCTCCATCTAGTGGCTTGGCAAACAAAATTTTTTTTGACATTTTCGCTGCATTACAAGCATATTATTGTAGTATGACTGCTTTCAAACGATGCGATATCACTCTGCAATTTGTAAGCATGTTTGCGAGAGACATATGGCGGGGTTAAGCCAGATATACATTAGGCGTGTTTTGTTGAGCTTCTTAAGAAATGTTACACATTAACCTTATTTTGCACATGTAAATACAACAACAACAAGTTAACAGCACATTCACTTTTCAGTAATTTTAATGTAACATTTCTTAATGTGTACATTAAGAAGCTCAACAAAACACGCTTAAAGTCTAAATTCTGGTTAAAGTTGCCTATACACACATCAAGCTTGAGTCTTCAATCTTTTATTTTTACATCGGAGGAGTGGCAAGAGGTTGCTCTTTGTGAGCTTTTTTGTGCAAAATTGTGTTTTTTTCGAATTTCTTTGATATTTTTGTAATTTTATACGAGTAATTTGTTTTATTTTGTCTGTTCATTTTATCATACAATTTTCGTTTGCTATTTTAATATTTTAATCAGTGCTTATGCTATGCTATGTTCTCATCTCTTCAACATACTATATGCAAATGAACCAATAAATGCATGATCAATCATCAATCTTGCATATACAAAATTTTTATGGTGTACGCTAGATTGAAGGAAAATCAAAAGATTTTGATTTTTTTTTTCAAGCCTACATAAACATCTACTTACACGTGCTTGTCATGCATTTGAACAATGTATGTTTGGCTTTACACGCAATTGCTGAGGTTGGGAAAAATGCGTAGTTATCGTCAATTCTTCTTTGTGGTTTTCTTTATTTATATTTGGGGTTCGCTCAGTGAAATTCGCTTAACTGAGTAGAGTAAGGATTGCTAAGAGATGACTCCTTTTCGCATGAAATTTTTTCTTAACTTATATTGAAAATCACTGTGTTTAAAAGCACTCATGCATTTGAAAGGAAGCCAAAAAGAGAAACAGAGATTGAAATCGGATTCGTGTAAAAACAGTCTATTTTCTATCAGATAACATCTCTGTTTGAATATAAGTGTAAAAATGCAATACTGTCTCAACAACATCCCTGTTTAAACATAAGTCAAACAAACTTTACGTTACGTAGCGGAGTTTAAATTTAATTTATGAAATAGTTAGGTTTGTTTCTTTACTTTGAAATTCTACCACTTCAAAATAAGTCTGATGAGTAAGTTCAATTCTAATGTGAACAGTGTCTTGAAATTAAATATTAAAAAGTCAATAATAAGTTTAAATGATGGCTACGTATTACGTATGCATGTGTATAACTGGCGCATTAGTCGCCTATACTTCTATCGATGCGATAGTTACAGGGCATGGTCAAAAAATACATAAATAAGTGTTTTGGGGGAAAGCGTTATGTACAGCTATATGGAGATTTTCTTGGATTTAAGTATAAATGAAAGGATAAATTGTGGGAAAAATATTGGATTGATTTGAATATATCTAAAGTCACAAACTAAAACGATTGCATTGTATGTTTGATAAATACGTTCGATAACAAAAATTCGAAACTCGGAGGAACGTTAATGTTTACAAATCTTAACCGTAAGTCCCGGCACTCACCCTTTTTTTTTAAATTCTAACAGAACTTCTCGAAACTCCGACTGTGACAACAATTTCATATTGGGATAGGTTAGTAGCCTTTAAAAGTTCAGCTACTTGCCCAACATTCTTTGGAGAGAGGTCAGAAGCTCTTCCCATCTTTAAACAATAAATAGGTTTTTTTTTGTTTTAAATTTAAATAAACATAAAGTATAAAATATTTAGCACTCATACTTACCATAAATTTGTAGAAATTGCGCTATAAAACAACTTAAAAATTAAATCAATCTATCAAATGTTCCTATAAACTTCCGCACAAAATGACCTCCATGAAAGAAATGTGGCGTGTTGCATTTGGTGTAGGCTTTAAAATGGAAATTATTTTACAATTAAAAAACAGTTTTAACAATAAAGAGTAGTAACACTTTCAACTATAAAGTAAACTTGTAGAAAATTATCGAGCTACGTTTCCGTTTAATTATTTTTTCGCTCGGGCCTAATAATATCTATGGCAAGGTACTGATGTTGCAAATATTTTATTAATGAATTTTCATAGAAATATAGTAAAAATTCATTTGGAAAGTATTTTGATGTCATCTACAAAAGGACCTAGTCATGAACAATGTTTAAATTTGAACCATCTCCTTTATACCCCTTGGCATAATGGTTAGTGCGTTGGACTGCCATGCGGAAGGTCTCGAGTTCGATTTTCATCCTCTTGCGAGGAATTGACAAATTCTCCAAGAGTATCTCTTGTCATGGAAAGTGCTGCTCATAAGCCGTTCAGAATCGGCATAAAATTGTAGTTCCCCTCTGTTCCTGGTAACACGATAGCGTTTGGACGATAGCTAAATAGGTATCGTCTTGCATTAATTTTGAATTTTGTAGGTGACTGTAGTTGAGTGATTGAGTTTCCACTGTAAATTGACATTTTTTTGTATTGTTTTCTATTGAATTGACAGATTGACTACAGTTTGAGAGTTTCTGAAATGCATACAAATCTCTAAAACTGTGATCGATAGACGAGACGAAAGTAGTCGAGTTACGTGAAGCAAATCATGGACGATATCATCGACGATTATCGTTTAGAAAATTACGGAATGACCCCCTGTGACTCTCGAGATTTTAAATATAAAAAATTCAAACAACCAACTTTTAGTTTTAAAATCGGAACGCAGG
Organism: Chrysotoxum bicinctum; assembly: GCA_911387755.1. NCBI lineage: Eukaryota > Metazoa > Arthropoda > Insecta > Diptera > Syrphidae > Chrysotoxum > Chrysotoxum bicinctum. The sequence goes on from OU426988.1 coordinate 229,014,595, forward strand.
CTCTAAAAAACAAGCAACCAAGTCAAAGAGCAGGGAATGTGGGATATGCGTGAATTCGTAAGTATACCCGTAGATGGAAGAAAACATACCTGAGAACTGGACTATCAGCTCCAAACTGTACTATTAAATATTTTGTAAGCGTTTTGCAGTAGATATCAATTTGGCATTTGGCAACAGGCTAGCAAAGACCAACAACAACAAGTCCTTAAAAAAAAACTAATGAAAACTATGAAAGCATTTAACTTCAGGAACTCTATTTGATGATGGTCGAACTCCGGGTCCTGGGAAAACTGATTCATTTATGTCTCGTGATATTAGAAAATACCACCTCAGAACTATTCTAAACATACTCAAAATTTTGGCGAAGATGTCTGAACCTCAAAGACATAGCAGATCCAAGATCGATTGGTCTAGCTGAGGAAGGAAAATTGACAGTTCTTAGACTAAGGTGATTTCCGGGTTAAGTAAGTTTATGTGACAGAAAGATCTGTCTCTCAAATAAAATTGAATTGAGGCCACTCGACAGTTCCAGAAGGGGGCATACATTTAAAGTTCAATGAAATCACACATTATATGGCAGTTTATTCGACTTAAATGGTGTAGCTTCACAATCAGAAACTGGGCTTAATATATTGATCTACTTTCAGATTACATAACTTACAACCTGTTTTATCTTAATCAGGGAACAATATCATTATCATTTGATTCGAGCAATACCAACATTAAAAGCTCACAATAATAAGCAATTAAAATACTACAAATACCAATTGTTCCGTTTATCGCATTTGTTTCACATCTTGTTACATAGTATTTGTTTGGATTTCCAGTTCCTTGTCATCGAAATAATTACCACGAAGTAAATTAAAACATATTTCTCCACGAAAGCCGACAACAGCTCCAAAGCCAAGGATCACCGCAATAGCACAGCACGCAAATTGTTATATAAATGAACAATCCACTGCAAGACCACAAGGTTCTCTATAGCCCGTATCTTCTGTTCTGGCATGGACTTCTTATCCCACATTCAATGCCAATCCCCATCAACCACACGTAGTTCGTGCGCTTCTTACCCTTATCATGCAATAAGATTAAGCGATGTTGATTCTTCTTCCGATCCTATCGCGGTGTTGCGGTTGCCTGCCGAAAAAAATAAATATACCTACACCCAGTAGTCGATTCTTAAACTGCGATTATTACCACGCCGGCCCAGGCCACGTCGAGCCAATCCTAGTCGAGAGTCGACCATAATATGCCATTTGGGAATCTTGAAGACGCATTTCCTAAGAATCGTGGATATTTATGCCCCACGATGGAACCACGAGAAGAAAAAGCCAGAAGCCAGGAAACCCAAATCGCACTATCTATGACCACACACTATCGTCCAAAGAATATGTGAAGATCAGTACGGGCGGAATTTACGATCTATCTGGAATCTAATTCGGGATTCTTCTTCGTTTTTTTTTTGTGCTACCTTTGCCAAATCCCGAATCCCGGTCCTGACCATTTTCCACAAGGGGTACTGAAAAAAAAAAAACAGATTATTGAAATTAATTCTTCGCTAAGTATGTGAATTAGACTGTGGGCGGAGAGCCTCCGGTATCGTGCCCGTGCCTGTGCCGGTATCGTGGATCGGTTTGTTTATTGTATTGGCATGGAGGTACTTTATCGCTACGAAGGGTCAAAATGAATAATTCCAAGATAGGAGGTGATTTTATAATTAAATCCAATAAATATCCTACAGCGTACTTCTAAACTCTAGGAATAGCTTTGGGCTGAGAAGACACTATCGTGTTACTGAGATATATGTTGGAGGAAGTTTTGAGCGAAGCGCCATGACTTCTGTGTGTTTTAAGTGAGAGGCGTGAATTCCGCACGCTCGTTTTTGTAACGTTATATGCTTGCGATATGTTGTATTATGGGTCCTGGCAGAGTTGTGCGATGGAATTAATCTGAGATAAAATTCTTCATGCGTATCCTCTTGCATCCTCAGCACATCCGACGGATACCATGGCTTCTTTGCCACAAGAGTGTGTGCCTTATCTGATTGGGATTTCTGTCATTTGTAAGGTTTTATGTCGGTTGGCATGTTTTCGAGGCATTTGTGGAAGTCAAACTTCGAATAGCGCACGCGGATAAATGTTGAACATTTATTTCATGCGATATGGCTTTACGGTAAAATGTCCATAAATAATTAATTAACTATTTGTGTATGTTTCTATTGGAAACACTCAAATTAAAGAAGCTTGTGGTACTTGCTATCTGATAACGGAGTGTGCGATGGAAATAAGTGTAAGACTTGTTACTATTGAGGATTTACTTTTTCAGGAAGAATAGTTTAAGACTGGGTTAACACCTACTTAGCTTCATTTAAATAAGTTTTAGAGATCTAAGTAGATGGATAAGATCTGGGATGCAGGTCTTAGTCATCATGGACATCGATAAGGAATAAATGCGTGCAGGATTATGCGTTAATCCTTCTTAAAAGTCTGGCGAAAGTTGACTATCTGATTTAACTGATCCGATATTAGACTATAGGTTAAAATCATTTTTTATCTCATCCTCTCATTTTACATCTGATCTTACCTTATTACTAAACAAGACCATATAATAAAAGGCATGATTAGGCTCGTGCATTCTTGTTGTCTTTACTTAGCGTCGTAAGTTTAAAGAGATCAACTAACGGCCATCGATCGGTGCATATAGCATCAAGACTCAAGATTGTATGAACTTACTTAAGTTCTAAGTTCTAACACATGATATAGCACTGTGTTTTTTTTTTTACTAGATGGCCTTGTGGAGACTTATTGCCATTAGGTCTTAACAACACGATCCTCTAGGCATTGGAACTCACCTTTGAAGAACTCGATAGACGAAGAATTGGTCCTTGAGGTCAAGATGCCATGTGTACAAATATTTGCAATTTTAGTAATCCGTACCTCATATTACCATAGAAGTCGCAGAGGGCGAATATGTTGACAATGAATGCAAACTAACGTAAAAATTAAAAAACAAATTAAAATGAGAATAGGAAGAGAGATGGATTTCTATTTTCTTAAATTTTAGGAGCACTTTAGGGATTATGAATACCTTTATAAGGTTTGAACATAGTGCCTGCCTTTTAAAAGGTTGGAAAGGATTTAAGAGGAGATACCGAGGCACAATGGTTCTGAATAACACAATGGAGGAAAATATTGAGCCAGGTTAAGTACTCAACATTCGTGTAGTGCGGCTTAAGTAAGAATCTCTAAACTTTACTGCATGTCCAAACTGGCTATTTCTCTATAACAGTAATAATTAAAACCTATGATTGCAATACTGAGGACAGAGGGTATATATGACAATTGGTCATGATTACATTCTACAGTGATGCGAAGTGTACTTCCGTGAATTTCTAAATGAATAAATTACTAAAGAATTCAAGGCTTCATTAATGCAAGAAGAAGTCGTAAGGATGCAACTATACAGAGAAGGCTATAAGTCTACCAAAACACAGAAAAACTAAGGTAATGACTGCCAAGTTGATTAAAAATTGATAACAAAACTAATTATCCAAGAGCAACTTATCTCAAGACAAGTTATCCTAGGAAAACGTATCCCAAGTCAAGTCATTCTATAACAAATCAATCCAAAACTTTAGAGTTTCAAGCTCCTGGTGACCGTATCATCATGTTAAGGATTTGGAAGCTAACCTTAATCTTATCTTTAACTCCAAAATATGTATCTGTTGCTGAGGAAATTGAGAAAGACATTTTTTTTTCAAATTTTCGAGCTCTGTTTGGATTTACACCGAGATGCATGCTACTTTTCAAATAAACTGAACAAATTTATTTCTCAAATAACTAAACAATAGATCATAAACTTACCAAAGCTCTCAAATTTATAAGTGACAATAGGGTCAAAAATAAAACAACTTAACAAAAGCAATCCATTCATTTTTGTATTCCAAGCAAATAGGTCAAAAGGAGTCTTATAACTACTTCAAAGTGAAGAAAGTTTTGGAATGAGTTCATCTGGGATAAGTTGTTGCTCTGAAATGATTTGAGGAAATGATGTTGATTCGGAAGAGTTGCCCTGAGGTAAGTTTTTCTAGAGTTCAAAGACTTTTAACTGGCAACACTATTTTCTGTGACAGCTGATTGAGGTTAGTTTGGTTTGGCAATTTATCATGAATAGACTCAAGCTCCTGAAGCAACGTTTACAAATTATTCAAATTTATTTTGAAAAGCATGGATCGTTTTGACTTGTTTTGGGATGATCTGTGATAGAATGAGCTGGAAGCGTGTGAGCTACGCTTACACCCTTTACAGCAAGTAATTTACAAAACTATAGTGGATGGATAGGTAAACCCATCATCGAAAATATGACACTGTGATCTGATCCTAAGCAAATACAAATTTTTTTAGATCAGACGAGGGAAAAATGTCTTGAATTAAAAATCCGTTAAGGTCGTCTACGACAGCATAGATGACAAGATAGAACTACATAAAAAGTTATAACAGATTTTTGAACCATAACAAATGTAACAAGCCAGGTTAAAAAAGGCGGATTGATATCGACATAAATTAACTTCATCAATGGATTCCGATAACAATATGGACTGGATTTGTACTCGTACTCTGTGACATCAACAAGAGGGACTTTCGACTACATAAATATTTGAACGAATTTTATATAGACCATTCATCCATATCAAGCAGACTTCAATTCACTGAGTCCCCACAACATTTTTATTAATGGTGAAATCGTCTGGAAGAAGATGAAGAGAATTGGAGAAACGATCAAAGAAGTCCATATTGTATTTTAGTTCTACCTTCCTTTAACTGTTCTGCTAATTGCAGTAAGCGATGTCAAAAAATAAGGGAGCGGTTGTTCAAATTAAGTCATTTTAATTCCAAGACATCAAGGGTGTCTTTTTCAACACCTCTCATGAGGCCGTACGCAACCAGATGGTTAAGTGAAATGCTAGGCCCAAGGACAGGCAGAAGCAAACGCAGAACAAAATATTCAGAAAATCATCACAACAAGAGGTTGTGATGGAGTCTGGTTGTGGACGAATTGCTAGAAAGTCTTACTTCTCAATGTAAAAGATGCAATGGTTTCGCTAATAAAATCACTATAGCAGCCTAAGGGAAGTTTGAAGGAACTCTCTGTGATAATCCAAAGAAGCCTAACAATAACTAGTAAATGCGGTCTTTCGGAAGGAAATTGCGTCTTTCAACGCTACAACCATACCGAAAAACTACTTCTGCAACACATGAAAACTTTAAGATGAACTGGCGAAGTAATCTAGGAATAAACACGTCCAAATAATTGATGGAAAAACCCAAAAGCAAGAGACTTGCAGGCATATCATAGGGTTACAAACTAAACATCCTAAGATGGCTGGTATACTATGATATGTTGGTAAGACCCATCGTTACCTTTGGTTACGTGGGACAAAAAAAAAACGAAATAGCAACAACTAGAAAATCACTTGAAATAGTTCAAAGGACCGCAGAAATTTTTGGGCCCAGAATCAAAATGAGCCATAGGAAAATGTGTCGAACGAAATCTCGAAAGAAATTACCGAAACTAAAACAAAATGCTATCATTTTGGGGAGCTACTCGTAAGCAACACTCAAAGTATTAAACTCATATGCCATTAGTTCTAAACTCGTATGGGAGTGTTTTGGCAGGCTAAACGAGCATAATTATGTCACACTTCATTGGTTACCGGCACACGTAGCTGTCATTCGTAATAAAGAGCCAGACTCATTAGCTAAGACTGGAGCAACGATACCAATAATGGCTTTATTCACTGGTAACTGCAAACTGAGAGGACACTCCTCCTCAGTATATTCTTGGCTTGATGAACAGTACCACATGCTGATTTTGTGATGCTCACAATCAACCACCTGACCATATATTCGGTATAGATACACAAGTAGCACAGAATTACTTAACGAAGTCTTTAAGAATTCTAAATCGGTATCTGACATCTTCTATAAGACGGATTTAAGTTCCTATTAAGTAGAGAAAAGGCGCAAGAGGGCGGTCCGATAGAAGGAAATAAGAAGATAAATTGAGTCTTAAAATGATCTTAAATCGGGATATCATTCTTCTTAAATACTTCATTACTCCTTCTTAAATAGTTCCTTACATCTTCTTAAATACTTCTTAACTCCTTCTTAAAGAGTCTTAAAAAAATTATTAGAAACAATAAAAATAATTTTTTTTATTATCTGTTTGTTTTTTTTATTATTGTTTATTATATTCTAGTCTTTATGTGAATTTTTGCTGGAATGAAAGAATTTTAAAAGTTAGTTTTTTTAATTTACCTCTGTGCTTCCACTGAGATTCGAACCCGAGTCCTCTCGCTTGTCGTTCTTGTGCTCTACCTATTGTGCCACTGTGACACTTCAAATATCTTGTCTCAAAGTGCTACTCAAATAACTCTCTCGTGTTTTTAATATTATACTCTTTAAGAAGACTTAAATACGTATTAAAGAATCGGAAAAATACCGATTTAATACCAAAATAAAAAAGGAATGTTTTTAGAAGGATTAAAGAAGGAATTAAGTAACAAAAAAAACGATTTAAGAAATGCGAATTTAAGAAGTATTTAAGAATGCTTTAAGTAGAGTAAACACACCAAGTTAAGTTCTTTAAAACAATACCTTATAAAGATCATATTAAGATGGAATTAAGTAGGCACAAATTGACATACCTAATAAAGAAGGAATAAAGTATGAATTAAGAAATGTGATACCGAAATTATACCATTTTGTGCTACTTGTGTATGATGCACTCGTACATCAAAGATATAATATCTGCACGAGTGAACTTCAATTTCTGAAAATGCTCCACAAACTTAAGTTTATCAAGCAACCAAGTCTGTAGGAAGAAATGAAGTATTAGCAGGTCACCTCTAGATGGGAGCAAAGTAGACCTTAAAGTCGCAGTACACTTAAAACCCAAACTATTTATTCATTCGTAATTCCAAAACAGAACTATAACGATACAAGAGTATTGTCTTACTAATAAATTGCACATAAATCAGAATTGTGCTCACTAGAAAACTCTTTAAAAAAAATGTTTCTTATGCGAATAAGGGAGATTATTAAAAGATTGTTGTTTGAGGCCCCTTTTGCGATCCAATTCTTAAATATTGAAAAAAAAATCAATCTGGAAGAATGCAATTAATAAGGGAGATTATTAAAAGATTGTTGTTTGAGGCCCCTTTTACGATCCAATTCTTAAATATTGAAAAAAAAATCAATCTGGAAGAATACAATTAACTAGTTACCTGAGTCAAATAAGTGAAGGCAAGTGGAGTATAGTATTGTGTCCAATGAAGACAAAAAACTCCGCGCAGAGAACTTTATCACCTATGAATCTATTACTCCGTTTTCACCAAGATTTAATCCTGGATTTAAGTGGATCCATCATAAATCTTCTTCAAATCTCAAAGATTCAAAAATTTATTTCGTTAATCTAGTAGATAAGAAATTAATCGTTTTAAATCTCCATTGAATCTATTGTTTTTAATTTGAACTGACATATATCCATATCGTGCTAAGGTATCTTGATGATTGTTCATCGTTTGGCATAAAAAAAAAACTTTCTTTTACTACGTTTTTACCAAAAGATAATCCGGCATAGGGGTTTACCTTTGACATAACCTATAAAAATAACAATGGAAGTGAGAGAAAGAAAGTTTTATTTGTGCTAAACGATGAAAACTCATCGAGATACCTTAGCACGATACGGATATGGCCGAATTATAGAAAATTGTTACAATGAAGATTTAACAAGATTAAATTCTAATATACTAGATTAGCAAAATAAATGTGTAATCTTCGAGATTTAAAGAAGATTTAAGATAAATCTACCTAAATCAAAGATTATCTGTTGGTGAAAACTTAGTATTTCTCTCACTTTCACTTTAAAAGAAAAAACATCCAACACTATTAACATTTTGATAGGTGCCGTCAAAGCTAATCTTCTTATTAATCTTTTTAGAGCGGTGGAAAACCGGAAGCACCACATAAATCTCTTGCCTTAAATCTCGGATCATATTTTGGTAAAAACGTATTATAAATAATAAAAAGGTATTAAGAAAATGAAATAAACCTAACTTCAACCGAACCGGTACGGTACGGGAATATACAGAAAGGGATTTTGATTCTGAAAAAAACCCGAAGGCATGAAACAAGAATTTTCCAAACGAAAGCAATTTCTACTAAAAAAATATTCAAAAATCTGAAAACTGCAACTTATTTAATCCTAGCAGTTGAAGTTCTTTTAAGTTTTTAGTTGCACTGCCTAATTCTCAATATTATAGGGTTATCAATAAAATGAACTAAACTCGCCTAATTAATTCACGGCGCTTGTGATACTTTTCTGCGACCCAAAATAGCATTCAAGAACCCGCATCTCCTTATCACTAGTGCGCAAAACTAAATACATATCTTTTTTCCATGCACTATCAATATTCAGTTCCTGGAACTAATGAAGAGACCTCAATCGAAAGCATTGCGTTTGGCCATGTTCCGTGTTTGTTCTCCTGGTTTGGTATCCCATCGTGGAGCTCTATCTAAATTAATATTTCTTAACACCTAGCATGCTGGCTGATTGAATCTCGGAGCAGAGAGTACTCTTTGGTTGGTGGTGTCTGCCAGGCTGGTGAGTTTTGAATTAAGGTAGGCGCCCGGCTTTGCCTCGCCCTGTCTTACGCTACCCAATCATGTGTAAAAGTTTTTTGCTAGTTGCACTGATACACTTAATTGGATATTTATCAAACCAGCAATATCTAGCTTGGAATCTCTGTGCGCAAAGCGTTTTTGTTTGGCGTGGTTACGGTGTGTAAAATTTATTGCTCCTGCCATGTCTGGATGTGCGCGAAGGTGGCAATGAAGAATGCATGCAGGTGCCGGTTATTCGCTTTCGCAACAACAAACTATCCAATTTGGAGCAAAAAACTAATTGAAAACAATGTTTGAATAAGGGATTAGCTTGCGCATAGTCATAAATCTTGGCTTCCAATCGTTTTGTTCTTTTTTTGGATGTTTCTATATAGTTCCCGAGTCCGCAGATCCTTATAACATTCCGTATCAAAGGCGGCTCGTAAACCAATGACCACTCCAAATCGAAGCTACCGATAAGGAGCCGAAGATGACGTGCATGTCATGCAGAACAATTTTATTGAAAGAACTCTGCCGCTGCCACCATGTATCCGCCATTGGATGTCCTTTGGTTTGGTGGTGAATGTATGGTGGCCCAAAGTCCTGTCCTGTCCTCTCTATTATGACACATAAGTCATAATCTCTGTAGGCGGTAATAAAATACTCCTTTTCATTTGAGACAACTCAATGGATATTATTTTATGATGCACCTAATGTGGGTTGTCATATTATGGCTACTTGCTTCTTGTCGTCGGCGGTCTCAAATGCGCGGCTGATATGTGTAAAGAGCATGCGTGTAGCGTGTCGGCTAACCTCATGCATGGCGATCGGTTCTCTTTTAAGTGCATGCCGGACAGGAAAAGAAGATCAGAAACCAATTTATTATCGATGCAAGGAAAGAGAAATTCTTAGGAAAGTGGTTTGTATGTGGGTGCCATTGAATAAGTAGATGATCTAGGTCAAGAGTGGGTGGAAATCGAGCTTTACATGCTAATTTAACAGACGCTCCCCGCGAGTTTCAGAAAGCATTCCATACCTAATAACTACAACTTATGTGAATATTTATTATTATTACTGTTGAATCGCTTATATGCATTTCAAACTCAGATTTGCAATATTTGTGGGAATTTTAAATTGGAGATAAAAAGAAATTGATAGTAGCGACTTGGACTAATGGATGAGAGAATATCTTACGAGTATTCATTTGGATTAAGGAATTTCAACAAAAAGATAGGTGTGATGATGAGTTTTCGTTGTTCTACAATACTGGACAGGCTTTGCAGTTTTAATTGGAAAATATTGAATACTTAAGGGGTTTCTTTAAGGTTTTATTGAAACAACTTATGTAAAAAACAATTATTGTAAACACATTTCAATGGGAGTTGAAACTGTTTTGCACTCGTTCATACCAAATTTCCGCACGACGACGTTTTTCAAATATTGTGCTTGACTCAATTTAAAGATTTCATTTTTTTGATCATATTCAATGTGCATTACAGGAACAATGATACTGGCTTTCACATTAGCTGTGTTTTATTTTCCCCCAGATCTGATCCAGATTGGATCTTCATTCAAAACTACATGTATAACAAAAACAACACAAGGCCCAGTTTTGTTTGTATTTGTTGTTTTACATGTTATTTCGAAAACAAAATCCAATCCGGATCAGATCTAGGGGAAAATAAAACACAGCTATTATAAACGAAAAAAACAAATTTTTATTACTCGTACATACTCTCTGTAAAAATCATAATGGTTTGCATATTTGCCACATTAACGCACAGAGCCTTGTAAACAAATTCGATGAGTTCAAAATTATATTTGAAGATAGCTTAGTCGATATTATTTGCGTGTCTGAGACCTGGTTCTGTCTGTCTTTGAGCAGTAATCTTTTTTTTACTAAATGGATTTAAAAAACCATACAGAGCTGATCGAACTCACTCTAGTGGAGGTGGCGTTGCAATATTTGTTAAAAATTATATCGCGTCTAGTCATGTATTATAATAATACTGTAATATTTTACTAAGGTTCGTTAAATAAAACTTATTACTCCTTTTAGAATTTCTTCTTTATTTACACTTTTCAAATCAAAACAATAAATCTCAATTTATAATCCACTCTAATACTTTTATTCAAACTTAAATCACACTTCTTTAATTACACTTTCCACAATCCAATAGTTCAGCTTTGCACACTTTCATAATCGAAAATAAACTGTGTCTCGCTTACCGTGAACACTCCCTTATATACTTAAATTAGTTGTTCTCGAAAGTTCTTGTCTTGGAATGTTCTAGATGGTTGGAATAAGGGGAAATACATTTGACATTGGAAGAGAGCTTTTTTGTTTCTTCCATAAATTATTTATGCAATTTTCCAACAGATGGCGCTGTAGTAGTATAAAGGTCTGTTCACAACAATACGTTCAACTCACATCTTTCCTCCAAGTTTTTTGGAAAGAAGTCAAGAAAATTGGCTTAGAGGAGATTCTTCTGTTTCCAATGACATATTAATTTAGAGAAATTAAATCGAATGTTCTCTACTCCCCCAACACAATTCACTACTGGGCGATCTGGTATTTCAGAGAACGAAAGAATCGATGATTTTTTTGTATGTGCAGTAGATGAATATCAAGTAGGTAAAGCAATATTTTCTATTTAATCCAAATCGATTGGACTTGACAACATTCATCCAGATTTTTTAAAAATTCTTCTTTCTTTCATACTTCCACACATAACCCACATTTTTAACACCATCATAATGACCTCAACCTATCCCACTTCTAGGAAAAAATCCAAGGTTATCCCCATCCCTAAACGAGGAAATAAAATAGAATACAGACCCATAGCTATCCTGTTTTTTATCCAAGGCTTTTGAATCCATATTAAGTAACCAGATAAAAAAATATATTAAAGACATACGTCTTCTTAACCCACTCCAATCGGGATTAGATCTGCATACAGCTGCATCTCAGCCCTTTTAAAAGTCTCGGAAGATATAAGACAGGGTTTAGAGTGTAATTATAAAACTGTGGTAACCTTACTTGACTTTTCCAAAGTATTTGATTGCGTTAACTCTAATCTCCTCTGTGATAAACTGACTACTTATTTCAATGTTCCATAACCGGTAGTTCAGCGGATTAAAATCGGGGCTGCCCGAGGGCCAATCTTCTGCGGCAATAAACTCTGGTAAATTGTCCTTAAGCCATAGTTGTGTTGTTTTTGCTTTGTGGGCCGGCGCAGAATCTTGCTAAAATATCCAGTGCTTGCCAGCCAGGCAGAGTATTGCCGAACTGTATATCAGCACAGATCTCCTTAGTCTGTGCTCAGCCAATTTCTGCTCACCGAATTTGAAAGTATTGTAGAGCAAACTGTATGCTACCACAGAGCGCTCTGTGGTCACATGCAGTTTGCTTGTAAAATATTAAAAAAGCTGAAGCAAACTATATACAGAGCCATCGTTCACGTTGGTGTGGTTATTGTGTGTGGTGTGTGGTGCCGTGACATAAGGCCAAATGACAAAAGGCCGAATTTGTTTGTGACTTAAGGCCAAACATAAAATGTTTTGTCTTGAGCAACAGTGGCTTGGGTGGTCCGCTTCGCGGGTTTTCAGGATTTTAACTCCCTTTTCGGGGCTCACACCCGCTCACGCAACTCCGTTGCTCCGCTTAGGGTATGTTCACTCGCCATATCTTTTGGCATATTTTCTTTTTGTTATTGGTTGTTTTGATTTGCGCTTCCATTGTTTCTGCTTGTCCTAACACTACCAGACCTACCTTAATTATAAATACTAGTACCTTACCCGCTCAAAGTAAAAAAAAGCAATAATTGTTGAGGATGCGATGTTGTTTTTGTTGCAATTTTAACTCCTTTTTTTAAATGAAGGTAGCCCACCAACTAATAGCCTAATTAGTGGTTTGATTATAGTTCACATCACAGTTAAGATTTTTTTTATGTAAGCTCATAATTTTTTCAGGTATGCAAATGTTTTCTTCTTTCATACATGTTAAAATAACATAGAGTACCAAATTGGCTTTGAGTGTACATTAAGCTTTACCACTCTGCCAAATTTCATCATTCTACGGCAATCGGAAGTGCTCCATATAAATTAAACATTTTCTCAGAAAGTGGGCGGATATCACGCCCCCTGAATAAAAACCTAAATTTTTATTGTTGGTTCTTTATATGTAAACGAAACACTCTTCTTCGCTTCAGAAAAGTATCTGATTAGTTTTTATTTTAACAAATCTATTTATAACAAACTATGTACATATGTATTATCTTACAGTAAATAACCTTATCTTATGGAAACGTTATCGCTTCGTCCCAACAAAAGGTCGGTGGTGTTATGTTTTATGACTATGAGTATTTTATCTGTGCGTGTCTTCAGCTATGCGCTATCATAAGATTGTTTTTCTTAGAATAGTGGACTGTATATTTTATCTTATCTTGTGGTAGCGCGCAGCTGCGCACATCTATATAATCCCTGTTCATTTATGAACATTCTGCGGGCGGCCAGAAAGGTTTATTTTTATAACATTTTTTGACTGACATTTGTAGCGAATATAAAAGATTAGTAAACATGCTATTAAAATTAAAGTTAATGATAAGGACAAGTGACCACTATTTTTATGAAATTCAAGCCCCTTCAATTGTAGGTCATCTTTGGTGATTCTTTATATTTGCTGTTGAAGTGCTTTCATATCCTTGTTGCTGTTTATTCGTTTGATGTCTAAACGTGGTATTTTTCTTCTGGTATGTAATGGATTGTTGCAATAATCGGCTCGATTTCTTCGATCCCAGAATCTTCCTTGCTTTGTAATGGCTGAAATGACTTTTTTGGGTTTTTGCTTATCTATCAAACCAGACAAAATCCATCCAAATTTAGTCGACTGTCCAACGATGCCCTTAACTTTTTTGACGCCACTTTCAAGTATCCTACTGAAGACGTCTGCTCCTATCACCATGTCAATTCTGTCAGATTTGTTGAACATCGGATCAGCCAAAAGATAATTATTCCATTTTCTTATATCATATTTAAATGATCTATCAGGCTGCGCACTGGTCAAAGATGGGAAAACAACGGCTTCTACGTTTTCTTCATGGTTGCTTAAGAATCTTGGCTTAATTTTTACATTTACTTTGTACTTCGATTCTCCGACTATTGCCTCGCTTAAACCATGAATCCTCACTTTATTTTTGACACGTGGAATGCCTAACATCTGCACAGCTTCTTCTGATATTGACGTTATTTGTGAGCCTTGATCGATGAGTGCTTTTATTAGGACGTACTCTCCATTTGATGCCTGGGCTTTAATTTGTGCTGTCGTAAGAATAACTGTTGCTTGTGCTTTGGTCGTCAAAGATGTCTTCTCTTCACTTAATTCACCAAGATGAAGCAGTTCATGATGACCTTTTTTGCATTTTTTGCATTTTACAGCTCGGTTTTGACAAACATCTCCCCATTTATGGTTGAGACATTTGTAGCAAATCTTCTGATCCCTCGCAAAGCTTCTTCGGTTTTCAGCACTGATTCCCATGAATTTTCGGCACTCAGTAGTTGTGTGATTATTTAACTTGCAATAATTACACACTTGCTTGATTTTCACCCTATCGCTAGTCGTTGCTGTATGCAGAACCTTATATATTGGCTGTTTGCGATTTTTAAATAAGGGTTCTTTTTCTTCAACCGCCTTCAGAGTCTGGTACAGCTGATCCAAGAATTCCATTATGTCCTTTAGCGTCTGAATTTCCTTGGATTTCCTTATGGTCTGTTCATATAACTTCAGACCTTCTTTGTCCAATTTTCGAACAATTATTCGGGCAATAAACGGGTCTGTCTCATTAATTTTTATATTTAAGGAACTGATGGCGTTCAAGCACTCATTTGTTGTGTCGAGAAGCTCCCTTACACTTTCTGCATTTTGGCTATTTATAATTGGTTGATCCAGGAGTCTGTCCCATTGAGTTGTGAAGAGAATACGCTTGTTGTCGTATCTCTGTTTAAGCAGAAACCATGCTGATTCATAGTTTTCACTAGAAACTTGCAAGTGCTGAATCAAACGTGCGGCTTCGCCTTTTAAACATAGGCGTAATCGTAGCATCTTTTCCGCCTTCGAAATTTGAGTGTTGTTGTGCACCATATCCTGGAAAATGTTGTGGAATGATGCCCATTCTCTCACTTCCCCATAGAAAGCAGGAATTTTCAGCTTTTCTAGTTCCAAATTCACACGGCATTCATTCTTGGGTTCCTCATTTTTCAAATTATTTCTTAACTTGGGAAGCTCTTCGAAATATTCTTCCCTTACTTCTTCATATAATTGTTCAACTTCTTCGTCGTTATAGTCCGACAGTTGATTGGTGTATAGACTTTTTATTTCATCGAATAAAGTTTCTAAATACTTTATTTGATCTACATTTACTTTGCTTGTAACGCAAAGATCATCAATTTCTCTTCGAAGGATGTCTACTTTCCTTTTAAATTTAGTGATGTTGTGATCCAGCGTTGTACAGATCTTTTCTTTTAAAAGAAGTTCTTGTCCAACAAGGTTATTCTTCGGGTCGTCTTTTAGATTTGAAGTTTCTCCAGAAAGACTTTTTCCTCTATTGATACCCATGTTGATTTCAATTTCGAACAACTTTTTACACTGCTTTGTTGGAGGTGTTTTTGGTTTGGTCGCCAGGTTGACCTAGCTGTGCCTCGACTCACAACTTGTTGATCTCCAAGAAATTTTCTTAGTTTTCCCCGAAAAGTATTTTTTCGGTGATTAAAAAAAAAAATTTTATTTAAAAAATCTTTTTTTTTTTTTTTTTTTTTAAAACGTTGTTTAGCCACGTTTTACGCTTGCCAGTATTTTAGCTCTGACTACGCTTTTTAATTAGAGTTCTTTTTTTTTTTTTCTAAGTCTCTTACCACTGGTGGGGGAAAACTTAAAAAATCAATTTTTGTAGAACCAAATTTAAATTTTTGCTTAGATTGTTTTCCAAGTCTTTTCTTTTTTTTTTTTTTTTTGGTTGAGCTCAATATCGCGGCTCGATGAACCAAAAATAAACGAAACACTCTTCTTCGCTTCAGAAAAGTATCTGATTAGTTTTTATTTTAACAAATCTATTTATAACAAACTATGTACATATGTATTATCTTACAGTAAATAACCTTATCTTATGGAAACGTTATCGCTTCGTCCCAACAAAAGGTCGGTGGTGTTATGTTTTATGACTATGAGTATTTTATCTGTGCGTGTCTTCAGCTATGCGCTATCATAAGATTGTTTTTCTTAGAATAGTGGACTGTATATTTTATCTTATCTTGTGGTAGCGCGCAGCTGCGCACATCTATATAATCCCTGTTCATTTATGAACAATATGCGATTTGAGCCCTACCGTTCTACCAAATTTCATTGTTCTACTGCAATCGGAAGTGTGCCATATATAATTTACATCAATTATGAGTAAGTGGGCGGATACCACGCCCCTGAATGGAAAACCTCAAATTTTATATTTTTTTCTTTGTATGCAATTTAAGCCCTGCTCCATTCAACCAACACCAATTCGGAGAAAGTGGGCGGATACCACGCCCCCTGAATGGAAAACTTCAAATTTTCGATTTTTTCCTTTGTTTGCATGACAAGACCTACCGTTGTTCAAAATTACAATACTCTACGATGTCGGGAAGTGCTTCATAATTTTGATGATCTATCAGTCAGTCAGTCAGTCAGTTACGGTTTTTGTGATTTTTGAGGCCTTATACAACAGGAACCGCTTATGCTAGAAAATAGAAATTCGGTGAAGCGCCTCACAGTGGGGAAACGGCGGAAGAAACCCATATTTCGGAAGTAGGATTTATTTTGATATTGCACGTGTTTCTAACAGTAAATTAGTTGAGGAATCAGGAAATGAAAACAGTTTTTCAAAAAAAAATTTGTGAGCCTGGAGATTTTTGTTTAAAGTTGAAAAATAGTGAAAACTGATAAAAATACGTGTAGTTTTAAAATGATCCATTTACTCTAAAATTTCAAGGTTTGAAACCATTTTTTTTGTAAATAGGCTTAAAATAAATAGACAAACAATATGGTACATTAGTTTAGTGTTGAATCTCAGCAATAGTTTTCAAAAAAAATCTCATCCGAAGACGTCCGTACTTGGTTTTTAAAGCAATTTTAACCTGAAAAAGTCATCCAAAAAAGCAAAACAAAATAAGGCAAAAAAAAATGAGCAGCTCTTTTCGCCAGACAAATCTTTCTAAATGTATTTTGGTATACTGAATCTGAGCGTGAAGTCCGTTTTGCGAAACAATCCAAAATTGCTGATTAAATTGCAAAAAAAACAATTAAAAAAACGCACAATTTTAAAGCTTTTCGCATGTTAGTCAAACATTTTGGGGTGTTTGTGCAAAATGGATTTCACATTCAGATTCAGCATACCAAAATACATTTAGAAAGATCAGATCGATCAAAGGAACTACATATTATTTTCTCTTTTTATGTCGCTGTTGGCATCAGGACTTTGTATTTGAAACCTGCATTGCACATTTACCTATTGAAATAAATGTTTTTTTTTTTCAATTATCCACTTTTATGACATTATTTACAACTTTCAGAATACAGTAAAACCGGTTATTTGAAGCCTCTCTTTTCTTTAATTTCACTTGTCACCAACAGAGATAGAATGATATATACAGGTATGGCATAAATCTTGCATAGCCATTAGAAAACCCTATGACTGCACTTCAAAACTAGAAGTTATTCATAAGAAGTGGCAACTTTTGAAGAGAAATAAATCAAGAGCTTCTCAGGCACAAAGATATATAGAGAAAATCTATTCGTAAAAGAGCTAGATAAAATTTTTGATATTTCCCATGCAGATTCTATGATTTTAATGAAGTGTGCAGAAGATAGATAGAGAGTTTCTTATTGACCAAAGAAACGAGCGTAAGATGATTTTAACTTCCGCTGATAGAAAATTTGAAAAAATTAGAGAACGAGCTAAAAAACGAAAGCAAAGAGCTGAAGAATTAAGGCAAAAGGCTGCTGACAATGTTGCTTCACTTTCGGTAGTTTCAAGAAAACAACAAGTTCTTGATTCCAGCTTTGATAGCTCATCTATTGACAACACATCATATGAAGAAAAAGAGTATACCACCTATCTAAAAAAAAAGCCTAGTCCTAGTCCAAGCGTCAGTTTGCCATCGACTAGAAGTAGTTGTGGCATATTTGCAAAACATGTTACAAGCGCTCTTGATCGTAACAAAATAACCGATCGAGAAGCAGTGCGACTGTTGTTCCCATTTTCTGCTGCGCTAGGTCATAATCCTTGTACAATGCCAATTTCACGAAGCACAATTCGACGAGTACGTAAAAAAGCAAGAGCAGAACTGAATGCGAATATCAAGGAAACATTCACACCAAATTATCCACTTGTCTGTCGTACATTGGGATGGAAAAATGTTGCCAGATATAACAGGCAATAAAAAAGTTGACCACCTTCTGATACTTGTCTCCGGCAATGGTAGTGAAAAATTGCTTGGGGTACCCAAACTTAAGGCAGGCACTGGAAAAAACACATCCAGAGCTGGAATGTCATGTCATGAAATCAGGTTCGGGGTATGAGCTTTGATACTACCGCTGCTAATACCGGTGTAGTGCAAGGGGCATGTGCTCTCTTAGAAACAAAGATAGGCCGTGATCTTTTATGGCTTGCTTGTCGTCATCACATGCTTCAAATTATAATTTCAAAAATATTTGTATTGTGCTTCGGGCCATCAAGGTCACCAGAGATTTCATTATTTAAAATATTTCGAGATGTTTGGGATGAATTTTCACGTGAGCATTACCAATGCCTTGATTCAAGTTCTTTCACGGAACCGTTTGCTGATAGTACTTTAGAAAATCTCACTAGAGCCTTATCTAGAGCAAAACAAGTTCGGGATGATTATAATGAGCTTTAGAACTCACCATGATTGTTTTGAACAAACCACCTCAAAAGATTCACTGGCGATCACCAGGACCTATCCATCATGCTCGTTGGATGGTTAAACTTTTGTATGCTACAAAAATATTTCTCTTTAGAGGTCAAAATGATAAATTCAAGCTTTCTAAAAGAGAAGAGAAACAGATTTCTCGGTTTGTCAGTTTTGGTGCACTTGTTGATACCAAAGCTTAGGTTAATGCTCCCTTGGCAGCAGAAGCACCAGGTGATGATTTGGAACCTTTGGAAGATTTTGAAAGCTTACGAAACTATTGATTCCGAAATTGGTAAAGCAGCAAGCGGTGTTTTAGACCGATGCATCTTTAGGAGTCTTTGTTCCCAAGAGGTCCATGAAAACATTTGATATATTAGACATAAGAGTCTCGTCATTCTTGCATCTATCTCCCGAAACTTGGAATGAAAATTTCGATTTTCTTGAAGGAAAAAATCGCATCAGATATTTACGTGTAGTAAACGATACTGCGGAAAGAAGTGTTAAACTTTTTGAAGACTTTAAAAAAGTTTTGACAAAGGATGAAGAAAAAAAGCAGTTTATCCTTCAGGTGGTTGAACAAAACAGAAAAATGGTGTCCACTGAAACGTCCAAAAAAGCTTTAATAGAAGTAGTTTTATGTAAAAATACCTAATTTTCCTTATAATGAACTATTTTTGTTTGTATATGAAGGTTTTTATAATACAAATTCTATATATCTACTACTGAAATAAATCAGCCAAGTAGAAGATTTAGCACTATTAATGGACTTGTTGAATTATTGATTCAAAATAGCTTTTTTGGCCTTTAGTCCACAAAAATTGGCGTTTCGTCCGGGTGATCTCACATGGACTCATCAGTTGACTGTTTTTGTTTGTATTATAGGTATTATAAATGAAAATATATGTAAATGATGTGTTAAGACTTATTTTTGTTTTGTAATAAATCAACTTTTTATATAAATTAACGCATTTCTTTAAGTTTCCTGGATTTAACCTTACTTCATTTTTCTCATTAAAATGTGATATTTCAAAGTTGATGAGCACCGTCTTTCGAAGGAAGGTATAACAAAATTTTAAGGTGGCTTGTCATCTAGTATATAGTTTTTTTTTACCTCATAAACGTGAACCACCCTAATGTATATATGATTTTTTTGACATCGAAGAAATAAATTACTCTGACTGTTGAGGAACGAAGCTGAATATATTTATTTATTAATTTTTGAAATAATGCTTGATAATTTTGCCATTTAAATTTCATTACTTAATTTCATTTCAATTTCAATAATTTTGTACCTAATAATTTTCTTAAATTGCCAAACATTTTTTCATCACCCTATTATATTTCCTATGTCGGTTTTTTGTATTAGCATCGGATTAACTAGTGATTTTGTTTTATTGAATATTTTTTTGTCATCTTCAATGCATAGGCATACCTATGTACTGCTTGTCGAGACCGTTGTAATGAGGAAAAAACAATTGCGGTAATCGTCAGTACATTGCATTGGTGACGTGTTTAAATTACTGGTTTTCGGCAAGCGGAACATATGGATTAGCATGACTATGCAAGGTAAAAATCAAGTCACTTTTGTAGCAACCACCAAACCAGCCGGTCATAGGAATTATTAGTCGTGATAATTACTTGTTTAATTAATTTTGTTTATCTTGTCTTGATATGAATTGAAATTTTAAATTTAAAATTAAAGATATAATATTATAACGTTTATGAAAAGTTTGTGTTTTCATTGCTTTAATTTTCAATCATTCATAATCAAAGTTGGTCCTTCTACGCCTTGGATATTTTTGAATCGGTTATTCGTGTACTGGTTGGTGGATTGCTAGACTCTGGATTCCCAAACACAGATAAGTATAACGCAGAAATCTGATTTTGCCTGGTGCTCCACTGTGCTTTTTATGGATGCTTTTTTTTTTTGGACTCGATTTGCTGCTGCTGTTGTTGATCTGTCTGTTGATTGTTGTTGGGGGAATCTTTTGTGGAAAGCTAAACTTTTAAATTGTGCGGAGTGTTTTTGACTTTTCGAAACCTCGTGTTCCGTTGTATAATTCCTAACGTTATTTCTAAATATCAGAATGGAAGTTTTGAAGCAAGCTCGCGGACATTACAAAGGCTCAATAACTAGGGCTTTTACGTTTACGCAGAACATTCCTGAAAATGTGAATATTGTAGAATTGAATTTACGGTTAGAGAGATTGGAAAAAGCCTTTAAAGACATTTGCGATTCTCAATCGGCTCTTTTTGAATTCCATGCGGAAGAGGGTTACGTTGATCCTGAACCTGAGTTTGAGATTTTAGAATCGAGGTACATAGCTTCAAAGTGTGCTCTTTTAAAACGCATTAAAGAAGTTACTCCGGTTAACGATGAGGAAGAGAATGTTTCGTTAAAAGACTTAGTTGGCTCTCAAGCCAAATTATTAGAAAGCTTAGGGCACGTAGCGGTTTCGAGTAATGGAGATAAAAATCCATCCAATATAAAGCTGCAACCAATGAACATTCAACCATTTTCTGGTGATTATCGGGAATGGCCGGGTTTTCGCGATGTGTTTCTGCAAACCGTAGATTGCAATACAAAACTCTCTGGTGCCCAAAAATTCAGGTACTTGAAATCGGTCTTACGCGATGATGCTTTCAATCTTTTGAACGGTATTGGTATTTCGGACTCCAATTATCATCTCGCTTGGGAAAAATTAGAACACCGGTATGATAAACCGCTGTACATAATAAATGCGCTTATCGAACAATTTCTTAAACTGCCAAACGTCGGTTCGGGAGATGGTCCACACTTACGTAAGCTAGTGGATAAGGCGGATGAGGTTATTCGCGGACTAGAAGCCGTCAAATCGGAAGGTAGGGATCCGTGGCTTGTTTATCTGCTTATAAATAAAACAGATGCAGAAACTAAAAAAGCTTGGGCTCTAGAAAACAAAAAGTTAGAAGAGTCTACAATTAAAAACCTTCTGGAATTTCTAGAAAGGCGTTCTAATGCTTTAGAAGCTAGTGATCCGAGAACCACTCGTGTTAAGAACTCTCGCGTACCCAATCCTACGAACATTAAAAGCTTAGCAGTAGTGAATGCTTTTTGTCCAAAATGTAAAGGAGAACATTATCTTCCGCAATGTTCCGAATTCGTTTCTATGCCGGTTAGTTCGCGTCGCAGTTTTGCTAGAGACCAACGGTTGTGTTATAACTGCCTCGGTACGAAGCACTCATCGAATCGATGTCGAGTTAAAGCACGTTGTACATCGTGCAATTCTCGACATCATAGCTTGGTTCACTTAGATAACACTAATCCATCTACTAGTTTAACTACTTCTGCCAATGTCGTTGATCCTACTCAAAGCTCTATTTCCGTTGTCAGTAACCATATGAAAAATGATTCGAGATCCTCGGTGATACTACCAACAGCGGTTGTAAAAGTGTTTGATGCTTCTGGAAAGACTCATCTCGTGCGCGTGTTATTGGATAGCGGTTCTCAGGTTTCCTTTGTGACCGACAGTTTGGTAAAAAGGCTTGGCTTGCGTCGTTCTCATGCTCGTTTGCCAATATCCGGAATTTCGTCGGTTGAAGCTGGTGTGACTCAGGGTGTTGTTGAGTTAAAATTAAAATCCCGCATCACTCAGCATACTATGCAAGTTGACGCATATATTCTGAAGCAAATAACTTCCCATACTCCATCGCTTTCGTTTGAAGCTAGCAACTTCACTTTCCTCGACAATTTACCGTTAGCTGATTTAGGATTCAAAACCCCAGGTCCCATCGATGTTCTCTTGGGGGCTGATAAGGCTTGGAGCATTCTGCTAAGTGATCATCGTTCAGATCCAGAAGGAAAGATTGTTGCGCATGAGACATTGCTTGGATGGGTTGTTACGGGTTGTTTGCCAGGAAATAATTTAGTTTCATTGCACGCAGGTGTTGACCTTGATGTGATTTTGAAATCCTTTTGGGAAATTGAAGAGGTTCTGCTTGGTTCATCGTTGGCAATAGGTGAAGATGAGGTAGATAAACATTTTTTAAAAACTCTTACTCGTACACCGGATAATAAGTACATGGTTGAACTTCCTTTTCGACAGGATAATGTCAAGTTCGGTAATACCATCTCGGGAGCCTTGTCTAGACTTTTTGCCATGGAACGTCGATTTTCACGTGATAAGGACCTCAAAATTGAATATTGTAAGTTCATGCAAACCTACTTAGATCTTGGACACATGGAGCGCATTCCAGTTGATGAAATAGAACCTACGTCGGGAAGTGTTTTCTATTTGCCTCACCACGCCGTTATCACAAACAAAATTCGCGTCGTCTTCGATGGGTCTCATAAAGATACTAAAAATTGTTGCCTCAATGAAATGCTGCACGTGGGAACTCCGCTTCAACGAAACTTGGTAAACGTTTGTATTCGTTTTCGTTTTCATCGTTTCGTGTTTTGTGCTGACATTGTTAAAATGTTTCGGCAAATTTGGGTGCATCCAAAGCACTGTGATTTCCAGAGGATTGTTTGGAGAGAATCCACTGATAGCCCAATTTCACATTTTCGATTGGCAACTGTGACATATGGTACTTCTCCAGCTCCATATTTGTCTATGAAAGTTCTCCGAAATATAGCGTCTGATTATCAACAACAGTTCCCTCTTGCGTCACATGCCGTTTTGCATGATAAATGTATGTTGATGACTTAATGACAGGAGCTGATTCGTTGTCGGAGACATTAGAGCTAAAGAAGCAAATTATCGAAATGTTGTCTTGTGGAGGTCTGGAGCTTAGCAAGTGGAGCTCTAATTGTTGGGAAATATTGCGTGAGATCAACTGTAAAGACGCCGTTTCACTTGATTTAAATAGTTCATCGGAGTGCACCAAGGTTCTGGGTTTAGTTTGGAATCCGTATTGTGACACCTTTTCTTATAAAATTAGTTTGCCAAGGGAATTTTTGCCTACAAAACGAAAATTACTATCAGAGGTTGCAAAGATTTTCGATCCCCTAGGATTTTTGGCTCCTTCCACTATTTTGATGAAAATACTGTTTCAGGAGCTGTGGATCGCTAAGACGAAAATAGATTGGGATGAATCTTTGCCCTTGGAAATAGCAAACAAATGGGAGCTCTATCGGAAGGATTTGACATATTTCGAAAACTTTAGGATTTCTCGAAGGTTTACCCAAAATTCTAAAAGCTTTGAGTTAATAGGATTCTCAGATGCTTCAGAGAAGGCTTATTCTGCGGTGGTCTACTGTCGTAGTTGCTCAGAAGATGGTGTACAAGTTCAGTTAGTTGCCGCTAAAACTCGTGTGGCTCCAGTAAAGCAGCTGTCAATTCCTCGCCTGGAACTTTGTGGAGCTCTGCTCTTGTGTAGGTTATTAGAACTCATTCGTTCGTCGTTGGATTTAAAACCAGTTCGCGTATTTGCATTCTGTGATTCCCAAATAGTTTTGTCCTGGCTCTCCTCTCCTCCGCGTAAATGGAACACGTTTGTCGCAAATCGTACGGCCGAAATAATATCGTCGTTGCCTCGATCTTCTTGGAATCATGTCCGCTCTGCTGAAAATCCCGCAGATTGTGCTTCTCGCGGTCTTTCGCCTAAAGATTTGATGGATCATAAAATGTGGTGGAGTGGTCCAGAATGGTTGTCTCAGGACATTGCAGATTGGCCCAATAATCCTGAAATTGAAGCTGAAGAGATTTCTGAGGAACGTAAGAAAGTCGTTACCGTTCATGTCTCGCTTACGGTGGAGCATTTTCTTGAAAAACTTTCGCTTAAATTTTCTAGTTGGAGGAAACTTGTGAGAATAGTTGGATATATTCGTCATTTCATATATTTTTGTCGTTTGCCCAAAAAAGAAAGAAGATATGGATATCTTTCGCTTTCAGAGCTTCGCCTTGCCAAAATTTCCTGCCTCAAGTGGTCTCAAATTGAGTTTATTGGTGACATGAATGCTCTTAAAACTGATGGTTGCATTGATAAGAAGTCCAAATTATGTTCGCTTTCACCTTTTGTTGATAACGTCGGTATTTTTCGTGTCGGTGGTAGAATTTCGAACGCCAGAGATGTTCCTTTTGGTATGAAACACCCTGTTATTCTGCCCAAAAATCATCCTATAACTCAGCTGATACTGTTGGATGCTCACCGGAACTTTCTCCATATTGGTGTTTCTGGTCTCTTCACCTTGATTCGTCAGGAGTATTGGATTCTCGGATGCAGAAATCTCATTCGAAAACTCGTTCATGATTGCGTTACGTGTTTTCGTCATCGAAAGTCTACTTCTACGCAGCTTATGGGGAATCTGCCACACTCTCGTGTTAATCCCTCATTTGCTTTCGCCCATACCGGATGTGACTACGCTGGGCCCATCACTCTTCGTTCGTCCAGAGGAAGAAAACCAACGCTTTCAAAAGGCTATATTTCGTTATTTGTCTGTATGACAACCAAGGCGCTTCACCTGGAATTGGTTTCGGACTTGAGCACGGATGCATTTTTGGCTGCCCTGAAAAGATTTATCGCCAGGCGTGGTAAATGCAGCGTTATGTACTCCGATAATGGTACCAACTTTCAAGGAGCAGCTCGTGTTTTATCGGAGATGTACAAGCTTGTGCAATCGCGTATTCATAACAAGCAGGTTGCTGAAATGTTGGCGGCAGAAAACATCGATTGGCAATTTATCCCTCCGCACAGCCCTCACTTTGGTGGGCTTTGGGAAGCGGGGGTTAAATTGGTAAAGCAGCATCTTCGGCGCGTCGTTGGTGATACTGTTCTAACCTTTGAGGAAATGTCCACCTTATTAGCCCAAATCGAAGCCCTTCTAAATTCTAGGCCCCTTTGTGCCTCTTCAGATTCAGATCTTGATCCATTAACGCCTTCTCATTTTCTTATAGGTAGACCTTACACGGCGGTTCCAGAACCAAGTTATCTAGAGACACCTATAAATCGATTGGGAAGATGGGAGCTATTGCAAAACATGATGCAAGGTTTCTGGCGAAGGTGGCAAACCGACTACCTCACATCGTTGCAGCACCGCCCAAAATGGAAAGAAGCGAAAAGAAATTTTGAAGTTGATGACATGGTTGTTCTTAAAGAATCCAACCTGCCACCGTCACAATGGTCTCTAGGAAGAATAACGGAAGTCCATCCAGGAGAAGATAAACACGTTCGAGTGGTTACCTTGCGCACCAAACGTGGAACTTTTATGCGCCCCATCACTAAACTTGCTCTTTTGCCATGTCCTGAAATTCCTTCAGCGGGGGCGGCATGTTGAGGAACGAAGCTGAATATATTTATTTATTAATTTTTGAAATAATGCTTGATAATTTTGCCATTTAAATTTCATTACTTAATTTCATTTCAATTTCAATAATTTTGTACCTAATAATTTTCTTAAATTGCCAAACATTTTTTCATCACCCTATTATATTTCCTATGTCGGTTTTTTGTATTAGCATCGGATTAACTAGTGATTTTGTTTTATTGAATATTTTTTTGTCATCTTCAATGCATAGGCATACCTATATACTGCTTGTCGAGACCGTTGTAATGAGGAAAAAACAATTGCGGTAATCGTCAGTACATTGCATTGGTGACGTGTTTAAATTACTGGTTTTCGGCAAGCGGAACATATGGATTAGCATGACTATGCAAGGTAAAAATCAAGTCACTTTTGTAGCAACCACCAAACCAGCCGGTCATAGGAATTATTAGTCGTGATAATTACTTGTTTAATTAATTTTGTTTATCTTGTCTTGATATGAATTGAAATTTTAAATTTTAAATTAAAGATATAATATTATAACGTTTATGAAAAGTTTGTGTTTTCATTGCTTTAATTTTCAATCATTCATAATCACTGACACTTATTAGGTCAAGCTTCTGCAAGATTGATCAATGCTAGGGGTAGACAAATTCCTCAGCTCTCTTATAGTTACAGTTGACCATCATAAAAGTTTCAGTCTAATTTTTTCCCATATAGCATTGTCGACAAAAAATTTCATTTAAAATTTGTATCATAGCTGCGGAAAAACCGTTTCAAAATATGCATTTCCTTAATCAATTCAAAATATTAGTTTTTTTTTTTAATATAAAACAATAATATTGGGATGCACTCCTCTCGCGATCAAAATACAATCATGTTCTGAATTAGTCCTCACAATTTAGATGGAGCACCCCTTGAAAGTTGCATGTCAGCAGAAGGTTCGCTAATTAACTTGCGCACAATGTTAAACTTGGGATGATTCTTGTCTTGCATCAAATTAAAGATGACACTTTCGCTAGTCGTAATTATGCATCCCAGCTCCTTCAATCGATCCAAAGCTAAATCCCTGTCTTGGTTAAGGCGAGAGCAACAGCAATCTGCGACGAGATTGACCTTGTAATCGTTTTCTATCAAATCAATTGCAGTCTGCTCGATACAAACATGCGACTTAAAAAGCAAAACATAGTTACTGGTCGTTTATTTTTAAATATTTAAATCAATTTACCTCCAACCCAAAAAGAACGACATCTTTGGGCTTCTCGTTTGGAAATAGCTCTTTAATCTTGGATTCCAATTGTGGTACCATCATACTGAACTTGGTTTTTGGGATGATTCCAGCTGCATGGCTAACGTCGAGTTCCTTTACAATTTTGCCCAACTTTTCTGGATAGTGTTCCGTGGCGATGAGAGGAACTTCCAATACTTTTCCGGCATTCACCTTGAAATGGGTTCGAATATGAAATTATGGTTTGTGTTTAAAATAAGAAATTGAAATGGTTTGAGGAGCTCTGGGAAATATATTCTCATGAGAGTTCCTCGAAAAAATGTGAAAACTCACCAACTTGCTTGCGTTTGTTATCATATTATCAAATAATGTCATTCCGGGACGAAGTTTGTCTTGAATGTCGCAGAGGAGGAACAATGTTTTCCTTGGGTCTAATTTACTTAAACGTTTGGCCATTTTTATTCTTAATTAAAATTGTTCACAGCAAAATATATGTAAATACAACACAAGAACTTTTGACTGTCGACAAATCAAAGAAATTGAAACGGGATTTTAATTTTCTCTAAATTGGAATCGACTTTGGTGAAATGGCGAATGGAATGTCAAACAAAAGCAAAATTGCGAATATGGTAAGATATGTTTTGTTTTTGGAAGTTGGTACTTTGCCGTTGGGAGCGTTCAGAAGTAATTTAAATGGACGAGTTCAGAGATAAAAATTATATAGATCGATTTCATCATAAATAGCGCAAGCTATAATAATTTCTAATAAAACACGTCTTGAATGACCATTAAACAACAACAGAAAAATTCAGGAGACTATCGATATCGACGAATAAATAGAAATTAACTTGTTTTGTGTGTGGCCAAGTGGGTACTATTTCTGTCAAACTGAAATATCTCAATATTTCTAAAGATATAAGCCGTGTTTTTTTGGAAAAGTTATCCGTAGTACAGTAGGATTTTATATGAATAACAAATACAACATCCGCAGTAGGATCACTGCCGATAAAAGGAGAAGTGATATCCTGCTGCGGATAGAGATTTGACGTTTATTCGAGTATCGGCAGTGATTATACTGCGGATGTTGCATTTGTTATTCATATAAAATCCTACTGTACTACGGATAACTTTTCCAAAAAAACACGGCTATAGTGAAAAGTAGCATCAAAGTTTCAAAAATTAAACATTCTGTTATCTCAGTCATTTCTTTTATTGTTACTTTAAGGCTAGCCGCGCACTAGCAATTTTTAGTTGCGAAACTGCTTGGTTCGAGCAACTAAAAAGTTTGTGTTTTGACACAAACTAAACGATTTCCTAAAATAAGTTCGCCATTTTATTGAACATATAATTAGCTGCAAATTCACGGACATTCAACCAAACAGTTCATCTGTTTTCTATAAGTTGCTTATAGTAAACAGATGAACTATTTGGTTGAAGGTATGCGCAGGTGCATATGATTATATGTTACACAAAATAGCGAACTCATTTAGTTTAAGTCAAAATACAACCTTTTTAGTTGCTCGAACCAAGCAGTTGCGCAACTAAAAAATGAATGTGCGCGCCTAGCCTAAAGGATTTCACTGTTGTTAGACATGATTTCTAAATATTTTTTGGATTAACCGTATGTATACCAGCAGTATTGTTGCAAGCTGCAGTCGCCAAAAATAAGATTTTTTGTTAAAAGTAGCAAATCTATTTTGTTGTTTTCGTCCGGCACGATTTATGTTTCGTTGGTGGTTTCGTCTGTTTTCGGAACAAGATCCCCTCCATATCCGGTGAGCTGAGGCGAGCCATGCAAGCGTGCCAGTTCAACGGACAAATACTCTCTTTCCCGATCCAATATGCTTTTTTACAAAAATATTTAAAATTTGTATCACTTGCTATCCCCTTTAACTTCCATTCACCTTTTTCCTACCCTTCACTTACTATGAAGCTAAGTACTATACAGAAAAAGAGGCTGGGTGCGACCCACACTGATAACTTCCCATTTGTGGTCTTGAAAACTTTATATTTAGATTTTCAAATAACCAAATTTTCAGCGAAACAAACTTTAGCTGTAAAATTCAAACAAACATTATTTTAAGATTGAAAAGCATTTTAATTATTTAAAGAGATTTGAAATTGAGATTGTTGATGTTGATTGTGAGCAACAAAAAATTTTGTTAGATGTCACTTAGTTTAACCAAAATTGTCTCTTAGCACACTATGATTCAACTAGAACTTTATTCGTTTTTTTCGTTTCCTGAACAATTTTAGAAATGTCGCTTAGTATACATTCTTAGGGGAAGGTATCGATGTATAAAACAACATACTTTAGAAGGCACTATCGGTGTTCATTCCCAAGAAATTCGACTTGAAATACAATTTTAACTAGATTTCACTAGAATTTTTAATAGTTTTTTTATTTAAAAAAAAACTATTAATTCAATATTTGTCAACATTTTACCAATTGTACAAAATTATACTATGTATAAAATAAACTAAATTAGAAGTCAATATCGCTACTAGTTCTCGAGAACTTTGAGTCGAAAAACAATTTTTACCAATTTTCAATAGAATTTTATATAGTTTTTTATTTTTTGTAAAAAAACTGTAAACTAGTTTTTTTTGAAATTTTCACCAGTTGTCAAACACATTATTTTTCGTAAAATAAAATTATTTTGAGTTTCAAATTGTTTTCCGTTCTTAGAATATCTGGGTTATGAAATTTTTTTTTTCAGTTTTTTTTTATTTAAAAAAATAACGGTATGTTTATTTTTTTCCAAATTCATACCAAATCTGTATGACCTTATAATGAGTATAATAAATTTTATTTGAAATCAATAGCATTATTTTTTCGTGAGATATTTGAAACTAACCAAAATTTTTACTTTTTTTTTAAACCGTTATAGTGAAAAAACTACTCACTGAATTTTAATAAACGCCCTTTCAGCCTCTTTCGAAGTTATTACCTATTAAACAAAATTTATTTGAAGTCGATATCTTAACTCGTTCTTGAGATATCGACGACGAAAAATGGTACAAGAACGTACGGACGTACGAACGTACGAACGTACGAACGTACGAACGTACGAACGTACGAACGTACGAACGTACGAACGTACGTACACACACACACACAGACATCTCTATAAAAATGATTGATATAGCCTCTAGGGACCTTGAAACGTCGAGAAATGTCAAAAATTCCAATTTGACAAATCGGACCGATTACAATAACTCCCTATGGGAAGTTAAAAACACTTCAATGTTTATTTATCAGATTTCACTAATACTCGGTTCAACTTCGGAATAGTTAAGCTGAGCCGAAGTACTTACTTCGGGTTTACGCCACGTCAAACAAACCCTTATTTATAAAATATTTTCTTAACCGTAATCTATAACTCTGGTTATTATAAACGTAAGTAAATCCCAATTGATTTCCATTATTATTCATTTTATTATAACTGAACCAGTTTTAGCTGATTCCGCCCCTATTTCTAGTGTATTTTGTTTATAAATAAACTTTTTAGGATTAGAGTCGTTGTAAACTCCAAGTAACTTTACTCTGTCGCTAAAACGAGTTAGTAAAGTTTAACGAAAGCAAATTTATGAAAATTCTTGAGTTTTGTCTGAAGGAAAATATGAAATTCTTCAGTACGTAAGGATGGCATTTATATATCCAAATTTATGGAATTGTTACTTTTTTACTTGGTGACCTTGTTTTGGGCTATTTGCTGGATGAGTGTTTTGGAAAACAAAATGGTAATATGTAGTTGGTCTTATTAAAAAATATAAGGTATTAATGAAATTTTCCCCATTATAGATAAGCAACATGAAGTATCCTGTCATAATAGTTAGTGCAATGGACTGTCTTGCAGAAGGTCTTTAGTTTGATTTCCAGTCACTAAGAAAAAGTTTTCCAGGGGTGTACTGCGAGGAATTGACAAATCCTCTAAGAGTGTCTCTTGTCATGAAAAGTGCTGTTTATTAGCCGTTTGGAATCGGTAGAAAATTGTAAGTGTACATGTACAAGGGAATGATTAAGAGTTGTAAGTCACTAGGTTCTCTTCGAGCTGTTGCACCACAAAATTTATTTTAGATAAACAAAATATCAAAAGTTTATTCTGAATTTTTAATAATTTTCATCTCCAGATTCAATTTACATTCGAGCAAGAAAATAATCGGTTATTGCATTCCTCCATGTAAATATTATCCATGAAAAGACTTTTTCGACTAGTATAAAAAAAAACACAGCAATAAGAACATAATTGAATTTCTGCTCTAATATATCATATCATCATCTAA
The DNA here is from genome assembly GCA_911387755.1 of Chrysotoxum bicinctum. Taxonomy (NCBI): domain Eukaryota; kingdom Metazoa; phylum Arthropoda; class Insecta; order Diptera; family Syrphidae; genus Chrysotoxum; species Chrysotoxum bicinctum. The sequence continues at coordinate 229,045,976 of OU426988.1, forward strand.
TAAAAAATATTTTGAAAATAAATGATGAAAAGTTGAACTTTACCAACGAAATGAAATTAACAAAAAGATATAATGCACAGTAGAGGCCTTTACAAAATATAATATCTAATATGTACCAAAATTTTAAACAGCCTATTATTAAGGTATTAGTATGATACTACTTAACAATTTGCTAACTTTAAAGTTTTTAACTAACTCATTTTTATCATAAACATTTTCTAACAAGTATCGTACTAAAGCAATTTTCTTAATTAATTGTTTCTGAACACACCTAAAACAAAACTGACGGTTCGTGCAAAAAACTAAATAAATGGACCTTATGTGGCGTTTGTAAATAGCACGATACTAAAAAAATTAAGTAGGTATTCGGTGATTTTAACTTTAATAAAAGGATAGGGAAAGTTTGATGCTATATTCGAATAAAATTTGCAAAATCGTTGGGGCAAAATTTTAAACGATTTAGTAATATTATGTTAAATCCATTTTAGTAAATTACTAAGGATTTTGCTAATTTTAAACGATTTTAACATATTACTATCTCTTAACATTTTACTAAAGTTGAAATCACAAACTGGCTGCTTTAACTTTTAATAATTTGCTAAATCCATATGACTTTTGTCATTTTCCTCGCATTTTCTTAGCAATTTTATTTGAAAGAGTTAAATTGTGTTTTTTTTTATGATTCGTGAGCTAATTATTTTAAAAGTAAATAAAATAATATAAAAAGTTTTCGAAAAACGAAGATTTCGATATGTTTGAAGACTCAGCTTTGTGCAGGCAAGTGCGATTCTTAAGTCCCCAGAAAATCCTTTTGACGAGCTGGACGATAGAGAATTTTACTAAAGGTATAAGTTTGACAAGACAACAGTTCGGTTCTTGGTTGAAAACCTGAAAATCCAAGACCGAATTATATGCCGTGGAATTCCAATTTCATTACTCTTCTTTGGGAGAAATAAATTGTGGTTGTCACTTTGACTTCTGACAAATTAAATTATTAGGTCCGTTCCTCAGATCTAGTTTTGTTTTCTTTTACTGCTTTTACACGAAAGCGATTTTTAATCTTAGTTTCTCTTTTGGAGTCATCTTCCGCCTTATGTAACCCCGCCACCACACACGTCTCTCTCCTACGGGCTTAAAAATCGCAAGGTAATATTGCTTCGTTTAAAAGCCGTCTTTGTATTTTTTCACGAACTGTCATTGTTTAAACGTGTTCAAATGCACCATTTTTAAGAAAAAGCAATAAGTAATTTACTAGTTAGTAAAATGAAAGAAAAGGTTTAAAATTTTCGAGAAGTTAGTAAATTACTAAAAGTTTAACAAATTTCTAACTAGTAAATTGCTAAACCCTTAATAATAGGTTGTCTAAAATTTTGCCTCGTCATTTTTACCTAGTTTCATACTTAACAGCTTTAACATCGTACTAATTGAACTAAAATTTTGCGCCAAAGACTTTAATGGCCGATTTCATAAACAAACACTAAAAGCACTTTTATCAAAAATCCTCTTAAATTTTATCAGGCTCTTAAAAATTTTTAGTTTCACCAACCTATAAAAGGGATATTTTCGGGAAATTTTTGTTAAAATTGAGTTCTCTTCACATCCCTGGGAAAAATAAATTGCTTTTTTCTTTCTAACAAGCGAAATGTATGAGAAGAAATGAGAAAGCGTTATGTGTTCAAACAAATGCCAAGAAATGCAAAAAAAAAAAAAGAAATGCACACAATATTTGGAAAGATTCTGATTCTGACATTCTGTGGCATAAAATCGTTCAGTAATAACCACTTAATTTATTTTTTATTGCATTGTTGGGTTTGTTTTGGTTCTAAATGAAGACCAAACATATTCAACAAACTCATCCACAGATGCTTTGGAAAGTCGGAACCATATTTTGAAGTCATATAATGTATTTGTGTGAACCGGGAATATTCTTGCTCAGCGAATAACTTTGTGTTGCACTTTAATATTGGATGAAGACGATCAATATTTTTTTCGAAATAAAGAAACAAATAATTTAAATATTTAGTATTATCCTATTCATTTTTTATCTTCAAAAATTGAACACTTAATCCTTACAAAACAATAATTGCAGCTGCTATACCTATAACCAATTATTGTTATCTACATCTGATGACATTTCAATGACACTTTTAAAATTTAATGAGCCAAAAATGGGCATTTAGTTTATAAGGGTGTTTAAAAGCTTGTTTAATTTAAAAGCGCTTGGTGAAACCAAAACATCTCATTTTAAGGTTTAGAAGCCTGTTAAATGTTTAAAAGTCCTTCGTGAAATCGGGCATAAGACTTTTATTATATTATTTATTGTTAAAATCTTACCTGCTTTATATGCATTGAAATAGAATATCTGTAGTAGAAGAAAATGTTTGAAAAGTTTGATGTATGAACAAGAAATATTTGACTCATTTTCACTCAAAGCTTTCGGTTTCTTATGAAAATATTATTGAAAATAGCTCATATTGTGCTACGCTATCTTATTGCTTTGAAAACACCAGCGCAAGAGAAATTAAACGAGAGGTAAAATCCTAGAAATATGAAGCTATAAAGTGATGTGAATAAATACGGTTTGTCATTTTCGATAAATATTTGACATTTGTGTTACATTTTTGAGTTGTAAATAACATCCAAAATGGGCTAATTTGAATCAAAGACACTGACGCAAAAGTTTAGCCGAATTATATTAGACCTGATTTTAGTATGATACTTGGTTAAAAAGAAAATTTTGCAAACTTTAATTTAGATAAGCATCATACTTTCTTTAGGCTTTTATTAAATTTAAAATTATCAAATAGCTACGAGTATATTATTTATTTTAGTATCGTGTGTTATAGAGTTCCTTTTTTTTTTGTGAAAAGTTTAATGTTTAATGTATGTATTTAATATTATAGATTTATTGCGAAAAGTTTAATGAACGTATTTCGAGATTACAATAAAAAAAATCAAAACTTAAATATTAATTCGACCTTAATATCTATTATGTTAATACTTTCGACTTCAAAATTCAAATCGTCCGATCTTGACCAAGGTTCAAATACGACTCCCGTTCTCCATCGTTCTCGTTGTACCTCTTGGAAATCTTTTAGGTGACTTTCGTTAAATTTCGTTAATATAGAGAGTCAGCACTGCCAGATCGCTAATATTCGGCCATCCTTCAAACATATTCGTCCTCGAATTATTTTAATACATATTTCTCAACTTTAAATAATAATATTTAACCTCAAAACAAAAGTATGTAGTTATTATACTTAATCAAACAGTAATTTAAATTAAATTTTCTTTTAAACATTAAAAAAAATAGTAAAAGTTATTATCATCAAAACAAACTAGATTTTAATTAATTATTAAACAAATCAAGAAAAATAAAATAAAACTTTCGTTAATTTGCATTTAAGTAAACAAAAAAAAATTATTTTAGATAACATAATCTTTATGCCTTAAGGGCGTTTTGATAAATCTCTTCGGTCTTACATGTTTTATCTCTGACGTACCACCTTCGTCTACTACAGCTTTCGATTCTTCTTCTTGGTTAGGTATCACCTGATCTGATGTTTCAGTATGCGAATCATCAGGATTGACGATTTTCGATTCATCATGTTCTTCAACTGGATCTTGTACGGTATGTAGTCTTGGCAGTACATTATCAGGTTTATTGACGGTTTCGGATTCAAGGTTGGTTTCTTCTTCCTCTATTGGTCTCCACAACTTAAGTTGACTCACATGGGCAGTAGAGGCATATTTTCTCCCAGCTGCGTCAAGTCGCAGGGTTGCGACTCCATATGTATCGCCTGGCATGATTTGAGTGATGACTAATGGTCCTCTGTTTCTTGGATGAAGTTTTGTTGAATCACCAGTAGCTTGAGGTGGGGATGACATGTAAACTATATCACCGATGTTATACTGCACATTGAGCTGTCTACCTCGATCGTAGCGGTCCTTGATTTTTTGTTGTTCCATCTTAATCTTTTCGATCGCCTCTTCTCGAAGGAGCTCGGGTCGCTCATAGTTAACTGCTTCTTCATGGATTGTCATCTGTCTAACCAGTCCTTCATCAAATCGCGGAGTATAGCCGTAGAGTAGCTCATATGGTGTTTTTCCTGTAGTCTTGTTATCAGAATTGTTTAAATCTCTTGCTACCATCTTCAGTTTCCGGTCCCAGTCTTTTCCTTCTTTGTTTTCGTCCAGTGTAGCCATAATTGTGGGAAGGAGGGTTCGGTTTACCCTCTCGACTTGGCCATTCGCCTGTGCGTGCCTTGGAGAATTTAAAGTGTGCTTGATTCCATGCCTTTCGCAAAACGCCTCGAATCTTGATGATGTAAAGCATGTCCCTCGATCAGACACTACTCGCTCGGGAGCCCCAAATTCGGTTACAAAATCTTCCATTTTGCGAACAACATTCTCAGCACTGGTATTTCGAACTGCATCCAGTCTTACATATTTTGTTAGGTTGTCCACAAGTACCAAAATATATTTATTCCCCTTTGAGCTGGTTATAAACGGACCAATATGATCGAGATGTATAACCATGAATGGTTTCAATGCTGGTGGAATAGGATGTAACTGTCCCGCAGGTTTTCCTGTACGAGTTTTCGATAGTAAGCAATGAAGACAAGCGCCTATGTGTTGTTTCACATAGCGACGCATTCCTGGAAAATAGTAAAATTTTTGCAATTTACTTAATGTTCGATCGAGTCCGAAGTGTCCTTGAAAATCATGAAAACGCACAGATAGCGATTTACGTAAAGCCCTTGGAACTACATACTTCTTCTGGCCATTGATGTTTTTGTAAAGAATTCCGTTTTTCAGCTCAAATCCTTGAACTTCGCCTTTTTCGTAAGATGTGTACTCGTCCGGTGTTTTGTTTTTCAAAATTTCTATTTTGCGTTGCAGATTGTCGTCTTGAGATTGGTAGATTAAGATTTCGTCCTCATCCGATGCCAAAGTAAAAACACATAAGTCGCCAACGTTCTCTGGATCACATCGTTCGTTGGGTGCACGACTTAATGCATCCACATGTGAAAGTTTCGTGCCGGGTCGGTGTTCGATTGTGAAATTAAATTCACACAGCAGATTGTACCATCTAGCTATCTGAGGATTACGAGTCTTTTGAATGTTTAGAAAAATTAATGCTGGACAATCAGTTATAATTTTAAATTCGATGTTAATTAGTAAAAATCTTAGCCTCTGAGTTGCCCACATAATCGCCAACAATTCTAACTTACTGGAATGATACCATTTTTCTGATTCTGCAGTCAGGCGACTTATTGCATATACTAAATGCATCTTGCCGTCTTCACCTCGCTGAAATAACATCGCCGCTAGTCCTCGGCTACTTGCATCAGTGTGTAACTCGCTGTATTTATGTGGATCAAATAATTGCAGAATTGGTTTACATAATAAAGCATCTCTGAGATCACCGAAAGCCGCTTCCCTCTCTTCACTCCATTCGAATGATGTTTGTGCCTTCAATAGTTCGTATAGAGGAGCTGCCCGCAACGAAAATTGTTTCACGAATCGTCGAAAAAATCCAGCCAGCCCCAGAAAACGTCTCACTTCATGGACATTCTTTGGCCGGGGAAAATCTTCTATGGCCAGCAATTTTCTTTCTCCCGGTTCGATGCCTTTATCAGAAATTATGAACCCCAAATAATTGACTCTTTGCCTTAAGAATTCGCATTTTTTTAATTGAACGGTAAGACCCCCTTTTCGTAGCGCGTCAAAAACTAATAAAAGTCTCTCTTTCAGGTCAATCCAGTCACGACCAGGTATTAGTATATCGTCAAGATAAAAGAGAACTATTCGATTTCTAAGTGGCCCCAAAACCCGTTGCATAATTTTTGTAAAATAAAATGGGGCGTTTGTCAACCCAAAAATCATACGAGTAAACTCACCAGTTTCCTCTGGAGTGATGAATGCCGTCTTGTGTCGATCTTTAGGGTGAATCGGAATCTGGAGGTATCCCTGAGCCAAATCCAAAACTATGAAGATCTTAGCGCCCGCCAGTAAAGCTACATGGTCGTCTATATTTGGAAGGGGAAAATTTACCTTGACTGTTTGATTATTGAGACGACGGTAATCCACCACCAGTCTCGAATCGCCTGTTTTCTTGCGTACAAGTAGAACTGGACTGGAATATGCAGAATTCGTATCTGTCACCACACCTTGTCTTCTCCATTCACCAACGATGTTGCGGATCTTCTCTTTTTCCAACTCACTCGCTGGATAAGGTTTCGATTGAACTGGTTTACTGCCTGGAACTTCTTCGATTTCCATACTAGAATCTGCATGACAGCCGATTTCATTCGCCTCCAGTGACACACAATCTCGAAATTCATTCAAAATCTCCACCAGTTCGTTCACCACTTCTGGAGGTTGTTGTTCTCCAACACAAACATCTTTTATTTCTACATTTCTACTTACGATTTTTGTTTTCGTTGGTATTATATGTTGCTTGATGTTAATTACCTCTTCTGCAGAAACATCTTCGCTTCCGATATTGAGAATTGGTAGTAAAAATGTTATGTTTTCTCGAACAGTAGTAAGAACATTAATCGAATTTGCTTGTAGTGGTTTCTCTGGATTGATGGTTATAACAGCATCATCCTCATCTGTTTCGATATCCTTGAGTGGATTGAAGTTCGATTTCTCTTGGAAGGTCAACTCATCACCGATTTTCTGGTATACAACATGACCCAACTCTGTGAATGTGCGTCCAATGAGTACATCACAAACTTGCACATCGTCTGGCACTACTCTGAAGATAATGTTGTCAGCTGAAGCTTCGTCGACGGTAAGCGATGTTCTGATATATCCAGGAGATGCAACCTTATAGTTCGCAGGGCCAAAAGCTTTTAGTTCCATGGTTTCTCGATGGAATTGGAATCCATTCATCAAAGCTGCTGTCATTTTTATGATGCACTCGGAACTACCCATATCTATAAATGAACTAAAGGTCTTACCACCAACTCGAACTTTCTTCAGATATTTTTCTGCACCATTCTTAGGAAATCTGCCGGTCACTTGATTGACGTCTCTTCGATTTGAAACTTCTGGACACTGATGAGAGATGTGCCCCTTTTTCTTACACCTGTAGCATGTCGGTTCTTGTTTTGGCTCTGGACAGTTTCGCGATAAATGACCACGGACACCACAGTGGTAGCACACAAATTCTTTGAGTCGTTCAGAATTATTTTCTCTGCCAATACCATCTTCACGTTTTGCTTCCGCCGATTGTTTCGGCCGCGATGACGATCCGATGCGTTCCCCTCGAAGATTTGACATTTTCTCTTGCCTGAGAATAGCATGTAGTAGGTCATCCGCATCTAAATGTCGACAACCTAGCAGAGCGTTTGCTGTGTCTCTAGACCATAAACCAGTCAAAATTAATTCTTTGGATTCATCAAAACTTAATTTAAGATTATGGCAAAGATCATACTTATCGAGAAAATATGTGGTTACTGTCTCATTTCGCTGTTGGATCCGGTTGACCATTCGCTGCCAATTCGTCGTGAGGTTTTCTTGAACAAGAAAAGTTTTTTTGAATGCTGATTGGAAATCAGGCCAAGTTAAGATTTCGCTGGCTCTTGTTCTAAACCATCGCTTAGCACCCCCAACTAAATTTGTTCTTGCAGCATCCAACACGTACGCATCAGACCAATGATGACTTTGGCGCATACTTTCCAGGGTGTTAATCCAGGATTGCGCAGCCATTCCATCTATTTCGCCATCGAACTGTACTATATTTTTTGTAATGTCAGGCATTACGTTATAATTAAATGTTGTCGTATTTTCATCCAATCTAGGGGTACTGCTGACGTTTGGTATAATTCTAGTCATATTTTCGATTTGTTTAATTAATTTATCGATGGTTTTGTCCCGTTTATTTATTTGTTCATTTCGAATTTGGTTTTCTTGTATAATGTGGCCAATCATTCTTTCCAAATTAGAACTATGGCCGTCGCGCGCTATATTCGGTGGTAATACAAATCTTTCTTGGAAATTTTCTTCGCTACGGTCCAATTCCACTCGTTCTTCGTCGTTTTCATCTATCATGTCTTCATCTCTTTCTTGCTGTTGCTGTTGTTGCTCATCGGGTACCTGGTGAACATCATCTCGCTCTCGTTCCTGTCGTAGTTCTTCGTCTAATCGTCTCCTTTCCTCCGCTAGCTCTCGCTGCCTATTCCGCTCTGCAGCTCTTTCCTCTCGTCCTAATTCAGACATGACGCGTCTAGAAGGTTCCACTAAAGCACCGTTTAGTATATTATGTATACCACTATATAGCACCGTAAGCAACAGTAATTTTGTTTGATGATCTTTTTTGATGAGGCGATATATTTTTGCGCGTGGTGATATTTCGATTGGGTAACGAAATATTAGGATAAGATTCCATTCATCCCACTTTTTCGAAATGTTATAGAGTTCCTTTTTTTTTGTGAAAAGTTTAATGTTTAATGTATGTATTTAATATTATAGATTTATTGCGAAAAGTTTAATGAACGTATTTCGAGATTACAATAAAAAAAATCAAAACTTAAATATTAATTCGACCTTAATATCTATTATGTTAATACTTTCGACTTCAAAATTCAAATCGTCCGATCTCGACCAAGGTTCAAATACGACTCCCGTCCTCCATCGTTCTCGGTGTACACTGCCAGATCGCTAATACGTGCTTACTTCAAATGACTCTTTGACTTTTACAAATGTCAAAAATGGGCTGGTTACTTTGTTTTTTGAACGAATTACTGTCATTGTTTTAGGTGTTTATTAAGAAAATTGCTTTAGTACGATTCTAGTTAGCAAACCTTCATTATTATTTCTCATTTCTGATTTCTCGAATGTCCTCAACTCTTCGACAGATAATTTAAGATCGGCTGTATAGTTGGCGTGCAGTTCCTTCATGAAAGTATTTTTGAATATTTTAAATTTAATACAAACGTTTGTGTCTCATAGAATCAAAAACAACGTATTCCACTTTTTGAAAAAAAAAAAAAAAAAAAAAAAAACAGTTAACAATGCAGTTTACTTCAGTTTTTTAAAATATATCTTTCACTGTAATTGAAACTTTCAAAAGTTTATTTATTCCAGAGATATTTTGATCTGAATGTGAGGGTTAGAATCAAAAGCAACGTATTCCTTAGGATGTTTTGAATCAAACCAATTCTATTCCACTTTATAATCAAAGTAGCTCTCTATTCAAATCTTTTTTGTTGTTTGAATCAAAACAAATGTATTCCAAATTTTTGGCGTAAAAATCGCTTTCTGTAAGTAAACATGGAATCGATCGAATCACCTGTTGTTACTACATATCAACCCAAAAAAATGCAAATATTGTTAATAGGAAGCGTCAGCTTGCTAAAGTAGAGCAGTAAGTAAATCCTTTAAGGCAAAATTAAGTATATTTATCTTTTTTGTCAGCTATGTAGGTACAAAAGAAAACAATTGACAATTATTCCTATATGTAACGATAAAGGTAGTTCTTTTAAATAATGCAGAATATTGACAACAATATTGACAAACCGTTATAATAATACAAAGTATATGAATTTGTTTATTTGTTTACGTTTTTGTTAATTTGTTATTTAACATAACTAACTTATTTTTTTAAATCCAAAGTTAATGGAAAAATTAAACCAAATTGTATGTTTCATTTTCAAAAACAATTTATTCCAAAATGAAAATTTCAAAACGCCATTATTCCATTTACTGACTTTCAAAACAACAGTATTCCAGAATACATTCTTAAATATTTCAAAGACGCTTTGATTGCCAAAGGAAAATGATATTCAGTAAGGATTGAAGGTCTAAACAGAAATATAAAACCAATTTTATTTAAGGATTCTCTAAGGCCAGGCGCGCACATTCAATTTTTAGTTTCGCAACTGTTTGGTTGCTAAAATGAAACATATGGGCTTATATGGGACACCGCGCACTTAGAGCAACTCGATTCGAGCAACTAAAAAGTTTGTGTTTTGACACAAACTAAACGATTGCCTTCGCAACAGTTGAGCTCTTTTCTATAAGCGCAAGAGAGAAAAGAGTGTGAGCGTGAGTAAAGGGTTGCCAGTGCGCGCTTCTCTTTCAACCGGTGATTAAACTTCATATTTATAGTGTTCTTATTATTTGCCTAAAAATAGTGACAATAACTCTATTTTTATTATATAAAAAATAACTTTGTCATTTATATTTCTTTCTATTTTAAATATGTACCTACAAAGTAAATATATATTACATTTTTGTAAATTGGATTTTAAGAAATAAAAAAAAGAAAAGAAAAAGAAGATTTTATTTGATTTCGATCACAGTTTCCAGTGCGCGACTAGCCTAAGTGACCTTTAAAAGCGGTGGATGGCGTTTAAGTTAAGAGGCCTTTAAGTGACGTTACTTAAATGTGAAAATTGATTATAGAAACCGATTTTATACTTAAGAGCTGTTTGGAGGTATTATAAAGTTAAGCAACCTTTAAAACACAAACTAAACGATTGTCTAAAATTAATTCGCAACAGTTGAGCTGTTTTCTATAAGCGCAAGAGATAAAAAGAGTGTGAGCGTGAATCAAAAGTTGCCAGTGCGTGGTACTCTATTAACTGGTGATTAAACTACTTGATTTCGATCAGCGCGCGGCTAGCCTTACCTGTTCCCTTCGAATAAAATTTAAATTGGTAAATAAAACATTTTTCAATTAATTTTCCTTTATGCTTCCACCTTAATATTATTTTTCGAAAGCAACCAACCTACGCATAACAAAATTCACCACACCAGAATCGCGCCAAAAAGGGACAACTCACAAGCGAACTGCAAAAACCACCATGCAGCTCTATGCTCGCCCTCTTCACACATGCAAAGATTTATTTCACCACTTAAAAAAAAACAAGGTGAAGTCTGCCACAACATCACGACGAACGACAGTCAAACGGTCTCCGTGTGAAAATTCGTTAAAAATCGTCAAAAAAAAACTAGAATATTCAAAATAAAATAAAAAATGCATTAAAGCATCCCAACAAGTGTTTCCTATCGGATTAAGTGTGAACAACATATATTGCTAAATAATATTAGAAAAAAAAATGCAATATTTTGGTGCTGTACCTGCCTGTATTACGGCTCCATAGTTCGACCTCTGCACGCACTATTCGAGTCGTCGATCAAATCAAACCATCTCTTATCCATCTTCATCTACTCACCATCCCCGTACAAGAAGAAGCACAGGCACACCATCAACAGCAGCTGCTGTGTGCGACAGCGCTAACAAGGAATTCAAGTGTTAACTCACTCAAGATAAAAAAAAAAGTGAAAAAGAAGCAAATTTCCAAATTTTTGTGTGAAAAATTGTATAAAGTTTTGTAAAATTTAAGAATAAAAGTTTGCTGCGGTGCATTTTTTAAATAAATTTCAACCAAATTTAAGAAAAAAAAACGGAAAACTCTTTCTTGTCTCTTCAATGTGAAAAGCGAAACAAAAAGAAAAAATATTGTTAGGTGTATTTGTGGTGCCCAATCGTGCGTCCGTGTGTGTGTGTAATGAGATGTAATTCGTTTTGTTGCTCGTCTTTCGGAATTGCCCTGAATTTTCCGCGAATGAAGAAAAATCATTTGGGCCCCGACGAGATTTGCCGCTTCATATAAAAATTGAAAATCGCCAATGAGTCGACGACAGTCCTTGGATCGACCAGGTGCGCTAATTTTTTTGTCGTTTTCTTTTTTTAATTTAAAACAAAATTTTTAAAGTAGAAAGTGTCAGACATGCAAATGCATGAAAAAAATCTCAGCAAAAGAGACAACCCGAGTGGGTTTGGCCAACAAAAATAATGGTCTCTTTCTGTGCCGTCTCCGTGTGCTAAAAATAAACGCTTTTTTTATATCGGATATCTCGGTTTGTCTCTTTTGCTCTGATATGACAGCAGGTTGTCAATACAGCAGCCATTGATCTCTGTCAAAATTTTAGTGTTTCGTTCAAAAATGAGTGTTACCGAAACTTCTGGCAACACTGCGCTCTGTTGAGGAAAAATCCTCCTAATGGATTTTCATCAATGAAAAGTTGTGTATTTTATGAATTGACTGCTAAGAAGTATACAAAATAAATGTTTTATTTATTTTTATTGTTATTTTACTCAAATTTTGATGGAGGAAACATGATGTTTGTAGGAAAACCATTCGAGAACATAAACTTTTCAGCAGAGGAAAGTGTCGCCATTTTTTTTTCTCATGTCTGATTTTTCTCCTTTTTTTATTTTTGATACACATCGATGAAATGGAGGTACCTCTTACAAAAAATCCGTTTTTGTTAGTATGGATACATACTTTGTTTTACCTGTTTTTTTGTTTTGTTTTATTATTTTAAAGCGGCGTTGCCTATTCTCTATTTTTTATTGTTGTTGTTTTCCATTGCCAATTTGTGAACTTTGAGAATTTTCTCGGTAGGTACCTACAAAAAAAAAATAAACTGAAATTATAAAACGGGCAGGTTATACGCAACACAAAGACAGCCTCTACGCAACAATGCAATTCACGATGTTATCTTATAAGCTCTAGCAAAGGTGGAAAAGAAATTATTATGCTCTTTTTTACCGTTGCGAAAGTCAATTTTGTAAACAAATCGTAAAGCTGAATAAGAGAAAAACTATGTACATATTTTCTTTTAATGTGAATTTGTTTACTTTATTTTTGTTTTGTTGTTATTTTTAGATGTGTGTTTTCAAAATAGGTTCTTAGAGCAGAAATTAACATGTTATTTTAGTTTTTGTAATTTTATTAGTACATATGTATGTGCTATAAATTCAAATAGGTTTTCAGACAGTTGGTCTGGGGAATTTGACAATTATTCAAAGTTTTGTTTTGGGATCTATACAATGCGGAAGGTGTGAATGAGAGTTTATTTTGAACAAGATACAGCTGCGTCTGTAGTAGCCATTGGCATAATGATTAGTGCGTTGGACTGCCATGCAGAAGATCTTGGGTTAGATTTTTAGCCGCTGCAAGAGTTTTTAGAGGTGGACTGCCTCTTGCAAGGAATTGACAAAAAGGTTTCTCTTGTCAATGAAAAGTGCTGCTCATTAGCCGTTCGGAATAGGCAGAAAATTGTAAGTCTCCTTCATTCCTGGTAATACGCACACAGGAACGGGTGAGAGTTGTAAGTCACTATAGGTCTTAGAGCTCTTGCACCACCAAATTAATTTTTTTTGTAGCTGCGTCCGTAAGTCCTAAGTATAAACGGAAGAAAAAACTTCTGAATGACACTTGTTTGTTTAGTCCGCATTATTTTGCTGGGCAGCTATGAAGAATTTCTTCACAAGTCCACTGTTTTCTCAGGAAATGTGACCGACCTCAAAGTGCATTAGTTGGTCTATAATAGCAAACAAAGATCTAGAATACAACCTAAGAAAGAGGGAATGTAGATATGTACCTATAGTATATGAAAATTTTAGAAGAATACTTTAATACGTCAGTCCAAAAAAGATTTGTGGTCCGTTTTCTGATCCTCAATGCATCTGCCTAGCATTTTAATGTATGTAGCCAGTGCTTGCCATAAAAATTGCAGAAACATCGACTGTATAAAGTTGGAAATCTATATCTATATTATCTTATATACCCGAAAGAAAGGCAGTCTCATAGGTACCAACGATTCAGAATAATGATAAATAATTGACAAGGAATATCCGAAGATGCTTCTTAACACAGGAGAGGTTTGAATTAGTGCCACAAAAGATCGTAAAGAACAAGCGCTTAGTGGCCTAGGAAGGAATTAACGATATCTAAAAATATCTCCTTGGTCGGAATGGCTAAGATGATAGAAGAGATACAAGAGGTAGTGTTGGAGGGTTTGCCATTTCTTGCAAGAGTCAGTCGTCTTGAAAAAAAAAAATATGTGTTAGCCTTAACCCTGCAGTTCACAACTGGACAGCCTAGCGCTGTGATCCAAATAACGCTGTATTGCCCCGTTTTGATACCATAATCCGTTTGAACCTGTGAATGAATTTGATGTGGGGGATCGTGGACATTTTCTCAAGGAATCTTATTTAGGTTTAATTCAAAATAAGATTGAAATGGGTTGTATGTGTTTTTATAGTTTTGGAATGGCGTGTGTTTGGCACATTTATCAGAACCACCACTCTCATCGAAACTTGTCTACATTGTGTGAAACTAGGTAGCTTGTTACTTGTGCTAAAGCAGCAACTAATTCGATCATCCGGCCAGTGTGCACCATGAACCCACGTCAAAGCCTTCAGTCTGCTAGCTTGCGGTAAAAGGAATCCAACGAATGGCACGATACACAAGTTACCAAAGATCCTTGTAGACTTTTTCTTATGAGTCAAAGACGAAAGTTATTTATTCTACCTATATTTCTTGTTTTTATTAGCTCTAAAGTTCTTTTTGAATAAAAATTCTTATTAATTTTACTTTTCTTCAAATATTCTCATAGATAACTGTTCTGGGCCTATCAGACCCAAGGTGTACGACGGTGTTATTTTTTTTTAGGGTGCGCACTGAAGGGTTAATACCGCTAATAACATTGAATGAAACACCAGCATTAAGTAAGATTCAGCAATAGTATAATCCAAAACAGCGAAATCAGTCGCAGGTTTCTGCAGTTTATGCGAATAATGTGATCCTTTTTATGGTCAAAATAAAAACATCAACCAATGGTAAAGAAGAAGTAACTTACCCCAGCGAAAAGTCTCACAAATTCTAGAAGACATGCCTAACGGAGTTCGCATTGAACAACATTTTTATCAGCACTTGAATCAATAGATTTTTGAAAGACCGTTGATCAAATTTCTTGATATTTTTATCGAAATTCCGCTCCATGGTATTGATTTTGGACACCACCACGACATCAGTCTTAATTAAATATGGATGTTCCGATCCATTCTGTACAGATTAAACCACATTGCCTCGATTAACACTGACCACTATAATCAACATTTAGCCCTATCACGTAATCGGAAACTTCAATGAAAATTTGAATGGGATGGACTCGGGTTTCGTAACATGTGAAAGGGTTGATTATAAATTAATATTGTTAACCGGCATTTTGAATATACGGATTAATCTGCGTACAACTATTTATAGTTGTCCTTAGTTTCTTAGCTTCAGTTTATGTGTTAACTGAATTGCAAACAGGTACCTATTTCGTTGGTACATGTCAACATTCTAAGGTCCAGATAGTCCAACGTTTAGTTCTTCGGTCACACTCTGTCATCTATACAAGAACTTTAGTAATGCTTACTCCTTCGCCATTTAATTCTTTAAGTATATCCAGATTTGTTAACTACTTTCCGAACTGTTGCTTAGTAATGTCGGCCATTGCATCTTCGAATCATGGAGCACAAACACACATTAGAATCGCTTCAGTCACTCCATCAATATAAAAATAAATAAGACCTATTCCAGTCACTAAACTGCAAAATGTTCAGTTTTAATACTTGGTGCCTATATAAAAGTAAACAAGAGAAATTCTTGTCACTTTGTGACTGGAGGTCTGTTTAGAGTTTTAAGATTAATTAGGCAAAACTGCAAAAATAATTTTGTCAAAGGCCGACAAGTCGATTGGATGGAGCATTATGTGTTAAGTTTATACAAATTATTACTCGGTTTAGATTATACAGAGATGGAGAAACTTGGTCATGTGGGGCTGGATTTTCAGTTAATCGATATAATACTTAAGTAAACACAGAATCTTTTACCAATCACCTTTGGCAAAACCCAACATTTATCGATTAGCTTAGGATTTGTCCCAGTTCAGCTTCCGCATATATTTAAACATCTGGAATATGGAATTTATAAGTCAATGTGAGTATATAAATATGTACATTTATGTATGTACATGCAAAATTTAAGAAAAGCGATTTCAATTTTTGGGAGTCCATAGTAATTTTAATGATTTCATAATGATTAAATAGCAATTTTAAAGAGTTTAACAGCAAGTTTTATGATTTTCAGATATGGTAATGTTTCTCCGAAGATCCAACAGAGAGAAACAAGAGTTTTCTTCTATAATCTTCTATTGTCAACCTTTAATATAATTATGTTGGATTTAAATTTGTATTCGAAATAAAAATAAATTTCGATAGTATATCAAATAAAATTTTAGTTGGACTGACTTTGAAGGTTAACTATTCGTGTTGAAGCGATAATAAAATTAGCTAAGGTTTCGACATTTGAAACAAACTTAATTTGAACCATTCGATATATGCACATTCCCTTGCCATATTATTTGAAGATTTTATTCAAAATAAAAATTAAACTTCTGCTTTGAACATTACACATACTACATATATTGCAGTTAATTTGATAATTTGAACCTCCTTTGGCCTCTATAAGAGCATCAATTTTCCGTCGCATGCTGCCAATGGAAGACTGAACTATGCATTTGCATATATGTATTTGTATGTATGGTTGTGATCAATTATTTAACCAGTTCCCTCTTCATCAGCTCAAACACATTTTCCATTGTGTTCATGTCAGTGCTGTTACCTGGTATGTATATCCAACAAGGGGATATTCAATTCTTGTAAATAAGTTTTTTCAGACTGGGCTCCTTCTTGAAACAGGTTCACAATTCGGAAATCATTCGTTGACTTATGTAGATCAACAACCGATTCCTTAAGACTTCTCTATACTGGTCTTGCTTCGATATGCCTTTTATGCTTAACAGTATGGACAACGTAGTCGAAAATACATTTTTCTACACAGCGACGTCGTACAAACTGAGCTTTCTTGGCTAAGATCTCAAATGTGCTCTCATGGCTGCAGCAGTACTGTTAAATAAAAAAAAATCTGGCTAAACATCTTTCTGACCTAGGAGTAAACAGGCTTACTGTTTTTTTTTTTTTTTTTTTTTTTTTTTTTTTTTTTTTTTAATTGTTTTTATTAGTTTTGAAAACTCTTAATTCTATTTGTACAATTGCTTACAAATTATTAGTTTTTAATAAGAAGTTGATTTTTAATTTAAATAAATTTAAGTTAACCAAATTTTTCACATCAGTCGGAAGACGGTTGAATAACTGAAGCCCTCTATAAAGAAGATGGTTTTGTGTTTGCGCTCTCCTATATAAAGGTAACCGAAAGTCTCCAGCATTTCTTAGTGCATATCTCTCATTACATATGTACTCTACGTTGTTCTGTAAGTAAACAGGATATAGATTATGTTTTATTTTAAAAATCATAATTAGAGCATTATATTTTAAACGTTGGATCACACTTAACCACCCTAGTGAGCGTAACATATTAGCTACTGGAGTAAACCGGTTACATTTTAATATAATTCTCATCGCTCTATTTTGTAAGACTTGCAGTTTAGTTTGGTTTTCAAGGGTACACATATTATAAATAATAGAAGAGCAATAATTAAAATGAGGAAACACAGTTGTATTATAAATTGTCAGAGCACAACTCATGGAAATGCAATTTCGGATCCTTCTTAGAAACCCCAACTTTTTTGATATTTTATCACAGAGTTTATTTAAATGGAAGTTAAATTTTAATCTATTGTCAATGTAAACACCTAGATATTTTATTTCCGATACACACTCAATGAAATCACCATTTATTGCTATATTTACATTTGAATCATTACTATTTACGCACATACATTTTGTTTTTGACGTATTTAGTTTCAATTTGTTTTTGCACAACCACAGATATATTGAATCCAAATCTCTTTGAAGAAATGTTTCCAGAGTACGAACATCCTTGCCACTAATATATATAAGCGTATCGTCCGCAAAGAGACAGATCTTGCAAATAGATAAAGCCTCACCGCAATCGTTAATATAAAGCAGAAAAAGCAAAACTCCTAGTACTGATCCTTGGGGAACGCCAATATCAATGTCTAAGGAGCTTGAGAATGTTTCATTTATTTTAACTCTTTGGGTCCTGTTTGAAAGATAGCTTGTAAACCATTCAAGTTCTTTTTCCCTAATTCCATATCTGTACAGTTTTTCTACTAAAATTGTTCTGTCTATCGTCTCGAATGCCCGTTGAAGATCCAAAAAAATTGCCAAAATAATGTTTCCTCTGTCCACATCTTTTTTCCATTCGTTTATGACCCAACTCATTGAAGTTTCACAAGAGTGACCGTGCCTAAATCCAGATTGTTCAACGCAAAGCAGCTTTTCATCCTCAACGAAACAAGAAAGTTGATTGCAAACTACCACTTCCAATATTTTTTCATATGTAGGGAGCATGTTTATTGGCCTCCATTGTTCTAGGTTCTTTGCATTCTTTACTTTTTCTACAGGTATAACATCAGAATTTTTCCAGCTTTCAGCCTTTCACAGTGTATTAGACACGATTTCGTGTTAAAAAACGGATTTTCTTATTCAATTCTCTAAATTTCAATTTTTATTTACTATGACCATAAATATTTTTTGGAAAATAAAATAGTATTTTTCAAATTTTCTTCACAGGGACACAATGTACAGTACGAACTCGGTTAACGCAACCCTCGATTTTCGCAACCCTAAAATCGGAGCACGTCTTGACATTATAAGTGCTATTTTTCAAAAATGTAACAACGATTAGTGCAACTTCTTGTGTTTATGCATTTGTTTATTGAAATCAAAACATCAAACCAACAAAAACGATTTGTTTTGTTTCAATATTATAACATTTTCGTAATCTCTAAACAAATAAGATATTACAACTACAATTTTTTATTTGAAAAATATAACCCAGTAAGTGCAACAACCTAATTTCTATTAGTTGCTACGCCGTTCCAAGAAAAAAATCCCCAAACGCAGATCGATCCACCGTCATGTTTGACTACCGGTGTAATGTACTTTGGGTCAAGTTCCTTACATTTTGGGCATCTGACGTACTTTCTGCCGTCAGGACCAATGTGATTTATCTTCGTCTCTTTGCTCTACAACACATATTGCAACCGATTCATCTTCCAATCGGCATGTTTTGGATGCCCCGCTGTCTTTAGACTTTTGTGACCATTGCTTTCTTATGTAAAATGCGTCCATGAAGTTCAGGTGCAACCAAACGACGTACATTTCTTTTTGATATGCAGACATCAGATTCATCCATTATTTCGCGCTGAATGACTGCTTCAATTATTCTAGGATCTGCTTTCGACAGCCGAACAAATTCGCTGTATGTATATATAAACTGTCGGTTTCCTTGGTTTCTTTTGGCGTGGAACATTGTCTGTGGTCTTATATTTATGTTTTTCCATGTTTTTGGAACAGTTGAGCTAGGGCTGCTATATGTTGATATGAACATCAAGCCTTATTAAGCTCAACAATAGCGCTTCAGATTTTTGGCGCATTGTGGAAACCACCTGCCCATCAGTATATTGTTTGAAATGGATATTTTTCATAATACTTAGTTTAATTCACAATAATGCAGAAAATGTCTATTATTTTTTTTGATTAGCTGTCAACCAAAAAACTAAAACCGTAACGGTTGGCAAATGTATTATCTTCTTTCTAAATGAAATGCATATTTTTTTAAATAAAAAGAATGAAAGATTATAAATAGATCACAATAGCACTGTCAGTTGAAAGACATTCATCAATATAAGAACAATACTGCAAAAATAGAATCGAGTCTAATTAGCTGTACTTATGAATGTATTCAGTCAATTGTTTGATTTATAATCAAAAATTTCTAAGTTTTTAACAGTTTGTTGAAACCTTGAGCTTTATGTAACTGCCATGGAAAAAAATAAGATTTTGGGAAATTTCTACTAGTTGCAAAAGTTGTTTGATTCAGTTGATATTTGATTGCATTGGAGTTCTTATGAAATCCTGTCTTAGCGTGACACGTAGTTAAATGGAACCGCAGAATTCAGACCATCTGAAAAAATCTCACTTATTTTTTTAAAACTGCGTTAACTCTGAAAAATGAAACAAAAAAGAAATACTTATTTTTCTAGCTATTAATACGATTTGCTTCAAAACATCTGCCAAGCTCAATAAAAATGAAACGATTAACAACTTATTTTATTTGTTCACATTCATATTTATTCGACAATACGTGATTGTTCAATTAATATTGTTAAATTATTGTATTCAAACAAACATTTATGAAAATTTTTAAAGAAAAGGGTTTTTTTTTAAATATAGTGATCTTTTGATTTTGACAGAATACTTTATTAATGTTGAGATTTTCGCATTGGTGCGTCATATTTGGGTACTCAGCCATCATCCCAATAAAAAGTGTTGCGCTCTTTTTTTTTTTTAGAAAAATCAATAATTCAGAATATAGTTACACAAATCAATCGGTATTCCACCTCGTCAAGTTTATTTATCCTCAAAATATTACTATGCTCGAAATCAGTCGATTGAAATCAATTTTACTCTTCTACGACATTAAAATATGCCATTCTATTGCCCGTCACATTTTAGTCGGCATAATTTAACTTATTCATTCATTCGAAAAAAATCAAATTCCGATAATTCTAGATAATAAATCAAATCGTAACACACTACTCTCAACAAGCAATCAACATTGTTCCCACTACCATGACGATCTAAACTACACCTACCTCAATTCATCGCATTCATCAGTGGAATATGAAAATTCCAATTAACAATAACTCAGCACACAATTTTGCCGCCTGCTGCCGGCCGCCGCCATCTATAAATAGAATGCCCGAGAAAAATTCCCAACTCTTATTCGAGACTGGCACGTAACAATACAGAAACGAACACACCATAAATTTATAGAGCACCAGCAATGGCACACCCCCTTGTTGTCACACAACTAAAACTACCTGTATGTCTATTTGACGCATGAAATGTCATAAAATGAAATTCTAAAAAAAAAACATAAATTTGGTTTAGTTGTAAAATAATAACAAATATAAAATAAAAACAAAACGAAATACAGAAGTTGTTTTTTATTTTCGTTTTTAAATATTATAATTTATTCCGGCATACCCAATTTTTAGCTATCCCTGACCTACAGACAATAAAATTAATCATGCGATTTATTGTTTTTGAATTTTTCATGTAGGCAACAACCAGTGAATATTGAATTACTATTCACCAGTTTCTGGTGGAAAACAAAACAAATATGAACTCGTTGAGATTTACTAGAAGCCCCATTGGGATTACACCTTTTTTTTAGGCAAAACTATTCACAATGGTAAAAAAAACAACCCTTTTACGAAAATATTGGAAAATTCATTTTCGAAGGTACTTGGCTGACATTTTGTCATCGCCAACGACACACCTAGATAGACGGCTTATTGTTGTTCCGCTCACACCACCCAAATACCTTGGCGGGTGCAACAAAGACAAAGCGCAGCACCCTCCTATCGCCCTCACCCAAAAAACAATACCTACTTGCCTGACTGAACTTTAGACAAGTGTTTGCTGTCGCGCTTATCTTTGATTATCTTGTTTTATCACAAGATACTCGTGTGGGACCTTGGTTGCTTTTTTGTTTAATCGACAAGTCTTTTCCCTTTCAGGCGTTTATCATCTTTAAATGAATATTGAATCGCAATGCATACTGTGCATGGTACATAATTTGTTTTGTTGTCTTGATCTTAATATCATTAAATATCTTGATCTCATTATCATTAAATAATTATTTAATTATCTTCCATTGACTTGGCAGAAACAAAAAAATTTAATGTAATTTTTGTCCATGGTGGCGGATGTGACAACTATCTCTTTCATTATTTCTATCTTGTAGATACTTTCTGGCTAGTTCTGTCTTTTTTCATGCATACAGAATTTTTCTGCTTTGTTTATTCTGATTTCGAAGAGCTGTACGCGCGACGACAACGGCGGCATCAAAAAAATTGATTAATTTTTCATGCCACTCTACTACACTCTCCTCTCGTTGCTTTGCTTGCTGCGATATGGAAATGTAAATTTTGTTGTTTCTCGTTACACTTTTCTTTACCGTCGTCGTCGTCGTCGCAATTCGCATGTCACAATACACACAGAATATAATTCTAGAACCACACCATGGATAAACCTACACTTCTCCGAAAATAAGAGGGATGAAGACGAACTCTAGTTATGATGATTACCCTTTGCGCTGATTTCAGTGTTGCCTTTTTTTGTCTAATAAAACAAAAAGAAAATAACACAACAATTGGGAATAGAATGGAACAACTACCGGAGTGTCAGGAACATCATTTTTATGTTTGGCAGTTAGTGTCAATAAAATAAAAAACTGTGAATTTTGTCGTGAAGAGTAAACTTTCGTTAAAACGTGATCTTTTACTTATTAAAAAATTTAAAGTTACATACCTACCCTTTGTAAAAGATATAAAAACTTGTTTCGGTTAATTTTGTTCTAATTATGTATTTTAGGAAGAAATAATTCCGACAAAAATAAGAATGTATGAAAAAAATAGCAAATAAACTGAACACGCCCATTCACAATCATTGCGATTTCTATATAATTTGCAGTAAACTAAAAATGTTTAAATTGAGTTTGTTGTCGAATGATTGTTCCCTGACTACCTATAATTGTTTGTTTATATTTTCTATTATTAAATAAGGGATAAGAAAGCACTAGTATATGACATAAATAAAAATGTAAATATTGGTTGCGTTTTATGTTCCAGGTCGATGTTTTTTTCCAATAACTTTTAAATGAAATACAATTTTATAATTTATATTTAATTTATTTATTATAATGGTCTTTAACATTATGTCGGTCGGAGCTTCTGGCCATGGCCAAAGGCGAGCTCTTTTAAGCACATTTTGACTATCAATTTAAAAGACTTTGTAAACCTCCCTTTCTTACTTACTTACTTAACCGGCTCCCGATCCATGGAGGGTCTCTGCCTGAGTTATTGCGGTCTTCCATCGGTTGCGATCCCTCGCGAGCTCCCTCCAGTCATCGGGACCAAGCGCTCTTGCGTCTATAACCGCCTGGTCCCTGTAGCGGAGGTTCGGTCTTCCTCGTCGTCTCGAACCTGGGGGCTGGGATTCGAAGATTTTCTTGGCTGGAGCGTTGTTGTCCATTCGCTCGATGTGACCGAGCCAGTGTAGTCGACGTGTTTTGGCTTTTTGGACTACATCCACATCTTGGTACAGCTCGTATAATTCACGATTGAATCTTCTCCTCCATTCGCCCTCTTCGCATATAGGACCAAATATCCACCGAAGAATTTTTCTCTCGAAAGTGCCCAGTATTAATTCCCCTTTTTTACTTATCGTCCAGCACTCGGCGCCGTAGAGTAGAACTGGTAAAATTAGCGTTTTGTATAGCGTGCACTTTGTCTTTCGAGAAAGGAGTTTTGAACCCATTTGTTTGGCCAAACCGAAGTAGCAGCGGTTTGCTAGGGTAATTCTTCGTCGAATTTCCACTAAGGTGTCATTCGTGGGATTGATGTTCGTTCCGATGTAGGTGAACTCCTTGACTACCTCGAAATTACTGCTACCAACAGTGACGTTTTGTCCTAGGCGATGGACAGATGCGGCTTTGTTTGTTGATAGCATATACTTTGTTTTGTCCTCATTAACTTCAAGACCAACGCGTTTCGCCTGTTCATCAATAGCTGTGAACGCTTCTAGCACAGCACGCTTGGAGCGGCCGATGATATCGATGTCTTCCGCATATCCAAGCAGTTGGGAAGACCTGTTGAAAATAGTGCCTTCCAGGTTAACACCACTCTTGCGCACTATCTGCTCCAGGACTAGGTTGAAGAAATCACATGATAGCGCATCTCCTTGTCTGAACCCTGTGCACGTTTGGAATAGCTCGGATGAGCTGTTACCCATTTGCACGTTGCACCGCGTATTTTGTAACGTCATGCGGCATAGCTGGATCAGTTTTTTCGGGATTCCGAGTTCCGACATTGCCAATAGAAGCTCTTGGCGACTTATGCTATCATATGCGGCTTTAAAGTCGATGAAAAGATGGTGGGTCTCGACTTGAAATTCGTTGGTCTTTTCCAGGATTTGCCTCAATGTGAAGATTTGGTCTATCGTTGATCTGCCTGGCCTGAAGCCACACTGGTACGTGCCGATTATAGTGTTGCAGAAAGGTTTTAGACGCTCACATAGTACGGTGGATAGGATCTTGTAGGCAACATTAAGCAGGGATATGCCCCTGTAGTTTTTGCAGGACATAGGATCGCCTTTTTTGTAGATTGGGCATATGGAGCTATTTGACCAGTCGTCGGGCATGCTTTCCTCCTCCCACACTTGCTTGATGAGCTGATGCATGCACCCTACCAGGACATCTCCTCCATACTTAAAGAGTTCCGCAGGTAGGCCATCCGAGCCTGCGGATTTGTTATTCTTAAGCTTGTGTATGGCTTTCTTAACCTCTTCAGTACTGGGTAGTGGGACTGGATCTTCATTGACCGGTCTTATGCTTCTTTGCTCCCCTGTGTTTTCGTCTAAATAATGCCCATTAAGCAGCTGCTGGAAATGCTGTTTAAACACGTCTACAATTCCCTGTGCTTCGGTGACTAGGTTCCCTTCGCTGTTTCGAAGAGCTTGCGTGCCGGTCCTATAACCTGATGCCAGTTGTTTCGCTGTTTTATAGAACCGGGGGTTTGTGGCGGTGCTAGATCCCTCGAGATACCTGAGCTGAGAAGCTGCGGCTGCTCTTTTCTTTCTGCGCAGGGTTTTTTTCTCCTTCCTTCTCTTTTCACGGTACTCCTCTTTTGCTGCTCTTGTTTTCCGATGCAGCATTTGCATTCGTGCATTTTCCGTCTCCTGCTTCAATACCGCGCATTCATTATCATACCACGGGTTCTTTTTCCTAGGTGGTTGATAGCCTATGGTGGACTCGGCTACCTCCCTAATGATGTCGCGGTACTGGCTCCACTGGTTGTTGACGCTTGTGGCTGGGGGTACGGCAGAGAGTTTCCCGGTCAATTGCTCACTGTAGTCTCTGGCGTTCTCAGGTGTGCTAAGGCATGCAATATTGAATTTCTTCCTTTGGGCGGTCCTCATTTTCTTTTCGTTGGACAGTCGGGCTCTGAACTTTGTCACAACAAGAAAGTGGTCAGAGTCCACGTTTGCACCTCGGAAAGTTCGCACGTCCAAGATGTTCGACGCGTGCCTTGCGCCAATTAGCACGTGGTCGATTTGGTTGGCGGTTCGACCATCTGGAGATCGCCAGGTTGCTGTGTGTATCCTTCGCCTGGGGAACCTAGTGCTACTTATCACCGTATTCCGAGCTGCAGCAAAGTCGATTAGTCGGAAGCCGTTATCTGTTGTCATTTCGTGGAGGCTGTGCTTT
Source organism: Chrysotoxum bicinctum (assembly GCA_911387755.1). Classification (NCBI taxonomy): domain Eukaryota; kingdom Metazoa; phylum Arthropoda; class Insecta; order Diptera; family Syrphidae; genus Chrysotoxum; species Chrysotoxum bicinctum. Next base: position 229,071,157 of record OU426988.1, read on the forward strand.
CCAACTAATCCGCCAAAGATATTTTCCTTCCCGACTTTAGCATTGAAATCTCCGAGCACGACTTTGATATCGTACTCCGGACAGGCTCCGTAGGTTCCATCCAGGAGGTCGTAAAACTCCTCCTTGTTAGATTCCTCAGCTTCATCGGTAGGGGCGTGTGCACATATTAGGCTGATGTTTTGAAAAGTAGCTTTGATGCGGATCACAGCCGGGCGATCACTAATCGGCTTAAAATCGATGACTTTTGATCTGAGTTGATTACCCACGACGAATCCGCATCCTAACATGTGCATTCTTTGATGACAGCTGTAATAAATTTCGCAATCTTTTCTTTTCGTTATTCCTGATCCTATCCATCGTATCTCCTGGATCGCGGTAATGTCTGCCTTGTACCGCGAGAGGACAGATTCAAGTTTTTGAGTAGCACCTGGTGTGTAGAGTGTCCTTACATTCTAGGTGCATACTCGTAAATCGTAGTCCAAACCTCCCTTTCTAGTGTTGTTTTTAAGCATCGAAGATGTGTTTGGTTTGTTGATGCCTCTTCCTTCTAGTAATTCCCTTAAAAAATATCGGGTGGCGTGAAATCAAGTGATAGTGTCGATATCACCACTTTTTAGCATTATTCGGCTGGGGAAAAATTTCACGTGAAATTCGCATCGTAGCACCAGCTGTGTGTGATTTGGCACCGTCTTTTTGGAATCCCACCTCCTGTAGACCCAATTGAGCCAATTCCTCAAAGAAATATGGCCTAATGACGAGTGTTTTCTGTGCTCTGATAGCGGCTATGCTGTTTATTAACCCATCCAGCCAAATCGAAATGTGGTTTGTCGCACATAATGATTTTTGTTTTCAAAATTGGCGGTAGTCTTAAGCGAGTTGTAAAACTCGAGCACTCTAATCTCACCTACGTTATAATCATTTCCGTGCAACTGTCATATATTGTTATCGACCACTATCTACGACTGTCAAATGTCAACTGCTAAAAAATGGCGACCAAATAAAATCGACCTGTAACACAAAACGCACCCTGAACATGTTATTTAGTAAATAATGTGCTGTGATCTTCCTATTTCTAACAAGTGTGTTAAGCCAATTTTTTGGAGAAATTGACATAATATAGAATCTAGTGGCAGGCTTGGCGTGATTATAAAAAAATATTTGATTTTCCACGAGACTATTTTTCCTTACCTTATGGGGCGCAGGGCCTCTACTATTCATACACGTCTCTGTGTACGAATTATGGAAATGTTATTAAGCTTTCTTCAGAACTTTCTCGATTGTATTTCTTGGTCCTCCAATACTATGCCTTTTTGCTTGAAAGTATTGTATCACTTCTCTCGCATCGGTCCGCAATTATTTTTCAAAAAAAAAAACATATTAAAAAAAGGTTGTGTTATATTTCAAAATGAAATTATGACTTGGTTTGAAATTGGAGTCGTTTTGTATCTAAGTTCTTTAAAACACTCTTAAAAGTAACTTCTATTTTAAGACTGTCAAATATCAACGGATCTTGTCAATTCGATTAGGAGAGATGACTTTCGTTAAGTAGGGTGTCTCCGATTGTGAATCTTTTGAACCGTTTGTTGTTGACTGAAGTTGTGGTCAGATGAATGGTTTATTGAGCTTTTGTTTAAAGGAGATAGTGTTAATAAAAAAGATACTAAATTATGACGATGTCCATCATTTGTACATTTCAACCTCCAACAAGACTTTTGTTTACATTCTTGTATCTTTAAATTCATTTCCTATCCGTAAATAAAATAAAATAAATTAAAATTGGAGGCCATGACGGCTCATTGAGAGGCTCAACCTATACAAGACACCCCCATGAAAATTTTTCTTGCAGCAGCTGAGAACCGAACCCAAGAGCCAAGATCCTCTGCATTACAGTCCAACGCTCTAACCTTTATGCCAAAACGTACTTCGCTGCCTGTGAATGTTATCAAAAAATGTAACAAGTGACGAAGAAGTAGAATAATGCTTGTGCTTTCTTATTTTCTTATTAAGTTTTCCATTGGTAAAATAATAAATCAATTTGTTTTCGGTTTAAATCTGTCAAAATACCGACTTTGGCAAACATAATTTGATTAATTTTTCGATTTTTACCCATCCCAAAACAATTTTCAGCTGTCAGCTTGCAAATGTGGTTTTGGGTTTGTATAATTCTAGTAAAAATGAAAGCAGTTTAAAATCATTTCGTAAATTCATCAAGTAACAATAGTAAAAAAAAACCTCGAAAACAATTAATTTTTGATTGAAATCTGAATTTACCAATAGAAAACCCGGCAAGAGTACGATAACTTAGGCGCCAAGAAATTATAACGGTTTTTTGTAGAACAGTTCAATACAAGCACTTTTTACTATGGGACGGGGGGGTCTACCTCCCCCCGTTTGGGCGGGAGGGGCAATTTTATAAAAAAGGTACTAAAATGGAAACAAAAATATTAAAAAATAACGGTAATACTTACAATTAAGTATTATACCTTTTTTTAAAGCCAGTACTCTGATCTATTAGATAATTTTTAAATCAAGTGGAATCTATGCACAGTTTTTGAAAAAACGAGTTTTAAACTCAAATTTTGGTGAAAAAAAACATAAAAAAAAACAGTTTAAAGTTTAATTTTTCAAAACTGCAAAGTTATATATTATTATTTTTCCTAAAATTCGTTGCTCTAATTTATTCTTATTCAAAAACTGAAAACTAGATGATTTTATGTTGTCTAGTTTTTGAGAAAATTGAAAATAACTAAAACTACTTTTTTATGGGATATTTGCTTTTTTTGCTTGCTTACGCATTACGGTGTATAAACAGTGAGATATGTATGGGGGGGCATGCTGCCCCCCTGCAACCCCCCTGCTTGGGCACACTATAGGATTTGGGGTAGGTGCGAGGTTGGGTGTATGCAAGGTTTCTTTTGCATTTACAGAATCTGGATTTAAAGAAACTTTGAATTTACCCTATGGTCTATATCCAATGTCTACTAAATATATGTACGTAGCCCAAAGTTGCACATTTAAAATGTTCAGACATGTACGAATGCAGCAAATTTATATAATTCCTTAATTAATATGTATGTTTATTGTTTGTGTCTAACATTTTTAATGCTAATGTGGTACAGGTTATTGTTTACCAAGGTCATTCGTTATTCAACCTTTGTAAGAGTGAAGTATTTTTTTCTTTGAATAAAGAATGGCGACTAAGCATCCACTATTTCATCCTAAATTAAATAAATTTTCAATATTTCAAAAAAAATATTTCAGAAGCATCGCGTTCTTAGAAGAAATTGGTCTTATTCCAACTAAAGCGTCAACTCCCCTCAACTCCAACTCAAAAAGGTGACAAAAATTGTAAGAATACAATATTATTATTATCATTTATTCCTCAACCAGTGGTCTATTTCACCAAATTACAATTACAATCACAAATTTGTAATTGTTACCTACAATTGCAAATTTGTAAACTGATTTTCTGTTTCACAAACTACAAACATAATTCCAACAAATTTGTTGGAAAGAGAAAAGATTAAGGGAAATTGTATTTGTTATTTACAAATAGAAGAAAAAGCCGTTTCACCGTTTAATTTGCAAAGTTGTAAATAACAACTGTTTCTGTACAAGTTTGTTAGCATTCGACACATCATAACAAAAATGAATAAACAAGATAAAATTTTTATCGCCGATTTAATTCGTGATAAGAAAGATATTTTATTAGAAAAATTTTCCGATATCATAACACATAATCTTAAAGTTAGCGAGTGTCAAAAAATTTTCAACAATATAAAATCTAATAGTATTTTAATAGATAAAGATTGGAAATACCTAAGAGATGTCGTGTGGCAAAATTTAAGACGAAATACTGTGGTAAGTAAAAATTTTTTCTTAGGTAGATTATATTTACCGGCAATATCAAAGAACCGTTCACGAATGCTTTCGTGTTCTTCTGGCCAACGTACAGTATTTTCAAAGAAAGTCTCAACAATGGCAGAACAAACACGATGGACAGTTCTGCATACCGTAGATTTAGATATACCGTGCATGTCTGCAATCCCGTGGTACTGTCCACCATTTCCAAGCTAATGTAAGGCTGTCAGAAATTGTTGTGTCGGTGTCAGTGAAAAGTTTTTTTCAGACTCATTTGCAATACGAGGTCCTATTTGACTTATTATTTCCTCTGCTTTAGAACGTTTTAACTGACAAAAGCATTTGAAATTTCATAGTTAATTCTCGGTCAATATATTTTTCTTTTCTTCGTCTATTAAACACAAAATCTACACTTATATCTCTATCGGTGCTACTATGCCTTCGACGTAAGGTTTTTTGGGTTTCAAATGCGATTTTTTCCGAAACTTACAAATTGTTATCAAATCGGCAGACGATCTTTCTTCTGCAAAAAATTTTCAGTAACTGAACAAATTTGTAAAATTTCGTGATTCCGTGAAACAGAAACTTACAAAAAAATATAAATTTTAACAAATTTGTACTTGTAAGCAACAAAAAAATTTAGTTTTGGTGAAACTGAAATAATGAAATTTCTACAAATTACACTTTGTAAACAACAAACACATTTTTGTAATACAACCATTTTGTGAAACATAAAAAAACGATTTTTGAACAAATTTGTTAAAAAAGTGCTTGTAATATACAATTTGTAAGTTGGTGAAATAGGCCACAGAGCATATTATACTCTTACAGACTAAGATACATAAGTAAATATATAGTTACAAATTTGTAGGTGGGTATATAAAATTCAAATTACATTTAAATGATTTACATAGTTAATCTTTTATTTTAAGAAATAACGTTACTTAAATTTTGCTTAAAACTAATGATTTAAAAGTTTCTCTGGTGCAATCCATATAAAAGTTAATCTCAGAGCAATAAACAAATCTATCGGCACATTTTTCCATGGGCCTCAATATTGGCTAGAGATTCGGGAGGTGCTTGCTATAATTATCTCTTTTGTGATCAAAATGCCTGTAAACACGGTTTTAATGCATTGAATATTGAAAAATTGACTTGACTGTTTTTAAGTAACACCTGACTTACTCACAAACTGACTGACTGAGACGCGAAATGCCATGCAATTCTACCTCCTCTGGTGCATTCTTGGTAACCCTAAATGATTTGCTGTACTTTACCTACAAATGAACCACATTAACATTAATCCTCACAATGAAATCACCGTAGTTAAATACCAAAAATCAAAAATTTCATAAAAAGTAGTTTTAGTAATTTTCAATTTTCTCAAAAACTAGAAGGGACAAAACCATTCGGTTTTTTGTGTTCGATTCCGAATTAATAGTAGCATTGACCACAAAAAGCCAATTAAGCACTTCATTTCACAATTTTGAAAAAAAATTGGTCTAAACTTTTTTTTTTCATTTTTTTAACAAAATTTTGAGTTTGCATGCAAATTTTTCAAAACCTATTGACATAAATAATTTAATTTAAATTTACGATTATAGAACAGATTTCTGGCTTTCAAAACCGGTATAGTACTTTCTTGTAAGTGTTGCCGTTGTTTTTTAATATTTTTTTTTTTCAATTTAAGTCATTTTTTCTAAAATCGCCCCTACCTCCTAAACGGGGCGAGATAGACCCCCCCCCTCCCATAGTAAAAAACGCTTGTATTTGACCCTTCTACAAAAATCCGTTATCAATTTTTGGCGCCTAAGTTATCGTACTCTCCCCGAAAACCCCATTACACATACATACTTTCTTATTTATTTTTTGACAACACTTGGTTTTCAGTTTCGATGGGAACAGAAATGACAGCAGCATTATTAATGAATTATCTTTGGTTTTAATGCATTATATTCAATTTTTTTTATATTTATTTCATGTTTAAATTGGGAACTGAATTTTTCAAAAGGGGATATGAACACTTAGATATTTATCAGAAAAGCAAAAAAAAATAATTCGTTCTTAGCCTGAAGTAGTCACCATAATCACTTCCTAAACTAATTTGTTGTTGAACTCTCCTAAAGTGTAGAGTTTAAAATTTTTTAACATGTTTGGTTTATGTTGGTGAATCTTGTTTGCCACACATATTTTTTGTTCAAACCTGTTTAAACATTTGATGTCAATTGTCCCTTTTTTCATAAATCATAGCATAAAATGTAAAGGCAAATGAAATGGCATTAAATAGCTGACTCTTTACTTACCTTACTTGTATTCCCCTGTGTTTGTAGACCCTTTTTCAACAAATAAGTTTGTCTATTTTACGTCCCATAAAGATCCTAATCAAATAATTCATTCAAAATTATTGCACCGTAATTCTCTAAAAACATCTTATCGTCCAATTTCCCGCTCTATGAATTTCCCTCTTCACCCTGATATTCTATTTAAAACAAAAACAAAAAATATATTGTGGTAAAAATAAATCGCCGATGGCAACACTTTCACTCGGTAGAGGGTGGTTGATTCGAAATGGTTGCTGTTGCTGCTGCAGAACCAAGGCAAAGGTACACGGAACTTTTCTGTATACATTTTTGAATTGGGATCTCCACACATTCTAGCTCCCTGCGTGGTGCCTTTAATTCTAATTTGTGTGTTGATGACTGAACATGTATGTCAGCCAGCGGCAGCACACTATACTACTGTCATATCATTCGTGTCGCGCGATGTGGTTTTGTGTCATCGTAGTCGACGTCGACGTCGTCGTCGCCGTCGCTCGTCGCATATAGCTGATGGGCTGATGGCTCATGGAACTGGAAGTTCATCTTAATCGATTATTGTGAGAGAATACACCGAGTTAATCGTCGTTATTTGACATCGTGTTTTGTTTTGCGTTATCGTTTTTCATTTATCGGTCTCTTTTACTCCGCTCACATGAAATGTATACTTAATTTGGCCTCTTTTGGGTGGAAAACGAAGGGGGGCTTAGCTCTGGTACAGGGAGACACAAGCTCATCGTCAACGTCGTCGTCGGTTTATCTAAATGTGTGTGTGGCTTTTGTTGTCCTGCGTATCCTGTTTTGAGGGCGCATTCAAATAAAAGAATCGTACCGAGAGTCAATGACAATTTTCGGAGATCCTTATAATTCTTTCTCTATACATGTGAGCATATACAGAGTTTTCCTTTCTTTTTTTCTCGTGAGGAAAACTCTTTTTGATTATTATAAAAAAAGAAACAACCAACCAACAAAAAATAGGAGAGAGTGTGTTAAGTTTTAAAAGAAAGTTTTTCTTCCTTCCTTGAAGGACATAAGTTTTTCTCGCAAAGAAAAGTGAACTCATTCTTTATTATGAGTGTGTAAAACTTTATGGCTGATACATTTTTTCGTGTTAAACTGTAATTAAATTTGTATCCCACAATACAGTTTTGGATGATCTGAAATAGTAACTTTTGTCTGAGCACAAATATAACCGCTAAAGGAATCAAGGGATTGTAATATTGTTATGTGGTATTAAAAAAACACAATCTCCCCCCTATTGTGACCGTTTACTTTGTGGATTATAAAACGCTTTTCTTGTGGAATACCTTTATATACCTGTATAAGTTCGAAGGAATCCAAATAACCATCAGGTAGGTTAATAAAACAAACTATATCCGTTCATGGTCGCAAGGGTGTGGTATCAATTGACAGCAGACCCATTTCCTGTTTTGTGTACACATGGCCATTCACATGAATTAATGTTTTTTCTCCTTGTTATTATTGTGAATGAAATTGTTATAAAATAAATGCATTTCACTTTATATGGAAGAATATAAATTAAATGTTAAATATTACGCGGGAATATGTGTATATTTTTTTTTTATTTATGTATGTATCTATCTTTTTATTTTATTTTGGCATGTCTACCAAAAGTTATAGGTACACAAAAACAAACAAAAAAATTTCCACTGAATTTGCCAAAAAGTCTATAAACTTTGATTTTATGCTGATTCTTTGTGTAAACATTGCCAAATGGCATAACACAGTTAGTACATTGAAAATGTACGCCTGGGTCATGGACTTAGTTGAGACTCTATAATGAGTTTAAATATATGTACATATGTCTGGCAACCCACATTTTGCACATTTTGTTTTATTAGACTCCCGTTGGGTTTTTAATTGAATAATAGAATCAAAGATGGTTTTAATTTTAATTTAAAATATTCAAACAAGAAAGCATGGTTCTATATCGTGCCATAATATTATAATGAGCCATTGGAAATTCTGTGTGATGTGATCGGAACATTTGGATGAATTTTTTTTTCTCCATCAATTATTTAATAAACTCAAGAGGATCAATTGAGTTCTATAATGGAAATGTGTTTCTTTGATTGAAATAAGTTCATGAAAATAAAAGTATGACTGCGCACAGATGACGGGCTCCATAATTAAGTTATTTCAAGAACACATTCGAAAATGTAAGAGTGAACTTAGAGATCTCTTTTAGAGATTTTGACAAGTGCTCTGCGCAGACATTTTTTTTAACAAAAAACCCCAAAAGAAAAAAACTCAAAAGAAAGAAAAGAACTTTGACTTTGTGTACATTTCGATATGGAAATAGAGGATTTTATAATGGGAAATTGTTTCCATATAATTATTATTTCTCAAACGAAAATTTTAAATAGCAATTTGCTAACTTTAAAGTAGTTCACTACTCATTCATTCTTAATTTTTAACATTTTCTAACTAGTATCATACTAAAGCAAATATTTAATAAATTGTTTCGGAACACACCTAAAACAATGACAGTTCATGCAAAAGAACTAAGTAAACAGTTCTTTTTTGACGTTTCTAAATGTCAAAGACACATGTGAAGTTAGAACGATACTGAAAAAAAGCAATTTGATGATTTTAAATTTAATGAAATGCTACAGAAAGATGCTTAACTCAATTAATATTTGCAACATTGTCGTTTTAACCAAGTATCATACTAACACAGTTTTAATTTAACGTCTAAAATTTTGCGCCATTCTTATTACTTTCGCATAATAGGTATTATCAGTTTGATAAACATTTAGTTATTGTAGTAAACAATACATTTGGTAAGGGTGTGACACTTCCAAATTATGAATCAATTGCCAAGATGACAAGATTACATCTCAGTTCAAAAAATGGAAAATAGTTAGGAGCTCTGTGGTCTATTTCAGCAACTTACAAATTGTAAATTACAAGTGCTTTTTTAACAAATTTTTAGAAAAATTGATAAATTCTGTTTCACGAGATAATTGTTTTAAAAAATTATAGTTGTAGATTACAAAGGGAAATTTGTAGATATTTCATTATTTTCGTTTCACCAAAACTATTTTTTCTTTTGTAGTTTACAAATACAAATTTGTAAAATGTAATTTTTTTTTGTAAGTTTGTGTTTCACCAAATCAAATAACTTTACAATTTTGTTCAGTTTAGGAAAATTTCTTACAATAGAAAGATGATGTGTAGATTTGATTACAATTTGTAATTTTCAATAAGAATCTCGTCTCCAGTTTAAGAATGTCGTTACGTCGCCGTCGTAGGCATAGTAGCACCGATAGTGATATAAGTGACCATTTCGTGCTAAATAGACGATATAAATTACGAAATTTCTGATACTTTTACATTCAACGAAAAGTTTCGCTTGAAACGTGTTAAGGCATCATAGGAAATAATAGGATAAATTGGACCACGGATTGAAAATGAGACTGAAAAAAAGAAAACTTTTCATTAACACTGATGCCAGCAATTTTATTTTGCTTATTCATAGCTGATGATGTTCTCTATCGGCCGACTCACAAATTTGTGAAAAAATTGTAGTCTACAAGTCTGGAAATTAAACGTTGTAATTGTAAATTACAATTTCCCCTACTTTTTGTCTCTTTTCTTACAAATTTGTTGGAATTATGTTTGTAGTTTCTGAAACAGAAAATCATATTATGTATTTTACAATTACAAATTTGTGATTGTAATAATTGTAATTTGGTGAAATAGACCACTGGAATCGACCAATAAAATTAATCACAAATGAAAGTTTTTTTCAAAGAAAAACCTGAAAATGTTTTTTTTATATCAAATTTTCTTTTGTCGGTGAAAATCTTCAAAAGACACTTGGTAAGATACTGTTGCAAGTAGTGCGGTACTCTTACCGCCCTAAAACTACCGGGATCAGAACCAATCTATGAAAGATCGACAAATGATTTTTCTTTCTTAATTTAAAATCATATTGGGGAAAGTTTAAACTTTTAATACTTTCCCATAGCTCTTAGAGCATCAGCTTATGAAGCTAGGCTCTTCTTAGTCTCCGAACATTGTCTCTTACATTTAAGACGGTTTTCATCTCGGAATTGGTATGACTTCCCCGTCGCTGATTGTGTCATACAGCGTGTTTTTTAACCACTTCTGTTACCATTTCAGTATTTCGTTGTACTGCCTGGGAAGGTCTCTATGCAGTTTGGACTCAAGTCCTAAATGACAAACTTTATCAATGGCATGAGCAACATCTGCGAATAGAACTGAACACACTTGTTTTTCTTCAAGTGCTTGATCTTTCGTGGAATGTTTATTTCCAAATCCAAACTGATGGTAAGGGTTAAGTCTTCTTTCTTCTAATATTTTACTAAGCCTTTTCAGGAGCATAAAAAATTGATTGGTATAAGCGATATATAGGTCTGTAAGATGTTACTTCGCCTGGGGACTTATATATTATCTTGGTTAGGTATAACAATGACTTCTGCAATTTTGCAATGATGTGGCACATATCTTAACTTAAGACATTCGTTTATTATAAATTGGAGTTTTTTTTTAAGGGTATTGAAGGCATTTCTTTCAAAACCTGAGCAGTTATTAGATCGTACCCTGGTTGCGTGACAATGGGAATTTCACATTCGTCGCTTCTATTACTGTAAGTCATCTGTAGCTGTATTTGCTGAGAATGGCTTAAAGAAATTCGCAACATGGTTAGCAAAGATCCAATCAAATTTCCATCTTGAGATTTTATTTTCGGGTTTTGTGTGTCTAGGGTCTTTTTAGGCACTTGTCTGCTTGCCATATGGAGTATTAGGTAGAATCATCCGTCGTCAAACTTTTCGGGAATCCGTCAAGTGAATCATTTTTGAATTCAATGATTCTTTTTATAAGTTAAGACGGTTTAATACTGCCTTATCGCCTAGAAATCTCCTAGTTTTCTATTTTCTTCGAGCTCTTCTTTTTTCTAACATGATATTATATTTTTGTTTCTCTGCATATTGAAATTGGTTGGAGTAGTTTATTTTGTAGCCTATTGCACTTTAGCAATGAATTGCTGTTCATTCACTTGAAGTTGTTTTATTACACATTTAGAATTGGAGCCAAATCTTCATTTCCGTTAACCACCTTAATGAGTTCATTGCAATTCCACAAACTAGCAACAAGTATTTCATTATTAATATTTGATGATAATAGGTTTACCATCTGTATCCTGCTCGCCTGTTTTACCAAATTGTAAACGAAGCGTAAAAGTAAACGTACTTCCCGACAAACACCGTTTCTAGTTTCATTCCTTCTTAAATGTAGCTTAACAATAAGTTGGCTACTCATAATAAGTGAATACGTTTAAGTCTATCACAAGTTTTGTTTTGATATGTTTTATTACATACTAGGGCGCTACCCCATCTTAAGTTTTTTGATATTCCCTTTCATCCTACGTTTTAAGTTGTAACGCCTAATAAATTGACCGAATAGACCTAACTGTTCAAGGGCTATGTTGGGTAATTTATCGAAGTTAAGTTAGTGTACCACCAGCTGTGTGGCACGTGATTCTCTTATTTTGAAACCACATATCATTTAAGTGAGAAAATATAATAAGAATTGGACCAGACCATAAAGTATCCCCTTCCATGACATAATGAAATTGGTATAGAATTTTTAAATGAAGCAATTAGGAAAAAAGAAAACACAGAATAAATGTAGCTATTAGCAGGATATTCAGATAAATTTAAATCAGAAGTATTGTGTTTTCAAGTATCTCTCATGTAAGAGTTTTTGGTAATCAATCATGAACTTTATAATTGTGTAGGGATGACACTTCTCGTCCTGTTCTATAAGAATAATCTTACAAACCCCATCCTTTCAAAAAACTTTTGAAGTTCAATGAAACGGAAATAGAATAAAATAACCTAGTTATTTTAAAGTTTCTGATTGGGAGTCAATTGGGAAATTCAGATAACGTAAATTCGGAATGTTGAACCTTGTTGAATTTCAATAAAATCAAAAAAACAGCTGATAAATGAAGGTTTAATTTTAACCATCATCATAAAGGTGGATAGCTAATAAAGAAGCAAGTTAAGACACCCAAATCTGTAAGCTTGGAAAAACAAAATCTACAAAGGCACTTGCCAAAATAGCAAATCAATAAAGTCCACATGTACCTTTATTCTATTAAAGGGTGGGCCAAGTACAAGTTTCTTTTTAAAATGCAATAACATTAACAAAATTAAATGTTTTCCATGTATTTTGGCTTTTTTAGTAAAAGTAAAAATTCCCACTAATTATGAAACACATCGTCGTTCAAGTGACTGCCTCGGCTGGTTTCGCAGTAACGCATTCTGTCACTCCAATTTTCCAAGAACTTGGTGATGGTTTGAGGCTGTAGCTCACGGATTGCTTTGATGATATTGGCCTTAAATGCTTGAATCGCTTTCGGACTATCATCGGTCCTTAACGGATCCCTACAAAGAAAAGTCCAAAGGGGTCAAATCATAGCTCTGAGGCAGCCAATTGACATCGCCCAGCCGGCTGATAACACGATTTGGGAATAATGCATGGGCTGAGGTCGTAAAAATTCATGTCTTCCATTTCACTAAAAAAAAAGTTGGTTAACATGGCTCTGTAACTACCACCGTTACCGAAACGTTATTCCCTGCCTTATTTGCGAAAAAAAATGGTCCAATAATGCTACCACACCACAATTCGCAAACTGTCACTCTCTGTGGATGCATTGGCTTCTGGACAATAACTTGTGGGTTTTCCGAGCCCCAGAATCCTTCTCCAATTCAAGCTGCTCTAAGGCCCAAACTGTGAAGCGATAAAGAAGCGGATGGTCATGCGCCTACAATAGCTGAGTCAATTGGACCTTATAAGCGAATAATCGGGGATCTTTGTGCAGAATTCTCCTCAGGCTAGTGAGTGATATGTTGAGCTGTTGAGATCAATGGCGAGATGATGTTCGTCAGTTGAGTCTCACTCTCGGCAGCCACATTCTCGTCTGTGGCCACCGTACGACGACAGAGACCATGAATGTTATCCAGAATCATACCAATCTCACCAACTTTTTGCACAAACTTGCGTACAGGAGGCGCGGTGTGTGTTCATTTCGGCCAAAACTTCTTTTCAAAAAACGCAATGTTTGGGCTAAACAGCACTCACTTGGGAAATAAATTTTCAATACGAGTAGTTGACAACTTAGTTCAAGCGTAAAGCCACTCATTTCATTCCGCGAAAATATGATACTGACTGTCTGTCAAGATTTCGAGCGGGAAACAGCTGATAGTGTCAAAATAACCTATGATTTAAAAAGAAACCACTAGATGGCCCATCCTGTATATTCATGTATTCATGTAGGTACATACATATGTATGAGGTGGCGCAGAACTAATCAGAAAATTATATAATTTTTGCAAATGGCGTCGTACGTCATTTATATTTGACATTTGTGAACTAGACAGCTGCATTATACAAACCGACAAGGAATGGAACACTGTTCTCCGCAAGAGCGTGGAATAATTGTGTCGATTTTTTGACCAATAATCGGTCGGTGGTGTTAGGACAGCGTGAATTTCGACGTCGATTTCCTTGAACTTCTGTAATTGCACATCACAAGACGGATCCTAGAGCGAATTTTTAGTGAAAGTCTTACACAAGTTCCCGTACAAAGTGCAAACAGTGCATCAATTAATGCCCCTAACCGTCCGTCGCGTGTAAATTACTGTCAATCATGAGGGGCATTTCCAATTAAGCGGTTAAGTCAATATGCAAATTCTTCGTTTCTGGGACACTAAAAATCCAAGTGTGATGCTCGAAGAACCATAAAATCCACTGAAAGCCACTGTGAGGTGCGGCGTTCAGGCGGGAGGAGAAGTTGGTTCGTATTTTTTTTTTTTTTTTTTTTTTTTTTTTTTTTTTTTTTTTTTTTTTTTGAGGGCGCCATACGGTCACTGTTACTGGTGAACGCTACAGGACCATGATAAAGGACTTCTTACAGCCCAAATCGGATGAGAGGTCTTGGTGAACATGTGGTTTCAACAAGACAATGAATATTGTGAAGGAAGCGTTCGGCATTTGGCATGGCCAGCAGACTTCTTTCTTTGGGGCTACTTGAAGTCGCGGGTTTATGCCAATAAGTGTTTGATAATCGCAGCCCTTGAGGGGAATATTTGACAGGAATGCGAACAGTTATCACCGGAAATCATCCGAAAAATTTATGGAAAATGTGATAAAACGGGCACAAAAGTGTATGAACACTGGCGGCAGCCACTTGACGGATATCATCTCTTCCACTTCACAGAAATAATTGTAAAGGTCCAAAAAAGTTTTCCATCACTCAAAATCATTTTTTTTTATTTAGTAAAAAAGTAATTCAAAACCAAAATTGGATGATTCATTTTGCGCCACCTTGTATAAGCTTGTAGAACGGGCCCTAGGGGAACGGAAAACAATTTCCTTCTGAAGTGAGGAATCCATTTATAGTATTTCTACAACTGAGAGCATAACATTTTCTCTCATATTTCTACTCATTTCAACGTCGTCACCTTGAACAATTCAAATTCATCTTTAGATATTTTTTTATCGTATCATCTTCAAACTTTCTAGTCAAATAGCTTGACATTATATAAAGTTCTTCTTCTCCAAAAGATACACTCTCAATTCCAACCATACTTATAAACGATATAGAGCAACCGGTGGTGGTGGCGATGGCGGTGGTGACAAAACTCCTTGGCCCCCAAAGGTGAACACGGGTGGTATTTCGAACTTCAGACACTCTCTTATATATTTTAACATCGAATATTTTCCACATAAATGCACAGAGTTTTATATTTCATCCACGTAGAATCAATGCCCTCAACAATTTTTACAAACCAAAAAAATTAAAAAAAAATAACCAAAAGTAAACAATAGAATGAATGAACCCAAACAAACAAAAGAGACGAGAACTTCGCAAACATCAGCAGCCGCACTAAGTTACGTTTTTATATTTTAATACTTTTCTGGTTATACCTTAAGGTATAATTTTTTGCATGCAATTGCGAAAAATTGAAAGTGCAAAAAAGGAAAATACGAAAAATTCAAATCAGAAAAAAGGGGCGCGCGAAATACTCGTAAAGACGTCATAAACATCTGGAAATAGCGTAATCAGCATCGCCCTGCAATCTCTCTCTAGCTTAGTGTGCTCTACCCTTCAATGTTTTATTAATTTATTTTTATTTGCATTTTTTATTGTTGACAAGCGGTGCAAGGAGGCGAAGAGGAGGTAACCAATTCAGTGTGTTCCGTAGGCCATGTGGTTGCGAATTCGTCAACCCACCAACCGATACGGTGACAGTATCGGGCTTCACTCATATAGTACGGTGGCGGCAGTGTTGACGGTTCCTGCCCTTTCAGACTCGACGACGACGACAACGGTGAAAGCCAGAAATGCCATACCGGCTGTCATGGTGCTCCGCAATGGCTACATCATGTCTGGCGTTGACTATTCTAAGATTCCTCTTTGTTCTCTGCTTGCCAGTAATCAGCTGAAAACTCGTTAGACTGAAGCTGTTTGACCATATTCAGCAGTTTTTATTTTTATGACAAAGAAGAGTGCGAGAAAAAAAGAAGCCAATAAAACATTTGGAACATATTAATACCGCGAAGCAGTAGCATAAATTAAGACCTTCATTAGCGATAATGTGGGTAGTTGAAAAGAATGAATGAATGAATAACAGCGCCGTAGCCGTCACCGATTTTCAGTTTACACTGTGCCTCACCACCGCCGCCGCCGGCCGCCGCGCCGCTACAGTTTCTCGATTCAATAATAAATAATTTAAATTGATTCGTCTAATGTTTACAATTAGCCGCTCCATTGAATATTCTACACCCACCAGTATCAGGGTTCCGTAGATATTTGTGCGCTATGCTATTGCTAACGTTGTTCCTCATACACTCCGTGTCTTTTGATTGGGGAAATTGCATTATTTGGCGATACTTCCGCTTCGAGATTCTAACCGGATAATACTTAATAGTCCAGGAAGTAGGGCATCTAAGGAAGAGACTATTGTATGAGGTAGGCTTATACAAAGTGGTGGTTGTCGTTTCGAATTTCGTTTTAATATTTCTTCTTTTTTTTTATTAAATTTGGATCTAGTGTTCGAAGACATTTATTTAAGTTATTTGAAAAAAAGTTTTAACTTAGGAAAAGTTTCCTACACAGTGCAGGCCCCAGTAAAGAGCCTTGTGGAACTTCGAATTTCACTATTACGTTTTTGTTCAGAAAAAAACAATAATGGTTCCAAATTTCTCTTATAAGGTAAGTTATAAGCCACTGCTATGTACATTTAAAAAAAATTGTTTTAAGTAGTACAGTTTTATAGCAAGAAAGTTACAAATTCTCCAAGAGTGTCTTTTGTCATGACACAGTGTTTCTCATCCTAGCCGTTCGTACTCAGCAAACAATTCTAGGTTCATTCAATTCCTGCCGGCAACATTCACACAAGAATTGTTGAGAGTTGTTAAGTCAAAAATGCACTGTTTCTCTACGAGCTGTTACGCTGCCACCTTCCGTTGTGATACCAAATGGCCGAAAAATATACAAAGAATATTTGCACTTCCAAACGATTACATTGAATTGACTACAATTTATTGAATTGATGCTCAAATGATTGCAATCATTTGAATGTTAAACGCATTCTTTAAAAACTTAAAGTCAAAATATGTAACAAATGAAATAGAACTGAATGAATTCTTCAAAGATTACAATCAATAATAATTACAATATTGAAGTTAGTTTTTTGGTGATACTAATTTCTCTTCATAAAGCAGTGTTTTCGAAAAATTTAATATATTTATATTAAAAAACATTCAATGGCGCAAGGGAAAACCGCAATAAAACAAGGAAAGACATGAAACATTCCGACGGTGTTCAAGAGTTGGAAATGATTCCATGATATTTCTGTTGCTTATCAGTCTTAACGCTCTGTTCTGAATTCTAACAAGTAAATGAAGAGAAGTTTGGGAGCCATTTTCCCAAAAATGTGCGTTATATTCGAGCTTGGGACTTAAAAACTACTTTTAAATTGTAGCCAGATGAGAAGGGTTAAATAATTTTTTACACCGATATCGTAATGTGGTCATTTCAACGAAGATCCTCGTTGACACTAATTGACAGCTTTTCGATTTCTTCCATAAAAGCGCCAAAGGAAGAGAGAGTCGGGGAAAAACGGAGCCCTGTTGAACATCACCAGCTTTAAAGATGTTATATACATAACTCTTCTGACATAGAGTTAAGAAGGGCCAAAAAGGATTCATGTGCTAGACACTGTGAATCCATTGAGAACACAAGTGCAAGATCTTTGCATACAATCCCACGATTCCGGGATACATTAAGCATCCCGATGAATCGTGGTCGAACTCGTGCCAAGAAACACTTGAACTCTTTATGGAAACGCATTTCCCGGGCTGTAAGAATCATTAAGGACCAGGTTTTACACAACCACACACCTTAGATATCTTACAATCTTACAATCAGACACACTCGACTGCAAAAGATTACAGACCGTTTCTCCTCAACACACTTGAGAGAATAATTGATCTGCATGTTAGGGACCTTCTCAAACCAAACAACCTGTGCAACTACCAACACGCTTACCTAAAAGGTAAGTCAGTGGAGACTGCGTTGCACGAGGTCGTCTCACAAATTGAGAAAAGTCTCGAGCACAAAGAACATACCCTGGCAGCATTTTTGGACAACGAAGGAGCGTTTAACAACGTAAAAACGGAGTCCATTAAATCTGCTCTAGAAGTTGGCGTTGAATCTGCTATTGTGGACTGGATTTATACCATGCTCAATGGCAGAATCATTAGTAATGTAGAGAAATCCACAAGGAGGAGTAATTTCATCTCTCCTCTGGGTCCGTTTTGTTAACAAAATTCTTACAACATTTAAGAATCAGAGCATTAAAAAAGTAGCTTATGCGGACGACATAGTAATTCTGATATCGCGTAAATATCTTACCACCATCAAGGATATTATGGCATCTTCTCTTAAAGAACTATCTTCTTGGACAGCACAAAACGGTCTCGGGGTTAACCCTTCCAAAAGCGAACTAGTCCTGCTTACGAAGAAAAGGAAATTGGTGGACTTTAACCCCCAAAGCTTAACGACATTCCTCTGAAACTTTCCAACATGGAAACGTAACACAGAGGAAAGAATGAAAAGAGCACTATGCGCTCTCTACACATGCAAAAAAACCTTAGGTACACGGTGGGGCATGCAACTGCAGGTCATCCAGTGGATGTACACTGCGATAGTTCGTCCCATACTTATACTTACCTATGGGTCGATCGTGTGATGGAAGGCTGTAGAAAAAAGTAGCTATTTCAAAAACCTGAATAAGGTACAGAGGAATAACGGGGGCACAGGGTTCTACACCACGGGCAGGGCTGGAAATTATTTTAAATCTTCCAGTCCTGGACGAGCACATAAGATGCACAGCAGCCAAAAGCGCAATTCGGCTTAAAGAAATGAGGTCTTGGAGTTATGGCCATGGGTCTATCCTGCAAAGGTATGACAAAGTGGCAGGGCCTAGAATTAATGAAAAGGAAACTCCATATATCTTATCGCTGAGTTAAAAGAACATCAGGATCCTGATAGGTGTACTAACGGGTCACTGCGCCATTGGCACAATGGCCACTAAAATGGGTGCATTTGCACCCGATTTCTGTAGGAGCTGTTAGGGTGTTGAGGTGATTGAAACCATTAAACACCTGCTCTGTGACTGTCCGAACGTCCAAACAAATCTCCTCCGCTACTTTGGAAACTGGTTTGTTGGAGAACTAGACGATCTAACGCAGGTCTCAATGGCAAATATGAGAAAATTTGTTGTAAGCACCGGCTGGTTCGAAAATGAACCAGTCATAAGTCACATAAGGCATTAGTTAGGTGCATCTCTGCTTTTATTAATAGAAGATCACAATGGACCAACAGGGCTCGTGTACGCAACAGCCTCTGTGCTGTGCACGCCCCTCCTAACCTAACCTAACCTGAGCCGGCAAAAACTAAATTTTTTAATCCATTGGTAGTCATCCAGTTCATTGCTTGACAAATGGAGAACGATCTTAATGTATGTCGAATATTAAATTCGACATTTGGCAGTATGTGGTTTGACAGATGCAAGTGTGACGTTGCAAGTGTCAACCGATACATTAGACCCACGTTTTTGGTTTACCCTACCGTCAGCATACACATCAATAATGTCTGTTAAATTTACCCTTTTGATGGTTAATTCTTAACTGTCAACGATTTGAAGAAGTAATTTCAAACGTTGAGCATCACTGGTTCCAATCTATTTTAGTCTTAATTTCTTTGTCTTAATTATTTCTGCTAATGGAATTCAAAACATATTTAATTTTTATTTCCTTAAAATTATCATATAACTACGAACTAAGATCAATGGTTTTTGTGATGTTTTGTTTTTGGAATTTGTTTTTTTTTCTAATTGGCTTCGTAATTTATTTCAATGTTGTCTGTCGCAAATTAAAAGTGTCATTTGATAGCTACTTGTAAATAGCCACTCCAGTGATCCCGAAAAGAACACAATGTTTAAATTATGTTATTTTAGCTCCAAGTTAATTATGCTTTTAGTGTCAGTTGAACACAAATTGAATTTTTGTTATAATCCAATTTAATAGCTGGCAATTTTAATATTTTTCAATGGAATCACCGTGTAAATGATCCAATTTTAATTTCCAACTCTAAAAATGTATGTTAGGCTTATCTTATCAATGAAGAAGAGTTTCTTTCAAAAAATTTATCATCAACTTCCTGCTGCCCCAATATCCAATCCGAGTAAATCTTTCGATTTCCATGGTACATGGCGAAGGATATTGTAAATATATGTACATGTATCCTCTTCATCAACAAGTAAAGAATTAAGAACATATTGTGAAAAATTTCAAAACACTTATAAGTTCTTTAAAAAAAAAAACTCATGATTTGATTTAAACAAAATTTTTATAACGTGGTTTCTTTTTTCTTATAGGGTCTCAGATACCTATTGACAATTATAAGGGTCATATAAACACCATACAAAAAAAAAAAAAAATAACACTTTGGCATGTTATCCTGGGACAAGAATTCATTCAACCCCTGTATTATCAACCCAAGTCCCAGTGGATTGTACGATTTTGTAGAAATATTTAGAGTGAACCATTACGAAACAAAATTAGATATTATAGAAACATCTACAACACTTCAGACTAGTGTTATATATTTCTGGAAAACGAAGATATCCTACATAGACTTGATTGTGTGCAACACACAACATACCCTAACCCGATATTGTATATCCGTATCCGGTCAGATTGCATTAACCTTGTGTGTTTAGATATTGTGAATTATTGAAATTGACTGGTGTTTAAAATCCCATTGGGACAATTGAACCCACATCAAAAACATTTGAGAGATGGAGTTAAGGGGGGGGGGGGGGGGTGTTGTTGGGCGAGGATACATTATATTTTTTCAATGTGTCCCAATGGTACAATGACGCGCATATCCTTTTTTTATGACGTTCACATTTAAATATGATGGACTGCAATATGAACAAAGGAAATATAGACGTAACACTCGAAGGATTTATACGCGTATGTTTCATATTTTTCTAAGTGGATTTGAATTTGAATATTATTAATTTTGTTTTTTAATGCATTTTCCGACCACAATGTATCTGTTTGCAAAATATAAATACTTTTTGCCATAATTTGGTTTTAGATATTTGTGATAAATTTGATAATCAAATTTGTTATTTTCTTTGCCGAAATATCACAATATAATTTTAGACGAAAAAATATAATAACTAAAAATCCGCTATCAAGTCAACAAATTGTGAACTATTGACATAAAACAAATGTACAAAGGAATTATAGTGGCGCGAACATGCTTCAACGTTTGTTTTCACTTTGCAAATTTTCACTTTTATGAAAAATTTTTTTTTTCTGCAAAGTGAAAAGTTTTCTAAACTTGTAAAGTATTTCTTCTTTTTGTTTTACCAAACAAATAAACTTTGCATTTTGTATTATTGAAATGAAAAATTTTCCTCTTTGCAAAATACGCAAATTTGCAAAGTGAAAAGTTTTTTTCTGCAAAGTGAAAAGTTTTATTTTGCAAAATATTTGTTATTTTCGTTTGAACAAGCAAATACACTTCGCAAATTATAATCAAAATTTTGAAAATCTTTTCAGGTATATGCAAAGAGAAATTTTCAGTTGGAATTAACCCTTTGTTAGAAAAAATGTGAACAAATATTTTGAAGCGTTTTGAAGAATTTTTTTTTGAATTCGAAGAAAAAAAAAAAGTGACAAAAGTGTTGATTTTGGATTAACAAAAACAACCATTGAGTTTATTTTGTTTAAAATTGGAAATAAACAGTTGAAGGAAGACTCGTATGTGTTTAAGTCCCTAGCAACAACTTTTGTGTACTCTATGGCCCCGATTTCCACTGTAGATTATCAATCGAATTAAAACTTCGATTGCTTCGATTGGTTTTCATATTTTGTATTGTGTAACTCAATCGATCGAACAATACACTATTGTGAATTAACCCACAGAATTTTGTGTATATGTATTTCAAGTTTGACAGTTTTATGTCAAATTTTGAAAGCATTATTTGTTTTCTCTGCCTTTCCTTTTTTTTACTATAAATTAAAATAGTTTAGTAACATTTTAAATTGAGTGGAATTGAGTTATAGTTTAGCGGTAGTCACACAAATACCGAAAATGCGAAAGGAAATTTTGAAATGGCCAGAAAAAGATGACATGTCAGAGACATCTCCAATTTTCTGGAACTGGAAGAATCATAGTAAGATTTATGGTATACAAATACATATTTCCTTTATGTTATAGCTTTTTTAAAAACTTGAGCTTATGCAAAGAAAGTTTCATAGGACTTCTGAGTGAAATTAACCCAAAACTCAGGCCAGCAATAAGAAGATCTTCGATTTCCAATATAATAAAACTTGCCACTACTTTCAGATTCTGTGATGCTGGAACTTACTAATTCAGTATTTGTATTGAATTTTGTATTGGTCTTGCACAATCCGCAGTGTCTTTAGTGCTAAAGAAAGTGTTATCAGGTCTGGAAACGCATATTTGCTCCAAATAGATTACATTTAATTACTCCGAAGCAGAAAAGCGTCAGGCTAGAATGCATTTTTATGACAAAAAAAAATCAATATGTATCTGAATATTATTTTCTATAAAATTATTAACTAATTGGAAGAATCTTACATTTTGTTCAAAAGAAGAAATTTTTAGACATTAGCTTACTTAAGTGTCGATCAGAAAATAACAATCGAAAAGAAACATTTAGAAATCGAAAAGTTTCGATGACAGTCGACATTCACAATAGGCGTTTTTCTTTTTTAGCTCAGAGCAGGGAATTGAGTTGTCAAAAAAAGATCTGTGTTTCTTTTTTAGCTCAGACAGAGCTCTCAGGTTGACCTTAGTTTTTCATTCAGAGCTAGCTCGGAGCGCGCTCTATGAGCTCAAAATAAAATAACAGAGCAGATGGAGTAAAAAGCTGAACGCGGCTAACTTCAACGCTTTTTTTCGTGTGATATGACAGAGACAGACGGGGAAGACAAAACAAACTAATAAAAATGGAGATCGACGAATTTGACTGCTCAGTCCTCCAGTGTTTTTCATAAATAAATCAAACTCTGTTCAGAACGAGATGATCAAGCTTTGCCCAGTGCTCCACTCAAGGTTAAAAACGAAATACGCCTCATATGGAATAGAGTAAAAATAGAGCTAATCGAAATAAGTCGATCATCGATTAGAAAATCGACACCCGCAATCATCGGGTTTTTTATTGAGTTGGGAATGGAGCCCAATACCAGGGTGTTGCATCTATGCACGAAACACGCAAATCAACCGTTTGCTAATCGAGTGTCGAATGCAATAATTGATGAATTTATCCCAAAAACAACACGCAAGCAAGTTAAAAAAAATCGCAATTTTTTTCTCAGGATGGATTTTTTTTACAACATTTTGTTAACAGGTTATGGAAAGCATGCTAGGCAGCCAATTTCAATGCAGTAGACAATTTCCTAATGCCCGTGACACACATCTAGTATAGATACAGACACCATGGTATGAATACCGTAGTATATTCTCAATACCATGCTACGTAGTATCGTAGTAGCAAAACGTAGTATAATTTGACAGCTGTCATATTCTGGCAAACAAAAATTTTCAATCTTTCAAATGCAAATATTTTAGATTTGTGATGGATCTTTTAAGTTAATCACATAAAAAAAATAATATATTCCCCCTTAAACCGTCGATATTTTCCCCATCAAATATTCAAAAACTTGGCGGTTTGGTCGCTGCCAAGAACTTTCCATTTTTTTTTTTTAAATTCGTTGCCTTTTTCAAAATATTTAAAAATCATAATAAACATCAATGTGACAGTTTAAGTAGAACTATTGTCCTATTCGCTAAGGAGAAAACTACCACGCAAAAAAAGTCTAATATAAATACCACGCTCATGCCATTTTGATCGGCTGGTATTACCGTGTTATGGCCAGACAGACAGGTGCTTCATTCGTATACTATGGTGTCATACTAGATGTGTGTCACGAGCATAACGCAATAATCTTAGGGGATAATGCTTATGCTTTGAGTGAATGGTTAATAAAACCAGTTAGGACAAATCCGAAAGATCTAGCAGAACAGAGATTTAATACGGCTTATAAAAGGATTATTATTTCTAGTCTTTAAAAAAAAGACCAAATTAAAGAAAATCGATCGAGCCGTTAAGGATGTAATCGAACAGACAGACAGACAGAAATTCGAGACACACGTCGTAATGTTAAGTCTGAACAAAATCTCGAGTTTGATTTATTTTATGAATGCCAAACCTGCCAAATATGATAAATCATATTAAATAATTTCCCGTTTTTTTACAACACCCAGATGGCTTAATTTGTATTGTTTTTGTCTGATCGACCCACTTTGTGTTACTTTTTCTAATATTTAATTTGCAACTTTAATTACTGTCAATAATTGCAAAGTACTAACTTAAAATAAATATTAAAATTAAAATAAATCTTTACCAACATTAAATAAAAATCATACGAATCATCTCAATAACAAATGCTAATGCTAAACAGAAAATTAATGCATTTAGATTAAAATCAATTACGAAAAAAAAATTACTTGAATAATTAAAACAAATGTATGAGTACGAATTGATTATATTTAATTGTTCGTCTGCACCTACATACATATATGTATTTGAATATGTAATTAAATTTTATCAAGATACCTGTTGAAGAATATAATTGCTTAGAGTGGAATACGTATTTCAATCACAAAATACGACTGATGGGGTTTGTCGATATCGCAGCTCTAGAAAACTATTTTTTTTTTGTTTTTTAATTGTATCATGCTGTTTTTTAATTTGTGTCTAAATAACAATTATAAAGAAATTAATGTACAGAGATTTTTTAAAATTGATTATTTCATCGAATAAAAAAGGAAAACTGGTCATTAATATGTTTCGGATTTGTGATAAATTTTAACCTCTTTTTTTGATTGACCTTATTCTGATTGAAAAAGTTAATCGAGTGAAAATATGTATATACTCTAAAACCGATTTGAATTTATATATTTAGAATTAATTTTTCTTGAATAAATAAAATGTACGGCTTGATTAAATGGACTCGGTCTTTTGGTTAAAGAGGCTAATTATATTGAATATGTAATTAATTAGATTTATAACAATGTCAGTTACGAGAAATAAGGAAACAAATAAAAATATAGCAATTTTTGCTAAAAATGTAAACACCATATTATCGCTATGGGTAATGAAAAAGTGGAAGTGTTAACTTGTACTTCCAGAAAATATTACAAGTTTCAAATGTATGGTATGACTAGAAATAATATGAAATAAAAACACCCTAACGTCCATGTTCTGCATTTCAATAATAAATTGTGAATTGACGAAATTGAATTTGCATGTCACACATTTCGGTCGAATTACTCATTGTGAATTGGATCTTTGTCATTTTACTATGAAATTGGCTCAGTTACAATAAGTTGCTCATTTCTTGGTGGAAAATTTGAATTTATGTTTCTGTTGTGATTGTGGTGTAATGAGTTTGTTGCAAAGTACGAGTAATTCAAGTTACATATTATCTCAATGATTTTGTATAGATTTTGGGCCTGACATTAATGTGTCGAAACATTTTCTGATTGCTCAATGGTAATTTCATTCAGCGAAGAATCAGAGTATTGCAAGGTGGTAATAAATTGAAAGAATCGATGAAAAGAAGATTTTTGTCCAATCTCTGACAATCCCCGAAACTTTAATAAAATGTTAAAATTTTATTATTAGAATAATGTAAACTTTCTTACGCTATATCAAGAAGATCTAATATAATATATCGTACTCGCAGAATTTTTGGTTTAATTTTAGCTTGTTTCGTTAAAATGCAAACAAATATGGAATAAAGTTTAATACAATTTCACTTTATAGAAGACTTACAAAAAAACAACCGGTGTACCCTCTGTTTTTCATAGTAGTTCCTCAGCTGAAAGTTCATTAAGTTTACCTTCTATATTTTCTGAGGATATGGTAGATTGAGTCCTAGTTATTAAATATAAGCCCATTGGATTGGATGAATTGTTCCACTGTTCTTGAAACTTCTTTTTCCTGAAATATTGCCGTATGTTACCCATTATTTCAATTCAATCGTATCTAATAGTGAATTTTATATCCAATGGAAAATAACAAACATTATTCCTGTTCCAAAAACATCAAGAAGAGATGAATTTCGGAAAATTTCAATATTGCAATTTCTGTCAAAAGTGTTTGAGAAAATTATTCAGAAACAAATGTTTACGTTTCTCGGGTATGAAAATATACTAGAAAATAGTTGCATCACCGCATTAATAAGTGTTTCAGAGGACATAAGAAAATCTATCGATAATGAATGTGTATTGTTCTTGATACTCCTTAACTTTTTTTAAAGCATTCGACTTGGTAAAACATTCTACACTTTGTGAAAAGCTCTTCCGATTTTATACTTTTCTCCTATGTCAGTCAAACTGATTTTTTCTTATTTGACCTAAAGAACACAAGCAGTTGAGCTCAATGAAGCCAAATGAATGCGATGTCCCTCAGGAGTCTATTCTTGGCCTTCTATTTTTTGCTTTATTTAAATTAACTTCCAACTATTATTAAACATTGCTCCATTTGACTTTACGCTGATGATGTTCAGTAATATCTCAATTGTCCATTGAGACTTATTGAACACATTGCCACCATAAACGAAATTTTTTTAGAAATTGAGCGCTGGTCAAACCAAAGTTTTGTAACGTTAGTTATTTTCACCCAAAGCCTAGTCCGGGGTCTTACAAGGGGAGGCAACATAACTTCCTTTTTTAAAAGAAAGTCATTCAGGATGAAGGGGTCATCATTTTGACAGACGTGTTTCTACAACTTTGTTTCCTTTAATGTCATTCTTTGCACCAGTCCGTTTCTATTAAGGTACTAGTACGGTCTAGAAATCGCAAAAAACGCATGATTTTTGGGAATTTTTTTGTCGGAAATTTTATAAGAAAATAACATAATTTTGTTTTTAAATAATGAGTACATGTGTATATAGAATTATAGAGGGCGTCAACGTCGACTCATCAAAAAAACACATTTTCCCATGGCGGACAGTTAATCTCCGGATCTACTGAACCGATTTTCAAAAAACTTGTTGCAACTAGATTGTTTTTATGTTTTCTAAGACAATTTACCACAATTTGACCAAAAACTTATGAATAAAAAAAATGGCCAAAAAAATTGCCAAACAAAATTTTTTTTTTTCAAAGTTTGAGATTTTTTTTTGTTTTGACTTTTTAAACAAATTCTGGTAAATTGTCTCGTAAGAAACCTTCCTTTAAATAACCCACTTTGGTTTTTTTGTTTCAGTCCAGCCAATCCTGAGATTAACTGTCCGCCATGGGACAATGTATTTTTTGATGAGTCGACGTTGGGCCTTCTATTCGTATAATTCGGCCAAATTTCTCAAATTTAAAAAAAAAAAAAAATTTTTTTTGTGCTCGACGCATGTATTCATCATTTAAAATAAAATTATGTTATTACCTAATAAGGTTTCTGAGAAAAAAATTCCCAAAAACCGTGCTTTTTTTTTGGCGTTCTAGACCGTACTAGTACCTTAAGTCGAATTCTGTTTCCGACTTTTTGTTTTTTAATACATCTCAGATTTGTGGAAAAATGTAATACCGGTGTCTGGTGGGCCTTGAAAATTATAATACAAATCTTAAAAATCATTCACCGTAATTTATGAACGGCTGCTTCTTGTAGTAACATTTCAATTTTTTGTCATTAACCCTAGAAAGGTAATCTTCGTCGATTAGACGAACATCATTTTTTCTTTTTAAAATTTCTCATAGATTCTTCATAGATCTTTAAGGAGAATAAAAGGTCACAAATCTAAAAAAATAAAATGAAAAGTACCTATGTTTTTACGAGTATTAAAAGAAAGGTTTGATAGAAATAAATTATTAATATCTACAAGAATTTGTTAATAACTTTTCGAAAAAATTGCATTTAAATTTTACTTCGTCGATTCGACGAATGATTACCTTTAACGTACTAAAAAATATGATTACCTTTCTAGGGTTAATGTTTGAATATGATATCAATCATTTGGATGCCTCGGCTTGCTCGATCATGGCGCACTCTGGAAGTAAAATTTCTAACAACACTAAAAAATCCCCATAAAGTGGATGGTCATTAGTTTGATTGTTGAAAATGATGACGAAATGACACACATTGCGATCATCACCTTTTGTTATGCTGTCTTATCGTTTCGAATTAACATGATGGAAGACTATGAGCACCATAAAACGCACGTAACGCCTGATGTGTGTATCGATTTGAACCATGTTTTTCAAAATCAATATGAACAATTTACAAAAATTTCCCCGGCAGCTTGAGTCTATTCATAATTGAACTTGCGCTACAAAACTGAAAACAACCGAGAATTTTTAAATCCGCGGTCACAGAAAACTGTTTTGCCAATTTGAGTTCTTCGCTTTGATAAAAACTCTTTCACTTCGCCGCTACCACCAGCTACAATTTTTTTAAATTATATTTTGTTCAGATAAAAATTTCGAACTTGTTACATAATGATAACAAAAAAAGTATTATATTACCTATTCCAGTACAAAGTGAGCTTCTAGACCAAGTTACATTAAAATCTGTTCAG
Organism: Chrysotoxum bicinctum; assembly: GCA_911387755.1. Classification (NCBI taxonomy): domain Eukaryota; kingdom Metazoa; phylum Arthropoda; class Insecta; order Diptera; family Syrphidae; genus Chrysotoxum; species Chrysotoxum bicinctum. The sequence continues at coordinate 229,099,581 of OU426988.1, forward strand.
TCATTTTAGGAATAAACACCCACATAACCATACTTTCACACATTTATATTGCTAGTAGAATTGTTGTTTGATTTTGAAATTTTAGTGGAGCGTACCCACATGAATTCTGAGTTTAAGTGCGTGTATACATATCAGTTTAAATAAACATCATGAACGTATGCTTAGGGTTCCTAAGAGTATTATTAATTATTCACTTCAATTTTGTTTACTTTTTATCTCCTTATCTTCATAAAATTGTTTACTATAAAATCTTTAACGCAGAATTGCTTTGGCTATATTCGTATACATATTGGGAAAAAAAAAATTCCATTTCTGTGATTTATCTTCTGAAAGTTTCCAATATTCCAATAAAGTAAATACATTCCGCGTCAATAGATTGAGGTCTATTTCTTTCTTAAAGAGGTATCATAATACATATTCAAATTATTAGCTGTTAGATGGAGGTAGGGTGATGGATGATAAATTATGGTAACCCGTATAATCTCATACGTTTCTCCAATGGTTCTATGTATAGCGATCCTCAAGATACCAGTAATAAAGGCAAATGGAAATGAAAATAAATCTATTTATTTATACTTTATAGGTTAATAAATACCATTAATACATATAGTCCGGTCAATATAGACATTTAAAATAACAAAAATTCCCGGAAAGCCAAATATTGGTGGAGAGCTGGGGCTTACCATTACAAATAAAGTCTTAAAAATCCCCATCGATCCTATGTGTGCTAAAAAAGTTATGGGGGGTCAAAGGTCAAAATTTGAGGTTTTTTGGATTTTTCTCGAAAACGGTAAGTTTTCTAAAAAAAAAACCTCAGGCCAAAGTTGTAGATCTTAAAATTCTCTACAAAAATGGTCTTAAAATTTTTTTTCCTAAGAGGAACCATTCGTGAGATATCGCGATTCTAAGAGTCAAATTATACATGATATTCACACATTGCCTGAGGTATTTTTTTAAGAAAACTTACCGTTTTCGAGAAAAATCCAAAAAACCTCAAATTTTGACCTTTGACCCCCCATAACTTTTTTAGCACACATAGGATCGATGGGGATTTTTAAGACTTTATTTGTAATGGTAAGCCCCAGCTCTCCACCAATATTTGGCTTTCCGGGAATTTTTGTTATTTGACCACTATTATTATGTCTAAATTGACCGGAATTCATCTCGATGAATTTTAGGATATAATTTAACATTTTTTTTAAGTAGTATTTTACGTATTATGTTTACCTTAAGGGCATTGGTCGACTGTGGTTTATTTGCATAAACCTGCGTCTTCAGGAAACCTCTGGGAATGTTTAAACTGATATTGTCTGCTCAATTATTTCCGACACCAATAAAGATTTCAATTATGAAGCTTCAAAACTATTCTGAAATCATAGAATTACTTCAAACTCATACCAAAGAAAGAATTGCCATATTGTCTAACACTACTTAGGTTTATTATAAATAAAACGTAAGCATTCATTAAATGTAACCTTATGTAATTTTTCTTTTGCAAATGCAATCTAAATTTTGGCAAACAGAACAATTATTGTAGTTGAAGAATGGCAGAACTGAACGTTTAATAAGACTTTTTTCATGTCTACAGAAAGAAGATCACAAGAACATCTTAAACTTCAAACACCCCGATAAATTTACCTTATTGAGTCAGAAATGGTACCGCAACAACTTAAAGAGCTGTTTATAGCCCTTAGCATTTGACTCGACTGACGGGGAACAATTTCATTCTTTAGTATAATGGGAGGAAATTCAACAGGGTCAATAAGATTTCAGGAGCACTCATTCTACTCACAAGATCTTCCATTTTCCCTATTTTATGACAAAAATAAAGAAGTACACAAAGACCAATTATAAATATGGAGAACAAAAGTGGCCCCAATACCGAGCCCTGAGGCACACTTGAGTTCACACAATAAGATTCAGACAGTTTTACTTGGTATCAACCGTCTGAGAATGGTTCATGAGGTATTCACGTACCGAACGGTGTGAATTTATTGAAAAATTAAAGTTGTGTTTTTATTTCAACCACAGAATTGTATGATCTATACTGTCGAGTGTCTATGTAAAAATCTAGGAGTGTCAACAGACCAATTGACATAAATAAATAAAAAAATAAATAACAGCTGATTCACTGCTATTTTTAGTTCTAAACTCTGAATGCCATTTAGATATTTTTTTTATTAACACGTTTCGAATGTTGGAATTTGATTTGCTATATTTTTTTTCAAAAACTTGCGAGAGTGGGCAGTAAGCTTATTGGTCTAAAATCAGTCACTTTTTTTGGAAGTTGGTGGGATTTCTACGGTTCGGGAAACTGATTACTAACAATTTCACGTTAAAAAATGTGAAACATAAATTGCTGCACAATCGGGAGAACAAGCTTTAAGAATTTTGGTGAATTGCCATCAACCCAATTGCATTTATTTGACAGAAAGAGAAATAATCTGAACCCCAGCAAGATATCTACATTATTTGATTCGGAAGAAAGGGTGAAAGCACGGTACTCATGACTTGGACAAACTTGTGAAAGTTTCTCAACGTCACCAAATTTTTATTTGCGTCTTAAGGACTATTCATATGAGAGCGACCAACGACCGACGAATGAACGAACATTCGCCCATTTTGACATTTCATTCACATGCATATTTTGTTTTTATTTGTCGCGAATGGCGTTTACTTAGACAATTAGAATGATTTTGAGGTTAGCCGCGCGCGAACAATTCATTCGTTGCAGTGTGGATGGTATGTGGGACGCGAATAGTGTTTGACAGTTCGTAGCAATCATATTGCAATTCGCGACGACTAATTTATTTTCTCAAATTTCTCTCCTTTTAGCAATTACAACGCAATTTTTAATAAATTATCATTAAATTAAACTGGATTGCTACTCTTTTGTAAAGTTTTTGTAAAGAATTTAGGCTTATATATGTTTTAAATCCCATTTGTTTTTTATTCGTTGGTCGTTGGTCGCTCTCATGTGAATAGTCTTTTATACATACAGGTTATATAAGGTACGAGTAAGTTATGCATTCGTAAAAAAATCGAACTCGAGATTTTGATCAAAGTTGACAAATCGATTATAGCGAAGACTGAAAAAGTGGGTCTCGGAATTCTGTCTGTCTGTCTGTTTGTCTGTCTGTTCGACTACAGCCTAAACGGCTGGGCCGATTTTCTTTAAACTTGGTAGATATCATTTTTAATTTTTCTCAAAAACTATTCAACAGAGTTAAAAACAAAAAAACACAAAAGAATTTCATGCAGTTAAAGCTAGGTATTGGTTGAAAATCTTTTTCCGAAAAATGGTTATTGAGGGTAGGTACCCCCCAGGAACCATTTTTTTTGTTTTTGATTTTCTCAAAAACGGTACAACCGATTTTGATCATTTTTTTTTGCTAAGGCTCCACAAAAACTTAAATAGAATTGTGTATTCAAATTTTCAAAAAAATTTTTTTTGGATTTTTAAAAAAACTTCAAAATTTTCAAAACTCAATATGTCGAAAACCCCATGCTAGATTTTTTTTTAAACTTGATAAATAAAAGTTTCTCAATATAATCTACAAGATGTGAGAAAAAAAATTGTATTTTACCTAAAAATAAAGGTACCTACCATACAAATGCTAAAAAATTAAAAAAAATGGTTTTTAAAAATCGTATTTTTCTCGAAAACGGCACCTAGAATTTTGATAATTTCTTTTCTTTCAATTAATTTTTATGATATTTAATTTAATAAAAAAAAATTTGAAATTAAGATATTACAGCTTGTACCTACTCGTACCATAGAACCTTTTTTTCGAATTTTGAATTTCTCATTTTCGACATAACGGATCTTAATGAAATTTTTTATAGAGAGTCGTGCATTTTATTTTTTTATAATTCACTCGTTCAAGGTTTTATTGTGACTCCCTTGTTATGTTAAAAATAAACTTAACACAAGCTTAAAGATTGGTCAAAGTTTTGAAGCAGAAATGAGCGTTTCATTAAAATAGATAAGTGAGTTCAAATTTTATCAAACTAAGACTATACCCCCATTCCAAAATAAAGTAAACCAAATAAAAGGCATTGGACCTAGATTGTTTAAAAATTTTCGCTTTTGTCTATTGGTTTACTCAAACACAACTGGTGATATAGTCCAAATTTACAACTGTCCTGGAGGCTCTGAAAATCTGATATTTATTTGTAAGATTTGAAGTCCATAATCAAGTCTTGATTTATCAAATGAGGTCTTGGCTGTGCGAAAACTTACATTTTCTATGTTGCAAAAATAAGATGGTGGCCCCTAAATGCCTCCCTGTGGTACTCTACATATATTTTTGAAGTACGAAAACAGTTAAATTATTGCTTGGTATTTGCACTCAGAGTTGACTGAGTAACTAAATAAAAAACTATACAGAGGTCGCTTCAATCATATTTCCTGAAAATCGTTTAACAAAATTCACAGCAAACCAACTTCATCACAACATTTGCCCGGACTTAAGTTTTAATGCCAATTATCACCTTTTATTACTAACATTTTAAATCCAAACAAGACAAGTGGGAAAAAGAATTTCCTCTTAAAAATAATCCCCATTAAGCAGGTAAATAAATTAAAACAGTAACATATCGAAGGCGATACAAAAATGCAATAAATTAACTACCAGCAGTTTTATTGAATTTAATTTTAGAACGACATTGTTCTTGTCTCTTTCACACTCGCAGAGTGTAGTGTGTCCCTAAAGGTGGACCTTTTTGTCTGTCAAATAAAAAGAACAATAAATATGTAAGAACCACCAGCTGTGACTAGTTAAACAAAAAAAAAAACTATACAACTACAAGCTATAATCGTTGGTGTCCTGCCGGGCTATCTATTGCCGGAAAAACTGGTTTTAAAGACAAAACAAAACCACCATCCACACACATCCACAAACAAATAATAACGCGCTTCCCTACCATAAAATAATATACCCTATTTCCCTAGAGTAAGCTAACAGATCGAACGAATCCTATTTGACTTAATTCTTTTATCTTTATGCAAATAGCCTGGAATTTTTCAAGTTTTTATTTCTATTTTTTCAATGTTAACTGAAACTTGTTTGGGTATTTTTTTGTTGTTGTTTTTGTTGGTGACAATAATTATGAATATATTCGTTTGAAAACCCTTTCAGATCCCGTAGGTTGAGGAATTTTTATCACTTCTCATCTAGATAATTGATTTTGAAGGAATTCATTCAAAATTCATATTAACTTGACCTCATTTAGGTGCAATTGCAAAGTATCTAGCTTCTTTTTCTCATTGCCAGCCACAGAAAAAATATGAAAAAAAAACAACAAAAAAAATAAATAAAATAAAATAAACGACAATGAACATGAAACGCCATTAACCCAATGACCAACTGAGATAATCATAAAAATAAATAATTTATGTGTTTCAATAATGAAGTATATGCCGAAATTGAGTCAAAGCCAAAAGGGATTGGATTTTTTTTTCTGTATTGTGTGTAGACGTTTGTGGAATAGAAAGGAATCCAGATTGTAAAGGTTTTTGGGAAAGTGTCCCAAACAAACACGCAATCCCCCAAAACCAAGGGAAACTTAAGCTGAAAGCTTAAAAAAACCACTTTGCTCCCCCAACTTTCTGCTTAAGTTATTATTAATGTTCAAAAAAATATGAAACGCTCATTCTACTTGAGCTTAAGGTAGTCAATTATTTTTAAAGGGTAAGTTATATATTCGTAGAAAAAAAAACGAATTTATTTTTACACAAAACCATTTTTCTTGTAACAGGTTTTCGGATTTCTTCAAATCGCTGGGATAAGTTTGAAGAATCTTAATTTAAAAGGCCAATGTGCAGGTGGTTGTAGTGTTTGTTTTATTGTTCGTGCGATTATTGCTTAGCAGATATTCTGTGCAAATGCAATGCCTCCTGGTGGAAGGAAACATTACTAACTCGAAAACTTTATGTACCTACAGGGTGCCTTTAATGTTTTTCTTTTCAATAACTTTTAAAGAAATACAATTATATAATTTATATTTTATTGATTGATTAAATGGTCTTTAACAAATATGAAGTCGGTTAAGTAGGCGTGTCAAAGACGAATCTTAAATTTTGATCAACAATTTCGCAGACTTCTGTTGTAATTCTATAATTTCGTTTCTAATGTTGCCCTAAGTCATCGAGGTGATTTTTGGTTTATTGATGTACACCTTTTGCTTCAAGTACACCTTGCGTCAAATCAAGAAATCGTGGGGGTCCAGTCAAAACCACTTTTTTACATTATTGGCCGGGAAAAATTTCACGTAAAATTCTGTGTTTGATGTGACACCGTCTTGTTGGGACCACATGTTTTGTAGGCCTAATTCATCTGATTCGGGCTCAAGAAAGTTTTCCATTATGTTCCTAAAGCGGTCAACAGTAACTCTTACAGAATTGCCTATGACATCCTCAAAGAAATATAATGCAATGACGCCGTTGTTCCAAATGGCACACCATACATTAACTGTCTTGAAAAAATAAAACTTCTCAATGACAGGCAGTATGGCTTACGTAGCAATGGATCTGATGGTATATTTTTACCGTTCAGTGACACAAATCTTTAAATCGTATTGAAAAATATTAAATTATTAAACTTGATATTTCAAAAGCATTTGAAAGAGATTAGCGTCAAGTTCACTTATCGAATATGCGTGCACTTGGTATTGATGAATCTCTATTTCATTGCATTTGAAACTACATTTCGAAACACTCAATACAAGTTATGTTTGACTGTTTAAAGTCTGAAATTAAAAAAAAAGCTGGTGTGCCACAGGGCTCCGTTTTGTCTCCGATTCTCTTTCTTATATTCATTAATGATCTTTTGTCTGAAACTTTTAATCCATTAAATTGTTTTGCTGATGATGTTACTCTCTCTTCTCGTTTCCAGATGCATGTCCTTGTTCTTTGGATGTGGATTTAGAAAGGCAGCGTATTAAATTCTGATCGCCGCATAGAATTAAATGCTTCAAAAACTCAATACTGTCTTCTGTCGTTAAAGTACAAGCCAACCCCTATGCAACTTGTATTGAGGAAATCGAACAGCTCTCAATTCTTGGTTTGTGCATCACATATTCGTTCGACGTCGCCCAATGCCAATGCCCATGTTTGGGCAGGTGCTTCAATAACACCCTTGAGTCTCTTGAATAAAAGAAAAAAAGACCTTTAAATATGATTTTTTTTTTTTTATAATCTACCCGCGCTCAAGGGATTATGATTACCCTTTAAATGTTTCAACACAGCGCGGGCGTGAAGTTAATGAAGAGAAAGAAGGATAGGAAAGATGTGTGGCACGATGTTCTGAGACTGTTGGTGGTTATCTCAAATATTTTTATCTCCAGGGATGGCGGCTGAGCTAAAGTGGAGAAATGCCGTGTCTTATTTCTATGTCGCTTATAATTCACATTATTTTATTTGTGTTCATCTTGTTGGGCATACTAGTTTAACTGAATTACATGTTGTAAGTGTTATGCCTGAACAACATGCAATGAGTAAACCAGCAACCCATTGATGACAATTTTTAGAAGGTTTTAATGGAATTAAAACGACATAGACGACGGCATGGATCGAACCTGTGATCATGAGGTTGACAGGCGAGCACACAACCATCGTGCCACGGCTACCCCCAAATATGATGGGTGATACATTTGAATGTCTCGAGTACCGACGCAATGTTTCTCGTCTTTCATTATATTACCGTTATTTTTATAAGCAGTTTTCTAGTCAGCTTAATACCACCCCTTAAGCAATTAAAACGTAATACTTACGCTTCGGAGAGTGCCCATCAAAATACCCTTTGAGCCCAACTTCGGACGTGCAGTTAAATTCCGAGATTATTTCTTTAGCCGCACTACACGAATGTGGAACGCTCTACCTACCCTCCTGTTGTGATATTGAGACATTCGAAACCAATTTGCATCGGTATCTCCTTTTAAATCCTTTTCCAACTTTCCTAAAACGCTCGCACTGTATACTCAAACACTTTTAAGGGAAGTCCTTAATCTATTTCGGGTTAGTGGTCTTTGGTTTATCAATCGAAGGCCTTCAGTATCTCAATAGTAGCTATTCTGTTTATTACCAAAACCACCCAAGGTGAAATGTGCTTCGTTGCTCATAATGATTTTTTGTGCCAAAAATGGCGGCCGTCTATAGTGATCTGTAAAACTCGAGCACTCAAATCTCGCAGAAGTTGATGATAATTTCCATGCCCAACAACAAATTGTCATCAACCACTCTCTACGACTTTCAAAAGTCAAATTTCATTCACACAAAAATGGCAACCAAATAAAATCGCCCTGGAACACAAAACGCACCCTGTACATAAATGTATATATGTTTTTTTTCTCTAATTAATTTTAAATAAAATGTTAGTTCTTTTCTAGTTTTGATTTTTAAAAAAATTGGGTTCGTTGGTTTGTTTTTTACATTTTGATTTAACTAATCTTAACATAACCTTAAACATCTCTGGTGGAAGACTCACCATCAGCCAATAAGTGCGACTTGGTAGGTAACTTTATTTCAAATGCTATCGGTTAAACGACCCCATAACGATAAATGTATCTTGGGTTTTATTTTCTTTGTTGTTTGGCTGTGTCTGTGTAATGGTGATGGTGACTGCGATTTCTTTTTCGTTCGTTTTCATTAATAACACAATTAAATCAGCGGTGCGGCGATAACGGCAACGGCAACTACGTCCACTAAAAAAATAAACGGAACATAAAGTCACGAACCTAATCGGTGGTCTCTGATGCTTGACAGTTTGTTTCGGACGGTGCGGTGGCCAGTGGTGGTTGGGCGTCCTATTCCATGGGCAGGTGATTCGCATAGGGATGAGTTGGTTTTAACGATACATTTTTTTTTTTTAATTTTTATATCAATAAACGATAGCTAGTTGGTAGTAAAAAAAAAAACCAAACCAAACAAACCTGAAACGAAACCGATTTGAGTTTGCTTCTCTGCTTTCAATCAAACTGAGAGTAAGACCAGAGGTAGGTAGAGGGTGCACACAAAACAGAATCCACAAGTGTGTTTGACTGATAAGAGTATTTGAAAACAAGTTTGTTTTTGTGATACATATTAAGAATGAGTGGTTGATATAAACTGATCTCGAATGACAACTTGGATGAGTCCGGAAGTGGAATTTTTCAATAAAACTGCATTCGACTTAAGGGGGAATCCTTCAAAAGATTCTTTTTTTTTTTTTTAATGTTTTACAATTGAATAATTGCTTAATTATTTCCTTCGAGAATTATGAACTTGCGTATTCATACAAGTTGTATATGGAAACCTTAAATAATAACGAATTGATGTCTAATTTGTTATAAAGTTGAATTTTGACTTTAAGGTCATGGCAAATTTTGTATCAACTATATAGATCTTGAATTTAGGGCTGCAGTCTAGAAGCAAAATGCCTAAATTCAATACATTTATGTACATGCCTGTACATATCTTTAGTCCATATCATGATCCATTATCACCATTTGGCAATGTTCAAGTGAATTTACTAAAAAAAAATATCATTTTTTTATCACAAAAAGCTGAAATAAAAATAGGAATTCTATTCTCAAAGTTGAAAGACAAGCTTAAGTGAAGTGTTTAATTTAGTTGACATGTTCAGTTCAATTCAACCGAAAAATCTCTTTTATCGATCGATAAATTTTGTCTTACACTTACGTATAGCACTTGTTTAAAACTCCGCTTCTGCTTGAATTATGTATTGGGGTGTATTGAACTGCGATCTGTCAAACCACTTATTATGGATCTGTCAAACCAACTTTTCAACCAAGTTATTTTGGAAAAAATTGGGCGCCTGTCATCTTGTAGGATGAAATTGATCAACTCTTAACTTTAATATTTTATTCTGCGTTTCAGAAAATCCCGTTTCTAGTCCTTCCCGATGATAATTCAAATTCAATATTCGTATGTGTTAAATTAAATTTCATCTACTTTATACGAGTAATATATAAACCAAAAAGTGTGAAATTTCATTGCAAGATGGCTAAGATGTCAATTGATTAAAAAAAAAAAAAACTTTTTAAATTAAACATAAAGAGAAACACGCTGATGTTAGTGCTTTTCACTAACAATTCGAATTTAAGACTTAAATTCGATCTAATAGTTTTCGAATGTCATTTTTTCGCACAGAAATAATAGTCAAGACCCACGAAGGAAAAATCTCTGGATGCTCTCAGTGCTATTTTTGTATGTTGGACACATCTACTGTTCCGAGAAAATTATTCTCTTCGAAGAAGGAGTGGAGAGTCTCCACTGGAGACTTCTCCAAATAATCTGCTAAATTTATTTATTTTACTCATCGAACAGCGAATGTACGATGTTTTCTTTCGCATTATGTAGCGTAATAGAGTTAACATTCACTATGGTCAGGATAAGCATAAATGGCGTCCAGGAGCAATCTTACTCAGTGACCAATTAGCCTTGGAGTCTGTCGTTTTGATTTTATAAACTCGCTTTACATGTAGATTTAATTCATGAATACCAGCGATTCTTGAGAAGATTCATTACCACCGACGAAACATGGATTCATCACTATATTCCTGAGACAAAAGAACAATCAAAACAATGGAAGCATAGCGGTTCTCCTCCACCGAAGAAAGCCAAGTCGTGTGCTTCAGCTGGGAAAGTGATGGCGTCAGTCTTTTGGGTTGTAATCCCAAAAGACTGACGCCATCACTTTTTTTATTCATTACCTTCCCAAGGGCCAAACTATCACTGGTCAAAACTTTGCAAACCTGTTGGACAAATTGGCTGGAAAAGTTGCCGAAAAAAGACCAGGGGGGTAATTCCGTAACTCGATTATCGTCAGACGATATCGTTTGAACGATAGCGTTGCCTTTTTTTGATTCACGTAAGTCGATAATCGTCAAAACGATAGCGTTTGGACGATAGCTAAATAGGTATCGTCTTGCATTAATTTTGAGTTTTGTAGGTGACTGTAGTTGAGTGATTGAGTTTCCACTGTAAATTGACATTTTTTATTGTTTTCTTTTGAATCGACAGATTGAATACAGTTTGAGAGTTTCTGAAATGCATACAAATCTCTAAAACTGTAATCGATTGACGAGACGATAGTAGTCGAGTTACGTGAAACAAATCATGGACGATATCATCGACGATTACCGTTTTGACGATTATCGTTTAGAAAATTACGGAATGACCCCACAGGATTAGCCAAAAAGAAGATCTTTTTACATCAGGATAATGCTCCAGCACACAAGTCGGTTGTTATCATGGCTAAACTCCATGAACTTCGATTTTGTGTACTGAACCACCCCCCTTATTCACCTGATTTGGCACCATCAGACTATTACCTCTTTCCTAACTTAAAAAAAAAATTTGGCTGGAAGCAAATTCTTCACCAACGAGGAGGTGATTACTGAGACAGAGCGGTTTTTCGAAGAGTTGGAGGAATCGGCCTATAAAATGGGTATAGAAGCACTGGAACACAGATGAAATAAGTGCATTGATATAAGAGGAGAATATGTAGAAAAAGATTAAAAAAAAGTTTTAAAATTTATTGCGTTTTATTGGTCAGGCCGAGAATTTTTCAAACTGCCCTCGTAGAGTTCGCTAGCTCGCGATCTTAAAACCAAGGAGTACCCATTACAAAAGTCATCCAGGTTTGTCTCAGAACCACTTCGTCATCTTAAAAAAAGAGATAAAGTCTTTGATCTTCAGTTCCGATAGTTCGCTGAGGTCGTCGTGCAATAACTTAAAAATTAGTTGGGCTGACATTCTGTCCAGAGCAGGATATTTAGAGAAGAAATCAATAACTATTTTCTTTTCCTGCTGATCCCTTCAACTACGGCAATGAGTATTGTAAGGAATTTCGAGTTTCAGTACATGTTTCCCTATTGGCCAGTAGACAGTGCATGTTGCAACTACCCTGGGGGGTCATATCCTAACTCGATTATCGTCGGACGATATCGTTTGAACGATAACGTTGCCTTTTTTTGATTCACGTAGGTCGATAATCGTCAAAACGATAGCGTTTCAACGATAGCTAAATTGGTATCGTCTTGCATTAATTTTGAAGTTTGTGACTGTAGTGGAATGTTTGAGTTTCCACTGTGAATTGACATCATGTATTGACTATTGTTTTTTTTTTTTAGATTGACTATTGTTATCTATTGAATTGACAAATTGAGTTTAAAATGTTTCTGAGCAGCAAATTCCTTATCCCTTCCAACTCATATGCATAGAGTATACATGTATAGTAAAGGGTGGTTAAGGGCCGATGTTGATTTTGAATAAAACACAAATTATTTAGGAAATTATTGTCATTTCTTTTTATTATGATAATATTGGTATGGTTCAATTATGAATGGAAAAAAATATCGACCAAATGCCCGCCGCGACCTCGGCGGCACACCTCCATTCGATGGTTCAAATTTTTCATCCTTTAGCTCTTGAATTTTTGCTGGCTTATCGAAGTACACCTTTTCTTTCAAATAACCCCAAAGAAAGAAGTCCAACGGTGTCGAATAATTTGGAAAAACTACGGCCCGATGATGCCGCCAGCCCATAAACTGCACCAAACAGTCACTCTTTGTAGATGCATTTGTTTTTCAACAATCACTCTTGGATTATCATTCGCCCAAATGGGGCAATTCTGCTTATTGATGAATCCACTGAGGTGAAAATGTGCCTCGTCACTTAAGATGATTTTCTTCGAAAATTGGTCATCCACTGTTGGTATTTCTTGCCACCATTCTGACCATTGAAGACGTTTGAAATGGTCAAGAGGCTCTTCAGCCATACTATGGCGAACAGCAGCAATATTTTCTGCAGTACGAGCTGTACGAGCATGCACTGGTATTTTCACTTCTCCTACAGACCTGGTTTGCTCAAATTTTTGCACCATTTTCCGATTGTTCGCACATTTGGACGATTAAATTGACCGAACAAATCACGCAGTGCACAATATGCATTTTGATTTGAACGCCCATTTTCATAATAAGCTTGAATAACTTTAACGCGTTGCTCGATTGTGTATCTTTCCATGGTTCAAATTGAGTTAGCCTGAAATTGAGAAATGTCAAATCAAATGCAGAAAAAAAACTTGACGTTTAGGTGTGGTTCACATTCAACATCGGCCCTTAAAATTTAACCACCCTTTATATTTACTCTATGTATGTATGTAAGTATGATTTTTATCGTAAAAATCATTAATTGTAATAATTTATCTATACTAGATTTGTTCAACGCTTTCCACTATCAAAGGAAGTATTCGTGATGGTACTCGAAATGATTAAGGGTATTCATGTAACGAGATAATTTTCCGCTTTGTAGCAGCATGTTTTCATGAACACCCCCTAAGAAATACTTGCGTAAATGTGGGAAATATTTTGTGAAATGTCAAATTAAAAGTCAGAATCCATACTTCTTTAGTTAACGAGGTTTATTTCTGCACTTTCCGCAGCAAATTTGTGAGATAATTTTATGCAATTTGCAGAAACTTTTTCCCATACAAATTTTGACAGCTCGTTTCTGCGGAGATAAAATTATCTGGTTTACGAGGTTTACGAGGGTTTTCCGCGCTTACATGAATACCCCTATTAATTAGTCAAACGGGTTTCGTTCAACTTATAAACCTCCAATAATTTTGTTCAAATCGGCACCAAACACAAAACAAAAACTTTAAAAATGCATTTTATTGACAATTATGACAGCCAATTTGACTTTTCAACTACAGTTTGAGAGTTTCTGAAATGCATCAAAATCTCTAAAACTGCGATCGATAGACGAGACGATAGTAATCGAGTTACGTGAAGCAAATCATGGACGATATCATCGACGATTATCATTTTGACGATTATCGTTTAGAAAATTACGGAATGACCCCCCTGGCTTTGTCTTGCCTTGGTCTATATATTAGGTAATTTGTTCAGAACTTATTATAGATGAGCCACATGCATATTTCTAGATACAATGTAGTTGGTTAAACTGCTCCACCTATGATTGGATTCTGTAACAAAAGTAAAAAAAAATTTACCCTTCATAACACCAAGAGGAATGTTTAATGTTTCCGGAAGTCAGCTCAGTGATCCTTGCCTGGCTACGTCGCGTGGTCATCCCGTTCATTTTCCTCTATTCCACTGTGATCCGGAACCCAGATAACACTCAGATTAATGTTTAGATTCAGAAGCTTATCCCGGTATTGCTGGGCCAATTTAGAAAATGAAACAGCCGAATCAATGGGTTTTAATAGCCGCCTAGCTATCTGTAAAAATGACCTTATTTGGGTTTTGATTTAGATCTAGTTGAAGTATTTTGCATACTTCTCTTATTGCCAGTGATTCGGATTGAAAGGCACTGGCAAAACCCTAGAGATTTTGAAATTTCGAGCTCAGCTTAATTTTATCTTTTGGTATAAAACAATGACTCAGTTTTCGAAAATTTACATAAATATGAAATATGGGATAAATAATAAAACCAATTCCAAAAAGTTCCGAAAAGTAAACTGAATGCGCTTCTTTATCTAAAAATCACTCATTTCGATTTGTTTCAAAGTATTCTTACGTGAGTTCTAAGCTTCCTTTTTTTGCAAAATTACGAGTAAGAGTTTCTTAAACTTAAAGATACTAAGTTGTATATTTAAGCTAATTTTGAAATTAACCTAAGTTTAAAATTAGAAATGTTCTTATTTTACTGCCAATTCCCAAAATGCTCCTGCCATAGTTCGTGCTTCATAATTTTCAAGATCTGTCAGTGAGTGAGTTGTTATTTTTTGAAAAATTTTTCAGTCTGGCCTTTCTGAATTTTGCAAATTCAATTTCTAATGATTTTTTGGTAACGAAGTTGCAGGGTGGTAAGGGCTCTGTAAATAAGGGTGAAGTGCCACCAAACTCATCAGAGCACTGCGGTCCCTTGATATATAAATTTTAATAATTTCCTTGACGAACATAATCATCTGAAGAATATACTTGTACACGTGACCATGTTTTATTTTTTCTCAATTTCAAACAACATTAGCCGAATGAACATTGGCTATTGTGCGTCTTTTTGTTTCTACTGAGTATTTATTGTTATGATATATGGGAGTACATATTATATACATACAATAAAATACGTTAGTATAAAAATACATTGAACAACAATTTTTTTCAAAGCCCTTCAATAACCAAAATTCTGAAAGCATATTGAATAGAGTAATGTTTTGATGCTTTCCTAATGGGGGTTGCTCTTGAATGGCTTTATAAGAGCAGCACATAAAATGCTGGGATTATCTCATGGGGAATTGTATACATTTCAACAAAACTTCGGTCTGTATATTGGGTTCTTTTTTTATAAGCTATTAAAATATATTTCATTGCCCAAATTTGCCAATTTGATGAGTGTTTGTATTTCATTAAAGAGTTGGATTGTTTTTTTTTTTGTTTTGTCTCTTGTGAAGATAAATTTATGATGAATATTTTTTGTAAAAAGAGGAATGTTCACTTTTACAAAACTTTTGGGGACATCTTTGCTTAGTAAAATAATAAATAAATTGTCGATGTTACAGCTAGAAGAGAACCAGTGGCTAGCGTCATACACCTTAAAATATTTTTTTATGAACGTCACCAGGAATAAAGGGCATCACAATTTTCTTCCGAATCCGGCTAAGATTAGAGGCACTTTTTCATGACAAGAGATACCCTTGAAGAATTTTTCACCTCCTCTCAAGACAGTTCCCTTGGCAAAACAGATTAGATCGTCTGAAAAACCGTATCCTTTTGAGGTAATTTTCGTACATTTCGGCAACATTTTCGGCCATAACTTGACGAATGTTTGTTTTACAATTTTCCAACGCTGAAAATCTATTGTGAGGGATATGATTCTTTATTATTCCGTATGACATATTGTCATTTACATAACATTTCATATGAAATAACCGAGTAAATATTCGAGAATCCGTTAACCGTGGCATCTGCTGTGTGACACATGACACATGTCGCCTAGGTTCGATTTGGGTCATAAGAAATTGGTTATCATCGTTCTGTAGCGCCATTGACGGTGACCGCCTCCCCAAAATCGTTTTAGAAAAAGTACAAAGTGCGCCTCGTCGCTAAAAATGATTTTTCGGCCAAAATTGAGTCTTCTTCTAAACGCTGCGAAGCCCAGCCAGCGAACAAACGACGTTTTCTATGGTTATGAACTTTGAGCTCCTGGGTCAGTTGCAGTGCTGCCATACGTATGATAATTATGCTACATGTATGATAATTGTATGCCTTGTATGATGTATGATTGCAAATCATTATCATACGCTAAATGTATGATAATTGTCTTACTTGATTGAAATAAAAAATTACGCTATTCAAATTTAAAACAAACCAAATCTGCTCTTTTTCTTAAGATTCTTCTGAATGCAGCCGTCAGTCTTCTACTACATTTTCAGCACTTCTTAACTCCTGTAGACGCTTTAATTTTACATTGTACATTGTTCTCTTTTCAACACGACATTTTCTTTTGTTACAATTTGTTTGCTCTCAGAATACATGTATTATGTATACAGCTGACTCGCTCTTATTCCAAGAAAATTTGCTTTTGAATAGAGGAGAATTGTTTTTATTGCTTGTTTGAATAAATGTGCAGTTGTTGCAGCCTTTTACCGCAAACCGCAAGCGCGAATCAAATCAAATTGGATATTAAACATTTATTTTGTGCCTTGAAAGTTGAAAACAAAAATACCTAAAAAGAAAAGGAGACATCTGGTACTTAGAGCGAGTATAATACAGACGACGCGCGCCGCAAGATCCAGAAAAAAACGAATTTAAAAAGAGAGTAAGGCAAAAATACCCATTGTAGTCAAAAATACAGGATCGAATTGCAGGAAATCCCATTTATTTTATTTTAAATAAAAGAAAATGTGTTCCTTTTACTAAATACATATATGTAATTAATGTTAACAAAGTAAATAACTAATTTATTTAAAATAAAAACTGTGCTCCTTAAACTTAAATATATATAATAAATGTTAATAAAGTTAAAAATTTTTTTTATTTTTTTATAATTTTTTTAGGGAAATTTTGGAATTATTATTATTTTTTGTTTTTATTTCGTGTAGGTACTAGGTATGATAATTTTTACTCTGGTGTGATAGAATTCAACACATTTGTATGATAATACATTGTGAACAATATGGCAGCACTGGTCAGTTGGATCTTGTACGGGCGTAGACCCAAGTCCCGACTCGAAATTCGCCACAGTTGAAGTTTCTGAAAGGCCAAGTTCTTGTGCACGACGGGGAATCAACTGCCTCTGTTTCTGCATTACACTTTTATGACCGGGGTGACGTTATTGGCCGACCTTGCGTTTCCTTGACGTACGAATGTTGGATGATTGATTACTGAACTGGTCGTCTCAAATTTGACCACCAAACGTTGAAGAGTCGGCCATGAAAGACCCCCACATCTATAGTAAAATGGGCGTAACGCCCATTGGCACTTTCGAACACGACGTGCTCTTCAATCGTGTAACTTACCATGGTGGTTTGGCATAATTAACTGAATAATAAACAACAGATTTGACAGATGTCACCAAAACAACATGGCCGCCAAAGTCTGCCCGCACCATTTGAAAAACCCTTTAAATAACAGCTAACTGTTCAAGTGCGTGCCAAATTATCCATCAATTTAATTCCTAAATCGACACTCCAAACTATGATATTAGACGTTGTCGAAAGAATTTGTTTCTCTCCATGATCAATTTTCCAATAAATAAATCAGAGCGCCTCCATATTCAACAGTTTAAGGATCACGAATTCACCATAAGTAATTCATGCCATTGTTGCAGTTTAAAAAAAAGAGAGAAAAAATACAAATTAGGGCGTGGTAACTTGCAACGTGTAACTCAAATACACAATAAAATTATATCTACCTATAAAAAAAAGTTAAGTTTTCATATCAAAAGCAAATCAAAGGACAAACGCAAAACTATTTAATAAATTATAAATCAAACATTGTTGCACCCTGAAGAAAATTGCTTCCAAGAAAATTTCTACTCCTACCAACAAAAAAAACACTGGTTGTGTGTTGCAAGCAAACCATAGAATGGAGCTGCAAAAGAGGGTTGGTTTGGTATATTGTTTCTGGAATGTATACTATAGCAGTAGCTTATAGCAATATGCAATTATATTTTATGTATATCTATAAATTCCATTAAAAGTAATTTTCCTGGTTGCAATAAAATTTATTGTCTGCCATTCCAGCTGGGTGCTATAACAGATTTAAACAAAACCCTTACCATCAGCTGGTTCAGTAATTTTCCATACCCGATTCAGATGATGTTTTCATTAACAAACTCGTGCGGCTTATATCGATTTGAAAAATCGACTTCTTACAAAATCTTCCCTCATAAACTCATAAAACTGAAAATTGATTAATGATGTCTTCTTACAACACTTACCAACCCAACTTATGATAGGTGACAATCAAAAAAATATTTTAAATCATAAATCAAACATATTCCCAAAAAAAAAATTAATTTAAAATATTCTCGACACGCAAAAATTGTTCACTTAATTCTCAAGAGAACAAAAGAGAACCTCAACACAAAAAATAAGGAATTCAAACAATGGAAACAAGGAGGCGAGTGAAAAAAAATATATTAAGCGAGAATCTCACCCTAATTTCCATGGTTTTCCAAGTTTTCAAATATCGACCCCGAGAGCAAACACCAACAACAAAAACAACTACTACAATACTTTTTATGTAAAAAAAAAAAACAAAGAATATGAATCTGAACGACCCTTGTTCCCAATACGCACCACACAGTAGCAACAACATAAGCTTCCGTGTCATGTGTTGGTATATTTTATCAAACTTTATGGCGTAGCAAGGGTTGACACTTTAAAGGACTTACAAGAAAGGAGTTAATGTTTAATGAAGTTAACTTGAACTTTTTTATACTACTTTTGAACAATGTACTAAACCAAGATTAAATGTGATCTACCCTTAATCTCTCTCAGATCTAGAAGATTAAATATGCAATTTTTTTTCGGAAATCGTTGTGATTAGAATAAAACTTGCTAAATTTACTCAGGGCGAATAGTTTTACAGATCGAACAAACCTATAACTTACCTTTTCTCTGGGGTCAGTTTTAAAGGCAAATATCGGCAAATAAAAACTGATTACATTAAAAAAACGTCAGTTTACTGTCAAAATTCAAATATTTACAAATTCTTGTAAAGGATTTTTCAATAAAGCCTAGTATGTACTTAGTTCAAGTAAAAATGAAAATTTCATATAAATGTGGCGGCTAGTTCACTCGCATGAAATCCCCAACGAGAGGTTAGTACCAAAATGTGGATTGGAAAAACAATTATGTTCCACAACTTTTTCCACGCCAATTTTTCATTTCTCAATGTACAACCATCAGGAAAAAGTTTAAAGCAGCGTGGAAAACTGTGACATTTATCAGTTAATTTAAATATTTTGTTTCAGAATAAAAAATTGAAAATTTATAAACAGAAATAAAACATGGAAAACGAATTTTTTGGTACTGCTCTCGAGAGTTTACTTAATGAAAGCAAAAAATATGAGTATTCAGTATTTCAGGTGAGTATCAAAAATTCACGTGAAAAAGTTTATTCTATTTTCATTTTTATTCTCCGCGTGTAATTTGGAACGTATTTATTTTTCATTTCACTCTAGGTGAATACTAGGCTTAAGGGTGTGTAGTTATTGAAATGGAATAAAATAATCTATTTAATATATAATCTATAAAATTAAATCGTTCAAATGCCACCGCGGCTTTTTGGGGTGGCAAGGATCCTAGTGGTCCAATTTTCAATGACTTCTGCATTGATCCTGCTAAATTTGAGCAATGAACTGTGTTATGTTCAGCTAAAGGGCTTGGTAGATTGTAGTTTATTCGCATAGACCTGCGACTTCGGGAAACACAATAAGAAAAATCTAGCGTAATCAAATCGCATGATCTTTGGGGCCAATTCACGTCACCTTTGCGAGAGATAACTTTACCCTTAAATCGTTCTTTGCACGTTCATGCACAATGTCAATCGTGGCGTCCGCTGTGTGGCCGTCTTGTTGGATCCACATGTCGCCTGGGTCCATATGGTTCAGTTTGGGCCAAACGAAATTGGTTTTCATCGTTCTGTATCGCTCGCCATTGACAATTACCGCCTCACCAACGTCGTTTTCACAATATGATGAATTGACGCCACCACCACCGGCCCAAAATCTACAGGAAACGGTAACTTTTTTTGAGGATGCATTGTCACCTGGTCAACTTCGTGCGGATTGGTGTCGTTCCATATATGGCAGTTTTACATGTTAACACAGCCATTCATCCAAAAATGCGCCTCGTCGCGTTTCGGCCAAAACTTTTAGCTCCTGGGTCAGTTGGATCTTTTACGGATGTAGGTCGAAGTCCCTACGTAAAATACGTCAATTCGTACGAATGTAGACTGATTAATAACCGAACCGGTCATTTTAAATTTGGTCACCAAACGTTAAAGAGTGGACTGTGCGTTTGCACTAACGAACACTCATTTTTATAATAAAGTTTTATCATTTCGACGTGCTGTTAAATTGTGTTACTTGCCATATTGATTTGGCATGAATAACTGAATAATAAACAACAGATTTGACAGATGTCATGAAAACAACATGGCCGCCACAGGCCATCAAAATCTAACCGCGCGAATAAAAAAAAAAAACAATTTACATAGTTTATTCACAATAGAACATATTTAATGGAATACCAAGCATAAAAATCCACAAATTATTGTCTACGTTTGAAAAATGATGACACATATTGTGAGGAATACAAAGTTCATTTCAGTTGAAATTGGCTTGGAAAAATCGAATCTTAACACGTCACCTTAAATAAGTTGAATAAGAACTTTCTTCGTTTGATCGCTTGAACAAAATCTCACGAGTGTTACACTTCAGTGTGTATATAGCGTGCTGATGTGTAATGCTAAGCTTCTACAACAATTGCATCAACAGTTTGGGTGCTATTATTACGCTTAATTAGTTTGTTCGTCTTTGGTTCAATTGGGATTAAATATTGAGGAAAATATATCTTCAAAATGTACACAAATATGTATTTATTGTAGATATTGTTTTATTTCAAATAAATATTTTCCCTTGTTTCAATATTTCTAAACAACCAACACATAAATCAAAAATATTGAGATTTTCATCAATCAGACAGATTTTAACGATATGAATCTTTTTTCACCAACAAATTCAATCAATCTTTTCTTGACACATGCTCAAACACTTATTTTTCAACTATGCCTGCTTCGTTGGGAGTAAAAGTGTCAACGTTGGCAATACACTATTTGGTGGCATGTTTCTTCTCCTTACTTTTGCTATCCGCACGAAACAGAGGAACAAGACATATTCATCGGATGTCCCACCAACATGGTCCATATAGCACACCAACCTTAGCCATCATCATATCGTGCATCGTGTCGTTTTCGTCATTGTGAATAATATTCGCATTGCCCATGCCCAGAAAGTAGCAATCGCAATTAATGTAATCTGTTGTTTGAGAGTTTCGGACGAATTCAGCAATAGCAGAGTATAGGGAATATAACTGAAAATAGAGAGAATATTATATACCTATTACCATATAACTTTTCTCTGCTGCTTGCTTGCTTACTAAGAAGAGATCAATAAAAATGAGCGGAATTCTCGAACGTGTTTCGTTCACTTCTTTATTCACCCCTCGTATCTATACACACTTTATGGAAGGCATCTTTTGGAAAGTCCTTTTCAAACCACACAATCGAGAGTCAGTCTCAATGCTGGTGCAAAATATTTGAGTGGGCGGCAATATGTGTATAGAGGTACTTGAGACACGAAGAAGGATAACCGAAAAAGGACTAAACCATCTGCTTCTGTATTTCTGATGCTCCTGCTGTTGTTGTTGTTCTTGTTGTTTTGGTGTAGGTATAGATGGCAGCCGAGGTCACAGTGATTTGTATCTATCCTCATTTTTGGTCTTTATGCAGCACCCTCTCAATGTGTAGAATGTAGAATGTAGAATTGCTCTCAGGTAGATACACTTTGGATATGTAGGTATTTTCTTTCAATTTCCTCTTGCTTTTTTTTGTGGTTATTGTTGGGAATCGAGAGAGAACGCGCAGAAGAATAGTGTGTCCTTAACGTGGGCTGAGTTAAATCAATCAGCTGCCTTATGTTTTTTTTTTATTCTTCCTACTAGTGTTTCTTCTTCCTTTTGTCAAGGAAACAAAGGACACAAAACTGTTATTAATAATCCCTACGCTCTAATGATATCAATTTCTGAATTATCCCAAGAAACAGCAACAGTTTTTCCTCTTTATGAGACGATCACCGTGAATGGTAATTTATTTTGCATTAAGGGTCTGTTTTAATTTTTTTTCTTCATCCTCAAAGAATTATAGGGTAGGTGCACCAGTATCCGGCCAGTCACTAGTATCCGGCCACTTTCGATTTAATGGTTAAAAATAAGAAAAATGTACATAGTTTGCATGAGCAAATGCATTTTTAAGATAGCTTCAGGTCTATCTAATGTTTTGGTAAAGTTTGACCGATCTACACATCGTTAATCTGTGTCAAAAAAAATATAAAGTCTGTGAAGTTCGTTGCGAAAGCAAGAAGTGTTTTTAAAAGTCCTCGAGTGGTAGCCAAAGCAATAACAAAAATTAGTAAGTTTCAGTGTTCTTTTTGTTATAAAAACTTATTTTATTCTTGATTTGTTTAGATAATATAATTATTGACGATAAAATGTAAAAATAATGGGGATTTAATGTTTTAAATTAACAAAAATATGGTGGCCGGTTACTAGAACACAATTTTTATATGAAGTTCTAGTAACCGGCCAGGGTGGCCGGACACTAGAACTTTACCTGAAATCGATTTATTTATATTTTTTACTCTAAAATGAAGTAAAATTATTGTATCTACCCATATAATAAGTAAAAATGTGTTTAAAGTGTTAAGTTTCAGTATCCGGCCACTATTTTTGGTCAGGAGATTGCTATGGCCGGTTTTTAGAACAATCTGCGCTAGTATACGGCCACTTAACTTATTGTATGTAAATCCATACTTTTTTATAGGAAATGATTCAAGAAAATGAAATTAGCGAAACACAAGACCTTTTGCGAAATGAAAAAATCGAACTAGCTCTAATTGACATTCGATCTAATAAATTAAGCCATCGAAAAGCAGCTATAAAATACAACATTCCTAGAAGTACTTTGCAGGATAGGTTATATGGCAAGGTTCACGACTCTTCCCAAACGAAAGGGCCAGATACAATATTAAACCTTGAAGAGGAGAAACAAATTACAAATTGGTGTATTCAAATGGCAAAGTGTCGGTTCCCATTAAAAAAAGTGAGCTTTTAGACACCGTCCAAAAAATTATTAAGTCTGATAAAAAGAATAATCCGTTTAAGGATGATAGACCGGGAAGAACGTGGCTTAGGCTGTTTTCAAACGTAATCCATACTTGAGCCTTAGGGAAGCTAAGACTATTTCTAAGGGGAGAGCCGTTGTGACAAAAAATTGTATTCAGAAATGGTTTTGTGATTTTGAAAGCTTTCTTCTAGAAAATGACCATGATGACATATTACTGGATCCCAGTAGAATATTAAATGGAGACGAAACCAGCTTTTCCATGTAGGGAAAGTAGTTGCTCCAAAGGGCTTTAAAAATGTTAACCAGGTACAAATAGGGAACGTTCTACGAATACATTGCTAATTGCGTAATCAACTGGATTGATAAGAAAAAAGTTAAGAAACCAATTTTGCTATTTGTAGATGGTCACAGATCGCACTTGTCAATGCAACTGAGCCAGCTTTGTGATGAAAACAAAATCATTTTGTATGCTCTCCCCCCTAATACTACTCATATTCTTCAACCAGCTGATGTGAGCGTATTCAAACCCCTCAAAAGAAGACTGGAAAAAAACCGTTGGCGAATGGCACACGCAACATATTGGAACGGTTCTTAAACGTAAAGATTTCTGTCCACTATTAGAAACCGTTCTTACGAAAAACACTAATTTGACGCAAACAATTAAAAACGGTTTTCGAAAATGTAGACTGTTTCCATTCAATAGTGATGCTGTTGATTATAGCAAACGCGTTCAAGATAGCATGGAAAACAATACCATACAGGCAGCAGAAGTTGAAGATACAGAACCAGTTCAATCAGTGCAACAAGCTGAACAAGATCGGTTCTCCATTGCAGCATCTGTTATCATAGAGATCAAGGACAAACTAGAAGAGCATGGAATAAGTATTTCTAAGATACTAAATATCTTAGAAGATTCGAAATCAACCCCTGTACAAGAGTCTCAAAACATAGAAGACATGGATCTTCGTTCACTGCCTCTAAATACGGTTTTTGACCTGAACGAAGATGGGACGCTACAGTTATCTGAAGCTTTAGATTTTAACGAGCAAATGTTTTCGGAATATGGAAGCAAAGCTTTATTCCAATTCAGATTCTAGCAATGAATCCAGGCACCATAACTGAATCGGGGGTAAATCCTTTCTCTACTCCTTCATCTCTCCCGAAACGTTTGCCCACAGCAACGGTTACTTCTGCTACGGTTGAATCACCAATTTGCCCGATAACGCCAACTTCACCAAAAAGATCTCCTCTTATGTCCCTACCAGCATTGGAAAATTACATTCTTCAATCTCTAGGATCCAACACTTTAGACTCTCCATTAATTAACAAACAATCTCTTAAATTAAAAAGAACTGAAAGCAGACAATCATCTTGTTTTTAAAACTATGTTATTAACAAAGTTGAATAAAATAACAGAAGACTGGAAGTAATGTGTAATTTATTTAAAAAATAGATTTCCTCGAGTATAA
The DNA here is from genome assembly GCA_911387755.1 of Chrysotoxum bicinctum. Lineage (NCBI taxonomy): Eukaryota > Metazoa > Arthropoda > Insecta > Diptera > Syrphidae > Chrysotoxum > Chrysotoxum bicinctum. The sequence continues at coordinate 229,124,429 of OU426988.1, forward strand.
AGCACCTGGCCGGGTAATAGATCAAAAGTGGCCGGCTACTGAAATTTGGTGGCCGGGTATTGGTGAAAATTGACTTTTTTAAAAAATAATTTCATATTTAATTATATGATTTAGGAATTCGAAGTTTATATTTTTTTTTCAATACTTAACAGGTTTTATGATCCATCAAAACTAATAACATAGATGTATATAATCATGTGACTTAATTATGTAGCTTCAAAGTAGGAAAATGTGTTAGGTGGCCGGGTACTGGTGCACTTACCCTATTCACGATTAGCAAATGATTCGTTTTTTTATAAAAATCTATTTATAGCTGCGCAGAAGTTAAAAAAAACACAAGAGACAAAATATTTCTGTAGGTACCTTATTTTTATGAATTCTATTTTTATTTGCAAATTGCAGTTGATTTTCGTTGATGATGCTAATAATGTTGTTTGCTTTCATCTTAATAAATGAGCTTTTCTTGTGTTTCTTCTTTCTTTATTTGAGGATGTCATAAATTAAGTGAAAATTTTGTATACACATTGATGCATCGTAAAACGCACATAATGACAGAAAGACAGACAAATTTAATGAAAAGGCTATGAAAAGTAATGGGTTTGCTTAAGGGGTTGAATTTTCCCTGGGGGTTTTTTGTTGCCTTTTTAGTGTTCGGGTGCATAATATTATGATGCCAATTTCTCATGATTTATTAATTTGATATGATTGGGTTGATAAAAAAGTATTTTCTATTGTATTGAAATTTATCATTTGTTTGATCTAAATTCATAAGAATTCTTTTAAAAAAAAATAAATAAATGGAGTTGATGTTTACATACAATTTCCACTATAAGACCAGATGGTAGAGATTATGTCTTGCAACAAATAACCTATAAAGGAACTGATAAAATTTCATGGTTGATATGTTGCATATCCTTGAGTATTTAAAACAAATTGCGTGAATGTTATTGATGCGCTTCAGCCGCCATTTTTAATAACGCTTTTTCACAACTAGGTGTCTTAATATTTGAACAAAAAATGTTCATATAGATGTTATATAACTAGGAACGAGTACCAATACACCATAAGAGAGGTGAGCACTTAAAAGTTGTCCTTTTTCAGTTTTTGCGCTTTGCTCACCAACCGCTCGTAATTCAGTTGCAGAAACTCACAAAAGAAATCTTTTTGGCACTAACTTTAAAACTGTAAATGTTTCGAAAAGAAATATTAAAAAACAAGCCGATCTGGAGAAATTTCTTAAACCGCATTAGGTACCAATCACTGATTTCTATAATACATTGTATAACAGATTTTTTGACTCCAATTGAAGATGACAGATGGTGGGCAGCTTCATAATTTGACGTCTTTTTTCACAAAAAAAAAATATTCTGACATGACAAAGAGGAAAACAAATGTGACTGCACTTGTTTATGCCGGAAACAGATTGACACAGCAACTTTAAGGCTAGGCGCGCACATTTAATTATTAACATTTAATTATATGCACCTGCGCGGACATTCAACCAAATAGTTCATCTGTTTTGTCGTACTAAAATTAATTTGTTTTTGGTAATTCTTCCATTGTCAAAACCAAAATAAATAGACGAATTAAAAAGATGGTTGTCACATTTTCATGTAAGTGTTGATAATACTGACAAATTTCGCCTTAAAAGTTGGTAGCGTTTGTACAGCGACATCGAATTTAGGGCTTACATAGGTCTAACGTTAATGTCGAAGTTGCTGTGTTAATGTAATCAAATCCATTTAAAACAGTGGCCCTAATAAGAGTGACGTGGTTGTTAAAGTTGCTGTGCTAATCTGTTTCTCGCATTATTTGTAAATTTTAAATATTTATTATTAAAATTAAAATAATAAATTTAAAATTGGCCGAAAATCATTTGTTTTGATTGACAAATTGACAGTTTAATATTTTAGTTGTCTGGTTTTTAAGCAAAAGACTGGCAAGCACAGTAATTTTTTCACTTTTTCACCGACTTTTCAACACTCACGATAGTTTTTTATTCTTTATTACTTTTTGGACACTAAATTTTGCAATTTTAGTTCATCAAAAATTAACTAAACTAACGATGCTGTTGGCGTTGCTGTTCCTGTTCTTATGGGTGTTGAAGAATTGAAATGCATTGGTTCTAAATTAATGGCGGCCGCTTTTGACGGTGCTGCTGCTGGTTCAATCTGTTCCACGCTTTATGCTGTTAAAGATGTTATACGGCACCGTGGTCGCCTTCATAATATAACAATGTTCAATTGGAGTCAACTTTTTTTGATGAATGCGCTATCCAGTGTATTATAGAGATCAGTGGTACCAATCCATTACCAATTCCAACCAATGAGTTTTCTTCACACCCCTGGAAGCAAATTGTTTGTTTTTCTTTCAAATAAGCGAAATAAATGAGAAAGCATTATGTGTTGAAACAAATGCCAAGAAATGCACAAAAAAAAGATTTCGAAAGATCCTGTGGCATAAAATCGTTAAAAATTAAGCACTTGATATAATGCACAGACAGGTTTGTTTCGGTTAGCTTTAGATTCCAAATGACGACCAAACAAATTCAACAACTGATCCACAGATGCTTTGGAAGGGAAAATGAATTCCTGTGCACCCGGAAAACTCTTGCACTGCGAATCACTATGTGTTCCTCTTCATCTACGGATTAAGACGAAAAATATTTTATTCTAAACAAATAGGGTATCACTAAAATATTATTATCAACATGCAAAGGCGAAATTTGTTTACGTATTTTTTCTACAAAAATGAAAATTAAAATGTTACAAAACAAAATGTCAGCTGTTATATCCACTTGTTAACTGCATCTGATGACATTTCAATGACACTTATAAAATTTAATGCAACGAAAATGGACATTTAGTTTAAAAGGGAGTTTAGAGCTTGTATAATTTAAAATCGCTTAGTGAAACCAAAAAATCCAATTATAAGTTTTCGAACCCTGTTAAATGTTTTAAAGTCCTTCGTAAAATCGGTCATAAGATATGTATGTTTTTCTCGCATTTCAGCTCATAGTGTGTTTTGATAGTCGTCGTATTTTTTCCTTTTTTATAATATTTATGCTCTATTGAAAACGTAGGGAGACTTGTCTAATTTTGTTTATTCCAATAATTTTGTTTCAGTTAATTCATTTTAAATTATTATTATAAAGTTTTATATACTTACGTATTATTTAAATGTTACAATGAATTTGTATTGGATGCATGTAGGCTGCTTCAATATTTTTAATAACATACAAGTCAATTATAAATTTATAATTATAACACATATTTTAAACGAAATTAATCTACAATGTATATATTTTTGTTTCTTTTTAGGTATGTGTGATTCAAAAATAGCTGAAAACAAGAAGTTTGAAATTCTTCAATGGAAAATGAAAAATTGATATGAACTGCATTATTTAATCCCTGTGAAAGAACAGTTAACATTTTTTAAGTCACACGCAAAGTGTTATACTAACACTAAACTTTACACCATACGACGAATAGTGTTTTGAGATGAAGCTTGTTGGCTCTGCGAAATTAGGCCCCAGGAAATTAGGCCCAAAAAAAAAAAAAATGAAATAAGGCCACGATATTTTCGAGTATGAACGTTGAGTAAGCAAAACTGAACGATTATTTTTAATGTACAGCTATTACTTATTCGGCGCGTTGTTTTGGTGTGAATATTGTACTGAATTGACGATTTAAAAATATGTTTACCCAAATCACTCGGTTGGTTAATATCTAAATTATTCAATGTTCACATACCGACATGAAAGATGGCGCATCCCATATAATTCATAAAAATTTACCAACACAGAAATCTTTTCTCCTGGACTGTTCCAAATCTTCTTGATTTCAATCGAATATGAAAATATCGATTCCAAATTTAAAACACACTTAACCGAATGACGCCATTTGATAAAAACGCATCCTCAAACCTTTAGCAAGTAAGCAAGTAATCTGATGGAAAACTTTATTTGTATTTGTGTTCCATGTTCTTAAAATTGGAAACTGAAAATTACACTAAAACGGCGAATCAAAGGCGAATCAAGATGGAGTGCAAGAGAAGTACTTTGAACATCATATAAATCTGGTTTAAATAAATCTGAATCAAAGAAATCCTTCAAGTTTGAACACCGAATTAAGAAGCCAATTTTGAAATCGAAAGGCTGTTAAAAGTAAAATTGCATCAATATTTTAATACAAAACAAGATTTCAATTTCCTTAATATTGGCACAAAATTCCAAAAAGGCTAATGTTAAAGTTTTAGATTTTTTTTTAAATTGTGAACAATTTTTTTAAAAATAGTATCAAGGTAAAACAATTCTGCAGCGGAACATGACTAAAACAGTTGTAGTTCGTGTAAAGAAGTTATCAAACACAACTGTTTTTTGTTAACATTTATAAATGTCAAAGTGACATTAAGAGTAAGCTCGATATTGAATAGATAAAATATGTACTCGATGATTTTAACCTTATAAAAATGTAATTTCTATTAAACTTGCAAAGTCTTCTATATAATCTAATATCATAAAACAATAGTCTTAAAATCTTAAATCGACTTAAACTTTGTGCCTTCAATTTTAAACCAAATTTTAAGGTTGTCGATATTTGACGTTTGATATTTGATGAATCAGTATTATCGTTGCCAACTATTTAAATTGCTGATTTACAGTGACAGCTCTTTAGATTTGAAATCTATTGTGAATGGTTCAATTGACAATCTTGCTATTATCGTTGTAAAAATATAAATATCTATCAAATTTTCAGTGAATAGCAAATTCGATGTTGAAAAAATATTTTCTTTTAGATCATGTTAATAAAAATTCTATATTGAAGTGGTTTCTTTGTATGATAACATAAGTGCAGTTAGGCTGCAAAGCTTTCGCACCATCATATGAATATTGAAGGTTTGAATATTACAACAAGTACTTGAATGAACTACCACCAAGTGTATGGTATTGGCTTCAAAAATCTAAATTTTTGTTTTTGAAGAAAAAAAAGACATGGAAGAAGAAGACAGATTGCAGTAATCCACAACACATACGGAAATTCTATACCCGGTATTGGATCAACGCAGAAATCAAAGTGCATATAAGACCACTAAATGCTTCTTCTGTCACATTAAGTCGGTGCAATAATGTCCACTTTGTTCTCCGTTTTTGTCTTCGTTTTGCGTTTGAAGTCAGCCTTTAAAATGTACATAATCTACAAGTATATCGTTCTAATTTTTCAAAACTAACAATATTCGAAATTAGAATGCATAATTGCCTCTTCCCCACTTTATTATATCTTGCACAGGGCTTTGTTCAAGCAATCTCTACAATTGGTTTTTGTTGCTTACAATCTTACTCCAAAATACGAATTTAGAGAAGAAATAAACAAAACCACCAAAAACGTCAAACTCAATAGAAGCTATTCACAATATGTTTTGGCTTGTTGTTCACAATTGATCAAAAATTTATCAATTTGAATTTATAACACCGATTTATCAATTTATTGATACTTTTTGGAAACTATCAATGTATAAATTTTTGACAACCTTAATAAGGGTAGTAGTAACAAAAAAAACTTACGTATAGGGTAATGAACTTCCGTATTAATGATAAATGACGCCAATACTGTCATACAAAACACCATGTGCTCGGGGTAGGCTTCCTAGTCAGCGAAAAAATGAAGTCTACCATCATCGGCTTTAACGCTATAAGCGAAAGGCTATGCACCCTTCGCGTGCGAGGCAAATTTACGAACATCAGCCTCATTAACGTTCACGGACCTACGGAGGAGTCCTCAGACGAAGAAAAAGAGACTTACTACGAACAAGTCGAGAGGGCCCTCAATGCCTGTCCAAGGTATGATGTTAAAATCATCCTTGGGGATTTGAACGCAAAAATAGGTCGGGAGCCGGTATTCAGGCATTACGCAGGCACCCATAGTTTGCATGAGAACACTAATGACAATGGACTTCGAGTCTTAGAATTGGCAGCATCGAAAAACATGGTCGTTGCGAGTACCAGGTTCCCGCGTAAAGATATCTACAAAGCCACCTGGGTATCACCTGATGGAGTCACTCGTAACCAAATAGACCACGTGTTGATAGACCGTCGCCACTACTCGAACTTGATGACGGTACGAACGTACCGAGGTGCCAATATCGACTCGGATCACTATCTTGTTGGTATGGTTTTCCGAGGGCGGATTGCCTTGCGAAGACGCATTGCATCCGCCGATCAGGTTCGAATCAACACGGCTGCCCTGCGCAATGAAAACACCAGTAACACCTTTGGTAATGCGTTAGGACTCGCCCTAGAATCACTTGATTTAGGGAGAGTAAGTCCTGGAGCCAGTATGCTGGGCGTAAATGAGAAGTGGGCACGCCTTAAGAATATTGTCATTAGTACTGCCAACTCCATCTTAGGCAGCAGTCGTAAAAATCGGAACGACTGGTTTGATGATGAATGCAAGCTAGCGACTGAACGTAAGAATGTTGCGTACCGAGCAATGCAACAATCTCATAGAACGCGGGCACGCGAAGAGGAATATAAAGAGCTCAGAAGAATAGAAAAACGGCTACACAGACAAAAAAAATCAGCCTGGGAGAAGAACCTAATCTGTGAAATTGAAAATAGCCGAGAGCGAGGTCCGCACCAGGCGCGGAAGTTCTACCAATCCGTCCGAAACATGACGCAGTACACACCACGCTGCACATACTGCAAGGTCGGAGAGGGAAATCTGATCACCGATCCTGAAAGCATACTGGAGCGATGGGAAGTGTACTTTAATGAATTGCCAAATGGTCAGCTCACTGCAGAAGTGGAGGCTCCACTACTTCAAGAAGAATACTCTATGTTGCCGCCACCAAGCATAGAAGAGGTTGAGAAGGCTATAGGCCGGCTTAAACAGAACAAAGCCCCGGGAGCCGATGGCATACCAGCCGAATTATTCCATCACGGCGGGCCAGCCTTACGTCAAGCAATTCATGATATTATAGTACACGTATGGGAGCAGGAAGAAATGCCAGAAGACTGGCGAAAAGGTTTAATATGCCCCATACATAAGAAGGGAGATGTCACAACGTGCAGCAATTATAGAGGTATCACGTTGTTGAGTACCGCCTATAAGATACTCTCCTCTATCCTACAAGACCGGATAACCCCATACGCTAAAACCGTTATCGGACAATATCAGTGTGGTTTCATTCCAGGCAAATCAACAACTGATCAGATATTTACCCTTAGGCAGGCGATGGAAAAATGTCTAGAATTTAACATCCCAACATACCATCTGTTTATAGACTTTAAGGCCGCCTATGATAGCATAGCCAGGGTAGAACTTTACAAAGCCATGAGAGAATTCGGCATCCCAAATAAATTGACACGACTATGTAGGTTGACCATGACCAACGTAACAAGCCAAGTAAAAATAGCCGGATTGCTATCCAGACCAATCAACATCTTTAATGGACTCCGACAAGGGGACGGTTTGGCCTGCCTCCTCTTCAACCTGGCGTTGGAGAAAGCAATCCGTGACTCTGGCACGGCAACAAGAGGGACCATCGTCAACAGGTCCAGCCAGTTACTGGCTTACGCAGACGACATCGACATCATCGGAAGAACCGAACAAGCTGTACACGATTCCTTCATCCAGATCGAGCAGGCGGCACAAAATCTGGGGCTGCACATTAGTGAAGGTAAAACAAAGTACATGGTGGCGTCGAATGCGAGAGGAACAGTTGGTCAAACAATCAAGGTTGCGGAGCACGAATTTGAAGTGGTGCAATCCTTTAAATACCTTGGGTCAATAGTAGCAGCCGATAACAATATAGAAGAAGAAATACGCGGGCGGCTTCTCAAATCCAACAGAGCCTACTATAGTCTGTCAAAGCTCTTCAAATCCAGAAATCTCACCATAACTTCAAAACTACTGCTGTACAGGACCATGGTCCTGCCAGTACTCACATATGGATCCGAGACTTGGGTGCTTAGCAAAAGGCACTCCGACCTCTTAGCTGCGTTCGAGAGAAAAGTCTTAAGGAGAATTGTTGGCCCCGTATGTGAGGAAGGACGATTCCGGAGACGGTACAATCATGAACTGTACGCAATCTACCTTGAAGCAGATATCGTGACAAAAATTAAGCTCGGTAGACTCCGGTGGGCAGGGCACCTAGCTCGCATGAGCGAAGAGGAACCTGCTCGGAAAGTTCTTTGTGGTACATTCTATGGTAGACGACAGCGTGGTAGACCATGCTTGCGCTGGAGAGACGGCGTAGACCAGGACGCCCGAAGCCTTGGGGTGCGCAACTGGATGGCGTCGGCTAGAGACCGGGATAGGTGGAGAGACTTGTTGAAAGAGGCCAGGACCGGAACCCGGTTGTCGAGCCGATGATGATGATGACGCCAATACTACTTAATACAAAGTTTAATTCATATTATTTTCCATCTACAAATTATAAAGCAACATAGACAATTCAATTAAAATCTTAAAGACCAAAGTCATTACAACTGCAAAGCGACATTCAAGGTTAACAGCACTTAAATAGAAACTCATATTTCTTTCATGTGTCCGATTTCATCAAGTTACATAGCCTAATGCTATCACTATCGTCCTGTGAGGTCACTTAATAATTTCATTACTCCCTTCATCAACATAATCTCTGTCATCTCTTGCTGCTTATCCCAATAGTCTGGCGTGTAATGTAACAAACACCGACGGATGTAAACACCAACGGATATTTGAACTGATTAGTAAGAGTTTTCATACCCACCATAAAAATAGACATGAGCCAACATTTGAACATTCTGATGCGAATAACGGCCATCTTGTATAAGCCCTATTTTGAAATATATACAGTTTGTATCTGATTTTGAAAGTACTATACAAAAACCACTGGATTCTTTCTAAGAATTTCAAGCGTAATATTTCCAAGTAATTTTTTTCCGTCTCCAGCCAGTTTTGTTCTTCAGTTCTCCTTAAATTTTCTTTGCCACTCATCTGCAATTATATGTTTTTGCGTTCGATATTAAAGTTTTATCTTTTTATATAAAATACATATTTTTAAAATGTATAATTCTTACTTCAATGTTACTGATTTCTTTGCAAAAGTATACCGCACAAAAATAACACAATAAACAGAAAACAGCTGCTCGCAATTTCGAGGTTTTTCTTCTAGTAGATTCAAGTGAAATTGTAGTAGAATAATATTTTGGCTGTTTTCTAACTAAACAGAGCTGCCAAATTCTTTATTTAGAGCAACTGTATCTAACCTGGGTAGGAAATTTAAACTACGGTTCAGTTAGACTCGGGTTCAAAATATGTAAAAGTAGTAGAATATTTTGTTAAGAGCAACATTTCGTAAAAATAATAAATGCGATGTGAGAAAAATATGTGTTTCTAGATTTCTTGAAAAGTTTTGTTTTTGAAATAGATACTCGTAACTCTTAGGTCCTAATGTTTTAAGTATAGTTATAGGTTAAATAAGAGTTGGTTAACTGTGCATTCAAAGGGTTAGCCAACTTAAAGTTTCTTTTTAAAAATGCAATAAAATTAACAAAATCAAAGGTTTTCCATGTATTATGGCTTTATTAGTAAGAGCAAACATTCCCATTAATTATGGAATATCGTTCAAGTGACTGGTCGTGCACCTTCAATTGCTGAGTCAATTGGACCTATTAAGTGAATAATCCGAGATCTTTGTGCAGAATTCTCCTCAGGCTAGTATGTGAAATGTTCAACTGTTGAGATCGATGGCGAGTTGATGTTCGTGAATTGAGTCTCACAAACTTGTCTGCAGCAGCCACATTCTCATCTGTGCGCACCGTACGACAACGGGGACCATGAGTGTTGTCCACTAGCATACCAGTCTTGAGGTTTAAGTTTATTGAAAAACGTCCTATTCCTACCGAATCCTAAAGCCTAGGATGGGAGGTGTTTAAGCATGACAACAGATAATCTTAGAGGCAGTGCTTCCTTAGAAACATTTTTAGGCAAAATAGGCACTATTCCTAGTTATGTTCAAAAGATCAGAATTGGAAACAAGTTTCTTCTAAACATCGACCACATTTTTGGCGACTCAATATATGCACTCATCTGAGAAAGTGGTCGTTATTTATAAGTTCGATTAAAATGTATGTCCGAACTTGAACTTCTTCTATTCGTTTCCCATTGCAGATATTTGTTTTTAGAGAAAAAATCGATTCTTCTTAAACGACGGAGAAGCAACAATTCCTCCCGGACGACTACAAGAAAATGTGAATTTAAAAAAAATTCTCCCAGAGTATAGACAATGCCAAAGTGCAAAAACTTCGTCTTCGGGATTTAAAATCTCCGCTGACCTCGATTTAGGTTCTTTGTTTGTATGTTCCTCCTGTACAATGAAATAAATTAAGAAGACAAAAAAAAAACTTTCTTCTTCACAAAAGTGTATGACTCATTAACTAACATCGCCGGAACCCTTGCTCAGGACCGGCCCGAGCTAAATTAGAGCCCTGCGCAAGCTTTATCAGTGGCGCCTCATTTGGATTGGATTGGCGGAAAAAGTCATTTCCTCATTACCCAAGGGGTACCCTTTGCAATGCGTTTTTTTAACAAGGGATCCCCAAGAGGCCTATTCCTAGATAATACTTATATTTTATTAAAATAAATATGATTTTTATTAAAAACTATAAGAAATCAAAAATATATCACAAAAATAATATCTAGTAAAAAAATATATCACAAAAATTTAGGAACTGAAAAAAGTATTTTTTGAAGTAAAAAATATTTAAAAACTAATTCAAAAACATAACAACATACAAATAAATAATGAACTCATTAATTGTTGCTCATGTAGGAAATAATAATAAGATTATTATTTTAATAAAAATAAATGGAACCGGCTATATTAACTTTTCTGGCTTCTGTTTTAGCAAACTCAGCTACCAGATCATCATAATATAATGACTTGACAAGCTCTTTCTCTATAGCCATGATTGACTAGTCAACTTATCTTTCCTGAGTCTTTGGGGTCCTGAAGTAGTTTTTTATTAATTTTAGTTTCAAAAAACTGTTATTTGAGGAAACTGTGATGGTATTTATAGATTTAGAGTTATGGCTTCAGCTGATTGCACGTTAGTGAATTGTTCTTCTGATCGCATTTCCACTAAAGAGTTTTTAGTAGCATATTTAGTAAATAAGTTAGCAGACGGAGTTTGTAAGTACTTACTAGTTATATTGGCGCAAAATTTTAAACAGCCTATTATTAAGGTATTAGTATGAAACTACTTAACAATTTGCTAACTTTATAGTAGTTTACTAACTCATTCTTAATTTTAAACATTTTCTCACTAGTATCGTACTAAAAGAATTTCCTTAATAAATTGCTCTGAACACACCTAAAACAACGACATTTCGTTTAAAAAAATAAGTACACGAACCTTTTTTGATGTCTGCAAATGTCAAAGTGTCATATGAAGCTAGCGCGATACTAAAAAAATAAAGTAGGTATTCGATGATTTTAACTTTAATAAAAGGGTAGAGAAGTATGATGCTATATAAAATTATTGTTTTAACCTAGTATCATACTAAAACAGCTTTAGCATCGTACTAATTCAATTAAAATTTTGCGCCATTATTTTTTTTCTTAAATATCAAACTAGATTAATATGCAACATATAAACTTTAAACTAACATTTTACTTCCTAAGTACAGCATGTTTCTATTCTCAACGTTTCCAGCCTCAGATATTTCAATAAGAGCTTCATATTACAGCTTCTAAGATTTTTTTGAATGGTTTTAAAGCATTTAGTCTACTCCCATCTGGTTTCAGAAAGGGGTTTTAAGGTCAAACCAGCGAAATTTTTTGTATATATGTATGTCCCAACGCATTGTTGAACCTGATACAAAGTTTTATATGCATTGAGCAATGTCAAAAAACTTAACAGCTTCCAATGAACAGCAAGCTGAATCATTAAAAACCAACAACAACCAAAAGGAATGCAAGCAGCCTGAACAAAATAAGCTCTTGGTTCAAAACACTTAATTTTGTTTTGAACACCAGTCTCTTTTCCTTTCATGTTTGAACCATTATCATAACCTTATACATACTCGTATACACTACTGGAATAGTAGCGTAGCAAGTTTTATTGTAAATATAGATTCCCTATCCTTTCTTTTGTTTTGAGTTTTTTTTACCATAATACATAGACAAATAACTCCCTATTGGAAGTTAATAAAGTAATTAGACCAGTCAAAAAATCCCTTTTTAAATGTAAACAATAACTGGCAAGAACAAAAAACTAGAGAAAAGGAGAAAAGGAGAAATTGAATAAAACAGATTCACTCATTAACGACAAACCTCAACATTAATCATCGCATCATCATCACTCAAGTATTTCCATATTTCAAGCCTTTTTTTTAGATTAAGAATTTTATTTTTCAATTTGTTTTATATACAATTTGACTTAAAACTAACTTATTACTAAATTAAATCATGTTGGCTCAACAATAGGGGCCCAACGTTCTTCATTTCAAGCCTTTGTCTCATTCTCGACACACGACAGTGATAAAATTTCACTCAAACAGAGGCCAGTGCCAAACTAAAACATAGTACAAGAAACACTCAACCGGAAGAGTTTAAATTCCTAGACGCAACTTTTAATTCTGCGCACTGAGTATGAATTTTGTACCTCAGAATTTCTGTTTGAGTAACATTGCTGACTTCGATTTCATATAGAAGAATTGGCATCGTGCTCATGTTATCAACTTGCAAACTGGTAACTGTCTGTATTTGCTGTTGAAATTCTGTTTTATGTTACACTGCATAGGGGAGGGATAACAAAATAAAATAAATGCCATCACTCATACACGCGATGGTGAATGTGAAGAATAACGTAACAGTGGATTGATAAAGAGAAAAATAGTAAATAGGTAGGTATCTGTTGTTAAGCGAACAAAATTGTGCACTTTGTAAAGATTTTGTGATGTAGTTTTTTTTTTACTGTGGGAATGGGGGTGTGTATAGGAAATTAAACATCGACTTATTTTTGGAAAACTTGATAATGTATCTATATTATATATGTATATCTGTCTTTAAATTCAGAATCAGCTGTTAATTATATAATAAATACCAATATTGGAGTGAGCTATAAAAAGAAATGAAACTTAAAAAAGATGGTAGGTAGTGGTTATGAAGTAGTGGCTTTTTTAACGCTTGCCCAAGGCGCCTTTTGAGTTCAGCGCCCTGCGCATTTGCACAGCTTGCACGTATAGCTTGTCCGGCCCTGCCCTTGCTATCACGTTTGTGGTGTCGTACAGCAAAACAGAAATGGAAAACAAAAAACTTTGTAAATATTATTAATTGATAGCAACTCAAGAACGCTATCCCAACGCAGTTGAATATTAAATCAACAGTGCTGCCAACAAAAAAATAAAACAATTAATTACCCTGTCCGAGCGTTGCGTTGTCGACCCGACCGATCGTTCGGTCGGTGGCGATGGCGGTACTAAGGAAATCTCGTGGAATAGAAATGTACCAGCTAGCTTATGGCTGAGGTTGGGGCCACCAATTTAGTCGAGAAATTTATGAGATTAATGGAACCAATGATGACGATTATCGCACAACACCATTCGCTTGACAGTTGCTTCTGTGTGTTCTTGTTGGAATTTTGGGCCAACAGCCAAAATGTCCCAATGAATCTCTTCGTACAGATTTTAATTTAACATTAAACCACAAGAACAGAATTTTAACGAGATTCAATAATTACAAATGCCGTGGGTTATTTATGAAACAATTAGCAAATAATAAAAAAAGAGCAAGGATGTTGACAAAAATGAGACGTCTTATCGAAATGTTAAAATCTGTGACATATGAATCAGCGAGGAATATAAATTAATTTATTGAAAAACGAAAGTGGTACACAACACGAGCTGTGAATATTTATGTATGAAGGGAAGGTACATGTATAGGTATATTTTGGTTCCTTTATTTTCTTTGCCGGTATAAAAGTAGGAGGGTCTGAGAAACTCAATTCAATGTGATTTCCGTGACTTACGATGTTGACCCACATTTTGTGAACTTATACAAACAAATGTAGCCTTGCGGAGAAGTCTTGTTTTGTTTATTGTTCGTGTCACCGAACACGAATGCTAACAATTCGAATCTAATTAGTGTTGCTGCTACTGTTTCTTAAATCTTAAATAATCAGCAAAACATGGGTAAGGCAACTAGTGTTTGGTCAGGGATACTATACCTACAGTAACTGTACATATGTATTTGTGTACAATTTTCTTTATCGTTTAGTCATTCAATATTGATTTTAAATGAGTCCTTTTTGGATGATAGTAAGTGACTTATGCCCTTAATGTGAGTGCCGTTTTATCGTTAAATGATTTTAGTCGACAATCAATCAATCATCGAAAGCTTCAAATATGTTAAGTTGTTGTTGCATCTGCATCAAGTTTTTTCTTGTCAGAAGGGATAACAACAACATATCAGTATCCAGGTACTGTGGATATAAATCTCAGCGTTTCCGACTCGTTTGTGTCACCAACTTTTACCGTATCGAAATTTCAACACTTGCAATAAGGCCCTAAGTACAATACAATACAATGAAAATTTATTTAGGTACCTAAATGTATGATGTCTTGAAGTTTTATAATTATGGGTTTATCAAATGCATTAAATAAGCAATTTCAAACATTTTGATAAATCAAGCTTAACTTCACTCGAACTTTATATTTCTTTCGTTCATATCTTAACATTATTTGTAAATGTCAAATGTCATTAGGAATTAGATCTTAATTAGAATTATGTTACGAATGTAAAAAAAAAACAATCACTGCTTCTGTTGCCAATGTCAATTACATATATGAGATTTTCCACGAGAAATGGATTTAGGCCAGGCGCGCACATTCAATTTTTAGTTTCGCAACTGTTTAGTTGCTAAAATGAAACATATGGGCTTATATGGGACACCGCGCACTTAGAGCAACTGGATTCGAGCAACTAAAAAGTTTGTGTTTTGACACAAACTAAACGATTGCCTAAAATTAATTCGCAACAGTTGAGCTGTTTTCTATAAGCGCATCAGGGGAGAAAAGAGTGTGAGCGTGAGTAAAAAGTTGCCAGTGAGCGGTACTCTATCAACTGGTGATTAAACTATTTAATTTCGATCACAGTTGTTAGTGCGCGGCTAGCCTTAGTGAAAGTGTTCTCCTAATTCGTAACGTTACTCCGATTACGAAAAATGCTTACTCGACGTATTTGTCCTTTTTATGTGTAAACATTATGCCGGCGCTATGGTAAACCAAAAACGTGGGTCTAACGTATACGTTCCGTGTAGCTCATTACGGTTACACCTTCCATGTAACAACTTACCGTAAGAAAGATTACATTTAAGACCCTGGTTACATTGGGAATATTGCGTACTTACTACATCGTGCTTACATTGGAAACTTTAAGACGCCTCAAAAAGAATTCGCGTATGCTGTGAACTAGATACATATCTTCATTCCCCAAAAATTTCTTCACCTCTCACCCAATATGTCAAAAAGACAAAAGACGAATCAACTGGTGTCAAACCTTTAACGTTGGTGATGAACGATTACTTTTATTTTATGCTCCGGAAAAATACATTCCCAGAGTTGACATTTAAATAATTCGGAAAGTGTTGTTTTTTATTTTCTGCTCCAGAAAATGTATCTCCAGGACAACCGGTTGATATTTACAACGAAATATTCTCGACACACCAAAATGTAATCTACCCAAAACATATTGACATCCATTCAGCTTGCTTGACAAGCAGCCGCTGGGTGGAGCCTTCACATTATCAAAATCATGCCGTGCTTGTCAAACAAATTTGAAAATGTGAACGCTCTATAAATGCTCTAAGCAAATAGTTGTAGTATTTCGTCCGGTGGTACGTTCTTTTTCTAAAAATATTTAGCTTTTGAAGTAAATAGATTTTGACATTACGATTGCATTATTATGTATGTTTATTGGGTATGTTCGATAACAAAAATTCTTCACATTGGCATTGCCGTTTTTCACGAAAATTTGTCTGTTGCTCATCATTATTTGCTTTGTAAAATCATTCTCGCAACTAGCTTTCCTTCGTATCTAATTCCTCCTCCTGCAATTACCGACAATTTCTACTAACGTACCTTCTTTCAAAGGTTATGGAAATGCTGATCAAAAATCAGTTAAGAAATATCTCGAAGAACGAAAGTCTGAAAACGTGACCGGCTTTACGAATTTTCGTCCACTGATATTTGATATTTCTGAAGCATTTGATAGAGTTTGGCACACAGCTCTGTTATCGAAAAGACGTGAATTTGGTATCGATGAGTCTCTTCTTCGTTGGACTAAAAATTATCTTTCTGACCGCCGCACTCGAGTTATTCCGCAGGGTTTAAATTGTGATATTCATTAAAAAATTGTTGGTGTGCCCCAAGGCTCCGTTTTGTCTCCGACACTTTTTCTTATCTTTTAAAGTTTGTCTGAAACTTCTAATCCACTTCATTCCTTCACTGACTCACATCTCTGTTCTTCAGCTGTGGAAATGAATCGGCTGCTTGTTCTAAGCTCATTTGATCTCGACAGGATTGATAAATGAGGTATTAAAAAGCGCATGGAATTTAATTTTGGCTTCTGTCGGCCGAGGGAAATATACCACCCATGCCATTATCCATGAATGGCACTTGCAACAAAGAAACTGAAAAGCTTACAAAATCGGTATGTGCGTTGATGACCATCTCTTATGGCAAAACCGCAGTGAAATGCTTAGGTTTTCTTCAAAGATGCAAGAAATTTGTGTCCCCTTCTGATGTGGCTACGATCTATAAGGCATACATCCATCCAAAACTTGAGTATAGCTTTCATAACTGAGCTGGTGTTCATTTGAACCTTTTGGAAAGAATTCAGAATAGTGCCCTAAAAATTACAGGAGATAAATCCTTTACGGAAACATTTGTCTCAATTGAACACCGTCTTAACGTCTCCTGTCTTTTATTGTGTCTTATCGCTTTTTCTATCAACAATCTTCAATTGAAATAACCAGTTACACTCCTCCTTTAAACAATTCCGCCTTAATGCCCGTCTAGCTGCTAATGCTCATCAGTGAACCCTTGGACCTAACTTCGGGCGTACTGTGAAATATAGAGGTTCTTTCTTTAGCCGCACTACTAGAATGTAAAATAATTTTCCTCTCATTGTGATGCAAAGACTTTCTAGACCAATGTGCATCCATATCTCCTAGTAAATCCTCTCCACTTTACCTAAACAATCGCACTGTGTTACACCGTAACATTATAATGGTAGTCGTAATCCTTTGAGTGTAAATTATACAACAAAAAAACTAGCAATGGAATCAATGCAAAACTACAAATTTCTTGGAGGAATAATTTTATATTTCTGGAATCACAGAAATGTAATCTTCCTGAATTAAGGTTAATGAGATAATTCCAACATTTTCATATTTAATTTCAAATTATTTCATACCTCATACAAACTCATCATTTCTATCAACTTTACACGAAATTTGATGTTGACGCACGCAGTTTAGTTTCTATTTAAAAAGACTGCACGGAATATGAATACATACTTCAAATGTGACAGTTTCATTTAATATCTGAGATCACAGAAATGTAAAGTGCCCAAAGTATTTTATTAAGGTTAATGACATAATTTCAACATTTTCAAATTCAATTGCAAATTAGGCTTTTCCTCATATAAATTCATCATTTTTTTTAATCAATTTTTCACGAAATTTGGTGAGAATTATTGAACACACCCAATACCATTTCTATTCAAAAAGATTTTGTACTCAATATAAAAACATACTTCACATTTGACAGTTTCATTCAAAATCTGTTGCAGTCGAATCAATTAAGGTTTGTTCGATAACTAGAGACTTGTTGGAATGAGTTATATATGTTTACATATTTTGGAACAGAATTTAGTTTTCAAAGATTTTACGTTCCTGTAGGTAAAAGAGAGAAGACCATGAATTTCATTAGTCACCCCCTGACACTCAGAGCAATTTTAACAAAATCTCAGTGTCCATTGATGTATGTTTGTCACGCCTATTTCCTACAATATACACAAAAGCTAATTGTCCAACAATGAAATAACCAATGTTGAAACTATCAAAGACAAAATAAATACCAACTAATTCACATTGTTCACAACCAGAATGACAAGAAATTCCCTCAAGAATTTCATAATCTATTATTATTCTAATTTCGATTTACATAAAACTCCCTTTTGCACAAGGAAATAAGATCTGAATTTAATGTTGAGTTTACACTTTACTTTGTCATCATTATCGATTGAGTCATGTTATGTAAATTTGTTTCTACCTGAACTGGACATAATAATTCCAACCGAGTAATCAATTGATTGCATTACTTCTATTTAAATAAACCCTTTTAATCTTAATGTAACATGATCCTTATCGTTTATGGTGAAATAAACTTGGTCGATTTAAAAAGTGAAATTATTGAAAATTTTTGGAGAACCTCTACAAACATGTGTATGGATATGTGTGCGTGCAACAGCAACAGATTGATTATTTTTCTGTTTCTCCTTCGTGTCTTTGGTGATGATGGTGACTAAGGTGTAGAAACGCAAACCGGAACCGATTTTTATAGTGAAATTCGAGCGTGTCCATTGTGTAGTATGCTGCTGACCTCCTTCAACAAATTAAAAGAAAAAATTCCAAATAAATAAAAAGAAAAACATGTAATAAACCTGAAGTTATATTTTACCATCCAAGTTTAATGACCCGCCCGAAACGAAAATAAAAAGAAAAAAAAATGGAGTCAAACTTTTTGTGTATTCCTATTTGGCTTCTTCATAGATACCATCATGCATTTTTGTTTAGATAAACATCTCTGACATGAAAAGTATCCAAAAATGAGTTGGAGGAATTATAAAAACATCATTATTTACACTTCTTTAAGAGGGAAACACAAGATACAAGATAATAGAATAAAGACGAAAACACATCCAACAACAATTGCCGCGATCGCACCGCTTCTATGATGAGAAAATAAACAAACCAATCGTGAGCCCAGTTAAGACTTCGTCTACACTTGCTTGTGGGTCATGTCTATTTCTATGAGAATCGCAATCAAATAAAAATTTTCCAGCCACAAATAAGATTTATTGCGGTCGCTGACTTTAAAGATTTGTTAAACCAAATCCTCCTCTTTACTAAGAATTAGCGAGATAGTCAACTTCGGTTATTTTGTGTGTATGTGTGTTTGGTTTCGTTAGCTTTTAAGACTCAATTTGACAGCGATGCTTATGTTTTGCAAATATTTTTTGCACGTGAAATTATTTGTATGTGAATTTTTGACAAAGTGCCAAGATGAAAAACGTCAGTGGTATTTTGTTGGCTTTGGGAATCATTTGTTTGTAGGTTCTGTTTTTACATCATTGGTCGATTTCTTGTTATTGAAAAAGCGGGAAACACTATTTTAGCTGGTGTCGTTAAGTTAAGATTTTGTTTGATTTATTTTTGAAATGTCACAAGGGGACAGTTTGATGAAAATGAAGCGTATAGGTGTCGGGTTGTTAATACAGTTTGTTTTGTAGTTTGAATGAATTGTGACAGATGGTAATATTTTTTTGGTTTGTTTATTTACATATATGAGATGTGCGGAAATGCAGTGACGTCAGATTTATTTGTTTGAGACAAAATACTAATGATTGTTAGTAATTGTTTCGAGTGATGAGACGTTGCTGGTGACTTTGTTGAACTTGAAATATCTTCAACATGCTTAATTAAGTTTAAATTTATTTTGTTGACACATTAATAAGATATTCTTTGATGATTTTCTTTATTTGTTTATTGTTTTTCTTTGAACTGGACGTTGGCATTTGGGGTTAGAATAATCACATGCAAAGCTATTTTGTATACACTACACATACATAATTGTATATATTTCGTATTTAGTAAATTTTGTATTTTTTTTTTTTTTGAAAGTTATAAATTATTAAAGCCTTTCTTAATGGAATCGGAGGAAAAATACTATAATGGCCTAGCAGAAACTCTCATTAGACGCACACTCAAAGGGTTATGAGTATGATTAGAAAGGAGGAACCGATGCGCATCCATTTTGAATTTATAATGAGAGGCAAAAACAGAGCTGGGTAGAGCATTCAACATTTGTGTTGTCCGGCTACAGAAAGAATCTCTGTAATTAGCAATACGTCCGTAAATGATCGAGAGCAATTTCATTGGCAACAATATTTTTAGTGACAGTTGACAGATGATTTGTGTTGAGTAGATTTTGCAATTTAGGATAAAATAGGCTTACCCCACACTAACTCTTCGAAATTATACGTTTTCCATATTCTCAGTATCTTCATTCAGATATTTTTGCATTACTTTGCGAGTGAACTGTCATTTGTATATGTTTTTATGCCAACTCGTTTCGCTTCTGTCAAAAATGTAATTGAATTGTTTTGTACTCCCTTTCTTCTAATTAAGTTTTCCCTCCAAAACAAAACATCTATTCTAGAAAAATGATTTATACAATATACTATACATACTCGTACACAACTTGCAATTAACCCTAATTCAGAGATTAAAATCTTCATGGTTTACACCCCTACTACATCATGTTCATGTATAACAAATTAAGTAATTACTTCCGATATCATTATTAATAATTCTCAAGTAACGACAAATGATATTGCTGAGCATGTTTGCCATTCATTTTTCCTCTTAGATGCAAATGCTTGTGCTCTACTTTTATTTTTATAATTTTTCTTAAGTTTCAGTTTGCTATGAGAATTGTAAATTAATCGTCGTGTCTGGCAGCTGCAACACAAAAGTAGCGGCAAATCCATATATTCACAGTAGAATTCCAGTTTACAGTTCGTTTAACTTCGAAATGTTTTTTTTTTTTTTTTTTTTATCATCATGACGCTAGGCGTACTCTACTAGGCTCCATCACAAACCGAAATACTCAACTCTCTGGTGAGGCATATTCATGTTCTGTGAAAAAAAAGCTAATGTCAAGTGCACGCCAAGAGCAAGCTCTAGCTATAGGCTGCGTGCAAAATGCAAAAAGTGAATACAAAATCGTGTGCAAATGGAAATTGCCACAATCAGATAATAGTTTTCCCGCCAAAGTAAGCGGTTAGTGTAGGTTTGACGTAAGAAATGTAAGCAGTTTAAATTGAATGTCAAACTGGATTAATAAGTATTAATAGACATGATGGGGAAAACTTGAAATCTGTCAAAAATAGCAGCAACTAGTAACAGTTCAGAAAAATTAAAAATAAAATGGCCGCAAGAAATTATATTTTTGACGTTAATAATCTTCATCTCTAACAAATACCTAAGAAGTGTGAGTGAAGCAGAGCTGCAGAGAAGAAACGTCAATTATAAAACAAAGATCCATGAAAATGTGGAATTGGTAAAGAAGAAGAAACTAAAAACAGAAAAAAAAAGAAAGTATAAATCCCATGTCGAACGGGTGTTTTCTTCGATTCCAAATACCAACACCACGATTACATTCACTCGAAATGAAGTCGATTTCAAAATCGATTTCACTATCGCTTGTTGCTTTTGCTTGCTTGCTACTGTTTTTTTTTTATATTTTATTATTGCCACACGAAAACTTTGAACAACACAGTTAAGTTATACTGGTAAGAATTTATTAACTATTATTTAATTATCTTCACTTTTATCGTGTTGCGACAACGACTTTTGTGACGTAGTAAGTCTCAGGTTGTTTGTTGTGTGAGTGTTTAATTTTATTCCCATAACATGAAAATAGCAAGTCATGTCATGAGAGAGGTAGAACTTGATTTTGCATTGTGGCGCGAGAATATTTTCTGTGAACTTTGAAGTTGGATTGAAACATGTTTTGAGTTTTTTTTTTGTTATTTTGTTTTATACAATTATCAACGCATGGGATTTAGTGTGCGTTTTTAAGTTCTTTGTTGTGAAATTTATGAAATTGAATAGTTAAGTCATATTGTAGGATGAAAATAAAAAAAAAACTAACCTGTTGGTGATGTTTTTAAGCGCCACCTGATGGAATAACTGGTCCCATAGGATAGTATTTTATTGTACGTGAAGTATTTATTTATTATGAAAATTAAGAGCTTGTTTTGTTATATTTAAAGTATTCAATTTCTTTGTCATCGGCTTTATGAAGGGCTTAGAGTCATTCAACTCAGAGCTTAACAAATAGATGGCGCTGCATGAAATCTTCCAACAGTGTTGTTATGATATTTTGAATTTGCTGAGTATTAATATTCTCTGACCTGAATTGTTTTTGGCCCAACAGGATGCACCATACACCGGCTGGTTAATAAAGAAATTATTATAATTATTAGAGTTAACTCTCTGGCTAAAATTTTAAAGTCCAAACAAATTGCATTACTACCAGCTGCAATAACCATTATTGTTAAAGATAACCATCCTCCGGACAAACTTGGCCTAACACTAATAGTTGATTTTGTCGAACATTAATGTCAAAGGACAGTTTAAAAATATTTCCCTGTATTAATGTTCTTATGTTGCAATTTTGAAATTACTAAACCTCTTCAATACAATACAACCGTCAACATCAACATTAGAATATTCAGTTTGAGCATATCTACATACATATGTACATATGTACATTGTACATACAACAGAAGATACATTTTTTTTTTCGAAATTATTTTGTCACATTTTCCGACAAAATCCTTATCCCTTTTTATTTGGTTGAATAAATATATTCCGCCTCCGTAAATTAATTACATTAATTGCCTTTTAGCAATTAAGGTTATGTACAGGATTGTTGTGTTTCACTAACTCTATTACTTTCTGCTTTTTTTTTACAACACCAAACCCTCATGCTGGCGGCGTTTTTTTTTTCCATTTGTCGTTATACTCGTATCCTTATAACATTTGCGTTATCATATTTTTTTTCTCACTCGTTTGTAACTCATTGAAGTGCATTAAAACTCGTAACACCCCGGTGACACCTACAAGCTCTCTAATGAGCTAATCAATATTCATGAACGATGCCTAGTGTATTTATGTATACGAGTATAGGCGACAAGTTTAATTATATTGAGTGCATTTACTGCTTTGCTGTGTAAATTAATCAAAATATATTTCCAATTAATCTATGAAATGCATATGTAAAGTAATTAGCTTTCTCTGTCGATTATATTATATGAACGAAATTTTATGACTAGGAGTATATTATTCATGATCAAAAAATATACAACAAAATTATAGATGTTAGATATTTGGAGTGGAGAAAGGATAAATCTCCACAAGTATCGTAATAAATTAATTCAATCAAATATTCAATGATATTGTAGAAAATACATAGTTAAAATATCGTTATTTTTTTTTAATTATTTTTCATTTTAAAATGCAATACTTTTTGCGTTATCAAGAACAACTTTTAAGCAAAATACTCCATAATTTAAATTATTATAATTTTTTATACAAAAAAACTTCAAAATGCTATTTCCGTCATATGTCTACACCATGATTAATTAAAATCGTTTAAGTCATTTTCGAAAAAATTTGAAGAAAATCTAGCTACCAGTTTTTGATGAGCTTAAAAACGAAAATTCGAATTCGAAATGTTCTGTACAAAATGTGAAGCAAATTTTTCCACTGCTGTCGTTGCTCAATTTACATACATTGGACGTGCAAACGAACAGAAAACAACACTTTTCTGGGGTGTTAAGTTTTTTTTGTATATATTTTGCGCACACTAAAGGGATTCGGACTACCCTTAAAATGTTTGAGCACAGTGAAAAGATTTAAAGGGAGATGTCAATACGCACTAGTTTTCAATGTCTGAATATCGTAATGGAAGGGAAATATAGAGTCGGACATCGCATTCCACATTCATATAGCGCGGCTAAAGAAAGAATCTCTGAATTTAACAGTAAGTCCGAAGTTGAGCTGAAGAGTAAACTGCTGGGCATTTACGTAAGCCCGAGTATTATGGTTGAATTGTTTAAGGGGAGGAATGAAACTGGCTATTTGGCGACGTCGAATATGTGGTCATTCCACACAACTTAGTTTGTAATGCATATACCAAGATCTGAAAGCTGTTGATTTTCCCCAGTGGAACTGCTGCTCGGCGTAGAGTTTTTGAAGCATGAAATTCTGCACCGCTTATGGTTCTCCAATTCACATGGCTATCGAGATCGGAATTTAATGAGCTTATCATACGCTGCCGTTCTAGATCCACGTCTGAGGGACAAAGACGTTTATCTGGAAGACGTGCATGAGAAGCTGAGACTATTGTCAGCAAAACAATTCAATGGAATAAACGTTTCAGACAAAAGATCATTGATGAATATGAGAAAGAGAGTCGGAGAAAAAACGGAGCCTTGTGGCACACCATAATTTATTTTATGAATTTCACAACTTGTATAAATCGTGATAACCATTCGAATGGTAGTTTTGAATTCAGTAGAAGCTTTCGTTTTTCAAAATATATTTTTTCACTTGATTATTTAACAGAAAGAGACAATAGAGTAATACAGCTGAAATGAATAGATGTATATAATCCTGGCCAGTGGATTTCTGTGTATCGAGAGCTTTCAGTACTCGTGCAACTATACTAGTGTGAAAGAAGATTTGTCCCATATAAAATCGTTTACGCTCTCAAGTACAGGAAGAATCATGACACTATCTGACAGCGTCTAATTGATAGCAAACTGTGGTCCAAGCAATTTGGCTTTTTCTTGTGAGCTGACTATAGAAATGTCATTAAAGGCGAGCGTAAGAACCGAAGACGAAGTAGTACTTCGTAAATTTTTTACAAATGACCAACAATTTTTACTATCTTGGGGAGATTGTAGTATTATGTTCGCCTTAATTTTTGATCATTCAACAATTTGGATCGTGGAATATGATCATTACAGGTCTTTCTATATTGCTTGAACTTATTCTGATCTTCCTCATTAGTAGAGTAACATCGGAACTTACTTCTCTGGTCCTAATAACCTCTTTATAGCCCGAATCAAACCATGAAATCTCTCTCGGTTTTATAGATTTTCTGATATTCTGGATAAAATTTCTTATTCTGAAAAGAATTTAATTTGAAATTATATAAATGTACTAAAGTCGACCTCACTATCGAGGAAACATGGAGATTAGTTAAATTTTCTGAAGAAATTTTGTGCAAAACTTCAGTATGTTGTTTTTACACGAAACCAATACGTACCCTATAGAGCAATTAAATATCCTTTTAAATGCAAAATATCTAATGCATTAGCTTAAAGAGTTTTCATTTCTACCCTCAACTCTTATAAAAACCTTTATTTCAAAATGAAAAGTTGGTACGACGTTTTTGTTTTTCTTTATTAAAGAAAATAAACACATTAAATTACTCACGCAAAGCTAAGTCAACAGTATACAAATCAATATTGTCAAGGTTGGTATGTAAACAAACACAAATACCATTAAGTGATTGCTTCAAGATAACATACATTGTATATGATTAATACTTTGGAGAAAAAAAATTAATTATATAAATGTCGTTCAACTAGTCCTAGAAACTATGTAGTGTGAAAATGCTCACACTTTGTAGTCAATTAAATAGATAATACTTTGTATTTTCCAACAATTTCCATGTTTAAACAATTAAATTAAGGCATTTTTTTATACATACATATGTACATACCTGAAATTAAACAAATCCACTTTTTGCTTGAATTCTTCACACGCTTTTTTAACGTTCTTCTGGTTTCAACTTAATAAAGGGTGGTTAAATTTTAAGGGCCGATGTTGATTTTGAATAAAACAAAAATTATTTAGGAAATTATGATAATATTGGTATGGTTCAATTATGTATAGAACAAAATATCGGCCAAATGGCCGCCGCCGCGCCGGTGGCACACCGATGGTCCAAATTTTTGATGAAGCAGAGGTATAATTGAGGTTATGTATATGCCGTTAATGTACCGAATTATCTCATCCTTTAGCTCTTGAATTTGTGCTGGCTTATCGACGTACACCTTTTCTTTCAAATAACCCCAAAGAAAGAAGTCCAACGGTGTCAAATCATATGATCTTGGAGGCCAATTGACATCGCCACCACATGAGATAACACGGCCATTGAATTTGTCGCGCAAAAGAGCCACTGTTTCGTTAGCTGTGTGGCAAGTGGCACCGTCCTGTTGAAACCACATATCATCCACATCCATATCTTCCAATTCGGGCTATAAAAAGTTTGTTATCATCTCACGATAGCGAACACCATTCACAGTAACTGCCTGACCGGCCTCATTTTGGAAAAAATACGGCCCGATGGTGACGCCAGCCCTTTTAAACCGCAACAAACAGTCACTCTTTGTGCGTGCATTTTTTTTTTCGACAATCAATCACTCTTGGATTATCATTCGTCCAAATGCGGCAATTCGGCTTATTGACGAATTCACTGAGTTGAAAATGTGCCTCATCACTGAAGTTGATTTTCTTCGAAAATCGATCATCCACTGTTGCCATTTCTTGCCACCATTCTGAGCATTGACGACGCTTGAAATGGTCAAGGGGCTTTAGCACGACGACGAGTTGAGGTGGACGGCTCTTCAGCCACACTCACGAACAGCAGCAATATTTTCTGCAGTACGAGCTGTACGAGCATGCACTGGTGTTTTCACTTCTCCTACAGACCCGGTTTGCTCAAATTTTTGCACGATTTTTCCGATTGTACGCACATTAGGACGATTAAATTGACCGAAAAAATCACGAAGTGCACGATATGCATTTTGATTTAAACGCCCATTTTCATAATAACTCGATTGTGTATCTTTCCATGGTTCAAATTGAGTTAGTCTGAAATTGAGAAATGTCAAATGAAACGCACAAAAAAACTTGACGTTTAGGTGTGGTTCACATTCAACATCGGCCCTTAAAATATAACCACCCTTCAGATAAAAATTAGTTTGAGAGCTTCTGAAATAATTTGGTATGTTACTTTACTTTTTTGACAGAAACTCGATAAATGTCAGATTTCGGAGAGATGGAATGAAATTATTTCAAAAATTTTCTCACTGTTAAAAAGAACGGGAACACAAATTCACAATATTCCATTAATACCTTACGAGTTTATGGGTAACGCGAACGACACAATGTGCAGTTTTTTCTCTTATAACTGTCATTTGACATATCTGTTTAATCTGGATATTTTCGATACTCTTCTGTGCAAAAACTACTAGTTATTGTTTAGTGTGGGAAGAATTTGGACCCAAATTGGAATACCTAAACGTTTCTTATATATAAAGGGTTTTTCAGTAAGGGTGGGTAGATGTTGGAATGGAAATTAAAATAAAACAAACTGCCATTATACAATATGGAACAAGACATCGTTCAAAGTCACCTCTGCTTTTTGAGTGATGCTGATCCGAGTGGTCCAATTTTCAATAACTCTTCCACATAAATTCGCATGAATTTGAACGATGGCCTGTGTTGTGTCCACGTTAAGTGGGCATTGGTCGATTGTGGTATATTCGCATAGACCTGCGACTTCAGGAAACAAGAAAAAGTCTAGCGGGGTCAAATCGCATGACCTTGGTGGCCAATTCACGTGACCTCTGCGAGAGATAACCTTACCCCCAAATCGTCCACTGCGTGGCACGTAGCGCTGTCCTGGAACCACAGGTCGTCTGAGTCCATATGAATAAATTTGGGCCATAAGATATTGGTTACCATCGTTCTGTAGCCCTCGCTATTGACAGTGACCACCTCATCAACACCGTTTTCGGAAAAGTAAGGACCGATGAAGCCGCCGCGTCGCACCAAATTCCACACCAAACGGTAACTTTTTGAAGATGCATTGTCACCTGCTTAATCTTGTTTGGGTTGGGGTTGTATTATGATGATGATTTTTCGGCCAAAACTTGGATCCTCTTCCAAACACTCCGGAGCCCAGTCAGTGAACTAAGGACCTTGTGTATGGTCATGAACTGGGTCAGCTGGATCTTGTATGGATGTAGGCCCAAGTCTCGACACAAAATTCGCCTAGCTGAAATCTGTGAGTGGTCGGTTCTGCTATACACTTTCACAAACCGCGGCGATCTTCTCGGCCGATCTGGCGTTACTTTGACTTACGAATGTTGGCCGACTGATTATTATCGAACTGGTTGTCTTAAACTTTTGGCCACACCAAACGTTGTAGAGTCGACCGTAAAGGGCCACCACATCTTCCGTTAAATGGGCGAAATGCGTGCAACGTTTTCACCAACGAGCACTCTGATGATGGTTATTTGGCATAAGTAACCGAATAATAAATAACTAATTTGACAGATGTCATCAAAACAACATGGCCCTTTAGAATGTTGTGATAATTTTCAATAGGCCCATTCTTTGACTAAAGACGTCCCTGTTACGATATGGTGGCGCCACTTAAGTGGTTCACATGAGTACTCGGCGACTCAATTAAATAAAAAATAACGATCACATCTCATTCTGCTGTGAAGCTTTATGATTAGATTATGAACACGGGTCATTGGCAATATTGTTATGATTCATTTTATTGACGATTTGTCAATAAATTAAGCGTCAATGCGAAGGCAATAAAATAAAAGAACTTTCGATACAATAATATGTCATAGTACGGTGAAATCCCTTTCTCTGTTTTTTTTTTTATTGTTTGCTTGTGTGACCATTAATATTAAATGTCTTTTTCAATCGTTTATTAGTTTTTCTATTTTTTTTATATTTATTACGACCTATATTTTTGACTTTATATTATTTTTTCACAACCAAATGACGAATTGCTTATGAAATTCATTCTTCTCAAGGATACTCTACATCCTACTCAAGAGTGTTTTGCAACCTCGAAGCAAGTGTGTTGTAACTCGTTGTTTAGTCATTTCACTTGAAAGGATATCGGTACCACATTAGTTGTTATTATTATGTCTAACTCAATGACATAATAACAGAGGAGAATATTTAGCATTGAATAACTTACCATGTAACAGCCTTTCTAAAGAATCGCCCGATTCGAGCGATTAAAATAAAATTAAGGTGACCATATTTCTTTCGAAGACAAATATTTATGCTTAAATTATTTTGCTTAAAAATAAATTATTCGTAAATAATTCTAGACTTATGTAACGGGTGATTTTTTAAGAGCTTGAGAACTTTAAAAAAAAAAAAAACGCATAAAATTTGCAAAATCTCATCGATTCTTTATTTGAAACGTTAGATTGGTCCATGACATTTACTTTTTGAAGATAATTTCATTTAAATGTTGACCGCGGCTGCGTCTTAGGTGGTCCATTCGGAAAGTCCAATTTTGGGTAACTTTTTCGAGCATTTTGGCCGGAATAGCCCGAATTTCTTCGGAAATGTTGTCTTCCAAAGCTGGAATAGTTGCTGGCTTATTTGTGTAGACTTTAGACTTGACGTAGCCCCACAAAAAATAGTCTAAAGGCGTCAAATCGCATGATCTTGGTGGCCAACTTACCGGTCCATTCCTTGAGATGAATTGTTCTCCGAAGTTTTCCCTCAAAATGGCCATAGAATCGCGAGCTGTGTGGCATGTAGCGCCATCTTGTTGAAACCACATGTCAACCAAGTTCAGTTCTTCCATTTTTGGCAACAAAAAGTTTGTTAGCATTGAACGATAGCGATCGCCATTCACCGTAACGTTGCGTCCAACAGCATCTTTGAAAAAATACGGTCCAATGATTCCACCAGCGTACAAACCACACCAAACAGTGCATTTTTCGGGATGCATGGGCAGTTCTTGAACGGCTTCTGGTTGCTCTTCACTCCAAATGTGGCAATTTTGCTTATTTACGTAGCCATTCAACCAGAAATGAGCCTCATCGCTGAACAAAATTTGTCGATAAAAAAGCGGATTTTCTGCCAACTTTTCTAGGACCCATTCACTGAAAATTCGACGTTGTGGCAGATCGTTCGGCTTCAGTTCTTGCACGAGCTGTATTTTATACGGTTTTACACCAAGATCTTTGCGTAAAATCTTCCATGTGGTCGAATAACACAAACCCAATTGCTGCGAACGGCGACGAATCGACATTTCACGGTCTTCAGCAACACTCTCAGAAACAGACGCAATATTTTCTTCTGTACGCACTGTACGCATTCGTGTGGTTGGTTTAATGTCCAATAAAGTAAACTGAGTGCGAAACTTGGTCACAATCGCATTAATTGTTTGCTCACTTGGTCGATTATGTAGACCATAAATCGGACGTAAAGCGCGAAACACATTTCGAACCGAACACTGATTTTGGTAATAAAATTCAATGATTTGCAAGCGTTGCTCGTTAGTAAGTCTATTCATGATGAAATGTCAAAGCATACTGAGCATCTTTCTCTTTGACACCATGTCTGAAATCCCGCGTGATCTGTCAAATACTAATGCATGAAAATCCTAACCTCAAAAAAATCACCCGTTATATACTCGGTTTTATATTTTGATTTGTATTTTAAGTATTCTAAAGGATTAAACAATAAAATCTCTACAAGACAGATATTTAAATAAATAAAGTAAAGATGGTCACCATAATTATGTAGCTCATAACAAATTACCCTCTGTGATGATGTGTCAGGACCATAAGACTCTTCCAGTCATCACATACATACATAATCGCACTCATCTGCAAAATGCAATTACGATGATTGTTTTGCTTTTGTCTGTTATGACTGTGGCAAAAAGGCTTATGGTGAGCATCCGGAATGTCCTTATAGTGGGATGGTGTATTCAGTTATAAATTGAAGGATTCTTGTTAATGTTCAGTTGGGTCATCCTCATCGCCTACTCATCGATAATAATTATTATTGTGACTTTTCTCTTTCTCTGATAAAATAATTAAGATGAGTCCTTCAATTTATTTCATTTAAACAACAACAAAAAATCCCACAACTGATTGAAGCTGTCAATTATTCTTACTGGATATTTCGATTTATTTTTAGATCGTAAATATTGAAGGGTCAAGAGAGTACAAAAACAAGAAGACAAAATTACGAGGTTGACCTGCCAATATACTTTATGTTTTAAAATTCTAGTTTTTCGACTCATTTGCGGTCATTTAAATTACATACCTACATACACTGCCGGTCATAAGGTTAGAAGCAGGCATTTTTGAGAAGTAAAATCGACATTTCTCCCGTTACATGATGGATTAGAAGAAAACAACTATGGTAAACGAAAGACTATTTTGTTAACAACAAAATATAAAATTTGGGTATAAGAGAGATTTAGCTAACGGAACTTTTATGATAAATTGTAAAGTGAGTCAAGAATATGCGAAAATAAATCGGGTCATTAGATTAGAAGCATTGAACAAATCAACTTGTTTTGTGAAGTGAATAAATTTTTGTTCGGTTTAAACGGTATATTTTATAAATTAATTGTTCTTGATTGAGTGTTAGTAAAAATGGGCAAGAAAAAATGTTTGACAGTGGAGAAAAGGGCAAGAATAGATGTTTATTGCTCTGAAGGTCTTTCATGCCGTGCTATAGCCCGAAAAATAAATCGAAGTGATCATTGTGTCAGCAATTATTTAAAAAATCCATCGTCTTACTCAAAAAATTATAAAGGAAACACTTCCTCTGCCTTAACACTTCGCGAAACGCGAAGTATCCTTAGAATAGCGTCAAATTCAGCTTTATCGGCAGCTAAAATAAGGGAGAAAGCTAGTGTTAAGGCCAGCTTGTCCACTGTTAAACGCACGATTCGCCATGCTAAGCACTTAAAGCGCCTGAAGCTTAAAAAAAAACCACCACTTAATGACGCAAGGAAGAAGCAACGCTTGTGTTTCGCTAAAGATTACATGAGCTGGGATGTGCAAAATGGAATGACCACAAATGATTGGCGGAAGGTTATTTTTTCCGACGAAAAAAAATTTAACCTAGATGGGCCAGATGGTTATAATTATTATTTCCATGACCTGAGGAAAGAGGAGCGGTTTTTAAACCGTCACCATAGCAGAGAAGGAGGCGTTATGGTCTGGGGCTCAATTTCATTTTATGGCGCTATAGACTTGGTAGTCCAAGATACCAAAATGACTGGGAAAACCTACAAAGCCTTGCTTGAATCAGTATTCCCCAAAATTAGCGAGGTGTTTGGACCAATTCCATGGATTTTTCAGCAGGACAACGCTCCCATACACACAGCCCGAGAGGTAAAATCCTTCATTGCGAACCAAAACGTCCACTTGCTGCCTTGGCCACCATATTCCCCGGACCTAAACATAATTGAAAATGTGTGGGGCTGGCTTACACGTAAGGTATATGAGGGAGGGAAGCAATACGATGACAAGGAAGCGCTAATTCATGGTATCAAATTGGCCTGGAGTGAGATTTCACTGGACTACTTGGAATCTCTTTATAAATCCTTAAAAGATAGAATTTTTGAAGTTATTTTGAAGGCTGGTGGCAGCACACATTATTAAAAATCTAATAAAAGCTAAAATAAATAACAAATTATAAATAACTGCATTTTATTTTCATTTATTTGATGTGCTTCTAATCTAATGACCCGATTTATTTTCGCATATTCTTGACTCACTTTACAATTTGTCATAAAAGCTCCGTTAGCTTAATCTTTCCTATACCCAAATTTTATATTTTGTTCTTAACAAAATAGTCTTTCGTTTACCATAGTGGTTTTTTTCTAATCCATCATGTAACGGGAGAAATGTCGATTTTACTTCTCAAAAATGCCTGCTTCTAACCTTATGACCGGCAGTGTACTTAAAAATTTGCAAGCGCGCAGTACAGGTTTTTCTCTAAATGGTCGCCGACGCACGGTGCGTCAAAAGTTGCGTGGTTGCAACTAAGGAAAGGCGAAAAGTTGCTGATATATTTTTTTTTTATTTTCGTTTTGTTTTCTGTCTGGTCTTCATGTTTTGTAATTATAATTACCCTCTGCCTATAACAGAAAAGTTATTGATCAATTTATATGAGACGGAAAAAAAACAAGTAAACAAACATAAACAATTATTCCTTCTTCTTCCTGATTTCACTTTTTATGAAAAATTAGGTTAAGCTTCTGTGAACCGGAAGAAGTAAAAAGATAAAGTTGAGTTTTTGAAAATAATATAGTTGCGGAGGTGACGTTGCAAATGGTAAAGAAAGTCACAGTTGAATTCACATTTAAGTTTTTTTGTAAAAACATCTCACATCGCATATTTTTTTTGGTCAACAAGTCAAAAGCGCTTAATTTGAATATGAACTTAAATAGTCTAAAAAATTTTTTTAATCAATAAAAAATGGAGGCGCAGCAGAAGGAAAATGGGCCATTTGCCTTTGCTTCTGACTTATGGATTTCA
The DNA here is from genome assembly GCA_911387755.1 of Chrysotoxum bicinctum. Classification (NCBI taxonomy): domain Eukaryota; kingdom Metazoa; phylum Arthropoda; class Insecta; order Diptera; family Syrphidae; genus Chrysotoxum; species Chrysotoxum bicinctum. Next base: position 229,157,681 of record OU426988.1, read on the forward strand.
GTAAGCTGTCTCCATTTATTTCAGCAATTTCTCTATATCAGTGCACTGCAAGCAACAATAGACCCTAGTGTTCTTGAAAAATCTCTGCCTTATGGGTACAGTTAATCAATAGGCTCACGTAAAACGATTTAATTTTTTCAAAATTATTTCGATAAATTCATTTTAAGTGAGGATTTGAAAGAGACACCCTATTCGACCTATTGATTCATAATCTGCGAGTTTTGTGCTAAAAATAAGACAATTAAATTTTTTCTTTTGAATTCCAGTCCTTTGGAAGTGGACTTTGAACGACAGCGTATGATGAGCTCCTTAAATTCTGATCTTGACAGCATTGGCCAATGGGAACTAAAAAACCGTGTAGAATGTAATGCTTCGAAAACACAATGCTGTTTACTGTCAATGCCAATGTCCGAGGAGACTGGAAAGCTTTCAGTTCTAGGTATGTCACATCACAGACCATCTCTTGTGAAGTGATCATATCACCAATTTCGGACGTACTGTCAAGTACAGAGAATCTTTGTTTAGCGGCACTATACGAATGTGAAATGCTTTACCCGGCTCAATATTTTCCAATCAATACAATGTGCAGGCATTCCAAACCAATGTGCATTGGTTTCTCCTTTCTAATCCTATCCTAATTGCTCGCACTGTGTTTAACATTATAAGGGTATTAATAACCCCTTGAGTGCGCGTATAATATTTAAAAAAAATCATGCATTAAAACAATTTCAACACAACAGTTTACTCTTGAGCATAATTTCGGATTAACTGTCAGTTACATATAGAGATTCTTTTTGCAGTTGTACCACACGAATGGAAAATGGGCCAATTTTCTATTACTCCACCGCATAGATCCGGTTGAATCTGAGCTTTGACCTGTGGTATGTTCACTTTACGGGCATCGGTCGATTGTGGTTTATAAACCCGAAAAGAAAAACACTAGTAGGGTCAAATCGCATGATATTGGTGGCCAATTCACGTCACCTCTGCGAGAGTTACACTTACCGTCAAATTGTTAATGTAGAATGTCAATCGTGGCACGTTGTAACTATATGTCTCGGTCCATATGATTCAAAATTGGTTTTTACCGTTCTGTAGCGCTCACCATTGACGATGACCGCCTCATCAACGTCGTTATCAAAAAAGTACGGACCAATGACACCACCGGCCCAAAATCAATCCACACCAAAGGTAACTTTTTTAGGATGCATTGTCACCTGGTGAACCAATTTTTCGGCCAAAATTGGGGTCCTCTTCCAAACGCTCCGGAGCCCAGTCAGCAAACAAACGACGTTGTATATGGTCACGAACTGGGTCAGTTGGATCTTGTATGCGTTTAGAAGAATCCACTGCCTCGGTTCTTTCTAATGTATACTTTCACGGTCGTCTAAAATTTGGTCGACTGTGAAGGGCCACCGTCAAGTCTACCGTAAAATGGGCGCAACGCGCGCAACGTTTACCAAACACTTATTTTGATAGTAAAATTTCATCATTTTGACTTGCTATTCAATCGTGTTACTTGCCATTGTGATTTGGCATCAGTAGTTGACTAATAAAAATATTTGACAGATGTCAACAAAACAACATGGCCGCAACAGACCGCCAAAATCTACCCCCGCGAGTTGAAAAGTCCTTAAAAAGCTTCTTTTTTTTTGTTGTAAACAACTAAATAGGCTATTAATATTATGTACAAAAGGGCTGTTACCTTTGTACTGCGCCCACACATTCCTGCTATTCTTGGAGAGTCGTTAAAAAAACTCACCTTTTTATTAATTCAGTACTCTAAATTCAACATTCCCTCCGTGACTATCATGCTTTTGTTAAAAATTTTAGATCCGAAAATTTGAATGAATGTCATACTCAATAAGAAGTGTCGAAGCTTATCGTACTTAAGTGGCCCCGCATTACAAACAACGGCAACATACTTACTTGCTAGGTACTTTTTTTTTATCTCAACTGACAAATGAATTAGTTTTTAATCTTTTTGGATTGATTTATATAAAGCCGATTCGACTTGTCAAATGGTTTCGCTGACTCAATAAAATAATTGAGTCGGTATTTGACTTCAAAGGTTATTGATGATGATGACACTCTTGTCTACATTTTTTTTTTTTTTTTGTAAAAAAAAGCCGGCTCGGTTGACAAATGTTTTTTGGGGTCGTGACAGATGTATCTATTTATTTTGATTTGTTTGTTTTTTTATTTGAAATCTTTAGAGGTGAAAATTATATAAAAATAAACAGTTCTCTGATTTGGTACGTAAGGGACCGCTTTATTTTTTTTTTGCTAAATACAAATTCTATATACTACTTACATAAGTAAATCACCCAAGTAGAAAATTTGTATTTTATCTTCTTCGTTATTTTTAAATGAGTTTAGCAGGGAACTTACTTGTTTAACTTTAAAATAAATAAATACAAAAATTAATTTGAGGCCAAAGGCTCAGTAGACGGTCTAAACCTAGTGACATAAATGTAACCATTTCTGTAAGCTCGTCGTTATCCCAATGGCAAAGATGAAGAACACTTTTCTTCCCAAGAGATACCTTCTCTTCAAAGATTTGTCACTTCGTTGCAGGAGGCAGTAACCCTGAAAGAAAATTTTCATTTTTTACTATTTTCAAATGACAGTGGTTCACTGTGATTTAAGTTAATAAAATGGTTCAATCACGATAGATAGTTAGTGCTAAACTCCTTACAAGACTATTTAAAATTTTTGAATCTTAAAAAAAAAAATAATTAATTAGTTTTTTAAAACAAACTTCTGACACCGTGAACTTTGAAGCTTGTTGTATTTTAATTGTTTTACAGCAAGCTTACCTCAAGCCAATTTAAATGTCATGATTAACCACAACTCAAAAGAGTAAAAATCAGAATCGTTTCTCATTTCAATAAAATTTAATTATTCTATTTTATTCAATAATTTAATTTACTATACATAATACAGTCTTGTCATTGACATAATATGATAATGTAGGTAAAAAATCTTGAACCAATTTTACTGCTCTAATAAATATTTTCAAAAGAAAACAAGAAAACACAAAACCATTTGAATCATTTTTAACTACATATGTATGTATAGGTAAACAAACATCTACACATTAATTTTGTTTTACTCTCATTGATGGTAGTCTAAATTAATCACTATAGTTTAATACGGAAGCATTTTGTGCCGCCCCACAACAGAGCAACCGGTAGTATGATCTAAATGTCACTGAATCTGTGGTTCCGTTTCGTTTCGAAGAAGAAACCGCGCCGGCCAACATACAATTAACAAAAAAAAAAACATAAAATTGCTTTATTGCTGGGCTCTACTGTTGTTGCTTGTGCTTGGGCTTCTGCTAGCTGCAACAAATTTAATTCAATTTCATTATCTTGTCTCTGATGTTCGCTCTATTATTGGGGTTGCCTCTCTGATATACTATAAATGTACCAGTATCTACCTCTGCTTCTGTTATGGGTTTCTGTAGTACACACATTTTCCAACAGAGACCGGAGATAATATTATTTAAAAAAAAAACGACATATAATTTTAAAAATAACCAAACCAACAAAAAGCGAACAAAAACGGGGTCACTGTCTCCCCTTAGTCAATTTGCATGTCGGAATGCAATTTCGTTTAATTTTGTGTACTCTGGTTGTTGGTTGAATTCTTGGGTTTTAATTCGATTTCTTTTGCAAAGACGACAACGACATTCATCACAGCATCGACTTACTATACTCTCAAAGTTTTGCTTTCGTCGTTGACTAACAGTGGGGCAAATTAAATGATAAAATTGGAATTTATTTTTATTATACTCGTACTTAATTAAAACAGGTAGACACTTGAACGACTTCTAATTTGAATATGAAAGATAAGTGTATCAAAATAGAGCTTAAAAATTAATTAATTCATTAATAGGTTTTTCCATTGCCAAATTCATATTTTTAACAAAAATTGATTTTTTTCGCAGGTAATGAATGCGATTTCAAATTGATTGTTTGTCGTTGCATTAGTGTTATTTTGTATCTTTCTAATTATTTAAAAAAAAAAAATCTTCATTCTTAATTTATTTTCAGTAGAGAAATATGAGCTTCACAGGTGGCGACAGTATTCTGACGGACTTCTAAACGAACAATTTCCAAGGCGAAGTATCCGACGTCACAGTCGAAGAAGTTAGTGAGGCGGTAAAATACTCCAAAAAGGGAAAAGCTGTTGGCCCAGACGAAATACCCTCAGAGTTTTGGAAAAAGATGGGAGACATCGGGTTTAGATGGCTCATGATTCTTGTGTCCAAACTTATACGAGGTGATCGCATGCCTAATCAATGGAGGGAAAGTTACCTTCTTCCAATTTATAAAGGAAAGGGTGATACTCGAAGCTGTGATAATTACCGTTCGATTAAGCTGATGTCACACACCATGAAGATCGATGAGCGAGTCTTGGGTAGCCGACTGCGAAAAATAATTAGGCTATCTGATGACCAGTGCGGGTTTGTCGGGGGTAAGTCAACCACGGATGCAATCCAGAGTAAGAATAATTATGGAAAAACATCGGGATTCTTTGGAGGATTTGCATGTCGTATTGGTTGATTTTGAAAAAGCATTCGATCGGCAACCACGAGATCTAATATGGGTGGCCCTCAGGCAACGAGGAGTTCCAGAAACCTATGTGCGGATAATTATGGACATGTATGATGGAGCAGTTACTAAAGTAAGATGCGCAGCTGGAGTCACCGAAGAATTCGAAATCACAGTAGGTGTACACCAGGGAAGTGTCTTGAGTCGCCTGCTCTTTATTACAGTTCTTGATTACCTGCTTGAAGGCAAAGTGACGGATCCAAAAGTGCATCAGTTATTCTTTGCTGACGATGGAGCCATCATAAGTGAAGACCCGATATCCCTACAACGAGCACTTGACGTATGGGTGGATGTTCTAGAAGGAAGTGGGTACCGCATAAGCGCGAAAAAGACAGAATACCTATGCTGCCCATTTTCTGATCCACACAGGCCTATTCCAGACATTTATTTGAATGGAGTAGTGCTTCCCAAGTGTGAAAAGTTTAAATATCTGGGGTCTATGATAAATAACGAAGCTACTTGTGATGACGATATCAATCATCGCGTAAGCGTAGGGTGGATGAAGTGGCGGGAAAATTCTGCTATCTTCTGTGACCGAAAAATGCCCCCTAAGCTGAAAGGAAAGCTCTACACTTCAGTTGTGCGTCCAGCACTCACATACGGTTCACAATGTTGGACAATGTACAAAAAGTATGAGAGTAAGCTAACGGCAGCTGAGATGAAGATGCTTCGTATGACAGCAGGAGTTACAAAGCTTGATCGAATTAGAAGTACGAAGATCCGAGGAAGCCTTCATGTTAAGAATACCATTTCCCAAAAAATTGAACACGACCGACTCAGTTGGTATTGCCATGTTCAAAGGAGAGATCCTGAGAACCCCGTCAAAAAGGCAATATCATACAACGTTCTAATTCGGAATAAAAAGAAAGGTAGGCCTAAACACTCCTGGTACAAACAAATGCAAAAACACCAGCATTCAGTTGGCCTCAGAAATGGAACAATACAAAACCGGGAGGCTTGGCGCCGATTTCTGAGGTCAACCCGGCGAACCCCACAGGCGGATCACTAGTGTGAAGCAGATACGTGGGAGAGTTATGATCCCCTCGACATCGAGATCATAACAGCGCCGAAGCAAAGGAAGAAGAAGAAGAAGAGAAATATGAGCTTGATTATTTTACCACATTCGGCCTTACCAACAATCAAATTAAAAGACGACTTTAATAATTTAGTGAAATGAACCATTATGTAATGAGCTCTATATAGTTAGCCATACATGTTATGAACTTAATATTTAAGTGGACTCTAAATTATGAACCATTTATTGAACGGAACCTAAAAAACAAAATGTAGCATGTATGGTCAGTTATATAGAGCCCATTAAAATAATGGTTAATTTCGCTCAAATATTAAAGTGGTCTCTGAATTTGATTGTTGCTAAAGCCCATCATTTCCGAATTAAAATAAGCTAAATATATAATACAATACATTTGCAAACTGACAGCTGAAAATTGTTTTGGAATTAGAACAAGAAGGTTGGGGTTAATCTGCCGAAAAATTTGCCAAATTGATTGTAAATCGAAAAATGGATATTTTTATTTGTCCAATGAAATGCAAAACTTGCCAAAATCGACATTTTGTCAGATCTAAATCGAAAATAAATTGATTTATTTTACCAAATATGTTTAGTCACATTCTTTTGCCAAATTTCTCCAAATTGCAAATGATGTTTCATAATTTCTTATGTATGTGAAATCGAAAGTTTCATTTCTGTCAAACGATGAAATAAAAATCGGAATTCGAATGAATGCGTTCAACAACTATTGATTTAGGTTAGTTCGATTATAGTTTTATAAAACGAAATTGAAAATTTTTGAGATTTGAATAAGTAGAAGTTGATTTAGTTATTCCCGGTTAAGTTGGCGAAAGAAATGAAGTATAAAGATGATAGAAGCTTTGCTAAATTAATATTTTTAAATATTTTAAAAAGATTATGGAAGTAAAATTGAAATTAAATTAACAAATGCTTCGTTGGTATTGTTCTTTTTCATAGTTATACTTATAGGCTTTTCACACCGAATTAAAATCTCGGATTTCAGCAACAAGATTACGAAATCTCATTGAAGCGTTCGCACTGAACAGAACCAGGATTTCATTTGACGTTTCTGTCCATTTATCCTGCTTTCTCGGATATAATTTATCTTCTCTCCTTCTCTCCCCACAATTCAAATTTCAAATAGTCACTCGAGACTCGACTCCATTATCTGCTTTTTATCTACCTCTTCTCTTGCTGACAATTTGCTGACAAAGCAGAACATTTCTAAAGGTTTGTTTGTTTTGACAATCTTGTGTTTAAAAGTAGATTTTGAGGAGATTTTGTCGTAATCTAGTAGATTTGGAAATCTGAAAATGTATGGGAAATCTAGTGGATTTGGATGAGATTTTGAGAATTTTGCTCGAAATCTAGAATTTGTTTCGGGTGAGTAACGTTCTAGACGTTAGTTTACAAATCTTATCTTAAATGAAGAGTTGTGTTGTTACCATTAAATTTATACAATAAATAATAACTGTTTGCAGATTATTTCGACACATTGCAAGCTCAACTTTAAAATTCACAGATTTCTGTATTAAATTTTGGAATACTCCGAAAAATTGATGGTCATAGGTAATTTTATCAAAACACTTCGAAAAAATCAAAGATTACTCTGGAAAATCACAAATTAGTCCGAAAAATCAAGAGTGACTTCCGTATATTAAAGGCTACACTGGGTAATGAAGGATTATTTTGACAAATCATGGATTGCCTTTGCAATTCGGAACATTATAGGGAAAGTACCATACATTATTCTGTCATATCTTGTATATTGTATTACTGACAGATTAGCTTAGAAAATCACACATTCCTTAGGCACATTTTTAGCCAATCTGGCAAACTTAGAATTACTTCGGAAAATAATTGGCTACCCTGACAGGTCAAGTTTGTCTGAAACTACTTAAAACACCGGCAAAACATAGGTAACGCGGTTGACCTTTAGCTCCTTTAGAAATATAAACTTGTTAACATTATTGAAAGGTTCCAAGAAAAAAAGGAACATATTGCTTTCAAAGTCATTCTTTTTCTGATTTGAATATTTATTTTGAGAATCCATAACAATCTGTCACTTATAATAATAATAAGCCATTTACTTTTGATGTTTCTTGTCATAAAATTTTTGACACATGTGCAACGAAATACTTTAAGACACTGTCAGACAGCGCTGCGTTGAGATTATTTAACTCTGTGTTGAGATTGTTTTGATGCGAAGACTCTGCGTTAAAGAACGTCAGACAATAAGCTATCAACAGTGCTTTAAATACTTAAATCTTGATTTTTATTTTCTCACAAAATATTAATTTGCTCCTTAGAATAATATGTTTGTATGATTAGTAAACTACATTATGTAGTATGTCTTAATTTCTAGCACATTCTATGTTTTAGTTTTTCCATTTCAACAAACAATTCAAAATGCGCCAATGACGCAAAATAATTCACAAAAAATCATGTTCTAAAGTGGCGTCAAAATAATAATTTGTAATTTATCACACTACCGACCGTGTTGTTTCACCACCATGGTAAACTCGTTGCGACGACGTTGAAAACGCGCCCTTTTTGTCATATGACATGTGATATGTATTGCTATATCGGGATGTGGCTTAAAACGCGCTCTGTTTGACAATGGGGGCTATCGTGAATAAAATTCCCCTGGGAAGAGTTCCCATTTTCGAAAAATCGCGATCGTGAATAAGTTCGAAATATTCCCGCGTAATTTATGGTTAACGTGATTTTCTTCCATTTCTGATGGATTTTAATGTTATTGGAAGCCTTAAAACTACATATACCTAACTCAAAGGTGTTTTTCGACAACAGATGTACGGTACTTCTTTTTATTGAAGGGGAAAAAATTCGAGGGAGATTCACGATTGACGAAAAAAATTCCGTGGGAACAAAAAATTCCGAGGGAAATAAAATTTCCAGGGAGATTCCCGATAGGCCCCAATACATTTAGTTATTCTCACCTACAAAAAATTATACATTAATAGAAAAAAGTGAATACATATGTCAATCGTAGCATTGCGATGTATGACTTTTTTACTTTTTTTCTCACCCTATCTACAAAATGTTTATAATGAAGTTCCCAATTTATTATTTGACTTTATTTACATTTGGAATCTTTTTTGCCCCACTGTTTATCAACCACAAATTTAGACCTGGCAATGACCCAATTTTGTGTATCTTTTTGAGTATCGCGTATCTCTTTGGCGCGATGGCGATGGATGTGCTGTCGATTCGAAGCCGATATACTGATGTTGATGCTGCTGCTATATCATGATGAAAATTACAAAAATCAAAGGTAGTGCAAGTATTTGCAAAATTCCTCTTTGACTTGCAAATTCGCAAATGGCACCTTTATCTGTATGTCGATGCTGAGCTGCGTCTGGTCAGTTGCTCCAAGTTGGCGTACAAGTAGCTGAGCTAAAGATGGATGACATGGTTTAATATACCTATACATATTACATACATATATGTTTGTAGATGGAAATGGAATTATCTAGAACTACCAAATAAATGTAGGTATTGAGATAACTATTCTTGTGACTTTATGTTCATTATACCTAATCCTTTTGCTTAAACTTATCTTTAGTTGTTCTTTGTTGCTGCTGTTGAATTCATGTACTGTACTACGCAAATTCACCTACCTCCGCCATCATTATTTTGGGCTTCTCTGTGCAACTCTACTTAATAATTTTGAACTGTGTTCAACAATCGTGCATAATTGATGCCTATTCACGGAGAGAGATTCCGTATTAGTGTAGTGAACCGCAAATATTTTACTAAAGCAAACAGAGGGCGACATAGTCAACGTCAACTATATGTGTAGCGCAGAATGAGAAACAGTGACGGAGAGAGATACACACGGGTTATGATGACATTACGAGATTAGCTATGATGCATTTCAGTGTGACGACTGTCAACGACGCGACAAAAGGAAATAGTATAATAATAATTGATAATAGAAACGGTTTTTGGTGTCATGTTTTATGTCACTTGAATTGTTATGTTATTTCTATTAAGCAGGGAATTCCGAGTTTTGATATATTCACTTGTATGTCTGTATTTGTTTGTGTTTTATAATATTTCTCTCAGCTGAGTGGTTATTAACATTTTATTGATAAATCATTTTAATAAAACAAGTGAAAGTATTTTTGAGGAATTTCTGACAGGTGTCAACTAAAAATCATGTTTAGTAAGATAATTATGTATCCTATCTGATGTAAAAATATGAGAGTATTATCATTTCCAGCCCACCTAATGACAGATTCCAACAAAAAAATTAAAAACAAATTGAAAGACTTGGGATATTTTGTATACAGCATTTGATGCAATTCATTAACTACCTATAAAAATGTATTAATCAAATGATGATTTCTTCTAAAAAAAATTTAAAGTTATTTTGCGCAATATATGTATATATTTCTTATTGGTTTTTAGGTGCTTTACTTTTAGGTATTTTCATGGTATTATAGGCAAAACTCTTAAACAACTTTTAGACTAACCACTAAACCACGATGTAAACTGTTAATCTACAAATCTCAAAAATACAAAGGCGTTTTTCTTTTTTAGCTCCAAGCGGGACACTGAACTGTCAAAAAAAGAACTATGTTACTGTTTTTAACCCAGAGCGCCCTAAGCGCTCAACTTGCATTTCTTTTTTAGCTCTAAGCTCGAATGGAGCTCGCCTCGCTCGATAATAAATGACCGAGCAGACAGAGCAAAAATCTGAGCGCGGCTAACTTCATTAAATTTTTTGAAAGGGATGATAGTAAAAGAAAAAAAGAAATACAAAATCAAAACAATGGAAATGGCGGGCGAAGCTGGTTGCTCTCCCAGTGAAGGTAAGGAAAAATAAATATAATTAGGAGCAAAGTATAATATTTTTTTCTTCGAAGGGGTGAAGTGGACAAACAGATGACGTTGTTCTTGAATCTTAGAATCTTTAAAAAGGTTAAAAAATGTCTGGGTTCAAACGAAAATGTTGCTCAAAAGTTCTGTCGCTAAATCGGGGTACAATTTTCTCGGCATAATTTTCGTTTTTTTTTGGATTCTTCGCGAGTTTTGCTCAAATTTTTCCTCATTACCAAAATCAGAAAACAAATTGAACGCTTCCCTTAAAATAATTGCTTTTTCCATTTTCATAAATCAGAAATTAATTAAAAACAAGTTTTCAAGAATATGAAAACTCAAATTTCACAAACAAAGCTGAGAAATTTGACAGTTTATTTGAAAAATGACACAATGACAATTCAGTGCTTAGATGTGTGTCTTAAATAGCTCAGAGCGCTCAGATCACGCTCGGTTCGGAGCGAGCTCTAAGCGCTCTGGCCCCGCTCTGTGCCCTGCTCGGGGCTAAAAAAGAAGAACGCCTTATGGATATTTATTTCGTTAATTTAGTAGATTAGAAATGAATCTTATTAAATCTTAAAATGGGACTATGGAATATCAAACTAACCTTTTACCCACAAAGCTTTGAACGCATTCATTAACATGGAATTTAGTTTGCTTGGTTTACATAAGTTAATCTTTTTGTCTCACTTCCAATTCAGAGGAATGAAATACATTTTATAAGGTAATGCAAGAGTTAACCTTTTGTTAATCGTTTTGTAAAGGTTAGTTTGTTTTTTGACTATCATGTAGAAGGTCCAAGTTTCATTCCCAGCTGCCACAAGAATGTTTTTCTTACAAGGAAGAAGTAAATCCTCCACAAATGCTTCTCATCTTAAGGGACAATTGCAAGCCTCTCCATTCCTTAACACCCACACAGGAATTAGGCTCTATGTGCCGTCAGCCCCTATTTTTTTTAATCGTTTTGTGCCATGAAAACACACCATAGATTTATTTAATCTAAACTAAGATAAACCTTCGGGGAAAACAGCATTAACGAAATCCCACAAGCAACTTAACGGTGTTGAATGGCACAATCTTCACGTCAACGAAAACGTGAAGTAATGTGACCTTGCATAACTTTTCACGTATTACATAATCTAACGTTGCACGCGATGAGTGGAAAGTTGTGCAGTCCATTTGCAAACACATGTCCAACAAAATAATCATTATAAGTGCTCAAAGTTAGTGGATAGAGTTTGATCTTTATCGTATATATTTACAGGAACGTATAGCCCACAACAGACAATTTCCACAAAAAAGTATTTTTTGTTCGTTTCATAGTGTATTGTAAATCAAATAAAAAATTTTCAGTTAGACATGATCACATTCATATCAAAAAGCTGAAAGGTTAAGTAGGTATTCTCAATATCCCCCCTTCAAAATATCATAAAACCATCTTTCCAGACATCACGTGCCTTTGTTTTTTTTTTTAAAGATGATGTTCCTTATTTGTCACGTTGCTTGCCTTTTTGCTTTTTTTTATGGAATGAAAAGTAAATTATTTCACTCGACCGTAATTCCTCTTCATGACCATTTCTTAAGCATCGATAGGACTAATATTTATCACGACATGTCAAAAGATATCTTCTGTCATTTTATTTGTTCTCAGCTCGGCATCGATCGTTTAAAAAACAAATAGCACTTCATATTCTTATATTCCCACCCTAGTCATTTACCAGGAAGTTCAATGCTCCCATATTGAACATATTAAGTCTCTCGCATGCGTGTCTAAAATCTCCTTAACACACATGTGTTTCAGCAGCCAAAGTAGGTACTCCAAAGTAATCCTCCCGAAGTGTTTATATTAATCCATGCAGCTCAGCGACAGCGTGTGCCCTCCTGTCATTCATGTTCAATGCTTATGGTGGATCCCTCTAATTGTAACAAGAAGTTATAATTTCGATTTTCATTGCCAACCAAAAAAAAAAAAATATGGGTACTTATAAATAGGAAACACTTTTCAAAAGGTCCATAAAATATGTGTCGAGGGATTAACTAAATTACCATCATCGTCTTCCACTTTCTTGTTACTATTTTCGTATCATTCAAAAAAGGAAGAAAAAAATACCACCCGACCATACGAACATCGTATTGTGGTGTGTCATTCTTCTTGGAGACAGGAAACCAAAAAAATATATACATATATATTTTTATGGGACAGATTTAGAATGTTTTCCCTCATCACAACGCACGAAGAAAATAAAAAGACCTTACAAGGACAATTTACTTATTTCCAGTATTAAGGATAATCTCCAAACCCATACGTGATCCTGACACCATAATAATTTATCCTAATAGCAGAATTTCATTCAGGGGTTAAAATGTTAAATTCTATCTGGCAACATCTAACATTACAAGAAAAAAATTGACACACACAACAAAGTCGTGCTCTTTCTCTCTTTAAAATGCTGACACACTCAATTCTCAAAGATTCAAATTCTCTGAGAGTGTTGATTTTTTATGATTCGGAAAAAAAGGTCCACACCGCTCGATAAACAAACATGGTTCAGTGGTATTTGCTTAATATTGCATTATTTGTGGTGTAAGTCATGGCCGTCGCCAGGTGGGTTGTTGTTAATGTGCCAGAACACTTTTCATGGGTAAAAACCGAAATTTAAAACATTTTATGAGCATAATACTTAAAGAAATAAAATATAAACGCATGTCGTTGGCAGTCGATCGTAAAGTATTAATAGAGTAATGGATTTAAAATTTAGAGATTTTGAAAAGGAATTTATTTTATGAATAATAAATTATATTTTAAAAATATTTAAATCATTTATCTTGAAATGAATTTCAATTAGCTTTCTCCTACACAAATCTTTCTTTCCACAAAATCCAGTTTTATAATCTTTACTTCATGTTTACAAACTTTGAAAATATCTAAGCCGTAAACTGTATAAATGAGACAAAGAAAAGTTTGTTAACTGACAGACAAACTGACATTTCTGATTTGCAAAAGTGAAACCGTTTTTTTGGGCAAACTTATAAGTTCCCTAAAGTTCTTTTCTTGGGAAAAACACCCGGTTGATTATTATCTAATTGAGTTAACAGCCCGATTCTCCCTCTTGTAAGGAGTCACAAGTCACAAGCTCTTGTGACTATTCCTTGTGAGGATTGTTGTGATTCGATAACATTTGTATTCTCCCCTTAATCGTCACAAAAAATCTCACAACAAAACTCACCACAGCATGGTGAGATTTTTAAGTGTCATTATTTGAACAGTTAATTATTCAAAACGAAGAAATTAATTTATATAAGTATTGTTTTGGAGAGCGAATGGATCATTTGGGTCCCTCAAAGTTTTTAAAAGCCGTCGGCGCTGCAAACTTCTTGATACGATTAGTTTCTTTAAAAAAAAAATTGTTTAGGTAAAAATGTTACTTTTCATTTTCGTGTGAAAGATCAGCAATAATATTCACTAGAACAAAGTCCACTTCCATTTTTGTGTACTCACAATTATTCACAAATCTAGAAAATTTTCTTACAAAATATAGTGAATGTCAATCCAAGAAACTTTAAAAATTTATGAGTTGTGACCTGCTCTGAAGGAGATCACAGTTTCGATTGTTTTTGTGACTGTCACAAGTTGTGACTGAGCGGCAGAATTCTAAAAAGTCACAAAACCAATTTCACTTCTTCTTGGTACTTGTGAGGCATCACTGACTTTGGGGAGAATCGGGCTGAAAATCTTATTTAACTCTAGGATTACATTTTTTTTAACTTGATTACAATTTGTCAGATCAAATAACTAGTAACACATTGTTTCCATCATATTTGTCATTAGTAAGTAATATTCCTATTTTATTAAAGAATTCAGTCTAATAGTACCAAAAACAATTTTTGAACTGCCAACATACAACTGTCACGTCACGATGACATTTGATTGGTAGAACCAATTAGGTATGCCATTATGTATTAATTATTTATAGATACACACGATGATATCGGTAAAATTTATTTTAGACTACGATTCTCATCAAGGATTACGAGAGCTTTTTCAAATATAATGAAACTAATAAAATAAACCTATCATAATTTCTTCAAGATTTATATAGGTACGAGTATATGGTTCAAGACAACGTTATTCAAGACAATTTAACTATCTATATTAAATGAAAACAAAAATGTTATCTCCCCTTTGAAATACCTATATATTATTTTTGGCTACGGACCTCTTAATATAAGTACGTGTCATAACTGTATTGGGAAAACACGCAGTATATACGAAGTGTATACATATATATGTAAATTCGTTTTTTTCACAATTTTTTCCAAAATAGTAAGTATTTTCTTACTACAATTAGACGAACATTTTCTAATGAATGTCATACCTATGTATACTTCAACTAAAAATAAGAAACTTGTTCTAAATTGTGACATTAGGGACTTCGAAAGTCCTAAAGCAGGTGTCGCTGTCCCAATTACGAGTAGTACATTTGACATTAAATTAAGTTCCAATTTGACTTTTCGAGAGGGTTGTTTCTTGTTTCCATGTTTTCTTCTTCATCTCTATTATCTCAACAAAAAGAGAGCCATTATGAATATATGACTTTTTGCATCCTCTCTTCTCTCACCAATACAACAACAAAAAAAAACCTATGCAACTCTCTCATACTCTCTCTCTCCCTTTTTGTATCTCATTCTTAATAGATACATCGTCAAAATCTATGGGGGGAAAATTGGAAAAAAAATATTCCTACGTTCATTTACACACATTCCGTGTCGGTGGAGTGATTTTTCACGGGTACAGGTCGGATTTCAGGAATTACCGGGAATAAAAAAAAACAATAATAATTTAAATAAATTATGCTAAAATAATATAGTCAAACAAAGTTTGGTGTGCTAAACAAATATTGTTATAACAAAAACAAACAAAAATATGTGTGAAATGAGAAGATAAAATATAAACTGAGAAAGAAAAGTGTTTTTTTTTTTTGGTGAATTTTTTCCATCTACTTTTCGTGTCGATTATTCCCCGTTTGTCGACATTTTCTTCTTTTTATGTGAGTAGATAGATAGATACTTAATTTGTGTATATTTTTTTCTTCTTTTTTTATTGAGAGAAGCAAGTTCTTATCTATAATTTTGTGTTTAAGTTTCCTGGTTGAAATTTCAAAAAAATTATTTCTGCCATTTGTGTTTTTGTTTTTCTAATTGCAATTTCCGTCGCCATTGCTCCCTTTTAAATCTGTATTTCCGAATAATAATTGAAATTATTTCAATCCACCACCTTACCATGCCCAAAACGTCATCTTTTCTTTTTGCTCGGTGAGTTTGAGTGTCGATTTTATGAAAAGTGAAAAAAAAGAAAAAAAAAAAACCAGAGTGGTGAAGTGTGGAGAGTGTTGGATCGCGGTGAAATAGAACAACTCGACAATTTGCATTTAATACTATTTCCATCATCCAAGCTTTTGTGTTGTCGTCTTTTCTAAAGAGTTTCGTGTTTAATGTTATCCTCCTATAGATGGTGTGTGTGTTAGCCCCAAATCATCATAGAGCACCATGACAGTGAATTCGTGATACAAGTATAAATGTTGTGGCTGGCAGAGAGCTCTTGGCAGCCTGGTAATATAATGCAGCCAGATATATAAATTCCCTATGCCCATATCTGACATTATGTCGATGTTCTTGCGCTTAGCTAGCTCTGAGCAATGTTAATGATGGCGATGAAGCTGATGATGATATAGGTGGATTAATATCAAATGCTCCCTCGTTCGTGTACCTTTGTTTTGTTTTGTGGATTTAAGTCGTCTTATATTTTGTTTTCACCTTGTTTTGTGTCAGTTGCGGTACCGAGCCAGTGCTAGCGTGCGCCAAGCAAATGAAATGACCCTTTGTGATGTGAATGTGAGAAATGTTTCCATAGTTTGATTTATGTATTTGTTTTATATCTTATATCTTAATAGTGGTGTTGAGTGGAAAGAATTAAATTGACAGCTAAAGAGTGTATTTGAGACTGTCAATAAATTGATTTGAAAAAAAAAAACATTTATTGGATATTCAAGTATGTACAAATATTTATATCAAAAACTTATAACTCTTATGATTAATTTCAGTTACAGGAAACAAATTT
This sequence comes from Chrysotoxum bicinctum, assembly GCA_911387755.1. Taxonomy (NCBI): domain Eukaryota; kingdom Metazoa; phylum Arthropoda; class Insecta; order Diptera; family Syrphidae; genus Chrysotoxum; species Chrysotoxum bicinctum. Next base: position 229,174,296 of record OU426988.1, read on the forward strand.
AATAATAATTATACCTAGGTACTTATAAGTACCTAAATTTTAAAAGTTTGAAAAAGAATCCCAACACAAAAATTACTCTTCAAAATATCAATTAACAGATATTACATCATTTAAAACAAAGAAAAACTTATTAACAAAGTTATAGATACAAAATATTTTAAAGTTCGTAGGTATAATAATAATAGCTTGCAATAAAATAAAATTTAAAAAACTGGCGCCCAACGTGAGGTAATTAATCTACTATTTGTTTTCATTTGAATGGTGTTTAGTAGCAGATGATCAGAACCTATTTAATATTGCAGCCAGAGTGTGTAGCTCCTATAACTTGTTATTTGAAACACATTTATGTTCAATGGCGCCCAACGTGAGTTTTTGACTTAAGGGTAGAGGTCAGTAGAGGGTGGACCTGTACAGGCCTTAACCGAAGAACGTCGGAATTCGGTTAGTTCCATCAGGGTAAGAATCACAAGTCGTTTGGGGTTCCCTTTTGTCCGCCAAACTTGAAGTCTATCTCTCTTGCTCAGTTCATCGGGGGCAGATGCAAAGATTTAACGGCCATATTATTACTGTCCATCAGCTACACATGACAATTTTACAATGTCAGTCAATTATTGTGAGCATAGGCAATAATATATTCTGTTTTTCATGGGAATGACTAGTTTTCATCTCCAATAAATCATATTTTCCGAATAAACATGAAAATTTTGCGTTTGGAATCCGGTTAGGGTCTCTATTGAGGAGTTTTTTTTTTATTGTATCTTTGATGGCAAGACACCTAATTCCTAAACTCATGTTTACACTTCCAAGATATTCCATTAGTCGATAAAAAGGCAAGAAGCAAACATTGAATGGCGCCCAACGTGGTACCTAAATGTTGTGCTGTTTGACACTGTTATTTTATTGAATTTTGTTTTACTTCATAGCTTCATCTCCGATTATATTCTACCATAATGCAAGACATTTTTAAAAAGGCTTCCCAACAACGATTACTTTCTCACAATCATTCCAGGGAAAACAATTAAATGGCGCCCAACAGTATATTATTATTTTGAAATAAATTTTATATATGTATCTACATTTCTACATACATATGTATGTGCGTTCGTAAGAACTTTGAATTTATGATTTAAGGCACATTTGATCCAACAAAAACAAAGTTCTTCTTATAACCCAGCGGCAACATTTGTTTCAATTAATTATGGAATACCTACCTAATTTGCGAAGATTCTGAGGTATACCCAAAGAAAAACTTTTTTTTTTGTAAATATGGTTTGAGTACAAAACTTTTCAACTCTTCATTTACATAATCTACCTCACTTCACCAATAAAATATGAAAATCTTCTAAAATGAAAGCAGTTTTTTTTTCATTGTTAAACAAATTTATAATCTCTCATAAACCTCAATATTGTAATTCTTCATAAAATGTAACCCACAAACTTTGCAGACAGACTTAATTATTTTCACAAATTTTAACCCAGGCACAATCGCCTTTCAAAAGCACTTAATCTCTTATAAAAAATTCACCAAAGTCATGCTCCAAAACTCAAGTGAATTTCCTGGGTTCTCTTCTCATTTTTATTTTGTCTTTCTCTCTCTATCTGTCTCTCCAAATACCCACGACTGATTTTTGCAATGAAACTAAAATTGAATATAAAATTTGAATAAAATTAAAAAAAAAAACAGTCAAAAGGACCAACAACCTTCCTTTCTAGTCAACAACAACAATAAATAAATTTTGTGTTTCTTTGGTTTACGAGTATGGTCCGAAAATTGTTCAGCAATTTTTAAAAAATCTTTGTCATTGTTTTCGAAAATGTCTAATCATTTTCAACTCATCATCATCATCATGATTGCTTGCCACAAAATGGATAAAAACTGGTGAATATGTAATGAAAAATCATTAAAATTCGATACAGAAGATGTGAGTAAAGAGCAAAAAGCATAAAATTCCATCTATCCCGGTATCGGTGCCTCCGTTGCCGCCGCTGCCATAGCTGTCGTCGGTGTAGGTCCATCCATCTACTTCTATATTATACATCCCGATCCCGACCGACGATATGAAGCTTGCTCTCAACAATTGCGGTGTACCTACCATGATTCCTACAGTTTTTTGTAGGATACATCTACTTTTTTGTGCCCTATGTTGTGTGTTAGTTTTCTTCCATTTTCTCATCGTGATTTCCTTTTCATCTTCATTTTTCGCCTTTTATTTATTATTACTATGAATTGTTTTACCTCTTCTCGAGAGTGAACGTACATACGTACGGAACGGATACGTAACGCGCTACCAGAATTAGAGAGGATACGATTGTGGCGCGGCGCTGCTCAACTTAACTTGGCTTCTATAACACACACTTGCACCGTTGAGATTTTTTCAGTGTTTATTCATGCTCGTAACTATGTGAATGTGTCAATTATTAATCATTCCTTAATCTCCTTACATTCACAAAAAAAAAAAATTAAAAATTAAGTGGAGTTTTGCAAATGAAATTTTTTTATTTTATTTCTTTGTGTTACGTTTATATGTTTACGTTACATTGTTAACCGTAAAACAAAAAACAAAAAGTTGAAGTGTTGTTGTTCTTTATATTGAAGGCGAGAACTGTTGTGGTGGGTGTTGCTCGGATGCCGGCTATTCTGTTTACAAAATGTTATTTATCACTTTCGCAAGTTATGAAAAATAAAACTATAAAATGAAACCTTCGTCGCGTGTTATCGTAACGTTTTCGTTACATCAATTTGAAAACCATTGAATCGGAAGTGTCGTGCTGACATGGGATCGGATGTCCCATTAACGGAATATCCCCAGCACTTCAACTGACTTAAACTTAATTATACAACCTAATTATGTCACTTTAAAACAATTTGACTTGCTAATGAGTGAACTTTGAGCTATTTTTGACAATCGAAATCGAAACCTAATCTTTTCGGGAAGAAAACAAATAGAAAAAATATTTTAAAAATCGCGAGGGTGAACTTTTTTGTCCAGGTACACACACAAAATTATATATGTATGCCTACATGTTTATTGATTTTTATTTCGTTTCGGTTGTGGGTTTTATTTTTCTTCTTTTATTCTCATCATCATCATCTCTTGTCCTCATCATCAGCAACGGCAGCAGCACTAGCAGCAGCAGCAAAAACACCAGAATCCACATCTCCCAGTTTTGCCACCATCAATATCAACCCTATGGCGAATAAAAACAGCAGCGCGGCGGAATGGAATGGCAGGCGGGCAGCTACAAAACAGTCACTTTTTTTTTTCTGCTGGTGCTGCTGCCTTTATTATTATTCTCTTCATTGTATGTCGATACACCAGAGAACGGCAGAAGTAGACCTCTAGCCTGTTTAGAGGACTGGAGCAGCCCTCCACCACCTCCCACAAAATCGACCAACCAACCAACCGACCGACAACGACAACAACGCACGGCAAGGCACAGAAGTTGTAATAGGATTCGCGTTGTCGTCCTTAACAAGTGGAGTATACTACACAAGAACATAGCGGCCCACTTGCCGCCCCCTAAGCACTCGATTGTTGCACTGTTGCCGCTTTACCATTTTGTAAAAAAAAATTACCCTTTTTATTTGTTAGTTATAACTTTGTTCTTCATTCTCATAGTGTTGACTTTTGTATGACAGTATTATGCTCAAATCAGATTACGTACCTATACGTAACACTTGTTGCAAATGTGACAAATCAACCTTCGGAAAATCTTATTGTTTTCAAGAATAACTTGTACAATATTGCTATTATTATGTGGCTTATTCCAAAAACTGAAGTTGAACACGAGATTTTTACTTATGCTCTTCATTTTTTCAAAACTAATGTTAGAAATTTTAGACTGTTTTTTGAAGAATTAAGTATTTAAAAAAAAAAACTGGCGCCCAATGCGAGCAATATAAGTTTTTTTTAAATCAAAAACAAATCTAGAATGTTTTAACTTGTGTTTGAGGAGTTAAAATATCCAAGAACTGACTGCTTTTTTTTATAAAAAATTTCTTTAAATCAAAATGAATTTTAGATGTCTACCCTTGTTTTTCAAGAACATGGACCTTTAAAAAGACCGGTGCCAAAATATAGGTTAATATTCGTGAGGTGTTTATTAGCCAAAAACCACCCCAGATTTTTTTTACATTGCTTTTGAAGATTTAAACTATTCCAAAAAATGGCGCCCAATGCGAGTTTTTTTTTTTTTTGTAAGACTTAAGTTTTCCAACAAGTGACGTCCAAGAAGAACCGGTAAGGTTTTCAAAAAAAAATCTGTTTGAAGGCTTTTTTTTTAAATTCTCCATTTTCATTCTATTTCTTTTCGAATATTCTCATCTCATAAATGTCAAAAAATAAATTACCTTTAATTTAACATTGACACACGGCCTTAACCATGATAAAATTATTTTTGAAAACTTTTGCTGTTTTTCTATTTGAAAACGAATTCCACCATTTTGTTTACCGAGCACAGTGGAGTACACTTAATTGTTTGTTTTCCCAGCCAATTACAATTTTTGTTGGTGTAGATGTTTTCTTGAGGGTGTAGCTGTAGGAATACTAATCCCGGAATTCGATTAAAAAAAAAATTGGTGTTGCAATAGCTTTGAACGATCTTCAAAATGTTGGTGTTATTTGTGCGAAAACTCTATAGCGGCAACTCTATGCTTAATGGCAGTTCACATCGTGTCGGCCGTCGAGGCAAATAAAAACACACCATAGCATCGAGGAGACACATCATTCCAACCGGCGACATTGGCAGAAAGAATGAAAGGAAGGATATAAAGGCCAGTTATAGCATAGTCGAAGTATATTTCCATTTGCTCGCCTTTTTTGTGTCGTCCACCATTTGCCCGGAGAGATCTTTGTCTCTTGGTCCTCGGCTGTACATTGGGGTTGTGTGCATATTTTTCGGGTGATACAATATAAAACAAAAGCCTTGGCAATACCATTAGTCCTTATTCCTTTGTCTGCTGTTAGTACTGCTGCTATACTACGGATGGCTGGCTTGTCCAGGCCATGGTTGTTATCGAGGAGTTTGGAGTATAAAATGCGCGATGTAAAGAAATTAACTCCTCTAAAGCCATCATCATCGTTTTTTCGCTCTGTTGCAGCTTCTTTGGTCTGTATTATTTTTCGTTGTCTATATTGTTGTTATTGTTATTTTTTCCTCTTTCTCTTAGATCTTGTTTTTTTTTTTTCGTTGAATAAAAATTATTGTTTTAACTGTTTGCTGCGATATATTAACCAGTTTTACGTGACCAGACCACCACACCACACTTTTTTTTTTGTTTCTGATTTATCTCGTGTGCGCTTGTTAGTTTTTTTCTCTCTCCCCTACTCTCTTTGTGCTCTCTTTCTAAGATTCGTATTATAAATGTGTACTCAATTATTTTATTCACATCCTGTGACTTTGAATGTGCTTTGATTTTTAACTATGTACACTTGCATATGTACATTAAAGAAATTGGAAAAAAAGCAGGGATGTCAAGTTTGTCAAATTGTCAAATATGATAAGCTAAAATGAGCTTTTATTTTGAAGTGCGTTCGTGAGAGTTTTACATTATTAGAATTGTTATGTTTTTTATTTAATCTTGAACCATTTGTGTTTGTAAGGTTAAGTTGTAAATATATTGCCTTTGGCGTGAAGTTATCATGATGATTTAACTGTCAAATTTCATTTAACTGAATAAGGTTGAAATAGTAGGTGTGTATATTTAAATTTGAAGGATTAGGAAGTCTCAATTTATATAAGCTTTTTCTTTGTAATTTTTCGAAAAGTTTGTAGGTACAATAAATCATGTGGAGTTCAGTTGATATTCTCCGTTAATTTTATATTTAGTTGTTGGTGAAATGTTTCTATATATTTTGACAGAAAGAATGAAATTTAATAGATTTAGGAAATTTTGTTCACAATTGGTTAAAAATGTACAAAACCAAAAACGAACGCAAATTGCGTATACACAAATTTCGCTGAGTTGACGGTTTTGAAGAAAACACGCCTACTGTTTCGTACTCAACTTAGACGTCTTAAATTAGTTTTGACTCAAACTGGAAAAAAACGAGTTCAAAAATTTTTCACACATCTGCCGCTTTCGAGGAACTTAAAAATTGTCCCCAAGAATAGATACGAGTACATCTTGTCAGAATGAAGTCCGTCTCGTACCTATAAGACTTTTTTCAGTTCCCTAAGGTAGGATCAATATTTTATATATTTTCATTTGACTACTACATTTCTCTACCCAATCACATGAAACTAATTCGTGTAGCAGGTACATTCGGTTCTATACGATTTTAAGGTGATCGAATGTGTGCCTTTCAAAACCGCATAAACACGATTTGTGCAAAAAAATGGTTCTTTTCCACGATTTGTCTTTTAGGTTCTTATACAAACTATTCTTATACGCTCTTACACTTATTGGAACCAACCGAGTGGAAAGAAACAAATGAGAAACAGGCCGTAGGCTTCATTCGATTTGGTATGTATTCGATACTTTTTCTTTGATTTCTTTCCGCAAACACGAAATTGTTATAAACTTTGTATTCAGCGGTCAAAATTTAAAACTATTCGCCCATTACTCACCATTGAGAGAAATAGAACCCTAGCTGCGATTGTTACCCGGATGTTTGAAACTCACACTGACTTCCTGCACCCTAGACGTTATAGTTTTTTGAAATCGCATGAATCTGACTCGTGTTGAGGTTCGGTTCTACACATCGTCTTTCAGGTTCTCATATGCGCCATTGTCATCATTTCACATTTGTCAAAAGCAACTGAATGCCCGAGTCGTAAAGAATGTAAGTATAGTGTGAATCAGGCCTAAGCTATTCGGATTCGGCAAAAATTTGCAAGTCCCTATTCCTACCGACTAAAAACACGCACACAAGAATGATAGGTTAGGGTAGGTAGAAAAGTCTAGCAATATGGCCCAATTAGCGCTAAATTGTGCCATATTGATACAATAACTCGTGTGAACCTGTGGATGGAATAGAAATTTTGGATATTCTCACGGAGTCATCCAGTTTGAAATGAATTCAAAAAGAAAAAAAGATCTAGTAGGTTTTGATTTATCTTATTGTGTGATTGCTTCCGGAATTTCGATCACTCACTCAACCAAACCACCCAACTCATCCGACACCATCTACACTGTGCAAAGCTAGGCAGATCGTTTACTAGTGCTGGAAAAGTCGCTGATCTGATTGAGTGATCATCCGACCCACCGCACCGTAAACTTTCGTCAAAACCCTCATTCCGCTAGGTCGGGATCTAAAGAATCAAACGGGGGGGGGGGGGATGCCATAGAAGTAATCGAAGTTCGCCCTAAGGCCATTTCGTCGCATTGAGATTAGAAATCAAGTATTTGATCTTATTTCTGAAAGTTCGTCAAATTCGTCGAAATATGCCCTTCCTTATGATTGTGCTCTAAATTGGGCCACAGCAGGACATTTGCAGAGGAATGGAGGACTGTTTCCTTCTCCCGCTGGTCTCCAAAGCTATGACAGTTAGTGTTGTGAGGTATTTTTTTTTTTTATATTATACGCGCTTTCAAGGGGTTATGAATACCCTTATAATGTTAAAGACAGTGCGAGCAATTAGGAAAGTAGGATAGCATGAGAAAGTAGATACCGATGCACATTGATTTTGAAAGTCTGCACATTGCAATGAGTGGGAAACATTGAACCGGGTAAAGCATTCCACATTCGTGTAGTGCGGCTAAAAAAAGAATCTCGTACTTGAGAGTACGTCCAAAATTGGGCTCAAGGGTAAACTGATGAGCATTCTTAGAAATACGAGTATTACGGTTGAATTGTTTGAGGGGAGGCTATTTCACTAGAGCACTGTTTATGAAAATACCGATAAAATAATGAAAAGCATGAAACATTGCGGCGGTGCTCGAGAGATTCAAATGTTTGAGTTCGACAAGTGTCACCTATCATTTTTATAGCTCTTTTTTGAATTTTGTCCAAGAGACTTAAGTAGGTTTTTGTAGCACTTGTCCAGATATGGGAATTGTACTCAAGCTTTGGACGAATATAGGCCTTATAAATTACAGCCAGATCAAAAGGGGTAAATAACTTCTTGCATCGGCGGAGAAAACCTAAACACTTAGCAGCGTTTTTGGCGACATCATATACATATATGTGATCGTTCCACAAAAGGTGGTCTGTGATACACATACCGAGTACTGAAAGCTCTTCAGTTTCCTCGATGCAAGTGCCATCCATGGATAGTGGTATTGAGGGAGGGTTATGCTTAAGCGACAGTAAACAGCATTGAGTTTTCGAGGCATTAAATTCTACACGGTTTTTGATTCCCCATTGGACAATGCTGTCAAGATCAGAATTTAATGAGCTTATCATACGCTGCCGTTGGAAGTCCACATCCGAAGGACAAGGATGTGAATCTAAAAACGAATATGAAAAGCTGAGGGTACTGTCGTCAGCGAAACAATTAAATGGATTAGAAGTTTCAGACAAAAGATCATTTATGAATATAAGGAAGAGTGTCGGATACAAAACGGAGCTCTGTGGCACACCAGCGTTTATTTTGTGGATATCAGATTTGAAACCGACCAATACTACTTGAAAAGAACGGTACGAAAGGTAATTTTTATTCCAACGAAGAAGAGATTCGTCGATACCAAATGCACGCATTTTCGATAAGAGAGCTTGATGCCAAACTCTATCAAATGCCTTTGAAATATCAAGTGCAATAATCTTACTTTCTCCAAAACGATGTAAAGATTTGTTCCACTCTTCGGTGAGATATATCATCAGATCACCAGTAGACCTATTGCTACGAAAGCCATACTGCCGGTCATTAAGGAGCTTTCGTTCTTCAAGATATTTCTTAAGCTAAAAATTGATCAGGGTTTCCATGACCTTGGAAAGAAGGGACGTAAGTGCAATTGGACGATAGTTAGAGGAGGAGGAGGATTCGCCTTTCTTAGGGACTGGCTGGACAAATGCTGTTTTCCATCTACTCGGAAAGAGACCTGAAGAGTAGCTTACGCAGAGGTTTTGCCAGCGTTGAAGAACACCTTTTCAGAACAATAGCAGGGATACTATCCGGGCCAGCGGATTTGTGAATATCAAGATCCTTTAGAACTCTTGCAACTGCACGAGTGCGAAAGAAGATTCGTCCCATAAAACCGTTTACGCTCTCAAGTACAGGAGGAGTCATGTCACTCTCTGGTAGCGTCGAATTAACAGCAAACTGCGCTGCAAGCAAATTAGCTTTATCTATCGAGCTTACTCGTACAACAGGAGTGTCATTGAAGACGAGTGTTGGAACTGAGGATTTCGTACTGTTCCGTACGTTTTTTACAAATGACCAAAATTTTTTACTACCTTTGGGACATTGTAGTACTCGTATTTTTTGCCGTAATTTTTGATCATGTAAAAATTTAGTTCGTCGAATAATCACGTTACAGGTCTTTCTAGCTTGTTTGTACTTATTCCGGTTTTCCTCAGTAGGGTTGGCTTTTAAACTACGGTAGCAACGATCCTGACTATGTTTCGCCTGGTTCTGCTTATCAGATCAATCATTCGGGATTTATTATAGGTGGGTCAAATCTTTCTAGATATAGTGTTAGTTAAACAAGGATAGTTGAGAATTTAATTTTGTTTAACTTTCCTTGACTCTAACTACCCTACATCAGAAATTTTTGTATCGTCAGATAACACATATAGCCCTGTACATCCCTGTAACCATAGTCTTAGGAATTCTCCTATTAATTTCTGACGTTCAATAGTTACTTAACCATACCTTTGTGGAAAAAAACTTCGAATACTTCGCTCGCAATAAAAACAAAATAATTTGGTCTTACTTTTAAACTTTTTCTATAAATACTTAAAATTAAAATCGTTCTGCTTATATTATTGCAAATCTTACTTCTTCAATTTCCATGCAAGTGCTGCAATTGACAAACAATAGACGCGTCTTCTTGAGAATAATATAAAGAATAGCATACTTATTTACTCCTTGTTAAAGTAGGTACTCGACTAACAAACTTGAACTTTAAGTACCTTCGTAACAGACTCCAAAGGTAATCCATTATCCTTCTCATTGCTCAAAATAAAAGAATCATAAGTAAATATCCTTCAAACGAGTATTTGGACTTGACTAGACGACTAAGAGAGAGAAATTGGCAATGCTGACAAAAATCGTAAAATGTGTCCTGCTGATAAACAAAGGGCTGTTGTGACCTTTATTTCCAATAAAACAGTTCCATAATTTCATTACATCATCATACAGCGATGCTTATTAGTTCTATAAATCTTATTACATCAAGATTATGAAAGCAAATTCTATAAGTGTTCCCCCCTCAATTTGATAATCGATTTTAATGAAAAGTCTTTTGAAGAGTAGCATCATTGCTGCTGCACTGCTTATTTTATTTGAGATCTCACGTATTTTATTTCTCTCACGGTTAAGTGTGTTTGTTTATTATGGTTCTCTCAAAAAAAAATGGCTTTTACCTATATGAAAAAAAAACCGACACAAAAAGCACAAGCATAATAATATGATATGAAAACCTCCCTCCATTCTCTTCACATCACATTGCTGCTGGAGTACTGAACTCGCCTCGTTGAAAAACGAAGAATCCTTTGTTTGGTGTTTTTTTTTTTTTCTCGCATGTATTCGATTGTGTTGTTGATGGTTGAACTTGTTGTTGTGTTTGTGAATTTGCCAGTAAAATTGCCCCAAAAGGACATCATGGATGGATATTTTAGATAACACCAACTTTTGTTCCTCTCTTCGTTCTCTTCGATTTTTTTGTATTCAATATTTTTTTTTCTTACTCTTTTTGCCTCCTTCGCCAGAATAAGTCTATTCGAATGAAAATATATTTGGGTTTGACTTTTTTGTATTTATTCAGAGAATGATTTACAGGAAATTAAATTAATTCAACAGAAGAAAAATAAATAAAAAGTTTTTATTTCCAACTTTTTGTTGCATCACGTGCTCTCAAAAGTTTTCTGTTTTTTTTTTTTTACACAAAAAAAAAAAAGAAGTAGATTTTGTGGTCTGATAGTCAAGGATAGTTTGTCGGTTATTTTTTTCTTCTTTATTTTCCCTTTTTGTCGGTCGAAGAATTTTAAGGATTCGGGGAAGATGATGCATTGTTAATGGACTTGAAAACAAAAAGAAAAAAAAACGAATGTTTATCTATCTTTAAAGATCTTTTATGATCCTTACACCTTGTTGAAGATGTTGTCATGGTGTTTGATCATCATTTGTCAAGGATTATGGTTCAGAGATGAATCCCAAGTGAAGTGCATGCTTTAATTGAATTTTATGGTTTGGTGAGCTGAAATAGTTAAGAATGACAAGTGATTGTGTTTTTAAAGCAAAATAAAAAGTCACTCAGACTTGTGTTTTGAACAAAACTACCGACCTACCGTTAATCCAGCATGAAATATTCAATTACTCTGTGAATGAGATTTTTTTTTTACCTGGGGATGCAAAGTGTTTCTCGGTGGCAAGAAAATGCTCATAATTGATCTTCTTGTAAATTAAATTGAAAGAGTCGTCGGCAGTTTTGTTTTTTTTTTTTGTATAGGTAATCTATTGAAAGATCTTATGAGAATATAATTCCACATGCATGTCTATGTAACATGTGGTAAATGAATTTGTGAAACTTAAAGGTAGATAGATTACAATCAACATTATAGGTATTAATGGATAGTTTGTTAATCCTCAGTATAGTTTAATTGTTTACGTTTGATGTTTTGTGTTTTGCATGCAAACAAGGAGAACCCAGCGTGGCGCCCAACGTCGGCCATACCTTAACTAAAGATATTAATGCGTCTAGAAGTTCCAGATTTGTGTCTTGTCTTCCCGGATAGGTTTACTCGAAATTGAACTTCTTCATCATTTTGCAAGGTTTTAGTTTGGGAGATAAATCATTTGAAAAATTATTAAATCTTCGAGATGGCGCAAAATTAATCATCCGGTTTTGTTTTGGAATTACTTTTTAATTAAATAAAAAAAAAATCATTTTAGGTGATGGAAATCTTTATTTGGATTTTTACAAATTTGTCTGTTAAGTGGAAAAGATACTTCGTCGGAGGTTCAAATTGCTTTCGAGGTATCCTATCGGAAAGAATAATAATACACAAATGCGTTGGCGCAATTTGTTCCGCGAAGAATTTGTGTCGGACGAAATCGGAAAAACAATTGCATTAAGCTGTCAGAAATTTCACAAATAAAGGACTTGATCGCACTTCAACGCAGTTCGCCGCGTGCGTTAAAATAATGTCGGAGAAAAATTCCGAACAGCTGTTCGGAAGAATACCTCGAAGCAAAAATCCTCCGAATCGTACAAAATCGGAGAAATTACCGCTCCGAACGGATACCTCGCTAGAGCCGAATATCCGGCTGCCACCAGTGTTGATACACATTTATGCCCGTTTTATCGTATTTTTCATGACTCTCGGCAAGTTTTTCGGTGAAACGGTTCACATTCATATCGAAAAATTCTTCTTAAGGATTGTCAAAGAATTGTTGGCATAAACCCGCGACTTCGAGTATCTCCAAAGAAAGAAGTCGGGGATGGTTATATCTGGAGATTACTCGAAACGGAAACGCTGTCCTCAAAATAACTATTATGGTTCGTGCTGTGTGCGGTTGCTCCGAAGTCGTTTATCATGGCCATGTAGCGCTCGCCAGTAACAGTGACCGTATTGACGATGGCGTCCTTACAAAAAATACCGTAACACACAGTGGCTTTGAGTGAATGTAATGGCTGTTCTTGTATCACACGCGGATTTTCAGTGCCCCAGAAACGAAGATTTTGCTTATTGACGTAACCAATTAAGTGGAAATGCGCCTCGTCGTCGTTTATGATGATTTTCGAAACAAAGTCGTCCTCTTCGTTGTTGAGATTGAGGGTTGCTTGAAAGCAATTCACACGTGACGGACGGTCAGCAGGCATTAACTGATGGACTATTTGCACTTTGTACAGGAACATGTGGAAGTCTTTCACTAAAATTCGCTGTAGGGTCCGTCAGGTGATGTACAATTGAGTGGACCGTCGTCGTCTGGTTGATCTTTCTTCGTTCTCAGCAACATCTTCAGTCACAGCCGCGATATTCTCAGCCGAACGACCAGTCCGGTGGCGGCTACGCCCCGAATGGTCTCCTGTGGTTCCAGTCTGTTCGAAACGAGTAGCCAAGCGCCGGAATGTTTGTCCAGTTGGTGTGACACGATGGTGTGACAATGGTAGGAAATCGAAGTCGAAATTCACGCTGTGCTAACACCACCGACAGATCATTTATTCCACGATCTTGCGGAATATAGCGCTTCATTTCTTGTCTGTTCTATACTGCAAATTGACGACAGGTGCAGCAGCATAACTTACCTTTATTTAAAACTGCCTTTTTTTAAAGTTAGTCTAGAAAAATTTAAAAGGTCGGTTGACTGTATCGTCTTCAGGGTGTTCATTCCTGGTTGTCAGTGTTGATTTTTGTGGGTTGTGGGCAAAGATGGCGTTTAGCCGCGGTGGTATGGTGGCCCAATGTCAAAGTAGAACGAGACTACTTTCTTGTTGTCCATGATTACGTTGTCATCCAGAGTTTCCATCAAACTGAGGTACCTCGGTTCGGGATGTCGTTGTTCTGTGTTCATCCTTCTCATAAACTGATTCGGGTGGTCGATGATGTTCCGCATTAGTTTCTTCGTTGAATGAATTAGGTATTTGTCCAGTGGGATTAAATTCGCTTCAGTGTAGAGATGCTCGTTCCTGTAGTGTTTCTGTCGTTGAGAGTCGAAGTAGAGTCCAGTGCAGATCCTCAGTATCTTCCTTTCGAACAGTTGAAGTTCCTTCATAGCTGTCTTCGAGATGGAAAACCAGACTGGGAAGGAATAGCTGATCACTAGTCGCAGGAGCAGCTTGCAGATTAATATGTTTGTCGGTTGGCTAAGACCTGATCTTCTTTTCAGCAATGGGTACAAAAGGCTGAAGGCGCAGCTGGTCTTTTCAGAACATTTATTGAGTGCAGGTTAAACCTTAGCAACTCGTTGAAGAGTACTCCCAGGTACTTGACGTTAGGCTTTGCCGCTATAGTGGATCCGTTAGGGAGTCTCAGAACCAGATTTCTTCAAATTGTTGCGGTGCGAATGCCTCTACCAGTTGAAGGTCTCATGAAGCAGACAAGTTCCGATTTGGAAGTGTTGATTCGGATGACACATTTCTGGTAGAATTGGAAGAGTCTTTTGATGTTGGTTTCTACTTTTAGGACAGCGATTAGTGGTGACATTGATGTGGCGTAGGTGAGCGAGTCATCAGCATACAGAAGGTTCTCGCATCCAATTGGAGAAGGTTGGTCGGAAGTCATCAAGTTGTAGTGGAAGGGGCCTAATTTTGAGCCTTGGACGACTCCAGCTTTGATGGACTTTATGTTAGACTTGCAATTATGTATCTACTTGAACGAAAAATACCCTGATAGATAGGAATGAAAAGAGAATATGGCGGAGGTACTTGCATAAGATGAAGTTTGTGAATTAGACCGTCTATCCACACGCTATCGAATGCTTTCTCGACATTCAGAAAGCATCCGACGGTGACACGATGACTGTTGAGGGCAGTGGTGATATCGTGTTGGAATTTTAGCAGTGGATGCAAGGTTAAGTGTTTTTCTTGAAAGTCGAATTGCATGTCAGGGGTGATGGAATTTTCACTGCAGAATTTCTTCAATCTTCGGAGGATTACTTCTTCCAGTAATTTGCTGATGTTTAACATTGAAACTTCATTAATTATTGGCTTTCTTCTCCGAGCGCATGAATAAAAATGTAATAATTACATTGGAATTATCATTTTTAAGCTTACCATATGGATTTTTCAGCTAAATCTGTTATAAATGTCGTTTTTAGGAATGATTTTTTACTCCTTTCTTGACTTGACTCCAATTAGAAAAAGTTTCTATTTCGAATTAAATATCACTTTCGAAGATGTAATTTCTTAGCAAAACTAAAAATTACACTAGGAAAACATTAGTTAATTTTTCCAAGTATGTACATACTTTCATTTAATTTAGCACTGAGAACTGAATTTCTCATCAGAAAAATAAATAAATTTGCATACATCTTTATTACAGATAAGTCTAAAAATATTCCTTTCCCACCTCTGACCTATTAAATCGGAAGTTTTCCATATGACGCATGTCAAAACATATTTCTTACGAGATAAATGTATCTACCTACTCCTTTCTTTTATATGTATGTACTTGTCGTTGGTTTACTCATTTTCGTGTGTTGTTTTGTGAATTTCAATGTAATCCTTTTTGCCTGGGCTCCCTTTTCTTTCTCGTCGTCCTCGTAGCCGTGTCGGTCTTGTCGTGAGCATAGTTGAATAAAATAAAATGATGCGCACAAAAACCCTTACAGCAATATAATATATAATTGAAAAGAGAGCAAGATAGTCCATGTATCGCAGCACACACAACATCCGCTAATCACTCTAAGCGAAATGTCAGCAGCACTAGCGTCACTCGATAACCTTATACGTGGGCGTAGAAGAGAAATAATTTCCTCGAATTATTTAAACCACGCAGAATTTCATCTATAATACAGTTATGTGCCCTTATACTCGTACAAATCTCCTCACACTGTGAAATTAGAAAAAATCTATACCTAGGAAGCAAAAAGGACAAGAATCCGTTTTATCTCTTATTCACACATGCATAATAGATACAATTCAAAAAGAAAAAAGAATTTTAGCGCAACTTTGTTTCCTTTTTGGCTAACTTATTTCCTTTTCGTTCCCGTCGCAAATAAAAACTTAGTTTTTTTGTTTAACCATTAATAGAATAGTGCTGTTCATTATTTGTCCAGATAAATGAATTTTCTATCAGTTCTTTATTCTATAAATTATTTAAAAAGAAAGTTAAGTATGTATGAACTGAGACATTAATTTTTACATACTTCACCGAACGGACTGGCATTTATTGAATTCTTTTAAATATCAAATATATGTCTCAAGTCTCAACATATCTGGTTTTCATCTAGATAATCAATGATTAAAAATTTTTAAATAACATTTTTTTGAAATTTCAAGAATTCAACAACTATTTTTTGTTCCCTTTGCTAAGTTATCAACTTTAGTAAAAAATACTGTCAAAATTATTGACAAGTTTGAGAACTAAACGAACAAAATGGAACCGACCACAGTGACAACCAACATCGTTAAAGAAACACTGAACTAATAGATACATAATTACCGCCTGTCAAACTGCTTTTGCTTTTTCACCAAAAGGGTGAATTCCTTATTTCATTAATGAATAAATTAAAATTTGTATTTCAAATCAAATAGAAGTGAACTAGAACGAAATTAAAATTTTGTACCTACACATGTAAATGTATATTAAGCATGTTCATATTTATGAAGTCTCAACAAATTACCGCACTTGTCACTTAAGCCTAACAACATAAGCAGATTGCGTTTATTTTTCAATAAATTGATTAATCTGCAATGAATCAGAATAAATTTAAAACGAACAAACAGAAAATTTAATTAAATTCTCCGAAAGAATTGATATTTCATGTAGAACACATTTTTAGAACTCATTCATTTCGCACAAGTTCAATTTTTACCGAATTCGTTCTCACAAAGTCTGTCTGGGCTTCTTTAACAAATTATTCATGCTGACATATTAAGCAAAATATAATAGAATATTTTCCGAACAATGAAATTCTGTAAATTTTCACGAATTTCTATCCAGACGAATTTAAACAGTAGAGAACGCATTTCCGTTAGTAACACTTTTTCTTTTTCAGTGAATTTCTGGTCAAGAAAATTTTATAGACATCTGTCAAATGTATGCTTGAGTGTTGTGACATTCACAGTAGGTAGTACCATGCTTGAGGTGAACACAATTAGTAGCTAATTCAAAGTGAAATCTTAGCTTAAGATTATTTATTAAGGTCATTTTTTAAATGAATATATGTAGGTAATGTATATCATTATGTTTAGAAATCTTTCTGTAGAGAAAAAAAAAGTTTTCTGAAAATTTTGACATATAATTTCAACTGAACACAATTTTTGTTGTATGTATTTGACCAATTATTTTTCAGTTTATTGATGATCTTATTACTTTAGGCTCTTTTGGTCCATTTGATTTTTGAATGCGAATAAAACATAATTTTTGTTTATTTGAACTGACAGGAAAAAAGGGGAAATTAATGGGAAACGGTGACATGCATTTCGCTGTACTAAGAATTGGTGTAATATGGATCCACGTCATTAAGATCAAGTAATAAGCAAATAAATCCACATATTTTAAGAACATTTTGATTTGACATATAATAACTACACGTCAGATTGATTCCAGCAGCCAGTCATTTGAGCTTGTCACAAAACTTATGGGGTTGCCTTCTTGACTTCGCCTCTTTTTTATAACAAATAAAAACTTAACTTATAAATTAAGTGATTTTGATTTTACAGCAAAAAGTATTCATAGTACAAAAAATAGATACAAACATACTCCTACTTATCTTTATCTTTATTTCGATGAACAATAAAGTTCACTTCTACTGAGTTCATTTGAAGGGTCGAAGGTCATCGTAAAGTTAATTTAAGATTACAAACCATACGTTACTGACAATTATTATTGTAATAAGAAACAATGGAACAGTTAAGAGCTTCTAAAACATACTAATAATTGAGGTGAACCCCTAAGGAGGAAAATTAACAAACAAACAGAAAACGGAAATATTTCCAAAACTACAAAAAGGACTATTCTACATAAAAATAGCCCGGCAGCGTTAAAAGTGTTTCGTGAATTGCTCCATTTTGGTTGTCTCAGAGAAACAGAGAGGACGCGTTCCAGAAACAAATGAGACAACAAGGAATTGATTTTCCTGCGAGCTTCCAACTGTTTTTTGTTAACGCAGCGCGGTGAGCGTTAAAGTTAAACATAAGCGGGGGTATGTGTTCACTTGTGGTACAAGATGATGACTTTCTCGTCAAACTCACCCACTGCTCTGTTATGCACGGCTGGCTGATTTGATGACTCTCCGAGCCGTTAGAAGCTTTTATCATTTCTTCTTGAACTCAACTCGTTTTTCGGTCCTATTTTCAATTTTTTTTTATTTTATTTTTTTTTTATTTTTTTTAAGGGTAGGTTATCCTGGCACAATATCTGTTTTTTCTTCGAGCTATATTCGTAGAAAAGGGAATTTGTCTATTTAGTGTGTGTGCGGGGAGGATAAAAATGCAACTCGCAGTTTTATGGTACTTTTTTATTTTTTTTTTTGTAGTCCATTTGCTTTATTTTATTTGTATATGAATGTGTTTGTAATTGAAAGCAAACGCCTGGAAATCCGAAAGTCGAGGGGGTGAATTTTACCCTTTAACCTGTGTGATATTGAAGTTATACCATACCTAAGGGGTTGCTGCCATCTTTTGGTGTGTTAAGGTTTTTCTTTATTCGTTCATGTAACGTTGATGAGATGAATTTAGAAAACAAGATGAGAAAACTGTAGATTGCTCGGCGTCAAAGTCATCATCGCCATTCGTTCCCGGCGGACGGACGAAGAGAAAAATAGAATGCTAATGGAACTGCGTGAAAAAATGCCAGTACTTTACAGTTAAAAGAAGCACAATCTTGTTTTATGTTCTTCTTTCTCTGCAGGATACTGACTCTGACACATTTGAAAGAAAAATGATAAAAGTTTGTGGTTAACTTTGTTTTTCAAATGAAATTTATTACTTGTTATATATTGTGTTGATAAAATGATAAATGTGAACTGAGAGCAAACATTTAGGGTTAACGCTAATAAAAAAAAAGTGAAAGTAAGTGCTGAAGTCGTTTTTATAGCTTTTGAGCACTTTTGAAAGGTTTGCAAATAGAATTATTTTTACGATGGTTATTTTAACACGAGGTTTATGAATTCATTGATCTATAAAGATTTACGAGAGAACTTGTAAAGTTCAAGTTTAACGCAATCTTTTGAAATTCTTTATTGTAATGACTTTACTTTTAAACTGATGGCTTATAGCTTTTATGTATTTTTCTAACAGGAAAGCCATTGTCATACAAGGGATAGACGATCATTTTGATAATTGCCTACTTTATTTTGCTACACCGGTAGTTTGAAACATAAACAGCCATATTTATAAACTCATTATAGTGAGTACATATGTAATGCCATACAGCCCTTATAATGCCTCTAAACGCAAAATCGTTATTTATAAAACTTATATGACGTTAAATAGAGGCATTATAAGCTAAACGCGTTTGGAGGTTGAATTCACTTTAACATCACATTAAAATATTGCGATTACCAAAACAAAAATGCCTTTTAGTTCATTTTTTAGCTTAATTATTTATTGAAACTTAAACCTTCTTTTATTAACCCTTAACCACCTACCAGCGGTCTCACAGACCGCAACGGTTTTTCAAATGCAAATATTTCCTTGTGTGTGTGTCGTACGACAATGTGCATCCATGTACCTTTTCTAGACATGAAAAAGTGTCGCGCATGAGCTTGGTGAGTTAACACGTTCACGCGTTTGGCCTAGGTTACTAAATAAATTTCTTCTGCGGTCTCCGAGACTGCAGGTAGGTGGTTATGTGATTTTTTTATTTTTATTTAGTTTGAAATTAGTGAAGTTTCATCAAGCTTACCAAGTGAAGGAAAGCTTGAAATACGTAAAACATGCTCCACTTGTGATCCAAAAAAGAAATGTAAGACAGTTTATTTATTTTGTATGTGCAAAAACCCAATTTGCTTACAGTGCGCGAGCCAAATTTGCAGTAGCTGCAGCGAAAAATTGTGAATGTTGGTGCCTTGCAATTTTGTTAAAGTTTTATTTTTATGTTCCATTTTTTATTTTTATTTAATTCTTTGTTACGTTAGCTTATAAGAATTAATAAGAAGAATTTGAAATTTTAAGTTCCTATTGTAACAGATCTCATTGTACGAGCACAGTCATTTTTTGCACTAAAAGTGCCAATATATGAATTTTTTGATAAAATCACAAGATATTTATTAAATTTATATTATTTTTTTTTTTAAATAAAAGTTAAATGTATTAAAAACAATATTATTGACTTTTTTTAAAATTTAATAAGAAATTACGAAATAGGGGTAAAATACTGTAGCGGTCTCCTGGACCGCACGTAGGTGGTTATGTGACTGAAATAGGGGGTAGGTGGTTAAGGGTTAATAAAAATTGAAAATAAAATTTTATATTATATTAAAAACAAATTAAAAATTGTTTAGAATTAAATATATGTATGTATGTACTTCTTGATAATCTATATATCCCCGCATTCTTCTTCTACCGGTACGTGTTAGTGTCGCAATTAGACTTTCGATAATTTAGATTTTGTGTTCAATAAGTTGTCTGAGAAGTATTTCCTAATTATGATAAAACCAATATCAATTTGTTTACAAGTATTAACCTTATCCGAAGAATCCCAGTTAATTGCTCGAATTCTTTAAGCTTTTGGTAATTCCATGTTTGTTTACTAAACTAGACCGGCAGACCAGATGTTGTTTTTTCTTTGACAAACAGCTGAGCTGTGTTATGGCGGGTAAATGTAATAGATTTTAACTTTTTGGTACCATATTTGACACAAGCTCATTATAACTATGATGGATAGGAAAATGTTTTATAAATATGAATTTTTATAGTGGATGAATAAGTCCTTATGCAGTGCATAACTACGAGTATTCACCCGTTTAGCCAATTCTAATAAATAAGGTTGAAAGTATTTTACCAAATAGCAGTTTATCGCCTTGACTTCACTTTGTTAAAACGTAGATTCATATTAATGTAGTTGAAAAGATTATTGTAATTGAAATTACACTTAAAATAAATAATGAGTACAAATTTTAAATAAAAAACCATCCAACTCTTCGAAATACAAATGCTCTAAACTAACAATTTGCAATTATGTGTACGTCATATATGTATGTAGGTATATTGTTTTCGCTAATTTGCGAACAATCACTTAGTATGTAAGTGCCCTATAAATAAATTTAGGCCTATCTAAAATCCCCATTTGTTTCTTCTTTGGATATAAATTCCAACTTTTTTATGTATTGAATAACCTTTGATCATTTGTTTCTTCTTCCAGGAGAGACTTTCATTAAGACCCACCGATAGTGAAATAAAAAATAATGATTCAACTATGTTTTTCATTTAATATTTTCTATTTCGTAGATCACAAAAATAGTTTTAAAATTCCCAACGTAATGTAAATTGCTAATAGTGTAAAACCCATAGCATATTAGCCACGTTTTATTATCGCCAATGATCCATATAGATTAACTCCTGAAAATAAAACGATACAGTGACAGTTGTTCTCTTGTATGCTCATCTCCCTTTTGCTTATGTTTGTTGATTTTCAAATGTTTCTTGTCATTTTTCTTTACACTGCAGTTTTCACTACCTTAAGCCTAGTACCCAGATCGGGAAAAAATTTGTCTCCCATAAATTTTTTTCCTGGGACAAATTTTGTCTCGGATATTTTTCCGAGCAGTACGCAGTTCGCGCGCAAAATTCATACTATTGTGAATTGCTCTACAAAATGTCTCCACTAAATTTTGCCAGGAAAAAGAATGATAGAAGCATTATTTTGCGGGACAAATTTTGACAGCCACCGTATTTCCGAAAGTGATTTTTTGTCAAAACTGGTTTTATGTAAAAGGTGCTGATGCTTCTCTTTAAAGCATCAAGAGGAGATTCCAAAAAGGATTGAACGACTTTTGTAAGACAACCCGTTCCAGAGATACATACACTACAAACAAAACACATTAAATTAGATTTTATCTCTCCAAATTCAAACTTTTGCGAGAGATTTGGAAACGTTTTGTAGAGATAAAATTTGTCTTGTCTCGATCTGCGTACTAGGCTTTACCATAAAAAGCCACCTACTCGCCAGAGAAATAACTATTTTTTGGATCTTTGAAATAGATCAAGATAGAGAACAGGATCCCAAACTGTTTTTGTAATACATGTTAAAAATTAATCCCGATCCGGATTTACATAAATCCGTAGATAATAAAACGCACCTATTATTTGCTTGAATACTGCCGATAATACGCCTGGGGCCCTACTATGTATCTCGATTCTACAATAAAAATGTTCGAATTCGCAAAACTGCAACTCTGTAATTCTTTAAGACCGTTTTAATGTGCGATAATCGAACAGCTCGAGTAGTGCCAACTATGTTTTAGTGTACTTTACTACTTTCGCATGATTACGGAACCACCTATCTCGAAAGTTAATGTCAAAACAAAGCGAAATCGCAAATAATCATTCTACATCAAATGTGTTTGCGAGCAGTTCGATTCAAGAATTTTTTTTTCAGAATGCAAGTAAATAGAAGTTCTAAATTCATTTTATTCAATATTTCAAAGAAGTAAGTAATATGTTTATGTTTTCCTCGTAGGGAATAATCTAAAAGTGTAAACACGAAGTCGTCACAATTTGAGATTTTCGTGCAGTATGTGGAAAATCATCCAGATTTGTCCAAGGGTTATTTAAAAACACCCGAAGCCAGACAAAAATCGAAAATGTATGGATTTCCTCGCTAAGCTCTATTATGTTGGATTTGTCTCTAATTCGCCTTCGTTCAATTTGTTCCATTCGTTCCGGATTTTCATCTGAATTAAAACAAATTGCGACACTGTCCATGTTTATTTGTTATTATTATTGTTTTCAATTTAATTGCTTCGCTATAAATACTTTTTTTTTTCACACCAGCTGTTTCTTGATTGTACTTTGGTTGTCAAACATAATGCGAGACTCGTTCGAAAATCGGAAATTTTGTTGAAAATAATTGGTATTACCGGCATCCGATTCTACTTTCTTAGATAGTTCTATTTGAAAGTAGAATCGGAAATGACTTTCGAATAGAACCGAAAGTAGAATCGAGTTACATAGTAGGGCCCCTGAACTGTGGTTCAATTGTCGGCTGAACGACGATGTTTGACAGCAAACGAGAAAAATGATTAATTATGTTCTTTGTGACCATCAAGATCAAAACACTAATTTTCTTATTATTAATTATTAGTTATTTAAATCTTAAAAACAAAAGTCAATAACTTGTTATTATTATTAAAAAAAGATTTTTAGCTTCAAAATAAAAATGGAGCACAAGCTTCTTTAAAAAAAAAAACTACCTTTTATGCATTTTTGATGTTGATATGATCTGTGATTATTAGCCTTGTTCCTTTGGGGTAGACTATTGAAAGTTATTTTCCAGGCAACACACTAAATTGAGATCCTTAGAAATCTCATATTCTCGCACATGAAAGCAGAGAGCTCTTTTCTACTAGATTGTCGTTTCCATTGAATGAAATATTTCCAAAGTTCCATTAAAAAAAAATTGATGATTTGTTATTAGCTGTTTTATTTAATGCTTTCATAATGTAATAAATATTCTAGCGGAATATTTATATTCTTATAAACAAACGTCGCAAACCGTTTAATGAACATTTCTTTTAAAACATGGAATGCAATGGTAAAATCTGAAATTTTAAAAGTCTATATTAAAGTCATATCTAAACTACATTTAAGAACATCTTATTTGTTACTTACATATAAACTTTAAAATGTGTATTTTAATATTTTTTAATCTAATCTTTTTTTTTTTCTTCTAGGAATACTGTCTCCTCCGGGTTCCTTTTTAACACCCAGTCCATCGCCATCTGTTTCAGCCAGTCCACGTCTGCAACCATCACCATCGATATCACCATTCCCTCAAGATGTGTTATTGGTAACTGGCAGTACAATTACCAACACGACTCAGGAGCAGGTAATAGAATAATATAAAAAAAAAGAACTCTCATTTTGTAAGGAGTAGTATCGTTTTGTTTAAACAACAACACTTTTGTTGTTATTGTATACATTGTCAGTGTTTAATGTCACTTTAAATTATGCTTATTGAGACTATCCGTGCTCCACACGTTTACCTGTAGACGCTCAACCTTCGCAGTTGTGAATTTGATATATGTATATAAAGAGTTGTAAATTGGCAATTGATTCTAAATTTGTGATTTTTCTTTTTAGGAACGCAAGGCGGCGACGCCTGGCAGACGTCAATCAATTCACCAATATACAACTGGTAGCCCAAATGCTGGCACAGTGGTATTCCAACCAAGTCCCTCGCAATCACCAGCGGCTGCAACAACAGTCATTGGTGTTACGGGCAATGAATTCAATACAACCCTCGTTGGATCAAATAATATTTCATTGAATAAGGTTTGTAAATGTTAAAGTTATAATGACCGAGAAAAAATATATGTATATATATTTTCATTTTGTTTATTTGTAGAAAGCTAATAAACGTACATCACAAGGATTCACTGGCTATGGGGGGCAGACACAAGCAATTAATACATCCAATTCGTTTGCGACAGCAAATGTGGCTAGTAGCCCAAAAGGGCAAACGAAAAAAGCCACAATCGTGCCCACATCGATAAATCACAATAATAGCAGTAATTCAAATAGTCACCAACAGCAGCACCAGATTCATCATAACAATCAACAAAACCATCCACATCCTGGCAGCAGTCCTTTGACGGCGGAAAGTCCGATAGCCAGTCCGAGTGGTAACGGTGGAATTAAACCACCAACCCCTCAACCACCTCCGCCACAGATGTTGCAACAATTTCCAATGGTCGGCACTGCTGGCAATCAAATTTTTCAGTTCATCCAATCACCACAACTGATTGCCGCAACACAGCAGCAACTGATCGCACAGCAAAACAGTCAACAGCAACACAGGGGCACCGCCACAGTTCAAACGCACCAGCAGCATGCCGCTAATCAGCAGCAACAGTTGCAGCAACAACTGCAGCATCAACTCAATTTGGCTACTTCGATGGCTCAGAGCTCGCATCTGGCGAACGTTACCTCGTCCGCTGGTGCTAGTGGAGTCCTGCACACAGTGACCCACCCAACAACCAAATCAGCAAAAGCCCCACAGCAGATTCTACCAAAACCTCAGTCGACGACTAATGATAAACTCTTGAAGGGTCAGGTCTCGCAGTCAACTCAGCTTCAGCAGCAGCATTCGAATGCCGTCAACAATGCGAATGCAACTGCGCAGTCGACAGCTCAACAACAAATAATTCTGCCCACAGGGAATCTTAACACTCAACCTCTTTTGCTTAATCAAATGCCAGTCTTAGTTCAACAGAACACGCCCCAAGGTGTCCAGCTTATACTTAGGCCACCGACTCCTCAGCTGACAACACCTTCTCTGGTCATTCACAACACCCGCCCACAACTGCAGCAGCAACAACCTCAACAACTCCTAAGGATCCTCAATACGAATGGTGCTATGCAGCTGGCGACAACACCGACGTTCATTGTTTCATCGCAGGCGAATCTCATTCAGCAAACGGCCAATCTTCAAACAATCAAGACCAACTCCACCCAGCCAGCTATAACACAGCTGACAGGTCTTCATGCTGCCCTAGCCTCAGCGTCTGCGGCTCCCCGATCTCAGCAATTCATTAATAGCCATATTCTCGGTCAAAGTGTGGCGGCGCAACTGCAGAATCTCCAGCTTAATGGCAACCACCTCGCTCAAATTCAAATGCCAAATGGTCTCAACGGTCAGATACTCTCTCAGTTGCCCACCCAATTCCAGCAGAGTCTGGCGAGTTTTGGACAGCTCAATCAGAATATCAATCTGAATCAGCTGAACAGCACAAACATACAGCAAATAGCCGCTGCAGCGGCAGCAGCTGGAGCGGCCTTCCAATCTCCTCCGCCACAACATGTAGGTGATCTGCAGATGTCGGCAACCGGAACAGTCATACCCTCGCAAAATATACAATTCTCCAGTATAGCATCGCCGGCGGTAACTCCTCAGCCGCAATTGATACCATCAGTGACGCCCGAACCAACGCGTAACCCTACCCCAGTAACTCTGCAAAATGTGATGTCCAGTCCGCAACATGCCAATAACAATATCAATGTTAGCGGTAATAGTGGTGGCAGTGCTCAACAAGTACAAACGAAGACACATGAGATTCCCATACACGAGACAAAGATTCGAAAGCCCAAACCAAGAAAGAAAAAGAACCAAGCACTGCAACAACAACAAGCACCAGTGACTACAACGCCTTCCATCGGAATGATGGCCTCCTCAACAACAACGACAACTATGACGACGACGCCTCAAAGCAACATTCTGAGTGATGGAGCGAGCAGGAATTCAGCGCCCTCGAACAACTCCAACATCACAGAAACATCTCAACCCCCTGCGGTAACACGTACAAAACTTGATCTCGGTAATGTTATGAAATTGTGCGGTATAATGGAGGATGACGATGACTTCATGGAGTGTGAGGATCCACAAGTGCCGCCACCCCAGCAGCAACAAGAGGAACCAAAAATCTCACCACCACAACCATCTAGCGATATAATGGTATTTGCTGGCCAGAACAACGATGTACCGTTTACATTCTCGATACAACAGCAGCAACAAAATAATGATGCGCCTAAACCGCAAGCGGAACTAAGATTGCAATCTGGAAACCTAGTCGATGTGAATGGCATGGAACCAGGACAGAATATTCTTATCAAAATCGATCAGAACGAGCCGTATACTATATCGATACCCAGACCTCCCACCGCAGAAGAGCTACAACAGATGCAACCCCAACTCCATCTAAGCACGCAACAAGGTCAAAAAACTATGTCAGCGAATCAAGGGATTACGTATAGCTTTGCCCCCGCGCTGACAAACTCCTCAATGACTACTGCCACTTGTGGTACTAATTCTGGTCCAACTGTGCTTGCGGCAAATCATCAAATGAATCCTATGTTGAGAAATACCGGTACTATTCAATCGCGGATAAATGAAATTCAAAACCAATTAATCGCTGTGAGTGGAGTCAATGTTCAGCAACACCAACAGCAGCAGCTGCAACAGCATCAACAACAGCAGCAACACCAACAGCAGCAGCAACAGCAGCAGCAACAGCAACAGCAGCAACAACAGCAGCAACAACAGCAGCAGCAACAGCAGCAACAGCAACAACAGCAACAACTACAGCTGCATCACCAAAACTCAGTGAGTAATGTAACAACAACAGCGACAACTTCCGTGACATCGACAACGAGTACACCAACAGTGACAACAACGGCGGCAGTGAAGCCTCGTCGAAAGCCAGCAGTTCGTCGCAATGGCAAAAAAGTAGAAGCCGCCCTAGCAGCGGCCACTGCGGCAGCAGCTGCGGTTGCAGCAGCAGCGGCAACTACGTCAAATGCACACACAACAACGACAACAACAACTGTAACAGCACCAAACTCCACCAATAATCAAAGCCTAATGACGTCCGTAGGTCAAGTTCCTAGCCAAATTGGCAATATTCAAATATCACAGGTAAGCTTTTTTCGAATAATTTTAATTAAAATCTGAATTTTCTATAATAATTTGTCTTTTTTCTGATGGCAGGTTGATACAACAAAAACAACAGGCCAAAATCAACCCCCAGTTGCGGGGACAGTTGAGAACAAAATACAAATAATGCCAATTCTCGACAACGCCGGCATTAAAATAGGTAGCCACACTCAGTCCACACAGCAGCAGCAACAGCAAAATCACAATCATCACCCACCGCAGCAACAACAACAACAGCAAATTGTGTTCAATCAACAGCAACAACAACAAATCCAACAACAGGTGCAACAACATCACCAGCAACAGCAACAAGAATCCAGTGCCAAAGCAGCCGAAGTAGCCAATGCAAACAACAGACAAACAATGCCTCAAATTCCTCAAATCACGGGCAGCGTCTCAACAGCAGTTTCGGCTTTAATCCCACAGCTAACTGGGAGTCTTAGTCTGGCATTTACCGAGCACTGTGAGCGGCTACTATTGCGACATGATCCCAATTCACCGCAGGATCAACAATCGCAGTGGATTCTGCAGGCTTTATTGAAGGGAGCACTACCTAACCTGACAATAATAAACGAACCTTCCGGTGTTGGTGGTAGTACATTGGACAAAAGTAAAATCACTCCGTTTGTTATGGCTGGAAACCCAAACCTTAAACAAAATAGCAACAATCAACAAACTGCTACAGGAACGGTGACGAAAAATAAATCTGGTGGAATGCAATTGCAGATAAATATTCAGCAGCAGCAACAACAACAACCATCGCAGCCAAATGTGCAAACGGTTGAATTAAAGAAAGGCACAGAGAGTAAATCGAACAACAAAAACTCTCATCAAAAAAATCAACACCAGCAACAAATTCAAACCCAAAATACAACAATTCAGCAGCAAAATCATCAACAACAACAACTACAACTACAACAGCAGCAGCAACAACAGAATCAACTGCAACAGCAAAAACAAAATTCATTTATAGTCAATCAGAATAATCAGAAATTTGTATCTTTGCCCAAATTGGAATCCAATCAGCAGCTCTTTTGCCTCAATACTATAACCAATCAAATCACCCAAATTAATCCTGGGCAAACAACGGCTTCTCTCGGTCCCATGGAAAGGTTACTTATTGCTCCGGCGGGTATCAATGCGCAACAGCTTGCCCAGTGTCTGTCGCAGGGCCAGATTCATTTCGATAATGTGAATCCAAATAATCCAGCGCCACAACAAACAACGTCGACGCCTGTCGCTTCAACGGCTCCAGTGCCGCGTATTCAACAGCAACAAATTGTCCACCCGCAGCAACACCAACACCAACCAATACAGCCTTTACAACAACCGACCCAAGCGCCGCCAGCAAAGCAGGTTGCCAATGTCGCACCAATAATCGACCAGAGTAAGGCAAAAATGGAACCAAAGCCAAAAAAGGCAAAGCCCCGTAAACCAAAGATCTGCCTAGAACCCAATACTGCACCACCGAAGAATGCTGTGAAACCAATGCCCAAAGTGGATTTATCTGTCAAACCAAATA
The DNA here is from genome assembly GCA_911387755.1 of Chrysotoxum bicinctum. Lineage (NCBI taxonomy): Eukaryota > Metazoa > Arthropoda > Insecta > Diptera > Syrphidae > Chrysotoxum > Chrysotoxum bicinctum. The sequence continues at coordinate 229,203,183 of OU426988.1, forward strand.
CAAATCCTGTGCAGATAGTCCAACCAAATGTCGCTAAATCAACAATGATTCATCCATTTCAGAGTCAGTCGTCCACAGGTACTAAGTTGATTGGTGTAACAGCGCCCATGCAGCAGCAACAACATCGCAACAACAATATCAACCTGAACAACACCAACCAGTGCAATAATAACTCAAACAATAATACCAGTAACAGTATAAGCAGCAGCAATAGCGATAGCAATATTAGTAATACAAACTTAATCAATCAGGGTCCAGCTACATCATCACCGCCACAACAACAGCAGCAACAGCAACATCTCCAAAATCAGCAACAACTTCATCAACCGCAATCTTTGGCTGGAGCAAATTCTGCGACGCTTCAAATGCAAAATTTACAAGCGATGCCTATGACAAATGTCAATTCAGCTGGGCTGAATATGAATTCAGCTTCGCAGAGCAATCAAATGCAACCGCAGTTGATGCAGCCACAGCAGCAGCAGCAGTCACAACAAACAACAACTGTATCGCGTGTACAAACAATTCAGCTAACACCAGAACAGCAACAGTTGCTAAAAACCGTACAAATGCATATTCAGCAGTTGTCCTCAAAAATGCAAAACAAGTCTCTGCTTTCAACTTTGAATATACCAACAGATTTAGATACGCATAACCCCATCTATAGCAAACCACTGCCCTCTTTGAATAACTTGCACAACATGAGCGATGCGGAAATCTATACGGCGTTGCAGGGTCTTTTCATTGAACAACAAAGAATATTGGCGTCGGGAAAGTTAATTCCAACACCAGGCAATTTTGTTTCAGGTCAGAATGGAAGTTTTGCATTGATTCAGCAACCAACATTTTCTATTCAGCCACCGCAACAGCAGCAACAGCAACAACAACAACAGCAACAACAACAACAGCAACAACAACAGCAACAACAACAACATCAAGCTCAACCACCACCATTGACTCCAGTTTCTGTTGCGGCTGAGCCGCAAAAGAATGCGGTGAACTTTGAAAATAAGGTGTCTCCGACAAATACAACAGGGCCGCATAATATTGGGATAATCCGGTCGGAAGGACAAACTATACCAGCTAATATTGTTCAACCAAATAATCACAATACAACTGTGATCCCATCACCTACATCGTCGAATTCCACCACTACTCAAAGGATACATATATATCCTATGCAGCATCATCAACAGCAGCAGCAGAGTAAACAAATTCAACAAAAACAACATATTCAGCAAAAACAACAACAACAAACTCAACACCCACAAAAACAACAGCAACATGTGATATCGATATCAAAAGATGGCAAGCACACAATTACCATTCCACATCCACAACAACAGCAGCAACAGCAACAACAACAACTACAACAACAACTACAACAACAACAGCAGCAGTTCATTCAAATAACAAAACAAACCCACCCACAGTCAAGCGTTATTCAGCAACATTTTAGTCAAGCCAACGAAATGACAAAAACTGTAACTGCATTGACATCGACTACAGTACAAATGAATTCAGTAGTCAGCTCCAAAATTGAAATCGATAGCAAGACAACTATTCAGCCGATTCATCAGAAGCAACATGTTCATCTGCAACAGCCACAATTTCAAAATCAACCTCAGCAACAACAACAACAACAGCAACTACAACCACAACAACAAAGTTGCAGCTTGATCCCATTGGCTCAAAGTGTAACAGTCTCTCCCGCAGTATCATCGACGACAACTTCTACAACTACAACAGCCATATCATGTGCGAGTACCGTGCCAATAGAGAGTCCCAAACCGAAAGTTGCCCGACTATCTTTGTGAGTGTGTTATTCAAAAAGTTAAAATCGTTTTAATTTAAAAGAATCATTCTTAAACCAAATTCTGTTTCTTTTCTTCCTTAAAAAAAAATAATTAGATTTATTCGTCAGTTGGAAGTTGATCAGCATGGATGCTTGAATCCTGATTATGTCAATCCATTTCAGAGCAAAGAGGAAGCTGTAAAAAGGCTGGTTAGGTGAGTTGAATTGTAGATGTCGTTAATGAAAAACTTGTTTATTGTTTTTTTTTTTTTTTTTTTGGTTAGATATCATTGTATGTATGAGAATGACGAGGAAATACCCAGTGATGAGGAACTGGAATTCGAGAATAAAGCATTGCAATTGGAGGATAAATTCAATGATATAGCTGCAAAATATAAGAAATTACTCCTTTTTGATTCAACGGTAAGTCAGTTTGAATGCTTTTACTTCGAACATAATTTAATTGAAAGTTCAAATGACCTCAACTGCAAAATGTGTTTCGTTGAGGTCATTTGAACTTTCAATTGCATTAAATTCAATCACTCCACTTAAACAGAAATAATTTTCTTATTTCATTCATCTTCGTTGATTTAAATAATTTAATATATATGTATATTTATGGATAAAACAATTGATAAAACTTCCTTAATAAAATGTTAAAGTAGAGCTATAGACATTTTTCAATACCTACAGGTTTTCAAAAAAGAGATTTTTGATTTTTTAGGAGAAATACTAAATTAGTTGCGTTAGGTTTGTCCTAAAATCCTAAAAATTTGATTTAATTTTTTTTAATTGTAAAATTTGGCGAAGTTTTCTTCTTTTCAAATATTCTACTCGAATACGTTATGTGCAGGCTCCGGGGCAAATAGATGAATATTTTTATTTTACCAAAAGTTATTTTAAGAGAGGAGTAATATTGGAGTTAAAGAATTCTGAAGAGATTCCAGCTGTAAAGCGACAGTTATTTTATATCATCCTGCATTCCTGGTTAATTCAGTAACTAGCCCACCCATTCGCACGGGTGGACAAGCTAAAATGTGTAGAAAAATTGACGGACGAATATATCAATAAATATTGCTGCTCAGCTAATCCGTGTTCACTTTGCTTTGGTAGAAACTTTCTTTTATATTATGTAGCTATTAATTAGAACAACAGATTTTTTCAAGTTTTAATATTTTTTAACGCGTATGTACACGATGGGCCATCTAGTGGTTTCTTTTTAAATCGTAGGTTATTTTGACACTGACAGCTATTTTCCGCTCGAAATATTGACAGAGGATCAGTATAATTCCTCCGTAGAACGAAATGAGTCGCTTTACGCTTAAACAACGTTGGGAGATATTGAAATCTTATTTGCAAAGTGAGTGCTGTGTAGCCCAAACAGTGCGTTTTTTTTTTAAAGAAGGGGGCGACTTTCCTTTAAGGTAGCACGAGTATAGTGTTGATTTTTTTTTACAGATAGCTAGTGGTCTCAATAGAACATATTTAAAATATTAAAGTGAGGAAACGCCGTTAAATCATAAAAAAAAAATGTTTTATTTTTCAGTTTTAACCTCACTTTTTGTTTTTTTTTTTAGTGTTTTCTTGACTAAGAGTACTGAAAGTGGCTAGATTTCGATATTAATCAACAGTTTTTTAGCTTAACAGTACTGTGGGTGGCCCGCTTCGCGGGTTCTCGGGATTTTAACTCCCTTTTTCGGGGACACACCCGCTCACGCGACTCCGTCGCTCCGCTTAGGGTATGTAAAGTCGCCAGGCAGGCGCCAATGTCAACAGTGTTTTAACTTAAAAGTACTGTGGGTTCAGAAACTTCCTTTTAATTAACAAAGAATTCCCTTACAAAATTAACCCAAAAATGAAAAAATCCCAATAATATCCCAAAAATAACCCAACTCTGGTAATACTTACACAAAGAGAATTGTCAAAATAAACAAAAAAAAGTGCATTTTATATGGAAATTGAGGAACTTTAAAAATTAATTAAAATCCTCACTTTAAAATTGTGATATTTGTTATTTAAAAATGCTAATCTACCGAATAAGACTATCCGCGTGTGGAAATTCGTGCTACCTTAAAGGAAAGTTGAGCCAAAAGAAGTTTTGGCCGAAATGAAGCACCCACCCCACCTGCTATATGGAATTTTGTGCAAAAAGTTCGTGAGACTGGTATGCTAGTGGACAACACTCATGGTCCCCGTCGTCGTACGATGCGAACAGACGAGAATGTAGCTTCTGAAGCAGAGAGTGTGGAGAATTCTGTATAAAGATCTCGGATTATTCGCCAAAGAATAGGGGTCATATTAATTATTAAAATATTTAGATTTCGTTTTTTTTATGAACTAAACAGTGTTTTTTGAAGTTGCAGGCTTTAATTATTTCGTATTTGTTTGTTTTCGTTTTTTTTTGTGATTTTAATGAATTCAAAAGTTTAATATTTTTTTTCCCTTTTTTGTGTTTTTATAAATACGAAAATTTGCAAAAGCTATTCATATTGAGAAAATGTCTTGTACCCTATATTTATTGCGTGGGCTCGAGGTTAAGCACACTGATATTCGGTGTGATTAACAATTATATATCATTCCTAAATAAAATCGTAACAATCCTAAAAAAGTCAAAGAATGACATTGATAGTTAACTATTGTAAGCATAAGAACACACCACAGCATTTGCTAAGCAAAATTGCCATCTAAGTGCCAGAGATGGATTGGGTAGGAGAAGAAACAAGCTACACTATTGAAACAAATGCACATCAAGTGGTACACTCATGTATCGAGAACAAGCGAAGGGACTGGTGGGTGTTCATGGAAACGAAAAGGCAGACTCCTTACCAAAAATGGGCGCATCAACCCCTTTAACAGGGCCTGATCAGGCTGAGGCAAGCGAAAATACTTCTGGGTAATTACAACCAGCAAAGTTTCGAAAACTGCATTAACTTAGGCTGAAAACACACCGGATAAAGCAAAACATGTTTTTTTGTTTCGTGAAACAAGAGAACATTGTTTTTTTATGAGACTAAACACACCAAAGAAAATGAAACAAAACAAATTTTTGATTCCGTTCTTTTTATTTTCTTCGTTCGTTGCACTTTTTAGATTTATTTACTTCTATGGTACGTTTATTCTGTGCGCAAATTTTAAATAAATATGAACGTACGAGTAGATGGAGAAAAGTTCTTTTTTTTTTAATTGAGGCAAGAAGCCCTATCTATAATTATAAAGATAAGGAACAATAAACCAATAAACTTACTATTGAAAGGCTGTGGATTGCTACTTCCTACTATGACATTTGAAGATTGGCAAGATTAAAAGCTTTTTTCTTATAAATAACACCATAATGTCTATTTTGTAAACACAAAATTGTTATTTGTATTTACTTGTCGGAGTTAAGCTTTTAAGATAGTTCGTATTTTGTTTCATTTCAACGCACACCAAACAAAACGTTTTGTTTTGTTTTATTTTGTTTCGCTTGGTGTGTGTTCAAATAAAAAATGTTTTTTTGACTATCGAATTAAAAACGTTTTGCTTTATCCGGTGTGTTTTCAGCCTTAAGTAAATATAACCTAAGAATAATAACAGGTACCTAACTGGACACTGCAAACTTAAAAGCCACCTAAGTTTACTTGGTATGGTAAGCAGCGCCACACGTAGATTCTGCAACATGCATGAGGAAACACCGGACAGCATACTAGGAAAATGTTGTCCACTCATGCACCAAAGGAAAAACCATCTGGGACAATACCAGTTGGAAGAGAGCAATAGATTTGGAGGAGGATCTGTAGGATGAGCAAGCTCATTAATTTTTAAGTGGGGGCACAATAGATCTCCATTCATTCATTTAGGTGCCAGAGAAATAACTAGTTTGGTGTGTGGAAACATATCCAGATATATAGTGGGTTAATACATGTTTTAGGTTTATTTTGTGTTCAAAAAAAGAACCATCTTGATCCAGGTTTATTAATGAGTGGACACATGTAGTTGAACCTCGTTTTAAACATGGGTAGGTACTATTTAGAATTTGACGTACCTATAGGCTGACAAATAAATCAGATGCACTTGCATCGAAGAAAACGAAAAGCCGTCAGAACTCGGTATATGTGTCAGCGACGATCTTCGTTGGAATGACCACATTCTCGAGAACGCCAAAAATGCTGATAAAGGCTGGCTATCATTTCTAAGGCGTTTATACGTCCAAAACTCGAGTATAACCCACATCTTTGGGCATGTGACGCACAAACTTCTCTCCACTTGTTGGATAGAATTAAGAATAGAGCTTTAAAACTGATAAGAAACAGAGCTTGAATACCGTCAGAATGTTTCATGTATTTCCTTGTTTTATCGCTTCTTTGACAAGCAATGTTCACTCGAAGTAGCCAGTTGCATTCCTCCCTTCAATAGGGTCATCAGTTCACTTTCGAGACTAATTTCTGGCGAACTAGGGTATTCAAAATAAAAATGTAAGTCTTATACATGACCATTCAATACTATATTTATTAATTGAGCTCGACCATTCCTTATTTTATCAATATGATCAATACACTCATTTCTAAAATCTTCGCACTATACAATTTCATCTTTTTAATTGAACCTAATGTTTTTATGTAAATAAAAAGAGCGAGATAATTGATAGGAAAGTTCCCTTTCCTGTAGTTGGTGGTTCTTATTTGTGCCACTAGTTGCGCCAATACAATCCAGGAAGTCTATAAGTACTGGTCATGGGTACCAGTGAATGACCTTTGGAAATTTATTCTGTTAATGTCTTTAGCCAAATAATATAACTGCAAAACAAATGAAATACATGTATCATAACAGGCAGTATTTGACAATAATTTTCTTCTTTTTTTCTTTTCCAGCGTCATCATAGTACCTCTGAGATGTGCCAAATCAATCATTTACTCGTAAAGGATCTGCAACAAGAGCTACTCGATATGCGTGCCGAAGCGTTTCCCCAAAATCAACATAATCCTTTTACGCACAGTAATAGTGTTATATCGAATCCACTAAGTGCTGTTAGCAGTTTTAAGCCAATTAAACGTGAATTTGACAACCAATCAAATGATTCTAGTCGCTCCACTCCCATTCATCATCAACAACAATCACATCACAACTCAACACAGTGGAAACAGCACTTTGAACTTATAAGTAGCAATAGTAGTTGTAGCAGTAATAGCCAAGTTAAGAATGAAGTGAAATCGGAGCCATCCGAGTATGGCGATGGATCGAAACTTAATTTCCAACGTGGTCTTACGCCGGTGCTGAACAATTCAGCGAATAACAGCTTGCAATCGCCGTTCCTCAAACAATATTGTAATATGAACATCGTTAAAAAGGACGAAAAAGATCAGGTCTTCTATCCATGTAGCAAGATGTCTGCATCTTCATCTGGCTCGCATTTCAATGGAATCAAGAAGGATATCGATGATGTCAAGAAGGAGTTTATCGAAAACTTTGACATTGAGTCTGAGATAACACCTAGTTTCATAATGAAGAAAGGTCACCATAACATGCAGCAGCAACAACAGACTGCTAATCAATCCGTGCAGATGCATAATATCCATTCAAATGTTTTGTCGTCATCATCATCATCGTGTGCCTTTAATAATCTTAAAACTAATAATCGTGGAGAAATGCCGCTGGGTGACCTTCGTGCAGATTTTCAAGTTAATTGCTTTGCAGCTGCCACAGCTGGAAATTCTGATGGTAATTCATTCAACAATGGCAGTGCAACTTTTGAACCTGACAAGAAGCAGGAATCCTGTGATGAATGGTTGTGTATCCAAAAGGAACTGAATTTAATAACCGAGAAGAAATCTGAGCAACAACTTCAAGCTGCTCGTGAAGGCAGTTCATCCACTCAGCTGGCTGATATCTTTGAGAACGCCACAAGTCCCAAGGACTTATCGGAACTCTTTGACAACGGAAAGGACCAGCAAGAAAGCAGCCATACTATTGAGCACCTATCGGAATTTTTCAATCCGGAATCGGTAAGTAGTAAATCTGTGGAAAACCGATTGGACGCAATGTTTGGCGAATCACCTGTTGTGGACAAAGGTGAGACCACGCAAGATATGGTTGAATCTGGGCTTGAAGAGCTATTCAGTGAGTCACAATCACCGGCAGCAGCCAATTGTAATCCCATTCATACGCCGCAGAGCTTTAATCCAGCAACAGTAGTTGGAAGTGAGAGTTCCTCGGGTATCCCATCAGATAAAACTCGTTCTTGGACTGGTGACTTGATAGCGCCGGCTGCTAGTTCTTCACCATATCTTCAAGGAACTGGCACTCGACGACTGCAACAGCAGCCGAGCTCATGTAATTTCGTGGAACAGCAACAAACGCATCAGATTCAAATGTCCAACAATCCACAATGGATGCAAACGATGGAAGCACAATTTCATGAATTTATGTCGACTTCAGTGCAGGACCAGCATGGGATGGTGAATGGCGTTGGTGATCCAACAGATGGTCGCAAGCGGCAGTGGAATGGAGACCTGCTAGACCAAGCTCACCAGGAAATGAAAAAGATGTGCTTTACTGTGGGACCAAAGTCGGATGACCATCAGCTGGTCGACCCAGATTTACTTAGCTTGCATGATCCCACCGGAGAATTGATTCGACAAGCTATCAGTATGCAGAATAACTCTGGTCTCAGTGTGGAAAACGGCCCTGGGGGCTTTCAGCAAATGCTTAATCTCCACCAGCAGCAACAGCAACAACAACAGCAACACGCACAATTCCACCGACATCACCTGCAGCAAATGCATCATTCACAAATGCATGGAGTGGGACTATTAGATGCCATGGGCATGGGCGTTGCTGGTCAAGCGAACTTAAGTGGAGGCAGTAGTGGAAGTTTATCGTCAAATTTCGATGACGATATCAGCCGTCACGTACAAAACGCCATCGATAGTATATTAAATCTGCAAAACAGCGAAGGAGACTCCTTAACATTCTCATTAGATCATTCGATGGGATCGTTTCTTAGCGAGAGTATGCTCGAACACAGCCAACATCAAAGCTCGGGAGTTATTAACTCACATTGCGCTTTAGCCGGCAGTGGTGTCCAAGATCCATCTGACTGTATGATCAGTGGTGGAGGACCCAATGCCACCGGCGACAACAGCAACATGATGGTAGACTCTCCTACATCCTCGGTGATGTCATCTAGTTCTACTAATGGTGGAAGTGGTGAGAGGACTGATGTAGGAACAACTGGTGGCAACGTTGACGAAGTCACCGACTTCAGCTGTGTAGCAGGTATGGATGATGCTGTTAAGTCGATTATGACATCTTGACAGATGTCAGCTGCCAATGTGATAATGGAATTCAATGCTGCCGCACTTTGAAAATGAATGCGTCCAACAAGGGTATAAGAATGGGTTGTTTCTTATCATTAATTTAAATTTTATATTATTTAAGTTTAACGTAATGCTTCTGAATAGGAGGAGATGTGGTTTTAAAATAAAAACAAAAGTTTTGACTTAACTTTATAGCTCTGTGTTCATATAACATTTTATATTTGTTCTAAATATTGCATTCCTTGTTCTTTTTTTCAAATTCAAATACAAAAATGGGAAATTGAAAGTAACAGAACAGTCTTTGAGTCCATAGGAAGGTGTTGTTGCAAAATAAGTTTCTATGTTTTTTTTTGTTATATCAAGAAGTAGAACTATTTTTTAAAATAAGAAGCTCATTCAAATTTATAGTTCTAGTTTGCAAAGTTCCATCCTCACGATTTAGTTCATTGAATAGGCGAATAAAATAATTACGAGTACACAACATTTCTCTATTTGACTGTATATTTGAGGCGAGCTTGAGTATTTAAAAAATTTAGAAGAATACTATCTTCTTTATTCACAGTTGACCCTTGATGACGAATGAGTCAGTTATAGAGTCAGTTCAGTTTGATTTTAAGATTTAAGAAAATCGAAAGGAAATTCGGCAACACTGCAAAAAGAACTTACCATTTCTTCGTACACTTAATGTCCATAAAAAAGATTTTCTCCTTTTATCGAAGTGTTTTTTGTTTCACTCCTCTTTGTTCAATAACTCAACGTAGTTCTCAAAAGGTAGTAATACTGCGCAAATATCTTTTTGAATAGTGGGCCCCAATTTGACATTTACATTTTACGCATTGTTTAGGATTAGCAAACGCATGTAACATACTCGTATTTTAAATTTAATAGGTTTTTGCAGTTTAAACTAGGTCTAGGAATAGTTTGAAGTTTATAAACACAAAAATCAACAGACCATGCCGCACAACTTCAATTTTTTATCTTTATGCTCAAAATTCTTCATCCAACATTTTGTTCAAACTTCTTATTATACTGAAGTGTCATAACTGCTATGAACTTTCCAATTGTTGGTATTAAATTTATTAGGTCTGTGTTTAAAAAAAAAAATTGAAATGTGGGTAAAAAGGTGTATACAATTTTTACCTTCGACACATTTCCGTATTCTGTTAATTCATATGTGTAGCTCAGATAGCTAACTAAGATCATTTGGTCGATTAAATAGTAGTAATAATGAAAGTAATTTTGGCGGTTTGTAGACCATCTTCCTTACATATCTGATATCTTCGAAGAATCTTATCTTGGAGGCGAATTGATTTAAATATTGCGTAAAATTTGGTGTTACCAAATAACTACTTGAAGAAATGGTTTGGCCTGCCCTATTGCATGTAGCCCTTTCAAAATGTCAACTTTGTCTGGGCTTTAACCAAAATACATGGTGCTATTTTACTTTTAAGTTTTTCCGCGGTGTACTGCCTCTTGCGAGGAAATGACAAATCTTCTAAGAGTATCTCTTTTCATTAAAAGTTCTGCTTATTAGCTGTTCGAAATCGGCAGAAAATTTTAGGTTCTGGTAACACGAACACACGAATGGTTGAGAGTTGTAACTCACTAGTTTGTTTTACTTAAAAAAAGAATAAAGTCCGATGATACCAATGTGGCTATCGAATATTGAACTTTTCTTTATGTTGGCGGCGTACAATTTTCTTTGATCTTTGTTGACCATACAAAATTATTTTAATTACTTGAACAACTTAGAAATACCGGATAACAAAATCATATCAAAATCGGTCAAACAATTAACCAATGTTTATGTAGGAAAAGGCATTTTTATGAAGAAAAAATCGTGGAAATCGTTTTTGCGTTTTGTCAAGATCTGATTTTGAACAAATTTTAAAACAAACCAAAATCTTTGTAGGGTTGGTTCTAGACAAGCTAAAACAAATATTCGAATTAAAGATTTTAGGGGTGGTTGTATTTTTGAAACTCCACTCAAGTTAAAAAAAAGCAACTCTATTTTGTGTTTTAATATTATGTAAAATAAAACGCACAATTTTCATTTATTCAAGTCTGTCCCCTTCAAAATAGACACTACTTGATCAAACGAAATTCGCAAAATTATATAATTTGCGGAAGAACATAAGTCGAAACGCTGCTAACTGCGCCGTAATGCACCATCGTATTGATTGATTTATAAATAATCAAATTATCCTATTTTAATGGACCCTTATAAATTTGTTGTGTTTTTGCTTTAGAATCCCTGTTTCCACAATGTTGAAGATGCTATAAAACAATACCCGTGGAAGCAGTGTAAAATCAATCGGGGAATTTTCTATAAGAAGTATTTTAAAGTTAGCTTATATTGCATTACATCAAATGTGAACTTGAAAACAACAGAATAAATCTTCAACAATAAATAAGAATTGTGCGTTTCTAACAATTGTTGGTATTTTGTTTTTGTTGATAACATACATAATATTTTAAGAATAATCCTTGGAAACTAAAACGGCGAAACAGATCACTCACTTACCGACTCTAAACTTGCATCATTCCTTAAAAATGTTCTTCTGTATACTGTATGCACCTCCTATGGACTCAAAATAAATTATTCATTTCATTAATTTTAATTGGAAAACAATTCGACGGGCCCGGCCATCTTCATCTTAATTTTTCTAAGTACCTCATTTTAATTTTGAACTCTGTTTTGTAAGGAAACTGTGTTATCTTTTTTGTTTCTTTGGACTTTGTTTTAACTTTTAAAAGTTTTCAAATCGAGACAAAGTAAAATTGCATGAAAAAGATGAGACATTTTACAAAGAATCGTTTAAAATAGAAATGAGACAAAAAGTAATTCATAAAATTAAGATAAAACAGCTGGTCGATGCCGATGAGTTGAGTATTCTGATTGGTTTTAATCTTGCGTTTAAAATATGAAAAGTTTTAGTACTGACAATTAGCAATTAAAATAAAACTAACTAGTGTCGACTGACAGTTATAACTTATAAAATTTATATATATAAGATTTTTTGTTAATTCTCATAACCGTCATTTTTTCAAACCCATTTTCATACTCATTAAAAACAACAAAACCAAAGCACGCAATCAAACGAACCTTAAATAGTGGCGACTTATTGAATTTCAAATAATCCAATTATGTATGTAATAAATGTAAATATGTAGGTGTATGTAAAACTTTTTACGTGACTGTTTTTTTTTATATTTTTATAAACATTGATTTATCCAAAAACTTTAAAACAACAAATGACAAAGACCAGTTCAAATAAAATAAACCAATTCGTTCTCTAATTAAAAAAAAAAATAATATTGCTATAATGTTTATAAATAGTAAACCATACCAAAACGGAAACACATACTCTTGTAAATATTGGGATCGAAAATACTTTAAATGATCTCTTTAAAAAAAAAACTAAAAAACTTGCATAAATATATGTATTTTTTAAATTTATCTCACATTTTCAAGTTGTTTAAATACTTGGAAGTTGTACTACAAAATAAATATACATTACATACTTCAAATTATTCACAATGTTTCTCAAAAAAAAAAACAAAAATTGCAATAAATCAGAATTTTCTATTCATAATAGAAACACAAAAAAAATTGTATGCCGTAAAATAAAGTCGAAGTTTTTATCAATGTGGACAAAAATTATCACAACTACGTAATTTTTTTAATTAAGGGTAAATAGTTTTAAGAAAAACAAAAACATCAAACAACACACATATGCTATTAATAGTAATTTATTTAATGAGTATAATAAGAAACAAAAGAAAAAAACGAATTAGTAATGTAAGTTTTAGCTTTAGACTCTCAAAAAAAATTGAATATACATAAAACCATCAACAACAAAAATAAAATAAAATATAGTATTTAAGGTTGAAACTTAAAAGCAAATAAACTCAAAAATAAACAACAAAAAACCTAGAAAAATGTAAAATGTATTAAATTTTAATAATTAGTGTACAATTTTTATTATAAATAAAGTATTTTTTTTGGTTATTTAATTTTTTTTATAAAAATCCTTACTATAAAAAAAAATTATATTTGAAAGACAACAAAACAAAAAAATGTATTGAAATAAGTAAAAGTAATTTAAACAAAAGAAAATTAAATTAATTTATAGACTATCTGATGGTATATATAATATAAAATTATAAATAGTGTTTTATAAATTAATATTAATGGTAAACGAATGCTACCGAAAGATAAATTAAATAAGTAAACAAAAAAAATACATTGATGATAATAAATACAACTATTAAACAAAACAAAAATTATTATGATGATAATAAAGATGACGAGAAAAACAGTTTTAATTACTTATAGTTGTAGTTTTAATTTTTTTGGTAAGAACTATTTAAAACAAATAAAACCAACAAAAATATACATACATAGTTAATTGAAATTTTGTCGATTGTAATAATTTCAAGGAGAGATATACTGAATTCGTTTTTATTTCGTTATTTTATATATGATTTTATTTTCATTTTATTTTTTACATTTGTTTATTATTTTTTATTTATAGTAAATTCGGCTTAACAAAAATACAAAAAGTAAAAGTTTTGTAGATTTTTTTTTTATTAGATAATAATTTCTATTTTAATTCTTAATTTAAACAAAGAACCGTTAAAATATACAAAGTCAAACTAAGACAACATTTTTAAACAGAAAAAAACACACTTGTTTTATTATACTTTTTTCTTTCTTTGTGTGTACTTCACATTTTGTTTGGAAGTTTGATTGGTTGTGTTTTTCAAGGTGGATAGATGGAAGTATCAAAATTGCAGTAATAAGTAAGTATTTAGGGAAAACTTATTTTTATTCCCCGATTGACACAGATTTGTGAAGGGGTAATCTCCAGATTTCAAAAAATATTTTATGGGAACATTGACCGTTTAATCTAAGGGCCCTATTATGACTTGCGAGTCGCAAGAAGAATTTGGCGAATTTGACTATTTGGCATTAACGTTTGCGAATCGCTCTATTAGAATTGGCGAACCGCCTTTATCTATCAAGATAAGTCGAACTGTAATTCTTCGTGACTTTGAATAAAATTGAAATTTTTGTGTTTGAGATTTTATATTTTTACATAAATGAAAATAAAAGAAATAAATGACCCTGAGGGTGACCCTAGGGTGACTTCAGGGCTCAACAAACAAACCTAATATTCCATCAACAAGAACAAATACATGATTTTACATATTTACTTTTTGACGTTGGCAGAATTGTTTTCAAATACGAAGGTCGAGGTTCGCTATTAATAATGTCAAGACAAAAGTAATTAGACAAATCGCTTGACTTAAGGCGAACGTTCGACTCGCGAGTCATAATAGAGGGCCTTAAATTGTTAAAAATAAAATGCACGACTGGGTCGCACGAACTTGCTCCTATGTAATACACTATAGGAATTTTAAAAACAAATGTTATTAGAGAAAACTGTTCCTAAGGATAAAATGAAATAAAATAATAAATAATAAATCCGTTATGTCGATAATGAGAAATTCAAAATTCGAAAAAATCGTTCTATGGTAGGTACAGTCAGTAATATCTAGATTTAAATTTTTTTTTTATTAAATTATAGATCGTAAAGATTAATCAAAAGAAAAAAAAATTTAGCAAAATTCTCGGAACCGTTTTATAAAAAAATATTTATAAAATTTCGAAAAAAATCGTATGGCAGGTACCGTTATTTTTGGTCTTAAAAAAAAACAGAAAAAAACGTCCGGGGGAAAAAATTAAAACCCATATCTACCAAGTTTGTAGAAAATCGGCCGAGCCGTTTAGGCTTTAGTCGAACCGACAGACAGACAGAATTGCGAGACCCACTTTTTTGGTCTTCGCTATCATCGTAATGTCAACTTTGATCAAAATCTCGAGTTCGATTTTTTTTACGATTGCATAACTTGCCTTATAGTACCTATAAGTCGCAAGTAAAAAGTGAAGAAGGGAAATAATTCGAAGTATAAAATAATTTGATTTCACTTACGGTTTTCTTCCAAAATCATAATGTGTGTACATACTTTCTCGTTTACGCACAAACTTTCAGACAATCGCTTTGATGAAAATTCACCCTCGAGCCTAATTTTGGTCGTACCGTCATAAATAGAGATTCGTTTTTTAGTCGCACAACACGATTATGGAATAACTTACCCGGCACGGTTTCTTCTTGCCATTTCAATTTGCAAACATTCAAAACCAATGTTCATCGACACCTTCTTTTTCTTCACCCTAATTTCCCCATCGCTCGTGCTGTGTTTAAAATTATAAGGGTCTTGATTATGAATGATTGAAATTAAAGAAAATGAAAAACAAACTTTTCCAAAACGTTATAATAATTTTTTAATCTTTAATTATAGCTACTCAAAATCATTTAATCAAGACGAGATTATAATTGCTATGACCGGCTGGTTTGGTGGTTGCTACAAAAGTGACTTGAATTTACCTTGCATAGTCATGCTAATCCATATGTTCCGCTTGCCGAAAACCAGTAATTTAAACACGTCACTCATGCAATGTACTGACGATTACCGCAATTGTTTTTTCCTCATTACAACGGTCTCGACAAGCAGTACATAGGTATGCCTATGCATTGAAGATGACAAAAAAAAAAAATATTCAATAAAACAAAATCACTAGTTAATCCGATGCTAATACAAAAAACCGACATAGGAAATATAATAGGGTGATGAAAAAATGTTTGGCAATTAAAGAAAATTATTAGGTACAAAATTATTGAAATTGAAATGAAATTAAGTAATGAAATTTAAATGGCAAAATTATCAAGCATTATTTCAAAAAATTAATAAATAAATATATTCAGCTTCGTTCCTCAACATGCCGCCCCCGCTGAAGGAATTTCAGGACATGGCAAGAGAGCAAGTTTAGTGATGGGGCGCATAAAAGTTCCACGTTTGGTGCGCAAGGTAACCACTCGAACGTGTTTATCTTCTCCTGGATGGACTTCCGTTATTCTTCCTAGAGACCATTGTGAAGGTGGCAGGTTAGATTCTTTAAGAACAACCATGTCACCAACTTCAAAATTTCTTTTGGCTTCTTTCCATTTTGGGCGGTGCTGCAACGATGTGAGGTAGTCGGTTTGCCACCTTCGCCAGAAACCTTGCATCATGTTTTGCAGTAGCTCCCATCTTCCCAATCGATTTATAGGTGTCTCTAGATAACTTGGTTCTGGAACCGCCGTGTAAGGTCTACCTATAAGAAAATGAGAAGGCGTTAATGGATCAAGATCTGAATCTGAAGAGGCACAAAGGGGCCTAGAATTTAGAAGGGCTTCGATTTGGGCTAATAAGGTGGACATTTCCTCAAAGGTTAGAACAGTATCACCAACGACGCGCCGAAGATGCTGCTTTACCAATTTAACCCCCGCTTCCCAAAGCCCACCAAAGTGAGGGCTGTGCGGAGGGATAAATTGCCAATCGATGTTTTCTGCCGCCAACATTTCAGCAACCTGCTTGTTATGAATACGCGATTGCACAAGCTTGTACATCTCCGATAAAACACGAGCTGCTCCTTGAAAGTTGGTACCATTATCGGAGTACATAACGCTGCATTTACCACGCCTGGCGATAAATCTTTTAAGGGCTGCCAAAAATGCATCCGTGCTCAAGTCCGAAACCAATTCCAGGTGAAGCGCCTTGGTTGTCATACAGACAAATAACGAAATATAGCCTTTTGAAAGCGTTGGTTTTCTTCCTCTGGACGAACGAAGAGTGATGGGCCCAGCGTAGTCACATCCGGTATGGGCGAAAGCAAATGAGGGATTAACACGAGAGTGTGGCAGATTCCCCATAAGCTGCGTAGAAGTAGACTTTCGATGACGAAAACACGTAACGCAATCATGAACGAGTTTTCGAATGAGATTTCTGCATCCGAGAATCCAATACTCCTGACGAATCAAGGTGAAGAGACCAGAAACACCAATATGGAGAAAGTTCCGGTGAGCATCCAACAGTATCAGCTGAGTTATAGGATGATTTTTGGGCAGAATAACAGGGTGTTTCATACCAAAAGGAACATCTCTGGCGTTCGAAATTCTACCACCGACACGCAAAATACCGACGTTATCAACAAAAGGTGAAAGCGAACATAATTTGGACTTTTTATCAATGCGACCATCAGTTTTAAGAGCATTCATGTCACCAATAAACTCAATTTGAGACCACTTGAGGCAGGAAATTTTGGCCAGGCGAAGCTCTGAAAGCGAAAGATATCCATATCTTCTTTCTTTTTTGGGCAAACGACAAAAATATATGAAACGACGAATATATCCAACTATTCTCACAAGTTTCCTCCAACTAGAAAAATTAAGCGAAAGTTTTTCAAGAAAATGCTCCACCGTAAGCGAGACATGAACGGTAATGACTTTCTTACGTTCCTCAGAAATCTCTTCAGCTTCAATTTCAGGATTATTGGGCCAATCTGCAATGTCCTGAGACAACCATTCTGGACCACTCCACCACATTTTATGATCCATCAAATCTTTAGGCGAAAGACCGCGAGAAGCACAATCTGCGGGATTTTCAGCAGAGCGGACATGATTCCAAGAAGATCGAGGCAACGACGATATTATTTCGGCCGTACGATTTGCGACAAACGTGTTCCATTTACGCGGAGGAGAGGAGAGCCAGGACAAAACTATTTGGGAATCACAGAATGCAAATACGCGAACTGGTTTTAAGTCCAACGACGAACGAATGAGTTCTAATAACCTACACAAGAGCAGAGCTCCACAAAGTTCCAGGCGAGGAATTGACAGCTGCTTTACTGGAGCCACACGAGTTTTAGCGGCAACTAACTGAACTTGTACACCATCTTCTGAGCAACTACGACAGTAGACCACCGCAGAATAAGCCTTCTCTGAAGCATCTGAGAATCCTATTAACTCAAAGCTTTTAGAATTTTGGGTAAACCTTCGAGAAATCCTAAAGTTTTCGAAATATGTCAAATCCTTCCGATAGAGCTTCCATTTGTTTGCTATTTCCAAGGGCAAAGATTCATCCCAATCTATTTTCGTCTTTGTGATCCACAGCTCTTGAAACAGTATTTTCATCAAAATAGTGGAAGGAGCCAAAAATCCTAGTGGATCGAAAATCTTTGCAACCTCTGACAGTAATTTCCGTTTTGTAGGCAAAAATTCCCTTGGCAAACTAATTTTATAAGAAAAGGTGTCACAATACGGATTCCAAACTAACCCCAGAACCTTGGTGCACTCCGATGAACTATTTAAATCAAGTGAAACGGCGTCTTTACAGTTGATCTCACGCAATATTTCCCAACAATTAGAGCTCCACTTGCTAAGCTCCAGACCTCCACAAGACAACATTTCGATAATTTGCTTCTTCAGCTCTAATGTCTCCGACAACGAATCAGCTCCTGTCATTAAGTCATCAACATACATATCATGCAAAACGGCATGTGACGCAAGAGGGAACTGTTGTTGATAATCAGACGCTATATTTCGGAGAACTTTCATAGACAAATATGGAGCTGGAGAAGTACCATATGTCACAGTTGCCAATCGAAAATGTGAAATTGGGCTATCAGTGGATTCTCTCCAAACAATCCTCTGGAAATCACGGTGCTTTGGATGCACCCAAATTTGCCGAAACATTTTAACAATGTCAGCACAAAACACGAAACGATGAAAACGAAAACGAATACAAACGTTTACCAAGTTTCGTTGAAGCGGAGTTCCCACGTGTAGCATTTCATTGAGGCAACAATTTTTAGTATATTTATGAGACCCATCGAAGACGACGCGAATTTTGTTTGTGATAACGGCGTGGTGAGGCAAATAGAAAACACTTCCCGACGTGGGTTCTATTTCATCAACTGGAATACGCTCCATATGTCCAAGATCTAAGTAAGTTTGCATGAACTTACAATATTCAATTTTGAGGTCCTTATCACGTGAAAATCGACGTTCCATGGCAAAAAGTCTAGACAAGGCTCCCGAGATGGTATTACCGAACTTGACATTATCCTGTCGAAAAGGAAGTTCAACCATGTACTTATTATCCGGTGTACGAGTAAGAGTTTTAAAAAATTTTTTATCTACCTCATCTTCACCTATTGCCAACGATGAACCAAGCAGAACCTCTTCAATTTCCCAAAAGGATTTCAAAATCAAATCAAGGTCAACACCTGCGTGCAATGAAACCAAATTATTTCCTGGCAAACAACCCGTAACAACCCACCCAAGCAATGTCTCATGCGCAACAATCTTTCCTTCTGGATCTGAACGATGATCACTTAGCAGAATGCTCCAAGCCTTATCAGCCCCCAACAGAACATCGATGGGACCTGGGGTTTTGAATCCTAAATCAGCTAACGGTAGATTGTCGAGGAAAGTGAAGTTGCTAGCTTCAAACGAAAGCGATGGAGTATGGGAAGTTATTTGCTTCAGAATATATGCCTCAACTTGCATAGTATGCTGAGTGATGCGGGATTTTAACTTTAACTCAACAACACCCTGAGTCACACCAGCTTCAACCGACGAAATTCCGGATATTGGCAAACGAGCATGAGAACGACGCAAGCCAAGCCTTTTTACCAAACTGTCGGTCACAAAGGAAACCTGAGAACCGCTATCCAATAACACGCGCACGAGATGAGTCTTTCCAGAAGCATCAAACACTTTTACAACCGCTGTTGGTAGTATCACCGAGGATCTCGAATCATTTTTCATATGGTTACTGACAACGGAAATTGAGCTTTGAGTAGGATCAACGACATTGGCAGAAGTAGTTAAACTAGTAGATGGATTAATGTTATCTAAGTGAACCAAGCTATGATGTCGAGAATTGCACGACGTACAACGTGCTTTAACTCGACATCGATTCGATGAGTGCTTCGTACCGAGGCAGTTATAACACAACCGTTGGTCTCTAGCAAAACTGCGACGCGAACTAACCGGCATAGAAACGAATTCGGAACATTGCGGAAGATAATGTTCTCCTTTACATTTTGGACAAGAAGCATTTACTACTGCTAAGCTTTTAATGTTCGTAGGATTGGGTACGCGAGAGTTCTTAACACGAGTGGTTCTCGGATCACTAGCTTCTAAAGCATTAGAACGCCTTTCTAGAAATTCCAGAAGGTTTTTGATGGTAGACTCCTCTAACTCTTTGTTTTCTAGAGCCCAAGCTTTTTTAGTTTCTGCATCTGTTTTATTTATAAGCAGATAAACAAGCCACGGATCCCTACCTTCCGATTTGACGGCTTCTAGTCCGCGAATAACCTCATCCGCCTTATCCACTAGCTTACGTAAGTGTGGACCATCTCCCGAACCGACGTTTGGCAGTTTAAGAAATTGTTCGATAAGCGCATTTATTATGTACAGCGGTTTATCATACCGGTGTTCTAATTTTTCCCAAGCGAGATGATAATTGGAGTCCGAAATACCAATGCCGTTCAAAAGATTGAAAGCATCATGGCGTAAGACCGATTTCAAGTACCTGAATTTTTGGGCACCAGAGAGTTTTGTATTGCAATCTACGGTTTGCAGAAACACATCGCGAAAACCCGGCCATTCCCGATAATCACCAGAAAATGGGTGAATGTTCATTGGTTGCAGCTTTATATTGGATGGATTTTTATCTCCATTACTCGAAACCGCTACGTGCCCTAAGCTTTCTAATAATTTGGCTTGAGAGGCAACTAAGTCTTTTAACGAAACGTTCTCTTCCTCATCGTTAACCGGAGTAACTTCTTTAATGCGTTTTAAAAGAGCACACTTTGAAGCTATGTACCTCGATTCTAAAATCTCAAACTCAGGTTCAGGATCAACGTAACCCTCTTCCGCATGGAATTCAAAAAGAGCCGATTGAGAATCGCAAATGTCTTTAAAGGCTTTTTCCAATCTCTCCAACCGTAAATTCAATTCTACAATATTCACATTTTCAGGAATGTTCTGCGTAAACGTAAAAGCCCTAGTTATTGAGCCTTTATAATGTCCGCGAGCTTGCTTCAAAACTTCCATTCTGATATTTAGAAATAACGTTAGGAATTATACAACGGAACACGAGGTTTCGAAAAGTCAAAAACACTCCGCACAATTTAAAAAGTTTAGCTTTCCACAAAAGATTCCCCCAACAACAATCAACAGACAGATCAACAACAGCAGCAGCAAATCGAGTCCAAAAAAAAAAAGCATCCATAAAAAGCACAGTGGAGCACCAGGCAAAATCAGATTTCTGCGTTATACTTATCTGTGTTTGGGAATCCAGAGTCTAGCAATTCACCAACCAGTACACGAATAACCGATTCAAAAATATCCAAGGCGTAGAAGGACCAACTTTGATTATGAATGATTGAAATTAAAGAAAATGAAAAACAAACTTTTCCAAAACGTTATAATAATTTTTTAATCTTTAATTATAGCTACTCAAAATCATTTAATCAAGACGAGATTATAATTGCTATGACCGGCTGGTTTGGTGGTTGCTACAAAAGTGACTTGAATTTACCTTGCATTGGTCGCGTTCACCTCGTAGTCCGATAGGGTATCTAAGATACTTTAGTATCCGATACGTTGGCGAACGACCAAAACCGGATAGGTACCATTTACTGTCAAAGTCAAAAAACGACGTGAATCAACCAGGGTTGGCCGAATCAACTACATGCCTAATTTACTACAATTTGTTACGTCTGCTACATACGTAGTTAATTCATAAAAAAATAGAATAATGGAAACCAAACAATTTTGCACATTTATGATCTTAATCTTATGAAGGTTTGTACAAAAATTGAAAATGTTTCATTTACCATAAGGATGAGAAATTGTAGGAATTATACATGATAGATGGGAAGTTTGTTTTTGGAGACAAACAATTTTCTTTGGCATAATTAAAGGATTTGGATTATAAAAACATGATTTAAAGATATTTTTTAATGCTGAATTTATTGTCCAAGGTATGTTGCGACGAGTTAGTTGCAGCAAGAGACCATTTGCTAATCCGCAAAGCAAACAAATAATATTATACATTATACTGGATTACAAATCCTATGAATTTTTTTTAAAAATATAATATGGTATAGCCCTTATAAATATATACAACTTACAATGTCTCTATTAAGTTTTTAGTTCAATTTTTTGATAATTTAATCCTGCAATGAGGAAAGGTAAATTAAAAAGGGCAGATTTTTTAACCACAAATTATCGGTGAGCTTTAAGCCGACAGAGTTAAGCTACGAATTCTTTTAGTGCTTGTTCGCGTTTGGTGAGCAGACGCTGTCGTTTCAAGGTACGTACATATAAATATTACCAAAAAACTTTTTAAAAATAATGAAAACCAATAACTGGCAATTAAATTTAAACTTGAAACTGTTTATTTTGTTTATGAATAAGTCCAACTAACATACTATCCAGAGTTAAACTCTTGAAATCTGACAAAAAAAAACTCCCATACAACTCTCTTATATCCCATTGTTATACCTAAGTATTAATATCTTGTTATGAAACTGAACTGGGTTTCATAACATTTTTATTTTAAGAGGTAAACACTTTTGCAGCTTACAACTACTTAAATCTTATAGCTAAACTATTTTCTCTTTTTGCAATAAGATTATATAAGCTTATAGTCTTAAAAGAATCCTTTTCTGAAAACTCAGTTCTAAATAATATGTCCATATAATCCCATAACAAATCATGTTTGAGAGTTAAGATCATTTCATATTTCTATGAAAACCCTAAAAGAATTTGAGTTTAATACCTCCTATATCAAGAAACAATCTGAAGTTCAAAGAATAAAAGCTTTGCAGTAGGATCCGAATGAGATCTTTAATGCAACAAACTTTACTTTTCTCAATTAGTAAATTAGTACTAGACGTACCGGATAGGTACCATTTACTGTCAAAGTCAAAAAACGACGTGAATCAACCAGGGTTGGCCGAATCAACTACATGCCTAATTTACTACAATTTGTTACGTCTGCTACATACGTAGTTAATTCATAAAAAAATAGAATAATGGAAACCAAACAATTTTGCACATTTATGATCTTAATCTTATGAAGGTTTGTACAAAAATTGAAAATGTTTCATTTACCATAAGGATGAGAAATTGTAGGAATTATACATGATAGATGGGAAGTTTGTTTTTGGAGACAAACAATTTTCTTTGGCATAATTAAAGGATTTGGATTATAAAAACATGATTTAAAGATATTTTTTAATGCTGAATTTATTGTCCAAGGTATGTTGCGACGAGTTAGTTGCAGCAAGAGACCATTTGCTAATCCGCAAAGCAAACAAATAATATTATACATTATACTGGATTACAAATCCTATGAATTTTTTTTAAAAATATAATATGGTATAGCCCTTATAAATATATACAACTTACAATGTCTCTATTAAGTTTTTAGTTCAATTTTTTGATAATTTAATCCTGCAATGAGGAAAGGTAAATTAAAAAGGGCAGATTTTTTAACCACAAATTATCGGTGAGCTTTAAGCCGACAGAGTTAAGCTACGAATTCTTTTAGTGCTTGTTCGCGTTTGGTGAGCAGACGCTGTCGTTTCAAGGTACGTACATATAAATATTACCAAAAAACTTTTTAAAAATAATGAAAACCAATAACTGGCAATTAAATTTAAACTTGAAACTGTTTATTTTGTTTATGAATAAGTCCAACTAACATACTATCCAGAGTTAAACTCTTGAAATCTGACAAAAAAAAACTCCCATACAACTCTCTTATATCCCATTGTTATACCTAAGTATTAATATCTTGTTATGAAACTGAACTGGGTTTCATAACATTTTTATTTTAAGAGGTAAACACTTTTGCAGCTTACAACTACTTAAATCTTATAGCTAAACTATTTTCTCTTTTTGCAATAAGATTATATAAGCTTATAGTCTTAAAAGAATCCTTTTCTGAAAACTCAGTTCTAAATAATATGTCCATATAATCCCATAACAAATCATGTTTGAGAGTTAAGATCATTTCATATTTCTATGAAAACCCTAAAAGAATTTGAGTTTAATACCTCCTATATCAAGAAACAATCTGAAGTTCAAAGAATAAAAGCTTTGCAGTAGGATCCGAATGAGATCTTTAATGCAACAAACTTTACTTTTCTCAATTAGTAAATTAGTACTAGACGTACCAAATGGTAAAAAGTTACAGTTCGGCCAACCCTGTACTCGACACAAAAGAAAATAGATCAGATGAAATGTCAGCTGTTCTTCAAAATTCCCCTTGGATAGTTAAGTATACCAAAAATTTTTGGATAGCTTTAGATTTCTACTTGACATCAGCTGTTTCGTTAATCAGTTGTTTTTTCCTATGGGATTACAACAACACCAACAAATCCAGATACCTTTGGATACGTACCCGAACGCGACCATAGTCATGCTAATCCATATGTTCCGCTTGCCGAAAACCAGTAATTTAAACACGTCACTCATGCAATGTACTGACGATTACCGCAATTGTTTTTTCCTCATTACAACGGTCTCGACAAGCAGTACATAGGTATGCCTATGCATTGAAGATGACAAAAAAAAAAAAAATATTCAATAAAACAAAATCACTAGTTAATCCGATGCTAATACAAAAAACCGACATAGGAAATATAATAGGGTGATGAAAAAATGTTTGGCAATTAAAGAAAATTATTAGGTACAAAATTATTGAAATTGAAATGAAATTAAGTAATGAAATTTAAATGGCAAAATTATCAAGCATTATTTCAAAAAATTAATAAATAAATATATTCAGCTTCGTTCCTCAACAGGTCTCTTAATATACCCTTGAGCGCGTGTGAATTATAAAAGAAAATAAACACGTAGTGTTTCGCGCGCGTTACATGCCTTTTGAAAAGTTTCCCGAAAGAAATGGAAGAAAAATATTAAACTTAAAAAAGCAAAATGAATGTTCAAACACAAAAAGAAGAGTAAGTAAACATTTGTTTTACGATTAAAATTATTTTCGATATTTATTAGAGTTTGTCATTTGGACAATTTAAATAAATTATTATTGCATGTTATTGTACTTATGTAAGTGTTTTTTTATTCCATAACTTTCGCTAAGGTAATACCATTAAATTTTTAAGCGCAATTCAAGCGTTTAAGAAAGTTGGAGGGGATTTAAAAGGAAATACCGAATTTGCTTTTGAATGTCTGAACATAATGGAAGGGAAATATTGGGTCGGTTATAGCATTCCACATTCGCGTAGTGCGGCTAAAGAAAGAATCTCTGAATCTAATAGTACGTCCGAAGTTAACCTCAAGGGTAAACTGATGGGAATTCCCTGAAGCGCGAGTATTGCGATTAAATTGTTTAAGGGGAGGTATGCAACTGACTATATTTCACTAGAACACTGTAAAATAATTAAAGACAAGAATCATTGCAACGGTGCTCGAGATTAAAATGTGTTCGTTATACTTTTTTCACTTATCTAAAGCTATTTTTTTTTTATTCTATCCAAGACACTCAAGTGGGTTTTTAGAGCACTTACCCAAATATGGGAATTCTACTCGAACTTTGGACGAATATAATCACCCCAATTACCTATGTCGTCTCGTTTTTTCGATGTCTCTCGTTTTCTCTGTCGTCTCGTTTTTTAAATGGCATTCCATAACTTCTTCGACGCGATGATTTTGTAACAGATTTAAAAACGATGAAAAAGTAACAAACATCTGTCAAATTCAAAGGAAAATCTACAATACATACAATATTATTGCTCGATGTTCAATTAATGAACAAATGCAGTTTCTTTTTAATTATTAGAAAATAAATAAGTAAATAAAATGATAAGTGTTGAAATGTATTACATTTATTAGTTTCTTTTCTTTCCATCCCATGTTTATAAATTACAAGTGTTTCCTCTTGGATCTTAAGATGTGTTGTGTCTCTCCTAGCAGTGTGCTCCTTTAATTTGTATGACTTATATTCCTCTTTTCTTCCTTTGTTTATACTTTCATTGATACAATTTAAGGTTATTTCTTGGAGTACACACTGCTTCTTCGAAAGCGTAGCTCTTTTTTGTTTAATAGCGAAAGCTTGCCGTTATAGAATAAGCGATTCAAAACTTTTGCCAAGCATCTCCATCTCTTACTGGAGGAAGTTTTTTGTATCCCCTTCAAAAAAAAAACCCTAACTGCTCGTCTTCTTCCTCAAATCTACGAGCGTCTGGAATTGGTTTTTATTTGTTAATTACAACATTTAAGTATATAGTATAGTACAACAATTTTAGACAAATATGTACTTGTTTTATTTATCGTAAAAAAATTCGATAAAATAAATTATTTAACAAGAATACTTGCAGTTTTGCGACCGTCTATGTCTCTGTCGTGTGTAAATTTCTGAACGAGAGATATCGTGGTTTTTTTTCTTAGTCGTCGTATTTTTTCGTCTTACAGAATGCAGAAAGAAAGTGTTCAACGACGTTCGACATTTACAGACGACAACAAAACGAGTGACAAAAGTTGGAAACGACTTATGGAATGCAGATCGTGTCAGGTCGTATATTTCGCTGTCGTTTACGACATCGGTAATCGGGGTGAATTCTTATAGATTATAGGCAAATCAGCAGGGGTGACAAATTTCTTGCAATGTCGAAGGAAACTTAGCAACGTCCGATATGTTGTCATTCCACAAATGTGGTCTGTGATGCACATACTAAGAGCTGTTCGATTTTTTCAATACAAGTGTCCACATGAATACTGGGTTGAGCTTTAACGATAAAATCGAGTTTTTGAAACATAAAATTCTACGCATTATATGATTCTCCATTTGACAATGCTATAGAATCCGAAGGACGAGGACGTGAATCTGGAAACGAATATTAGAAGCTTATAGTACTGGGCCCGTATTACGAATTACGATTATCGTGCAAAATCCATCGTTATCGTTACGTTGCGATTACGTTTTACGATACTCGTTTTTTTTAAACGATAATCGTTTTCTCTTACGACTGCTTTTGGCACTCGTATTTCATTGCTTTGACACATGACTTTTGTAGCAGCTGCAACATATTTATTACGTTTGGTGTTTGAGTTTGGTTTTTCTGGTTGATAAATAAAAATGTAAGTAAAATAAAATAATACATAAATAAAAGTGTTGAATAAAAGTTTAATGATAGGCCATCAACACAAACGACACAAATAAATGCACTTGTTGCTTTTATGGAAAAGTATCCAGACATTGCTAAAAACTACATGCCAAACAGCCAAGCAAAAGCCAAGTCCAAAATTTTGTGGAACAATTTGTCAACAAAACTCAATTCACTTGGCCCTCCAGAAAAGACCGTCGATGGATGGCTGATGTACTTGTTATGTTGAATGAAAAGCTTTCATCTCTGGAAAGTACGCAGAAGGATATTCTCAAAGAGATGAAGACAATGAACAAGTGGAACAAGGAAGCCGACAGATGGAAAAGAAAAGTGTTCCAGCTAAAAAAAGAAAAACTCCAGGAGCAAAAGTCACATAACAAAAATAAAACAAAGGAACGTTTGGAACTTCTATCAATAAAATCTAAGAAACTTGAACTGCAGGAAATGAAAAATGGGATTTCAACTCCAAAATATAGTTGCGCTCTAAATGAAAGTTTCAGCAGTTGCAGTTACAAGCCTTAAGTTAGTGAACTTTTTTTCAATTAATATTTATTTATTTATAAACATACAAAAGAAACCAGAAGTGATGTTAAGTTTTTTTTTATACATGAATCCATATTTAATTTAATAGTTTTAAGTACAACATTGTGATGCGAATTCAAATAATTTACTTTTATTTATAAGTTGTGTTTTATTTGATCTCTTATGGTGGCCGCTATGTTAGAGTATTGATTTTGAATACTTGCAGTCGTATCTCCTTCTTGTATCACCTCGGGATTTTCCGTAATTAAATCTTCAGGGACATTGAATTTTAAACAAATGTTATGAAGAGCAGCACAAATATTTGTTATTTGGATTGCGCGTTCTGGTGAGTAATGTAGCTGCCTTGCTCCAAGGATGCATCTAAATCTTGATTTTAAAACACCAATAGTTCTTTCAACGATGTTTCTACATTGAGAATGAACTGTATTAAACTTTTCCTTACAGCTTCCTTCCTCAGCAGATCGGTAAGGTGTCATTATCCACGGCTCAAGTGTGTACCCTGAATCGCCATATCTGAATATAATATTTCTTCCCAATGTTTATTTACAATGCATCAGGAATACCCATTGGATCTGATGCATCCCTCAGTAATCTCCTTGAAATTGAATTGTTCCGGTTTTCCGAATCTTCGGAATCATCGTCACTACTCAAAAAAAAATCACAATGGAAAAACATTTTACTTAAATTTAGAAATCAATTGCACTTTATTCACTTTTTTAATTTAGTTGTACTATTTTTGACAGAAATATTGAAAGAATGAAGTTGGATGCGCTTAAAAATAATAGATTTTTTGATTTTATCTGGCAATATTTTGATGCATCCATTATCGTAAACCATAATCGGTCTGTGTCATGACTATCGTTTTCTAGGGTATCGTTTTTTTGCCTTTCGTTTCGTAATTTGTAATACGGGCCCTGTCATCAGCAAAATAACTCAAAGAATTAGAAGTTTCAGACAAAAGATCATTGATGAATATCAGAAAGAGAGTCGGAGACAAAACGGAGCCCTGTGGCACACCAGCGTTTCTTTTATGAATTTCAGACTTAAAACCATTCAATACAACTTGTATTGAGCGATTTAAAGGTAGTTTCTAATCCGACGAAGAAGAGATTCATCATAACTCAAATGCACGCATTTTCGATAAGAGGGCTTGATGCTCTATCAAAATTCTTTTGAAATATCAAGTGCAATAATCAGAAAGTAAGATTATTGCACTTGATGCAACACGATGTAAAGATATGTTCCTCTGTTCGATGAGATAAACCATCAGGGCCCGTATTACAGATTACGAAACGAAAGGCAAAAAAACGATACCTTAGAAAACGATAGTCAACACATGGACCGATTATGGTTTACGATAATGGATGCATCAAAATATTGCCTGATAAAATAAAAAAAATCTAATTTTTTAAGCGCATCCAACTTCATTCTTTCAATATTTCTGTCAAAAATAGTACATGTGTCAAAACAATGAAATACGAGTGCCAAAAGCAGTCGTAAGAGAAAACGATTATCGTTTTAAAAAAACGAGTATCGTAAAACGTAATCGCAACTTAACGATAACGAGGGATTTTAAACGATAACCGTAATTCGTAATACGGGCCCAGATAACCAGTGGACCAGACAGGCAGATGGAATTTCGGGATCCACTTTTTTCGTGTTATTTTTTTTTCCAAATGTAAAACTTCCACTATAGTACATATACATTTTGTACATAATATCGCAACATTTCTCACATACTTCCTTGTATGCTTTCGTGCAACCGAAAATTGAATGACACAAGTTTACTATATCTACTCTTATGTGGTTTCGATTTAGATCTGCCAAAATGCCGATTTTGACAATTTTTGCTTTCTATTGGACAAAAAAAATTAATTTAAAATCATTTTTACAAATATATATTTTTCAGCAGATTTAAACCTCCTTGTACCAATTTTCAGCTTTTAATTTGCGAAGGTTCTTTTAGGTTTTGTTAGTTTATTTCAATTGTAAAATTATCACCAATGTTTTGCATTGAACAAAAGTGAAGTTTGATGTTCTGCATTCCGCATAAAATAAATTTTGTGATTTCTTTATTCCGAATGTGAAATGTTGGTGTTCTGAATCCCACCCGAAATGAACATTGTGATTAGAGTTTTCGGAGATGGAAATTCGTGTTCTACATTTCGAATACATAGCGTTTTGCGGTGAATTCAATTCACTTAGTTTTGTTTGGTGAAACTTTACATTTCCGCGACAAATGACAAACGTGTAAATAAAACTTTGAAATTTTGCCTTGATTTTATTAAAATAAATTGTTTTTTTTTTACAGAGGAATACACAACAACTCACTACAAGAACGTTTTGTTGCAATTTATGAAATAAGTTAAGGAAGAAGTTTATGTGTTAAGGGAATTGAAGTCTATTTTATTAAGGGATTTATTTCGAAAATGTAAAAAAAAAATGCTTCTTCGTTAAGTCTGAAGCTTCTTTTGAAACTATAAACAATTCAAATATGTCCATGTTAATTCATTCCCCATTTCTTACGCTGCTTCTGGAAGATCTAAAATGTTGGATTTACCACGTAAAACTTTTCTACGTCTTTTCTCTATCCTTGATGTTCGTGCCTTACACTTATTAATAAAATAATAGTGAATCTTTTTTCGTTTTGCACAAGAAACAATGTATGAATAAATGATGCAAATTGTCTTTGGTTTTGACATTTCGAAAATAATTTCGGAGTGAATTGAAAAAAAAAAAAACTGAATTCACTCGGAATGCAGAACATGCTGTTTCATTTAAAGTGAAATTCATTTTCAATTCACTTTCACTCGGAATACAGAACATGGGTGATGTCTTAAATACGCGGAAAATTATTTCTATTAAAAAACGGAAGCAGTTTAAAATGATTCGAAGAACTGCTTTAAAATGAATTTGTTAAGTAGTATCATACTAATAACTTAACACTGCCCTGATTGGAGTTTCCATAATTTCGTATTGCAAATAGGTATAGTATTTCAGTTTTAATAACACGGTTTCTATGACACGTCTGCTCTACATAGCAAATAATTAAATTTTAATTGAAACAACAGGAACTATTTTCATTTCTATTTATTACTTTTTTTTCTATACAGAGAGAAAACTTAAATTATTACATCATACATTTTATATTTATTGAAAACAACATTTACTAATTAGATACAATATATTATTTTAGTTATTACAAAAAGAAAACAAAAATAATTATATAATATTGCGTTTATCGTGGACGAATACGTAGAATTTAACATAATAAAATTTAATCACGTTTAAAATTTACATTATTTTCACTTAAAGAAAAAACATACAAATAGTCAATTTATTTTATCAGAGATTTATTAATATTCATTTGTTTATTAAATAATAAAGTAAATATAAAATACATGAAATACACATTTTTTTAAACTTTAGTAGCGAGATTGAGTATCAATTAAATTAATTACACAATAAAAAACGAGAAATTTCCTTAGTCTTTATCGATTATCATTTTTTATCAAAAGAAAAATTACGAGGCTTTTACTAATATTTTGCCCTTTAATCAAAAAAAAAAAGAAAAAGATATTTAATACATAATAATGTACGTTAAAACAAAGAAGTTTTTCGACACATAGATTTATTTATTTCTAAAATAAAAATATTTTACAAATAAAATAACATAAAGCTGATGAGTCGTAATAATATCAACATTTTTTTGTGCAATTTGTAAGTCTATGATAGTTTTGCTTCGTAGGGAGACTGGTTTGTAATACAATTTTATTTAAAGGAAGAACGATAACCAATGGGTAAATATTTCGATAAGGGTTAAAGTTGTACTTCTTTTACTGTCATGAATGAAATCGATTTCAGGATCACGCACAATTTTGATTGATTTGAAGATAGCTTTAAAATAAATACCCCCTTTTTTAAGAAAATATTGGAATCATCTAAAATCATAAGCGTATAAATACTATTTTTGGAATAGAGTCTACATTATAACTTGTACTCATACAAGTTGAACTATCTCCTGGTTCCTTCCTTATGTAGAGTTTTCGGAAAAAAATGTCGAGTCAGGGAAAATAATTCCCCCGAGATCTCATTTAAGTGGAGGACTCCACCAATTTACATCTACAGTTTATCCAAGACGAACTTTATTGTATTTTTTTAACAACAAAAATTGTTCTATAACGTCTGGTGTTTTTATTTTCCTTAAACAAATTTGTACCCACAAAAACATAGCTTACATTCTTATCCATACCTCCAGGCAGTTCTAGAAAATCAGAAAGCCAACTACAATAAAAATTTTGAAATTCCGGTTAGAAATGGCGCAGTGGATGTAGGTGTGCAGTGCTCATTTGGAGGTGTGGGTTCGAGATTCACTCTAGGCAGTATTCATATATCGCCACAGTTTTAACTAGAAGCCACCCATAAGATTTCATTATATAACAAAATGCCTTATGCAGTCATAGAATTAATGTTGCATTCAAAAGACATTGGGTTTCACAGGCATACTGTACTCTATATCAAGCACTAATCCGATATTTTGTCATTTACATTTGATTCTTCTTTCATATACAGTGGCATTTGCATCAAAATTGAATAGGAACATGCCAGCATAGTCTCTCAGCTTCAAAGATATGTGAAAGTAAGTGCGCCATAGTGATAAGTTGGAACTGTGTGTTTCGTAGCGCGAATACTGATTTGTTATAAGAGAAGGAATCACTTTATACAAATCAAATTCGATATATACGTTAAGATCGGTAAGTGAGACCAATTGTACGGACTCGTACCATGTTTGATCCGGATAGCATTAACTGAGCGCGATCAGTTTTGTAATATACATCGGCTTAAGATCACTTTCAATTCTTGCTCATAATTTATTCTACGTTATCTATCGAACATGCTATTATTTAAGATTATGTTCTTTTTGAACTTGTTTAGCGTAGAGCTTAAAAAAAACACTCAATCAGACTAAGAATAAGTTTTTGTAGAATTAATTCAATTAATTCTACCACAACCGACAAATTTTTAAAATAAAAAAAAGCTTTACAAATTATAGCAAAAGCTGCCTAAATTTAAAAAAAAATTGGAACTATAATTAAACTAGCCTCCCTAGTTGTACATATATATCAAGATAATTTATATTTTTAAAAATTGTTTACAAACTAAGCCAACTACGCAGTAGTGGGTGCTTTATGTTTTGTTTTCCAATAAGTTTATAACTTTTTTTTGGAAAGTTTCTACAAAAGAACACACTTTATCCAGCGCGACTTTTCTTCGTTATTTTTGTTTTTATTTATAAATAAATTAACATTCATACAAAATCGCAGTTTGTAGTTTTTTTTTTTTTTTTTTACTCTTGTTTTAGTTCTATTTACACGCAAATAGTTAGTATTTTGTTTGCCCTGTTTCTATTTAGTTGTTTCGGATTGGAAGAGGATGAGCTTCGGTATTGAAAATAAATTTGTCTAAATCAATTTCCTTACGATCGTCGCTAAAGAGAAGATAAAAATATTTCAATGTTTCACCTAGCCAAAAGCTCTCCATGAGATCACGAAGGCGTGGGTTAAAAACACTCTTAACATTGCCAATGGACGAATACCCATTGGCGACTTTGGTATATTTTTCAAAGGACTGGAATATATTCCAGCCCATGTCTTGATATGTACGATTGCCTGTGATTGCATAAAAGTAATACAAACTTTCGATGAATTCTGGTCGCAGCAAATTATGCGCATCGTTGGACCTAACCTGGATTTCTGGCTCGTCATCTTCTACCGTTGAGAAATAGGTAATTTCAGGAGCAAGTCCAGTGGGCTGTTTCATGTATGTTTGATAACATGTCTCAAGCAGATCCCTTGCGAGTTTTAGATGAGATTCTGGCATTCCAAATTTATGTCCAAGCAAAAGTGTTCCTGGGAAATAACACGTCAGATGGTCCATCTTTGCTTTGAAATCTTTGCCATTAATTAACTCGCCAATATAGACATGATGTTCCTTGGGTGTTTTTCGAACAAGTTGGGAGATAACTCCATTAACGGCAGTTTTGTAATCTTCAATTAAGCTGAAAGCATTTGAAAAAAAAGAAGAAATTTTAAAAATTATTAAAACAAAGGTGCTTTATAGAATACATACAAATCATCAGTTTTTCGACCAGTTTGAATCCATTGCTTTAGCAAATATTCATAATATGAATCTCCTCTTGCACCTAATGAGATTGTTGCGAAATTCCTAAAGGTTCCCGTGTTAGCATTTATGAAAATTGGAACCAGTCCATTGTTTTTCTCTAGCGCGTGTATTTTTTCGTTTACACGATGAACAGACTGTAATGTGAAAAAAAATACATTCTCATATAATTTTTGTTCGTATTTTTACATACATATATTGTAAATAATGTAGAAGGGTTGATGTTATTGGCTTCCAGAAATATATAAATATCGATTAGGTACCAGCTACATGATAAAAAGAAAGATAAGGCACAATCATATGTACACTACTAATTCGTTTGAGATAAAAAAGTTAGGTGTGTCCGTTTTTGTATTGGCTCTGATTGATGTTTGAACATATAGGTAAAACAAGAGTAGGGATATTAGAGAGATATCTAAAGAAAAAAGAAAGGGTTGCATTTTGTTTAGCTCATAATAACAAATATCACTTTGAAATTATTCAGTTAAGCGATTGAAGCTCTTTAATCTATTTAATTCATTCTGTAGGCTTTATTACATCCTTTCGAACAATAACTTATAAAACCTGAACATATGTATCTCAGTGATAAGAACTTTTACCTCTCATTCCAAGCAGACAATTTGTTCAAAATGTTTTCATAGTATAAGTGAGGGAATCTACATTGTTCTTCCGAGTCGGAACGGCAAAGATGAGAGGCACTATTCCATGACAAGTGATACTTTTGCAGGAGTTATCAGTCCCTCGCAGGGGGAGAAGCTTCGGCGGCGTAACAGTGACAGTTAAACTCACTAACGCCAAGGGAAACTACCATTACAATTAGTCACTGAAAGTCCCAATCAATGTTAAATGTTCAGGTCGTAAAATTATAACACTTGAAAAAGAGCTGCAAAATCAAAAATCATATAAAAACACCAACAAAACTAAATATCTTTATGGAGAAACATCAAATTAGTTTTTTATAAATACTTTTGTTTATTGAAATGATTTTTAACCAAAAAACGTATAAATATATGAGCAAATAAAGTTTAAAAAAAAACGAAACACAAGTGTTGGGATGCATTCGAAGACTATAGTCAAAGTAAAATTTCGTCATTTGCCACACATGTTGAAGACGAACTTCTTTGACCTTTATTCAGGCCTATATAAACTATCTCTTCAGGGTTAATATTTTGATATCAAAATGTGAGAAAGTTTATTATTTATGACTACGTTCAATTTTGTAGTATCGTTCGTATTTTCTTTGTAGTTTTACTGTGATAAATGTTCTCACTTTAAACTAGTTCTTTTTTTTTTTTTAAGTTTATTTCAGTACTAATTTTGTATTACGTTGGTTACGAAGACTACCAGTTTATCATTCTGCTTGAAGGATTTGCTACACCGATTGAATGATTAAAACCAATTTCACACTATTAACATAGTTAATTAATTAAATATTAAAATTGTTAATAGATACATACAAATCCCCGAGGAAGATGGAAAAGGACTATTGAAACGTAGTGTAATACAAGATGAATTCGTTTATTTTATTTATTGCGTCCAATTGAAAATACGAGTATAAAACGCCCAAATAACCAACTATTTAAAATGATAGATACATGATCAAATAACATTACTTTATCATAGGAGCAAAATTACAGTTAGATAAATAGATACTTAAGCCGAAATTAGTAATTTGACAATTATTATGGTCGAAATAAATCCCACTTCATCGTTAGCGACTCGTGATAAATTTGATGAAAGAACATTTTATCTTTTAATATGCAGTTCAATAGAGCCAAAGCACTTGTCAGTTGAATAGAAGGCCAAAAATATATAAAAACCGGGCAAGCCCTTTTGAAGAACTCTATTAAAAAGAATTTAATTCTCGAAACAGATTTGACAAGATCACTGTCCAGTTTTTTTATCGAAAATCTCCATATCCAAGAGCCTTTGACAAAACATGGGCTTCACATACCTGCATGCTTACATACAAGTGTTCATTACTCTACATTTTTGGAAGAAATATTCCCTAAGTTGATGTCGGTGGGTAATATATTATGTTAATATTAAGCAAATCCTTTGTGTAATAATTTCAGGAACAGGCAACAGTCAGAAAAATAATCCAAAATATTTCCAAAAAAATGCTTCCTTATTACCTCACTTTATCAAGATTCCTTCTAGAGTCGAAGAATATATCGAAGCAAGCAAACATTTTATAGAATTGCCAGATTTTATAAGGTCATAGGTGCTATTGACTGTACCCGAGTACATACAAAGCGGCGATCCAAGATTGAAGGTTCAGTAATGGCCAGACATTACATTAATTAAAAAGGTACGACTATGATGCCTTGAACTATGAGAACAGTTAGACTAATTTTTGCTGCTTTAGTTTGTCCACATTCCTGTTGTACCCCCATCGAAACCATTCCAGAGGCTATCGATTTCCATGCAACCACCTTCTTCCTGATCATTTTGGTATAGTTGCCTTTGTCCTATACAACTATACAACAATTGCCTCGATTTTTCCTTTTCTTCATAGGCGTTTTTCTTTTTTAGTTCAGTATAGAGCTCCGAACAGAGTCCGAGCATGTTCCGAACATCCTCTGAACCAAGCGTGCTCTGAGCGCTCTGAGTATTTTTTGAAACACACCTGAACACATAGCTGTCGACATTTTTTTTTTTAATTTCCATCTGTCAAATGCCTGTGTTAAGCATTGTACTCTGTCTGCTCAGTTATTTTATTCTGAGCTTATAGAGCGCACTCTGAACACGCTCAGAACATGCTCAGAACGAAAAAAGAAACACATTTACGAAGCTCTGAACGCTCTGAACTAAAAAAGAAACACAATTTATTTTTTGACAACTCAGGCTCTGTTCTGACCTAAAAAAGAAAAACGCCTCATGACTCCAATAATTATGCTCCCTACTTCGCTTAGATTTTCTTCTTCTCTGTTTATTTTTGGAGTTGTTCGACTAAAATTAATTGTGGCTGGGAATTAAGGGTTACACTAATTATAGGTAAGCTACAAAATGTCTTTAATTTGATACAAAATAATACCTGCTCTTAAATTTAAAATGGTTTGCATTAGCATGTACTTAACTTGGTTAGAAAGTGGTGACTATAATTTAGCGTAATTTGTTTTAAATTGTTAAATCTATTCCCTTAAAAGTTTTACCTAAAAGAGGATAGCATCTCATTTTTGAACAAATATTAATTTATGTAGAAAAAAGTTAAAATTTATTCGAGCTATTTTAAAAAGCTTCCGAATAAAAAAATTAATGTTATTCCGTTTGTCAAGCAATGAACAGATCAAAAATAAAAAAAAAAAAAAAAAGTTCAAGATATTCGGTTGGCGTTTAAATTCAACCAAAAATTAACACATCTTTTTACCAAAATAAAGTTACAAGCCGACAAAGAGAAATCCAGGAATGCTATATATACAGTGTTGGACAAAACTAAGGCCCTCATTATGAATTGCGAATCGAACTAAAATCTTTGCGAATTCGATAAATTCTTATTATGAATAGCGATTCGCTTAAATTAAATTCGCTCCAAATGTCAGAACCTTAGCGAATTTGCTTAGCGAGGAATTACAAATAGCGAATGTTCGCTAATCATGCCGCTGGAAGTGTGAAATCTAATCGAATCAAATTATTCAGTGATAACGCTAGCGAATGAAAAACTGAAGTACCTTTCTATCAATTGTTATTGTTTATTTTGTAAGTAATGAGTTAAAAATGAAAATGGTAGTTACAAATAAATGGTGTTATTTTAATTTTTGTTTTGATTTCAAAATGGAAGATTAAATTAACCAAATGAATAATCATCGAAGCTAGACAAAATGAAATTAAATTCTAAAGAAGCTATTTCATCATTTAATCGCTGTGTTTTAGGCTTGTGTTCCGAGATTCGGTAGGTAATGGCTCAATTGGTATATTCTGAGAGAATGATTTCTGCTTCTATTCTCTCCGGATCAACTAAGTTGTACCTGCAACCTATGTTATGAAAAGCACAAGCAACATTTATAATTTTTGATGCTTTAACTGGCGCGTAATGCCGCTTCCTTTCATATAATATTGAACCTTTAAGAACTCCTATAGTTCCTTTTTATAATATTTTTTGCCTTTGATGTTTTCCTAGACAATGAGTGCGATTTTAAATGGAATAAACAAACACGGCTGCAGAGGATAACCAGAATCTTCTATACGAAATGATTTGTTTGTTTGTGTTTATTAAAACGCTTTTAAAAAAATATACGAATGAACATTGAGCTCTCGCCATTTTACCACCATCTTTCTAAAACTTCTTTTATTTGTATTTGTATTTGTATATATCAGGCTAAAACATACCGAATGTTCATGTTCAATCGCATGTCTTAAAGAAAGAAACATTGTAACGGAAGATAAACAAAAACAAAAAAATCATACTATAATTAAATTCAAGCTATAAAAGCTCTGCCGATAAGAATATACTAGTGTTGAAGATGGTTTGGAGCAATTATCCCAATGAAGGTTCCATCCACACTTCCTATTATGCCAGGTATTTCAGATAAATCTGCTTCTTACATTTCGGTCTTGATCCAAATCGGAAATAATTTTGCTTCAAGTAATTTAATATCCTCGTGCAAAACGATTGAAACAGTTGTCTGGGAAATATATAAATTGTTTACCACACAGTTTGGGTAGTTACCATTTTCAAGGGATCGAAGTGCACGAGCCAATTTTTTTAGAGTTGAGATCGCACTGTTAGATTTTGATTTGAATTAAACGATTCACTTTTTCGAGTATAGACATAAATGCATCTATGTTCAGTCGAAAATAAAGAACAAGGAACAAATCTTTGAAAAGAAAATACATGAAACCTTTGAATACAATATATAATTTTTATATTTACACAATAACAACCAAGAAAGTACATCAAATTTATCTCAAAAAATTATTTATTTGACATTTTGGTTTTGTCATTTCAATGTGATGATTTATTTTTAAGCGAACGTTGAAGTTCGCTATTGATAATACTGTGATAATCGAAGTTCGCTTAATTATTCGCAACTTATCGAACGTTCGATTCGCTATTCATAATGAGGCCCTAAAGCACGCAAAAATATCACATTGAAAACATATGTACGAATAAAAAGTGAAAACACTCGTGATACTTTTATATTTTTTTATTTTTTCTTAATCATAACATATTATTCTATATTTTACAGCTTTTAATTTGATTTTAAATCTTAACATATTTCTAAAAAAAAACAAAAATAGTTAAAAACTCATTAAAAAGTAGCTGGACAAAACTAAAGTACATGCAACATATTTCTGTTTACAGTTATCGAATTTTACCGCTTAATTCTTAAATGCTACTACATTCACTTGTTATTTTGTCAAGCATGTTCTAGCCAAAACAAAAAAAGTTAATCGCGGATTTTTGATGGTGCTAACGGTCAAAGCTAATGACCAATTTAAAATTTAAATAAAAATTATTAAAATGGCGCGGAATAAATATTCCAATAAATTAAAAGAAAAAATAGTCCGACTTTCAAAGCGGTGAATCAATTACATTTATTTGGCAATAAAGATGGTATAAGCCATACGGTTATTTTTCTGATAATAGCTCGAATTCGTGCTCGGGATAGTGTTAAAACAGTGCACAATGGTGGTAGACCTCGAAAAAATTAAAGAATAATGAGGTTAATCAAAAAGGGCCCTAAAATTACCTCTAAAAAATAAAAAAAAAGTACTTGACTTATAGCGACTGGAAAGCTCGTCGTGTTGTAAAAATGCCATTTATTTCCCTTAAAAATAGACTTGCAAGACTATAATTTTCCAAAACGCACCTTAGCTGGACTAGGTAAAAATGGAAGACGGTTCTGTTCTCGGATGAATCGAAATTTAATTTAAAAGGATCGGACAGATTTCGTACGGCACCATGGCAACTGTCAAGCACTGTTGGGGGAACATTATTGTCTGGTGATGTTTTTCCAGTCAAGGGATCGGGCCACTTTATAAGATAAGTGGTATAATGAAAAGTTTCATGTACCAGGAAAGCCTTCAAAACGTCATGTTTCCGTATGCGGAGGAGAATATGCCGTTGCGATGCATCTTCCAACGATCCGAAACTTACAGCTAAATTCGTGAAGGATTGGCTTAATGAAGGTAATATTACGGTTATGAAGTGGCCAGAGCAATCCCCTGATCTCAACTCCACAGAGAATCTATGGGAAATTGTAGATCAGAGGATTGGTCGAACAAAATGTTTTAATTTTGACTCGCTACCTGACAACAGGTACAAACTGCCTGGGAAAACATCCCCATACAAATAATTGACAATCTCATTGCCTCAATGCCTCGTCGATGTGATGCAATCATCAAAAATAATGTTTACGCCACCAAATACTAACATCAAAACTTTTTTTAATTTATTTTGTATATGAAATCAAAAATGTGCTTTAGTTTTGTCCACCTACTTTTTAATGACTTTTGAACTATTTTCATTTTTTAGAAATATGTTAAGATTTAAAATCAAATTAAAAGCTATAGAATATAGAATAATATGTTGTGATTAAGAAAAAATAAAGAATATAAAAATATCACGAGTGTTTTTACTGTTTATTCGTATGTTTCCAATGTGATATTTTTTCGTGCTTTACTTTTGTCCAACACTGTATATAGTAACATAACGAATTCCAACCTTGAATAATTAATTTAACCACATGATAACCTAAAACACTTTAAATATTTTATCAAAAAAAGTATTAGCGCAGCGCGCATATATTTGAATAATTTAACAAAAGCTGAACACATACCGATTCAGACATATTTATATTTGCAATAAAAATCCACAGATAAAACACTTACCTCCTCATATATCTTGTTGCCGGTGCTTCTACTTAAATCTCTGAATTCTAATTGCAATGTAGTGACTTCACTTGTAGAACTATCTGGCGACCATTTCGGTGAATGCGCCGACATAGATGCAAGATTAACATCGGAATATGGAATACCAGATGGCGAGAGGAAGCACGGAAGTAAACGATTACCTAATTCAACCTAGAAAATTTAAATTTTATTCGGTTTCATTTGGAATAATATTAAAGTAAATTTAATTTATACCGATTTTTTAAGGAACATCTTATCACCGCTCAAATGGTATGAGGTCAGAAGGCCACCCAACACTCGGATGGTGACTTCAAACAGATTTACATCACGATTAATGTCAAAATTGAGGAACTGATCGATCCAATTGCGAGCTTCTTCGAATTCTAAGAGAAAAAAAATGTTATTCATATTTCGAAATGTTGTTCCAATTTGTTATTAGATTTTTATTTATTTTTCGTACCTTCTTGTAAATCCATTATGTACATTGTGTCCAATGAATCGACAATTGTCAATCCCAGACCGAACCAATCGTGAGAACTCATTGAAACTGGTTTTAAATTATCATGACCCCAGGCATATTCTTTGTAGCCTTTCCATGAATGCTTGAAGGCGTCTACAACAGCTTTTTGCCGGCTATTGGAAGGTCCCTTGAAGTCCGACGGAGTAAGATCAGTAGTCTCTTCTAGATGATTGATAAAGTCGTCAATGCCACTTTCGGCAGCTACTTCTACTTTTGCATCATATTTTTGGAGTCCGACTGCAGGCTCATCCACAACACTCGGTGGTTCAGGATCGGTGTCTACAGTCTTCACGGGTGCAATTAAAAGGTTCACGTTTTCGGATATTTCAGAAATTTCCGGTTTTCGTTTCGATGTATCCGGTGCTGTTTCCGGATGGTGGTGGTCTTTTGGATGAACTTTGTGCTAAAATAATAAAATTTGATTCGTTCGAAATTTAGAGTAAAGGTATGGGCATTATGATCTTGTATGTAGTTCAAATATCTTAAAATTTTAAAGATTTTATAAAATTTTTATTCATGTTGTAAACTGCGGTGTAGTGACTTAAGAAAGATTTTTTTAGTTTCTATGTAAAACATGTTAAGGTGCGAAAATTTCAGATTTTTTAAAAACAATATTCTACGAAGTTATAGCTCTAACCCTCGTCTACCAAAATGTGTAGGTAAGCTGCCACCGTACAGAAGGGTGAAGAGTTCTTTTAATATAATTTGCATAGCACGACCCTGCGTCGCACAATGGGGCAAAACGTAAAAAAGCTGGCATTTAATCAAATTATGAAGTAAAGCTTTGTCTTAAATAACCGTTCTATTTCTCTTCCAAATATGATAGAGAATTAGAAATGAGAGAGAGAAGTTTATTTGAATCACGTAATCTTCTGCAGATCGTCTCAAATGAAGAGTAAGTTCACGTTTTGAGTCGATCGCAGACCTCTTTTTGTCATTTCGAGTTGGTTAAGTAAATTGTGTACAGTTTATTATTTATTACGTGTATCAAATTAAATTAAATTGCAATAGAATCAGTAAGCTCAGGAGCATTTTTGTCTGTTTTTTCTTTTTATAAAAAATAAATTCTTTTTATTTTAATTCGTAGTTGAATATAAAAAAAAGTTAAAAAATTGCTTGTTTTTTTGCATTTCTCTGAAATCCTTAGACGTTTAGTTGTGTTCGCCGTAAGGTGCCAATAAGTTTTATATGTCATTTTGTTAAGTGTACATTCTCCTTTCAGAATGTGCAAAATTTTCTT
Source organism: Chrysotoxum bicinctum (assembly GCA_911387755.1). Classification (NCBI taxonomy): domain Eukaryota; kingdom Metazoa; phylum Arthropoda; class Insecta; order Diptera; family Syrphidae; genus Chrysotoxum; species Chrysotoxum bicinctum. Next base: position 229,245,699 of record OU426988.1, read on the forward strand.
GCTCCAATCTGCTCCCCTGTGTGTTGTGTACATTTTGTTGGTGACGTCACTTTCTAGAAAAAGATATTTTTCGTCAATATTATTGTATTTTTGACATTTCTTACGCCCAACAAAATCAAAAATACTACCAATAACCAGGCAAGATCTTTTTAATATAAAGAAGAAGTCAAATTGCCAAGGATTTAATAGTAAGATGGATTTTTTAAAGGAAGAAATTGTAAGGCAAACTCAATACTTGGGTAACTTTTGAAATGACATACATTCTTTCTGAATTGGCATATGCATCTGAAATTAGTTTGAGAACATGTGGGCAGTGGGTAGCTGCAAAACTAATTCACGAAGTACCCCAAAGTCCTAGAAAAGTCAAACAATGTAGGAAAGCTTTAAGAGAGTCTATTTAACCTACTTCGATGAATGGTGAAGAAGCTTTTGCGTTAATTTTTGAAGCAGGCTTATCTAAATTTCAATATGAAATTATCAGATCAAAAGCTTCTTGTATTTCCTTCGTATAAAATAGTTCAGTAGTGTTAAAAAAATTTCTATCCCGATCCTGAACATATATCATTGTTTCGAAAACTTCTGTGAGTACAAGTTTATAAAGTTTGTTAAACTTAACAGTTAAAGGCTTAATTATTCTCCAAAAAGACGAGATTAATTCACTTCACTAAGAATTGATAAATGTATGCTTGTACTCTAAATGGGACTTTGATAGAAGTTTTGGTCACTATTCAAATAAGCAAGCATTTTATGAATTGAACCAGGTAGAATCGACTGTTTTTCTTACTTGCCTTGTTCCACTTCGCTTAGTTTCTGGTGTTAAAATAATATACAAAAATTCACGTCCAAGCTCAAATAGATATTGTAGACCTATTAAAACTGAATTTTTAAAAGTGTACATGTAGCTGAAAAGCAAAGAATTTATTTCTATTGAAGAAAGGATACTAAGTTTAGCAAACAAAAATTAGTAACACAAAATATCCCGAAATGGTAACCCTATAATTTTTTTTTTAATTTTTTTTATAAATGTAGTTGTATTACAATCACAAAGGATGCAATACACGCAGAGTTTCATTTAAATCGTTTGAGCCGTTTTTGAGTAGTTTCGTAAACTAATGAAATTTGTATGGGTGGTAACCCTAGAAATGGGCGTGGCCATTAGAAACTTTGGCCATGTATTAACATTGGTATCAGTAGTATTTGTGCCAAATTTCAAGTTTCTAGACCTGTTGGTTGATTTAATGCCATCTTTTCGCCATTTTGCCCCACTGTGCGTCGTGCGTTGGACTGTCATGCTGAAGGTCTTGGGTGGTTCGATTTTTAGTGGTTGAAAAAAAGTTTTTCAGGGGTATACTGCCTCTTGCGAGGAATTGACAAATCCTTTAAAAGTATCTCTTGTCATGAAAAGTGCTGCCGTTTGGAATCGGCAGAAAATTGAAGATCCCCTTCATTCGTGGTAACACGAACACAGGAATGGTTGAGAGTTGTAAGACACTAGGTCCTGGTTCTCTTCGAGCTATTGTACCACCAAATTTATTATTATGTTTGAATGTTTTTAGAGAATAATTCAAAAGCATTAAATTCATTCTTTGAATTTGTTAAAGAAGTCCGAAAATTGTTTGAACTAATATATATAATATAATTTATCTATGCCTCGCCCTCCAACCAAAACTGAGGAATTTATGTACCTCAGATTTTATATAGCATTTGTAGGAAATTCCCCAGTTCATATATTTCATTAAGAGGTGTTTAATTGAGAAGTATCATAACTAGCGATCTAAAACAATTATAAAACTAAGCTTGGCATTCTTGAATAAAACACCACTATTTTAGTAATAAAGCAATTTATGTCTTTAAATGGCTGATATTTTTTTCGCCAATAATTTTTTCAAGCATAACTATTAACTTTTGTAAAAACAAAAAAAAAATCATTCATGTGGAAAGGTTGATTTTTTTTTATTTTTTGTTTGTGCATACTTATCAACCTTTTGTTTCTAAAATAAATATTTAAACAAGAAAAAGCTGCCAAAATTATCAGGCAAATATTTTAGTATAAAACATTAACGGGATCAAAAAGTTTTTTTTTCCAAATTAATTTAGGTTACACGCGTGTTTGTATACAGCGTATGTACAGTGGTGGACAAGAATTTGGCACACTTATTAAAAAAATAAAACTTTACAATTTTTAAGTTCTTTTCTTATTGAATTGTGTATATTAATTTTATTTACATCAATATATGTATGTATGTACATATGTAGTAGTATGTTTTGGCAAGATCAAACAATATCCAAAAGAAAATTGAAATCAAGCTTTTGCCTGAACATAAATCTTGCACATTGAAGAGTTTATGCTACTTACTGTTACCATTATTATAGTTTTGTTTAATATTTTGTAGGGAATTGAGTATTTTTCAACACGGCAGTGATTCTTTTTGTCAAGCTTTCCACTAAAGCCTTAAACCGTTGTTTTTTCGGTTTTTTTTTCGGTTTTTTTCTCTCGATATAGTGTTTCACATACAGTGGTGGAAAATAATTAGAAAAGATTTTTTTATTTTTTAAAACAGGTTGTATCTATACTTCCTTTTAAGTGATTGGTAAAAATATTCTTTCATTTTTTGGTTCTTTAACTTCATTTTAACATAAACGAAATTATTTTTTTTTACAAATAAAAGCTGCATTTGATATTAATTACAAAAAAATGTGTTTTCAGCTGGAAAAATAATTAGAAACATATTGTAGTTAGCATGTGTTTATAGCATTTTGACTTAATCCAAAGCAAATTTACCAGAGTTTCTAACTTGAAACGTTAGTACTTGGTCGGGTAACCCTTATTTTTTCATGGCTGCACAACGCCTCAGAAGGCTGGCTACCTGGTCCTGACACCTTTTCACGGGAATTTTGTTCCATGCTTCCTTAATGTTTTTGGAAACCTCAGATGCATTTTTGGATTTTGTCTTATCTAAAGCTCTCTTTACATCCCCCACAAATTTTCTATTGGATTGAGGTCCGGACTTTGAGCTCGCCAATCCAAAATTTTAATTTTTTTCTTTTTCAAACCAATACTTCACTAGACGTGAAGTGTGTTTTGGATCGTTGTCCTGTTGAAAAATGTAAGAAACAGCAAATTTTGAAACGCATACGGCTCCATTACATTTTCCAGTATATTTTTATAATGCAATTGATCCATACGTCCTTCAATTCGCACTATAGGACCCACACCTCACACTATCTTAAACGAATGTCTGATTAAGGACTCGCCATCCTTTGACGAAGGACTTGTTTGGTCGTTCCGACTTAGCTAAGGTTACATACTTCGTTTAATTTTTCTTTGCAGACTATGTCAGCACAGCGGTCCTTTTCCGTCTTATTTTTTAGACATATAAAGAGAGAAGCCAAGATCTGGTTTAACTTATACGCTAACCTTACGTCGATGTTGTTTTTTACGACTATCTTGTTAAAACTCACGGTCACTCAACTCAAAGACTTTGTTTATTAAGTTGGATGCGGTATTGCTTAGCCTGGCTTGATCGAAAATTATAGAGCCTTCCTGATGCCTTGTCTTTTTGATACCAGTTAAAGGAAAGCCGTTAATTTTTGCGATGGACTTCTACATCAAGAAATGATATCCAGCTACTTTTTTCTCTCTCAACTGTAAACTAAAATTTCCCATGAAATTGGTTGAGACATTTCAGCACATTATCAACTTCTTCTCTGTCCACAATCGCACAATGAATTTTGAGATTTGTAACACTCTTTGAAACATTCTTCGAGTAAGAAATGTAATACCAAATCTGCGATTGTCGGCGAGAGTGGATAACCCATTGGCATTCCGTGCACTTGCTTGAACAAATTTTCTTTGAGTTGTTTCCCTTGGTGCATTTGCACCCGATTCCTATAGGAGCTATCAAGATGTCGAGGAGATTGAAACCATGAAACATCTGCTCTGTGACTGTCTGAACCTCCAAACAAATCGCCTCCGTTACTTTGGAAACAGGTTTGTTGGAGAACTGGACGATCTAACGCAGGTCTCAATGGCAAATATGAGAAAATTCAAATTCATAGTAAGCACAGGCTGGTTCGCAAATGAATCAGTCTATATAAAACATTAGTTTAGGAGCATCTCTGCTTTTCTTAATAGGGGATCACAATGGACCAATAGGCCCCCGTGTACGCAACAGCCTCTGTGCTGTGCACGCCCCTCCTAACCTAACCTAACCTAATTTTCCCTTGATACAAAAATCTAACAATTCAAGAAATTCGCTTTGACTCAGATTTTTAACTTTGCTTATTAGTTCCCACTTCTTTTTGATTATGTTAATTGCGAGCTGAGTAGGAACATTGGTAAAAAGAGAAACAGCGTCATAAGAAACCAAAACATCATTTTTGTCTATTTCCAAATTTTTTGCTTTGTTCTTGAACTCAAACGAATTTTTTACAGAGTAGGAAGATAAAGTATCTCAAGAAATATACCTGATAAACTAAGAAATTCTCTCAATTTTAAGAAATGGTTTAAATTTTTTAAGTTAAAAATTTAATGGTGTGCATTTTTGATAACAATTAATTTGTATGAGTTGCCTGTCGTTTTACGACCAGTTGATTATTTCCCACATTTACGGCTTTACGCAATTATTTCTTAGGGGGTGTTAATGTAAATATGTGGCAGAAAGTTATACATGAATAACCTTAAAAAATAAAAAAGTTAACTAAACAATAATCCTATAAATTTGTACCAAAAACTGTTTTAATCAAATATTTACATTATTTTGAATTTTATAAAATAATCTTTTTTAAAAAACAAGAAACAAAAGTGAGAAATAAAAAGTAAAAAATTAAAAAGAAAAAACAAAGGCAAACTAGAAGTGGAGAAACTAAAAGTGGAGAAATGACGTAGAGGAAGAGTGACGTGGTACAATTCTCAATAACTGGGATTTAACATTAATATCACTTACACAAGAGTTAAAAACATCAAACGAGAGGAAGTAGCGATTGTGATAGACCTGCATTCTTGCGAGGTGGTAAGAATGATTGCAGTGGCTGTCTATTAGGTCGAGATGACCAGCGTATGCATATTTCATTTGCCAGTAGGGACGATCGCACTTTTCCTACTATTATTTGTCTTAAATATGTTTCCATTAATATTAATCGGCGTTGGGATAAAGAATGAATTTTAAAAAGATCCAGTCTATCCTCATAACTGCTATGATTGCGATATATTTTGTATTGTAAATATCTCGTGAATTTTCGTTGCACCGATTCTATAGCTAGTGAGTGGGTACTATATAAAGGGGCCCAATATATAGTATTTTGAATCAAATACTATACCTAAGTCTTTGTGTTCAGATACTCTTGTCAGATGGCTTGTATTGATGGCGTAATCGAATCTAATTGTATTTAATTTTCTATAGTAGGTCATTATTGAACATTTTCTTATGTTGAGATGTAAATTATTTTTGAGACACCATTCAAATAAAGTATTTAGATCTCTTTGAAGCACAACGCAATCTCTTACATTATTTATTGTTTGAAAAATTTTAAAATCATCGGCGTAAGCTAGGGACATAGATACCATATTAGGGGTTATGTCATTAATAAAAATATATTAAATAAAATTGGGCCCAAAATTGACCCTTGTGGAACTCCTGAAGTTGAAAAGAACAACAGTATTTTTTCTATATGTTAGATAAGTTTCGAACCACATAACATCATTGTGGTGTGATTTATTTTATCGAAAGCTTTGGAAAAGTCGGTGTAAATTACGTCAACTTGTTTACATTTGTCCAATGCGTCAGCTACGATATGCGAAAACGAGGTAAGATTTCACACCGTCGATCGACCATTTACGAATCCTTGAGTCAATTAAATACGGAAGAATATTGGGAATCAAAGAATTATAGACCCATTTTTCAGAAATTAGGGATAAATCATTAAAGATGGACACTGGACGATAATTTTGTATGTCGCATGGATTACCATCTTTGTGAATAGGAGTGATAAATGCGGATTTGAGACATGATAGGAAAAGTCTGGTTTCAAAGACATGTTGAAGAGAAAACACAAAGGTTTTGCTAAAGAAGGTTCACAGTGCTTATAAAAAGCGTTATGAATAATTTCACCAATACTGCGGTTGCAACACTTCTTAATTGCAAACAGTAAAATTCCATAGAACACACTTATTTCAATTCAAATTGTTATCAGTTTTACAAAACTTTTCATTAAAAAATTCATCTTTCAGTTTTTTAATTTAAAAAACAATTTCAATCTTATTTTCTACTTTTACTGCACGATCATTGTGTGGATCGAAATACTTCGTTCGGCTTCATTTAAGAGATAACATATAGCAAATAAAATAAAACATATTAACCTGCTGCAACTTTTCAAATCAAAAACCTTTGAGTAAATATTTAAGTAATAATTTTCTTACTAATGTTTGTAAGTCAAACAAATGTGTTAACCCAATCGGAAGTGTTCAGTTTGTTTACCAACAAATGCAACCACTTCCGAGTTTTAAGTCAACAAGGTACAACCAATAAAAAATGTTATTGACACACATGAATCCCTACATAGTAAATGTCTGATTAGATAAACAGAGCTGCAAAGCCTTTCACGCAGCCAATCATTTTAAATGGCAATCTTATCAGGTACAAAGTGCGATTTGCGAGACATCAAACGCCCATTGGCACGCAAGGAAAACAAATGAACAAAATATTTTTGCTTCGATTTGCAGCGGAGGTATACAAACAAATATAAAAGTATGTGTTTCTAACCTAACGAGCTTAAATTTTATTTTTAGCAAATAAAGAGCGATATATAAACTTACGTCTTTGAACGGTGCCACATTTATGTGGCCAATGCCAATGGCGGCATTGAGGCCAAGTGATTCTCCAGCCGCATCAACAGATGATGAATCCTTTGTGGTCTCCGAGACAATTTGGTCACCAGGAAGGAACAATACAACAAATGTGCATAACGCAGAAATAGTGAGAATAATGAGGTTCCTTTGACAACGCGGCAGTTGGTTCCAAGTCTGTAATGACAAATCAATAATCAACATTAGATTCGGGGGATGTATTGTTCTGCTCCAGGGATCAACGCAGTATATAAGAATATTCCAGCTTACCCGGCGAAAGCTTTTTCTTTGTTGCAAATTTTTGGATATTTCATTGCTGGAGGAGCCAACTTGCACCGGTAGAGTAAGGGAAATATGATCGCTTTTTTGTTCCAGCATTTTGTATTATGGAAGTGTCTTGCGATCGTGTACGACAATGAAATTCTCAATCCAAATTATTTTATTGAATAAATAAAAAATACTCAGACAAATTTCACTTCAACATGATTTCTTAAAGAGACGACGATCCGCAAAAAGTTGATTTTTTATTTTTAAAGGATAAGGGAAAAAGCCAGGCTTTTTTGTAAGTAAATGCAAAAGAACAAACACAAACCACAATGGTAATTAATTATTTGTATGGATTATTTAAATAGAGAAATATTAATTTTACTTTGTGAAACATTGAATTTTCACATTTGAGCGCACAGAAAATCCATAACCTACCGATGGTGGAAATTTTCCCTTACTGAAAGAAAATTTATGCAAAACGTTAAGTAATGTCAGATTTTGACAGCAAACAGTTTGGGTAAGACTGGTGCTTATACAGAGATGCCATTTTATGTGAAACCTATAGTACTACTATGAGACAGCATCTTATGTTGTGCGGCGCTGCGCTGGTGTGTCAAATATATGAGTGGTGAGTTATTGTAAAACGTATGTATATTAACAGCCCGATTCTCCTCAAAGTCAGTGATGCCTCACAAGTCACAAGAAGAGGTGAAATTGATTTTGTGACTTTTTCGAATTCTGCCGCTCAGTCACAACTTGTGAGAGTCACAAAAACAATCGAAACTGTGACCTCCTTCAGAACAGGTCACAACTCATAAATGTTTAATATTTCTTGGATTGTCATTCAGCATATTTTGTAAGAAAATTTTCTAGATTTGTGAATAAGTACACAAAAATGAAAGTGCTCTAGTGAATATTATTGCTGATCTTTCCCACGAAAATGAAAAGTAACATTTTTAAATAAACAAATTTTTTTTAAGAAACTAATCGTATCAAGAAGTTTGCAGCACCGACGGCTTTTGAAAACTTTGAGAGATACAAATGAACCATTCGTTCTCCAAAACAATACATACATTTATAAAGTTTTGTCGCTTTCGGAAAACTTTATGCTGGGATATCAGAGCTTGAAGCCTCACGATAGTCAGTTTATTTAATAATAATAATAATAAAATATAATAATGTTAACTTGCGTTTTGTATTTTCTTCGTTTTGAATAATCAGCTGTTCAAATAATGACACTTAAAAATCTCACCATGCGGTGGTGAGTTTCGTTGTGAGTTTTCTTGTGACGATTAGGGGGAGAATACCAAAATGTTATCGAATCACAACAATCCTCACAAGGAATAGTCACAAGAGCTTGTGACTTGTGACTCCTCACAAGGGGGAGAATCGGGCTGTAAGTGGTTATATTGATATTGATTCTGAGAACAACAATGGGAGTGAGGCAACGATCAGAATACGGACGAGAAAAAACACATCACAAAAAATAAGATTTTTTTGTATGTATGTACATGAACTCGGAACGGATCTCGGAATATTCGCTTGGAGTGACAGAATACGCTACTGCGAGACCAGCAGAGTCAGCCTCTTTTTAAGTCTGGAAAAAAATGACGCATTTAAAAAACTAAACCGATGCAGATTATAATATAAAACTTCAATCTTATTTGTTTAAACTATTTTTCATTTTTTAATTTCTTTATTTTTAATTTTATTGCAAGCAAACGTTTTTAAGTTGTTTTTCCAAAAGTAATTAAACACCTTGTTGCTTACCTATGGGCCGTACCAACAATCAAATTAACAGACGACTTTAATATTTGAGCGAAATTGACCATTATTTAAAGAGCTCTATAAAGTTAACCATACATGTTATGAACTTAATATTTATGTGAACTCTAAATTATGAACCATTTATTGTACGGAACCTAAAAAATAAAATGCAGCATATACGGTCAGATATTATAGAGTCCATTAAATAAAGCTTCATTTCGCTCAAATTTTAAAGTCGTCCCTTAATTTGGTTTTTGGTAAGGCCCTTTGTCACTTAAGCTGTTATTGCAAACTGAAAATTTTCGATCATGTCTTCTTAAATAAGATGAGCTGTTTTTGGTCATCATTAGCTGTGTTTTTTTGGAAAAGTTATCGGTAGTACAGTAGGATTTTATATGAATAACAAATACAACATCCGCAGTAGGATCACTGCCGATAAAAGAATTGAAATCCTGCTGCGGATAGAGATTTGACGTTTATTCGAGTATGGGCAGTGATCCTACAGCGGATGTTGTATTTGTTTTTCATATAAAATCCTACTGTACTACGAATAACTTTTCCAAAAAAACACGGCTATTTTTGTATTTGTATCAACTTAAGTGATATTTCTTTTCAAAAAGCATATAATTTAAAATGTATTAAAAACGTAATTCACAGTAACAAAAAAGTAAAAACTCGTATTAAGTGGAAAATAGCCAATTTAAGTTAGTAAATAATTAATTTAAAAAACTTATAAATAAGAAAAAGTATTTAAACTCCATTTTTGTCCGGATATCCATTAAGTCAGGATGTATTTCTGCTTCGGGTTGCATTTCTGTGTCTAGGTTGTTATAAAATTCATGAAACGAATGTACAATAAATAGAAGAAGTCTTTGAAGCGCCGGTTTTTTACGCTTATTACATTGATACAGGTGGTGAGTTGAGAGTTTCACACCATTTGAGTGAGTCAATACCATGTTTTACAACAGTGGGTGTTGAAAAATGCTGATTTTTACCCAGAGTTGTTTTGTATTCAATTTTACCAACTTTGTTCACGTTATTCCATACAAAATTGTCTCGGCTTCCCACAAAAGTAAAAACTTACTGAATTTCGGAGGTATGGTGTTGGCAGACATTATTGAAGGTCAAATCTAAAAACCGCATATAAATATTTAAAAGATGTGTCAGATGTGATTCTAGGAAACTTTCAGTTTCATTGAAGCATTGTTTAAAATACTTTTGACGGACACGAATCTTTTCTTTCTAGCAATAAATTAAGTTCTTTATATAAAGCCGTTAGTTTCAAGGTCGAATCTGACTTTTTTCAATGCCTGTGATTTCTTATCTTCTATTTCTATTTAAGCTCCGATAAAAAGAATTCTTTTGTAGAACGTCCCTAATTCCTAATATGATTGAAAGATTTCCTACCGTTTTTTAAAACTTATTTTGTCGATATTAAGATGCTCACATTTTCTTGCCTCAATCACTCCTGTTCTTCGAGTTTATGATTCACCTGTTTCTTTTTTTTTTGAATCACTTTACTTGAATCATATTTCGATTCGGTTTTAACTATTTTATGTGGGAGAGAAAGAATTTAACTTTCCTCAAATTGCCTACCAATCTGCAATAGTTCTTCGTCAGGAAAATCTGAAGAAATATCCATGTCTGCAAGCTTGAAATAGGGATCGCGTACAGTCTACGCGTACACATGACTATTCAAAAATTATATTCGGATTTTCATAATAAACTTCATTTGCAGGTCACTTTATTTGTTGATAGTTAGATCCTTATTGGCCAAAAAGCACAATTTATAAATATTGTTTGACGTTTGTATTAATTAGTATGAAACAGATAAGTGGGCTATAGCCAACCAATTTTTTCCATATTCAAAAACGAAAATCTGAAAACACATTCATAAAACTTGATATACAAAATTTACTTAAATCACTGTCTTTTTCAAATGTATCGCTTGTCTTCTGCCATTGCCATTCTTGAAATATATTAACTTTACGTTGCCTAAAACACCACGCCTCTAGAGGGTTTCTATTCCAACGGAAACTTTCGAAAATTATAATTTTTGATTTATTTTCAGGGTTATCGGCCAAAATAACAATATCGTCGTAGAGTTAGCAGGTGAAAACGTAAACAAATCCAGACTTAATATCGAAGTATTCTGGGGTGCCAGCACGTAACTTGATACAATCGAGTCTAGTCGATGTAATCGAGTATAGGGAGTTCCATATTTGATTCAGTCGAATCGAAAACAATCGGCTGATCATAAGAAAGAACTGCCTGTTCTCGATTATATCGACTTAACTGGATCGTATCAAGTTACGTGCTAGGGCCCCTGTAGAAAGAAACGATTTTGTTCTTTTTTTTAAATTTCAATACACACGACAAAATTAAAGTTTAGAAAATATACTGAGTTTATTTCTATATAAAGGCAATACATTTGTTTTTATTAATTTACTGAATAACAATAAGACAAAATAAATTATCATCAACACATATATTTTTTTGTAATACTTTACTTAATGTAACAACAAAACTAAACAACAATTCCTACGATAAACAGAACCAATTACATCAGATACAAAGATACAAAATATATCGGACCATCTCTATTTTCTCTTGGATAAACTTACAAAGCAGTTAACACAAACTCGCACTGGTTTCCCTGTTTGACCGTGTTCATTAGGCAGTGGAAAGCTTTGTTCGGAGCAGCTTTTACAAAAAATTTCCCCACACTGCCGACAATGGTGCTTTCGGCGTGTCAAATTAAAATCCTTCTTGCAAGCAGTACAATTGGTTGCTGTATTATCTGGTGTCCATATACTAACCTCAGTCGGATTGGACTTTTCAGCTTTGTTTGCTTTTTCTTGAAGCTCTGAAACTTTGAGCTTATTCACACTCAACTGAATGCCCAATTCTTCGAGTGTTGTTTGGGCTTCTTTCCATTGGTTGCGAACTTTCTCAAGCTCAACTTTGACGGCATCATTACGTTTTGCTTCTTCGTTCAGGTCCTTAATGTAGCTTTGCAAACTTACTATTTGCTCCTTGAGTTTTACTTCTTTCTCTTGCAATGAAACTCGCCATTCTCTTTCAACGTGAGCTTCGGCCACAGCAAGAGCTGCTCTCTCTTCGGATGCTGTCACTTGGTTCGAGAGGGTTTTTGATGTATCACGAAGAGCTTCACCCAGATTTGATTTGTCATTTGACCATCTATAGAGGGAAGACGTAATTTGGCAAATAAAATTATGAATCTAATAAAAAACAAAAATTTTAATTTTGAAAAAAAAAATATAGATATAAGTTTTTGGTAGCCTTTATAATTCTTTTATAATTATAATAAATAAATAAAATGATAATTAAAAAAAAATAAAACATAATTAAGTTTGTAACAAACAAATATCAAGTGTACTATAAAATGTATGTAGATTTACTTTTTGTTATGTCTGTTACTCTTTTATACATTAATGAAAAGTAAAAACATAATTTTCAAAGCTTAATGCAGATAAATGATTTTTCAAACAAAATTCCCATATACATAATTATGTAAGTACGAGTAGAGATACCTAACATTTGTTGCAGATTTAGTGTCAGTTGTACAAACTTGCTTCCCTTGGCATGATTTTTAGTGCGTTGGATTATCATGCAGAAGGTCTTGGGTTCGGTTTTAAGCCGCTGCAAAAAAGTTTTTCAGGGGTGCCCCACCTCTTCGGAGTAATTGACAAAAGTTCTAAGAGTATTTCTTGTCATGAGAAGTGCTGCTCATTAACCCTTCGGATTCGGCAGAAAATTGTAGGTAGGAATGGTTGAGAGTTGTACGAGTAAGTCACAATGTTTAGGCTATCTGTCAGCCGTTGTGACCTCCATTTTTTTTGTACAAACTTGCTTGATCTTTGGATTAAGAAAAAAGTTTTAGAAATAGCTAAAAAGTATGGCTCAAAATTAGGTAGGTAAGATGTTAAAATGGTTTCAGTTTTAAAAGACAATTTTGTAAATTTTTCTCGCATCATACAGGGTGGCGCATAAGCAACGTTATGATTTAATTATTGAAAAATGTTTTTCTTTAAATTTAGTTTAAATTTGGTGGTGCAACAGCTCGAGGAGAACCAAGACCTAGTGACTTACAACTCTCAAGCATTTCTGTATTCGTGTTACGAAGAATTGAGTGGACCTACGATTTTCTGCCGATTCCGAAAAGCTAATAAGCAGCGCTTTTTTCTTTCATCTTCAAAAAGCTTCCAGCGCTTGAACAATTTACCGATTGGTCTAGCGTTTTCAGCAACAAAAGGCTGTCTGTGATTTTTCACGTGTAGTTCGAAATGATGGCAACAACACTCGGATGTAAGCAAGTTTTCAAGAAAACCGTGAAACTTTTTTAAGGCTAGATAAAGAGAACAGTTCAGTGTTATAATTCCAGCAAGATGGATAGCTGACACAGCTCATCCAACTATGACTCTCCTGAGGGATAATATAGCGTTTATCTGATTTAAACTGCCATCGCATTCAGCCGATCTATAACTGCTACAGATTTTTTTTCCTTGGGGATACCTAAAAAGAGAGATCTATGCCAATAAGCCAAGAATCGCACAAAAGCTTAAGGCCAATATCCAAGAAGAAGTTAGGACTCTGGGACTTTGTAGTTCTAAGAAAAGTATTGAAAAATGGGCACCATTTGACAGATATTATCTTTAAGACATAATGTGAACATATTTTCAAAATATAATCGAAATTTTAATAAATGACAAAGTTAAATAAAATCAGAAAGAAAAATGTTATTCTTAAAATATATCATAACGTTACATTTGCGCCACCCCGTACTACCTGCAGGAAAATCCCTGAATTCCCGTTTTATTTATTTATTATCATAATAACTTTAAATGACACTTTGTTATTTATAAATGTCAAAAAGGTGTATTTGCGTTGTTTTTTGGATTTCAATTATTAAAAAAAAAATTAAACTGTTTTTGCACGATTTTAGTTTATACTTTAAAACTATATTTAATTGTTAAGTACTACGAGTATAATGCTAAGCCCTTTACACTAATATTTTGATCCATTTAGACTGTGGTGAAGTGCGAAATTATTGTTTTGCTGGTTCATTTAACCAACCTACATATTACAGTACCCCTTGGTATTATAGTTAGTACGTTGGATTGTCATGCAGGTCTTGGGATTGATTCTCAGCCACTGCAAGAAAGTTTTTCAGGGGTGTACTGCCCCTTTGCGGGGAATTGACAAATCCTCTAAGAATGTCCTTGTCATAAAAAGTTCTGCTAATTAGCCGTTCGGAATCAGCAGAAAATCGTAGGTCGCCCCGATTCCTGGTAACACCAGTCACTATAGGTTTAGGCTCTCTATACGAATCGAAATGGCCTTCTATTTATTTACTTTATTTAGCTACATATTTCCAAATCAGTTTTGAACTTATGGTTAGAAGTTCAGTGTTTTAAGGGTACGCTTCCAGTTAGACATTTACATTAGGGTGACGCTAAAATAATTTCTTTTTATTATTTAAAGGAAATGCCTGAATTGAGTGCTACATTTTTTTTAAAGGTCATATTAGGTAATTTTAACTGAAAAGTTCTGTTTCACCAATATTTGGGATTAAAACATTTAAATGTAGCAAAATAAGCACTCCATCATTAATAAGAAAAAATAAAAACTATTTTATTAAAAATCTTAATCTTCCTAACAAGCGCAATGCTTTAAGGAATTATTGTAAAACATAAATAATGAATAGGGTGACCCAAAAACTTGAAATTCAAAAATAACGGGATTAAATCCAAAACCTTTAAGGCTTAGTAGTTTGGTTTGTAACCGAAGTTTTTGGCTGAAGGTCTCTTTCATATGCCTTTTATATAACGGTCTTTCATGCACAATTTTATTTTTCAATTAATTTTCACGAAGACAGTGAAGGGTAGGTAAAAATGGCGAAAAATGTGTTTGCTTTTGCATGATCATCCGGAAATTGGATCACTTACTCAACCAGGACCACCACACTCATCCGACACCATCTAAACTGTGCCAAGCTAGGCACGCGCGTTGAGAAAAGAGATCAAGTATTTGATCTTGATTTATGAATGTCGTAAAAAATGCTTTTCCTAATGATTGTTCATTCCCATCAATGCCACAAATGACCCGGAAGTCAGATAAGAGCGACGGTGAGGTTAATATTGAGGCTAGCAAGTTCATTCCGGAATTGCTGGACCGATTGCCGTCTGACTGTCTGTGATAATAGTCGTATTCCATTTCGTGTTTGGATCTTGTTTGAGGAGCTTGAATGCTTCCCTGATATTGATTAGATATCAAGGCCAGCAAATTCTGGTAGCCTAAAAAATAGAATCCTTAATCAAAACCACATTTTTGAGTTTTCAGTAAATATAGTTTTTTCGAAGTCTTTCGTCACGAGACGTCATTATTACAGTCTTTTCTTGATGGCAACAAAACCTTAGAATGTTTACTGATACCCATTTTTGGGGTGGAGTAGTCAGTGGGAGTCAAAAAAGTCTCTATTGGAAACAACTCCGTAATATTGGCAATATCTTAGAGCCCCTGTGCTGCCTTCGCTAGCTGTTCTTTCCACAAAATCATCTTAGATTGAAGATGCCACTTTTACCAAAGGTTTTACTACAGGCGTAGAATGCTATGCAGGCCTTCTTAACCCTTTCTTCAGTATTTAGTTTCCATGTCAAATTGGAGTCTAAAATAACACCTAGTTATTTTGGACTGGAAGAGAGCAAGAGTGTTTGGCCGTTGAAACGGGTTAGAGTAAAGGGATCTATCTTAGTTTGGGTAGTAAACAGCATCAGTTCAGTTTTGCTTTGGTAAACATCTAGTCCACAACTAGTAACTCAGTTACTAACTTTTTTTTAAGCTCCTAACATTAGTAGTATCAACTCATCTACATATGCGCAACCACCTTCACGCCACATCTTTCCAACTTAACAAGAATTTTATTCAAAACTAAAAGAAATAAAAGAGGTGACAAAACTCCGCACTTGGGTGTTGCTCTACTAACGTACTTGGTCGAGCTTATATCACCTAACGTACCTAGAAACCTTTTGTCGCTGAGCATAAATATTATCCACTCCCTGCTGTAGCCTTCTACACCAAAATCGATGAGTGATTTCAGAATGGATTTGCCAAGGAAATTGTTGAAAGCCCCTTCTAAATCTAAGAAGGTAGCTAGTATATATATATAGTATATTCTTTAAATGTAATAGTTTTCTCAACTGTACATACGCGCTACCTCATGAAGGGTCGTTTTAGTGAACTAACCCTAAAGGCATGCACGTTGAGAGTTTTCAAGAGGACAACTGTTTAGAGACTGTGAAGAATTTTGGGAGTTACAGTTTATAAAAATTTTTAGAGAACCTGGGCCTAGTGACTTACAACTCTCAACTATTTATGTGTGCATGTTTTCCGCAGGGATGGAGGGTACCTAAAATTTTTTGCCGATTCCTAACGGATAAGATGAGAAGTACTTCTCATGATACTCGTAAGAGGTACTTATTAATTCCTTGCAAGTGGCAAAATCCCTGAGAAAATTTTTGTTTTTTTTTTTTAGGTGGCAGCGGGTGACAAACGATTCTATACTTTTCCAGTTTAAATAAAATTACATTCAGAACACAAATTTTGTAATGTTAGTTACGATAGTTGCTCATCTCATGAATCCAAGTGAGATTACGGGAATGAGAATCTAATATGTTTAAAAAAAATGTTTAGGAATTTTGTATAAATTATGAAATAATAATGATCTCAAATTTGATACCGAGTTATGAAGCAAAATTGGTGATAGTAAAAAATGTTACATCCAATATATCATTTCGATTTTTTTTTATTGTTTGCAGAATTTTGAAATCTAGAATTTTGATCCAAATGCAAATGTTTTTTTAAGCGTTTTTTTTTTTTAAACTCGATTTTGGTGAACTTCATTTAGCAAATTAAAACATTTGTGCAGATGACAACAGAACTGCATTCAAATAAACGGTTTTTATCTAGCTACGTACATGTACAAGAATTTTCCATATTTAAAAGGTTTAAGAGTAAATATTTTGTTGTTCTAGTTTTTTCTTAAAACTAAGAAAATGCAAGTGCTTTTTCTTTTATAAAACTGTAGGTAGCCATAGATAATCGTGCTGTTATAAATTTGTACGTGTTCATCCCGCTCATATCTAAAATTTTATCAGTCATCATAAATTAATGCAATCACCTACATTTGTTGTTATACTTACCGTCTCTTACCCAAGTTTAAAAATAAATATTAAAAAAATGTCGTCAACATTTATCATTTTCAAAATAGAATTTTATTGTTATTGTTATAATTTATGTATGTATATATATATATATTTATATATAATATATTTAAGACGACAAACAAGAGTTACAATATAAGTTTTTATTTTTAATCTTGAATCCTCTATAATTTGTTTTTGTATTTATATCTTTAAATATGTTTTTTTTTTTTTTATTTTAAATTTAAATGAAAATAAAAATATATTTGTAAATTTAAAGGCTACCAAAAAATATATTCAATACAAAATATAATAAAATAAAATTTAAATAGTATAAGACCATTATAATGTATTATTATATTTTCTTAGATTGATAGTTGATAAAAATATTAAATAATCAATAAACAAAAAAAAAAACATAAAAACAAACTTAAATCTTACTTTTTTTCTAACTGGAAAATAGTATTTGCCATATCTTCTTTTTGCGATTCAAGTTTCGCTAATAACTCAGTTTTGTGCTTAAGTGATGCATCGCATTCCTAAAAATTCAAATATGTTTTTCTTTTAAATATAATTTTATTTTTTTTTTTTTTTTTTTTTTGTAAAGATGCAATTTAAAACGTTGTATTCCTATGATTACAAAGAATGTTAGGTTTTATTTTATACTTAACGAGTATATGAATGTATATTGCCATTTGATATAGATATATAGCTTTGCATTTTAGTTTATTATTTGCTTTTATTTTACATACAAGCAAGCAACAAAAGATGCAGCAGAAGACAGACGTTAAAAAATAAAATTAAATTAAATAATAGAAATGAAAACGAAACCAGACAGAAGACATTTTGTTGTTTTTTTTTTTTTTTTGTTAGTTTTAGTAAATTTACCCTATCATGGTATCCGTTCGAAGAGCTGTCATTCCAATTATAATAAAACCGTTTTCATCATGCCCATAATTAAACACTTTCTCAAGTCAAAGTGAAAGCATTGCCAACAACTAAATAAGAAATAAAACGCGATTGTTTTTACAGAATGAATATTCTCCAGGTTTTTGCAGCCAAAGGCTATAGGGATTCCCATAGCCAGATTAAAAAAAGGAGAAGTATCGCGGAAGAGTATACGAGTTGTAACTCTTTTTTGTTGCTGAAATTTGTTATAACCTGTTGACAACTATCAGTCATCATTATTTGTCAAAATATTTTTGTCTAAAGTTTGCTAATACTACGTTTTCACTAAAATACTTTCGTTCATCATTCGATGTATGTTGTACGTTGTTCGTTCTTTTCTCAACAACGAAGCATTTACATTAATTCGGTTTTGTTTATCAGTTCATTCTTAACAAAAAAAAATGGATAACAACACATTGTTGTCAGTGGCGGCACTGTAGATAGTTAAAAAAAAAAGAAGATCTTGTTGGTTGCTGAAAAGGAAAGGTTTATCACATACAGACATAATAGAAGACCGTTTCCGAAATTATTTAATAATGCCTGGAGAAACTATGTTGATTTTGTTTGTTTGGTATCTAATGTAACTTATTGAAAAACAGGACAGCCGTTTACGAAAATCCATATCAGCGCATGAAAGACAATGCAACATTGCACTTCCTTGCGACAGGAATAAGCTATAACGGCTTAAAATTCTCAATTCGTGTTTTTTTGCAAATATATCTGATTATTATATCTTAAGTTTTATTATTCGTACTAGAAAGATAAAACCCATAGACAAAATATTGTATTTATACCCCAATTTATAATGAAGCCTCCTGATTTTCCATTTCCTAATAAAAAAAAAATTCAAAATTGTTCTACCAGTTGCACGGTAATGCAAAACAATGTTCATTTAAACAGTTTTCGCATATAAACACATGTTGTTCGGGTAACAACGAACACCGAAATGTCCGAGGTACTTTGAATTTGCACATTCTTCATTCGTTCTTAGTTCGTTGTTCGTTTTTATCATTTATATTCTCGTTGTTCCGCGTACGATCAACAACGAACAACGTACACAGAGCACAACACCGAAAGTGCAAATGCAGCTTAAGGCAAGAGATTTATGTGGTGTTTCTACTGCACTCAAAGATTAAGAAGAAGATTAACTTTGGCAGCAACTATCAAATGAATGAGAATGAAAGTTTCATTTGTGCCAAAGGGTGAAATATCATAGAGAAACGAGATATAGGTCAACTCAGTTAGCCAGTTTAGATTTGTTTCATTATTAGAGATCTCAGCAATATCAAAAATCTGAACACCATTTCTGATCTTTGGTGTCAAAAAGATGACTATAAGTTGTAAGTTGTAGTTTATAAAAATGTCGTCAAATATGAGCTCTGTGTGCACTTTTTTTTAAATAAATAACGGAGCCAAAAAAAACTGTTGAGGAAAAACTGGAAAGGAAAGCGCCATAATTAAACGGACATGTACTGATATTCATAATCCGAGCAAGAGATTCGCAATGTCAATAAATGCCAAAAAAAAATTTCCGGATTCAAGCCAAAATAAGTCGGTTGATTATTTAGAGGTAAAAGTCAAAATGTCAAAAATGATATACAAAGGTAAAAAACTAATTGAGTAAACTTGAACATAAATCTGTACTTTAAATTTGGTTTAGTTTTAATTTTTCAACGAAGAAAGAGGTCACTCTGCTATTTTCTGTCCAAAATACAGATTCACTGATCAGAATAATGTTAGTATGACAATGAAAGAGTGAAAAGGCAAACATTATGTGGTTCTTGAAAATCTCATAGAGTATTTTTAAGAGAAAATCATTTATTTAACATTTGACAGTTTGAGTTTCTGTGGAAGTAGTTAAGAAACAGAATCACTATAACTGCAATTTATTTGCTACTTAAATTTAACAGGTTATGGCGCTTTTCCAAAAAGTTCGCAATTCGCAATGCTGCGTTTAAACTACTCGTAATTCACATTTTTATTACAGTTATGTATTTTTTTCCAATTTTTTTTTTCTGTGATAGACCAATTTTTTTTTTTTTTTTTATAATCTACTCACGCTCAAGGGATTATGATTACCCTTTAAATGTTCAACACAGCGCGGGCGTGAAGTTACCGAAGAGAAAGAAGGATAGGAAAGATGTGTGGCACGATGTTCTGAGACTGAAGGTTGTTGTCTCAGATTTTTTATTTCCAGGGATTGCGGCTGAACTAAAGCGGAGAAACGCCGTGTCTTATTTCTATGTCCCTTATAATTCGCAGTATTTTATTCGTATTCACCCTTGTTGGGCATATTAGTTTAACTCAATCACATGTTGTTAGTGTTATGCCTAAACAACATGTAATGAGTAAACCAGCAACCCATTGATGATTATTCTTAAAAGGTTTTAATGGAATTAAAGACGACATAGGCGACGGCAGGGATCGAACCTGTGATCATGAGGTTGACAGGCGAGAACACAACCATCGCGCCACGGCCATCAAAGCTATTTATTATTTTGCCTTGCAAATAGATGTCACAAAAGTCATTTCGTTTTAAGTCTTTAGCACAGTACTCGTATAAACGTTCATATTGCAGTGTTATATATTTGGCTTGCGAAGCTTCAAAATCATTTAATATGTTGGAACGCCAACAAAATGTACCAAACTATTGACTACCAAACTATTGACAAAGTACAAGGAAATATTCATTATGTGCTATTTTGTTAGAAATATTTAGTGACATAAATTATGCTAGCCTTTATTGCAAAGCCATGAAGCTGTAAATTATATGTTTTTACTGATATAAGAAACTATAAATTTTGCGAAATTGGAAAATTGTACCTTTTTGATATATTAAAAAATGAAATGAGTGACATTTTGGATTTTTCAAATTACTTAAAAACCATTTTATTTGCGAATTTGCCAAGCCTTATGAATAATTGATAGATGAATCATTGCCAAGTGCTCTTCTATAAATTATGAACATTAACGAACAAAAAAATTAACCATACACGTAAAGCATTTCAAAACGATGATGTTGAAGGATATTGCGAAACACATACAGTGAGCATAGTTTTGTTTATTATCAATTTGAATGTTAGGAACATTTTGCGAATGATCATTTCCGCAAACTTAGACAACCTAGGTTTAAAACCCATGTTTAAAGAAATGAGATCAAAATTTAATAATGACTTGAAGTTAAAAGATACGGTCATTTATTTTGCGAAATTATCTTAGCA
Source organism: Chrysotoxum bicinctum (assembly GCA_911387755.1). Lineage (NCBI taxonomy): Eukaryota > Metazoa > Arthropoda > Insecta > Diptera > Syrphidae > Chrysotoxum > Chrysotoxum bicinctum. The sequence goes on from OU426988.1 coordinate 229,266,968, forward strand.
AAATTGATAGACACAAATGACGTACAAAGTACATTAAAGTGACGTACAATTATTAATCTAAATAAATGTTTAAGAAATTGCAAATCTCCAAAATATAACATGTGTTTTTTGGCAGAGCTTTGGTTTTTAAAATTGGCAACACTCTTTCTAGTGACAGTAAACTTGAAAAGTGACAGATGATATGTGCTTAGTATATTATGCCATTTCACCATGTCGTTTGACCAATTGAAAGTCAATATTCGCAGCTTAATTGCGGATACATGGCCTCGTTGCTCGATAAAGTGCACTTATAACCGCTCATATGCCCGTATTTTGTTTAACAATAAAAGCAATAGCGCAAAATTTAGAACAGCCTGAGCCTAGTGTGAATGTATTAGTATGATACTAATTAACAATTTGTGAACTTTAAAGTAGTTTAATAGCTCTTTCTTAATTATATAACGATTATCGTTAAAATATTTGTTTTTAATAAATTGCTTCTGAACATACCTAAAACAATGTCAGTTCGTAGAAAAAACAGACCATTTTTTGACTTTTGTAAATGTCAAAGAGTCATATGAAGTTAGCACGATACTAAAAGAAATAAAATTGCCATTTGACGATTTAAATTTAAATAAAAAGTTAGGGAAAGGAAAAATTTAAAAAATTGTCGTTTCAACTAAGTATCATACTAAACAGTTTTAACATCGTACTAATTGAACTGAACTTGTTTTATTTAATTTTAAAGTTGTTAACTTCTTCAGAAAACACCCTATTCTCCTACATACCGTATTTCAGAATTCGAAATGTCAACGGTTACAAAAATGGTTGACAAAAGTTAGAGCTTAGTGCGGCATATCGCATGTAATGTATATACTTTCGTAAAATTTGCTGTCATAATGTTTTTTTATGAAAATTGGATCAGTCGTGTAGTTCTTACGAACGGATACCATGATAAGCTGTTTTTTTTTATATATTTTAACAGAGAGATACAAATTACAGTTAAGTCAGTAATAAATATAGTTTTTGAAATGTTTAGAACGCATTCTAGGTTGCACAGTTAGAATATAGTTGTTAGTAGCAGCTTAAGAATTGTTGTTATTATTTTTTTTAAAAGCCTTTTTCAGTAACTTTGAATTAAATGTTTTTGTTTTTTGATTTTATTTTCATAAAATTATTGTTTTATTTTAAATTGTGTTTAATTAAATAAATATTAATTAAACACTAGAATAAAAATGAAAAACACTTTTTGTAAATGACATTTTAGTTAGTTGCCTTTTCGTTGGCGATTTTAGCTTGGGTCGTCGATGAGAGATTCGAAAATATTTCGAACTTCTGTTCGACAACTGTTGATGGTAGGACAGCGCCATCTGGATCGGGATCTCTTGATGGTGGGGTCGTGGGTTGTAGTCCACTTGGTGATTTACGAACCTTAGTTGGATTGAATGGTGGTATGGCGTCAACCTTAAGATGCATTCGCTTAGATGGCGGACCAATGTCGTTCTTATGTTTTTTACTTAGAGCATCGAATTTTTGGAGATTTTGTTGGCGTCTGGTACCGGGGGATTTGTCGGATGAATTGGCTGTGGAGAAATCTTTGAGAACATCGTTTGGCCCCAGTTTGGCTTCGTATTTCTTTTCAAGTGATTGAAGGATGTGTCCGATTTGTGAGGCTTTCGTTTGTAGACGCGATACCATTTCGCCTTTTTGAGTGAGTTCTTCTTCGCATTCCTATGTGTGTGCGTGTTTTTTTTTTTGTTTGTTGGGGGTTTGAGGGGAAGGTAGGGTTGTGTTTGTTTTTGGATATTGAAAGGAAGAGGGTTGAATGTGTTTTTTTTTTTCAACGAGGGTTTTATGAAGGTTTATGTTGATTTTTATTTTTGCATATATATTTCAACAACAGTTGGAGGGTAGGGGTGTTATAAATTTTGACTTTAGTATACGAATTTATTGATTTATCTCGAGAGAAAACAACAGGCAGATGCATGATGATGGTTAGTGATTGGGTTAAGTGCGTTGAGAAGCTTGTCGAAGAAAACTCAAAATGATAGATGACATTACCCTAATTAATGTTCGAAAAATTAATAAATTAAAGGACTAATTACTTATTTTGAAATAGAAAGAAAATTTCAGCATACAGTATTTTTACAGGTTCAATGGGGTATGATCAACGCTGACAGACTCCAAAAATCAGTAATTCGAATATCGAAACATCAATTAGGGGTTAGCTAAAAACTCCTATAGGCTACTTCTTATCCGAGATAATCCATGGTACGACGATGAATGCGTATACGGTAAAAAGGTGATAAAAGGTACACATGCAAAAATGCTGCGCAAAACAAGAACAGCAAGAGAATAGTATGGAGCCAGGAGAAAGTGGAGCGAAAAGGGAACACTGAGGAATATTTAAGAGTGTTACGATTGAAAGACCCGGAGTGTTTACAAAAAAAAGCGAAGCAATGGCCTGCTGGTTTTAAGACTAGAACGAAAGCTTTTAAAAACAGAGAAAGGCACATTAAATGAAGCAGCATTTCTAGTAGCGGGTAAATTGACATCATGATAGGGCACGAGAGAAAGAGTGTTGCAATCGAAAGTTTCGGAGTCTTTACAAAATGTGAAGTAATTTCCTGATGGATTTAAGATTAGAACGAAAGCTTTTAGAAACAGAGAAAGGCATAGTAGATGAAGAAGCAATTCTAGTAGCTGGTAAGGTGACATCATGTAAGGCGCATGACAGTGCAAGAGGAGAAGAGTGTTTCTATCGAAAGACGGAGAGTCTTTACAAAAAGCGAAGCAATTGGCTGCATGTTTAAAGACCAGATTGAAAGCTTTTCTAAAAAGAGAAGCACGGTAAATGTAGCAGCATTTCTAGTAGCTGATAAATGGACGTTATGTAGAGTGCATGATAGGATAGGGGAAAGAATTTACTTTAGTTCATGAAGGCCTCTTCCACCACCCGGTATAGAAGACGTCGGTTAACCTATCAAAATAACTTAATAGCAAGATATTGCTCTGGTTCTGATGGCTTACCAAAGAAGTTCTTCAAATATGGATGTGATGATCTTGCAGAATTAATGCATCAAATGATTTACCTAATATGGGTAAGAAAAAGCATCACCTGAGGATCAAATCTAGACCATCAGTTCCAAATGTCATTTCTAAAAAAAAAGGCGGTCATATGTCCAAGAACTATCTAGGCATATATCTGCTTAGCTTTGAATATAAAATCTTGTCAGAAATACTGTGTGAGTGTCATTAACTGTTCTCCAACACTTTAACCAGCTGGTTCTAATGTGGATATCAGCCTGCCACATTGACTATCAAATTTTTTCACTGAAGAAAATCCTGGAAAAGATCTATTTGGCGATCGCTGATTCTAAGTCACGATCCCAGGAAACCGATCCATCTTTCTCGCGTGATACGAGTATTCGACAAATACACTTTGCAAAGTGCAACGAGGAAATAGTTTCTTTGAACTATTCCAAACAAAAAGATTTACTACCAAATAATTTCTTCAATAACGTTCTGTAACAAATGGTGCATATAGCAGCCGTTAACACGGAATTTACTATCTCCATCAAGTCTTTAAAATTAACTACAGGAGTATGCGGTTGATATAAATATTAGCGCCAACTCCCAACGTGTCGTAACGGGGTTCTTTATAAGAGGTGATTGAAGAACAGGGTGGTCTTGAAGTAAATGAGGCCAAAACGTAACTCATAAACAAAGAGACATCTGTCTCCCGATTAGTACTAGTTGTCACTGTTAAGAGCAGAAAATTCGAGGAATGTGAGGAGATCATCTGATTTGGAGCAAGAGTTAACTTCACAAAAAATCACTCTATAAAACAACTGCTACTTCGATCTTCTTAAATAAATGGGTCTAAAGCTACATAAAAGAGAATTGATACCAGGCTCTTTGGAGAGAAAAATAATTCCACAATGTTTAGAGAGTAAAGAGGAAGAGAATATATGAACCTAGTTCAAAAATCAATGGAGTCTATAGAAGAAGATTCTATGACGAACTTTAATGCTAAGTAGACTTGATCAAAAAGCTTAAAGTACAGTGGTTGAAAACTTGAAATGACTATTATATGAGAATCTTATAGAGAGCAACGCATCAACTTAAGGAGCCTCTCTTCGAATTATGGACAAGAGAACAGGGGAATATCATACTTAGGAAGCGCCTGCTTCTTAACGCAAACTTTTTATAATAAGATCAAGATGTCGAATTGTGTCTTTAAGAACAATACATATATATCTATTCAATTTCTTAAAGTCAATATAGGTAAGATACGCAAGAGAGAATTATCTCTACACTGGTCTCGACTGAAGAGCATATTTCATTAAGCTCAACAAAATAAGTATACTCGTAAGTCTCCTGATCCTATGATCTAAGCTCAATTCAAATACAAATTTAAACATTGCAAGCAATCCTTTTCAAATAAGAATTTGGTCCCATTAAAAAGCAAATAAAACACAACAAAAATGCTTAAAAGCTCCAAAAGTCTAACTTAAGTTGTTCCAAAGCACAGCTTCAATCTCATTTTGAGTTTTCTTTGGCAAAAGCCTAATGTAAGCCATATATTAGTGTCTAAATGAATGATCATGGTTTCCAAAAAAAAAAGCAAATGTCTCTTCAAATGTACTTCCAACTTTAAGGATGTACGCGAACAGAACAACAAAAGCTTTTTTCTTTGTGTGAATAATACTTAACTATTTAGGACAATGCTTGTTTATATTTAGATATATATAAAGATGTATGTTATGTATACAAAAAACAACAACAACAAACTAAGTATTCTCCACTTTCATTACTTTACAAACCTGCAACTTCCTATACATTTCCAAATTAATTTGCTTAATATCATCCAATTGTCTTCGCAGCGAAATAATCGTATCTTGTTTCTCGTGAATGTCCTTTTCTAGCAATTTCATAGCCATATCGGACTCAGCCTTCAAGGATACCTGCAATTTGAGTTCTTTTTCCAGTTCTTCGGTTTTCTTTTGTTCGTCGGCGAGAGCTTCAGCTTGTTGTGCCTCGGTTGGGACTTTATTGCTGGAGCTTGAGCTATGATCACTGTGTATCGATTGCATGGAAGCAGCAGGAACTATTTGATCTATATTATTTATATGAATTTTTTCAAAAGGATATGCATTATTTCTAGGTAATTAAAAAAAAATGTAAAATGAATAAAGCAAAACATACTATGACTGTGGGTGTTTTGTCGCAGAGCCTGATTTTCAGCTTGTAAGGCCAGAAGACTGTTTCTAGCAATAGCCAAGTCCTCTTTCATTAAAGCATTCGTCGTGGTAAGGGATTCAACTTTAGCCTGTAAATTTGCTACTGTTGCACTGTAATGGAATTTTTTTTTTCGAATTAGAACTAGTTTGGTGGGATCAATCTAAATAAGCTATTACTTTAAATGCCTGTTGAGTTCCTCTATGTAGTTTTTCTGATCGAGAACTGCTATCATATTACCGCCAGGGCCTTCTAGCGCATTGTTTCCGTCTTCGTCAGTTTCGGCACCACGTGAGCTTGAGCGTAGATATAGGGAAAAGTCAATTACACCCTGTTGGGAATCCAAGTCTTCCTCTTTTACACACAAATTACAATCAATAACGTTCAGCCCAACTAGAATACCCATTATGACCACAATCTAGAAAGGAAAATTCAGATAGAGTTCTCCCCAACATCACGACTTTTTGAGTCAATTTTAACGTCTAATACCTCGTCACTCATCATCAAGGAGTGTGGTTCGTAGTATTCTATCAAAGCATCATCACGATGTTCAATTAGAGCTTGAAGATAGTCTGCGAGTTTTTTCTGCATCAAAGCTATTCGAAGCCAGGCTCTGGCTCGACCAATATGGGTCCTTACTGTCGGTAGATCACGAACACTGGCTGTTATGTCTTGAGCTTCAATACAATAGTTTTCGACACTTTGCAAAAGATCCCAAAGTTCCTTGCGTGGTCCAAGAAGACCCTGAAAATTTCTTATCGTATCTGAATGATCCCAAAATTAAAAGTCACAAAACCTCAAACGAACCTTTTTCGGTCTTAAACCATGACCCAAAACATGCTCAATGACAATGAAAAAATGTTGCAATGGCAAATGATCAGAATCCAACATTCGACCATATCTCAATGATTGTTCCAGAAGTTCCTTAACCACGAGCTTGCAAATATTAACTAAATTACTTCTTTCAATTTCGGAGGGTTCGCGTGCTGTAAGTTGAAATAATGAAGAAAAACGATTTTTTAGAATATTTTCTGTTCAAAGTTTTCAAATCAATTTTTCGAAGAACTTGTTGTCGGGATCTACATACATAGTTTATGTCAAATTGGCGACATAATGCGAATAATTTGTCATTTATTTTTTATAACTATTATTTTATCAGAACTACAAAAGAGTGCAACGGGCAATGACAAGGACGGAAATGGGGCGATCATTGATACAAAGTTTGTAGAATTCGACGAGACTGATGATTCGGAAGCGGAAAAACCAATGTCAAATAAAAAAGAACGCATAAAGGGAGTTAAGAACTTTGTTGGAACGAATTTGTTTGGAGATGCCCAGGGATGGCGTAAGAATTGCTTCTCGTCTGAGGATATTGCACTCTTGGCTGCCAGAAGAGATTTTGAGGTAGGTTTTTTTTTATTCATTTAAAACCGTTTTTGAGTAAGAAATTTTGACCATACGTTCATGATTTTGCACGCGTCTTGCGTATCGTGAAGTATTTGGTAGACATTTGGTTAAATTCTCACCTGTTTTTCAATGGATCACTAGGGGTGAATGGAGTTAAAAAGGCAGAACTTGTTTAATAGACGAAACGAAAAAGAAGCGGATTTAATAATATTTATACGTTACATAAGTTGAATTTACATACATATTTGTTCTTTATTCGGCGAACATTCTTCGGAGTATATTGTAAATCGTATACTAACATTTAAAAACGGTTTTGAAAGTTTTCGTTGTGCTGTTTTATTATTTAATCTGCTTAACTTCTCTCCAAATGATTTATTACCATGAACGATGAACGTCTTTTGAAACTGACAAAAAGTTATACGTATACATACATTTATATTGGACATATTGGACGAGGAAACAAATTGGTCGACTTGTTATACTAACATTGGTTGGAAAATACACGAACACGAGCGCGAACATCGTGCGATCTGTAGCCAAATTTAGACTCGTTGTTTCGCATGCGATCAACAACGAAAAACGAAAAACTGAAGCTTTAAGTTTTTTTTTAGTTTTCAGTAACTTGAGAAACTCTTGAGAGGCATATGTGAACGAAAGGATCTGTCAATAAGTTTTGTTTTCGTCCAGCTGTTAAGTAGTATTTTAAAAATTTAACATTTTTTTATTGATAAAATGAGAAAGAAATCACTATTTTAGGAGAGTATAAATGACGAAAAACTTAACGAAGCTCACCTGTGACTATTAGTAATGAGCAAATCCGATAAGAAAATTTTTCTTTGAGTAAATACGTGATAGGAACGGATTTTCTCGAACTGTTATACGAGTACTAACATTCATGGAAAATAAACGAACACGAGCGCCAGCATCATGTTAGCCAAGTTTAGACTTTCGTTATTCCGCTTGCGATCAACAACGAATAACGAATAACTATGTACATCTTTAGCTTTTCGTTAGTTGATAGTAACTTGAGAAACTCGTGAGTGGCATATTGAAAGAAATAATACGTCAATAAGTTTTGTCTTTTCCATCTGTCAAGTTGTATATCAAAAATTTAACTTTTTTTTAAAGAAAATAAAAATGGAATCACTCTTTTAGACGAAAAACTTAACGAATTTGACCTGAGTTATGGGTACTAATACTAATGAACAAATATCAGATAAAAAACCTTTTTGAGTAAATACGTGAAACGTAAATGCGGACTTTCTTGATTTTATTAATAACGCGATTATAGTTATTTTATGGTTTAGAAGTTAAAGAAAATACCATTTTTTCGTTAAGTTTGTTTTGTTTATTTTTTTTTAAGCAATAGCTGGGGGTGTAGATAAAATCAAGGCAAGAGAAAAATTGAATATGAACGTGGAACTTTTTCTCTTCATTTAGGTATACTTGGGTCAATTTTCTAAAACAAACACTTTAAATGGAAAACAAATTGGATAAAAATAAATGTTTAATATTAACCATTTTTAAAAAGGGATAATCATTTTTTTCTTAAAAAAGTAATTTTAAGAGTTTACTACATTCAAAACATCATTTTTGATCAACAAAAATTGTAAATATAATATTGCCTTCAGGGTTAACACTGTATTAAAATTTGGGTTCCAAAATTAATTAAAAATGTATGAAATATTAATTTTTTTCTGAATTAAACTTGCCTTATTATGAACTTATGATCTAGCTACATATATTATGTTTTATGTGAAAAAAATGTTTAGAAAATAACTGAAATCGGCAAGGGTCATGAAAGTATCAGTTTGCTAAGATTTATGTATTAATTTAACACACAGCTTCTAACCAGCCTTACATTTAAATTTATAATTTATACATTAAATAATTAGAAAAAAGTTAATTTAAATTTCCTTGAAGAATGTACAGTATGGTCAAACAAATTATCGAATCTATTATTGAGAATATTATAAAGTTAAAACATTTTATTCAAAGGACTTCAAACTCGGTACTTAAGGGTCTTCGGTGATACCCTTGAGGAGTATCCTTTATAATTCGTCTGATAGTTTGAAATAGGTATACAATCACCCAAATTTTCCAAACTTCTTTGGGGAATGTTAAAGTTAATACGAAACAGGAGTTGCAAAGATTATATGTTATCGTTCAAAAGTTTTACAATGAAGACGAAAGATAAATAAGATCGTCTGCTCTCAAAGCTAAATCAACATGCCGATAAGTTTAGGTTTACTGTTGTAAGTAAAGAGTTCACAGAGATCTTCCTAACCTAAACCTCTGAGCGCAAATATCAAAAATTCTTTTTTGCACTTGTTCTAACCCTGGGTGACCAGCCCTGACAAGCATATTCCAGAAAACTGTCTCGACTCCCTTTGAATCCAACCTAGAATTGAATTGGCCTTACTATCTATGGCGTTGATCTGTTGTATGAATTCAATATGTACGAATATGTAGGATAAAATAATACACCAAGGATATTTATCACTTACACGTGATATAAACATGAGTATATTGGCAAGATATATGGCGTTAAATTAATAGTTAAATGAAGAAACAGAAAGCTTTCTCGTAAAACTTATAGTTTTGCATTTATCGATGTTGAGAAATAAACAATTACGAACACACCAGTCAAAAAAAGAATTATGGACCTACTGCAACTCTTCAAAATCTCTAGTATTCGAAATATGTTGGAAGATTGTTACATTTTGCGCATAAATCAGATAGTCTGTGTACTTTTAAACAGACGGTAGGTCGTTAATAAATACAATAAATAGGACTGGACCTAAATGGCTACCCTGTGGTATTCAAGAATCAACTTTAATGTTATTCGATTTGCAGCCGTTGAGAAGTACAGAGTTTGATCTATCAAATAAATAAGATTGAAGCCATCTTACAAAAATGTTTCTTAATTTGAATAGGAAAACTCGATGGGAGAGTTGATTTTTCGTATCAATTGCCGAACTTGATTGCGCTTGGGACCTAATATTTATGATTCGTGTAAATAACATTAAACTATGTGGTTGGCAGCAAGAAAACTGGCATATTTAGATCATAGACTGTGCGCTATGACAACACATAAATGTAGGAGACTTCACCCTTACTTGTTAAATTCTCGAAGTGCTTAACAAGGATAAGATCATTTCAGGAAATCGGGTAAGGAATGGGAATTTCTACTGTACACAATAAATTTCATGAATTAAATTATTTCATAAAACGATCTCAACAAATAAGGTTAGGTTAGGTTAGTGGGCTGACAGTTGATCTTGTTACCGTCACACTTAGATCAATGTAGATCCGTTGTGATACCCTAGGGTTTGTGACCCCTTGTATTGAAACCTATGATAATCCTATGTCGATCAAGCCCGTTCAGGGTATAGATGGGTTACAGCAAGCATAAGCCTGAAATGTCAGATGGTATTTCTAAAGTGTTGAAATTTCTATCGTCACATAATAGCCTGGCTAGGGAGAGGTATACGCCTTCTCCAGAGGTATTGCTTTCCTTTACCTCCACTTGAGAAATCATTCCCCCACCAGGCCCGTAGGAGCATTTGGCTCTTTGCAACCCCTGGTAGATGAGTTTGAAAAGTCAGTGTTTGGTGTATATGTTCGTTTGTTTGGTCGTTAGTTAAGTCGAAGAGGCTGTTTCCATACCAGAGAGGATTTTACCAATCTTAGGCAGATGTGGCCTCATCGACCCACTGATGCTCGTGCTCAACGTAGGAGTGGCAACCGCAGGTGTATAGGCGAGGTACCCATTCTCCGTTGGTGCTGCTCTCACAAGGAACACGTGCGTCGTTGTCGTTTTCGTTCGTACTACACTATCGTACTGTAGTTGAAGGCGGCTTTCATAGATCAGGAATTCTCAAGCCATTTGGTGTCATTAACGAATTTTAACATGATTTTGCTTAGAATGTCTGAGAGCTCCTCCAAGTCGCTGACGAAGTGACGAAGTTGTTCCCTAGATGTCTGTTCCTGAGATGATATAGAGCAGGGCAGTGACACAGGTAGTGAGGAGTGTTCTCATGTATCTCCTCGTCACCGCATCCTCTGCATAAGTCGTCCATACTGAGTTTCATCTTTTTCTTGTGGCAACCGAGTTGGTTGTGACCTGTGATAATGCTCACGAGAAGAGAAAGAGACATTTATTCAGTTGGATGATAACTTCGGTCTTTTGTTTACTGAAACTAGGCCATAATTTTCTGGTTGTAAGACAGGAATCGATAGAGTTCCATCTCAACAAATTGCTTAAGTCTCTGTGGTAATAAATGAAGAAATAATTTCAGTCAGTCAATAATGTCGTTCCAATCACATTTTCACCTTAACAAACAGGTTGAGGGGTTGAGCTTCAATTCCAGGTGAAACTGCTATTGCCTATATCTACTAGATCAGTAGGATAATTGTAGAAGAAATCTTCCAGAAACTTTGTACGTCTTTGGAATAGGGCAGGATATAAAAGGAAAGGAATAGATTCTTCATCGTTTGTCCGGTCATGAATGACACCTTTTATTTGCAAAGTGATATCAAAATTGTATCGCTTCAGATCCAGCGCTAGCCCGATCTAAGGTCTTGCTTGAGCATAATGTTACATGTAGTGATGGGTTTACCTATAATTTCTATTGCTTTTTCAAACATGTAGTATTGTTACACTGTAGACGATTTCACCAGCTTTAAATATTATTAAAAATGTCCCAATTTAAAGTTAATATTGACCTGATTTAAGGGAATATTGGCATTTTGAAGCTGTTTTAGAGTTTACGGAAACCGAATCTAAAGATTTATCAGCAGCTTGGCTATGATAAGAAGTGAATATCATGTTTTCTGGAAGACGAAAAGAGTGAGCAAAACTTAGTCTGTCTGAGTACCCGCCTTTCACCGGTTTTTGATCCTACGGTGTAAAAATTAATAGATTCATATTCTTAGAATGTCGTGGTAGGCAGTGTTACTTAAAAGTGTTCCGAATGAACGACAAGAGGGGTCACTGAAATCATACAAAATTGAAGTTGTAAGCTACGATACGAACCGTCGAACTTGTCGAGTTGTAAAAGCTGAAAAAGGCCAAAGATTTTTGAGATAACCTCTCCAGATGGGTCGCGAAACCAAATAGCGCTCCAAATCCCATTACCCCTCACGCTAATCCTCTCCGTGGTGGTATGTCGATGACGCATTCCGTTATTATCGCTCCCCCGGTACGATGACGTCCGGCGTTCATTTTAATAGCATCCATTAAACTCATCTCTCAGATTCGATTTGATAAAAACTTTCAGGTGACCATCCCTTCAAGAGAAATCTGGGCATTCCTGAAAGATGAGTCAATCCATTTTTACACCGATGGATCAAATACTAATCACGGCGTTCGTGTAGGTGTATAATCAGGCAGACTAAATTTATGCCTCTAATGCTATACAAACCTTAGGGGTAAAAATATCACCACCTGCTTTGGCTAATGCTGGATCTGAAGCGCTCCAAAGGTTTAATTTCTTTTAACAGGTCACACAAAAGCTCCGTTTTATAGGCAAGCATGCAACTTGGAATTTATTTTAACGATTTCTGCAGAAGCTCCATGAACGAAGAGAAAGAGCAATTGATGATCCTGCTTTATCTCAAAGACGTAGACTTCATCTGGGAAATTTCTACTACAATGATCTTTATGATCTGGAAAATATGGATATGTATATGCAACCTTGCTCACTTTATAAGGAGCTCCAATTGGTTAAACGATTAGAGAAAAAGGCTATAAGATTGAATGTGGTATCACACTGGACCAAATCATGGTTTAAGTGTGTCGGCTTTTCTGCTGACAGCCATGTCAACCTTACCTAATTTAAACTGAGATATTCTTCTTCGAAGTGGTTTACCCAAAATCCAAGATCTGCAGGACACTTCTTCAAATTTCATCTTTTTGTGCAAGCGGTTATTAGTTATCCAATAAAGATACATTTGATGGCTGTTCATTGGCTACTAATTTTCAAAGAAGAGGAGATAGAACACCGCCTTGCGGCGGCGTACCTCTGCTGACACATCTAGCAGAAAATCAGCAATGAAAAATCAACAAATTGAAAATCGAACCATTTATCTCTAAAGGTAATATTGCTGATGAGATTCCAGGTGTGTCGAGATTCTTAAAAACGACCAAAAAAATTTGATAGTTCATATATTTGAGCCTCTTATCAATACTTGTTCGTAAGTCTGAGATCTTTATGTTTTTCATGGTCAGATTTGGCCGCTTTGACTATAACTTCTCTCCCTAAAAAAGCAATGTGGTTAAGATTCAAACATGTATTGAAGATTGTCAGCCGCATAATTAAGGAGCTTAGTTCTCATTGGCGACCTGAACTCGAATGCCAGCCTTTGCCACCTGAAAAAAAAATTTTTTTCAGGGTAAGATACCAACTAATATTGCAAAAATGTGACAAATACTTCAATATTAATTTTTATTGAGTTCTTAAATAATTAAATAAAGATCATTCGATTACGAATATTTCACATTTCTTTCCTTTTTCTTGCAGTCACTTATTCCCAAAGATCTTCCTAATTGTCTACTAGACGATGAGCTTGCAAAACTTTTAATGCAATATTTCTATGGAGCGAGTCAAGTTATTGATAAGATGACAAGAGGACATTCAAAAACCTTAGCACAGAAAGCTTTTTACGACACATTAGGAGGGTAATTTCATACCATCTTTTTATTTCGTCTAGGAAACTATCTAAAATAAGGCAAATTCTTTCAGATACCTTAACTATTACATGATACCAATTTCAAAGTACTCTTTCTATGGGGTTTTGGTCAAATTGAGAACGGTTCAAAGTATACTAGAATTGTTTAGTGAGAGCAAACAGTTCTTGAACACAAATGGCAATGGCTGGAGAGATCCCCTAAGAGATTTTTCCGATCTTGACATACAAATAGAGCCACTTAGGATAATTATAAATAACGAAGACGAAGACACATCATGTACTCAACTGGATATGTTGGACGAGCGTACTGGTGAAGATGATGATATGATAGTCGCTTTACCGCACCTTGATTCAGAAGAGAAACGTCTTCTTCGTAATATTTGGCTTCCATTTAAACGTAAACGAACCTTTGATTTGCAGTCTTCTATGTCGGCATTTGTTCTCTTACGATATTTCGAATTGACTACGAAATGTTATAAGTTTCAAAGTATTGTTCAGGATTCCTTTAACAAAAAATTCAAAAATTGGTTGTTGGAAAATCTTGAGATTCATTTAAAAGACGATGTGCTCTATCCAGGACTTGGAGGAATTTTAAGAATCATAGAGACACTTCGTAGAAAACGAAATGATTCATTTATTTTCGAGGGTAAAACAACGGAAAAACGTCAAAGAACTCAGAAGACTATTAAGCCCAAGCAAATCGGAATCGCTGACAATTCGTTGAAGAGTATATTCCAAACTAAAGAACCAGCTGCTTTGGATAGTTTACGGATGGATCAGCCATTTATCCAAAATGAAAACGATTGTCAACGGAGGAAGTACATTTACATTGCAATCGCAGTATCTGTTTGTCTGGTCTTGATTGTTTTCTTAGCTTTTGGATTAACTTTCTGCAAAAAGAGGCGAACATCGAAGCCCGAAAAAATAAAAGTAAAACCCAAGAAAACTGGTTGGTTTTGTTGTAGAAAACAACCAAAAGACGACGAAGAAGTCTTGCTGTATTCCAAAAACTCATCTGATAAATTAAAATCCAAAAAAGTTCCGAAGAAAAACGGAAGATCTGCAAATGTACAACAACCAGAATCGACAAAATGTTGTGGGCTTTCTTCGAATAAAAATTCTCCGGCAATTATAGAAACTTCCTCAATGGACTCTGATTCGGGAAGAGATAACAAGAACAAACAGAGATCTTCTCCTGCTAGGCCAAAATCAACAAAAATCATAACAGTTGATGAGAAAAAACGTTTAAGCATATCAAAGAAGAATAAGCGCAAAGATGGCGAAGATAAACTTCCTCCAGCTAAAGTTGGCATTCTTAAAAAAGGAATCTAAAAATAAACATTTACAATTCGAAAGACTTGAAAATTATAGATAACGTTTTTCAATAAAGCCAAAGAGGTTTGACGGTGTTTTTTTTTTCGATTCGACAAAAGTTTAAAGCATTTTTTCCATTCAGTTTACATATAAACGGAAAAAATGAAAAGGCCATGAGGGACCCTTTAATGTTAATAGCAAGGGATTATATTTTAAGAGTTCTAACGCATCCAAGAAACTGGGTTTCCATGGTGTCAAGAAGAAGAAAAAAAGTTGATATTTTTTGACACCCTAGTCAACAAACGACTTATAAATGTCACATAGAAGTTCTACTTCTTTAAAGTTATGTTAAATTTTTGTCTTAATCCTTTTGTACAAACCATCTTTGCCCTTTATAACAGCAGTCCCTCACTAACCGCAGTGTAAAATTGTTAATATTTGTATGGCAGTTTTATTTCTGTTATATGTACGAGTATTTAAGATTATTTTGTTATACTCGTATAAAGAAAGGATCTCCGAAGTTATGGCCCATTTTGGCAAACTTTTTCAGCCTCTTTCCAACAAAAACATTTAAGATATTTTTTTTAAAAAGGATAAAGAGCTTTTAATTTCTGTAAAAAGGCATTTCATTGAAATTGACAAATTTAAAAGTAATGAGCGATTTTATAACAATTTTTGTCACAAACCAAAAATAGTCTTAAGCAAAATTTAGCTAAAAATTTATTAAATTTTAGCACCTATTGGATGTGAGGTTTCGTGATCTTCTACATACATATATTATGTCTTATACAAGGCGGCGCAAAATTAATCAACCTATGATTACCGGAAGATGTTATAATTTTTGCAAATGGCGTCGTACATCAATCTTATAAAACATTTGTGAACTAGACAGCTACAATATACAAACAAACAAGCAATGGAGAGCTATAATTTGCAGAGCGTGGAATAATTGTGTCGAATTTTTGACCACTAATCGGTCGGTGGTGTTAGAGCAGTGTAAATTTCGACCACGATTTCCTAATCGTGTAACCCCAACTGGGCAAACATTCCCAGCTCTTAGCTACTCGTCTCGAACAGACTGGAACTAAAGGAGACAATGCAGGGCGTGGCCGCCACTTTAATGGTCGTTCGGCCGAGAATATCGCGGCTGTGGCTGCCGATGTCGCTGAGAACGAAGATACATAAACCAGACGGGCCCTACAGGAAAGATTTACACATTTTCCCGTACAAAGTGCAAACAGTGCATCATTAAATGCTTGCTGACAGTCCGTCACGTGTGAATTACGGTCAAGCCATCTATAATCTCAACGACGGAGAGGACGATTTGTATTGAAAATCATCAATTCAATTCAATTCAATTCAATTCTTTATTGTAAACAATACACTAAGACCATGTCTTTTATAGTATTCATAAATTGGTTGAACAGTTGTATGTTAATTAAGTCTAAATAAAAATTAATAATTAATAATTTAATAATTAGGTATACCTATGTTCATTTTTTTTTTTTTTTTTTTTTTTTTTTATTGACTTTTCTTCTTTTACTCTCTTGCGATATTTTTCGTTTTTCCTATTTTTATTTTTATTTTATTTTATTTTTTATTTTTATTGACTTTTCTTCTTTTACTCTCTTGCGATATTTTTCGTTTTTCCTATTTTAACCTAATTATTTGAAAAATGTTTGAAAACTTCGGACTTAAATCTTACTGCATCTGTTATCCTCTTTATGCTTACTGGCAAAGAATTCCAAAGGCGAATGCTGTGTACAAAGAACAACCGTGAAGAGTTTAGATATCTAAATGATGGAATAACTATATTACTTGTTCTTGAGGATGTACATAACTGAATTTTTTCATAAAGGTACTCTGGTGTTTTTGTGTGAATAATTCTTTGTAGAAAGATACAATTACGAACATTAACGTATTCTTGAATAGTGCAGTTAAGAATTTTAGTACTAAAAGTTGAAATATGATCATATCTTCGAACACCGTATACAAAGCGAGTCATATCATTAAACGCCACACGTATTTTGTGTTCAGATAAAGAATCAAGCTTCGGATAAACGACTTCAGAAAAAGAAATTATTGGTACTAGTAAAGTTCTCATTAGACGGAGTTTTGTTTCTTGAGGAGTAAAAGCACTAGATATCCAGAGTTTTCTTAAAGTTCCATAAATACGGCCAATGACGGAATTTATATGGTCTCTGCAAGAAAGATTACTAGAGATTTTAAAACCAAAACTGGTCACAGAGTTTACAAAATTAACATTAGCATTATTTAAGACAATCGGAGGTAGATCTTCATTGTTATATGTCTTCTTAGAAACTAATAGCGCTTGACTTTTCTCAGGATTGAGCATTAAACCGTTCTCCTTAGCCCAATTGTAGATTCTTAGAAGATCTTCATTAACACGAGAAACAAGATCTTCTACTAACCCAATTCTACGCGAGAGATAGATTTGTATATCATCCGCATACAAATGAAAAGAAACATGCTCACAAACATAAGGCAGATCGTTTATATAAACACTAAACAGAATTGGGCCCAGAACAGAACCTTGAGGCACTCCCATCTTCAAATACGTATGTGTTGAAAATTTGTTTCCAACAGCTACACGCTGAGTTCTGTTACACAAATAACTACTAACGAGGGAAACAGCAGAATTCGAAAAACCAAAATAGTGCTTAAGTTTTTGACAAAGGACTCGATGATCGACTTTGTCAAAAGCTTTAGAGAAATCTAGTAGGCACAGTAACGTGACGTTGTCTTTATCGTATTGGAGTCTAATGTCATCTAAGATCTTAACCATTGCTGTAGAGCAGGAATAGTTTTCTCTAAATCCAGATTGGTATGGAGACAACAATTTTTTGGAAGTGAGATGGTCAATCATTTGCCTTGTAAGGATTTTTTCGAGGACTTTTGACATGCACGGTAAAATGCTTATTGGGCGGTAGTCGGCGGGTTCCGTAGGTATAGACGTTTTTGGAACTGGTGTTATCCTTGCTGCTTTCCAAGCAGTTGGAAATGTTGAAGAGACAACACAGTGATTGTAAACATGGGTGAGAGCGTTAATCATGTAGGGTAAGATAAGTTTCACAAATCTGAGAGGAATACCGTCTTCACCTATAGCTTCAGACCTTAAAGATTTGAAAGTGCGGATAACTTCGTCTACAGTTACAGTCTGAAAACAAAAACTATCTGCTTGATCGTAAATTAAGGCAGCTTTGGGTTCAAAGTTTGTTGGTAATTGAGTTGTCTGAGTAAACTGGTTGTTAAGGTCATTTGGATCAAGGTCACATTTAGAAATTGTCCTTTTTCCAACACCAATCTCACGAAGATTTTTCCAAAGCTGCTTAGGAGAAAGATTTGTGTTAAGTTTCGAGGCAAAGAAATTTCTCTTGGCTGAACGGGTGATGACAGTTGCTTGATTGCGAAAATAGCAGTATTCTCGCCAGGTTGCAGGATTAGGTGAACTCCTCCACTTGTGGTAGTATTTTCTGCGATTTTTAATCGCATTCTTAACTTCCATGTTGTACCACGGACATTTTTCATTTTGAATCCTTACCGTTTTAAGAGGAATATATGTTTCAAATAACCTTTTCATATGGTTGTTAATGAAATTAAGTTTGTTATCTACATGAACAATATTGTAGCAATCACTCCACACCACACTGTTAGCATCATTAAATAAGGCATCAGTATCGAGAGAATTGAAATTCATGAGCACAAAAGTTCGTTTCTGGGGCATTAAAAATCTGCGCGTAATGCACGAAGTGCCATAACATCCACTCAAAGTCACTGTGTGTGGTGAGGCGTTCACGCGTTAGGAGTTATTGGGTCGTATTTGTTTGAGGACGCCATCAGCAATACGGTCACTGTTACTGGCGAACTCTACAGGGCCATAATAAACGACTTTCTACTGCCGGAATTGGACGAGCGGGGGTTGGTGAACATGTGGTTCTAACAACCCCCCACACACAGAATGAGCCGCATGAATATTGTGAAGGAAGTGTTTCCCGGTAGCGTAATCTCCCGTTTTGGCGATTTGGCATGGCCAATAAGATCGCCCGATTTAACCATCCTATAGACTTTTTTCTTTGGGACTACTTGAGTCGCGGTTTTATGGCAACAAGTCCGTCAATTTTCTTGCAAACACATTTGACGTTTACGAACATGTTCTCTGGCTTATCACTATTACTGTCGTCAACTCGATTTTTTTACTGCATAGTTGTACCGAAAATGATGATATCGAACTCTAGCAAACTGCGTTATCGAAAATAATGCTTTTGCATTGAAATTTCGTGTTGGGTCTTGGAACAGTTGACTTTTGCATTTTGCGTGTAAGAACATCTTGCAATTGCATTTTTGATGCAAATAACGTTTTCGAAGACAACTAATTTCAATAGCAATGCTCTAAACTTTTTAGGCTTTTTAGTGGCCATATTGATGTATGTTTGGCATATCACCATGAAATGTTATACCTTTGAACAACCAAAAATTTTATTTTTGTAATCAGTGTTCTAATCAAATACGTTTTTAGTATTAATTTTCTCATAAAGCCTGTGAACTTATCCTTATTGACTTTGAAGATTTGACAGTTGGAACCGAACCGAAGGTATAATTTTTGAAGGCCAAACACATCGGTCGATTAAAAATTACATTACATTACATTAGATATTACACTACTTCGTAGATAAATCTACAAAGTAGAGACACTGAAAGCACTGGCAACTGAGGCCATCGGCTTAGACATTACAACAGAGAGAGACAGACAGAAAGAAAGAACAACAGAAGAAACACATGTCAACAGCACACGGTTGGTATTTGAACGGTCCCCCATCCAAGTACTAACCATGCGCAATGATGCTTGATTTCGCTGATCGATGGGAAGCGATGCTTTCATCAAAGCCAAGGCCGTTGACCGATTAAAAATAAATTAAATTTCGGATGTTAAAACGATTGTCCTGGAACTTCTTACATTTAAAGGAAATTTCGTTATTCTTGAGCTACTCGTCAATTTTCTACTTTAAAGTTTTTCTTTAATAAACTCATTAATAAAAATAACTTATCTGTTGTGTTTCTTGACGTAAAGGTTAGTGCGTTGGACTAACGCACCCGAGTTCTGAATTCGAATTCGAGTCCAATTCTAATCGGTTCAAACTAAAAATATTTTTTTTTTCAGAATGAATGAACGAATATTGAGGGGGGAGGGGGGGGATTGCACTGAAAGCTTAAGATCTTCTGTGCACCCATCAACAACTAGATGATTTGCTAACCCTACAGCTCTTCCTCCAAGTTTATCCCTTTGATGAGTGTGATTATTTGGAATAGCTTCAGAGAGGATAAATCATTCTTTTCTACCTTTTAGCGTCACAGTTACTTGTTTCTTTGATGCGTTAGTCCTTCGCATCCGTCTAGTATGTGTCCTGGCGTTTTGTCATGAGTATTGCAGAATCTGCATGCAAGCCAAGAATACTTAAGTGTCTTCTTAGTTTACAGTAACCCGTAAGGTCCCCACCAACTATTCGTAGATTGTTCCTACTTAAGAGGCCTCTGCCCAAAATGTCGAACTCAGATTCGAAGATTGGAACTTCGAATTAAAATAATCACTCCGCATTTGTACATTCAACATGTTTGATACAGTTCTTGAAACGATCTTGGTTATAGTTTCCAGAAGTTGTTTGTCCTGCCTCAGTTTTGGGAGTTCTTTCCAGTTTTTGGATCTTTTAGCCTCCTCCTCAATTTTGATTTCGTTTATATTTCTAATGGGGCCCAGAGAAATTGGAGATTTTCTGGGCCTCATTAGAGGAAACCTTGAGCCCCTATTTTTGCTAGGGAGCCCGTCCTTATTTCTCTCGACACCTTCATTTCCAGGTACCAAAAGAATTGAGACATTGTTGTTCTTGTCAAGTTTGTTTAGCCTGCCTACACTTTCCCACACCGACTTAGATGTTATGAGCTAAGTGCTTAAGTGCGACTTGGTTATCTGATATGGCAGTGTTTTTGGTTTTGGTAATTTCTTTCGAGATTTCGACCAGCACATTCCTGTCAACTAACTACAATTTGTTAGTCGGCTAATTTTTTTGTTGGAATCGAATCGAAATTTTTAAAAATACCAAAACGTCAAAATTAGAAAAATTGCAAGGGGATGAGTTGTTAATACCCCAAAAATTGGATTTTAATGAAATTATAGTACGCTGCTGTTTCAATTCCACTACCAAAAAAAGAGTTTTTAATCTGGAACCAAATATAGATTATAAGTTACGAAAAAAAATTGTCGAAGACAAATCGGAGCCCTGGGGCACACCAAAATTAATTTTTTTCTGACTATCATACTTAAAACCGTCCAAAACAACTCGAATTGAACGGTTAGAAAACTTAATTTTTAATTCAAACGAAAGAGAGAACCATCAAAACCAAAAGGACATATTTTTGATAAGAGAGCTTTGGACATATCAAGTGCAAAAATGTACTTTTGTTTCTTCAAATTGACGTTAGGATTCATTCCATTTTTTGGTGGGATATGCAATCAGATCGCACCAGTGGACCTATGTATTTCTTTGAAAGCTGTTTAGCTGTTTTACCGGTCATTAAAGAGCTTTTTGTTCTCCAAGATATTTCTTTAGCTGATTGCCGATCAAGTTCAATGTGTATGTCGGTGATTGGTGTTGGGGGGGGGGGGGGGGGTTAGGTTAGGGTGTTGGTTTGGAAGATTCACTTATACACTTTTTGAAAACAATACAATATTCAGAATTCAGTTTCATACAATTTTTGTGTTTGATCAAAAATAACGGATTAGAAGCACCTAATACTGAGCAATAATTATCAATATTTTTCTCAAAACTCTTCATACTCGTACTTCGATTTTAAAACAAATCGACATTGTTGTTAAAATTAAGAAAAAGATTTCGATATTTTGATAATAAAAAAACATTTCTGACTCCAAAAAAGATAAAGTATTATATTGTGGACAATCCCGTTTGTTTTTAATAATTTGCTTTTCATTTTAAGTAATATTCTTATATTTCCCCTCCTGATTAAAGGGGTAATATAACCCCTTGCCTATTAAAAAAAATCTTTTTATTTTACCGTACAGTTACACACTATTGTTTGTGACACGTGATGCAAATCACCTTGTCAATCCTATTTAAACATCTATTAGGTAATTTTAACAGTCTTGCAAGGACCTGTAATTTGGGGAACGTTCATCTCCAGTGATCAAATAAAAAAATAACATAAAAAGTTTCTCAGTAAAACAATTTTTAAATATAAACCCAAACATTGCATATAATATTTTTTAAGTTTTACTTGCATTACAGTTACTCATACCAAAAACTATCCCAAGTTGTCTGTTGGATGACGAACTTGCTAAGAATCTCATTCAATATTTCTATGAAGCAAACCAAGTAATTGACAAAATGACCACTGGACGCTCGAAACTTCTTGCCCAGAAAGCATTCTTCGATACTTTAGGCGGGTAATTTTTATAATTCATGCAATTAAACATTCCAAGTGTCAAAAATGTATTTTCAGATATTTAAAATACTACATGGTTCCCACTTCGATGTACTCGTTCTATGGGGGACTGATCAAGTTGAGAACAGTCGAAACTATCCTTGAATTATATGATCAGAGTAAGACGTTTCTCAATACAAATGGAAATGGCTGGCGAGCACCTTTGAAGGATTTTTTAGATTTCGACATTCAAATTGAGCCTCTTAGAATAATTATTGACCAAATAGAAGAGGATACATCATGTATGCAATTAGAAATGCAGAAAGATAGCTCTGATGAGCCTGACGATATGATTGTCACTCTTCCACGACTTGAAACCGAGGAGAAGGGTATTCTTGGCAATATATGGCTTCCGTTCAAACGAAAACATACATTTAACTTAAGATCTTCCAAATCAGCTTTTGTTCTTTTGAGGTATTTTGAATTGACAACTCGATGTTACAACTTCCAAGGCATTTGTCAAGACACATTTAATACAAAATTCAAAAACTGGATCCTAGAGAATCTGGATATTCACTTAAAAGATGACTTATTCTATCCTGGGTTGGGGGCAACATTACGGATTTTAAAGACAATTCGCTCAAGAAACAGTGACTTCGTTGTTATCGAAAAACGTCATAAGACTGAAAACTACAAGGCTCTAGAAAGTAGAGCTAAACAATTGGAGAGGCATTCTAAAGACTGGCTTAAGGACATATTTGGAAGAAATGAGAATTTAGTTTTTGATGACAACATTGAAGGAACACCTATACAAAAGGAAGCCGAAGATAGTCGTCGAATGATGTACATTTACGTAACAATCATAATTGCTGCCTTACTTCTTGTATTTGTTATATCGGTGGCGTACATAATTAAATGGAGCAACTCGCCGCCGCTGAGAGACTCAGATGTTGAAAAAACCCCAAAGAAAGAAAAGCGAGTAAGAATAAATGAAGAACTCAGAAGGCGTTCAAGCAAAGATGAGGAAGAGGTATTGTTGGGTCCAGATAGTTCGTCTATTGCTTCTTCACCATCAGAAATGTCAAAATCATCCAAACCAATTAAGGATATTTCTTTGAAGAGTGTTAAAAGTTCCTCGACATCAAACTGTTTCCCTCTTTGCACAAGAAAAAACAGTCATGAATTTGAAAAACCGATTTCGTCAATGGAATCAGATTCATCAAATGAAAATTCAGATAAACCTATCTGTTCAAAGTTTGTTGATAGTTCTAAAGCTCGTAAGCTTGAGGTTGTTAATAATAGAAAATAGGTACAAATCCAAAAAAACCCAAGTTGAAAATTAATGAAGATCTTATGTCGCGACAAATGCCGTCAGAATAAACTGAAGAAAACAGAGCTTTTGGTTCACGACCAAAAACAAGCTTGTTTGCTTTCTTTAAAAAATACCTGAAAAATATAGGTTTATAAAAGTTTTAAGTAGTTGTTTAAAAATATTGTAAATTTATATTGACACACACAAAAGCTTAAAGCTTAAGCGTAAGAGATTTTTGATTTGCTGAAGTAATTTAATAAATGAGCTACAATATATATTATTATATTTATAATTTCCATTTTTTTTTTTTCTTAATTTTGCAAAATAGGATAAACAGAATTGAAAAATTGTGAAATTTAAATAAATGTACAAAAAATAAGAAAAAAGTTTTTATAATTGAACAAGTATATGTGAATGTACGTGAAAAAGCTTATTTTTATACAATGTGTAAGTATGTATGTGTGGTTCAACTATGCAGAAGCATACATTTCAGAAATAAAGCAAAAAGCTTTTAGAAAATTCGCAAACATTTTAACAAGATCAAAGTAAAACTGCAATGAATAATGCATTTTATCGTAACACACGGTACGACGATGTATCACGGTTTTTTATAGGCATTTACACGCCATAACGCCCACAAAGTATTTTCTGTCAAAAAAGTTCTGTTCCCACTGATAACAACAACAGCAAAATATAACTGTTTCGACGAAGTGCTTTGCTACTATTCATATCGTATATGTCTTGATCGACGTAGAAGTATCGACTTACGTATTTTCTATTTACACGATCAAAAATCAATGCCGATACTATAAAAAGCTACTATGTAGAATAAAGCCTGAGCTAAACAGAAACGAAAAAATCCCATACAAAAATCACAAAAGGAAATCATAACGAACATATTTCATTTGAGGAGCGAAATTGATAATTTAAAATAGGCTATTTCAAAAAAGTCTCCACTCTTTTTTCGCCTATAAATTAGTCGATCAAACCATTAACTGTGTGTGGAAAAATAAAATTTGTGTTGTATTCTTTTAAGTTTTTCTGGTTTCTTTTGTTTTGAATATTTTTTTCTGTAGTATTTTTCTAACAGGCCGATTCTACTAGAAATAATTTAATACAGAACATTCATCCTTACATCGAAAGTCTAATGGATTTGCGTTGTTTCATGTTGTGTTAGCACTTCGCTCTTCGACATTGTTTTGACATCGATCCCTAACATCAAATTTGACGGGTGTGTTTTTTTTTTTCGTTTTCTTTTTTATTTTCGTTTTTTCGTTTTTGTGGTACTTTAAAACTCAAGAGATTGAATTAAGAACAAGGCTAACCAAAAATCAAAAGCCTAAATATTGTGGGAAGAATTTTCTATCGTTTGACGTTTGTCAGAGATACAGAAACGTTAAGGTCTTTTGCTCAAATGAAATGTCGGGACATGAACTGCCCAGCGAAGAAAAAAGAAAATTCTATGATTTTTATATCAGAGATTTTGTTGGCAATACGGATATAAAGTGCATTTAATTGTTTTGTCGGAGGTTTCACAGCGATTAAAGTTTCAGGTTAGAATACTTGTTGTTTATAACAGAAAAATACAATCGTAGGAATGCAGAAATACATACAAAAATATTACTAGAATAAGGTTGTGTCAAACATGTAAACCAAATTGCTGATACTCGACCCCAAAGTCGATGTTTTTTTTTCATTCTAGTCAAACATTTTTACTTGCGATATACATAGGTACTATAGGGCAAGTTCTGCATTTGGAAAAAAAATCGAACTCGAGATTTTGATCAAAGTTGACATTACGATGATAGCGAAGACGAAAAAAGTGGGTCCGGCAATTCCGTCTGTCTGCCTGTATGTCTGTATGTCTGTATGTCTGTAGCTCGAACTACAGCCTAAACTACTGGAGTTATTTTCTTCAAACTCGGTACTTAAGGGTCTTCGGTGATTCCCTAGAGGAGAAATTGAAATTTTTTTTTTATCTTCAAAACTAACGGTACCCCCCGTACACCCGTAATGCAAAATCTTATTTATCTCGAAAACGGCTCTAACGATTTTGATAAAAAAATTAGGTGTGATATTATGGACATGGACTACATTTTGGTAAAAAAAAAATTGGGGGGGAAATGTTATTAGGGGTACCTGTCTTAGAACGGTTTTTTTGATTTTCGAATTTCTCAAATACATATAAACTAAAAATTTTTTCGAAAAAATAGTTTTTGGATTTTTAAAAAAATAATACAGTTTTTTTTTGAAAATTCAATATCTTGAAAACCAATACACGATTAAATTGTTGAATTACGTTTTAAAATGTATTTTATTAAATACTAACAGTTTGCATATCAATTTTTTTTATAAAAATTTTAAGAAAAATTTAGTACACAAAAAACATGTTTCAGTGTGTCTGTATGTCTGGACCTCTCACTACAGCCTAAACCACTGGACCTATTTCTTTCAACCTCGGTAGTTAAGGGTCTTCGGTGATTCCCTAGAGGAGAAATTGAAATTTTTTTTTAGCTCCAAAACTAACGGTACCCCCCATACACCCGTAATGCAAAATCTTATTTATCTCGAAAACGGCTCTAACGATTTTGATAAAAAAATTAAGTGTGATATTATGGACATGGACTACATTTTGGTCGAAAAAAATTTTGGGGCAAAATGTTATTACGGGTACCTGCCATAGACCCGTTTTTTTTTCGACTTTCTCATTAACGGCTCTAAGGATTTTAACCCAAAATTTTCAGCAGGAGTCCCCTGAAGTTTAAAATAATATTGTATATAAAAATATTCGAAAAAATATTTGTTGGTTTTTTTTGAAAAAATTTTTTTTGAAAAATCAATATCTTCAAAACCTATGACCGATTATTTTTTGAAATTATTTCCTCAAATCAATATTATTAAATACTTAAAATTTGCATCCCACATTTTTTTCTTGAAAAATTTTAGATAAATTTCTTATATAAAAATTTATTTAATAATAAAACTACTTTTTAAAGTTTATTTGCATAAATTCATACTTTTCCGGAAACCAGACGGCAATTTTAGGCATTTGAACATTATTATCTCATTAAATCCATGTTTTATATTTATAAAATGTATCTTAAATTCCAAAGTACTTTAACATAAGAGCAAGTTCGTGCGATCCAGTCGTGCATTTTATTTTTATTGAGATACATTTTGTATTCTTACAATATTTTCGTGCCTCTGAAAACCTATTTCATTTGTATATTCACACTCAGTTATAGGCAAGCCCTTTCGATTGAGACACCTTTCTAGTCTCAAAAACAAAAACAGCCAAAGAAAAATTGACAGTTCTTCTGCACTATGCTTTCTGCTTTGGCTATTGCGATTGCGATGGATTTATCGCTAGTGGAGACGGCGTGTGAAAGATTAGCACTTATGTACAATTATGAGGTGTTGAACCTGGGTCCAGGAGTTGGTTTAACAAATTGTTGCAGAATCGCTCAACACCATTTCAACTCAACTCCAAATCGAGCTCTTTACTCAAATAACGAAAAACCTGGGTCGAAAATCCGACCCTTATCCAACTCGATCTTTCGATACTGCATATAAACGTAGTAAATGTGGCGTAAAATTAATCACCCTATCGGAAGATGTTATAATTTTTGCAAATGGCGTCGCGTCGTATGTCAATCATTTTTGACATTTGTGATGTGAACTAAAAAGCTGCACTATACAAACAGACTCCATTGCTTGAGCGCTATAGCCTATACCTCGCAAGAGCGTGGAATAATTGTGTCGATTTTTTGACCAATAATCAGTCGGTGGTGTTAGCGTGGCTTGAAGTTCGATGTCAATTTCCTAATCGTGTAGCTATTCGACTTGAACAGACTGAAACCAGAGGAGACCATGCAGGGCGTGGCCGCCACCGAACTGGTCATCCGACAGAGAATATCCCGCCTGTGACTGCCGATATACAACACGAGCCACAATCGATATTGTGAAGGAAGCGTTTCCTGGTCGCGTAATCTCCCGTTTTGGCGATTTAGAATGGCCAGCAAGATCGCCCAATTCAACCCTTACAAACTTCTTTCTTTGGGGCCATACAGAGGAATACGAACATTTATCACCCGAAATCTTGCGGAAAGTAGTAGAAAATGTGATAAAACGGGCACAAATGTGTATCAACACTAGCGCCAGCCACTTGATGGATATCATCTTTTCCAATTAACAGAAAAAATTGTAAAGCTACAAATAAAGATTTCCATCACTCAAATAATAATATCAAAAAATAATAATAATGGGACAGTAAAGAAAAATTGTAGATTAGAATAGCCAATCAAATTTTAATGGACGTCAAATTAGTCTCTAATGACTTAGAGAGTGGCATAATCTTGTTTTCTTTCATTCATGTAACATATAACGATTATAGAGAACACGAAAATTTTTGGTGTCGCAATTACGTGTGTCCGTCTGTCTGTACGGTCGTCTGACTAGGATATTGATCAGAATGAACCTGTAGCTGTAATGTCTCATAAAAATCGTCCATAAAGGTCAATAATCATGCTTGATGTAGGTACTTATGTTATACCTCCTCGGTAATATTCTTATCTTCTCCACCGTGCCTCTAGGGGTTCAAAAGAGGACAATCGTTTCTGAATTCAAATGAATGGAAATCCGAGCATTGTCGCTCCTAAGCCAAGAAAAGTGTTATCTTCTAAAGCACAACTCAAGAACCTGGTTGACAGCATATAAAATAAAGCTATTGTGAGGACACATTTGTGCGAAAAAGTCCCTAATTGGGTACGGCCGGCGGGTGAATGGTAGCCCCCACTCAGGATTTTGACGGTAGAAGATGGAATTTAATGTTTTGAAGAGTGAGCCATCCAATGTGAATGGAACATTGCGGGCCTGCGGTTACAATAATCAAGACACGCTATTGGCTATTGAATAATTCATCTATGGTTGGATAGAAAAATTCTAAACCGAAGTAGTCTTACTTGATTAAGATAAATTGGGATAGGATATCGATCTCTGTTACCAATATAATGCACAGCCATTTTAAGGGATGATAAGGTATCAGTTGTCTCATAGAACTCTCTGAAATGTATTAGCAGAATTGAGATTATAACAGGTGATCGACTCCTGGAGGGTTGGCTATCTAAGAAAATTCAAAAAGTTAATTGGGACCTTGGTCTGTTTGACCGTTTTCGTCAAACCCCCATAAACTGGTAAGCCAGTAGTGAAATTAAGACTTAACTGAAAGGTGCTCACTTAAAACCTACGAGGGGCGCCTGAAAAGTTCACGGCCGAGGGTACTTAACGATGAGTAATTAGCTTGTTACTTATGTCACTTAGTTGCGACACTCAGTAGTATTATAAAAGCAATCACTAATTAATTTTGCACTGATAGTTCAATTATTTATCGCACAACAAATATCATCATGTCCGCCGAATCTGGAAATTATCTGAATTTTGAACACCGCGCCGTGATAAAAATTCCTCGTAAAGAAGGGAAATACACTAAAAGATATTTTTGAAGAGTTGTCATCGGTTCTTAAGGATTCTGCGCCTTCATATAAGATGGTGAAAAAATGGGACCGCCTGTTTCAACAAGAACGAGAGCTGTGAAGACGACCCTCGCCCGGGCCGCCCTGTCACGTTAGTGACCCAAGAAAACGTCCGAAAAGTCGAAAAAATCCGAACTCCGATGAATGGCTAATATTATGCCAATTTATTGACTCAGGTTCGCGAAGCTATTGTACAGAAACGACGACGTGGGATATTGACGCGCGGACTGCTCTTTCTGCAAGACAACGCGCCCGTTCACACAGCACATGTTGCGAGACAAGATCAAAGAGACACGGGGTTCTCAGAGATTGACCACCCTCCATATAGCCAAGACCTAGCACCTTGTGATTTTTCCCTGTTTTCCAAATTGAAAAAGGACTTACGGGCCGGAGATTTGCAGATGACAATGAAATGAAACTCGCGGTTGATCATCAATTTGAAGAAAAAGACACAGAATATTTTTTGGGTGGGTTAAATGCATTGTACGCGAGATGTGAGAAATTTATTTTACTCGAGGGAGATTATATTGAAAAATAAAAAAATAGAAACCATATATTTTCTTTCATTAAGTACCTTAGGCCGTGGACTTATCAACCGTCCCTCTTATGTATATGTATGTATGTATGTACATACAATATACATAAGCCTAAGGTTTTAAGATGATACAGTAAAATGGATATTGAAATTTTGTTTTTGCTTTCAAAAATAATAGTTCTTGCCATACAACCGTTAAGAAAAAGCCTAAAAATCTCGGAATCGACTCTAACGATTTTTATTAAACAAATTATGTGTAAGTATTCCCTATATTTGTGTAAAAAATATCAAAAACTATTATTATATTGGGTTATAAGAAACAAGTGTCTTTAGAACTAAAATAAAATGTACAACTGGGTCACACGAACTTGCTTTTATGGAATAGACTAAGAATTTTAAAAATGAATGTTATTAGAGAAAAACGTTCATAACCTTAAAAATAATAATTAAATGACTTAAAAAACTCCTTAAGTAGTTGAAGCTAAAAACAGGATCCTATGTGATTGGCAAGAACAAAAGTTATAAATCGTTGTTGCGGTTTAAAAAAAAATTATCTTTTATACACAAAATTTTAAAAATATTTTTAGGAACAAATTTTGGAACGCCAACATAAAATTTTTGTTACTGTACGAATAAAACTTTGATTTAAAAAAAATTACTGACCCGCTTTTGAGATATCGAATTTTCAAAAAAAAAAATAATTTTTTTTCAAAAACTCAAAAAATATTTACAGTTACAGTCAGTGCGATATCAATATCAAAAATTTTATAATTTTTTTTTTAAATTTGTATGGTGGGTACTGTTATTTTTAGATAAAACTTTTAATTGTCATATTTTAAAAAAATCAAGCATGGGGTTTTCGAAATATTGGGTTTTTTGAAAATTTTGAAGCACAATACTATCCAAACTTTTTGGAAGCCTCACCATAAAAAAATTTGTCAAAATCTGTTGTACCGTACTTTAAACAAAAATGTTACTGAGGGGGTACCATTAATAACCATTTTGGTCTCTCAAGCATTACCTAGCTTCAACTAGATGAATTTTTTTTAATTTGTGTGTGGAACAAAAAAAAAAATGTATAAAATTTCGAAAAAAAATCGTATGGCAGGTACCGTTATTTTTGGTCTTAAAAAAAACAGAAACGTGTGGGGGAAAAATTAAAAAAATGACAGACAGACAGAAGTGCGAGACCAACTTTTTTCGTTTTCCCTATCATCGTAATGTCAAGTCTGGTCAAGATCTCGAGTCCGAATTTTTACCCGAATGCATAACTTGCCAGGGATGTAAATGACCCCATCTCTCCACAAAATTAATATATCAACGCGTGATAACCTATTTGCATATGCTTAGCGAAGAGGTACAATAAGTTATAATCAGGATTTTAAAACTTACAGGATACATTTAAGCCGAAAAATATGAAAATTAAATAGTTTAACTGATATTTTAAATAGCTTTTTTCTCATCAGATATTCAGAAATCAGAATAGTTCAGGGAGGCACCCCATACCTAAGACTTCCACTAAATCCTTCCTCTTACCCTTCCTATTCCTACATTACCCACACCCTGGGGAGCACAATAGATCCGTTAAAATCCGAGTGAGGTGATACGGTTTGCCGCATCGTCACACCCACTTCACCTATCTCATCAGACCCAGTTATGAGTCGTATGCACTTAGCACCTGCTCTTAATCGAAAATCCAATTTTTAAAACGAAAAGTGCAGGTAAAGAGTCTTCGTACAGCCAGCCCCAGTGTAATTAATGATGACTGCATTACTTTCAACGGCTGACATATAAATTATTGAAAAATCTTTCTAAGTCCCTCAATAATCTAGGTCTTTCGTCTGGAGATAACAAAAAATAGATTTCAACTAAATAATCACTTCGCTGACCGTATAAAAACTCTCATGTCACAATGAGACATGCTTCACTGCCCAAATTCAAAGCAAACTCGAACCCCATTTTGAAACCTTCCTCCCCGATGAGATATTAGTCCTTCCACCCTTGCAGACTTGTTCAAATAAAAAAAAAACACAAAGAAATATAGTGCAACTGCAAAAATAGGGAAAACAATAGAAATTATTTTTTAAGAAAAATGTTTTTTTTTTTTCGGTTGTAGTGAGTTGTGAATTTTGTGGTGTGGTGATGTTAAGGAGTTTCTTTTTTTGAGAAAAAAAAAAGGAAAATTAAAGTAAAGAGAGAAAAAAAAGCAACCTACAGAAATTAGCCCAATCGCGTTCGTATCTATTTAAGCCGTGTGCAACATCGACATGACGTTCATAACCTTTGTGACAATGTATACCATTGTTATCATCGATTGGATTCTTTGCCTTCATGTTCCTGCTTCGACTGCCATCCTGAATGTCCAGATCCTGCAGCTCCTTCAAGCACAACCATTCCCCATCAACCGATACCCGAAAGTTACACAAGTAAATTGTATCCTGAACTCCGCCGGCTATTTCCTCATTTGTGTTTGCATGCGAAGCCTTTGGCAAAGCAATTGTTGTAGACATATTGGAATTATTGTTGCTGTTATTCGAAACTATGGCTGCCGTCGAGCCACCCGATGAGGATGCTGAGGCAATAGTCGATGACGAAGATGCCGACTGCATTATGTATTTGCCAGACTTCTTATGAGTGTGGTTGTTATTGTTGAGATTGGATTTCTTAGAATTGGCGACAATCACAGTAGTGTCTTCGCCAAGGCCACGCATGTTATTGCTTTAAAAGCAGACTTTTTCCAACTCGGTATAGGTATTCAATTGGTTTTAGTTTTTTCTTCAACTGGAACTCCCTTTCTCGTTTCCTCATGCACTCAGTAATTAAACCTGGCCCGCACGCAATAGATACCAAACCAAAAAAAAAAGAACAAACAAATTGCGAATTAGTTGGATTTCTGCGAAAAATCGAAATCGTAGCTGACAGATGCGTTCATTACCTTTTTAACGAAGTTCATTTTTCACGAACTTTAAGAATCCAATTAAAAACAAAGGTACATACACAATTCAATGCAAAAAATATACCGATTAAGTAATTAAATTGTTGTAAAGTTTCACAATACTCAATAGAAAATCTACTTTATTCTCCTTTGTCCCGTTGTTTTAGTTTTTTTCTTCTTCTTTTTTCAATTATAATTTTTCCACAACTGTATGACTATGACTGTGCACAGTGAAATTATCCTTTTTTGTGCAAGTGAATACGAAGAACTGAACTAAAAAAGGAACTTTTGAAACTCACAACTGAGTGGGGGAAGACTGACAGTGTTGAGAGAATTTATGGTGTGGTGGAAATGTGATATCGATTTTTGGCCAGCTACGAAGTTGAGTGTAATGCCAAAGGGAACAGTGAAACAATAAGGGGCTTCGTTCCGCTTTAATAGATTTTTTGTTTTCTCTTTGGAAAATCCTTGTTTTATCGGTATATTGGATTATTTATTGGATATCCTTAACGAAGTGAATATCGATTTCACCTCTTCATCGTAGTTATTCTGTAATACGAATTTGGATAAGAAGCTAGCGGAATGTTACTCCGTTTGATGTATGAACACCTGCAGATATTTCCGTTTAAGGCGCATTCAACTCCTGGAGCGTCTTTGAAAGTTTTTTCAAGGTACAGTTTTTGCTGGGCGAAACCAGCTTATCGACGTTTAAATCAGAATACCTGTGGTTGCAAGTCAATCTCCCAACACCTTGTACATGCTTGTTCTCTGATTCTGGGAAATACAATATTCGTGTATTATCAAATCAGGCCTATCAGACCATTTTGTCATATCTACAAATTTCTCGCCCAAACGAAATTCAGTTAGAGATCCGTTCGGCAATACTAGAAGGTCTCAATGAATAACTCAGGGACTTAAACTGGTCAATGTGCTTCCTCGGTTATGATGAAGATACTATTGCAGATATTATTACAAACTAAATTTTTTAAGGGAATGAAATTTATATCCCAAATAAGAAAAAATCCATCAAACCGAGTTCGTTCAAGAGTACTGAAAGATTCCAATGCAGAATCCTTTCCAGTGTCCTGCAAAAGTGATCTGTAACGATGCCACAACCAATGCGTAACTATATACTGGGTCTCTTTCCCAGTGGTTGAAAAGCTGTATTTGTGCAGCCGTTAAAAAAAAAAAACGAATATTTTTCTCCCTCGTTATCATCCAATTACACTTAAGTCCCATTTTTTAAAAGGTAAGGAATAAGCTGATTAATTATTAGCTTACGGAATACCTTAAAAGACTCAAAGCTTCTTAGGGACCGGCAGTAGGTAAGTAGGGTTATTGCACTTAAGATTTTAAAAGCGTTTGATAGAGTTTCAAGCAACAGCTTTTATAGAACTAAGGTCTAGTGACGAATCATGATATATCCGCACAGTGGGCCCAAATGGCATTTTGCGTCTCAAACATGCTTTTTTCGAAATTGATGTGGGAGCTGAAATTTGTATGTACATAAATGGATCAAGGAAAAGTCAAATTTTATACTGGAATACAAATTTAATAGATTAAGTTGCATGATTTAAGGATATGGCTACGTGAAGTGGTCGCCACACACAATGGCGAAATAAAGAACGTTTTTAATAGAGTTTTCTTCGAGCGTTTTATAATGTGATCACACAAGTAGTGTTATACGAGTATATCGTTGGAAATGTTGTAATTTTAGCTTTCCAAATCAATTTTTTTGATATATTTAATCATTTGTATTAACATGTTTTTTTTTCTCTGTTTTCATCTTTAAATGATTGCGCTATCTTCTGTCATAGTGCATTTTTTTTATAAATACATTAGTAATAAGGCACAGCAAAAAAAATTTGCTCCAATTATGCCCTTTTTGAACAATGGCAATATACAGTGTATCACAAAAGTAAGTAAGCACTCATTGCTGTCGCATAGACATGTTAAAATAAAATTAAATTCCGTGAGGAATATTAGGAAAAATACATTTATGTATAATTATGGTTAGCATGTGAACATTATGTGTTAGGCAAATGTTACCGTTTAACATTTGGTTTATTTGCAGAACATCACTGTTTGTTCACTTATTCGCATTTATTTACCACAAAAGTAAGTAAGCACCTGCAGCATTTTAAGGTTAAATATTTAATGGTGTAGTTAACTTCGACTTTTTTTTAGATTTTGGCTCCTTATCTCTCTTATCTTTTTTTTCTATATTTTTTTTTTATTTAAGATTAATTAATTATCAATAAAAGGAAATGGCTCCAAGGGTAAACAACTTAGCTTAAATTTAAAAAAAAATTATAATCAAACACTGTTTGGAAAATAAATCGGACCGCGAGATTGATAAAATTATTAATAAAAGTCCATCTACTATACACAAAATAATAACCAAATATAATAACATTGGAAGTTTGAAAAATGACCCTCGATCTGGAAGTTCTCGCCAGCTTACTCAAAAGGAATGCCGTATTATTGTTAGGAATGTGAAGAGGAATCCCAAAGTAAGCGGATCAAACATATCAGCAGAAATAACGGAAGAAACAGGTAAGTCATGTAACCCTCGACGAGTGCTCTACTAATCTGGTTATCATGGTCGAAACATTAGAAAGAAACCTTACAGCCCTATTATGAGAATCAATTTGATTGTCGATAATTTCTATCAATTAGTTGATAATTTGGTATTATGGGTATCAACTGGAAATTTTAGACCGATTGTGAATATCTACTTATAAAAAGTTCATTGTGAATGAGTTTTGTTTATTTTGTTTGACGTTTCACGTTTGAAGTATTTATTTGTTTTTTGTCGGCCACGAAAAGGAAAATTCTTTGTGCGAAAATGTTAATTGTTCTTATAAAAATTCATCATAACTCCCTTAAAAAACAATTCTATCGAAGTCGTTATTCTTTTTAAAATTTTTCGCGTTTAAAAATCCCGAATAAATTTGTATCAATCAAGAATTCGTGGTTGATAAGAAAATTGATGTGTATCTATGTTGTTGATATCCGTAATACCATGTCTATCAAAAAAACCATTCACAGTAATGATAAAATCTAATAAAATTCACAGTCGATAAAAAATGTTGATAGTTGATAGTCATAATACCAACTCATTCAATTTGTTGATACGTATCAAGCAGGGACGAAGCGTCCATATATTGAGTGGAATGAGTGCTTCCGTTGAATCATTTGAAAAAATCGTACCTTTCAAGGAATTAAATTCAAAATTCCAAATTTTATTAATATTTTTATTATATTATTTGTATCTATTAATGAATCTTCATTTACTCTGTAAATTACATTCCAACATCATTATGACAACATTATCATCTTTTACTAAAATTACTAAAGAAAATCAAGATATCTCTGGTTATTACAACTTAAAATGCCACACTGCAAACCAACTGAGAATGCTCAACATCACTCCATTATTTATAGCTCAATCTAATGAAACTTCTTGCTAAAATGCTTAACAGCTATGCATTCCTTATTATCGCCTCCTTAATTCAATTTCAAAATACCCTTCCACTCCAAGTCAATTGAAAATATACCTACAACATCACTCACCAATATTCACAAAATGCTCAAACAACATGATTCTCAAACAATATATAGATTATAGAATGCACAACAGCTGGGCGTTCCATTATTTCGCATACTTAACTTAGATATCAACCCAAAGTCAAAATTAATTTGGCTCGTTTCTTGCCTTTTGCCCAACGTGTGAAGAATGAGTTGAGTGAATGCATTACGAGAATTTCCTACAAGAGATAGATAGAAAAACAAAGATGTATCTATTGAGTTGCTTATTGTCTCAAACTGATAATAAGTTTAATTTCATGGACAAAAGGGGTAGAAAAGTTTTATTTTAATATAATGTGTGTGCAAATTTAGGTGCAATTCATAACTATCAGAAAACAAACAAATATGAATTTAAAAGGTGGTAGTTTTTTAATTATTTTCCTGGCGATAAATACAATCCACCTGTTTTCTGTTTATTGTTTATTATAAAAAAAGTGGTTAAAAATATGTAGTGTTTCTAATATTCATATCTGAGGTTTCTTGACATTCCAGCAGAAATATAACTAAAGGTTATTTTCAATTATGAGAATTTTAAATAAAAAAAAAACTTCAATGAATCTTAAGATTTTTAATATCCCGTAATAAAGGCATCTGTAGAGAGATCATATTCATGTTTTGAGAGAATTAAATATTTTTTTAGGAATAAATGTGGACAAGAAAGGTTATCTACTCGTAGCTTAGTTCTCATCAAATCGTACTTAGATAATTTTGCCTTAAAAGAAAAAGGATAAATCTTTGCGCAAGGCATCAAGCTCTTTTTTTTTAATTAGACTTTACTGTAGCATATTATCTATGTATATTATTTTATGTGTATTATCATTAAGTGGAATTTAAAAGGTTGGATCTCAAAGGTCTTTCATTTTTGGTTTTATGTTCAGTGCTTCCGCTATCGAAAAAGTCACGCCTCGTGCCTGGTATCAAGTATCTAGTTGATAGTTGATAGCTTTAATAGGGCTGTTACATAAGTAAAATAAATCGCCAAAAGCGGCTCTTCTTTGCAAAAACCCATGAATCTAAGCAAGCAGAATTTTGGAACATAGTTGTTTTATCCAATTAAAGCTAATTTAATATCCACGGCTCAGATGGACGCGGAAAAGTTTGGAGAAAAAAAAAAAAACACAGAGCTTGAATCATCGAACATGTCAGGAGTCGTGAAGCTCGGAGTTGGAAACGTTGTGGCGTGAGGGTGTATGGTAGCATCTGGTGTCGGCAATTTAGTGTTTATAGATTCTTTGATGATTAGGTTCGACTATTTGAATATTTTAAAGAACAACCTTCAGAAAAGTGCCAATAAGCTGGGTATGGGTAGTTCATTTATCTTCCAGCAAGACAGTGATCCTCAACATACTTAGCATGTTGTCAAAGAATGGCTGCTTTATAACGTCTGAATCCAGCTCAAATCACCACATCTTGACCAACAAGTAAGAAAACATGAAATCAGGACGAAAGATGATTAAAAGCATGTACTTCAGGATGAATGGTCTACAATTGGACAAAACGTTACCCAAAATTCGGTCAACTCAATGCATAGACGTATGAAAGCAGTTATAAAAGCCAAAGAGTATTTAACGAAGTACTAAATGGATAAGATTTACAAAATAACTGTAATGAATTCAAGGTTTATTTGAACTGCTTACTTACTTTTGTGATATAAATTTGTTAATTTTTTTAGTTTAAGTCGAATATTTCTTAACTTTTCTTTAAATTTTTATTTGAAATGTTATTTTTTAGTTTGAAATACATATCAATTACAGACAAAAATATTAAGTTTCTTTTTTAACATTACTATCAATTGTTTGAAGGAAATGATCTTTGAACTAAGAGGTGCTTACTTACTTTTGTGATTCACTGTATATGTATGTTCCATAAAGTACGAGCAAAAAAAAACCCATAAGCTTTATTTTGTTATTTTTTTTCTAAACTCAGTTGTTGTTGAAATCGAATGAAACCAGGGACGTGGACGAAGCCAAAGGGTTACTTGCTGCCCCATTTTACTAATCACATATTTTAATTTTTTTTGATGATAACTACTCATAATTCGGTTATTGGTGTTTGTTTGGATGAAACTATGGCTCGTGATTATATAACTCTATCATTATGTTACTGTCGTCCGATCTTGATTGAGTTTTCAAAAGAAACACACGAAAAAACTAAAGAAATTTGAACGACATACAAAAGCAAATCAATGAATTGCAAGCTACTCTGTTTGATGAAAATGGGAAAGTTGTTCAAATACAACATGAATAATTGTTTTTAACAATGATCGACGGAAAAGTTGGACATGTACGTCGTGTGTGGCTTAGGAAAAAGTTCTGTACTGCTTATGTCCAAAAAAGGTCAGCATCTTTGGATCTTAGTGAAGCCCAGAAATGGGTAAAAATGGCTTCATCATATATGCACGTAATAGTCTTACTATCAGCTTCATGCACAATAGGGTATAAACTTTAATTTTATGTGGTTTAAATTCATCATCGATTCAAGCGAATCGCAGACCAAGTTTGAATAGTAACTCGACTTCTAAAGAATTCGATGCGCAGTCCGACTCTATTTAAATGTAAACAAATCTTCGTAGCTGCGCTATTCTAGTCAGAAAACACCCAAACGAAAGTATGTCGAAAGTTTCTCTGAGTTAAACAAATTGACTCAGCTCGTTCACAAGCCTATTCGAATTTCTGACGTTGCAGGTCAATCCCCCCAACACTTTAGATTTGTTTCTTACATCTGACCTTTTAAGTAAACTATAAGAGTATTATCATTCCTAGGCACATCACACCATTGTGTCATATCTGCAAATTTTTCATGTCAAAAAACCCAGTTAGATTATAGATGATTTCCTCCAGAACTTTAACTGTTTACTATATTTCTTCGATAGTGACGTCGACTCCAGTGTAGATATAATTGGAAATTTAATTCCTTTCGGGATGCGAAATTTTATCCCGAATATGCAAAAATCTATAAAATCGAAAGAGAATAACGTCAAACGCTAGAAAAACCTGTAATGATCATATTCAACGAACCAAAATTTTGCATGACCAACAATTAGGCAACAAATACTACTGTGTCCCAAATGTAGTAAACATTTTTGTTCATTTGTAAAAAATGTTTGAAATACAACTTCGTGTTTGGTTCCTACGCTCGTCTTCAATGACACTCCTTTCACAAGAAAAAGCCACAGTTTTCTGTCAATTTCACGCTCCCAGAGCATCATGACACCGCCTGTACTCAAAAGCGTAACAATTTTATGGAACACATCTTCTTTCGCACTCGTACAACTGCACGAGTACTGAAAGATTTCTATATACACAAATCCGCTGGCCCGGATAGTATCCCCCTATTGTTCTTCAACGCTGGAAAAACCTCTGCCTAAGCTTTTCCGACCGTCCTACTTTTTCCGAGTGAATGGAAAACAGCATTTGTCCAGCTTGTCCCTAAAAAGGTAAATCTTCTTCCCCCTCTAACCATCTTCCAATTGCACTTCTTTCTAAGATCATGGAAACGCAGGTAAATTGTCAGCTCAAAAAATATCTTGAAGAACGAAAGCTTCTTAATGACTGGCAGTATGGATTTCGTAGCAATAGGTCCACTGGTGATCTGTTGGTATAATTCACCAAACAGTAACACAAATCTTTACAGTGTTTTGAAAAAAGTAAGATTATTGCACTTGATATTTCAAAAGCATTTGATAGAGTTAGGCATCAAGCTCTTTTATCGAGCTTGCGTTCTTTTAAAATGGATGAATCTCTTCTTCGAAGGATTAGAAATTACCTTTCTGGACGCTCAATACAAGTTATATTGGATGGTCTTAAGTTTGAAATTCATAAAAAAATGCTGGTGTACCCCAGGGCTGCATTTTGTCTCCGACTAATTTCCTCATGTTTATCAGCGATCTCCTATCTGTAATTTCTAATCCATTAAATTCTTTTGCTGGTGATAGTACCCAGAGCTTTTCATATTTGTTTCAATATTCATTTCCTTCTTGTTCTTCTGAAGTGGAACTTGAAGGGCAGCGTATGTTAAACTCATTAAATTCTGGTTTTGACAGCATTGTCCATTGGCGAATAAAAGCCTTGTAAAATTTAATGCTTCAAAAACCAAATGCTGTCTTCTACATATCGTTAAAGCGAAATCCTCCCCTTATTTGCCTTGCTGATCTGGGTGTAATCTATAAAACCTATATTCGTCCAAAGCTTGAGTACAGTTCCCATATTTGTGCAGGTGTTCCAATAACACACTTGAGTCCCTTTGATATAATCCAAAAAAAAAGCTTTAAAAATAATAGGTTATAGAAGTGTAATAGAAACATTTGAATCTCTCGAGCACCGTCGCAATGATTGTCTTCCATTTTTTTACCGTTATTTGTATAGACAGTGTTGTAGTGAAATATCCAGTTACATTTCTCCTCTTAAACAATTTAACCGTAATACTCGAGCTTTTAGGAATGCTCATAAATTTACCTTTGAGTCTAAGTTCGGATGTACTGTGAAATACAGAGATTCTTTTTTCAGCCGGACTACACGAATGTTGAATGTTCTACCTAGCTCTATTTTCCCTTTCCATTGTATTATTTAGAAATTTAAAACTAATGTGCATCTCTTTTCAAATCCACCATTTTTTTCCTAACGCTCGTTCTGTGATAATAATTTTAAGAGTAGTAATAACCCCTTGAATGTGCGCTAATTATTAAAAAAGAAACATTTGTCTTTCATTATATTACCGTTATTTTTAAAAACAGTGGTCTAGTAAAATTTTTAGTTGTATTCCTGCCCTTAAACAATTCAACCGTAATACTAGCGCTTCAGGGAATGCTCGTCAGTTCACCCTTGAGCACAACTTCGGACTCAGAGATTCTTTCTTTAGCCACACTTCATGAATCGGGAATGCTTTACCCGTCTCAATATTTCCCTTTCATTACGATACTGAGACATTCAATGTCATGCAATTCAAAATCGCTTTAAAAATAATGCTTCAAAAATACAATGGTGTCTCCTGTTCCCATATAAGCGAAACCAACCCGCCTAGTGCTATGCATAATAGGTATTTCCCTCAGGAAAATTGAAGTGAATCAGGGACTTCAACTGACCCACTAGTTTTTTTTTTAATTTAAATTTTGTTTTTTTTTTTTTTAAATACAAACTATTTTCCTGTTTTAAAAGTATTGATATCCTGATCGGTCGCACTGTTACTGTATTCTTTCTCAGGGGTGAATATAAAAAAATCGATGAAGTGTTCTA
Source organism: Chrysotoxum bicinctum (assembly GCA_911387755.1). Lineage (NCBI taxonomy): Eukaryota > Metazoa > Arthropoda > Insecta > Diptera > Syrphidae > Chrysotoxum > Chrysotoxum bicinctum. The sequence goes on from OU426988.1 coordinate 229,308,189, forward strand.
GTTGAATAGAGGGTAAGAATGCGGGGGTAGATTCATATTTTTGCATTACATTAATGCATGTACCCTTATTTAACACTTACAATAAATATTTTTCTCTTTAACTCTCAAAGGGCGAGAAATAAGAGCAAAACTAGGCGAGAACAAAACCACCTACTTGAACTATTAACCGCTTTAACTTGTTGTTTTATCAGATTTAAAAAGTACAAAAGAGTTGAACCAATTGTGAGCTTAATATGGGAAACCAATATAGAAATAGCGCCATCTTTATGTTCTTCATTTCATATTTATTTTTTTTGCACTGTTGCTTGAAGTTTTGTTTTCGTACAGTTTCACTTCAATGAAGAATAAATACACAAACATAATTAGAATTTATAAAGGATGTCACCGGCATTTACTGCGCAGTTAGTCTGTTTGTTAGTAAATGAAGTGGAAAATGGGATTTTTAATTAATGCCTAAAAAAATAAAATTAAGGATTAATTAAAAGGAAAAGGTAGGTTTAATGATGTTTTGTTAGTATGAATTTAATGATGTTCATTTATTTATATTTCATTAAATGGTCGCTAGTTGGATTTTTAACAATCCAAATGTACACAATGATGTTACTTAGCGTCCTTTTACTAATAGGAAATTATTTTTTTCTTAGAAACTGTTCAAAGGAGATGTAAGTAAGCAAAGTTATTCTGAATAACCAATACTAATGTCGTTTGTATTTGGCAATCCGGAAGCCTTCTGGACTCTTCTCCAAGTGTTAACTAGGGAAAGACTGCCAGTTCTTATTCTCAAAAGAAGAGAAATTTGCTTCTCGATTTGAAATCAGAATCGAAACCAGAAGCACACACATTCATATACTTAAACGTCGAACTCAATAGCTGTGATTTTTTCTATCCTAATTGTACGAAGTGTATCTTTTAACGAACATTATTCTTGATTTTCATTATTGTCCACATTTGATGTTTCACATAAAAACTTCAGAATCAAAAAAAAGGGTTCAGTTTAGATTCCGGATCGGAGAGAGATTCCGGATTGCCAAATAAAAACGACATAGGAAGGAGTAAGGAATTTTTAACATCTGAAAGAATTAAATATTAATTAATAAATAAAAACATCAAAGCCTCGAAAAAGAAAAACTTATCTTCACCCAATCCTTAACATTTCTTTAAGTTTCTTACAGTGCTATTGATCATTTATTTGTAAGCCAAATATGTATGTAGAGAATTTTGGTCGCATTATTCAATCATCGCCATCAATTCATGATGACTAGATTAAAGCAAAAAATTCCAATTAGTGGTACATATTTGCGTAATCTCGGTGCAAAATACGAAGAGACTAGATCCTTGTTGTTTTGTTAGCGGATAGTTTCTGTTCTGCACAAAGCTGCTTTTTCAAATCAACATACAACATGTCTGTACCCCGTGGAGCAATGGTTACTCCTTTTCACTGTCACACCGAAAGTCTGGGATCAACTCCTAGCCATAGCCATTCCCTAACTTAAAGTTCCTATAATAAATATACATATTTTGATTGGAAAATATAAATAAATAAGAAATTTGTTCAATGCCGCTGAATATTATTTTCAACAAATAAGGCATACAATTTGATTCTAAAGACATATTAAATGTTTGCAAGAGTTTTGTAGCAACAAATTCTTAAAAAGCACATGCTAATTATATTTTTTAATTTCATATTTATGTGTGAATGGAAGTGACGTTATTAAACCAGCTAAATCAATTAAATCAGATGCCACTGGAAGTTATTGTTCATATCGTTATTTTTTCTTTTTATTGTTTTCAGCTTTGTGTTGAGTGGAAAATTGCAAAAATTTCCCATTCAAAAAAAATTAACTCAAGTGTTCCATCAGTGTTTTATCATTTTTCTCAAAAGTTTTTGAGAGACTAATTTACAACCAATTGATAACCTTCTTAAACACGCATCGAAAACTCTCTAAAATGAAAGTCAGGATATCCGAGATCATTGTGCAGAATTTTCCTCAGGCTAGTGCGTGAAATGTTGAGCTGTTGAGATTAATGGCGAGTTGATGTTTGTACGTACTGCAGGCGCGATGGGTGCTTTCTTTTCAAAAAACGCACTGTTTGGGCTACAAAGCACTCAATTTGCAAATAAGTTTTCAATATTTCCCAACGTTGTTCAAGCGTAAAAGGAATCTAATGTCGTGTCACGGAGGGATAATACTGACTTTCTGTCAACATTTCGAGCGGGAAACAGCTGTGAGCGTCAAAATAACCTATGATTTAAAAAGAAACCACTAAATGGCCCACCCCGTATGTATACTTAAAGGTTGTACTTTGCCATTATTTTTTCACGTCTGGGATCGACTACCAGGCCATTTCACTTAAAATAAATTTAAGTGCTTTACAACTATCAAACGTGTTATCTCAATAGGAACTGATATGATGTCATCTGAAATTTTAAAAATGATTTCAACATGTTTTGTTGGAATGGTTGAATACCATTTGATTTCTTCTGAACAAATATAAATGTATGCAATAAATCTAGTTCCAAAATCGTTGGAACGAATTTCTCAAAAATAAAAAAAAAATCAATTTTGATATACAGTATTACATATTTAAATTTTCAAGGAGTTTCTATGTAAAAATTTTGAACGAAATCAGTTAAGTCGTTAACGAGAAACTCGAAAATCAAATATACATTTCTTTGACATATAATTTTGGATAAGTTTTTGATAATTTGGTTTTACCAAAATCTAGACCACGCCTACAATAATACACATATTTTTTGTGTCAAAATCGTTAGATTTAGCGCAACGTAAACCTCTCTTGATTCGGTTCTTAAAACTTTTTTCTGACCACCTTGGCATAATGGTTAGTGCGTTGGACTGTCATGCGGAAGGTCTCGAGTTCGATTCTCAGCCACTGCAAGAAAGTTTTTTTCAGGGGTGTACTGCCTCTTGCGAGGAATTGACAAATCCTCCAAGAGTATCTCTTGTCATGGAAAGTGCTGATCATTAGCCGTTCGGAATCGGCAGAAAATTGTAGGCCCCCACCATTCCTGGTAACACGCACACAGGAATGGTTGAGAGTTGTAAGTTATTAGGTCCTGGTTCACTTCGAGCTGTTGCACCACCAAATTTATTTATTTACGTTTGGTAAATGTCTACCTCCCTTCATCCCTACCGTTCTCATATTTTTGAATACGTTGTCCTCTCTGAGCTTGAGAGTAGCTCGAAGATGTTAACAGAGTAGGTTCCTAATTATTTTTCCGTGCCGATCCAGCGGATAGGTTGGAGACTCGCCAACTATAATTAGAACGAGGAAATTCTGAAACAACTTTTGTTAATAATCGGGAACAATGATCGAAGAATATTGTCTCCGTGGAAGTGGATTTTTGCAAAGCAACACAACAAAACATCAACATATTTTAACTTCTCGTTTAAAATATGGCTGCGAGCCCATCTTACATTTATTTTATCATTAAATTAAATAACAGACCGATTAAAAAGATTGGAACGCTAAACACTATTCCCAAATCTGCACAAAGGCCCACCGAATGGTAGAATGCACGAAAGCTAGTTATTAGAGAAAAACTGTTCATAAGCATACAATTCATTTTTTAAATGACTAAAACAACTCCTTTTGTAGTTGGAGCTAAGAACAGGATGCCATGAGATTCAAATATTAGTCTATGCAAGAACAAAAATTATAGGTCGTTGTAGTGGTTTTTTAAAAATACAAGCTTTTATGTATATACAACATTTTTAAAGCATTTTTAAGAACAAATTTTGGTATGCCAAATTAAAGTTTTTACTATTGTGCGAATAAAAATTAAATTTCCAAAAAAATACTGAGCCGTTTTTGAGATATCGAAAAATAAAATAATTTTTTTTTTTTCAAAAATTCAAAAAATATTTTTTTTAGGCTTTGAAATGCAATGTTTTTCAATTTTTTTAAAAGCTTTTCTATGCAAAATTTCATTAAAGTGTATTATGCCGATAGTGAGAAATATCTGAGTTTCAAATTTTTTATTTGATTATAGATCGTAAAAATTATCATAATTTAAAGACCAAAAAAAATGTATCGAGAAAAATACGATTTTCGAAAACCATTTTTTAACGTTTGTATGGTGGCTATGTATTTGGGTAAAAAAAAATCTTACTTCTTGTAGATTGTTTTAACAAACTTTTATTTGTCAAGTTTAAAAAAAAATCGAGCATGGGGTTTTTCGAAATATGTATTGAGTTTTGAAAAAAAAAAATTTGGAGCTTTAGCATAAAAAAATGATCAAAATCTGTTATACCGTTTTTGATAAAATCAATTAGTTCCCATTTTTCGGAATTTTTTTAATCATTAACTAAATGAAATTTTTTGAAAAAAAATCAGTTGAACAAATTTAAAATTAAATTTAATTTAAAATCGATCGATGCGTTTAGGCTGTAGTAGACAGACATAAGAATAAATTCCTTTGTTTCAACTTCAAGTGTATTTTCTGTCTTTAATTTAAAAACATTGTACTTTAAATATCATCAAAGAGATTTTTATTTTCATTTTATTTATTATTATGGCACTTAACAGTCGAATTAAAATAAAAATAGTATCAATTTACAAAAAAAAATTAAGTTAAAGTAAACTAAGTTAGTTAGAATGAGGTTAAAATGTTTCTTTTATGTGATTAAAGAATATTGTCAGAAACTGGTTTTGTAAAATTTTAGTTCTAATTGAAAGGGGGAGGCTATTTTAGAAGGTTACTAAATGAATGAAGAATTGACCTAGTAAGAATACTAATTTTGGTCTAATTATTATTACACGATTTGAGTTTGTACTGTGGGCAATTACCTCTGGTTATTCTAACTAGAAGGGCTGTGCATTTAAGACGGAGGATACACAGCAAATCACTACCGAAAATCTGCGGCATGTATGCTGACACATGACCGAATCTTCGGAGGTTAAAGAGATGTCTGGTGACAGAGTTAACGGTGAGATTAAGTTTTCGAAAAGAACATATTCCACAACCATAGCTTGAAATAGGGACAATCAAGGCTTTGGCGAGATTCAATTTTATGTGGAAGGGTACAAATTTTCGAGATGTTGATAAAAAGCGCAGAGAATCATATATGTTTGCATAAGTTGCATTTATATCGTCGCCCTATGACAGACTGCTGTGAGGATTTTACCAATCTTGGGGAGACGTGCACAACAGATCTCCAGGTCGCAGTGCAATACACCCAATACATAATTCAATAGGGAGACGTCGCACAGTGTGTTATATTGCACATCTAGCGGAACTTTATTCCTGTCGCACTTAAATAAAAACTGTTTGGTATTTACCTGTTGTATAGTGTTATATATGATGTTCTATTTAGTAATTTTAAGTCTATAAGCATTTTATAATTAAATAAATAGAACAAAACTCTACTTCACTCTTTCTGTGTTCTCATCTTGTGTTCAAATGTTAATAACTCAAAGACTAATGAATCGATTCTGTCCAAACATTCACCAAAATCTTTGTAGAAATCTATAGACTCATCTCTGTTAAACCTTAAAGATGTCGCCCCATCAACTCACTCACGCCCGTGTTCTCCGAAGGAGTGATAATCGCTGGTGTGTAGACGAAGTGCCCATTCTCTGTTTGTTGCAACTCCTGCTAGAAATACGTTTCAGTCGTTTTTGTTCGTACTATCATCGTCGTCTGGACTCTTTTTATGTTTTTTGACTGTGGTTGGAGGTGATTTACAGCTTCGTGGTCTGCTGGTGGATAGAGCTTAGAAATTTTACAACCATTTGGTATCATTAATAAATTTCAATATGTTTTTGCTTGGAATGTCAGAGAGCTGCACCAAGTCTTTGAAGAAGTGTCTCTATAGGTTCCTATTTCTCAGATGATATAGAGTAGGGCAGTGACACAGGTAGTGAGTATTCTCATGTACCTTCTCCTCACTGCATCATCTGCATAAGTCTACCATACTGAGTTTTATCTTTTCTTTCGTGTTCGGTGGTGACGCTCACGAGAAGAGAAAGAGGACTTTATACGCAGTGGGATGATAATGCCGGTCTTTTGTTTGATGAAACTAAGGCTTAGTTTTCTGATTATAATATAGGTACAGAGCTAGTTCCATCTCTAGTTTGTTACAGCTAGAACTTTGCTCTAGATGACATATTTTAGATTACAGGGTGGGACCTGAACTGTTGTCAGTTTTGGTAGTGAATACATGTGTCAGAATTAAAATATGCAGGAACATGAAGATAAATGAAGATACAACAAATTGCTGCCATACATTAGTTATTAATCACAAAAAGGGGAGCCATGCTGTTTTTTACTTTACTCATATAATCTTTTCGAATATAAATAGCACCAATGTTGTAAAATTTATCATTTGCTTGTATTATAGCTTGCTCATAAAGTAAAAAAGAAAGATTTAAGTAATGAGAAAAAGATAATAATAATCTATTTTGTATGCAGGCGAAATATTTTCGTCTTCAATTGATTCGTCATATAAAATGGAATATTTTTTTTTATATTTACAGCTTTCGATACAGTGTCTACTTATAGCTGCTGGATGCACAAAAACTGCACTTAACCTCGGTATTAAATTTCAAAATATGTTTCCTACTCGTAGATATTCTCATATTTTGTTATTATTTTAAATGGTTAACTAACTTGTTGTGCAAGGTCGTTAATGTTATAAATATAACTGGGCAAAGCGCATCTGAAAACAGGTGTCCTTAGCTAAAGAAAAAAGTTGTCGCCGGCATTCGTTTTCAATTAATTTGAAATAAAAAAAAAATATAAACTAAACGGACTTACCTGACTTCTTTTTCTTCGGAGACGATTCAGTCCCTGAATTATTACCCTGACTATTATTTGATGAGATTATTGAACTTATTTGTGAAGAAAAACTTTCCGATCGACGGAAAGTATCACGAAGTCGATTCAGAGACGAGATTGATGGTGAATTCGATAGAATTGTTGAAAAATCTTCACTTTCTGTGCGAAGAATTAGTGCGCGACTACGGTCGTTGCTCATTTTAATTACGATTTTTAGCTAATTCTAACTAATTGGTGGCAGTTGATTCAATAGGAATCTAACAAAGATTAGCTTTTTTGAGAGAAAATGTTATTTAATCGATGAAATGATGATACACACTTTCCAAAATCACTTAGTATTCTGAAATCTGAAAACACTTTATTTATATTTTTTTTATATAAATAACAAAAACACAAAGTCCGCACAAAAAAATGTAAATACGCCCGTCGTAATATTTTTTCTACTGATTTTGGCAGATGTCAGATAGGATTTTATCTCCAAATGGAGAGTGAGGTACTCAAAGTGTTGATGGTTTTAGGAGCATTGGTTTAGACACATTCTACACATGGAAACTTAAATGCAACAAACTTTGAGATATCTCCTCAGTTACATTAAATTTAACTTTTTATCTTTCACTTCCACTTCATAAGACAAAATATAACGCCATTATCATTTTGAAAGGTGCTGTCATAGTTAGTTTTGTTTTTCTACTATAGAAACACAATTTATATTTATTTAATCTAAAATAAGATAAACCTTCACTTATTGTGAAAGATAAAAGAGATTTTAAATAAGAAATATTAAGCATTTTTCCACCAGCTTTTGTAAATTGAGACTTAATTTCCACTGTTTGTTCTCACTATCACACGAAGAATCAAAATCGCATAGGTTTATTTTACTTTATTTGAAGCCTCTTAAGTCTGTTGAAAGAACAATTGTCAAAACAATTCTTCAAATCGTTAGCAGGGGTGATTTCGTATACTCGACTTATTTGGTATCTTTCTTTCCTACGCTCTAGCTGATGTGAAACGAAAAGTCCCCTACAAAACTGACACAATAAAATCATCCCCATTACAGAATTCGGCGAATGCGCTTAGTCTACTTTTAGGCCAGGCGCGCTCATTCAATTTTTAAATATAAGTTAATATTTTAAAATATTAGTGACTGAAGTGTTCCATGTGTGCGCTGCTCTATCAACTGGTGATTAAGCTATTTGATTCCATCGCACAGTTGCCAGTGCGCGCCTAGCCTTAAACGATGCAATATCACCTTTCGATTTTTTACCCCATTTGTTAGAGACATATGAGCTGGCGGTGGTAGATAGGTTGGCAAAACTGCGAAGTAAATTTTCCCTCTTCTTTATGGTTTTCTTTATTTCTCGCGTATGTTTCATTTCTATTTGTCATCCACTAAGCGAACAACTTTGATTATCTAAGTCGATTAAGAACTGCGGACAGATGACATCTTTTCGACTGAATAAAGCTTATTTTTGTTAAAAATCACTGGGGCGTATTTATAGATAATTACTAAAGTTGTGATTTCACAATTCACACAATTATTATTAAATAAAAAAGTCAAAAAAAAAAGCTCAAACAACTTTCCTTTAATAATTTTTAGATGAACAACAAAGAAAATATTAAATGCGAATGTCAGGGAAACTGATCGAAAATAGAGAAGGAACTTCTACGGGAACTGATTCAAGATGATAGACCACAGCATGAAGGCCGCTGAATATAGTAGACCAATGCCAAAATGTAGAAGTCTTATTTATCTCTCAATTCAAATGGATTGAATAGTGTTTTGTACCTATATATTCCTTCGTGGTGTCACATTTTGCACCTTAAGCCTAAATTGTATCTCTACAATTTTAATATCTACAAAACGCTGTTTCCAAATCTTGCGCAAAAGTTTGAATTTCGAGAGATATCAAATCTAATTAAATGTGTTTTGTAGTGTACGAGTATCTCTGGAACGGGTTGTCTTACAAAAGTCCGTTCATACCATTTTGGAACCTCCTCTTGATGCTTTCAAGAGAAGCAGCTTTTACATAAAACCGGTTTTGACAAAAATCACTTCCGACTGTCAAAATTTGTCCGGCAAAATAATGCTTGTATCATTGGGCGCATTCACTAACCTAGTCACTACGTAGTCAAAAAGTCAACTAGCTTTGTGAATGCAAAATTGCACTACAAAGCTAGTCAATTCAAACTGTCATATTAATGACAGATGTAAACATAAAAAATAAGAAAAATTGTGTTTTGAGAACTTTAAATAAACTTTTTTTACAGTTTAAATTAAACAACATCAAATATAAGATATAATATTAATTTGTTTAATAATTTCACTTCGAAAATATCTTCCACCAAAAATTAAATTTGTATTTTCAACGAACAGCTGATTGTGAAATGTCAAAATCAATAGCCACTAGCTTTGATGCAGAAAATTTTACACTACGTTTGAGGGGAAATTTCAACTAAATTTTTAGTTTTCTTTAGCCAATCAGAACGAGTTGACTACGTAGTGACTAGGTTAGTGAATGCGCCCATTCTTTTTCCTGGCAAAATTTAGTGCAGACATTTCGTACAGCAATGCACAAAAGTACGAACTGCACGAACTGCGTACTGCTCGGAAAAATATCCAAGACAAAATTTGTCCCAGGAAAAGAAATTTATGGGAGAAAAAATTTTTCCCGATCTGCGTACTATGCTTTACTTAATAATTCAAACTCCTTTAAAATGTCCATGTCTTCTTCAATTGTGGTTTCAGTCAACATTTTCTGGACGATAAATTTACGTAAAATTTATTTGAAATAAACTACTTTGCCAACTTTTTAATTCTTAAGCGAAAAGAAAAAAATTGACATTTGGCTCTGGCCACAGGTTTATGAATAGCCTAAGCCCTGGACTAACTTAGTAACAACTTAGTAACATCTATGAATATGCCCCACTGTGTTTAAAAGCAGCTTAAAGTGACAATTTCAAATTTTACAGCACATCAGAAATATCGGAAATACTTTACGTTTAATAGGGTATCTCCATTCGAGTATATATCGAAGAGCGGTGTCGCATGTTGAGATAATATGCAATTGAATACATGTTCGTTGTTTTCCTTAAATCTCACTAAATATTTTTTTGGAAACCCACAAATTGTTCAAAAATAATTCTAAATAGGGTGTTACGTTATTTTAAATTAACAGAAAATGACAGCAGTGATAGTAGATAATAAGACAATTTTAAAACATCATTAATTTTAGATTACAAATAACAATTTTCTTATTCAATTTAAAATACTTTGGGTTTATATGGATTTTGGCTGATCTATGAGCCATCATCAGCAACATGATTGACAGCAAAAAGATAGTATAGTTCGGAAAATGGCAAGGATGTTAAGAAAAATAGTGCAAGTTTTGGAATCTCATTGTTTTTTTAATTGTAAATGTAAATTTTTATAATTTTGATTGAAATTATTTGTCAAGAAATTGCAATTGTCTTTAATGAAATCCTAGTACGAAATTTTATAAAGCACATATAAAGGACCTTCTTTCTCATACTGAATTGAGTTTAAACTGTGCTTGACTAGCTGATCGGGAGTTCTAAAATTGGCCCTAAGCGGACTTATCACTCTTTATTTTGTGTGGTCTTCCATATTCTTTGAGCATATTTCATTTTTGGTTTATTGTTCACTCAGTGAAGTATAGGTTGAACTAAGTAGAGTAAAAGTAAAGTGTACGAACAAAGTTAAATGTTATCAAAAATTACGCAGCCGTATCTATAAGATTTTCTTAAACTGCATCTTAGAGGTTATTTAGTTAAGCATACTTAAATATTTAATTTGGCTTTAAATGACGAAACTTCAATTCGTATCTATAATCGATTTTTCATTGGTACTTAACTAAACAATGATTGTGTCACGTAACGTAAAAGAATGTGAAAATCTAGTACAGAAAAAAAACAAATGCTGCTTCATTTTATACAACACAGCTGTTTTGTGACACCTTCTTTCAGTAAATAATTGGAAGACACATTTTTTTATTTGTGAAATCAAAAAAAAAATGGCTATCGAACACACACCCACACCCGCCGCCATAAATAAAAGAAAAAGATCTGAAAATTGGGATGCCTCCTACAAGAAAACTTTTATTTTAGAATTTGCAATAATACACTACGAAACAGAATTATTTTATGCACAGATTGGGCATTTTCCTAAATGCAGTGTTGCAGCGCATCATGAATTTTGATGCTTTTTTTTATTCACTTGCTTCAATAAAATAACGTTATTAAATACGAATTCTAAATTTTAGAGGTTTTTTTTTAATGAATTGTAAAAGTAAATTTCAGAGTGAAGAAAAAAGTTGCAAGGTCATCAAAATCCACGATTCGCTGCAACACTGCATTTAGGAAAACGCCTATTCTCTTCCAACAACGAGGAAGAAAGTGTCGATGCAAACACTTCAAAGGCTAAGAGGGAAGCGTGGACGAAATTTCTTTGCGCGTACACATACTTTAATCAATACAAATTTTATGTTTCTTAAATCGTTGCACTTTATAGTTCTAATATAATATCACAACAAACAATACCTACAAACTCACAATTTGAAACTTCAAAATTTCAAAGATGACAATCGATATGTCAAAATACATTTTAAAATGCCTTTAAGTGACCCCTAAACGCGGTTGATGGCGTTTAAATTAAGAGGCCTTTAAGTAACGTTACTTAAATGTGAAAATTGATTATAGATACCGATTTCATACTTAAGAGCTACTTAGAGGTATTTTAAAGTTAAGTAACCTTTAAGATTTGTTTATAGATTCGCCTGATGTGTTTAAAAGCATTAATGCAACAAAAGGAGAAATAAAAATTTAAAAATCGCGTTCGTGTAAAGCAGTATTTTGCTGAACTCGTTCATCAATTTCAAAAGTCTCCACATTTTAACCAAACAAAAATCAGCTGACATCGTCTCGAATATAATCGTCTCTCTCTCGATCTACTCCATTGACTGCTTTTACACGAAAGCGGTTTTTAATCTTTGATTCTCTTTTGACTTCCCTTCGATTGCATGAATGCTTTTAAACACAGCGATTTTTAATGAAAGTTAACTTTTCTTCTATTGAAAAGGAATCATCTCTCCGCACTCTTTACTCTAGTGAGTAGATCGAAGTTCACTGAGCGAACGCCAAATAGAAATGAAACATACCTGACAAGTAAAGAAAACCACAAAGAAGAAAGAACGATAACTCTGCAATTTTTCCAACCCTAGCAATTTTGTGTACCCCCGCCACCACACACGTCTCTCTCCCACGGGCTTAAAAATCGCAAGGTAATATTGCTTCGTTTAAAAGCAGTCATTGAATCTTGTTGTTGTTCTTCCTTCTTTGTTTTATATGAACGAAAGTAACGTGTGTAAAATTGTATTGTGTAAAATAATTTAAAATTATTAAAAAGACATATGCAACTCAAATATTAATCAATATCAATTCAATTTCTGATGTAAGTCTATCACCAGAGTCTATCTTCAGTTATTGAGAAATATCTTATCGAGGGGAGATATTATTTATTGTTCGCTTATATCTGGAATTTTTTTGCACTCAGTCTCAGTGAAGATTAGTCAATGGGCGCATTCACTAACCTAGTCACTACGTAGTCAAAAAGTCAACTAGCTTTGTGAATGCAAAATTGCACTACAAAGCTAGTCAATTCAAACTGTCATATTAATGACAGATGTAAGCATATAAAATAAGAAAAATTGTGTTTTGAGAACTTTAAATAAACTTTTTTTTACAGTTTAAATTAAATAACATCAAATATAAGTTATAATATTAATTTGTTTAATAATTTCACTTCGAAAATATCTTCCACCAAAAATTAAATTTGTATTTTCAATGAACAGCTGATTGTGAAATGTCAACTAGCTTTGAAGCAGAAATTTTTACACTACGTTTGAGGGGAAATTTCAACTAAATTTTTAGTTGTCTTTAGCCAATCAGAACGAGTTGACTACGTAGTGACTAGGTTAGTGAATGCGCCCAATGATTTCGACAAAGAAAAACATTTCTTTAAATCTATAATCAGGTAATTTATTTAAAACTTTTGACTCTTTTAAATACAACATTGAACAAGTTAAGTGTTTTGTTTTTGAATTTGTGACAAACATGTTTTTATCATAAATTAACTCGGCCATATTGCTTGCTTCAAGTGCAGAGGAATTTTGAGATAAAAAAAAAAAAACATTTGCAAAACCAACCAGACTGATCTTTGTTTATGGTTGCTTCGAATCACAACATCCCCCTCATGGTATTGAAATTACTCCCTAAGAGCTTGGTCAAGTGATATATACCTCTCGACGTTGCTCTATTTAGTGCAGAGTGCAAAAACACGTCCATAATGGACGACTCATTCATCCATTCGCACGGAACTTTGCTATTGTGGAGCGTATCACCCAGCATCGTCATCGTTGTCACAATGGAGGAGTTAAATGGCGGCCACAAAAAGAATTTCGATAGCTCGTAGTCGTTGTCATCGTAATGGCAAACAAATAAGTAAACAGTATCAGTTGAGTTTGCATTTCCATTTGCAATCGATCGTGGGTTTCTCTATAATTCCTTTTCTACGTCTCGATTTTATAGTTTTTATTCTTGCCGGGGCTGACGCAAGGTTTTCCTTTGCACCTGATATCATTTTGTACAAGAAAAACACGTTCTCAAGTTGTTTAAAAAAAAGAACAAAATATTCTCGTTAGAACTGATGAGTTTTTATTCAGTTTTTTTTTTTCTTAATAAAGTTGAAGTGATAGTTTTTTGATTTAAATACATTTTTGGAGGCCACGACCCAGAGTGAGTAATTTTTTTGTTTATTTACTTTTTGTATCATGTGTTGTACAAGTTTCAGAGGAGAAAAGTGTTAGGGTATCATTGACATTCATACAGGTTCCTAACTTTTTTTGCATTTAAAATCTGCGTAGTAAAATAATACGAACAAAATCGAATAGTTAACGAATGTATGGTTTATTTAGGGTTTGTTTTTATTTATCAAACTAATGAGTAAATGTAGCCAATCACTAGATTTAATTTTATGATTAATAATGATAAAAAAATGCGTTGCGAAATGAATTTAGTTTATTTTACTTATGGCAGTGTTGGAAAAGTCTGATAGGAGGAAGCTTACTCTCAAAAATCAACCAAAACGAAATATGTCCAATTTAAAAAAATGTGTTTTTTCAGAAGAAAGCGGATGGAAAAAAGACCTTTTTACGTAGCAGAGTTCGAAATTGTAACCTATGTTAATAACTGCCACTCTGGTAACAGATGCCGGCTTATCGAGTTTACTGCCGATTAATTATCAAGTCAACAAAAATATGGAAGAACGTAAACTTCTTAATGACCGGCAATATGGCTTTCGTAGCAATAGGTTCACTGGTGATCTGACTTCATATCTAACCGAACAGTGGAACTTATCTTTACATCGTTTTGGAGAAAGTAAGATTATTGCACTGAATATTTCAAAGCATTTGATAGAGTTTGGCATCAAGCTTTTTTATCGGTATCGCGTGCATTTGGTATTCATGAATCTTTTTTTTTTCATTGGATTAAAACTGCTTACAAGTTGTATTGGACGGTTTTAAGTCTGAAATTCTTAAAATTAATGCTGGTGTGCCACAGAGCTCCCTTTTGTCTCCGATTCTCTTTTTCATATTCATCATTCATCAATGATCTTTTGTATGAAACTTTTAATCCATTAAATTGTTGTGCTGACAACAGTACTCTCAGCTTCTCATATTCCGTTCCAGATGCACATCCTTGTTCTTTGAATGCGGATTAAGAAGGGCGTAGTATGATAAGCTCATTAAATTCTGAACTCGTTATAATTGTCAAATGGGGAACCATTAACCGCTCAGAATTTAATGTCTGTTGTTAAAGCGCAACCACACTTAATACCGCTATCCATGAGCGGTATTTGCATTGAGGTAACTGAACAGCTCTAGATTCTCGGAATGTGCATCACAAAACCACCTTGTGTGGGATGATCACATATTCGACATCGCCAAAAACGCTGCTAAGTGTTTAGGTTTCCTTCGATGTTGCAAGAAATTTGTTACCCCTTCTAATCTGGCTGTAATCTATAAGGCTTATATTTAAGCTATTGTTTTATTTTTGTATATTGCGATAGTGTCCTATCAACTCATCGATTTGTTGTTGTCCCTCTTGGACAAGCAAATTTTGTATTTTAATTTTGTGGTTTAATGTTGATTTAAAGCATTTATAGTAGATATACATATATTCAAAAGTCAATCTTGCTTAACGCTAACATTTTGTTTATATGTGAAAGAGTATTTATGTAAATATTTCTTTTACCACTGCTTATTTTATGATATTGGTTCTTGTAACTATGCTTTTTCTTAATTTTAAGCAATGTTCTTTCCAATAAAAATTATTATTAAAAATTAATCCAAGCATACTTAAGCTATTTAAATTTTGAATCGGTAAATTTTATATTGTTTTTTATGGATTGAATATTAAATAAATCGTTTTTAATTTAAAAGTAAATTCTTTATTAAATGAACCGAACAGTTGAAAAGATTTGATCAGATAAAAATAAAATTAAAAAACAATATTTGAGTTACATGGAAAACCAAACTTAATTAAATTCTAAAAACTAAGTTCCAAAAATGTAAAGTAGATTAATTAAAACATAAGTAATCAATACTTTTAACATTTTAAACATTTAAATTAAGATTAGTACAGTTAAGTTTTCATCAGATGTGGACTAGTTTACATTTTGCTAATAAAAATTCAGCGCCGAATTCTAAGGACCATGCTAGAATATCGTTCATAGCATTTAGAAACAGGTTTTTGCAGATTCTTAGACATCATCAGCGTAAAGGTTGTGACTTTCAAGTATATTGCTTCTGTCGTTGAATGCTATAGTGAACAGCATTACCGATGGCGTAGACTCTGTGGAATGCTTGTTTACAAATTTTATTGCCTCTGAAAGAAATACATCCCTGGTAAAAAATTGATCTACACAATTCTACCTAAGAAATCATTCTGTATTGGATTTCGTTGCTTGTTACTATCCATTTTGAGTGCCATCACATTTTATAAATACGTACCGATAAATATATTTTTAGCCGTTGATAAATATCTAAAGTAAATCAGTTACGATATAGAGGATATACTCTTAATAATAATTGTCTACCTTTTAAGCCAATTATTGTTCCACCCACTTTTAAGCCTTATATAAGTTAAGAGAGCAATAGTCAAATAGCAATTTTACAGTTATTAAAATCGCATTTAAAATTACTTTCGTGAATGGACAACATAAGCTTAAAGAACATAAGCTCAGCAAACATTTTTAGCCATCCACCCCGTTCATGTTTCGATACATTTTTCTTGAAGCTGTCGCAGCTT
This sequence comes from Chrysotoxum bicinctum, assembly GCA_911387755.1. Classification (NCBI taxonomy): domain Eukaryota; kingdom Metazoa; phylum Arthropoda; class Insecta; order Diptera; family Syrphidae; genus Chrysotoxum; species Chrysotoxum bicinctum. Next base: position 229,324,372 of record OU426988.1, read on the forward strand.
TTTGCAAATTATGATGTCACTTCCTTCTTGAGTTTCCTATTAATGCAATATTATTCACTCCATTTAAAAATAGAGTTGATTTTATAAATATGTTTTATCAGAGGGTCTAAGAATTTGTTTTTTTTTTTTCTTTAAACTATGAAACTACATTTGACAATCAAGCGATGGTTAATTACATGGAAAGGGGATTTTTTTTTTGATAATAAACCCGTAGTGTAGGTTTCAAACGTAACTAAATTCACACGCGCTCAATGGGGAGATTAGAAAGGGAAAGAAAGGAGATATCTTGAATGTTTGCAAATTGCATTGGTAAGGGAAAACCGTACCGGGTAAATTATTCCAAATCTCTGTATTTGTCGGTACGTCCAAAATTATACTCGAGGGTAAACAGATTGAAGGGGGAATGCTACTAGCTACTTCGAGTGAGTATTGCTTGTGAAAGAAGTAATAAAACATGGAAATACTACTACAATATGATTGTTCGAAATTTGGCCCCAAACAAAGAGCACTTTTATAGTTTTGATATTTTTATTTAACTCGTAAGTATACTTCTGCTACACTATCTACAACCAGTTTAAACAGAATTTTGATAGCCATAATCTCATCCAGCTTCAGCATGTCCGAGCTCCTAAGCCAAAATATCCTCTTTTTCAATAATAAGCTTGGGTACAAAATTCAATCTGGTATTTCCATATGCGTTAAGACCTCATGGAACATTTCATCGTATATTCGAAAATAAGTTTTATTTGGCATTCAAGTTTGATAACATAGTTTGGTGTTACTCTGCAGCTTTTCTACCTCATCTTGTGTTTGGTCATCCCAGGCTTAGGATCGTATACCCCTGAGTAGATAGGGTAACCGCGATGAATATATATATGTATGTACAGTTGCGGTCAAAATAATAGTAGTGGTTGGTAAGTCCCTGAATTTTCATGTTTTTGTGGAGGAATATTCTGTGGTCAGACGAGTCCAAGATTGTGTTATACTTTAAAAAGGGATCTCGTCAATATGAAAAAAGGCAACAAAACACAGAATGTAATCCACGCTTCACAGCCAAGACAATAAAACATGGAGAATCCAGCATAATGGTTTTGGCATGTTTTTCCTTCTATGGTGTTTGTCCCATATACCGGATAGAAGGCATTATGGATCAGCATCTTAATGTGAAGATCATGGAGGAAGTTTTAACCCCATATGCTGAAGATGAAATGCCACTGAAACGGGCCTTTCAACAAGACAACGACCCAAAGCACACAAGTAAACTTGCAAAGCAGTGGTTCCAAGAAAATGGGGTTAATGTCATGGAGTGGCCTGCGCAGTCTCCAGACTTCAACCCTATAAAACATTTTTGTCTAGAATGTAAAGAAGTATGATGCTAGTTGTAAGCCAACTACTAACTCAGTCCTTTAGGAAGCTATACAGCAGTCTTGAAAGTCCATACCTGTAGAAAGATGTGAAAATCTTATTAACTCGATGCAACGTCGTTGTGCTGCTGTTATTTCTAACAAGGAACATCAATTACATAAATATTAATTTAAGGTTAAAACACTCGACTATCACTTATGGTAGAAATTGTCTATAAACTTTCCCTTTTATAATATTTAAAGGTGGACTTTGAATGAGCTACTATTTTCTTGACCGCTGTTTTTCTATATGACTTGGATAGATTTGAAATAACCAACTAATTTACTGAATTTGATTAATTAATTTGATTTGATTAAAAGCCTAAAAAACATTATTTTGAAAATCAGATGACTATTTTTTTCCTTAAAATTAGTAGATTAATTTATTTTAGTTTTTGTTGTGTCAAAAGGTTCACTACTATTATTTTGACCGCAGCTGTACATATATCGATATTTGCAGATAGCTTGAGTTATTTAGTTCGTTTGCAATTTGAAGATACATAGTTACTTTTGCCACAAACTTAATTCATATTATGTCTGACTAAACTATTGCTGCTTCTATCGATTGATCTAAATCTTTAAATATACCAATTGAATAATAGAATACTTTCTAAAATAAACTCTGCTGTCTAATGCGTATTCCTTGAAAACCATTGAATAGGACTGTGAAGATTCTATTTTCCAACTTAAAATTCATTGAATTAAGTCGAAAATATATGAACTTGCTGTTTAAAATTAAATTTTCTCTTTTCTTTGACCGTATAAATTTGTCGAATCACGTTTATAACACAATGCAAAATTCTGATTGAATGACAACAAAATTCTATACATATGTGTATAAAGTCATTGGCTTTTGTTGGGCTATTGCTATTGAAATAAACAACTTCTCTCTTCCAAGAAAAGAGATTTGTATCTACTTAATGGTAGCATCGTCGAATCTCTCGTATTTGTTGTTTTTTCTTTACTTTATTGGCAATGTAACACAAAAGGTGCCGCTTATCCTATGATATGTGAGTTCATGCGAAATTTCAAATACGCTGGCAGCGGTAATTCAGTTTGTAGTCGTGCCAGGTTAGTGATAAGTCGTAAGATCTGTTGTTTTTTTGTTCTTCTTAGCACCGGGTGTTATTTCAAAGCTTTTGTATCTAATATTATATATTTATTGTTCGTCAAAAGAAAATTAAATAATTATACAACTGTCTTGTGTGATGTGTGATTTTAATACTGTGAGGCGGCGCTTCTTAGAATCTATATAAAATAAAATATCTTGTGGGTTAAAATATTTAAACGTTTTTCATTTCACCGCAAAGTCAGTGTCTGCGGTTGGTAAATTATATCTGATAAAGTGACATTCATTTTCTTTGAATATAACAAGTGAATTCAGAAATTTTGACATTGATAACATGTTGAGCGCTTGACTAAATTCAAATTACCTATACAAAATTTATGATTTATTTCTTGATATGTGCTTGAAAGGGAATCAATTATAATTTGGTTCTATCTTTTTTATGTGTTGCAGTGACAGTCGCAAATAAATGTTCTATAATGTATGTAGTTAAATTGATCAATTAATCTTATGGGTGATATGTTCGGTTGACAGTTGAAAGCAATTATATTACCGTTTCCTCATTTATTAAAAACAAGACAATCAATATTAAAATTCCATAATTTATCAATTCCAAAACTGATATGATTTTTTATTTGGTTTTGTTGTCAATTAAGCAATAAACGTTATGGCTAAATTGGTTCAAAAAAAAAAAAACAAGAATCGAAGGTGTAGAATGGATCCTTTAAATATTATTTGAATCATTCGTAGATTAATTATGACATTAAAAAAATGAATTCATTTATTGGAATTATATGAATCGTACGGTCTTCACACTTTCGATGATTATTGTACTGTTGATATCCGTCGTAAATTTCGACTATATTTCCATTTTATGTATGTATATTATCTTCGTTTAATGGGAACTCTATAAGACTAACATTTTTTGTTTGAGACATTTTCAGTTGTGGATTTTTTACTGAAAAGAAAATGTTGGAAAGTCTTATTGGTATTCAAAAATAGACGAGCAAAATATGATTAAAAGACTAACCATTTAAAGAACTTTGTTTGTTGATAAAATATGGCGTCATCAACATTATCAATATCAACAATTTCGTTTTGCACTCGTCTTCTAATTGAACTCTGATGTATACGTATATACATATATACGCATTGGGTTTTTAATTTGCATTTTGTATATAATACTCAACTTGCATGAGATCGTGACTAAAAACAAAACAAAAATTTCAATGATCAGAGCTGTTATCACTTTGCATGCACTTTCATACTACGTGCATGTATGTATACGGGTGATTCTACAAACAATGGAATAAAATGATACAAATTTCGGCACGACATTTTTGGAAGCCAAAAGTCGTAAGAATTGTTCTAGTTGATCCTTAGAACGTCTCTTTGCGTTGTTGAAAGCGGCCAGTAAAAAAAATTAAAAATGACGATTTTAAGGACATTTTTTGAAAAAGGATGTTCAGGGGACTGAGTTTTTTTTTTAAGGGGACTGAATAAATCTTTAGTTTTTTTGTATTTTCTCTTGGGTACACACTGAAATATAGAAATAAAATTTAATTAGCCTTCATAAACATACATATTCATGGTTAATACATAATAACTTAGCATTTTATTAAAAAAAAATAATATATTACAATAAATTTTTTTTTCTACTTAGAATCAATTTAAAATAAATTATATTCTTTTTAAAAATTTTAAAAATATTTCGTAATGAAGTTCGAAGTTCAACATAACTTAAAAATTCTCAGGTTTCTGAAAAAAATATCATTTATTTATTTATTAGCCAGGGGACTGAGACCAGGGGACTGAGGTTTTTCATGGTTTTTGCGCAAAAACGATATTAAGGTTTTACTTAAAAAATCAAAAAAATATATATAATATTACGGTTTTATCAAACCTATACTATACTGCTAAAAAAGATGCCTACTTACATACTAATTTGTTTCGTAAAAACTCACCAGAGGACTGATAAACTAAAAGGACAATCCACGACTTCATGCACAAATGTCTTTTTTACAATACTAACATAAGAAACAGAATCGAGTTGCACCACGATTTTATTGTAAGGAGACTTGGTTCTTCAAATTGTCAGTGCTGAAAATCTGATCGACATCCTAGTTATTGATATTTTCGACTGTTTCAATATGCCAGGGGACTGATACAAAAAGCGGGGGACAAAGTTTAATAAAGTTTTTTTGTAATAAAATGAATTGCTAAAAAATATTTATCTATTTCGTAGCAAAGATGTGTTATTTTCCGTAACTTTGGTGCAATTCATCTAAGTATGAGACCTGAAATAAGAGAACGGTAATAATTTTTCTTTGCGAAAACGCACTGGGGACACGTCAGGGGACTGAGAATCGGACACTTTGAAGAATTTTTTGAGCAATATAAAATAAGGTCACCCTAATAATATTGTTGGGCCAGGTAGATATCAGCCAGATTTAATTTTATAAACAAAAATCAGATTAAATAATTGAACGGATTTCAAAATATTTCTGGGGCCGCCGAAAATTCCATCGTTTGTAGAATCACCCATACATATGTTAACTTTTGATAAAGGTGAGGTATATGTTGAGTTATGGTAATTTGCGAAACACTTTTCTAAGAGAAGTTACGTCTTATTTTTAAGACTTTGAGCTCGTTCTGAGTGATTTCAAAACAAATCAAGTTGTACCAAAACAATCTATCTACGCATAAAAAACTATCCTCTCTTCGTTCTATAGATAAATAATAATTAATCTCTTAAAGAGCGCTTATGTTGTATTTGTGAATTTTTGTTTCAAAATTTCAACATGTTTTTTTTGGAATTATTATTTATTTTGTATTGTTTGTTTGCTTTTTTTTCAAAAACGAAACGACTTTAACTTATATTTATTGATTTTTCTCACGTTTCGCGCAAGTGGAAATTAGACCATTCAAATATTAAAATTAATGTTTTTGGCCAAATCCCAGACCCCACACGACACGTCACTACACACATGATTTAGATTGCTCAGAATAATAATATATGTACATATGTTTATAGTATGAATGTAAAAACAATATCTCAAGTTTGTAAAATGGCGCCAAAATGGTAGAGAAGCAGCTCTTTTTAATTGTACCATATTTTTTTCTATATTGCACAAATCTACGACGAATTGCGAAATAAAGTATGATAGATCACGTCTATCAACAATTTTTTATGAAATATGTTGTATTATGGGCTTTAGGCCAGTGTTGATTTCAATAAAATGAAAGACAAATGTTATTTATTTTATCGACGTTTCGTCTATGATTATAGACATCTTCAGGATATATTTATTTTATTTTTATTTCAATCTGAGAACAATTAGAAAAATATGGAAGCCGTTACTTTATTAGACAATTTGAAAAATTTTTTTGAAAAAATAGTGGAAGTATATATAAAGATTATTGTTATTGCTTACATGTTGTTTCAAATTGTCTAATAAAGTAACGGCTTCCATATTTTTCTAATTGTTCTCAGATTGAAATAAAAATAAAATAAATATATCCTGAAGATGTCTATAATCATAGACGAAACGTCGATAAAATAAATAACATTTGTCTTTCATTTTATTGAAATCAACACTGGCCTAAAGCCCATAATACAACATATTTCATTACGAATAAAAGGCCATAAAAATCATAAATAATAACAATTTTTTATCGACATTTTTCTGTCAAGAGAATAAATAAATACAAAAAATACGCCGAGTTATATTAATTGCATTTATTTATTAGTATTTTGTACGCAAAAATGCGTTTTTAAAAAGGAAGTAATATTCAAACAAGCAGAAAATAGAGATAAATTCTCTTGTACCTAAAGGGATTTGCCAAAAGGAAGTGGCATTTTCATGGGACCTCCTGCTCCTGTTAAAGTTCAGGAAAAGTGGGCAAAAAAAACGTGTGCGGTCCTAGGACAGGAACGAAGTTCGGATGTAATTCGAAATAAAATCGGTATATTTCTTAATTTTATACAAATTTTTCAATGTTGATAGAGTAAAGTAAATACTCGAATCAAAAAGTTTAATTTATTATTTATGTACTAGCGTACCCGTGCGGGAACTCCCGCAAGCAATTTTTTTTTTCAACTGAAGTTTTTCAAAATAAATCATGTGTCTAAAAGTTTCTGTATATTCGCTGTTTTTCTTGCATTGAAAATCTTGTGTGAAGTACGGAATGTTGTTTTTGGGTGTTTATTTTACTTCTGTGTGTCATCGTTGAACAGCTCCATTTGAAAAAGACGACTTACCAGTGAAATAATAAACACGTTTATCTTAGCCAAGAACTGTCACAACTGATCTCCTGTTCAACATGAGAAGTTGAAAGCGTACGAATTAGTTTTATTTAACGTATGCATGTACCTGGATTAAAACAAAACAGCAAACCAATAAATCCAATCAAGTCCTTTTCTTAAAGGTAATGGAGCCAAGCGAAGGATATTTTGAAAAAACTAACAAACAATTAGCAAATCACATACGTATGTAACTATCCTATAACAATGTATGTTGTTAAACCTGTAGGCTAGGCACATAAAGTTTAACTTACCTTAAAATAGTTTAAATTCAAAGACACACAAATATTTGTCAATTTTTGTTTGTTTTTAATTCGGAGAATTTTATTTTTGTTTTATTTTTTTTTAAAAAGTTTTTTGAGTGTTTTTATCGTTACTGCTTAGGTAAATTAATCAAACAATGCCCCTCCTCTGGGCCCGCACCACCAAAGTATGGCATTTCAATGCAACTACTTATGTATATGTACTACATTTCATTGCAATACGAAGATAAAAGTAGAAATAAATAATTTTGGGGTGTTTCGACCACCCAATGCCCCTCCCCTGATAATAAAAAAAAGTAGCCTATACGGTAATTCAGACTATAACTTTTTTGTGTGTTAAGTTTTATCAAGATCCATTCAGTTGTTCAAGCGTTATTGATTAACAAACATCCATACATTGTAACATTCACATTTATAATATTAGTAGGATAGTAGGATTATGAAAAACATTCATTTAGTAAAAATTAGATATACATAAATAATAAATTATAAATTCCAGTGTCTTTCAAGCTGAAGTACTTGCAATAAAGAAAGCATGCAAAATACGTAAACTAGATCCAAATCAAAACCGTAATACGGCCATTTTACTAGACAGCCGGAAGCTCTTAGTCATTAATTCGGCTCTTCATCCTCTAAATTGGTTCAACAATGTCGGGACCATTGGCCATTGAAATAAATGTCAAGTTCCGGGTTACAGTGGAATAGAGGAAATGAACGAGCTAGCCAGACAAGGATCATCCTGCATAGCTCACTTGAGGAAAGAATTAACTTCGGTGTTATAAAGGGCAAAATCTTGCCAACAACTTTTCTCACAGAATCTAACCGTAGGTAGGTCAGTTTAACCAACTGCATTATATAGCATATATAAAGATGTGGCTCTTCTATAATAAGTCCCTAACAAATGACCTAATACGCAGACCCGTGCAAGAAATTTTGTACCCCTTCTGATCTGGCTGTAATCTAAAGGCTAATATTTCTCCAAAGCTCGAGTACGATTCCCGTGTTCCAAAAATACACTTGAGTCTCTTGGATAGAATCCAAAAAGAGCTTTAAAAATGATAGGTGATAGTAATATTACAGAAACATTTGAATCTCTCGAGCACTGTCGCAATGTTTTTTATTTTACCCTTATTTTTATAAACACTGGTGTATTTAAATAGCCAGTTGCATTCCTCCCTTTAATACTTGCGCTTCAACGAGTGCCCAACAGTTTACCCTTGAGCCTAACTTTGGAAGTACGGTTAAATTCAGAGATTCTTTCTTTAGCCTTACTACACGAATGTGGAATGCTCTACCCTACTCTATATTTCCCTCCCATTATAATATTCAGACCTTCGAAACCATTATGCATCGGTATCTCCTTTTAAATCATCTTCAACTTTCCTAAAACTCTCGCACTGGGGTCAAATATTTTAAAGGTAGTTATAATATATATAGTCTGTCAAAGCTTTTCAAATCCAGAAATCTCACCATAACTTCAAAACTGCTGCTGTACAGGACCATGGTCCTGCCAGTACTCACATATGGATCCGAGACTTGGGTGCTTAGCAAAAGGCACTCCGACCTCTTAGCTGCGTTCGAGAGAAAAGTCTTAAGGAGAATTGTTGGCCCCATATGTGAGGAAGGACGATTCCGGAGACGGTACAATCATGAATTGTACGCAATCTACCTAGAAGCAGATATCGTGACAAAAATTAAGCTCGGTAGACTCCGGTGGGCAGGGCACCTAGCTCGCATGAGCGAAGAGGAACCTGCTCGGAAAGTTCTTTGTGGTACATTCTATGGTAGACGGCAGCGTGGTAGACCATGCTTGCGCTGGAGAGATGGCGTAGACCAGGACGCCCGAAGCCTTGGGGTGCGCAACTGGATGGCATCGGCTAGAGACCGGGATAGGTGGAGAGACTTGTTGAAAGAGGCCAGGACCGGAACCCGGTTGTCGAGCCGATGATGATGATGAGTTATAATCCCTTTAGTGTGTGCAAAATTATATAAAAAAATTCATATCCAGGGTAGTCGCAACATGCACTTGGCACTGGCGAAGAGGGGAACATGCAGCGAAGCTAAGCTTTCCTCATAATACTCATTGTCATAGTTTTGGGGATCAGTAGGAAAACGGAACTGTCATTAATTTCTTCTGTAAATATCCTGTTCTGGCCAGAACAGGAGCTTAACCAACTATCTGAACGGAACATCAAAGAATTGATCTCTTATCTTAACTCGTCGAAGTGACTCTGAGGCGAATCTCGACGACTTTTGTAATGGTCGCAAGCTCGATAAGTAAGCTTGATGCCAAACTCTATCAAATGTTTTTGAAATATCAAGTGCATAATCTTACTTTCTCAAAAAACGATGTAAAAATGTTTGTCACTGTTCTATCAGATAAGCCATTAGATCATGTCAGTAAGGAATTTATCTTATATAAGTTTGATGTTATGAAGTGCGAGAAAATTTCAAAACTTTATCGGTACGACTCCAGTCTTTAGCGAAGCTCAATATTCTTGTGTAAGAATATTTTACCGGTATCAGTACTACGAAGGCAGTCCGATAAGTACTTAGCCTACAAAAGAAAAACAAACATTTTGGAAAAGTGGCGATTTTAAGCTCGATACACTTGATCCAGCGATGCACCAATTCTTTAACCCATTCGAAAAATAGGTTTTCTCGGTGGCCTCATTCGACTCAAATTTCTGCCCGGCGAGTGATTTTTTCAAGTTTGCAAACAAAAAAGTCTCACTGGGCCAAATCTGGAGAATGCGGTGGATGGAGCAGCAGTTTGTAATGCAAATTGACCAATTTCAAACACTGATCTGAAGTGGTCTCACGGTTGCGCTTGTTGTCCGGAGTAAGCAAACGCGGCACCCATCGCGCCGACAGCTTTCTTATGCCCAAAATTTCATGGAGGATATAACACACGCGGTCTTTTGACCGCTATCTCCAATACGAGATCGTGGATTTTTGACACGTTATCCTCCGTAGTAGCCATTTTCGGGGCACCTAGGCGGGGCTTATCAAAAACCGAAACTCGAGAAGAGTCACCGTACACAGCATCCAAGCGTTCTTTGATTTCGCTGCGCGATTTCCCTTCCAAAAACTAGAATCGAATCACCGACTGATATTGCTCTTTTTCAATTTTTCTAAAATTCGCGGACAAGCTGGCTTCCACACCTGGTCAAAACAAAACTACGAGTCCGATTCGGCTAAAATTTTGACAGTAGCCGTCTAATAGAATGTATTAGATGATAGTAAATCTATCTTGCTTCAAGTTACACTAATGTTTAAGTATATACATACGAGAAGGTGGATTTTACTGAACTTACACATAATTATTTATTCTCTTGAAAGAAAACTTATGAGTTTAACCCATTTAAAAATACAATAAATGAGAATTTATTACAACCTGGCTAATTTAATTCATTTTTAAATCTTTGATCTTTTGGGGGATAGCCAACATAAAACTCAATAAGATCGCGAACACATCTTTTAAAATATTGTTATAATCCAGTTTGACAATCGGTTTACTTTTAAGTTAATACTTATGCAAGGGTTAATGATCTCATGCTTATGCTGCTGAATCACATACTTTAATATATTTAACTATTCAATAAGCTTATCATAAACAAATAGAATTTATATTTAAATCCAAATGACTGTCGAGTGGCCACTTGTATCGTGTGCAATATTTCGAGCCCCCTGTATTATCATTATTATCATAGACGATTGCGTAATTTGCACTGTCTATATCTAGTTACTAAGGGTTCAATGCTACGAGAGAAGGAATCCGGGCTTAAAATCACATTCATCATAATTTAAATCGTCAAAAGTATTGTGAAGATGTCTATTAATAGCAATAAATTTTAAGCATATAAATCCAATATAAACATGCCAAATAATTTTGTTACTTCCCCATGTCTATGGATTTGTCAAAGACACTATTGTATCTTATCAAACCATACGTTGTGATAACATACGTCAAAAAGGCATCAGTCTGGAACAAAACACCACCAGCTGGTGACCGATTGAAAAGGTTTGGCTTTCACAGTCAGTGCTTAGCCATCCATTGAGGTAGTTGTTCCAGCCAAAGTATTTTTTTTTTCATCTTAATAAAATTTTGCATTTCTTTTGTATTTGTTTTATGCAACGGTTTGTTGTCGAGTTGAGGAGAAAAAAAAGGTAATCAAAGATAAAATTGCATCATTTCACTGTCATTAACTTCACTTCCTGGTGTGAGTTGTAGTTTAAGTTTATTCATCAAGTTGAATAATTTTCTAAGTGCTTTGGGATTTATTTAACGAAAAAAAAGTTCGATTCTTGTGTTTTAAAATTAATAAAGTGTCATTGTTCTTTAAGAATAAAACACGCGAAAAGTTTTGTGTTAAGTGATAGTATTTAACTTTTCAAAATTTTTATTTAGCTTAAAGTGAAAAAGTGATCTTCAGAAAATTTTGTTAAAAAATTGACTGGAACTAAAACAAAAATCAAATTTAAATTCATGATTGCATTTATATATGTATATGTAAATAATATGCAGACTGAATATGAAAGTTTTAATAAGTCCAATGTTCAGATCATGAAAGGCTTACAAAACAATTTAAGTTTCTTTATTTTGTTGAACTTAAGCAGCAATACAAGTTTAAATTAAGCTTTATTTTAACTAACCTATTTAAATGTTGAGCTTTTAATCAATGTGATTCGTTCAGGAGGTAATGACTTTTTGCTTTAAAATACATTTAATTCATATTCTAGAAAACTCTTTAACAAACAGATTATTAAGATACCGCTATTTATGTGTACTTAGTTAAAAACTGTGAATTTTTTCATTGACTTAAAAACTAAATAATCACGATCCACTTGAGACTGGTATTAAAGTTATCTCTAAAGTTAAGGAAAAGAGCTTTCACAAAGCTTTTATAATTTTATGTATAAAAATTCATCTTTTGATAATTCAATTTAGTAAAACTTTTGTCTAAAGCTGCCGAATAAAAGATATATGTGTGTGAAACAGGTAAACCAGCATTTAAAGAAAATCACTTTGTTGATTAAAAAAAAGCGTTCTTGACGTTGCAAGAAATTTGTTTACCCCTTCTAATCTGACTGTAATCTAAGGATTATATTCGTTAAAAGCTCGAGTACAATTTCCATGTAAGGGCAGGTGCTCCAATAATACACTTGAGTCTCTTAGATAGAATCTAAAAATGAGCTTTAAAAATGATAAGTTATAGAAGTACGAGTATAACAGCAGCATTTGAATCTCTCTAGCACACCGTCGCAACGATTCTTGTCTTTCATTATTTTTATAGACGGTATTCTAGTAATTTCACCATTTGCCAGTTGCATTCCTCCTCTAAAACAATTCAAACGTAATACTCGCAATTCAGGGAAAGCTCATCAGTTTACCTTTGAGCCCAACTTCGGACTTATTGTTAAATTCGGAGATTCTTTCTTTAGCCGCACCACATGAATTTGGAATGCTTTACCGGACTCTATTTTCCCTTCCATTATAATATTCACATATTCAAAATCAATGTATATCGGGATTTCTTTTTAAATTATCTACAACTTTCCTAAACGGTCGTACTGTTCTCAAACATTAAGAAGTCACAATACCTTAAGTGCGTGAAAATTAAACACAAACAAAAATTGATGGTGCATCAGCTCGAAGAGAACCAGGACCTAGTGACATATGTACATATATAACTTTCAACCATTTCAACCATTCATGTGTGCGTGATACCAGGAATGGAGGGGATCTACCGATTTTCTGTCGATTTTCATGAGAAGAACAACTCTAAGAGAATTTATCAATTCCTCGCAAGAGGCAGAATACAACCCTGAAAAACTTTATTTGCTGCGACTGAGAATTAAAACCAAAACCTTTGCATGACAGTCCAACGCACTAAACTTTATGCCTGGGGTATTACCTCCTTATGCCTTTAAGGTTCGACGACATAATCGGTTCATATACCAAACTTCATCAGGATCCGTCCATGCGTTCGATTGAAGGAAAAATTATATATAGAAAAAAAAACAGTTTTTACATTTTTATGCTGACTTCGCGTCATATTGATATAATGTTGGTTTCTGTACCTGTACCTGTTACTGTAGTACCCCTTGGCATAATGGTTAGTGCGTTGGACTGTCATGCGGAAGGTCTCGAGTTCGATTCTCAGCCGCTGCAAGAAAGTTTTTTTCAGGGGTGTACTGTCTCTTGCGAGGAATTGACAAATTCTCCAAGAGTATCTCTTGTCATGGAAAGTGCTGCTCATTAGCCGTTCGGAATCGGCAGAAAATTGTAGGTCCCCTCTGTTCCTGGTAACACACACACAGGAATGGTTGAGAGTTGTAAGTCACTAGGTCTTGGTTCGCTCCGAGCTGTTGCACCACCAAATTTATTTATTATATTTACCTGTTACTAAATTGAATTCAAAGTTGAAATGTAATGTTTACATAACAACTTGTAGAGAAAACGCACTCTACGTAGTCGTGCCATAAATACTGTTACACATTTTTCTTTGAAAATAAAGAAGACAAATATCAAATACGTTATAAATTTTATTAAGTATGATATAAAATAGTATTAAAAATAATATTATTGACTTGCTACTCAAAGTGGCCACCCTTAGCCTTAACACAGGCCTTGAGTCGCATCGGCCAATCGTCTATGGCAGCACGCACCTTTTCCTCAGGAAAATTCGCCACTGCTCGGACAAGATTTGATTCCAGACTTTTCAAATTCGGATGTCCTCTGTGGCAAGCCATCAGCTCTAGCTCTGTCCAAAAAGAATAATCCAGAGGATTGAGATCGGGACTGCCTGAGGGCCAATCTGATGCCTTGATGAACTCAGGAACATTCTTTTCCAGCCACAACTGGGTCGTTTTGGCTTTGTGGGCTGGAGCTGAGTCCTGTTGGAACACCCAATGCTTTTTATTGAATAGAGTATTGTTGAGTGGTTTCACCACTTTCTCTAAAACGTCTTCTTGGTAGTTTTTTGCTTTTGTTTTTACACCTTGTTCACAAAAATGCAACTTTGTGGTGCCTTCGTAGCTCACTCCCCACCAAACCATGACCGAACTTGGATGATGGCCCCTTTCGACTCTACCAATTTTATCTTTTGCCTTCTGTGAACTTCGAGCATAGACCTTGTCATTTTGGTGATTGTATTTTTCTTCAATGGTGAAAATTTTCTCATCTGAAAACATGATTTTACGATACCTTCCATCACCGTAACGTCTGAGCAATGCTTTTGCTCTTTCCAGCCTAATTTCGGCGAATTCGAGCTGCCACTGCGCGAACGGCATTTTTTGTCCTCACACTTCGTGGACGACCGGGCCGAGGCTTGTCTTTTACGCTTAAGGTATCCATATAACGTTTAATTGTACGCCACACAAACATTCGATTAATACCGAGGTTTTTTAACGACTTGCAAATAAAAGAATTGGATTTTCCAGCTTTATGCAGCGCAACAACTGCAATTCTCTTTTCTTCTTTTGTGGACTCCATCTTTGCACTTGTAAATTAGAACTAAGACTATACTTTATTTTAAACCTATATAACAGTAGTTATTAAAAACAATTGATGTGACTTCTTGTATGCAGCTGAATGTCAAATTATACAGGTTCAAATAGTTGTAACAGTATTTATGGCACGACTACGTAATTGATAAATCAGATTATTTGGGTTAGACAATTAATTAAATTGAAAGTGTCAGTTTCAAGAATATTAGTTTTGGTTTTAACAAACCTCGAGTTATCCAGTTATGTTCAGAATGAATTGGATATTCAAATTTCCACAACGCTCTTCCTTTACTCAACAAGCAAGCCTTTTTCCGCGAAGTTATAAAATTTCCAATAAATGAGAAACGCCCTAACCTATTCATCAAATATTTTTTTTTTTTTTTTCAAAAATCGAACAAACATTTTTAACTGTCGCCATTTTCTTGTAAAAATCTGGACAATTTTAAAAATTTTTACTTATAAGATTATTCTGATAATTATTGTTAAAAAAATTGTTGACTTATATTTTATGTATATTGTTATGTAATTGTTCATTCATTCAGTTTGCTGTGATACCTAATTTCCAACCGTTTGCGAATTTGTTTTCACTGCAAGTGAAGTTCGCCTTATCCAATCTCTTAACTATCCACATAAAATAAAGCCCAATAGTTCGCAGATGACGTCTAAAGGTACCGTTATAATCACTATGTACCTACGTAAACGCCCAATGCATCCCAAAGTTAATCAAACAACTTGTTTCAAGATTAAAGGTTTAAGTTCTTTGAACAAAAAAAAAAAATCAAGAATAGCTGCACTGTATGATAATTCTTCAAGTGAATTAAAAGATAACGAGAAAGAACCAGAAGACACCATATCAGTCAAGTTTCACTCAAAGTGATTCTCGATACGATATGCATTCTCAGAACACTCATATCTTAGAAAAACGTCGTTGCAAATAATTTATCCACTCCATTCATTTCAAACAATTCAGACTTTCAAATTCACTTGAATGACATTTTGAAGATATGAATATCAAACATAATACCGTTCTAGCTTCAACTTAGGAATTAACTCAAAGAAAAAAAAAAAACAATTCTAAACCTTATGCGTTATCAACATTATTTGAAAAGGAATTAAAATTTTTAGAGTGATCAATATTAACAACGTCAGAACGTGACCAATAAAACGTTGAAGATAATTATTGTTTCATTGGTATAATCGGTGCGTTCTGAATTTTATTGGCGTTTTGAGTAAAAATCAAATAAATTAGCGGCACTCACGTACATCAGATAAAGATTGCAATTCAAGTGGCAAATCAATGTTATTATTGTTATATTTTTTTTTTTTCATACTCACGCATTCAAGGACAAGTTTGTTTAGTTTTGTATTTAAAAATCCTCTTTCAATAACAAAAGAAGAAAGTTTGTTTTGAACCTGCAGAGTTGTATATTATTTAATAAAGAAAATGAAATTCATTTCGTAATGGCTAGTTTGCCTAGATTCTTATCTAAATCACTGACACACGAATACATTTATTGTGAATGAGATAATTAAGACAAAGTGCTTATTTAAACTCATTTTCTAAATTTTCTTAAACTAATACCCAAATCATTAATTAAATTTTGTACTTTTCTTTACAGACTGCTGAAATCGCTTAGTATTTGTTCATCTCAATAAAGGCAACAATTTTTCAAAGAAAACAATCGTACATCATGACAAGGACATCATAGAATTCCAAAGTTATATATAAAACTTTATATAAAAAAGAACATTATATTGTGATAATTAATCGAGTTATTATTAAAAAATCAAAATGAACGTGTCAACCAGTTTTCTGGATGACCACATTGTGTATTTATACACACAATTAGTAAACTCATACATGCCTGACTTTGTAAAATCATTCGAATACACACCATGGGTGTTCTCATTACTTGGATCGGTTGTAATTGGCTTAGCTGGAATATTGCCACTGATCATTATACCAACACAAGATGAATCGAAAGAAAAGAATGGTGAATATAAAGATCGTAAGTATTGTTCTTAACATTTTTTTTTGTATTGTTTGTGATCTTTTTTTCTTGCTATCATCGAACTTATCTTTGTATTTAACATTTGCAAATTCTTCTCATCTTTTTATAAAATGCAATTTGATTTTTACCGTACTTTGTACCGCGTAGTTCCGTTAGTGTGCCATCTTGTATTCAAAATCAGCCGGTAAAGGTTGTTAATGTAAATTCAATCAATCGATTCATCTGTTTCGGGTGTGTTGCATTTAATTCTGTTAGATATTATCCCTCTGCAATAAGGTTTGACCATCATTCAGGACAGACAAGATCCAAACGCCAATATTCTCGATTTGTTTTTTACTTCTTACTCTGATAAATTATGTATTTCATAGCGGTTAACTCTCCATTCGTACTTGGGACCATTGCGTAATATAAGCCAATTTTTCGTGACCCATCCATCCAGTTAAAGAAAAGCATCCCACTAGCATCATTTTACAATACGAGAAAGCCAAACCTACAATTTCCCAAAAAAATTTCTTGTCATTTGTCAAAAATGTAAGATAATAATCTTCGCTTCAAAAAGCTCGTCTACAACGATTATCCGATAACTAGCTCTTCGATAAAGGCAAATGTACTCGCAGGTCATTTTGCTGCTAGCTCTACGTTGTCAGACAGCAACTTGCCCCTCCTGTACTTCGAACATAAATTATTCAAAGGGACAGCTATATTTCTGCACTCGTACAGTTGCAAGAACCTTTTGAGATCTTTATATAAACAAATTCGCTGGTCTTGATGGATTATCCCCCATACTTCTGAAGAGGTGTTCTTCCTCGTAGGTTAGACCATTGCGTAAGTTTTTCCATTGGTACAATAGATCTCTAGGTCGCAGTGCAATATCACCAATTTATAATTCAAACTTTTCCATCGCTCCCACAGCTCTGAAATCTTCACTAAAAGATGTAAAACAGCATCTGTATAGCATGTTCCGCCTCTTTCTTCTGCTTTGATGCTTCCAAAACTCAATGAGGTCTATTGTCGTTGAAGCAAAGTGTACCCTTTATTCAATTGTCTTTGAATGGCTCTTGCATCGAAGAAGACGAAAAGATCTCAGTAACTCGGTATGTGTGTCAACGACAATCTTCTTTTTAATGACCACATTCTCGAAACCACTAAAATCGCTGCTAAATGCTTAGAATATGTATATCGGTGTGAGAAATTTTAAGCAACCTCTTATCTGGATTCAATTTATAAGGCGTTAATATATCCAAAACGCGAGTATAACTCACATCTTTGGTGCAGGT
The DNA here is from genome assembly GCA_911387755.1 of Chrysotoxum bicinctum. Taxonomy (NCBI): domain Eukaryota; kingdom Metazoa; phylum Arthropoda; class Insecta; order Diptera; family Syrphidae; genus Chrysotoxum; species Chrysotoxum bicinctum. Next base: position 229,342,208 of record OU426988.1, read on the forward strand.
GCAGCCTCAACTTCTCTTCATTTATTGTATAGAATGTAGAACAGAGACCAATGTTCAACGATACCTTCTTCCATCCCCCCTCCCCCCACCAAAATTTCACCTACACTCGTGCTAAATTTATGTTCATTATTATAAGGGTCTCACAATAAACCCTTGAATTATTAAAAAAAAATACTCCTACAAAAATATAAATGAATCACTGATATAACTGATAACGTCCAGTTTTGTTTTTCTCCGACTAATCTCACAACTAAAAGTATTTATCTGCTTCGTTCTGATTACCGATACTTCATCAAAAATTTTACTATCAATTATGTATAGCAAATTAGTCACATAACAAAACACATCTGGAAAAAAATGTCTATCAGCTGAGCTGAAAGATGGCGTCCAGTTGTTTGTTTTTCAATGGTCGTGTTGTTATCATAGTTTGCACACGTTATTTTTGGCACTAGGATTTGTGGAAATAAATTGTCCAAGGTTTTCATAATAACTTGTCATTATGAAAACAATAAGAATTGTACAACTTCATATTTAAATCATCTATCTATAGATTTCGAATTGACCTAGAAATAGGTATTAGTTATGATAGTGATCAAGCAACTGTAAACAAAGCTGTTCCTTAGCTCTTGATGAGTTATAGCGAAACAATAAGTCGTTAAAGGTTAAACAAGATAAGTTTTTAATTAAATTTTCCACCTCACCATTTCTTTGTAATAAAAATCGTATCGTTTCTATTTCATATCTTCACTCTTATCGGCAAATTATAGATTTGTAACAAAATCTAACTAAAAATTTCATCTTATCTTGACATGATGATAATAGATAAGAAAGGAGAATTCTGTATGTTCGGTTGCACCCCAAATGACTCGGTCGTTTTTCAGTTTGAGAGCTATGTGCATAGAGCGGGAAAGAAAAAACTATTGTGAAAGATTAAAAAAAAATCAATCAATAAATCAAATTAACTAGAGGCCAGCTAAATATACAAAATGTTCATGGTGTTTAATTTTTAGACATTTTAAATCATTTTTTTTTTAATTGTTTATAAGTGTCCTCCTTGGTTTTGTATGTATTCTAGAGCCGATTTTTTGGTTTCGCCTCGAATATTATTTATTGATGCTAGCTGCTGCCTCACTTTTTTGACGTCTCGAGAATACGTTCTTCTACTTCTCTTAAAATTGCCTTTTCTGTTGAATAAACATGTTCTTTCATTCAATCAATGATTTTATATTTTGTTCGTTTCAGTTTGATGTAAATAAATCAAATGCTCCCAAAACTATTAGTTACCGATCTTTTCGTACTTTAAATTGTACTAATATTCAGAATACGGTCGGAAATAATTACTGGAATGATATTTTGTATACGGTTAATGTTAACAGCAAAGTCTTACTATTTAATAGCTTATTGGGTAGACTTTACGACGATTATGTTCCAGTTGTCACCAAGCAGATCAAAAATCCTAAGTTTTGTCCATGGTACAACAATGATATTGAATCACAAATTCGGGAGAGAGAGCGTTTCTTTAGAAAATATAAAAGAAATCCTTCGGAATACAACAAACGACAATATACTTTTGCTCGCAATCAAGTAACTGCGCTCATACGTTCTTGTAAAAAAAGATACTTTATTGAAAAACTTGACATTTCTTTAGGTTCCAAAGTGCTATGGAAAAATCTGAAAGCAATTGGTGTGACCGGAAATAAAGAAACGTCAAAATGCCCTTTCAACCCACAAGTAATGAAATCATTTTACGCTTCTTCATTATCACAATCTGGTACTAGTCCGCCTATATCTGTTCCTGAAGATGACGGTTTATTTTCATTCAACTGTGTTGCGGAAAGCGATATAATTAATGCTATAAATTTAATCAAATCTAATGCGACTGGATCCGATAGCATTTCGCCAAAATTTATACGATTGATTTTACCTATAGTTCTCCCACCATTGAAACATATTTTCAATACTTGTATTTATAGCAGTGAATTCCCTGAACAATGGAAAATTGCAACAATTATTCCCATACAAAAAAAAAATAATCCTTCGGAGCCAGCTGATTTTAGGCCAATAAGTTTGCTGCCGTTTTTCGGTAAGGTTTTTGAAAGACTGATTGCGGATCAAATTCTCCCCTATATTCAAACCAGTAACAAATTATCAATGTGGCAGTCTGGTTTCCGCCACAAACACAGTTGTGAATCTGCTGTTGTAAAAGTCACATCTGATTTCCGCAGTGCTCTTGACAGAAATCAGTTGGGTATTATGGTTCTCTTAGACTTCTCCAAAGCTTTTGATTGTATTGACCATCAGATTTTGATTTCCAAACTAAGTAACCAATTCAATTTTTCAAGAACAGCTCTTAAACTTTTGCGAAGCTATCTTATAAATCGGCTTCAAACGATTTCAACTGATCTAGGTACTTCAAGTCCATATGTGGTTAACTGCGGTGTTCCTCAAGGATCTGTTCTTGGACCACTGCTGTTTTCTTTGTTTATAAATGATCTTCCTGAGATCGTTATCAGTTGTCTCATACACATGTATGCAGATGATGTTATAATATATAATTTCTGTCAATTGGGTCTCATGGAAGATTGCGTTATTAGAATTAACGAAGATTTACTCAGCATACAAAGATGGGCTGATTCTAATAAACTTAAACTTAATCCCTCGAAAACGCTAAGTATGGTTTGTTCAAGAAGTCAAGTTAATATATCTAATTTTCCGAAAATTATTTTAAATGGACAAACAATTGAATATGTCAAAAAAGTTAAGTACTTAGGATTTCAAATTAATGATAGATTAAGTTGTTGTGACGCGGTTTCTGAATCTATACGTCGAATTTACTTTGGTCTTCGATCTCTAAGGTCTTCGTCACATTTTTTAGATCCTGATATAAAGAAACACTTAATAAAGAGTCTTATCTTGCCCTTTTTTACTTTTAACTGCTCTGTCTATCCTGTTCTTGATTTTGAATGTAAACGTAAGTTAAATGTGGCCTTTAACGACTGCCTGCGCTTCATCCACGGTATTCCAAGATATGTTAGTGTTTCCAATATACATACTTTGCTATGGGGACTGAGCTTGGACAAGTACCTAAGGTTTCGTAACATTACTTATCTTCACAGCATAATACATAATAAGTGTCCTGAGTATTTAGGTGAAATACTTAAATACGCTCAGTCACAAAGAGGCTTGCGATTGATTATCCCACGTTTTACATATACCGTTGCAGAACGATCTTTTTTTGTGTCTGCTATTCGACTGTGGAACAACCTCCCTATAGAATTGCAGACAACTACCTCACCAGCCATTTTTAGGAAGAAATTATTCTTGTTCTTTTTAGCAGAAAATTAATACTTTTCTTTTTTTTTTTTTTATTTATTTTTTTCTTTCCCTAGTTTTGTTTGTTAAACTTAAAATCAATTTAATTTTTATATTTTTATAAGCTCAAAACATATTTCTCTTTTCTTTATTATTTATTGTACTGTTAATTTGGAACACTTGGTAAAGTTATTTAGATACTATTAAAAGATTAATCTTGTTGTATCATGTAAAATCTTTGAAATACAAATACAAAATACAAAATACAAATACAATCAAAAATCAATCTAATACTGTAAGGCCAGGAGATCCTGCAGGCCAGTGAAGGAGTCCGTTTCTTCCTTAACCTCTCGACTCTCGACCATTGTGTTGAAAATATGATGAAGCTAGCTGAATCAGTAGAATATTCTGCAATAGTTCTGGTAAATCGTTTCCCAAAAACTGTAGATAGTTTGTAGAATTCAGCCTGGGTGGTAGTTTGAAAGGACTGATTAAATTGTTTCCAATTACACCTGCACAAATGTTGACTCTGAATTCGTGTTGATGATTACTGTCTTCTTTTGCATGGCTTCTTCACAGCCTAAGTATGAAGATTGTGAACATTTTTGATCCATCTCTTGCAAATAGAGGTTCGTCCGTCCAGCAATAGATGTGTGGTGGTATGAGAAGTTAGCATGAAGTTAGGGTCACTCATTGTCTTTGCCGGAGTAATTGATGAGGCGCCTTTCCTTTGTTCGGGCTTTACTAACACGCCAATCAGGCGGTCCCATTAATCCTGGTATTTTCCACAGGAGTAGCTTCCTGCATGGACATGAGCAGGTGGCCCATTCTTCACTGGAAGAACCCAACCCCTTGTACAAAGTCGCTTGACTGTTTTACCATAGTTGGAAATTTTATAGGTGGTCGACATTCCGAAAAGATTAGACCTGGCAAAGAAACAGGAGTCAATGACATCATCACTGTTCGCTGTCCCGACGCAGGCTCCATCCTACACTCCGAGATTGGTAAAGGGGCTGATGAGTAGGTCCTCGTCCGTCATTGTCATTTTTTTGTCCTTGTTGTTCTTGTTTAGTAAGTTTTCTATCACTGGCGGCTTAGCTTCTTGCGAAGCCAAGCCCTTTCCCTCGTTTATTAAAAAATAATTGTAAAAGCCTTATTTTTACTACGCATTTTCTGGAGAAAATTGACTTTAAAGTCAAAATTTAACGTGGGAATGAAAAAAGGAACAGAGTTAGAAATTGGATACAGGAAGTCCCCAACAAAATATAAAATTTATTTAAACGCAGCTATAAAAGGTTCTATATCTTCTAAAAATAGAGTCATAAACGAAGTTTCTACCATTCGTATTAAGAGAGCAATTTTGGTTCACATGGGTGAAAGAAGACCAAAGTAAGCCTTTTCTTAAATCCCAAAAAAATTATTTCAACTTTAGAGATATACCCATACCGGCGATCTTTTTCTTAGAATATACCCAACAATCATATCCAATATTCTTGACGAATTAGGGAACACCCTGTATATAATAAATCTATACTATGCAATTGATGATATGCCTCAAATTCGATTACGGTATCGAAATTGGCTTTCTTATTCCAATTCAGTTGTATTACCTTGACCTTAAAAATCTGGTGGATTATTCATGTGATGTAAAATATTGCCTCATTCTTTTACAAATATTTCTCTGATATTTAATAGGTTTTAAACTTGAAGGAAAGTTTCTAGCAATCATCGTATTACCTTACATCTTTAATAACCTCTAATTAAATTGAAAAAATGTATTTATATTTGTTGTATTTTTTATTTCAACAGCTGCTGAATCAAAGTTCCTAAAAGTACTCCTCAGTTTTGCTGTAGGTGGTTTATTGGGTGATGTATTCCTTCACTTGCTGCCCGAAGCTTGGGAAAGTGATACTGCATCAGGTTAGTTTCAAAAAATATAAATATTATACTATAAAACAATATTGACAATATATAATTTTCAGAATCTGGCCATCCTTCGATGCGCAGTGGTCTTTGGGTGCTATCGGGTATCTTAATCTTCACAATAGTTGAGAAAATATTTTCTGGTTATGCAAATGCTGATGACTCAAATCCGCAACCAAAGTGCGTAGAAATTGCTAATTGTTTACTTCGCAAGACCGGTGGTAAATTCATTGAAGGACAAACATCAGGTGACTGCACAGGAGCTTGTGATATCGAAGACGTACCAAATGGTTGTTTTTTGCGCCAACGAGAACAGAAAAGTAAAGAGCAACCGAAAAAAGTCGCTGGCTATTTGAATTTGTTGGCAAATTCGATTGATAACTTTACTCATGGATTGGCTGTTGCTGGATCGTTTTTGGTTTCATTTAGACATGGAGTGCTGGCCACTTTTGCTATTCTATGTAAGAAAATCAGTTTAATTTTGACGACAGAATTGTATTAATGGGCTGAATTATTTTTTGCAGTACATGAAATCCCTCATGAGGTTGGAGACTTTGCTATCCTGTTGAAATCAGGCTTTAATCGATGGGATGCTGCACGGGCTCAATTATTAACAGCTGGTGCTGGTTTGATGGGAGCGTTAGTAGCTATTGGTGGATCGGGAGTTACATCGGCAATGGGTGAGTTAGTATATTTTTTTTTATCTGTTGGGTGGGCAAATTTAAAAATGCGTCAACGCTCGTGAATCCTGTTTCTGGTTTTAAGACATAGAAATTGTATACCGAGTCCGAACTGCTAAGGTTTCTTCACTTCTTCGGCTTGAAATGCTAAGGTCATCTTAATTCTTATGTTTCATTCATATATATTTTTTTTATTTTTCAGAGGCGAGGACTTCCTGGATCATGCCATTCACTGCCGGTGGTTTCCTGCATATTGCTTTAGTCACTGTATTACCTGACTTGGTCAAAGAAGAAGATATTCGGGAATCAATCAAACAAATACTTGCCTTGATATTTGGCATTGCGTTAATGGCAATGATGACAATTCTTTTCGAGTCTTGAGCACTCCCAAGTGATATACCTAAACGTTTTTGAGAACAACAACATTTTCAAGAAAAACGCTTAAGCCCGCCAGGAAACTCTTACCACACCCAAACTCATTGCTGTATGAGGTGACATGCGTAAAAGTACAAACATAATTAAAGTGAAACATCTATAAAATACCTACATTAATGTAAGATTCGTATTGCGCTGACAGAAGTTCTTGTAATTGAAGAAAACCACTCCATGAATATTATTATTTTTTATATCATTATATCTATACATTAATATTAGTTTAAATGTAATTTATAAGTAGCTGCGTTATTTTTTTGTTGAATAGTTTTTTTTTCATGAATACAGTGTAAATAGAGTGAATAGTGTAATGTATATTGACATAAGCACAATGAAATTTATTGAAAATCCATCATAAAATTGATATAATAATCGTATTAACATGAATACAAATAAGTAAGCTTAATGTTTGATGTAGAAATGTGAAACTAATTAGCATTTGCATTGTGATACAATTAAAAATTACTTTACTTTAATAGATTTTAAAATAAACATTATGATTTAAAATAAAATGATCAATGATAAATGATTAAATTTAAACAGATAAAAATAAATAGAATTTTATTTTAAACATCACAATATAGAAAGTATGTTGTTTTTTTTTGGATGAAACTTAATTTATGGATTTCCACACAAGATGACCTAGAAAGCACAGCACCAAATATTATTTATCTTACACCTTAAAGCTAGGACTCAGTTTGTGAAATATTAAGGACTACATAGATTCGAAATCATGCCGAAAATACCGCATTTTCTTTTATTAGACGAAGTGAAAAAAGTAAGAATTTCAATTAACATCAGTAATCTGTGAATTTTAAACAATATTGCATATACATATACATTATGCAATATGTATTTTTTGAAAACATCTAAAAAATCTTGAAAGCTGGTAATATAAATATTAAACATCTGCAACGAATGGCTTGACAGCACTTCCAAGCCATTCTATATTTTTTCAAATACACTATTTGCTGCTTTCACTTCTTCTAAAACAAAACAAATGAATCATCACCCCATACCAAAACAAAAGAATCGTGTATTTACTCGAAACGAATACACCATTTGATTTATTTTCTCAAATGCATCGAATACAGCGAGTTTATATCGAATAAATATATTATAAATAATACTAACTGAAATACCGTCTTTCTAATGATAAGGAAATTTTATATTTACAATACTACATAACTGTGTATTAATAAAACTGCTCTCACCATTTTTTAAATTTTGTTTGTTTGATTTTTTCAAATTTTTGTTACAGTAATCAGACACGATTCTATTTTTTGAGATCAAACTATTTAACGTATCTAGTTTTAAAAATTTTAACAATTGAACATTTTTCTATAGTAACATGTTTTATACTTTGTAATTGTGATTTGTTTAACTGGCTTTATGTAAAATGACTAATTATTTTCATATTAAAACTATGGACATCACGAGATGAAAACAATGGATTTCTATTAAAAACAACAAGTCTATTTAAGTAACATCGTATCCAGCCAAAAGCATTTAATGCTAGACCTGTAATTATGTAACATTTATTGTTTTGGTTAATAATTATAAATGTAACATCGTAAGCTTTTCGACGTCGTAAAATTGTAAAGTTTTCGACACAAGTTTCATGAACGTCCTAAAACTGCTTAAATCAGTCAGCTGTTCATTAAACTTCCAAAAAATGCGTTGGGCTTATTGTTAGATGGTAGGTATTTTTAACAATTTTATTCTGTTTTTAGATTATATTTTGCCTTGGCCATTTGAAAATTTCTGCTTTTGATGTTCCTCGAATTAAGTTTCATTTTATTTAATATTTAATGTGTTTTGACAAATTGTGAATCATTATAGACGTCATATTACCGTTAAAAATAGTTTACGATGTTTACCATCTTCTTTTACCAGACGAATTCGTTTCGGAAAGCTTACGATATGTCATCTTTATAAATTTTGACGTTTCGCTTACGACACGTCGTAAACTCATCTACGTTGCATGAAAATCCTTAATAAGGGTACTTATGGAACATCAGAAAACCATCATTTCATTTTATTTATATACATTGTTAAGCCTTAAGATTCAATTTCATTTATGGCTTAAACAATTATTTACATTTAAAAACTACAATGAATGCTATTTACAAGTAGATTAAGTTTAAAAAATCGAGCATATAAATGTATTTAAGAAAAAGCTAAAATAAAAAAATATTAGATAAAAAAGTTATACAAAGTTACGAACAGTGAGAGAAAGACAAATTTTTAACAAGGTAAAGTTATTTAAAAAATAAATCAAAAAAGTTAATAAACGAATATAGAGTGAAAAAGTAACGCAACGTCTGTTTCTGGAGATGATCCTTAGTAGAACTGATAAACAAATTCAAGACTTATATTTTTAAATTGAGCTGGTAAACTGTTCCAAATCTTACCACCGATCACAAAAAAAGACCTTCGAGTTAGCAATGTTGAGCTTCTTGAGATCGTAAACGTTAGATAGTTTACGACGTGCGTCATAAACGAACTGTCAAAATTCTTAGGGCAAATATTTTCCAACAAAAAGCAAACTTTCCGACACGAATTCATATGGTAAACATCGTAAAGCTTTAAACTCTTTGTAATTTTACAGTGACGTCAAAATGTTGCACAATTTGTTAAAAACTTTTCAAATTAAGATCTAACTCAATTCGACGAACATCCAAATCAAAATTTTCTCTTTTTCAAAATGGTCGAGGTGAGATAGAATTCAAAAAAGAGAATAAAGTTGGAAAGAATATAAGTTACATTAATAAACGCCCGTCCATCGACAGAATCCTAATGCATCGCTGTTTGATATTTAATAAACAGCTGATTGAATTACGAATGTGAGAGCTAATCCAGCCCTATATCTATCGTTATCAGAGACTTACGAATTCAAAAACAGACACTATCACCAAATCCGGTCGTAATGGTGATTTGTATGTATGAAATATATGTATATTAGGTATAGTTTTATATACTTTAGTAGTATATTTACTCTTTTCCCGCCACCACATACGTCTCTCGCCTACGGCCAAAATCGCAAGGTAATATTGCATCGTTTAAAAGCAGTCATAGTTCGCATATAAAATTCTCTTAGGCTAGCCGCGCACTATCAATTTTTAGTTGCGGAACTGTTTGGTTACTTATAGAAAATAGATGAACTATTTGGTTGAATATCTACGCAGCTGCAGATAATTATATGTTCAATAAAATAGCGAACTCATTTTAGGCAATCGTTTAGTTTGTGTCGAAACACAAACTTTTTTTAGTTGCTCGAACCAAGCAGTTTCGCAACTAAAAATTACAAGTGCGCGCCTAGCCTTAAGTTTAAGCCTAGTACGCAGATCGCGCTAAATTTTATCTCCCATACAAAATTCTCTCCAAAATTTAGCCAAACTAAAATTATGTCAAGCATTTTAGCCGCGAGGTACGCTGCTCCAGTTAAAAAATCAAAATTTCTCTTCGAACTGTCTATAACTTATCTGTCAAAATTTAGCGCAAGTAATAATTGTCTGCCACATTTATTCTCGAGCTAAATTTCAATTTCAATTTGAAATGGAATAATATTTGAATAATATTTAGAAGAATATTTGGTGACGGAAGTCTTAAAAGATTTTCCACAGCAAAAATCACTCATAATTCATAATTCTTATTCGTTGTCATTCATAATTCTTAAAAAATCATACTTTAAACCAAATTCTTTTAAATCTTTGAAAAAAATTCATTTAGAGAACAGCTGTGACATATTCTCCACAAAGTTCTTATCTCAACATTTAGCTTGGATTTTAGCTGATGTTTGGAGAAAAATGAGGGAGATAAAATTTAGCGCGATCTGCGTACTAGGCTTTAAGTTTTAAAGTGGATTTACATGTTTCTGCATCTGCAAAATGCAGAAAAGTAGAAAGAGAAAGGGATGTATGTCGAAACCTGAAAGTGGGAGAGAATACACAGGTGGTAACTCTTTTTCACTTCCTATAAACTGCTATAACTTGTTGGCCTGTTAATACAAAAATATGCAATGAAAATTTAGCTTACCTCCATTTTCTTCCATTTCGATTTAATGGTTTTTTTTCATATCATGCGTCCGTCAACAAAAATTATAGAAAAATGCGAAAATATCGCAAATTTACAAAATGCAGACGAAGATGCTATAATAAAGATGAACATGTTCGTCTTTGCTATAATCTTGACTTCTGCATTTCTCGAATTTCCTATAAAGCAGAAATGAAGTTCTTCTCCATTTTGCTTTTTTCCTCTCTATCTAACAAATATAAATTCTGTATTTGGCATTCCATTTTTTTGCAGAAATCAAATGCAGATACGTATGTACATGTAAATCCACCATTAGTTAAATAGTTTAGTGTTTGTTTCAACTGTACTGTCAATATTTAGGGTACGAAATAATTGTTCGGCATTTATTTTCGAACTAAAATTACACTAGTTTACACAAAAAAAGTACGCTTTCGCGTAAAAGCAGTCTTTATACTTCGTTGTTGAAAATGGTATCAGTACCGAAAAAATTAGTTAAAGTTAGCCAGGTTTAAGGTACTGTATACATTGTGACTTTTTCTACACCATAACAAATGTCTTATAAGTAAAATAGGCAGAAGGGCCAACAAATCTTAACCCCTGCCACCCCCTATACTTTCACTAGTAGTGGAAGTACAATCTAAATAGGGTACTAAAAGGTGCGTTTTATTATCCTCAAATCTATCTGGATCCGGATCGGGATCTTCCCTTGAAAATAAAACGATACGGATCTTAGGTCGGTATTCACCGAGCGCTCATAACTTAAGAAGCTCATAAACGTATTCACCAAGCAATATTAGTGAAGATCTACGAGCGCTCTTAAAAGTTAGGAGTGGTCCCGACCACTCCTAACTTACGAGCGCTCTCTTCGAAAATTTGTTCGCTTGTGCGTGTGCCACGCACGCATTTGACTCGAATCCATGTGAGCAATGCCAAGTAGAAGAGTATCCATTTGCTGTCAAGACCAACATTACACAACATTTCACAGTTTGGGTATGCCTGAACAAGAGAGAGTGGCTCTCATTTTCGAACTTCGAAAAACACTTGCGAGTGGTTGGTGAATACCGCACAGAAATTTCAAGTTAAGAGCCTCGTAAAGTTAAGAGCCGTTTAGGAGCGCTCGGTGAATACGAACCTTACTGACAGCAGTGTTATAAGCCCGTCTCTTTTTATCCTTGGGTTTGGAAATTTTAAATTATGTTTGTCTTTTTTCTTTACACTATACCTTACACTACCTTACCATAAAAAGCCATCTACTCGCCAGTGTAATAACTAATTTTTGGATCTTTGAAATAGATCCCGATAGAAAACAGGATCCCAAATTGTTTTTGTAATACATGTTAAAACTTAATCCAGATCCGGATCCAGATAGATTTGTGAATAATAAACACACAATATCATAATTTGTGAAATAAATAATGAAAACATGTTCGAAAACATTTTATCAGGACTGTTCTATTGCCACCATTATGTCAAACGCAAACCGAAAATGGGGTCACCTGTCACCTCAACTCAACTACCATATGATTTTCATTTTCACCTCACCAAAAAAGCTTCCCGGATCACAGCTAGCAGCTTACCTCCACTCCACTGCACCCTTCTTCCAAAATGCAAATGCAAAAGAAGACAACAAATTCAAAAAAAAGATATCGCTGTTGCCGACCACAGAGGCCCAAGAAAATTGCAGTTCTTTTAATTTTTATATTTAGTAAATTTTTTCAATGTCCCAGTTTTTAAATATTTGATAAAAAAAATAACCGCAATAATTCCAAGTTCAATTAATTAGTAAATATTGAGTTCTTATTTGATTTTTTATGAGATCTTTCGTATCAAATAAACTTTATGCTGAGTTTTTTGTTATTGTCAAGCGAGAAGAGACTTGGAAGGAACCGGCAACGGCAATTTTTGTTCAGGTTCCTAGGTTTTTGTTCATGTTCGATTCGAAGGAACAAAGGAACATCAACAAAATAAAAGTTTTGGAGGCAAAATACAAATTAATGGTAAACATGTTAAAATAAATTATTTTTATTTTTATTATTCTTTAAAAAAACGATGAAATTTAAAATGTTTTAACATTGGTGCAGTAAAATATGTAAACAAAAATATTTTTGTTTATCAAGTAAATACCTACATTATGTACTTATTTCATTGATAATAACAAGGAATACCCATGAACTAATCTTATTAGTTACACATGATTCTAGAATCCTAATCCCCGGAGACTGGTTCAATTTGAATGTACTTATAAATGTTTGATGAACAAGGACCACTTTATGGCGCAAATGCCACACACGGTTCTTTGTTGAGGTGAAGACAACTGAGGCTTTTGCTTACCAACTATCAATCATTAGTTTGTTCTTCCAAAACAAAAATAAAACAGTTTTTATATTAAAAAGAGAGTTATGGATTTTTATTAATTTTTGCATTTGCACTAACGGGTTCAGGTTTTCGATTATCGGTGATCCGGCGGCGAATCCCACATCTAATATGATTTTGTAAGTAAATCTTCGGCAAACATGCCAGATCAAAACTCAATAAGATAAAGCCAGGGCCGAACGCAAGAATATACCTACATATTTTAGAACGGGTTTTGAAGAAATGTTGTAGTACCCCTTGACATCATGGACTGTCTTGGGTTCGACTCTCAGCCGCTGAAAATTGAGGTCCCCTCCATTTCTCTAAGCACGAGCACAGAAATGGTTGAGAGTCGAAAGTCACCAGGCTTACAGTCTCTATGGGCCGTCATAGTATCTATCAATTTTTTTTTTTAAGAAATGTTAACTGGATTACCGAAAAAAATTCAAATTTTCGTTTTTCATCAATGGTCCCAAGATTTTAGCCGAGAATACCAAAATTTAAATCCTCCTAAAATATGAACTTGATATTTAGGGGCAACCTTAATGCTTTTGATGGGTACGGATTTAAATTTAAAAAAGATTTTTTCAGATAAATAGAACTCAAATTGTAAGCTTTTAAGCGAAACTTTCATTTTTTTTTCTTAATTTAATGTTTAAAAATGTTCTATCTTTATATTTCTATTTAATTTTTCCGATCAAGAAAAAATTCGATTTTTAACCTTACATCCCGGCACAAAGTAGAATAGACATAATATGTACATGTACACATCTTTTTATCCTGCTACTCATATTGATATTATTTTATTCGCCCCTGAATAATATTGTTGGAACTTTTTCTTTTCCGGTAACCTTATCCGGCATTTAAAAATAAATTAAATGAATAGGAGGACATTGCGGCTTGTAGAAAGCTAGAAAAGCGTCACCGGGAATAGAATGTATCTATAATTTTCTACCGATTCCGAACGGATAATAAGTCAATTCCTCGGAAGAGGAAATACATCCCTGAAAAACTTTTTCGCCGCGGCTGAAAATCGAACCCAAGGACTTCTGCATGACATCGAAACTTACGAATCCCGACAAAAAGCTATCATCAAATCCGTTCGTAACAGCAATTTCTATGAGATTTTCCACAGACAAAAAAAATCAGCCTGGGAGAAGAACCTAATCTGTGAAATAGAAAATAGCCGAGAGCGAGGTCCGCACCAGGCGCGGAAGTTCTACCAATCCGTCCGAAACATGACGCAGTACACACCACGCTGCACATACTGCAAGGACGGAGAGGGAAATCTGATCACCGATCCTGAAAGCATACTGGAGCGATGGGAAGTGTACTTTAATGAATTGCTAAATGGTCAGCTCACTGCAGAAGTGGAGGCTCCACTACTTCAAGAAGAATACTCTATGTTGCCGCCACCAAGCATAGAAGAGGTTGAGAAGGCTATAGGCCGGCTTAAACAGAACAAAGCCCCGGGAGCCGATGGCATACCAGCCGAATTATTCCATCACGGCGGGCCAGCCTTGCGTCAAGCAATTCATGATATTATAGTACACGTATGGGAGCAGGAAGAAATGCCAGAAGACTGGCGAAAAGGTTTGATATGCCCCATACATAAGAAGGGAGATGTCACAACGTGCAGCAATTATAGAGGTATCACGTTGTTGAGTACCGCCTATAAGATACTCTCCTCTATCCTACAAGACCGGATAACCCCATACGCTAAAACCGTTATCGGACAATATCAGTGTGGTTTCATTCCAGGCAAATCAACAACTGATCAGATATTTACCCTTAGGCAGGCGATGGAAAAATGTCTAGAATTTAACATCCCAACATACCATCTGTTTGTAGACTTTAAGGCCGCCTATGATAGCATAGCCAGGGTAGAACTTTACAAAGCCATGAGAGAATTCGGCATCCCAAATAAATTGACACGACTATGTAGGTTGACCATGACCAACGTAACAAGCCAAGTAAAAATAGCCGGATTGCTATCCAGACCAATCAACATCTTTAATGGACTCCGACAAGGGGACGGTTTGGCCTGCCTCCTCTTCAACCTGGCGTTGGAGAAAGCAATCCGTGACTCTGGCACGGCAACAAGAGGGACCATCGTCAACAGGTCCAGCCAGTTACTGGCTTACGCAGACGACATCGACATCATCGGAAGAACCGAACAAGCTGTACACGATTCCTTCATCCAGATCGAGCAGGCGGCACAAAATCTGGGGCTGCACATTAGTGAAGGTAAAACAAAGTACATGGTGGCGTCGAATGCGAGAGGAACAGTTGGTCAAACAATCAAGGTAGCGGAGCACGAATTTGAAGTGGTGCAATCCTTTAAATACCTTGGGTCAATAGTAGCAGCCGATAACAATATAGAAGAAGAAATACGCGGGCGGCTTCTCAAATCCAACAGAGCCTACTATAGTCTGTCAAAGCTCTTCAAATCCAGAAATCTCACCATAACTTCAAAACTACTGCTGTACAGGACCATGGTCCTGCCAGTACTCACATATGGATCCGAGACTTGGGTGCTTAGCAAAAGGCACTCCGACCTCTTAGCTGCGTTCGAGAGAAAAGTCTTAAGGAGAATTGTTGGCCCCGTATGTGAGGAAGGACGATTCCGGAGACGGTACAATCATGAACTGTACGCAATCTACCTTGAAGCAGATATCGTGACAAAAATTAAGCTCGGTAGACTCCGGTGGGCAGGGCACCTAGCTCGCATGAGCGAAGAGGAACCTGCTCGGAAAGTTCTTTGTGGTACATTCTATGGTAGACGACAGCGTGGTAGACCATGCTTGCGCTGGAGAGATGGCGTAGACCAGGACGCCCGAAGCCTTGGGGTGCGCAACTGGATGGCGTCGGCTAGAGACCGGGATAGGTGGAGAGACTTGTTGAAAGAGGCCAGGACCGGAACCCGGTTGTTGAGCCGATGATGATGACATTATGTATATAATTTTTAATAGGAAGTAAATTTCTTTGTGGAATCTTTTTTAATCCAATCGTATATGCGAAAATTTACGTATGGACGTACCTACAATGCAAACTGTATATGTTGCGGTCAAAATAATAGTAGTGTAAATAAAATCATTGGTAAGTCCCTGTTTTCATGTTTTTGTGGAGGAATATTCTGTGGTCAGAAGAGTCCAAGATTGTGTTATATGGTGGAAAGGGATCTCGTCAATATGTGCAAAGGCCTCCAAACACAAAATATAATCCAGCTTTCACAGCGAAGACAGTAAAACATGGAGGATCCAGCATAATGGTTTGGGCATGTTTTCCCTTCTATGGTGTTGGTCTCATATACCGGATTGAAGGCATTATGGATCAGCATCTTAATGTGAAGATCATGGAGGAAGTTTTGTTTCCATGTGCTGAGCATGAAATGCCACTGAAATGGGTCTTTCAACAAGACAACGACCCAAAGTATACAAGTAAGCAGTGGTTTCAAGAATAGAGGTTCAATGACATGAAGAGGCCTGCGCAGTCCCCAGACCTCAACCCTATCGAAAATCTTTGGTGCGATGTCAAGTTGTAAGCCAACTACTAACACAGCCCTTTGGGAAGCTATACAGCAGTCTTGGAGGTAGAAAGATATTAATATTAATTAATATTAATTTAATCTTCAAACACTCGACTAGCACTTATGGTAGAAATTGTCTATTAACTTTCCCTTTTGTAATATTTAAACGTGGATTTTCAATGCGCTTCTATTTTTTTGACCGCTGTTTTTCTATATGACTTGGATAGATTTGAAATTACCAACTAATTTACATATTGAATTTGAAAATTATTTTTTTCTGAAATTAAAAGCCAAAAAAATATTAATTTGAAAATCAGATGATTATTTATTTCTTTAATGTCGATTTCCTTTACACATGAGAAATCAATTTCTATGTGAAGATTTCGATCTCTCGACAGATTTTATGTTACTTCCCACCAAAAAAATCGATTTTTTTTTTGACAGAGATCAAATTCTTCGAATCCGTATTTGGAGAGGGATTTACATGTGTACGAAATACGCACACCAAAAGAAAAATTTCGACAAGGGATCGAGATCCCTAGTGTGTAAAGGAAATCGACATAAAATTAGTAGATTATTTTATTTTAGTTTTTGTTGTGTCAAAAGGTTCACTAAAATTATTTTGACCGCAGCTTTATGTATGAGATCTCTACTCACAGCTGTTCATATATTTTAATATTTTAACACAAAATGAACTCCCTCTTTATTATATATTGTTTTTTACTCAATTTTAACACCATCAAAATGGATAATACGACATTTCAAAATACCCCTAAAATACCCACTCACTATAATTAAATTTTCCACTTCACTTTTTTTTTTAATTTTCAATTCTTATTTGCAGATAATGTCAGCTATCGTATTTTACAAACGCTTTTCGAAGCTAAACAAACAATTTATTTTATAAATAATTTATGACAGTTTGCTGGAACTTTTCAACACCGTTATTATATTTTGCGTCGCGTAGTCGTGATATCGTTATTCTACATTTAATTGGTAATTCCTTTAAATGAATTAACTTTCGTCAAGACGCGTGTGGCAAATATTTTTCTTCCGATTTCTTTTTATTGTTTTTTTTTTTTGCGCGTGTGTTTCTCTATTTTATTTTAATTTATTTTTCACTTCTCTTGTATTATTTTTTCCGAAATCGTTTGTCGAACTTGCATATTTTTTAAACCTATTTTGTCAAAAACGCATTTACCATGAGTGGTGCCACCGCCGTAACCAGCCCAGTTATCAACGATGACAATCATTCTAAGAATGTGCGAAATCAAAAACGTATCGCGGAATATTCGGCCGATTATATTCGGGACTTTAATATGGAAGAGTATGATGATGATGATGATGAGACAGATTTGGATGATGGTGTAAATAACCCTGTGATGAAACGTTTTAAGTCTGCTTTGGCTCAAAGTATTGCTGATGATTCGATAAAACCAACTTTTATACGAAGAAAGAAATTATTTAATTTATCGAAAGAAAAATATGGTGGATCTGTATTGTCGCCGGTGACGGAGATTTCTTTAAATTTATCGGATACATCTTTGGGAACACCACTACGTCCTTTGATAAGAGAAAACAACAGCGGAAGAAGAAAAATAAACGATGAGGGTGAGTTGCTTCATTGTTTTGATTTTAAATTGAAATTCTTAACGACTTCTACAGCGGCGGAAGTAGCGGATGCTAGCTGCCGATTGTTATTTTGTATATAATAACTTATTAGTTAAGGTAAGAACCTTGTTTTATTATTTAAACACTGTTTCTACTATTTCATGATAGATGGCAACTATTATGACAGGAAAAGGAAGTAATCTTCTTTATTGAAATCGTTATTTTGAATCTGTAGAGACTTTCATTTCTCTTTCTGTTATTCATTTTTTTTGTAGTTTAATAATGTCGCGTTGCCTATTTTTAGAAAAAGTAAAGAGTAAAAGTACGAGTATTTACTAGATTTTGTCAACTTGAGAATTGTTTCTAGAAATGCGAAATCGATAAGAAAGAGTTCCGATGTATGCTGTCTTTCATGTAAGACTTGAAATGTTCATTTAAATAGTATTATTATTATTATTATAAATTCTTTATTCAAACTCTCGATAAATTTCCATTTTTATACGTAAGAATAATACCATGGACATTTTTTCCGTGTGCCTATATTGACTTATTACAGAAAAAGATTAAGTTTAAAACTACATTTGAAAGTACCTACATATAGCAAAAAACGCCATATATATTTGTTTCCTATTTGCATTTGCTAATAAAGTTACAAGAAATTTTTGAATCTGAATTTCCATATAAAAGCTGATTTGAATCATCGAGTGTTAGAATGCTCTTTAGAAAATAAAGCTTGCGGATTTAGCATCTCTGTCCTTCTTTCAATATGACATATTTGGTTTAGAGACAGTGCTTAGTTAAAATAATTATTTAAGTAAAGTGTGTGGCTTAATATTTTGAATATAATCCTCATTGAAGACGTTTGAGCACTATTTAAATATTGCAGAGAAAGAGAGTTATCTATCTTTGCTAAATTTCTATATAGGTTAAGTAAGGTGGGGTCATGATGCGGTAAGCCGTATAACCTCACTCGTATCTCAATTGATCCAGGATGTAGGTAATGTTGGGATGGAAAGTGTAAGATGAAGGATTGATGTTGTAATATGGGTTTTCTTTAAGAAATATATCCGACTTTTAGACTAATAAAATAAACAACTTAATTCGTTTAATGATAACAATAGAATAATATTTTATTAATTTTTACGATAGACAAGTTTTCCCTTGATAATTAATAAATATTCAATCTTGTTGGAGTATTATTTAAACAGAGTTTTTAAATACTTTTCAACATTCCCACTAAAACTCGATTTAAAATATTTTAGTAAATACCCATTAATTTAGAAAACTTAGCATTTTTTGTAGTAGGGAGTGCCTTTGTAAAAATATCAGCTATCATGTTATTTGTATCAATAGCCTTCAATTTTATTTGTCGATTGACTATCGTCTCTCGAACGAAATGGTGCCGCACTTGAATGTGTTTTGTGCGTTGACGATATGCTTCGTTGAATGCGAGATCAGCTGCTCCCCGGTTGTCACAAAAAATGTCTGTTGGTTCCATATTCTTTTTGAACAACTCTTCTTCAAGTCCTCTAAGCCACAATGCTTCTTGAACTGATGCTCCCATTGCCATATACTCAGCTTCACATGTTGATAATGCTGTCGTAGATTGTTTCTTGGATCCCCAAGATATTGCTCCACCGTGTCTAATAAATAAATATCCAGTGACAGATTTACGTTCATCTGGATCGTTCGCAAAATCAGCATCGCAATAACCCTTCACTTTTGAATCTTCTGATTTCACATATTTGAGTTTGTGTTCAATTGTCCCTTTCAAATATCTTAAAATTCGTTTAGCAGCCTTCCAATGTTCCATACCTGGATTGTTGTTAAAACGACTTAACAAATTTACTGCATAACAAATATCGGGACGTGTTAGCTGCGCTGCGAATAACAAACTTCCTATAAGTTCTTGATAAGGTATTTTATTCATTTCTTCCTTTTCTTTTTCATTAGATGGACTTTGCTCTTTACTTAATTTTATATTACAGTCCATTGGTGTGCTTACAGGATTACACGACTTCATACCAAAACGATCAAGCATCTTTAAAATATACTGCTTCTGATTGATAGATAATGTCTTCTTGTACTCATATTCCAAATGAAGTCCCAAAAAAGATTTTGCTGCCCCAAGTTCTTTTAGCTTGAAGTTTTCTTTGAGGTGGCCTACCAATCTATTTCTCTTAGAAGCATTTCTCCATAGAATGAATATGTCATCGACATATACCATTAAAATTAAAATATCTTCAGTATTATCATTAAGAACGTAAATGCACTGGTCTGTTTTTAACTGCTTTAGTCCGAAAATTTGAAGAACCTCGCTTAGCTTCTTGTTCCACATTCTTGAAGATTGTTTAAGTCCATAAATGGGTTTGTGCAGTTTCAAAACTTTACCTTGTGGAATGTCGAGACCGTCTGGAACCTTTAAGAAAATTTCTTCCTCAAGGTCACCCTGCAAAAAAGCTGTCACTGCATCTAAATGATCAATCCGTAAATCCAAACTTAGTGCCAGTGATAAAAGATATCGCATTGAGTTGTAGCGGATAACTGGTGAATAAGTCTCTTGGTAATCGACGCCACTACGTTGTGCACATCCTCGTGCAACAAGTCTTGCCTTGTATCTTGATATATCACCTTTTTCATTTCGCTTAGTTTTGAAAATCCATTTTGTAGTAAGTGCCTTTCTTCCTACGGGTAATTCTGATATGGTCCATGTTTTGTTTTCTTCTAGTGACTTGTATTCTTCTTTTATTGCATTTATCCAATTGGTAGAGTTGACACCCTCAATGGCTTGAAAATAATCCTCTGGATCATCACTGTTTTCATTGCAATCAACAAAATAGGTCACATAGTCACTCATATCAGGGGATTTTCGAATTCTGTTTGAACGACGAGGCACGTTTACATCTTCTGAAAGTATTGGATTTGTCACCGCTTCCTCATATTCGCTTTCTGTTTCCGAATTGTTATCGGTTGAATTATTCTCTATTTCGTTATTTTCTGATGAAACTGTTAAACTGCTTGGAATAATATTTTCTTCCGAAGTTTGTCGCCTGTCTTCTGTTTGTAGCGTTGAATTATTTTGATCGAGATTTTCATACAAATATATTCCCACTAAATCTGGATCATTCGAAGAATTTTCTTTCAAAGATTTTGACTCGTCCTTGATTTTCGGTTGAAAATACATCTCGTTTTCTAAAAAATTTACATCACGGCTAATATATAACAGTCTTTTAATTGGTTCATATAGCCTGTATGCTTTGCTGTTTTCACAGTAACCTACCATGACACATTTAGTAGATTTCAAGTCCCATTTATTACGTTTCTCCTTAGGTGTTAAAACCATCGCAACACATCCGAATACTTTTAAGTGAGACAAATTTAGTTTGACACCCCTCCAAATCTCTTCAGGCATTTTATCTCCAATTTTCTTTCGTGGGATTCTGTTAAGTAGATAAGCAGCCGTATTTATGGCTTCTGCCCAATAAAACTTCTTTAAATTCGCATCTGCCATCATAGTGCGAGCCATTTCAACTAAGCTTCTGTTCATTCGTTCCGCCTTACCATTTTGTTGCGGGCTATACGCTGCCGATGTTTGATGAATAATACCACTTTCTTCGCAAACCTTTCGCATCTCTGTGTTGCAGTATTCCAAGCCGTTGTCCGTTCTCAGAACTTTTATCCTTTTGTTAGTTTGATTTTCAGCAAAGTTCTTGAACAATTTGAAATACTTAACGACCTCTGATTTTGTTTTCATTGTGTACAAAAAAACTTTATTGGAGAAATCATCGAGGAATAATACATAATATTTTGCGCCTCCAATAGACGCTCGTTCCATAGGACCGCACACATCAGAATGTATTAATTCCAAAACTTCTGAGGAAGAACTTGTCGATGTCGGATAAGGAATCTTTGATTGCTTTCCATATATACACGAAATGCATTGCTTTTGTTTTGACTCTTTCTTGGTTTCCACTCCATGCAAAATATCTTGACTTATTTTGTTTAAAGCAGCATCATTGGTGTGTCCTAAGCGTTTGTGCCATAGCTCCTTGCTTGTGGCTTGAAAAATTTTGTGTTCAGCACCAATATCCAACTTGTACATGCTGTTAACGACGCTCGCTGTTGCCACTAGTTTACCTTGATCAAAGATTTCGCATTTTGAATCGGAAAAATTGACTTTCAAACCATTTTTTGTCATTTTTCTTACAGATAATAGATTCGCACAGATCTCTGGAACAAACAAAACATTCTTCAGCGTAACCTCTTTATATGTTTTGTGGATGTACACACGCACAAGAATATCTCCTATTCCATAAACTCGTAATTTGGTGTTATTTGCAACTGTCACAAACTCTTCTGTTGTGAACTCAGTGAATGTTGAAAACATGTCTCTGTTTCTCGTCATATGAGAAGATGCGCCTGAGTCTATGTACCAACTGATTCCTTTTTCATCAAAATCTGTAACAAACGAAGTCAAAAGCCATCCTGTTCCTATACCACCAGTAACCGGTTTCGCCTTATTCTTGCAAAATTTTGCTATATGTCCCTCCTTGTTACATTTATAGCATATGGTGCGTTTGGTTTCAACAATTCGACGATCTTTTCTCTCTGGTTTCTTACCCCTACTGCTATACAGAGCTGTAGCACTTCCGCCGCTTGCACCTGCATCTTGGCTGATATAATTATCGTAATCTTGAAGCAATTTTGTTTTAATTTTGTCGCCTGTGATTGCTATATTGCTGCTTTCTATAGCCATTATCATTGGCTTGAAATGATCTGGCAAACCGCTTAACAACAAGCTTCCGACCCATTCCTCGCTTACAGTCATCCCTATCTGGTTGAGCTTTTGGGACGTATCAATAATAGTATCGACATACTCCCCAATATTGGAACAATTTACTAATTGAGTTGTAGTTAATTTTCTCAGTAAACCACATCGCCTGGTTAGTCCAGAATCATCATAGGTCAATTTTAGTTTCTCCCAAATTTCCTTTGCAGTCGAAATTCCCTGAATATGTGCATATAAATTTGGGGAAATATACAAAATTAATCTTGACATAGCTTTTTCATTGATATCTTCAACCGTCTCGGTTCCAAGAATTGACTTCCAAAATCCTTGTAGCTTTAGAGCATGCTCGACTGTAAATTTCCATTTATGAAAATTTTCACGCCCTTTCAATTTTTCTACGTTATTTGAAAATTTGTCCATAATATATTTCTTGACTTTTTTATTTTATGGATGCAGTCCTGGGCCCATAACCTGTTGTAATATGGGTTTTCTTTAAGAAATATATCCGACTTTTAGACTAATAAAATAAACAACTTAATTCGTTTAATGATAACAATAGAATAATATTTTATTAATTTTTACGATAGACAAGTTTTCCCTTGATAATTAATAAATATTCAATCTTGTTGGAGTATTATTTAAACAGAGTTTTTAAATACTTTTCAACAATTGAGTACAGGTATTAGGTATGGGGTGCTTTCCTGAACCATCCTGTTTTCTGAATTAAGTTAAGGATGCTTTTTAGTGGCAAAAATAAGACTTCGCCCAGTTCGTCGAAAGAATATTCTCCGCTGGTCCTCTTTCACTTCTTCGTCTTGACACCCTGCAGAAGTCAGATGTGCGGATGCCCGTTCTGCTCATATGGGCTCCCATTGAGTTGTGGCCCATAAGGATTTCAACCAAGAGAGACAATACTCTGTTTTTTTTCTTTGAAATTTCTGGCCAAATATTCCTTGAAACCCGAGAGGTGTCAATTGTTGAGCATCTGTCATTTGCGGTCTTAAGGAAACTTTGGTGAATTCTATGTTTTTCCTGCTCCAGTGGCATAAGTGCCACCATTCTTGGGCAGTTTATCAGCCATTTCATTTCCATAAATGTCACGGTATCAGGGGACCATCGAAGGATAACCAGTTTTGACTTCATTACAATTGACGAAATGGCTATGATTGCCGTTTGGCTATCTTTTTCTTTAGTTCACATTTGGAAAGATATTTTGCGGCCTCGCAAACTGAACGCACTTCACCTTGGAAAACACTTCAAACGTTTGGGATCTTTAATGATTTATTTATGGGTGAGTTGTCTGAGAAGATGCCTGAACTTACCCGTGCTTCCGTTTTTGAACCGCATGTAAAGACCGATACATGATTTGCGTTTTCCATCCTTCCTTTCCATATCTCCCTTGTTGGAATATTTGTTAGTGGGACTGGGTTAATATCTATGTACGGTGAAATATATGTAGTTTGTTTGAATATATGTCATTTAAGTGGCCCCTTTTCCAATTTTTCCACTCCTTAAGTCGTAAAGCACTTTTGGCCGCCTTTGCAAATAGATCGAGTAGGGCAAGAGAGGAAAGTTTCTAGGGCTGCGGTTGGCGTGGTTTTCATGGCACTTATTGTGCTGATAAATGCCACTCTCTGAATTTTTTGTCATGGCTTATAGATTGGTTCCCTTATCCAAGGCTTACGACCAGAAGCCAAAGCAGAGAAGACAAGATACCTCTCTATTGTGTAACCCTACACGCCCTAACTTTAAGCTTGCTGTCACCCATTTTTGCATTAACAATTTCTAGTTTGAAGCATGTACATAGTTAATCCAGTTTGCCAGCTTTCGGAATGAAAATGACATTAACTTCTCTCCAACTAGATGGAATATAAGTGATATTTAAACATCTTTAAAATATTTCCACCAGAAACAGTACAATATCGTCTTTAGAGCTTTGGAGTATAATTGGGTTTATTCCATCAGGCCCTGCAGACTTGTACGCTGAGAAAGAGTCTAAGGCCCAAGCCATACTATTTGGCATCTATACCCCCTATTACGGTTTGCGAATCGAACGTTCGAGGTGAGATTTTTTCATTAGCGAACTACACATTCGACATACTACGGTTGGCGAACTTTACAATTCGAGTTCGAAATTTGATTGTTTATTAAAAATATCAAATATATGACATTTAAGTCGAATCAAAGGTTCTGGATTTGCCAACCGTAATACTAAATTCTCACACTCACATGTTTATTTGTTCGACTCGCCAGCCGTAATAAGGGGGTATATAACACATCCTGTGCCATTCAGTTCGGAATCTATTGCTGAGACCGAGATTACAACAGTATTGATTAGCCAACTCGTTCTATTCTTTAAAAGGTGATAGATTACATCACAGTGCGTTTTTTTATAATTTGTTTTTGAAGGTTTGGGTCTGTTCTATTTATAAACATAATTTTGTAACCAGTATTTGATTTAAATTTTTGTTCAATTAATTTTATTGAATTAGCGATTTGAGGAATTAGAACTAGAGATTGAGTATAAACGTCAAATGACTTGTCTCCTAGCAATCTCTCACGCTTGTTGCCGAATATTCTAAAGTCCTTATCGGTTAAAAGACTGGTAGCTACAATATTAAAATATTCATCCATGTTCTGAAACTCGTATTTATGACTCGTATTCGACTACAGTCGTAGGAACAGTCGTATGCGATGTTTTGCGATTTATTTTCGACTACAAAGATTTTTATAAACTTTATTAGCTTCTAACTTAAGCGTTTTAAACAAACAGTGAATTCGTTTTCTGAAAAGGTTGAGATGTACAAAAAATTTTTGATGGAGTTTCTTAAATTTCCACTCAGCTACACATTTACTGTCGCACAGTACCTAAAATATTTTCAGCAGCCTGGTCACAACTCCAAATATGGTAGTAGTGTGTTCAAAAAAACTACCTTGAAAACTTTCCTCTCAAAACATCATAAAGCTACCTCATGCTGCTTTGACAAGGTCCAAGTCCCTGCACTGTATATCAGGACCGGGATGATTAGCGTCTTAACGACACTTTAATTGCTCGAGAGAAGACTTACGTATTCAATATTGCCAAGGAAGCAGTCATTGGTCAAAGTAATTCTTTGCTGATATCGTTGCCTGCATTTGTTGTTATTTTTGAAGTACGGTATTGTCTATGGTAACAAACCATCAGTCCTTTCTTGATGAAAGCGTACAATTCGCGTTTCCCTTACTGAACGTAAAACACTTTTTCATCGGTAACGTCCCAAAACTGAGAACAACGCCATTCATAACGCTTTATTTCTCCGATTATGATATCTTAGACGTATGCGATTAACTGATTTTTGAAAGATTATGTCTTTAGTGTTGGCGCAAGCGTTTCTTTAAACAACGATGTCAGGTGTCCAAAAACTATTTAAATATCATTGATGGGGCAATATTCACGTGTCATGTCCAGGAGCTTATTATTATTAGTTAATAGAAGTCTCTAAGTCTAAACGGAGGTAGGTCACGTAGGGGTCAGATAATTCTTTGGACCATCGTTCCACAAAGCCTGGTGTAGAGTTTGCTTTAAGTATAATCTCGTCAATATGTGTCACATAAAACACTAAAGCCGCGAATTGACTTAGCGGTGGATATGGGTTGACAATGGAGAAGGTATCGGAAGGAAGGACGGAGAGTAGATTGGACGTCTTTTCGTGAAAAAATGATTGAATGAAATTTGGAAATCATTAGCTTTAAGCAATTTTTCAGGCACCAGACAGAAAAACTGTTGATCAAGTTGTAAAAGAGTGGAATTATGTGTGGAAGAAGTGGTCTTGAAAAACTTTCACGTCGGCGTAGAGTGAAAGTGGCTGCCTTGTGGGACCTCGGAGGTAGCAAGGAAATCATCAGAGAAGCTTGGTTAGGAGACGATAACAAAGGTGAATCAGCATAAGTGTTGGGGTACGATTGAATGAGACTCGCTGAGATTTCGGTGGAGTTTTTAAAAGAAACTCGTTTCTGTCGGGATTTGGGAGTAAGAAAATTATGGGGGTTATGATTTCTGGGGATGTTATGGGAATTAGGTTGAGGTGTATTAGGGGTTTAGTTGTAGAGATTTGGAAGATACACTCGGGAGATTAACATAACTTTGTGTGTTTTGAAACCTAGAATAAGACAAATTAGGAAAAACACCCATTTTAAAAATCCAGTTATGGCAGGCTGCCTAGTGTTGGTTTTCGATTTTGATGTTCGTTTTGCCGGAGGGTTGTCGATCCATTTGTAAAACCTCATGTCACCGAGTTGAATCATTCCGTCAGGCATGAAAAAAGCCATTCCTATCTTATTGGGATGCGAATTTAAAAACTACTGGCTGAGGTGCGTTTGTATTCAACATCTGAATTAGCAACCTACTCAATCTTTGGACGAATATAGGCTTTATAGATTATCTCCAAATCAGAAGGGTTGAAAAATGTATTTCGACGTGGAAGAAAACCTAAACATTTAGCTGCGTTTTTGGCGATGTTGAATATGTAGTCCTTCCAAACAAGAGTAGTCAGTTGTAAGTTGTATCTTACTTAATTTTGTATTAAAAATTAAAAAGCATTGGATATAGATGTTTATGATTTTGTGTAAGGAGAAAAGAAATCTCTAAATTGCGTTAAGACTTATTGATGTCCTCAAATGAACATTGCGTAAGCCCTCAAACAAATCAACCCAAGCTAGGCCTAATTAATCATGAGCGAATGCAGCTCATCAATATCCTTCAAAAACCTTAAAACAATCTAACATCAAAGTGGTTTGTATCCCCCGAGGTCATCACTCGTGTGTGATGTGACTTTTAAACTCAATTCCGCCTACAAGACGCATGAAAATCAGTTGTAAAATATTAAACTTCAATGTTGTTGAGTATTGGTTCTTTTTCTTTTCTCTCTTGCTTGGGGTGCGTATTATGTTTCCAGTGCGTAAAGATATCCGAAGCACATTCATCCACAAAAAAAAAAAAAAAAAAAAAATAACTATGCTTGACAGTTTATTATTACTTTATTTGACGCACCATATGGCGCTGAATATTAATATAAGGTCACGTATTTATGTTTGCGCTGTCAACTTGTGTTTCTCAAACCCCATACAATGTCATTGTAAAGTTTTCGGCTTGATGATTTTCAAAACCACGCTTGTTGTCACGCACATAATGTGTATTTGTATTGTACATATTTCATAAAGGATTGGTTTTAAATTCAAAGGGTCATTTATACGAATTAATTGACAACCAAAAGTACATGTTATGAAGACTTGTAGGCGCTGCTGCGCAAGACAAGTCATATTGGCTATGATGTAAACAAAAAATTGAAAATTATATTCTGTTGGTCTTAATGGTTCAGCTGGACCTATGAAATTTAAATTAATTTATGAGTCAGTAAGAACAAGAATTTATGGTGGATGTTAGGAAAATAAAAATTAAAATGATTTGATGATGAAATGTTTCAAACACTCTAAATGGATGGGTATGTGTATGGGCTTAGGGATTAAGGCTAATTAGAACATTCGCATTTTTAGAAGAGTTTCATTAATTTGACAATCTTAATAGGGATGAGTATCTACAGTGATAAAAGTTTTTTCCACTTTCTTAAACTTCAAAGAGCTGTTTGATTTATAAAATCTCTGGCTTATTCGTAAACGATGTTTTGGATTCATAGTCATTGCTTCACAGACTTAGCCATATGCTTAGGGTTGTTGTTCTGTTGAAATTTAAGCTTCAAGGGCATTTCCTTCTCAGAACACGGTAGAATTGTAACCCGTAGGATTTTCTTGTACATATTATAAATCGTCTATAATACCCTCTATCTGATGAAGTAGCCCTATACCATGCCAAAAAGGCATCCCCAAACAAGAATGCTTCCTCCACCATGCTGATATATTCCGCGTCGCACATATTTTTTTCCATTTGACCAAAAGCGATTCAATTTTGAACTTTTGAAATATCCTTCTTTGCAAACAGCAGCCGATGTGACAGATTGCACTTAGAGACGTCTTGCGAATTATAGGTACTATAAGGCAAGTTATGCATTCGTAAAAAAAATCGAACTCGAGATTTTGATCAAAAAAGTGGGTCTCGCAATTTTGTCTGTCTGTCTGTCGGTTCGACTACAGCCTAAACGACTCGGCCGATTAGATATCATTTTTATGAGATTTTTAATTTATTTTTTCGCGGACGTTATTCATGTTAAATAGATAAGGTTTTTCGGAACTTACCGCGTTTACTTTCTTAAGAAATAATTAATTATAATTTCTTTCACCCGACGTTTCGAACAAGTTTCAGTATTCGTGGTCACGGGATAAGACTGAAGTTCGATAGATGTTATAGTTGTTGTTTATTGGTGCTCGTTCTTGTTCTCAAGCATAACCGGTGCGTAGTTGTTGTTGCACTTTGATTATTTGTGGATAGTGTACTTGGTTGTTGTTGCATTGAGTCAATGTATTTTTGGGTACATGCAAAGCTTACGACGTCAGGTGTCGGTTTTTTGTTGTTTTCCTGATTTAATTTATTAGAGGATCCCATGTTGTTGTCGGCACATAAAATCATTCAACTGCGATGGTTTTGTCTTGATCAAATCGAATAAAGTGATCTTCGTTGTAAGCCAGATGTTCACATATCGCAGATTTTGTGACGGCATTGTTTTGGATGGCGGGTTTGTATCACTCTCTTCGTTTCCCCCAGTATAAGATGACCCACAAATGCAAGGAACCGAGTACACCCTAGGATTTTGGAGTGAATTGTGTCTTTCGGTGATCTCAGAAGTTGACGAACTTTTGTTGGTGGTTTAAAAACGGTCTTTACATCGAATTTTCCCAAAATTCGTCCAATTCCATCCGTGATTCCCTTAATGTAAGGTAAAACCCCTTTTTTCTAATTTTGTAGAGGAGGAATTTTGTACAGTTTCGGGTTTGGGCTTCCAAGATCTTTGCCTAGAGCTATAGCCATTATTCTGAAGTTTTATGTCTACATGCTTCAACTCCTGCTGAAGGTGTTCAGAATCAAAAATTCTGTGAGCTCGGTGAGCCGACACTACAGATGTGAAATTAAGTGGGTGGTGATGTGATTTAGCATGTATCTTTTCTGAATAATGTGTGGCCGATCGAGCCATCTTGCTTCCTTATTATTTTAACGTCTAAAAATGCTAATGAGTTTTCTTTTTCTCTTTCCATTGTAAATTTAACTTTTTCGTGAATGGAGTGAATCAGAAAATTATTCACATGATCTTGCTTAAGCACATAGAACGTGTCATCCACGTTATCTTTACCAGATCGAAGGTTTTATTGGTGATGTTTTTAATGCCTGTTCTTCATAATGTTGCATTCATATGTCCGCAACGATGAGTGCAATTGGGGATCCCATTGCAACACCATCAGCTTGTAAACAATATTTGCCATTGTATAAAAAATACCCTGATGTAAGGCATATTTCAATTAATTTTAACAATTTAGAACTGTCCTCAGAACTTGCCAGATTTGATCTTATTACATTAACGCTCTCTTGGATTGGGACATTGGTGAATAAGGGAGTAACATCAAAACTAACCATAATTTTATCTTCTTTAATGTGGTTGTCTTCTATCATGGACACAAAGTGTTGCGAGTTTTTACCATTGAGCTTGAATTCTCTGTTAGTGGCTTTAGTTTAAGGGTTAATTCTTTAGCTAGAAGGTATGAAGGAGAATCTATTTGACTAACGATGGGTCTCAAAGGTACATTTTATTTATGTACTTTAGGAAGGCCATATATTTTCGGTGGTTGTGGACATGAAGGTATTAAATTCGGATTCTGTAAAGCAAATTTGTTTTCGTTTACAGCTTGCCGAATTTTCCTAAGCACTCTTAAGGTTGGGTCATACGTAACCTCTTTATATGTATGACCATCATATAAAAGAGAAAGAATTTTTGCGTCATATTCTTTGGAATCAAGAACAACTTTACAGTTTTCTTTATCTCCAGGCACAATAATTATTTCTTCGTCTTTTTTAAGTTTATCAAGAGCTTTTCTTTCAAGGTTAGTTATGTTTTGTTTAATAATTTTGGCTTTCCTAATAAACGCTGATACGTCTTGTCGTATAGTTTCAGCTGAAATTCTATCAATTTTGTTTCTTCGTATTGATTCTTCAATATTACTTATAATATTTTCAGTAGGAATTTTATAAATATGTATTTTTTTCGCAAAAACTGTTCGACAGATTTAAAAACTAAAAATACAAAAAAAATTTTATTTAGTTAAAACTAGGTAATGGTTGAAAAAAATTTTCCAAAAAATGGTTCTTGAGGGTACCCCCCGAAGAACCTTTTTCATGTTTTCGATTTTCTCAAAAACGGTTAAACTGATTTTGAAACTTGATAAAAAATAGTTTCTTAATATAATCTACAAGATGTGAGAAAAAAATTTTATTTTACCCAAAAATTAAGGTACCCACCATACAAATGTTAAAAAATGGTTTTCAAAAATCGTATTTTTCTCGAAAACGGCGCCTAGAATTTTGATAAAAATTTTGTTCTTTCATTTAATTTTTACGATCTTTAATTTAATATTTTTTTTTTTGAAATTTAGATATTACAGAATTATGTAGGTACTCATTTTCGATATAACGGATTTTAATCTAAATTTTTTGCATTTGCAATTTGAATTTCAAAATTTAAAAAAAAAAGTATTTTATTAATTTAAAAAAAAATCATTTTTTTTTGGAAAATTCGATATTTCAAAAACGGCTCAATATTTTTTTTTTTTGAAATTTAATTTTTATTCGAACCATGATAAAAACTTAAGGTTGGCGTACCAAATTTTTTTCTTAAAAATCTTTTAAAAATTTTTTTTTTATAAAAGCTTATTTTTTTGGGAAACCGCTACAATGACTTATAATTTTTGTTCTTGCATAAATTCTTGTTTACATAGCATTCTGTTCTTGTCTCTTACTATAATAAAAGAATTTAAAAAATTAATTTTATCCTTATTTACAGTTTTCTCAAACAACATTCGTTTTTAAAATTCCTAGTCTATTACATAGGAGCAAGTTCGTGCGACCCAGTTGTGCATTTTATTTTTTCTGCCAAAAGACGGTTTTTAATCGTACTTACAGACAAAGTAACACCAAGATCTTGTTCATTTACATATTTAATTTTTTTGGGGCTTTGCTCGGGCGGGCAATGGCAACATCAGTTCGAGAGGTGGATTTTCTGGTCCAATTCTTACAAATTTCGTTTTGAGAATCTCGTTCTTCTTAGCAAAGGTGAAGAACATTTATTATCTTCTTATTCTTCCTTGAAATCTAGTTTCCGTTCTATTTCAGATTTCGTGTAAACTTCTTTCTTAAAATCAAGAACCCGTAGCTTAAAGTTTTTTGCTGATTGTTTACCATTTCTCATGCTACATTTCAGCAATTAAAATTGACGCAATTTAACTAAAAACTTTATCAAAACTCATAAGGTTTTACTTAGATTTTAAAAGTTAAGAGTGTTTGTTGAAAATTTATTTAATTTGTAACGGAAACAATGTATGCTGTTTAAATTGTCCTGACCTGAATGCACCTTGTTAACCATTTGACTTTCAATAAAATAATTTCTAGAGAAGTGATATCCGTTATTTTATATTAAATATCCAGTTAATTTACAGTCAAAATCTACAACGAAAATGGTCTTGCAGTACCGGCTTTGAAAATGCACTTATGTTTTAAGCCCTAGAAAGAATGTTTAACAGAAGTGTGTTTCAATGCAATTTGAACGACGATGTAGTGCAGAGGTTCAACCGTTCACATAAATGAACAAATCTGATAATCGAAAGAGTATTCCCTTGTCTTCAATACCTAAGAGTAAATCCCATATATGCCTGCAATATAATAAAGCCTTTGTAGGTTTTGAGAGAACTGAAAGTTAGGAAAACTTTAAAACCATTGAAACCGTCAAAAACACTGGATTTTCGACCTTATGGTTCGGAAAAGTCTAAGTTATAAAATTGTATATAATTAATGGTTATATTTTCCTGAACAATGCTTTTATCTACTTGCTTGTAGGAGACACCAATAGAGCCTAAGGGTTTCCAACTGAGCCGTGGATGCATTCCACCGGGTTATTAATGCTAATCATGTTTCGGTCTACACGGGCAATTCCAAGATAACCCAACTATTAACGTATCAATAAAGCTTCCAAATTTTTGTAGTGTATTCCAAGTGGAAGTGTTCGGAGCCGAACGACATTTTGCATCACATGAACTAGTAAACAGAAATATCGATATCTTCGTAGACATTCAGGCGGCAATGAAGTCCATTTCACCAACCACTATCAAGACAAAACTAATAGATGGTTGCCGTAATGAACTAAGGTATCTCAGTGTAGCCAGTGAAGTTACTCTCTGGCCAAAAAAATGTCATCTCTTGATTCGAGTACTTATGCCACTCCAGACGGTCAATTCTCTATCTGTGAAACTGTGAAGTGATAACTTTTTTCATAACTTCACACACTGTGTAGATGAGGGCTCATCTCACCTCCTTTTGTGAATGGCACAGCCTAGCCAGAATCAGAAAAGCAGCACTGATGGAATACTTTTTCTACGAATTGGGCGACATCTCTACCATGCCTCTAAAGAACAACCTAAAATTCATTGAGAATTCAGGATGGTTCAGATATGCATCAAATATATAAGATCCATTCAATTCACTCATTCCTCCTACACAGAACTGTCATATCTACTTCTGGGGAGCAAAACGGATCAATTGAGATCCGAGCATGATGGGACGGTTTTATCATATTATCAACCATTTTAATCTAACCTGTCGAGTTCTGGCCACAGAAAGTCGGTTAACATGGCTCTATAGCCAAAAACATTGAAGGTAACGGTGTCTCCAAAGGTACGATGATACCATGGACCGCACCAAAACATTTAATGTTTTTAGATGCATTGATGATTGGTTGAACACTTGTGGATTGCGTTCGCTCAAATAAAGGCAGTTTTGCTTGATGACATATGTAGTCGCGGAGTCAAAAATGGCCAAAATCCCGATAACCGCGCAACATTAGCGAACTCACATTGTTATCCTTGGGTCATTGGGGTGAAATAAAAAACCTCACTGAACATTTTGACAGTTGGATGTCATTGGCAACTTTGACAGCTGCTGAAACATATCAATTGGAAATACTATCAATGCTATATGAACTACCTAAAAAATCGCCCTGTTAATATGAAATGACCCTTCTGCCCTGCCTACAATAGGCTCTACATCCATACATTTTTGGTGAAGTATTGGAGTAGCCTTTTTTTTTTGCATATCTGTGTTAAATGGCACGATCTATATGGCCAATTGAAGTCTCTATTTCGAGTGGTCCAATGACTCTTTCGCATAGATTCGGCTGAATTTCAGCGATGGCCTGTTTTATATTCAACTTAAGACCATAAATAGGTCTATTGTAGTTTCTTCGCATGGACCTGTGACTTGAGAAAACCTCACAAAAAAGTCTAGCGTGGTCAAAGCGCATGCCATTGGCCAATTCACGTCACCTCTGCGAGAGATACTGTGATGCTTCTTTTTTCTAAGGCTGAGGTAAGCTCGCCGGACTCCAGGGTGGTCTCGAGAAAGCACGAAACTCGAGTATAGATAGTCGACCAAACTGCTCTCTCCAAATGAAAAATAGATTTTCCTCTTTCAGATTTTATTTTATTAATCCAATAAAGCGGCTTAAGACTAAACAATATGATACCTATCGATAATACTACCTATTATATACGAACTTAATCATACGATCAAGAGCCCATCGACACCGGAAGGGTGAAGGGGAATAACTTAATAATACGGCAAGAGCCCGTCGACACCGGAAGAGTGAAGGGGAATAACTTAATACTACGGCAAGTGCCCGTCGACATCAGAAGGATGAAGGGGAATAACTTTAATAATACGGCAGGTGCCCATCGACATCAGAAGGATGAAGGGGAATAGTTTAATAATACGGCAGGTGCCCATCGACATCAGAAGGATGAAGGGGAATAGTTTAATAATACGGCAGGTGCCCATCGACATCAGAAGGATGAAGGGGAATAATACGGTGTTTTGTTGTTACCACACAGCACGCTATGGAGCAACGGCCCATCGACTCTTAGTAGAGAAGGGGAATATCGGGGGAAACTTGTGCTTCTGTATCATAAGGTAAAAACCTTAATCAACTTCGGCGAGCAAGCTTCGAATTTCTTTGGATTTCTTGGGTCCATAAGGCAATTCTCTTGCAGGAACCAACTGTGAACTCTATAACGATGAACCACAATATCGCATATATTTTGTTTTTGTATTTCGGCTGCGTGTTGGCGTTGGTTATTTCACTTGGTGGGTATGCAGATGGAGGTTGATTGGTGTCGGTCGGTCGTAGGAGTGTGACGCTTCGTTACACATCCCCCTTCCTTTTTGAGACGAGAACCTTCTCGTCTTGAAGGTTTCCTGGTATATAAAAAAAACGGTAAGTATATTAATTACTAATAATATATATCTAGACATATATATTTTTTTTTCTAAATAACTTTACAGTCCTTAGTATAACATAAATAATAATTAATAATTCATAATAAATAAAAAAAACTTATGTTGTCAATTAGGGACGCTGATAGTTTTCTTCTGGCCTCCGAAGTGAAGAGAAGCTCTTGTCCCTTTTCGGTTCATGAGCACCGTTACTGGACCCCAGGGGCGGTGAATCGTGAACTTTCGTTGGTGATTCCCTCTGGTTAATCGGATTCCCTCGAAAGGATCACTTGGAATCTGGCCAACTTCTTCCGTTACGGTTATGGCGGCGCAACATGCCATGGCTTGGTGACTGGTGCTGGGCTGGTGCTGGTCCATTATCGTCGTACCTGGTCGGTCCGTGACGATAACTTTAATAGTTGATCGGTCGGCTGAATCCATCTTACGTTTCTCCTTGTAAGCTCGGAGCGCCTGATCTCGCTGCTCCCGGACTTTGGCCATGGAAGAGCTCACCGGAGGTTTTGGCACGATGGGTTGGGCTGCTGAGACATGGTGTTTTTCCTTCTTGACTACTCGTATTGTCAGTGGTTCCTCTTGTCGGGGAGGTGCCAGGATCGGTCTTGGTCGAGTCGGTATCCTTTTACAAGGATCTAATTCCTGAACCTCCCTTTCAGCTGGGGCTAGGCGGCGGTTGATTCTACTTCTTTGGTCCATCCTGATCGCTGGTTGACTGGAAACTGGTGTTGGTCTGTTCGGCTCGGTGGTCGGTTGCTGAATGATTTCAGATAAATTCGGTGAGTCGGTTTTAGCTGCTAAAGCGTTAGCGCCATGCCCTTTTAAATCTCGGACATGGGCTTGGAATTTTTGTTTGTTCTCTCCTTTTTTCTTAAGGAGAACTATAACTGGCGAAATAAATTTTAATACTTCGTAAGGGCCGTCGTACCGAGGGGCTAATTTTTCTGTAAAATAGTTGACTGCGGATGAGAGGACTCGTACTTTTCTGTACACTTGTTCCCCGATACTGGGCTTCCATGGACGTCGTCGAAGATTGTATGCTTTTGCTTGAGTCTGGCTTGCTTTCTGTAGGTTGACTCGTACCATTTCGTGCAGCGCTTGCATACGCTCCATTCTTACGGTCAGGTTTTCATTTTTGTCTCCGAAGGGAGTAGTTGGTTGGAAACTTGACGGTGTTCTTATTTCTCGACGATAATTGTATTGGTTACAGCTCTGACAGCTGCGTACGTATTTTCGTACGTCACGGAACATTCCTGGCCAGTAGTATAGTCTGGCCATTCGTGACATAGTGTTTGCTACTCCCAGATGTCCGGATGTGACTGCATCATGGTTCTCGTACAGGATTTTTTGTCGGTCTGCTTCGGCGACACAGAGTTTCCACTCGTCATCTCGTGGATTAGTTAGTGGATCAGCGGTCGTAAAACGTCGGTATAGCCGATTGTCTAAAAACCTATAATCAGGATATCGGCTCGGCTCGTGGGTAACTCTGTTCCTTATATCGTGGATCCATTCAAGTTTGGCATCGGCGGCGGCGGCTAGTTTATCGATTGGAGTAATTGGCAATGGGTCGCGGGGAAAATATCGTTGTTTAAATGGTTTGTCAGTTGTAAGTTCGATTCGGTGGGGAGGAACGGTAGATACATTGTTTATTCCATCGAACTTCGGTAATTCTTGATCCAGAAAGGTTTGGAGTTGCTGTTGCTGATTTGTGTTTAAGTGGGTTATGGTGTGACACTGTCCATGTTGCGTCGGAGGCTGGGCATTGGAACTTGAAACGGATTTGCCGCCAACCGTAATTCGAAAGTTGGCCTGATTCATAAAGTCCATCCCAAGTATGGCATCCTCGACGAGTGAAGGTAGATAAGTCGCGGTCCCGTGGACTTCTACGTTTCCAATCATTAGGGTCACGTTGAAATGTTCGGAGGTGCCAACAGATTTTCCATTAGCCAGATGGATCGTTTGAGGTTGGCGCGTCATGGGTAGTCCCCAATTCCTGAAGACTGTCCTTATTTCTGGTCCAATGATCGTCTTTGTGGATCCCGTGTCTACTAAGGCTTGATAGGTATGTTCTCCCATTTGCATCGGAATATAACATCGGGGATCGTGACGGGGCGGTGTGTTTATGACTGAGCAAGAGTTGCGTTGGCACGGGCAGTCTTTTGTTAAACGTCCGTCTTCTCCGCAAAATGAACAAAACAGTCGGAATGGACGATGGCACGTCTCTTTTCGGTGACCCCTCTGTTTGCAGTTCCAGCAGTGTGTCTCCTGGTTGTACGGTATGGTCGGTGGGAGGGTTCGAGGAGAAGCTGAGATAGGGTTTGCGGTTACGGTCGGAGGGCGGCTGTTTCTTTCTTCTTTCTTTACGGCTTCCAATTCTTCTGCCAGAGTCATGAGTTCGTTTAGATTTTCGAAATCGCGCCGGCGGATATAAAGGCGGTATTCAGGGCGCATGCTATCAAATATTCGGTCGAGATGGTCGTTAATTTTCATACGAGGGTGTTGGCGGATCAGGTATTGCATGGCCAGAATATATTCCTTCGCATTCTCTCGTGGGCCTTGACGCTTGCGCATTATTTCCTCCTCTAATTTGATGAGATATCGTGCTGGCAGAAAGTAATGAACAAATGATTCGCGGAAATCTTCCCATTTAGTGAATCCATCACTGTAGATGCGGAGCCATTCCAATGCCTTACCCCGTAATAACTCTGGTAGTGTTCGCAACATGTCGTCGGGCGGTATATTATAGCATCGAGTCAGCTCGGCAACTCTCTCGAGGAATTCCAAAGGGTTTCCTGAAGCGTCGAATTTTAGTCCCCATTTACGCACTATGTTCGTTACTTCTGCTTCGTAGCTTAGGGGAAGTCGGTGTGGAGTGTGACTCATGAATGAGTTGAAACGTGCTGACGTGTCTCCGGAGTGCTCTGGTCGTGGCTGATTTATCGGTGCTGGATTTGCCATGCGAGGTTGTTCGTTATTATT
Source organism: Chrysotoxum bicinctum (assembly GCA_911387755.1). Lineage (NCBI taxonomy): Eukaryota > Metazoa > Arthropoda > Insecta > Diptera > Syrphidae > Chrysotoxum > Chrysotoxum bicinctum. Next base: position 229,380,319 of record OU426988.1, read on the forward strand.
ATGTGCAGCATTTAAATTAGGGACATGAAAGGTAGTTTCCTCATATAATGATGTTTTCTGCTTGGTAATGGGGTCAGGAGCGGTATTTTTAGGGGTTTCATCAGCGTCGTCATCCAAGGCGGCATTTACTCTCTTCTCGGCTACCTCTGCCCATTGGGCACACAGGTTTTGTGTAGAAGCGTGTGCACGGACCTGTTTGAGATGATCGCTTAAACGCTGGCGGAGGACTTGCATGTTACCTTCGGTTTCTATATTCCGGGCGGCGAGCATTTCTATAAGCTCGTTTTTCTTGAGCATGTATATGAAACTGAGGCTCCTGAACGGATTGATTTCGTCCATGGCGGTGTTGGCTTCGTTTTCGCTCATTTTATATAGACGGTCGCTGGTCGGCGGTTGGTAGTCGGCGGTCGGTGAACGGCCGCTGGTAGTTGGCGGTCGGTGATCGGCGGTCGGTAGTCGACGGTCGGTGATCGGCGGTCGGTGGTCGGCGGTCGGTGAACGGCGGTTGGTAGTTGGCGGTCGGTGATCGGCGGTCGGTAGTTGGCGGTTGGTGGACGGCGGTCGGTAGTTGGCGGTCGGTAGTCGGAGGTCGGTGATCGGCGGTCGGTGGTCGGCGGTCGGTGGTCGGCGGTCGGTGATCGGCGGTCGGTGATCGGCGGTCGGTGATCGGCGGTCGGTAGTCGGGTGGAAGACCTCTAGGAATTCTTTACGGCGGATCGGTCGGAGTTTGGACGAATTCTCTAAAGGTCCCTGCTCGGGCGCCAATTTGTGATGCTTCTTTTTTCTAAGGCTGAGGTAAGCTCGCCGGACTCCAGGGTGGTCTCGAGAAAGCACGAAACTCGAGTATAGATAGTCGACCAAACTGCTCTCTCCAAATGAAAAATAGATTTTCCTCTTTCAGATTTTATTTTATTAATCCAATAAAGCGGCTTAAGACTAAACAATATGATACCTATCGATAATACTACCTATTATATACGAACTTAATCATACGATCAAGAGCCCATCGACACCGGAAGGGTGAAGGGGAATAACTTAATAATACGGCAAGAGCCCGTCGACACCGGAAGAGTGAAGGGGAATAACTTAATACTACGGCAAGTGCCCGTCGACATCAGAAGGATGAAGGGGAATAACTTTAATAATACGGCAGGTGCCCATCGACATCAGAAGGATGAAGGGGAATAGTTTAATAATACGGCAGGTGCCCATCGACATCAGAAGGATGAAGGGGAATAGTTTAATAATACGGCAGGTGCCCATCGACATCAGAAGGATGAAGGGGAATAATACGGTGTTTTGTTGTTACCACACAGCACGCTATGGAGCAACGGCCCATCGACTCTTAGTAGAGAAGGGGAATATCGGGGGAAACTTGTGCTTCTGTATCATAAGGTAAAAACCTTAATCAACTTCGGCGAGCAAGCTTCGAATTTCTTTGGATTTCTTGGGTCCATAAGGCAATTCTCTTGCAGGAACCAACTGTGAACTCTATAACGATGAACCACAATATCGCATATATTTTGTTTTTGTATTTCGGCTGCGTGTTGGCGTTGGTTATTTCACTTGGTGGGTATGCAGATGGAGGTTGATTGGTGTCGGTCGGTCGTAGGAGTGTGACGCTTCGTTACAATACCATAACTTTACCTTCAAATCGTTCATGCAGAATGCTGATCATGGTGTCCGCTGTGTGACACATAGCGCCGTCGTAGAATCATATGTCGTCATAAGTGGTTGTCGTTCCGTAGCGCTTGACATTGACCGCCTTGCCAAGGTCGTTTTGGAAAAAGTATGGACTAATGACGCGGATGGCCCGAAATCCAAACCAGACGGTTACTTTTTGGGGATGTGAACCTCGTGTGGGTTGAAGTCATATACGGCTTGTTACAACAGCCATTCATCATAAAATCGCCTAGTCGCTTAAGATTACTTTTCGGCCAAAATTGAGGTCCCCTTCCAAACAATCCGAAGCCCAGTCAGCGAACAAACGGCGTTGTCTTTGGTCATGAACTTTGAGCTCCTGTTTCAGTTGCATCTTTTACTGGTGTAGTTCCAAATCCCGACGCCAAATTTGCCAAGTTGAAGCCTGCGAAAAACCGATTTCTTGTGCATGACGAAGAATCATCGACTGCCTCGGGTTCTACTGTACACTTTCACGGTCTTTTGTGCGTACACCAAAATCTCTTCACAAAAATGTCAATACATATGTACGTAATTAAACTCTATAACGACACCTTTCAAACGGCAGCCAAGAACAAAACCCGCGCAATTCGGCCCCTGTGTGTCATTGACACCTGGAAATTCTGCAATTGACGACTTGTCTACGATAATATGAAGGATTTTTTCCTTAATAATAATGCATTGCCCGTCCGATAGCAGGGAAATAAAGCCTCCCTTTAAGACGCAAAAATATACTCGTATATGTGTTAGTTTTCTCTTTAACGCCATCATAACAAAAACGAGAAGAAAAAAAATTAAATAACCTTTTGTGTACGACTTGCACCCCCGAACAATGAAGAAACCCAAACATTACTCGCACATTGTCCCGTAAACAATGTTCCGAAATCCTTAAGACCTATAATCAAACAAAATCAAGCCAAGAAGCTATACGAACAAAACAATATTCGTTTAGGCGATGCAGGGTGAAGAAGTCAATGCATAGCCTACACCCCCTTCTTTAAGGGAGAGAACATCATCAAGATGCACATAGCACGCGCCAAAAAATTACTGAAACTTCCTTATAACACGGAATGGAATCGTGGAAGCCTTAGAGAAGGAACCATGGGACATTGTAGGGGTGATTTAAGATGCAGCTCTCCCCTAAGTAATCGAATGTGATAAGCGAAGCGTTGCGCCATCAAGACCGAAGGAAATCCTTATTCAAATGAGGAACTTGTGTTTTTTTAGGATCCTCTAAAATTTGAATACATTTTTTTTTAATTGTGAAGGAAAATTGGTAAAAAACTAATAGTCCGATGACAGATAACAACGGGAATATCCCGCGCAGCACATGTCCTTTCTGAGAGGTGTTAAAGGATTCTCCATATTTAGCCATCTGTTTATACTTCCTCCTAGTTTTGTTTTCATTTGTTAAAATTTTTGACAGTTCCCTTGTTTTTCTTTGAGTCAATTTACAATGATTGTCCTCTTTAGATAAAAGAATTATTGGCCAGATTGCAATTGATCGGATACACCTTCATTAAAAAGATGGCACGAGTCCTCTTGGTGCAGTCCATTTTCAACTCTGGATGCGTCGTCCTTTTTGAAGTGAAAGAAATCCTAATTGCAATCTATTGAGTGCCAAACCGCATTATTTCTCTAGTGGCTATCTCAATAAAAATATCTGACCGGTGTGTGTGTATAGGCTTTCGTTCGAGAGATGTCACCCGCACCTGGATTGAGGGAACTCAAAACGCCGAAGAAAAAAGGAAGTAGGATCAATTTCTTTTCTTTGGTTTCCGTTGTCACGCCTTCGCTTATTGCCAAAGAAAATTTGTTTCCTTTGATTAAAATATTTATTGCAATTTATTAGATTTTTGTTGATTTTGTTTTTAAAAAATGATAGCCGGCTGAAAGTTAATCTTTTGGATCGGTTTTTTTTTGTAATTTTGTAAAAGGCAATTTTTTGATCAAATATTTGATATGAAATCGAAAGTGGAAGATGTCACTTTTTTTCAATGGGACTACAAAATGTGCTTTGGTAAATGTGATAATCATCTCCTTGAAGAACAAGTGTTTTCAAATTAATCTTGATGTCATGGATGGTATATTTTTGTTTGCTAAGACAAAAAACCGTAGTATAAAGGACATCCTGTCGTTCTATGCAAGCAGAAAAGATACAAAAATTTAAGTCGTTCTAGCGGTTTCCTCAAAATATATATTTAATATATTTTATATATTTAAAAGAACATATTACTACTACTATCTACTTAGGTCCTCGTACCTTTTACGTCCGTGTGGTTCCCCTCGCGGGGCATTGGGCCTCCACTACTCCTACGCGCCATCGTGTTTCTGGAGATGCATCTCAGCTCTCTCCAACTCTTCCCCAGTTGTGCTGATTCCTCTTCGACCGTTCTTCGCCAAGTACTTCAGGGTCGGCCCACTCCTCTGCCTCGCTGCGTGAGAGGGTTCCATTGCATCGCTTGACTCGCAATGCACTCGTGGTCCAATCCACTGCCACTTACGTTTTTGTATTATAGAGTTTATGGGTTCCTGAAGTTCATCATTGGAGATACGGTTAGGCCAGAAAATACGCAAGACGTTTCGCAGACATCTATTCACGAACGTTTGCAGCTTTCTTGTGACAGTGGGTGTTACTTTCCAAAAGCTGCATCCATAAAGAAGCACGGATTCTACATTGGTGCGGAAAAGTCGTAGCTGGGCCTTCAGGCTTATAGAGTTGTTTCTCCATATTTTGGACAGCATTCCGAACGCAGCCTTTGCTTTCCCGATTCGGCTGGTTATATTTAGTTCGGTTCCGCCATCAGTAGAGACAATACTCCTAACCTAAGGTATTGAAAACTCTCTACCGTCTCTACTGGTTGTCCAGAAATATCTATTTGAGTAGATGAGGAAGTTCCAAGGTTTATCCTTTTAGTTTTTGCCGCATTGATCTTAAGCCCGACGGTTTCGGCTTCTCTCTCCACCCTTGTTGTCATTTAATGGAGATCCATGGTCCTATGAGAGAGTAAGCACACGTCATCCGCGTACTCCAGCAGATTCCACGGAAATCCTCCATTTAAAGTCGACAAAGCTGCATGCAGAACATCACTTATTACCAAGAGGAACAGTATTGGTGACAGTATACAACCCTGTCTAACACTTTGGATTTCTAACTCTTCTGACAACCTTCCTTTATGCAGAACGTGACATTTGGATCGTTCATATGTAGCCTTGATAATAGCGATCAATTTATCCGGGATGCCCCTCCTGCACAAGGCAAGCCAAATAAATTCTCTTTTGACACTGTCAAACGCCTTTTCGAAATCGATGAACAGCAGGTGAAGTGGTGATCGATATTCAACGCACTGTTCGATGATGATCCGCAAGGTGTTGATGTGATCCACACAGGAAGATCCAGTGCAGGAAACCTGCTTGTTCGCGTCAAGCGTGTCTTCTAGGTGGTCTTTTATTCGTTCTCGGACGATTCTTGCTATAACCTTCTCTACAGCAGGCAGCACGCAGATTCTTCTCCAGTTTTCGCACTACTTAAGGTCTCCTTTCTTTGGAAGCCTGACAATCATCCCCTTTTTCCACTCCTCAGGAAAACTTTCTGTTTCCCAATCTCTTTCTATGAGTGGGTGCAGGAGCTCAGACGATGTTGTTGGCGCTCGCGTAAGAGCTCTGCGGGAATACCGTCAAGTCCAACCACTTTATTGTCCTTCAGTGCTCTGATTGCGGTTAAGATTTCTTCTCTACTGGGGGATACAGTGCGTATTCGGGAATTTGTTACTACGGACGGATCATTGGGTGTTAGGTGGACTTCGCTGGTGAAAACGCGATCTAAAACCGCAGAAAAGTGTTCCTTCCACCTTTTGAGCTGGTCCTCATCCGAAACTAGCAGTGATCCGTCTATGTCCTTTACCAGGTGTTGTTTAAAGCTTTGGACACCTGTTAGCTCTTTGGTAATTCTGTAGACGGTCCTACTGTCGCACCTACTTGCGGCCTCTTCTGCTTCTGTTGCCAATGTGTTGATATAGTTATGCTTGTCACGTCGCACGCTACGGTGAACTTCTCTCACCTTCATGCGGTACGCAGACTCTAGCTCTATAGCATGTTGACAATTTAAAATAAAACAAAAAAATTTTAACACATAAATAAAAAAATAAAAAAAATCGCCTGCTGCAGAGCTAAACTTAACCTCTGGAAAAAAAATTCATCATCGAACAGTCCAAAGAATCCTCAACAAAAATGGCTACAATGCCAAAGTTAATAGAAAAAACCCCTCATTTCGAACTTAAACCGAAGAAAGCGACAAGAGTTAGCAAAAGTGTTCTTAAACAAACCCAAATCCTTCTGAAACAAGTTTTTTTTCTCCGACGAGAGTAAATTTCGTATTTCTCAACTCAAGCATTTGCTGCTGAATGGAGGAAAATAGGTACAGATGTTACCAAAAGTTTGGTGCATTCCATGCCAAATAGCTTGCTAGCAGTCTTAAAATAGAAGGGCAACTCAAGAAATTATTGATGAAACGAATATCAAATTTTATTGCTAAGTTTCAAAGAAATTACCAATACTTTTGTCCAAACGCAATGCTTTTCAAACATTTTAGAAGCTTCTCTATACAAATTTTAATTATGCCAATAGTGAGAAATTCGAAAAAATGGTTCTTTATTTGAATTTAATTTTTTATTGAATTATAAGTCTTAAAAATTAATTGAAAGAAAAACAGTTTTATCAAAATTCAAAAATTTTGAGAAAAACACGAATTTCGAAAACCATTTTTTAACATTTGTATGGTGGCTAGCGTTATTTTTAGATATAATAATATTTTGTTTCTCACAACTTGTAGATTGTGTTTAAAACCTTTTTACTGTCAAGCTTTAAAAGAATTTAACATGGCGTTTTCGAAATATTGAGTTTTCAAATGATTTTTTTTTATCTTATTGCGAACTATGATATATTTATTCTTACAGAAACTTCTATAGAAGTAGGAAAGGAACTGCAGTATTTAAAATATTTTAAAAATTTTAATATAAAATGTTTACCAGCTATTAGGAACAATAGACTTGGTAGAGCTAGTGGCGGTATAATGTGTGGTATACAAAATACAAGTATTAATAATAATATTAATGTTAAAAATAGTGAGAACAATATAATTATAGACATCATCATCACTTATGATAGAAAACATTTTAAAATTCTCCCTATTTATTTAAATTACAATAATTGGAATGTAAAATATAATGAGCTTTATAACTTTTTAATAACTCACAACCATGAAAACATGATGGTTATTGGGGATTTAAATGGTCGTATAAGTGACTTTCAGAACTCAGTCTTCCTGAATAATTCTCGCTTTTCCTACGAAGGAAAATCATTAGACAATAATTGTCTGAATCAAAATGAAAAGTCGTTATTAGAACTAATAGAAGATTTTGGATTTTTTGTTTTAAATGGAACTTCTTATAATGACTCGAACGGAAACTATATTTTCGTCTCTGCTCAGGGTTGCTGTGTGATAGACTACTGTCTTATAAAAGGTGAATGGTTAAGTATAATTGAAGACTTTGAAACTTACCTCAATGGAAGACTACTAAACTGGGTCGAACAAAATAATGTCATTTGTTGTTTCCATGCTGGTTTTCGAGCCAAACTCCACCATTGATCAAATTTTCGTACTTAGCACTTGCGCTAGACAGTTTTATTGACAAAAGGAAGTGTTTGTACACCTTTTTCGTTGACTTGAAAGCAGCTTTCGATACGATCAATAGAAGTTCCCTGCTTTATAAACTCTCAATAATTGGTTTGTTAACGAAATTTGTACGAGTCTACGGAAAAATCCTAGAAAACATGACTGCATTTGTACAAAAAGGCTCCAAAAAGTCAAGGGAATTTAGATGTGACACAGGTGTCCCTCAAGGATGTGTTTTATGTCCTCTCATTTTTGCCTTATTTATTAACGACGTTGAAAACCACATACCTGGTGGAATACACTTTGGAGATGTTTCTGTCAAAGTTTTGCTTTACCAGATGATCTAGTGATTTTGTCAGACAACCCGCTTACCCTACAGCTTCAGATTAACAAGCTAAAACAGTTATGTAGTCTGTGGGATCTTAAGATATATACTACCAAATCGAAAATAATGGTTTTCAGGTCTAGAAACAGATCTATTGGGTATGAACTGGACCCTAGATAGTGAGATTATTGAAGTGGTAGATGAATTTAAGTATCTTGGATATACAGGGTGATTGGCATAAGGTGTGACAAAAAGCTAGGGCGTGTAGGTTGGACTTAGACAAGAAAAAAATCGTATGGGAGGGGGGGTCTATTTCCCCCCGTTTAGGCGGGAGGGGCAATTTAAGAAAAAAATCACTTAAAACAGAAAAAAATTATTAAAAAATAACGGTGATACCTACAGAGTAATGCTATAGCATTTTGAAAAGCCAGAAATACATTCTTTAATTTTGTTTTCAAATGAAGTTGTTCGAGTAAATAGTTTTTGAAAAATTAATTTTCAAAATCAAAATTTTGAAAAAAAAATGAAATTTTTTTTTTTAAACAATTTTTTTTCAAAATTTTACGTAATTAAGTATTATTTTTTTATTCAATATTCAATGCTCTTATTAATTTTTGATCAAACACAAAAAACTGGATGTCAAAATGTTTTGTAGTTTTTGAGAAAATCAAAAATAACAAAAACTACTTTTGTTCTAAGAAAAGCCTTTTATTTTAGTTTTTACGTTTTTGGATTCTTATGTAGGTGAATTTACGATTGAAAGGATTAACTTTCTTTTTACTATTCTTTTAATTATCGTCTTATAAGCATACAATAATGTGACAAAGTACTGGATTAACCATATTTCACACATTTTTTCATTGAGAACACCTGCGTGAGAGCATTGGTTTAAAATTGATCTGCGAATGTTTTTTAAATAATGCAGCGTTACACGCCCTAACCAGTGACAGAAAAATGCAATTGCGAAATAAGAACAAAAATGTTCCTGAATCTTGAAATCAATTTAAATAATATATACATGCATATTTAGATAAAATACATAATTACTGTTTATTTAAAGTTAATCCTTTCTTTCGTAAATGCACCTAAGCCAAGCCGACCCCACCATAATAAAAAAGTGGCAGGTCAATTTTAAACCAATGCTCTCACGCAGGTGTTCTCAATGAAAAAATGTGTGAAATATGGTTAATCCAGTACTTTGTCACATTATTGTATGCTTATAAGACGATAATTAAAAGAATAGTAAAAAGAAAGTTAATCCTTTCAATCGTAAATTCACCTACATAAGAATCCAAAAACGTAAAAACTAAAATAAAAGGCTTTTCTTAGAACAAAAGTAGTTTTTGTTATTTTTGATTTTCTCAAAAACTACAAAACATTTTAACATCCGGTTTTTTGTGTTTGATCAAAAATTAAAAAGACCATTGAATATTGAATAAAAAAATAATACTTAATTACGTAAAATTTTGAAAAAAAATTGTTTAAAAAAAAAAATTTCATTTTTTTTTTTCAAATTTTGATTTTGAAAATTAATTTTTCAAAAACTATTCACTCGAACAACTTTACTTAAAAACAAAATTAAAGAATGTATTTCTGGCTTTTCAAAATGCCATAGCATTACTCTGTAGATATCACCGTTATTTTCTAATAATTTTTTTTCTGTTTTAAGTGATTTTTTTCTTAAATTGCCCCTCCCGCCTAAACGGGGGGAAATAGACCCCCCCCTCCCATACGATTTTTTTCTTGTCTAAGTCCAACCTACACGCCCTAGCTTTTTGTCACACCTTATGCCAATCACCCTGTAGTGTTGCAGAAAGGTTTTAGACGCTCACATAGTACGGTGGATAGGATCTTGTAGGCAACATTAAGCAGGGATATGCCCTTGTAGTTTTTGCAGGACATAGGATCGCCTTTTTTGTAGATTGGGCATATGGAGCTATTTGACCAGTCGTCGGGCATGCTTTCCTCCTCCAACACTTGGTTCATGAGCTGATGCATGCGGTTACAGTCCAATCAAAAACTGGTATGACCTTGCTAAAAACATAGTTTTGCAATATCATTGACAGTGGACAATTAAGAAGATTTAAAAAATTCATTATACGAATGTATATCTGTAATAGAGGATACAATGTACCAGCTGTGTGTTTTGCGAGGGACAGAATCAGCATCAAGGAGTACATACAAACACCTTAATCTCAAACTGGGAGATAACCAAACTATTTTAGAGAAGAGTTTACCGTATTCGAAATGAGTTTAATTTTCAAGATTAGAAACGAAAAATGCTATCTATCAAGTTTAAAATCGGCCGTGCCTTTTAGGCTGCGACGAACAGACAGCCAGTATTGCTGACAACGTCAACTTTGATCAAAATCTCGAGATCGATTTTTTTGTAAGAATGCATAACTTGCCTTCTAGTATCTATAAGTCACAAATAAAAATAAATAACTTACGCAATGAGCGGTAAATTTACTTCTTTTATTTTCTACCTTAACCTTGGGTTACATCATGCATTATACGTAAGTGATTCAACCAAAGGAATATAAAATAAATTGCTGATATTTATTTTAGAATTGAGGAGCGGTTCAATACATTTATTGTTGAGGCATAACATTAACAGTAAAATGTATTGTCAAGTTATTTTGGGGCCCGAAACCGTTTATTGTCTGATATTTTTCTTTTTTTTTTTTTTAATGCTGAGTGTGTTTAGAGTCGATTATAGCAACATTCGGCGACTTAGGAATTATTCCTCTGCTGTGTATGTAAATAAATAAAAATCCAGTATCCGCGCAGTGAAATCGTCGTTAAGGGCGATTTGAATGTGGCGCCGCTATTCTATTAAGACAACACCCGGCGGAAGGTATGCTGAAATTTTTGATGAGTAAAACAACCTAACTAAGCTCGTTAACGAGCCAACTCGGATTTCTGACATTGCAGGTCCATCAGCAGACACACTACATACTTGTTTCTTACCTATGACTCTTCTTACTATCGCCCAATTGCACTTACATCCCTCCTGTCTAAGGTCATGGACACGCTGATAAATTATCAAAAATATCTTGAATAACGAAAGCTTCTCAATGACCGGCAGTACGGTTTTCTTGATATTTCGGAAGCATTTGAAAAAGTTTAGCTCTTTCATCTTAAATTGAGTGCATTTGGTATCGATGAATCTCTTCTTCGTTGGATTAGATATTACCTTTCGGACCGTTAACTACAAGTAATATTGGACGCTTTCAAATCTGAAATCCACAAAATAAACGCTGGTGTGCCCCAGGGCTCCGTCTTGTCTCCGACACTATTTTTTTATGTTCATAAATGATCTTTTTGGCTGAAACTTCTTCGGCCTAGCGAAAAACGCATAGAAACGCTTCGGTTTTTCTTAAAGATGCAAGACATTTTTTCCCCCTTCTGATACGATCTATAAGCATACATCTGCCCGAAACTCTCATATCTGGGCTGGTGTCCCCATAATCCTTTGAGTGTGGAAATTATATACACAAATTTAGATGACTGTTAATCCACACACAAATATTGTCTATAACTTGATTAATGACCCTACGCCAAAACTTATGTATCAGATAGCTATCAGAAATTTACTTAGAAGTTTTCAAATAAGCCCTTAAAGTATTGAATTTCAAGCTTTTAAATTCATAGTTTTTGGTGTGTAAGTGTTGGTCATCTAGATTTTTATTTACATTTGTGTAGGTCTGTTTTGTTGTTTCTAAAATCTTCTCCCTCTGTATTTTCTAAATAAAAGTAACATACAATAATCATCAATTTTTTATGCGATTTTAATCTTAACCGTCTTTACCTTTAGGCAACGAACCTTGATTCCTTTTGCTTCTTAGTTACATAGATACAAATGAAAAGAAATAAACGCGAATTGCCCCTTTTTGTTCGAGTAATCGAACTCGGTTGGAGTCCCCGGACTGCAATGCATGTACGCCTTGTTCTTGCTGCATGCATTCATGCATGTACCTGAAACGTAGTTTTTTTTGTTGTTGTCTTCAAGTATTACAACAAAGCCCTCTGACCCTACATGCATATAATATACGGTCAGCAAGAAGAACAGCGAAACCAGTCATTACGATTCGAAATTAGCGTCAACAAAAAGAGGACAGCTTTCAAATGGCTTTATATTTTAGATGTTCCTATAAGAAAGTGACGAATCGTATTTTCCTTTCTTGAAAAGTCTTTGGTTATGCTAGAGTAGACATTATCGCCAACGCTAACACTGCCATACCACCTTTAATGAGAGTTGGTGTTTTGCATACTTTTCCAAAAACCAAGACCCTTTACGGTTCTAGTGTTGTTTATCGGAAATAATGTAGATCGAATTTCTCCTTCGATCTACATTAGGCGCGAAAAAAACGCGACATTGTTCTCATCCCTGAAATCCACTTGCGAGCTCTACTTAGGCGAACCGACAGTAGGTGGCGTAATAGACATACATACATGTTTACTTCTAATTTCAACTAAAGTCATGTGTCAATTACATATGTTGAAATCGCAGTAAATTTGATCCCACGCTTGATTTTTGACACTAAATACAGTGAATTTTGACGTTTCTATGTCAAAAATAGAAACGTCAAAATTTAATTTTGGATCAAATTTACCCAGGATTTTAACCCAATTGACATGGTGGCCTACAGTCGATTCGACTTTTTTAATAAATGGAAGAACTTGAGAGAGTTTCAATTTCTCTCCAGTTGCAGCCTTCGTATGTTTGTAAAATTTTCTATCAGTTTACTTTCTGAGTTGTTTATACTTACAAACCTGTCAAACCTGTGAAAATTAAAATTAAAATCTATATTCATGAACTCCTGTTTGTTTTGGAAGAAAGTTATTGTTTCCTTTCCCAAATTTTTAAGGAACTCGAAATCAAAAGAAAATTCTCCTAAATTTGAAACAATTCTTAATAATTGTAACTTTGTTTGGTCAAATAGTAAGAGCCGGGTGGTTATTCCTCCTTCAAACTGATATTTTCCTTTTTTGTATACAAAATTTGGCACGAGTCACTGAGGGAGCAAAAGAATGAAAAAATATAATTTTTGAACAACTTGTGATTAGAAAAAAAAAAAAATAAAAGAAAACGAGGGAATTTCCTAGAGCACCTGGAAGTTTTCTTACAAGAGAGTGCTACTACTTTATTTCGCCAGGCCATAATCACAAGGATATAAAAGATTTCTTGTTCTTGATATTTTATTTGGCTTTTGATATTTTTTTTTGATTTTTTGTTTCACTTGAATTTCTGTTACACGCGAATGATAGTAACAACACATTGAGGGGGAAGATATATACGTAATGAAAATTTAAACAACTGCCGTTTGTTTTGTACTCGGAGGGTGACTAAAGTGACAGTTGATACTATGTGTGTGCCTTATGATTTCATGGAGGCAATTAAAATTGACTCATGTAGGAATGAATATCAAGAAATTAAAGAATTACAAAAGTTGTGACTTTAAAAAGATTTCAAGGCACATTAAAACGAGTTAAAGACTTTTTTCAAGAAAGAAAAAACAGACCTTATAAAGAAGAGTATAAAAACGAGTTAAGAGTTTCCAGGCTAAATACTGTAGGGTGTTAAAATGTTGTTCCCTCAATGTCAGTGCCATTCTTGAACAGTGGCATAAGGAGAGCATTTCGATTTAACGATAGAAGTATAATTGAGTTTTTGAAGCATTAAATTCTACGGGGCTTATGTTCCTCATTTGACAATGCTTTTAAGATCAGAATTTAATGAGCTTATCATAAGCCGCCATTCGAAATCCATATCCAAAGGGCATGGACGTGAATGAAAACGAATATGAGAATCTGAGAGTACTGTCGTCAGCAAAAACAAAAGAAGTTTCGGACAAAAGATCAGTGATGAATATGAAAAAGATAGTCGGAGACAAAACGGAGCCTTGGGGCACACCAGCATATTTTATGAATTACAGGCTTGAAACCATTCAATACTACTTGTATTGACTAGTTGTGAAGGTAATTTCTAATTCAACGAAGAAGAGATTCATCAATACCAAATGCTCTAATTTTTTAGTTGTGAAGGTAATTTCTAATTCAACGAAGAAAAGATTCATCAATACCAAATGCTCTAATTTTCGATAAAAAAAAGCTTGATGCCAAACTCTATTATGCGACCTGCATCGTGCCTGATCGGGAAACTATTGACTGCTCAGAACTTGGTCTGGGCCAGTAGCACAACAATCAGTCACGGTGAAGTGCTTGACAACGGAAGTGAAGGTCCTCAAAATGCCAGATTCCTCCAACTAGTGAGTGAGTTCATGCGGTATAAGATGGTCATCTTAGGGATTAGATGGTTGGGCTCGGAGAAATATAAGTCTCCAACCCGTAACACTGTACTACTATACTCCGGAAAGGCACCTGGAAGTAACCGTGAATCTAGTGTTGGATTGCTGCTTTCTAAAACAGCTTTCAAGAGCTTAATTTCCTGGGAGCCGGTAGATGACAGGATCATGAAAGCTAGGTTCCGAACTAGAGTACGTTGCGTCACCATCATACAGTGTTACGACCCAACGGAGCTCTCCTCTGTCGAGGAAAAGGAGACCTTTTATAACTGACTGAGTGCTGCTTATGATAGTACACCACTTGGAGACATCATAATGCTAATGGGAGACTTGAATGCCAAGTTTGACAATGACAATGATGGGCTCAGGCATGTTATGGGAAAGCATGGTGTTGGAAACCGGAACGACAATGGCGAACGTTTTGTCGATTTTTGTAACGCCAACCGCCTTGTTATAGGAGGAACCATGTTTGAGCACAAGACATGCCATAAAATCAGTTGGGTGTCGGCTGACAGACAAGCAACTTCTTGAGGAGTGCCAAAAGGGGATGATTGTCAAGCTTCCAAAGAAAGGCGTCCTTACGCAGTGCGAAAACTGCGTGCTTCCTGCTGTAGCGAAGGTTATAGCAAGAATCGTCCTAGAGCGAATAAAAGAGCACCTAGAAGACACGCTTGACGCCGAACAAGCAGGTTTCCGCACTGGATCTTCCTGTGTGGATCACATCAACACCTTGCGCATCATCATCGAACAGTGCGTTGAATATCGATCACAACTTCACCTGCTGTTCATTGATTTCGAAAAGGCGTTTGACAGTGTCAATAGAGAATTTATTTAGCTTGCCTTGCGCAGGAGGGGCATCCCGGATAAATTGATCGCCATTAACAAGGCTACATAAGAAGGATCCAAATGTCACGTTCTGCATAAAGGAAGGTTGTCAGAGGAGTTTGAAATCCAAAGTGGTGTTAGACAGGGTTGTATACTGTCACCAATACTGTTCCTCTTGGTAATAAGTGATGTTCTGCATGCAGCTTTGTCGACTTTAAATGGAGGAATTCCGTGGAATCTGCTATCACACCTGAAACATCTGGACTACGCGGATGACGTGTGCTTACTTTCTCATAGGACCATGGATCTCCATTAAATGATAAGGGTGGAGAGAGAAGCCGAAACCGTCGGACTTAAGATAAATACAGCAAAAACTAAAAGGATAAGTCTTGGAACTACCTCATCTACTCAAATAGATATTTCTGGACAATCAGTAGAGACGGTAGAGATTTTTCAATACCTTGGGAGTATTGTCTCTACTGATGGCGGGACCGAACTAAATAAAACCAGCCGAATCGGGAACTCAAAAGCTGCGTTCGAAATGCTGTCCAAAATATAGAGAAACAACTTTATAAGCCTAAACACCACGTTACGACTGTTCCGCTCCAATGTAGAATTCTTGATTCTTTATGGATGCAGCACTTGGAAAGTAACACCCACTGTCACAAGAAAGCTGCAAACGTTCGTGAATAGATGTCTGCGAAACGTCTTGCGTATTTTCTGGCCTAACCGTATCTCCAATTATGAACTTCATGCGAGGATAACTCAGGAACCCATCGACTCTATAATACGAAAACGTAAGTGGCAGTGGATTGGATATACGCTTCGAAAAGGCCACGAGTGCATTGTGAGTCAAGCGATGCAATGGAACCCTCTCACGCAGCGAGGCAGAGAAGCGGGCCGACCCAAGAACCGTTCGATGAGGAATCAGCACAACTGGGGAAGAGTTGGAAAGAGCTGAGGTACATCTCCAGAAACCGTACACGATGCTGCGTAGGAATAGTGGAGGCCCTTTGCCCCGCAAGGGGAACCACACGGACGTAACAGGTCCGAGGGGCTAAAAAAGTAAGTAGGTAAACTCTATCAAGCGCGTTAGAACTGCAATTACCTTTGATTCTCCAAAATGGTTCCACTCTTCGAAGATATTTCTTAAGCTGATTGTTTATCAGCGTTTCCTTGAGCTTGGAAAAAAGGTACATCAGTGCAATTGGACGATAGTGAGATGGACAAGAAGATTCGCCCTTTTGAGGCACAGGCTGAACAAATGCTTTTTTTCATCCACTCGGAAAAGAGACCAGTAGAGAAGGACAGATGGAAAAGCTTACGCAATGGTTTTTCAAGCGTTGAAGAACACCTCTTCAAAAAATTCTAAGGGATACTATCCGGGCCAGCGGATTTGTGAATATCGAGATTTTTCAATTCATTTGCAACTGTACGAGTGCAAAAAAAAAAATATTTGTTACATAAAATTGTTTGCGCTCTCAAGTACAGGAGAAGCCATTTCATTTTTTGGGAGAATCGAATTAATAGCAATCTATACTGTTAGCAAATTGGCTTTTTTCTTGTGATCTAACAGAATGAGTGGAGATACACTTTTTTAGCCAATTTATTTTATCATGGGTGCATTTTGTTTTGTTTACTACACTCTCACTGACACTTGACTTTTTTTCCGGGGTGCAAAGATCGACGATACATTTTTTTTCCTGCTCCTGTCAAAGCCATGTCCGTGACTTCACTAATCACAGGGAGGAACTTTCCCCACACCAATAGTATCGAATCATTCACACCACATTTCGAGCTTAGCGAGAATTTCATTGATGAATAAAATCCATAGAAGTGGTAAAAGAACACCACCCTGGAGTGTTCCTCTATTCAGGTGTTTGATTTTAGATGAGTTGCTATCCTTACAGCTCTTGCTCCAAGTTTATTCATTTGATGGATTTGATTATCTGTAGTACTTTCAGAAAGGATAAATCACTCTCTTCTACCTGGGACGCTACCATATACATGTTTATTTGATGCATTAGTGCTTCGCATCCGCCTTGTCCGCGTTTCGTCACATCAAGAATCTGCATGTGGGGCTGTTTTCTACGCCAGGAATACTCAAGTGTCTTTTTGGATTTCAGTGACCCGTGAGGAGTCCGGTTACTATTCGTAGATTTTTCCTACTTAAGCTGATACAGTTCATGGAACGATCGTTGTTGTAGTTCCCAAGAAGTAGTTTGGCCTGCCTCAGTTTTGGGATCTTTTGGCCTCGTCCTCCATTTTGATTTCGTTTTTAATCCTATTTTCTCCTATTCTGCAGTAGGGCTCTGGTCCCATTAAAGGAGTCCTTACGTCTAATTTTGCTAGGGAGTCTGCCTCCTTATTTCTTTGGACACCTACACAGCTACTTGCCAAGTTCGTTTAGCCTGCCTATACATTCGCACCTCAACTTAGAAGTGATGGCGTATGAGTATACGAGCAACGATATCATCAGCTAAAGCGATTGGTATACCTTGAGAGGTGAGATTTCTAGCAGTTCATCCACTGCAACCCACCACAGTAAGGATGATAGTACACCTCCCTGCTGTCCTCTTATTGTGATGATTCTCTGTGTATTTAGTTCTACTGCCTCCGCTGTTCTAGTGCCTATAGAATTTCACCAATCCGCAAAGATGTTTTCGTAGTGTCTATAGCTTTTTGTAGGTTATTAGTGAGGGCGGTTTCTGTAGATCTACCTGGTCTGTAGGCATGTTGACGTACATTGATAGACCTTAAAAAACTTCTGATCTTACGAAGTTGTAAACTATTTTTTCAAGATTTTCAGTATAAAAATTGTTAAGCTTATCGGCCTGAAATACTTTAGATGGGTTGTACCTTTTTCCCACTTTTTGGAATGAAGATTTTCTTAGCTCTTCTCCCTTTTGTATGAGGACTAGGAAGATTCCATCTACACCTGCTGATTGTAAAGGTTGAAAAGTGCTTATCGCCCAGTCCATACTTGTACTTGAACAGATGGTTGCAGCTATCCTCCACTCTTCTGTTTCTCTTCATGGGCAGTAGTTGGCGAGTCAATGAGATAGCCGACCTGATATTAACCTGATATTAACGCATGTGTTTGAAGAGGTTGCAAGAGATCAAGCTACTCGCCTTCAGCCCATCTTCAATAAATTTGTTAGGAGGACGCACTATAGACTTTGTACCAATCCCTTAGTTGTGGTCTTCCTCTAGGGCGTTGTGGATTTGAAGACTCGTGGGGATGGTTACAAGCTTTAAATATTCCCTCCATCTGTATTTACAACTTTTTGACCTGACTTACGTAGCTTCTTCTGAAAATTGACACTTTACCCAGTTTTTCTTCCTGTAAAATATTTTTTAGAAGAAAACATTTTTATTAAATTTAATATCCGAAGTTCTTCAATTACAATTTAGAATTTTAGGAACATTATGAGGTCCAAAAATCATAACTTTTAATCGCTTGGTTTCTCTCATCACATGAAAGTCCTCAAAAACCCAATGTATTAATGGATTTTCAAGTTCAGTGTTCAATCTGGTTATTTTCTGGTGGATAAATATAAGTTGATATTGTTGAACACCTTGTGAATGAAATCGATTCAAGTGTTTGATAAGTTTATTGTTTTCTTTCTCTGATAATCGGTGGAACATTAAAAAGAAAAAACCTACGATGCATTTGGATTGTTGGTACCTGCATTCAACAGATCGCGCCAAAAACCCATTGAATTGGAAATAAATCATAAGAAAATCTTAATACAATAGTCCAATCGAAAATATCACACATAACCAAGTCAATCAAAGTCAAAACATAACAATCAAATTTCCAATTAAATCCAAACACCACTTTCAATTGCAGTTTTCAAGGATACACTATTCAATATACATATGTTATGTAGGTATGAGCTTCAACATCCAGTAGCAGCGGGACATCATCTTGATGGTTTCGCACTTTCAAAATGCAATCCAAATCGATTCATTCAAGTGGAAGTCACCACATATCACAGAAAGTTATATAGTACTTCATATCCCCCACAGGAGGTTGGCATTTGAAACTTCATCAAAGTCTCCCCTCTATGGCTCAAGGGAAGGGATCTGTTTCTTTTCTGTCTCTCATCTCTCAACTCTCGCTCTCTCAGTTCGGAATTCGGTAACAAAACCACGATCTGTCAAATCGATTTGTTATTTGTTTTTACTTTTATAAGTCACCACCATACGATCAGTCGACCTACCACGGGGGGAAAAAAGGTGTGTATTGTCCATGTGCCAAAAAATCATGAAAGGAAGTATGTTGAACTTGAAGACGTCTGAATCAGGGTGATTGAACTAAAATTTGGCGCGTCTTTGCTTTTGCTCGATCTTTGAATTCAGCTCCCTCTCTCTCTCGTTTTCTTTTTCCAAAAAGACTGATGGACAAGAAATTGCTCTTAAAGGTCTCAAACTGTGCAATTTTGCACTGCATGTGCTCATTGTTCGTGTTGTGCAATTTCAAAAAGGAAGTCATATACGAGTAGTTGATGACGACGGTGTACTCTGATTTCTTAGTCCTTTATTGTTTCATATAGTTTTTTTTTCCAAAAAGAATGAAACTAAAATTTTTGACGTCTGGCTTGCAATATTCGTCATAGGGATACGAGTCCCTATATCCAGAGTAGAGAAATGGGAGAAATAATTCACATTTCGTCCCAAGAAAAGGGGGAATTGTATGACTTCTTTGATGTGGCACACATGAGATGCGGAGAAGTGTTATGTGTCCGCATGTTGCTCAAATATGACGGTCGGAGACTGTTCAATAAGTCAATTACGAGTAGAAGAAAGACCGGTGTGGGCTTGTCATTCATCAGGGTTGTTGCTGTCGTAGGAGTGTTCTCGCTAAAGAAAAGGTGCAAGAAGACAGAAGAAATTAATGCACAATGCATGATTTAATTATTGATTGATCAAATGGGAAGATTCGGAAGGAATCGATTCGAATTACTTTTAACAATTTTCTGCTGCGAATTTTTGTATTCATTAAAAAGTAAATTTTGGCGTTTTAGCTAAAACAGCATTTAAGCTATACGAAGGAAATTTTCGACGTTTTCGAACTTTTCGAGAATGATTCATACCAGCATTTAACCTTTTCAACCGTTTGATACATGGCATAGATTCGAATAGTCAGTCATCTGCTTCTTCTTCCATATCTCATCCATATTCAGATTTTAAAAAGTTTCAAAAGTAATGGGACTTATGTTTAATTTTTCAATCTAGTTGTTATTGGCAATTGCAGACTTTATATGGGGCACTGTGTGTTAAAGCTTGCGTCTAGAGCTTTTACCAATCTTTCTCGATGATTCGATTTAACGATTTATATACAATTTTTGTCAGCTTATAACTAAAAAAAAAACATTGGAAAAAATATAAAACTTATGGCACATAATGTATAGGGCCTATCCTGATACAATGGTTTAATTTTAAAAGAATATATATTATATTTTGCATGCCAACTTTAAATTAGAAGTCTGGTGACACAGCGTAGAAAGAAACGGCTGCTTCATCGTTGTCTGTGAAAATAGTGTCATCCAGGGTTTCCATCACACTGAAGTACTTCGGCTCGAGATGTTTTGCTCGGTGGCCATCCTTTTCATTAGTTGATTAGGGTGATTAACGGTGTTCTGCACCAGCTTCTTCGCCGAATTTAGAAGGTGTTTATCGAGCGGTATTATCTTTGCTTCTCTGTAAAGATCCTCGTTCCTGTAATGTTTTGCTCGCTGCCGGTCAAAGTTGAGTCCGGTGAAGATTCTTAGCATCTTCCTCTCGAAGATTTGGAGTTCCTTCATCGCTGTCTTTGAGATCATGAACCAGACTGGAAACAATAGCTAATAACTGGCCTCAGGAGTTGTTGAGTACCTTCGTCTGTTGGCTAAATCCTGATCTTCTCCTCATTAAAGGGAGTAGTCGGTGGAATGCCCAGTTGGCTTTTCTGAGTATACTTCTTGGTGTGTATTGAACCTTAGCAACTCGTTGAAGTTGATGCCCAGGTACTCGACTTTCTTTTTGGCTGCAATTTTAGATTCATATGGAGGTTTACGAATTAATTTTCTGCAGGTGGTTGCTGAGCAAGATCTGCCCTCACGAGCGAGGTCTCCTGAAGCAGACGAGCTCCGATTTGCCTGTATTGATTTTGATGCCCCAGTTTTTCTAAATATCGAACAGTCTGTTGATATGAGCCTCTAATTTACGGACAGTGGTGACATTAAGGTTGCATATGTAAGCGGTTTTCACAACCGGTTGGGATGGGTTGGTCTGATGTCATCAGACTGTATAGGAGCGGGCTTTGAACCTTGTGCGACTCCAGCTTTGACGTTCGTCATAGTTGATGAGCAGTTTTTCCATTGCACAAAGAAGTTTCTGGAAGAAAGAAAAGAAAAAAGAATTTCTATTAGTGGTGGGGGTTTTTACATGATTCATCAAGTCAAGTCTCGAGTTGAGACCAACTGCGAATTTTACCAACTTAGGATTTTCCGGCATGTTGAACAGTAGTCAATAAAATCAACCGGCAAGAGTACGATAACTTAGGCGCTAAGAAATTATAATGGTTTTTTGTAGAACAGTTCATGAAAGCATTTCTTACTACGGGAGGGAGGGGTCTATCTCCCCCCGTTTGGGCGGGAGGTGCAATTTTATAAAAAAGGTACTGAAATGGAAACAAAAATATTAAAAAGTAACGGTAATACTTACAATTAAGTATTATACCTTTTTTTAAAGCCAATGCTATTAGATAGTTTTTAAATCAAGTGAAATCTATGCACAGTTTTTGACAAAAAAAAACGAGTTGTAAACTTAAATTTTGGGAAAAAAAAAACAAAAAAAGTTTAAAGTTTAATTTTTCAAAACTGCAAAGTTATATATTGGTATTTTTTCCTAAAATTCGTTGCTCTAATTTATTCTTATTCAAAAACTGAAAACTAGATGATTTTATATGGTATGTCTAGTTTTTGAGAAAATTGAAAATAACCAAAACTACTTTTTTATGGGATATTTGTTTTTTTGCTTGCTTACGCATTACGGCGTATAAACAGTGAGGTATGTATTAGGGTGTGTCAAAGTGCTCAACTATGGTATTTTCAAATGTAATAGCTTTTAAATGTTGCATTGCTTATCAAAATTAAATCCTGCGTTTACAATTTTCATTTTAATTAATATCTTTGGCTCGCTCAAAAATAGGATGAAATCCAAAAAAATTTGATTTTTCGAGATTTTTGAAATATGTGTTGTTTTAAATTGCACCGTGTGGATACAAAAAAATTATATAAAATATTTTTAGTCTTCCAAGTCAAAGATAATTGCAAGGAAACACTTTTAAGCTTATATTTGATTAAATTGAACACTTGATAAAGAAGCTATGAAATAATAAAAGAAGGAAGAAAAATCATTTTTTTATGTGAAATCGTTTTTTTTTTTTTACAAAAAAAAATTCTTAAAAATCAACGGAACCACCTACAATACCGTGGTATATCTTTTTGTAAAGACAAAAATTCTTTCTTTATTTTGTTTAGTTTTTTTTTTTAATAAACGTAAAAAAAAAAAAAAAAATTTACTGTAAATTAAATTTTTTTTTTCAACTTCAACCGATTTGAGCGAGCCAAAGACGAACGATATCTTATTTTTTTTTACATATTTTTAAACCTCAGACCCTAATACAACTTTTGGGCACTATTACATTCAAAAATTAGAGTACTTTTTTGCGGCCATACAAAAGTGACACACCCTAGTATGTATGCAACCCCCCTGCTTGGGCACACTATATGATTTGGGGTAGGTGCGAGGTAGGGTGTATGCAAGGTTTCTTTTGCATTTACAGAATCTGGATTTAAAGAAACTTTGAATTTACCCTATATCCAATGTCAACTAAATATATGTACCTAGCCCAAAGTTGCACATTTAAAATGTTCAGACATGAAAATTTAATACATTATGAAAAATTCACATTAACTAGGTACTACTGTACGAATGCAGCAAATTTATATAATTCCTTAATTAATATGTATATTTATTGTTTGTGTCTAACATTTTTAATGCTAATGTGGTACAGGTTATTGTTTACCAAGGTCATTCGTTATTCAACCTTTGTAAGAGTGAAGTATTTTTTTCTTTGAATAAAGAATGGCTACTAAGCATCATTAGCTTCATCCTAAATTAAATAACTTTTCAATATTTCAACAAAAAAATATTTCAAAAGCATCGCGTTCTTAGAAGAAATTGGTCTAATTCCAATTAAAACGTCAACTCCCCCACTGTGTTGCAACTTACCGATAAAGGTAGAAAAATATAAAAATTTCAAGTTCGGTTGGATATGGCGGTGCTCCGAAAAAAAGCTCTAAAAAAAGGTGACATTGTAAGAATACAATAAAAGTGCTTGCTATAATTATCTCTTTTGTGATCAAAATGCCTGTAAACACGGTTTTAATACATTGAACATGGAAAACTTGACTTGACTATTTTTAATTAACACCTGACTTACTCAGAAACTGACTGACTGAGACGCGGAATGCCATGCAATTATACCTCCTCGTGGTGCATTCTTGGTAACGCTAAATGATTTGCTGTACTTTACCACATTAACATTAATCCTCAAAATGAAATCACTGTAGGTAAATACCAAAATACAAAAATTTCATAAAAAGTAGTTTTAGTAATTTTCAATTTTCTCAAAAACTAGAAGGCATAAAACCATTCGGTTTTTTGTGTTCGATTCAGAATTAATAGTAGCGTTGACCACAAAAAGCCAATTAAGCACTTCATTTCACAATTTTGAAAAGAAAATTGGTCTAAACTTTTTTTTTCATTTTTTTTTAAACAAAATTTTGAGTTTGCATGCGAATTTTTCAAAAGCTATTGACACACACAAATTAATTTAAGTTTAGGATTACAGAACAGACTTCTGGCTTTCTTTACTTTATTGTAAGTGTTGCCCTTGTTTTTTTAATATTTTTTTTCAACTTAAGTCATTTATTTCTAAAATCGCCCCTACCTCCTAAACGGGGCGAGATAGACACCCTCCCCCCTCCCATAGTAAAAAGCGCCTAAGTTATCGTACTCTCCCCAATCAACCCTAGAAATCAATGATGTGAAGTTAAATTAAAAAGTTAGAATCAATTTGGAGATATTCAAAAAAAACACGTGCAAAGGGCAAAGAGATATATAACTCACAAGCTAAATTCGGTATTGATAGGAAGAAAATCAGAACACTTCACCATGTTAGACAAACAAGTAAAAACCAAAAGTAACACATCTAAAAATGTATTTAAATTGGTACGTTTCCTAATTGTGACAACGCTGCGCTAATGCTCACAAATGACTGTTAACAGATTTCAAATGTCAAAGTTACTTCGTTACGTTAATCTTCTAATTGAAATTAGCTATTTTCTCTCAAAATCTCTTCTGTCAAACAGTCAATTCCGAAATTTCAGCGATTTCTTCCATATTCGAACTAAAATTTCAAGCATATTTTTGAAATTATATGTGTGTATTTGTATATGCATTTGTATATTGTGAAGGCACTCGCAAGTTAACAGCAAACGGGTAAATTTTATAAATTTAGCTATTAAGAAATATATTCATGTCGATTACAGAATTCGAGAATTTTACTCCCGGTGAGTTAACTCGCCGGATGAACTACATTGTCGATTCTTAAAATTTCCTTATCATTTATGAATTTTCCTATCGACACTGTCAGTCAATGGCCTAGGCTTTGATAAAAGCATCGCTTCCCATCGATCAGCGAAATCAAGCATCATAGTGCGTCGTTAGTACTAGGATGGGAGACCGTTCAATACCAACCGTGTGCTTTTGTGTTTTCCATTGCCTTTTTTTCGTTTAATTAAAAATTCACTTCACATTCGTCTCGAAAGTCGAAATAGGCGCGAATGTAAAATGATGGAAATTGTATGGAGTGCGAATGGATTGCGGATTTAGTAATACCAGATTAGTTGAACAGAATGTCGGTGGTGCAGGGCATGTTTACGACATTCGTTCAACTTTCTTTCTTCGGATTCAGTAATAACAAAAGTTTGGAAATTAATTGAAACTGTGTCACTTAAGCTCATTCGCTGAATTTTGTAACAAGGTTAATTATGAAATATGATGAAAATCACTGAATTAGGTCAATGCAATTAGAATTGGAATGTTCAATTCACTACAACTTTTGAACAACGTTGGTCAATGTTTTTAAATTGTAAAAAACCACATTCTTTTTTACTTGCGATATATGTAGGTATAACAGCATTTGGAAAAAAAAAATCGAATTTGAGATTTTAATCAAAGGTGACATTACGATGATAGCGAAGATGAAAAAAAAGTGGGTCCGGCAATTCAGTCTGCATATCTGTTTGTCTGTACCACAATCTACAGCCACCACTTTCACTGAACCTATTTTCCTCAAACTCGGTACTTATTTTACGATTTTGATAAAAAAATTGGTGTAGATAATATTATGAACATGGACTAAATTTTGGTAAAAAATTTTGTGGGGGAAATGTTATTAATGGTACCTGTCATAGAACGGTTTTTTTGATTTTCAAATTTCTCATCAACGGCTCTAACGTTTTTTACCAAAATCTTTATGCAGAAGCTCTTTTGCATTTGAAAAAATACAATCTAAAATTTTTTTCGAAAAAATTGTTTTTGGATTTTGAAAAAAATAATACAATTTGTTTTTTGAAAATTCAATATCTTGAAAACGGATACACGAATACATTTTTAAATAACGTTATAAAATGTATTTTGTTGAATACTAACAATTTGCATATCAATTTTCTTATACAAATTTGAAGGAAAATTTAGTACACAAAAAACATGTTTCAGTGTGTCTGTATGTCTGTAACCCTCCCTGCAGCCTAAACCACTAGACCTATGTTTTTCAATCCCGGTAGTTAAGGGTCTATAGTGATTTTCTAGAGAGGAAATTGAAATTCTTATTTTAGCTCCAAAACTAACGGTACCCCCCATACACCCGTATTGCAAAGTCTTATTTATCTCGAAAACGGCTCTAAAGATTTTGATAAAAAAAAAAAATTATGTGTGATATTATGGACATGAACTACATTTTTGAAAAAAAAAAAAAAATGGGGCAAAATGTTATTAATGGTACTTGCCATAGAACCGTTTTTTTGATTTTCGACTTTCTCATTAAAGGTTCTCACGATTTTAATAATATTGTATATATCTAAAAATATTCGAAAAATATTATTTGGGTTTTTTTTGAAAAAAAAAAAAAATCCAATTTATTTTTTGAAAAATCAATATCTGGAAAAAGTGTGAACGATTATTTTTTGAAATTATTTTCTAAAATCTATATCTACTACTAAATACTTTAAATTGGCATCCCAAATTTTGTTCTCGAAAAAATTTTAAGGAAATTTGGTATATAAAAAATTATTTTAATATTAAAACGATTTTTAATCTTTGTTGGCATAAATTCATACTTTTCCGGAAATCAGACGGCAATTTCATGCATTTGAACAGTTTTATATTTATAATATAAAATGTACCAGTATTTTAAATTCCAAAGTACTTTTACATAAGAGCAAATTCGTGCGATCCAGTCGTGCATTTTATTTTACAAAGACTTCTTCCGACCAATGGCAAGTAGCAATTAGTCTTAGTTCGCAGTCAAAAGTCCTAATTGTTATAATGGTCTTCGGTTACTGCTGATCAACCAGAGCTTTAGCTTGCTGTTTTGAGTAAGACTAGGGGTGTAGTACCTGCCGATGCGATGAAGGAAAGCGTTTTGCCTGCTGTGCTTAGTGCACTCGAACAGTGGGAAGAGTCCTGAAGGATCTTAAAGTAGGTACACAAACCCGATGGTCCAGACTGTATATCCCCTTTAGTTCTGAAGACGTGTGGCAAAACAATTGCGTAAACTTTTCCATCTGTCATAATCTTTGGGTATCTTTCCAAGTAGATGGAAAACGACATTTGTAATTAACCACCAATTGTTCTATAGTCCCTTCTTTCCAAGTTCATGAAAACGCTGATCAACAATTAGCTCAAGAAATATCTCGAAGAAGAAAAGCTCCCTAATTATCGGCAGAACGGCTTTCGTAGCACTGCTGATGTGATATCATATCTCAATTAAAAGTGGAACCTATCTTTAAATCATTTAGGAGAAACAAAGGTACATAATTATACTTGACTTGAAAATTTTATCGAAATTTTGTTAAAATTTGGTATGGATGATTGCCTTCTGCGTTGGATTAGAAATTACCTTTCTCACTATTCAATCCGAATGGTTCTGGACAGTCTGATATTCATAAAATGAATGCTGGTTTGCCCGAAGGATCCGCTTTGTCTACTATACTCTTCTTTATGTTCATAAATGATCTCTGCAACTTCTAATTCGCCGAAAACTTAAGTATAATTCTCAAATCTGGGCTTTTCCACCATTACACATTTGAACCCTGGTTAGAATCCAGAATGGAGCCCTAAGACTTCAGGTGACACATTCATTGAGGCAACTTTTGTTTCTCTTTAAAACCGTAGTAACGTTTCCTTTCTTTCATTTTTGAAACGTTTTTTTCTATCAACAATGCTCAAATGTAATAGCCAATAGCCCTCATTGTACGATGATTTCAAGGCCAATGTGCATCGACATCTACCTTTTATAGAAAATTTTAGTTCTTATTCGCCTATTGCAGTCATTATTTTGAGAAAATTTGATGAAATTTCATTAAAATAATGACTACTGCAGCCAGAGCCGAAGTTTAAATTTGGCTGTTATGCAGTATGCCATTATTTACATGCATTTTGAGATACAAAACAAATCTAGGAGCAAAATCGATAATTATAGCAGATTATTTGGAGAAGTCTCCACTCTTTTTTTCCTCACAGAATTAATTGCCTGGACCGATTTTTGCGTGCGAAATATTAATATTTGAATTTTTTCTTGTGATCGTTGCTGTTTCTTGTAAGGATTTCTTTGGAGACTTGAGCAATACTTTTTTAACGATCGAGCAGCAAACCACGAAATTTTTGTATACGAAGTAACTTATGTGCCTATGTTTTGTAACTATGCTGGCCACTTCAAGTAGGCTCAGAAGTTTGGTCAAAATCAGTCCAGTTGTTTGCCAAACAAGGCGCTTTAGTGCCGAACAGGCACTCGAAATCTTTCTTGCGACTTGTTTGTTTGATTGATTGTATTCAGTAGCTTATCTCAGCAACCACTGATCCAATTTTTGTTTTTTTTTATAATTCACACTCTCTCAGTAGTTTATTGAGATACCCTTATAGTGTTAAACACAGCATGAGCGAAGGGGAAATTAGGAGGGGGGTGAAGACAGGAGGTGTCGATTAACATTGGTCTTGAAAGGTTATATTTTGAAGATGCTTTTAGGGTTATGTACATAGCTTCCAAACTTTAGTTGTTTAGGTTGAATCGGGGCAAAAAGAAATATCAAATTCCAAAAAGTCTGTGTGTACTTGAAAAGTTATACTTTTAGGGTCGCTTAAGGCTTGAAATATTTTAAACGTAAGTTTTTTATAGGGTGAAATAGGGAAAAACGACAGAATTCAAGAAGGCAAAATTATAATCACATTTCCTCCGAATTTGTGAAGTTTCGAAAAATTTTAACTAAGCATAATTCAATTGAGTATTTAATGTCCCTTAAATTTCGATGTACATACCTCAAGTGCCATACGTAAACATAATATGCCAAATAAATCGTCCAAATCAGAAGACATGCTTCCACCAACTAAACAAATGACATGCAAGTTTTAATTCGACTGACTTACCATTTCAAGTTACCGCCTTTTTTTGACATTCCTGCGCCCTGACAAACACAAATCAAATATTGTTTCTCTCTCTCTTTCTTTCAAGCGAATACATACTTGTTTTCCTCCACAAACCATGAACAATTCATTCAAAAAAAAAAAAATTACCTCAAAATTTTCAAACAAACAACATTATTGTTAATGCAATTTGCCAAGAGTGCGGTGTCTGTCTCCTGTAGTTTTCGTGTCCACCACCCAACAAAAACTTAAACCCAACCTGTTCCCATTCAATTGCACTGTCTCGATCTCGACATTATATTCTTAATTTCGATCGCGCATGGATCTTTTAGTCATAAAGAAATAAATTTGCGCGCGCGCCAAAAATCCCTTATTCCTAAATAAATCCAAGATGTTTCTCTACCTTCTTCAAGGACCTGTATATTCATTAAGGATTCGTTTCATTTCGATAGTTGAGGCTTTTGTGTTTTTGTTGTTGTTGTTGTATTTCATCTGCATAAAAAGTGCTGCACATTTTTTGACGAAATTCAAATCCATTGTTATGATGTGCTTTTCCATCTTGAAGATACATTTATTTTGTATTCGTTTTTGCATTTTTTGTATTTAATCGCTGCGCTGCCGTGCCTTGGTGAATGGACATCGAGGATAATGGAAAATCATGAATAGGGTCATCAGAGGACATTATGAAGCTATATAGGGAAACTGGATTTACCTACCTTATGAGGACGAGTATTGTGATATTAACATGCAGTTTTTGTGATTGAACTTAGCAAGGGTGCAAAGTCCGCGCAAAATCTTCAAGACAAGTTCTTGAGTGAGTGGATTGAAAAGTTCACAAAAATGAGGTATAATTTTGGTAATGGGAAATAATTTATAAAAAGTGCACTGGATAGGTAAATAGAAACATGCAGTGTATAAAATATAATGGTTGTCAAAAAGCGGTAAAAATTCATCTACACGGCAAAAAACTTGCTCTGAGAGACTTCGTTTTTGAAATACCAACATTAAATAAGAAAAATTGTGACAGACTCATGCATCCAAATGAGGTTGTTAGTGTTTGTTTTTTTGATGTACAACAAGTACCTCCAGCCAGTTCAGTCTCTAGTTAGCTGTCTCAAGTTACGTACTCCAACTTGATTGATATCATTCTCCATTTATGTGCGACACCTAAGGTGGCTTGTTATTCTGCGGCGCTGACTATTGGGGGTAGATTTGAAGCCTCGTCTCTCTGGTGCGTCGGTGTCCGTACGCTTCACGTCCCAGCCATCTTAGCAGCTATATTTTCAGATTTTTAATCAGATCGTTGTTGACTCTTCTTCTCCATACTCCATCAATACTTACTGGACCGAAAATCACCCGTAGAATTTTCCTTTCGAAGCACCCAAGCAGATTCTAATCCACTTTTGACAGGGCCCATAATTTTACCCCATACATAAGGACCGGGTTCATTAGGGTATTATGTAAGATCTCCTAAGTTCTTTGAGAGAGGGCTTTACTACTCAAATGCTTTCTTAGCCAGAAGAAGCAGCTATTGGCAAGAGTGATTCTTCGTTTGATCTTTGCCCTGATGTCATTTTGCGAGGTACTCGTAATAGTGGAGCCTAGGTAGATAAAGTCTTTGACGACTTCGAAGTTGCATCTTTCCATCGTGATGTTTTGCCCGAGTCGGCGAGGTTGAGATTCCTTTCCCGATGATAGCAAATCCATTAATCGTCTTGTCTTCATTAACAGCCACGCCCATTTTCTCCGCCTCTTATTCAATACTTGCAAATGCGCCAGTAACAGCTTGCTTCGTTCTCCAAATAATGTCAATATCTGCATAACCAAGTAGTTGGACAGACTTTCAAAAAATTATTCTTCTGTTTTTGGCTTCCAAGTTGTGTACAATTACTTCAAGAACGATGTTAAAGAGGTTGCATGGTAACGTTTCCCGACATCAAAGGTTTACCGACTTTGATGAGATTTCTCCATCTTAATCCGGCACAAGGAGTAGTACCCCTTGGCATAATGGTTAGTGCGTTGGACTGTCATGCGGAAGGTCTCGAGTTCGATTCTCAGCCGCTGCAAGAAAGTTTTTTTCAGGGGTGTACTGCCCCTTGCGAGGATACTCTCTAAGAGTATCTCTTGTCATAGAAAGTGCTGCTCATTAGCTATTAGAGACTTGGACAGCAAAAATCCTGGCGATCTCTTGTCATTTTAAATTCTTGACATCAAATTTTTAACAGCATCTGCTCGGCGTTGTGCTATCATGGATATCCGCATACGAAATGAAGATACAACTAAGTAACGCTCCGAGTCAATGTTGGCCCTTCGGAACAGAACCTTATATACGTTTTACGTGGATGGTTTTACCCCACGGAAGTAAGATTTAGTCCTGACCATTAACCCCGATATAGCAGGCTATAACGGTCGCAATGTTGTGATATGTTGCAGCATATGCACACCTCTTGCTTTGGAGGCGAGGTCTATCTAACACCTCTTGAATTCAAGAAAAGAATCTTGAAAACCGTGTGTTTCAGCATTTAGAATAAACCAAGCCACCATGATACTCCCACTAGGAGGCCTACCTCATAGATAGGGTTTGAGCAGAGGATAAAACTCAATCCTCAAACTCAAATGGGCACTATCTCCCATGGTACCAGAATATAGCTTCCGGTGGAGCTTCGCCACTTCGTCATTTCATGGAGCTTCCTAGGCGAACGGAACAAGGACATAGTCCAAGTTCTTACTCAGCTTCGGAATTACCAGATCTGCAAAACCCTGGGCCTGCCAACCCTTAGGATACACACCAAGAAGTCAGCCGGGGTAGAAACCGACGACTCAATGTGCATCCTAGTCTTTAGACTAGACTAGGATGCGTCGTCGGTTTCTACCCCGGCTGACTTCTTGGTGTGTATCCTAAGGGTTGGCAGGCCCAGGGTTTTGCAGAAGCCCAACTGAAAGTGATGGGTTCAGATCTGGTAATTCCGAAGCTGAGTAAGAACTTGGACTATGTCATATGACTATGTGATATCAAGGAAAGACGTTCCTGTCTTTAGTTTACCTTACGGTAATCAAGGAAAGACGCTCCTGTCTTTAGTTTACCTTACGGTAAACAAGGAAAGACGCTCCTATCTTTTTCTCACCTTACGGCAAGCTAGGACCACGATCCTAGTCTTTGTTCTAAAAAGAACAGGACGACGGTCCTCCACTTATTTGCTACTCAAATACCTTGAAGTCTCCAGCCACATAAGGAGCCGGAGACTTCATCCTTAAAACACCTCATTTAACTCCTTTTTACATCCTTTAACACCGAGAGTAAGACCTTAGAAATCTTCAGCTGCATGTCCAGCCGAAGACCTCAACAATCGCACTCCCACCTCTACCAACCAAGATCCACATCAAAGGCCTCCAGCATGAACCGAAGAACTCATGAGATTCATGACCACCTTCCATGCACCGACCACCTACACCACCATCAAGACCGCTAACCTCACCAACAAGTGGGAATTACGCATGCTACACACGGGAGACATGTCACTACGCCTCATAATTCTGGCTAGCAGCCCATGACGCTCTCAAGAACCACGATCGCGTGGGAATTACGCATGGTACACACGGAAGACATGCCACCACCCCTCATAGTTCAAGATCACGTCATAAGATGTATGGCTTCAGCAGCAATACACTTCAAGTATCAATTCTCTCAGAGCCCCGGACCTTATCATTTTCACTTCTTCCTTTTCCTGACATCTTGAAGACCTCCAGCTGGAGACTTCACCTCTACTCCCTAGACACTTGAAGACCTTAGCCGGGGGGGACCAGCTAAGACTTCGACTTTTACTCCCTCGTGAGACTCATAAAACCCCTAAGGACCTTACTCATCTCACCCACTCCTCTTGGGTCTTCTTAGTTTGTCCATATCTACAGCTGTGGGTATCAGCTGAAGTATGGACGTAAGCCACCCCACCTCGACAAGGTGAGACCAATCGGGGTGGGGCCCTTCGGAACGTTCGGATATCCAGGTTATTGGAAGCATGTCTGGCATCTGTCGTAATATAATCAATCTGGTTGAAGGTTCGTTGATCCGGAGACCACCAGGTCCCTTTATGTATATTGAGGTGTGGGAATCGAGTGATTGCTATGAGGACTTTTCGCCCCACCGCAAAGTCAATCAGACTTCTTGCCTAAGTCTTCCGCTTACCATAAAACCACAACCAAAGAGCCGCTGACCCTGCTCCTTATAGCACTCGCCGAATTAAATTTATACGATTTCATCCTTCGTATTCGTTCTCCATTCCATCGCACTTTCTGAATGCCTCTATTCAGAAGCCTATTCAGGTTCTCCACTTATTGTTCTTATTCTGGTTAAGGTCTGGACATTCCACTGGCAGATCCGAAATTTACTGTCCTTGTTTCATTTGCTGAAGTCGTCAACATTAGATCATCCATTTCGGAGATTTGTTGTTGTTTCGGAACCGTTGTTCTTTTTCGTGGTAGGGAAGTTACCCCGACGCACAACCCCCATACCTGGAGAACCAGAACCTTATTATAAATCCAAAGGGAGCCGGGTTCTTGTAGCCTCATCGTTTTTTACTTGCGACTTATAGGTATTATAAGGCAAGTTATGCATTCGTAAAAAAAATCGAACTCGAGATTTTGATCAAAGTTGACATTACGATGATAGCGAAAACTAAGAACTGGGTCTCGCAATTCTGTCTGTCTGTCTGTCTGTTCGACTACAACCTAAACGGCTGGGCCGATTTTCTTTAAACTTGGTAAATATCATTTTGAATTTTTCCCCCCACACGTTATTTTCTTTTTTTTTAAGACCAAAAATAACGATTTTTTTCGAAATTTTATAAATATTTTTTTTTTTCAAAAACTGTTCAACAGATTTAAAAAATAAAAATAGTTAAAACAAGGTAATGGTGGAAAAAATTTTTCCGAAAAATGTTTATTGAGGGTACTCCCCAAAGAACCTTTTTTTTTTGTTTTCGATTTTCTCAAAAACGGTACAACCGATTTTGAAGATTTTTTTTTGCTAAAGCTCAACTTTTCAAAAAAATTTTTTTTTTTAATTTTAAAAAAAAATATCAAAAATTTTTTCTTAAAACTCAATATTTCGAAAATCCCATTCTAGAATTTGTTTAAACTGGATAAAATATAGTTTTTCAATATAATCTACAAGATGTAAGAAAAAAACATTATTTTACCTAAAAATTAAGGTACTCACCATACAAATATTAAAAAATGTTTTTCAAAAATCGTATTTTTCTCGAAAACGGCGCACAGTGGAACGTCTAGTACAAAATTCCGGACATTGGGTGATTTTTTGTTTTCATTATTCGAAATATTTTTTGTTTAATATGCATAGAAAATTGTCGCCTCTTTTACATATAAAACAGTTTTTTTATATGTACACTCTTTAATTTTTAAATAATAGGGACTCAAAGATGCAGTATTTTTAAAACCAACAAAAAAATGGAATTTTAACGCTTTTTTGTAATTTGTTTTTCTCAGACACTTTTTATGTTTTCTTTTCGAAATAAATTTTGTTGGCATACAATTGGTTCATTTAAGCTTAACAATTAAAAAAATTCTTAAAACAAAATTGTTTTAGCCTTAAAAAAAAACTGTTTTTGTGAGTTTTTTTTTTTCTAATCTAATTTCAGGTTTGAAGATGATTTTAAAAATATGCTCAAAAATGCTCGGTTTTTGGGTAGTCTTATATGAATTGTGCACTTATTTTGAGTCATATTTTCAAAAAATTGGATCCGACCGCATCCGACCCCGCTTCCTGGAGGGTTTTTTAAAAATCTCCCTTAAAGCTGAGCACTCTTAAATAAAATAAGTTTGTTAACTGGAAAAGGGGGTAGGGGCATCTTTACATTATAAATAATAATAACTAACATTAAGAAATCTTAAACTATGAAACAGTGCATACATTGACAGGAAAGAAAGAGAGAGGGGGTGGGGGATTCTCCTTTTATCAATTAAATCTTATTTGCTCTGGTTATGTTATCATAATTTGTTACAGACTTAATGGCAAAACAAAGTATGGCTCTCATGCTAACGGTTATTTTTTCTCTCTTAATTTACAAAAAAATGTTATCATGTGATTTTATAATAATGAATGCCATTTTTGTTTGGTTTTTTTTTGTAACAAAGCGATCGTCTAGTACACAAATAATTTTGAACCCTTCTACTAAGTTAAAATGGTTGTGTTTACTTACGAAGATTTTGTCAACGTTTTAAAGGCTAACGGGCGTGACTTAACTGACTATAAATATTGTTATCCAAACAGCGAAAGTAAAATTTCGGGAAAAAAATTGGACTTTTTTGAATTTTTTCGCAAGTTTTGTTTGAAGCTGGAAAATGGATTTGTAGAATGCAGTAACAATAAAATGCGAAAAAAACAGTTTAAAACGTGACCTGAAACAGAATTTAACAAATTAATCTTTATAAAACCACCCCATCAGCCGCTAAAAATACTAATGATAACTAATTGATAACTTCAGTGAGCGACAAAAACAGGCGTAAAACCGAAGCTTTACGTCAAAGTACATGCAGCACTACGGTTCTTTTAGCCGAAAAAATAAAGCTGAAAGGTGAAGTTAAGCTTAATGCTTCAAAAGTAATAGATTTTTTAATAAAATACCATGAAAAGGCAAAAGAAATTTTGTATAAACATATATTAACTAGATTAATATTCAATATAAATAACATTCAAATAAAAATGTGAACGATATGTCTCGAAATACATATTTTAAAAAAAAGTGCAAAAATGCACTAATATGAATTAAGAGCAGTACATATTAATTGTTCTTCCTCCATAAAATTAATTTTATTTGCCTAAGGCTAAAATTTAAAAAGTTTCAGGGGTTATGTTAATTTTATTTTTGGAAAGTTGCTCATTTTTTCAGAGTTTTTGAAATATAGTATGAAACTATAATTTTTCAAGTACAAAATAGTGAAAACCGTTTCAAAATCCATCCATTATTTCAAAAGTTTCAGCTCGATGACCACTTTTTCATGTTTTCGTTCCACTCTGCGGCGCCTAGAATCTTGATAAAAAATTTTTTCTTGCAATTAATTTTTACGATCTTAAATTAAATAAAAAAAAGATTTAAATTAAGATATTACAGCTTGTAAATACTTACCATAGAACCATTTTTTTCAAATTTTGAATTACTCATTATCGACATAAAGGATTTTAATCAAATTTTGTATAGTGATGCTTCATTCACATTACCTTTCAAAACTTAAAAAAAAGTATTTTATGAATTTAAAAAAAAAATCACTTTTTTGGAAAATTCGATATTTCAAAAACGGCTCAATATTTTTTTTGGAAATTTAATTTTTATTCGAACCATAATAAAAACTTAACTTATTTTTTTAAGAAACCACTACAACGACTTATAATAAAAAAATTTAAAAAAATAATTTTATCCTTATGAACAGTTTTCTCTAATCCTCATTTTTCTTTTTTAAATTCCTAGTCTATGACATAGAAGCAAGTTCGTGCGACCCAGTCGTGCATTTTATTGACATATCTTTTTGTTCATGCTTTTTCTTTAAATAAATCACTGCCGACCATAGCTATTTTCTATCGAGTGAAAACTCTTGTTTCAATCGTCATTTTTAAGTTTGTGTGCTGCCAAATCTGATAATACAATCGAGGACACACGATTCAACCAAAAAAGGTGCTGCCAATCAGTGGCGTAGCGTACTATCTCGGCGCCCGGGGCGGGAGACCCATTTTTGCCGCCCCCATTCAAAACTAAATTAAAATTAAATTTCGGGACATCATTTTACAGGCAATGAAGTATCTTTTATTGAAAGTAAAATAGAATTAGCCATTTCATAAACGGATTCTACGGGCCTTACGAATGAGGCTCATGAGACAAAGCTGCATCTGCGGATTCATCTCCATGCATGCGTTTTTTCCTGCGAATTCTTCTCGTTTTGAGTTCGATTCCGAGTTTTTTCCAAAGAGTCTTAGAAAAGTCGATTGCGGCTTGGACGAAACGGTCTCTGCTCTCCACTAGGAGAGCTTTTAAAACGCAAGTTTCTGAGCACACTTATCCACACTCAGTCCACATTGCTGCAGGTAAATCTGTGTGTCATCTTCTTCAGGTAGCTCTGCAGCTCAAAGGCCAAGAAAAGTGAGGAAGTTGAATGACTGCATGACTGTCAGAAGAAGACTGGCTACCGATCCGTCAATTCTTTCAGTACCTCAAGAACTTCCACAAGCTTATTTTTAAGCGTCTTTACAGCTTCACGAGGTTCACTTTTTCTGCAGGCTTGTGACTAGATGCTTGAGGTACTTCTGGTGAGTCGACTTCGTCTTTACCCTGCTCTGTGGTGGGACCAGAACGACTTCCAACTTCGACGGCAGGCACGTCTTCTTCTTCTGCCTGTAAAATAAGTTATGCATTCCCATGAATATTGGCTGGAGAACAATTCTAGGCCACTCACGTAGATGGAGGAATCTTACTTACATTGGAATCACTTACGCTGCTGCGGGATGCCGCCGAAGACGTTAACGTAGCTTTTGAACCAGAACTAGAACTGAAATATTTCGGGTCTTCGCGTCTGCTTCTTTCTTAGCCTTTTTCTTGCGGTATTCCGCGCCGCTTCCTTTAACTCTTTTCATTTTCAAAAACTAGTTCAAAGGTTAAGTGAAGTACTAAGTGTTTAGTTTTAGAAGATTCAACAGTATTTAAATTATAAACAATACAATCGAAATAACTTTCTGTGATGCGGGAGGGAGCAAAAACATTGAGCTGGCTGAAACTAGAATAACGTTTCCGTCGAATCCTAGTTATCTTATCATATCTCGCATATGCATATCATATGTTTCGGAACACTCCCTTTCAGTTTCGCGAGAGTTTCGGAACGTTTTGTTTTAGTTTCGCGATCAGCGCAACAATACGGAATGCACTCTTACGGCCCTACTCACCGTCTACGAATTCACGAAAATCAGCCAAGAGTGGTCAACGACGAACCACAGATAGGGTGGCAAATTTCAAATTTACATCATTGTTGTTTGTTGACTTGTCAAACGATCTGTCATGAAACATATGATTTCTACTCTACCCGCATCACCGGCGACATTTTGCCGCCCCCCTAGGCCTGCCGCCCGGGGCGGACCGCCCCCCCGCCCCCCCGCCCCCCCCTACGCTACGCCACTGCTGCCAATGCTCGATTGTTGCAGGTGCTGGCATCCTCGGCTTGTGACACATCTTTTTGTCATTATTTTCTAAGCAGGTTCCAATTTGGGAATATTTTTTTAATATAAACATATGTATTTAGGATGAAAGGGTGTTTTTAAAAGGAAGGGGGTAACGTGGGTCTGGATAGTTTAAGTGCCTTGGGCTCTCTCACTTTAGAGATCCAACATTAAAAAAATATCTTAAGACAGTACCAAAATAAATGCCTCAGTATTCCTTCATGCACCCTAAAACTACCTCCCCCCTCAACCCCTTTCTAACCAAAAATATGACTTAAATCGTTTTATATCTCATAGTAAATATAGTAAATAAGATTCAATAAAAAAAAAATACGCTAGAAAAAGCCTAGTAAGTGTTAAAGCCTTTCCCCCAAAAAATAGTAACCACTACACTAAGACTAAAAGCAGGAACTGCTCTCGAAACTTGTGGCCAAAGACAAGTTTTTGATGCTCAGTGCCGTCCAGATCAGGAAGGATCCTATGAATGCAGAATATAAAACCCATAAAACACATATTTGACGAATCTTCCAGATGTTCATCTTTATAAACTTACCTTTTCAAAAAGTCTTTCCACTTGTTATCATTGCTAGTCATCCAAGTTAAAAAAAAAAACCGTTATTGTTCTATATTCTCCCTCTGAAAGGGAAAAAAGAACACTGTACAGGTTGAATGAATGTGTATAAGAAAATTACGAGTTTTTGTTTTTTAAATTACAAGATTCTCGGCAAGCAGATGTTCATAATATTATAAAAAAACGCTCCATTCAAACAAGCATGTTTCGACCTTTCACCCAAACCAAAGTAAGGAATAGTTCACCACAGACGAGACTATACCGAAAGGTTTATAATACGAAAAGGGATCAAAGTTATGTAAACATCACAAACCATCTCTAATAACAGTGTTTTTTACAATTTCCTCTAATTTATTCACGCAAAATTGCCAAATGCACGCATCATCAAATCGATTTTCAAAAATAAAAGAAAGAAAAATCTCACAGATCTTCCGTTGCACAATCAAACAAAGGCACCATCACTTGGCAAATATAAATATCTGATTGCACATCAAATCAATAAAATTATTTATGCAAGGTTGCATTGAAATGTTAATGTCCTTTTTTATGCGCCTTGATTTTTTTTTCTGATTTTTTTTTTTTGGTTGAGAGATTTCATATATTGATGATGCACATTGTTGTATGATTGGACCAGGTGGCTCAAGAGGAAAACACCATTGGTACGTGCTCATTTGTGGCAATTGTCGAATGCCATTCAGGGTTTCCGCAGTATATTTTTAAGAAAATTGTCACATGAAAAAGAGTAATCCAGAAGCCTGTCGAAATACTTTTGAATAACAGTTCTTCTCAGAAAATGAAACTAAGTGCTCCTTGGTCTTGGTCTTAGAATTGAAAATTGATTGGATTGGAGTTTTAACTTTTAACTGTCAAAAAATTTTAAAATTTAATCTCGCTCCGGAGTGAAAAATGAAATATAATTTTTATATTGACAGCGCAGACACCTTTTATTGGAATTTGACAGGTTATGGTTTGACAGAAGAGATATTAAGAGACAAACTATATTTTGACGTCTCAAAATGGGCGCAAACTTTACAAGAATATACGTTGACTAAGAATTGGGAAGCAAAGTGACGAAGATTCGGATATTAACTGTTCTGAATTGAATAAATTTGTCTTAACTGCAGTTCCCCAACCCCTGAATAGGCCAATTGCTTTGCAAGTTGACGACTGCGTCATCGAGACTGAAAGATGTCTTTGATTTTGTTCAAAAGTAATACCTGAAGATGTTGACCGATTTCACTTAAGTCAAATGCCATAGGCTTTGATAGAGTGCATCCTACATTCCATTCTTTAAACTTTGAAGCAATAATATTATTATTTTGTCATTTGTGAAAAAAATTTACACTTATTATATAATAAATAATAACAAATATTAACTACAAGTATTTGCCCTTCTCAGTGGAAATTGTCCAAAATCATTCCAATACCAAAAAAAAAAAAAAACAAAAAACTGAATATATCCCTATTTCAACTTTACCATTTTTTTTTAATTATTTAAAAAATGAATGCATAAGTTATTATTCGATATTTTACTTCAAATAGTCTCCTCTCATTAAAACAGTGTGGTTTTTGGTCTCAATATAGCAGAGCAGCAGCTCTTTTCACTGTTATTGATCAAGTAAAAAAGGCCTTGGATGAAGACAAAGTCTCATTCTTTGTTCTTATTGTATACTGTAAAGCCTCTTGATACTATTGTCCACAACATTATGTGCCAAAAACTGTCAACTGACTTTGGATTTTCAACTCGACAAGTTAACGTCATATTTTTATATTTATCATGGAGTCAAGATTTGGTCTCTGGAACTCAAACATTTGATTTCATTTCTTTATTTGGAGGTGTACCACAATGATCCATTCTGGGTGCACTATTTTTCTTTTTTGTTTGAATAACTTACCAATACATCCACAGAGAGTGACAGTTTGGTGCGGATTGTGGAGTGGGAACAACGGTCAACAGAGCCATGTTAAACGACTGAATTTGAAGACATTGATTTGACGACCTCTGGTTCATGCAGGATGGCGCGCCATGCCACACAGCCCACGCCACAATCGATCTTTTGAGCACCGAATTCTCAAATCCATTTATCATCCGTCTTGCCGATGTCAATTGGCTTTTTCGGAGCTGACCCCTTTGGGATTTTTTTTTGTGGGAAAGCGTGAAGAACCGATGTTATGCCAACAATCCGGAAACGATTGAAGCACTTAAGGCTAATATCATTCATAAGCAATCCGTGAGCTACTGATCGAAACCATCAACAAGGTCTTGGAAAATTAGAGTGATAGAGAGAGTGTTCATTTTATTGCAATTTTAAAAATAAACTTGTATTTGGCCCTTTTTTGTTTGTCTGAGAAATTCTGAATAAGAGCACCAAATTGGTGGTTAAAAAAATAAAACCACCATATCGGTGGTTACAAAACAAAGTAAAACATATTAACTAAGTGGTTACAAAATAAAACCACCAAATAGGTGGTTGCAAAATGAAACCACGAAACTAGTGATTACAACTTACAACAATAGTTATACAACCAGCATTATACCAACAAAGTGGTTAAAACCAAGGTAAGGTAAGGATCATTACTTGGGGGTGGCCGTATCGCGATGGTTGTGTGCTCGCCTGTCAACCTCAAGATCACAGGTTCGATCCCTGCTGTCGTCTATGTCGTCTTAATTCCATTAAAAACTGTCTAAAAATTGTCATCAATGGGTTGCTGGTTTACTGATTACATGTTGTTCAGGCATAACACTAACAACATGTGATTGAGTTAAAACTAGTATGCCCATCAAATAAGAATAAAAATAATGGGACATAAAAATAAGACACAGCATTTCTCCGCATTAGTTGAGCCGCTATCCCTGGAGATAAAAAAATCTGAGGAGACAACCACCTTCAGTCTCAGAACATCGTGCCACACATCTTTCTTATCCTTTCTCTTCATTAACTTCACGCCCGGGCTGTCGTTGAAAACAACGACACCAGTCACCTCGGCAAGATTAGGGATTTTATACCATACCTTAATATAATCACTATAAGATCATGACGTCACGGCCGGTTGAACACATTTGGTGATTTGCATTCGACCAGTATATAGTTCACACACAGTTCATACATAAAAATAATAAGAGGACCTGTTTTTGGGAAAGAAAGTCACTTGTTTGCTACGGTCGAAGCTGACGAACTCGATTTTAGTTTACAAGGCAACTGAAATTGTCCAGCTATTTCGTTCCATCAGTTTGGTTCGAAGAATAAACGTCCTAATTGCCACCAGGGGCTTTGGTACCCGCTGATCAATGTTTATACATTGGCTGTGCCTACCAAGGGGCCTAAACCTACCGATCTAGTGCCTACCAGGGTCCAGGGGCTCTAAACCTGCCGATCTAGTGCCTACCGGGGGCCTTAAACCTGCCGATCTAGTGACTACCAGGGGCCCTAAACCTGCCGATCTAGTGCCTACCAGGGGCCCTAAACCTGCCGATCTAGTGCATACCAGGGGCTCTAAACCTGCCGATCTAGTGCCTACCGGGGGCCTTAAACCTGCCGATCTAGTGACTACCAGGGGCCCTAAACCTGCCGATCTAGTGCCTACCAGGGGCCCTAAA
This sequence comes from Chrysotoxum bicinctum, assembly GCA_911387755.1. NCBI lineage: Eukaryota > Metazoa > Arthropoda > Insecta > Diptera > Syrphidae > Chrysotoxum > Chrysotoxum bicinctum. The sequence goes on from OU426988.1 coordinate 229,422,272, forward strand.
CCTGCCGATCTAGTGCATACCAGGGACTCTAAACCTGCCGATCTAGTGCCTACCGGAGGCCTTAAACCTGCCTATCTAGTGACTACCAGGGGCCCTAAACCTGCCGATCTAGTGCCTACCAGGGGCTCTAAACCTGCCGATCTAGTGCCTACCGGGGGCCTTAAACCTGCCGATCTAGTGACTACCAGGGGCCCTAAACCTGCCGATCTAGTGCCTACCAGGGACCTTAAACCTGCTGATCTTGTAAGCGCCAAGAGCGTACTTATAAAGGAGTAACCCGATACCGAATGCCAGTTAATGAAGAAACCAGATGCCAGAATAGAGCTTTCTAAATGAAACCAACAGGATCACGATACAAGGAGAATAACCGAAGTTTACCAGATACACCATGCAAGGTGTAAATTAGTTGAAGTCAAGAATATTTTAGTTGGTATATGAATTTAAGATTTGTTTTCAATAAAGATTTTGTATAAGGTTTTAAAGACCTTCCTACTGAAGTTTCGTGTTTTCTTCAGAGCGACTTTGGAAATCCGGCGAGCAAAACCTCGGCTGAAAAACAAAAAGCACATCACAACACCAAGCCTCGTTGCGTGCTTGCCTATAAGACAGGGTCTAGTTATGACACCAATTACAGAGCTAATGCACAATCTACTTAAGGATATCAAACACTTGGAATGTTTCAGATCAAGCATTGGCCAGATCTGTTTTGTCATCAGACATGTTGTTAAATTTTTCCGTTTCAGGTTTTTATTCATCTTATTTCAGCATAAGCTTACATTTTGGGAGTTTATACGCAAAGAGGTGTATGTTGAACTGCTGCGGCATATCCATAAGATATAAAAGGTAATAAAGGATTATTATTATGGATTTAGTAGATATCCTGCCCAGAGATTTAATAGCTGCTTGGTTAACCGAGCCAAGCCAGGACTTCTTTAATCGTCATAAGTCTCGTCTGGAGCACGCTACAATGATTAGGAAGACGCAAAGAGAAGCATAATTTTAGTCTCTCTGAGTACACACCCCAACCTATCCCCATCATCATTTTTTATCCGTCGTTTTAAAAAGGGTAGAATCATCTTCCAAAAAACTAATATCCTCCCAGAAAGATCTTAAAGGAATGGTGACTTGGAAGTTCTTGCTGCAGTGTAGTTTTTGGGATAGCGTAATCAATGTAACTTGGAAGTGATGCGAATAAGTTCAGAATGATGGAATGGTAATTTTCGTTTAAGGCTGTGCTCACAACCGTCTGATTTTGAAAAGATTGGGAGGAGTCTAGTGAGGCAGAGGGGGTCGTTCGTAGAGCTGTGCCAATTGATTGGTTCAAGGATTCGGTCTTCTCAATCAATCGTTCATTCAATCATTTTTTATCCATCCGTTTCGTTCCGAATGAGATATAGACCGACACGAAATGTTTTCAATCATTCATTCAACTAAAATATATTTTTTCCAATCGTTTCGTTCAGACCGAGACCGAAACAATGTGAAAATGAAAGCAAGTTTGGCTTTTTTCTACTTCGTTGCTTCGTTCACGCCATCTTCTATTATATATAAAATAAGGAATATACTCGTACATTCTGTTTCATGTCCATTCCTATTTGGTATTGTGAAATGATTGAGAACAAGTTGAATGAACGAAACATAACTTTTTTTCGTTCGTTTCGTTCATCGGTTTCAGTGGCAAGAGATTGACATTAGGATTGATTGATTTGATTGCAATCAATCAATCTTTTTGGTGAAAGGGTCACAAAGACCCAATCAATCGCGATTGACACAGCTCTAGTCGTTCGTAGTGCTCCAATTATACGCAGGCAAGATGATCGTTGGAGTTTGCTTAGCTTGTCACAATTACCAGCCTTTTCTTAACCCGAGTATTGTGATTAGTTCCGTTGACTCCTAGGCCACACCACCTTGCGCAGGTTGTTAACTTGTTTAAATTGTTTTGTAGGAGTTAAACATTCAACAACTACATAACACCACCAGCACGAAGCCGCCATGTCGGTGGTTACAAAATTAAACCACCCAAATAAGCCGTTACAAATTTCGTAACAAAGTTACATGTGTTACATGTTCGCTCTACTATTTAGTAAATCCTATTTTAAATAAAGGCTTATATAATTGAATTCTATGCATATCACAATAAAATATCACCAAATCGGTGGTTGCAAGAGAAAACCACCATATCGATGGCAATACCTGTGGGTACGTCATATAACCACCAATCCCAAAGAAATGATTTAAAAGCAAAATGAATGCTTACAGTATGGTTGACACCAAATTCCACAATTGTTTCTTTTGCCAAAGTGGTTTTAATGCGATACCACCTTTTGAACTCTTTTTTCTTTAAAATAAGAAAAAAGTTATTAACCCTTAAATATGTGAACATAAGTTTTCAAATGTCCAATTTTGAAGAAGAAATTTTTATAAAAATTCAATCAGATTTATCAAAATATTTTGTTCCATTGGCAACCCTAATCTGATTTCTATGTCAAGGAAAATTGATTTTCACCCAAGGATTCAATCTCCCATAGATCGATCGATTCGTTCGTTTGGTGCCAGCAATTCTGCCAATCTTCTTGGGTTCCTTTCGATTCGCGTAAATAAATAAATAATTATTATAAATCCTGTTGCACATATAAAGAAGAAAAGAAGGTTGGTACACCGGGTATGAAAATAATGGCATTGGCGCCAAATTACCCTTCGTGCTGCTCTTCTTAGAGTGCCACAACGAAACGCGTCGTTACTTTTTATTTTTTCCTGATCATTGCTTCTTCTCATTTTTCATTTTTCTTAATCTTTGCGCGAACCTAAGAAGCAAAAAAAAAAGATCTTCCCTACTACGTGCTTATGGTCAGTTAAGATTTCTCCAGATCTTCGAGGGGTTCCTTGGTGATCACGACCACGATGACGACGACCGACGACGGTTAGTGATGGCGATGGTAAATTAATTCGGCACGTAGAACTACAAGGAAAAAGCGTATCTTGTTGCATTGTGCAACATGGGTAGTTTATGTGACATTTCGATAGAGGAGCAATACTTAGGGACGAATCTTCAACGCACCAGAACATTCTATTGTCTTCATTGTCCAAGACTGTCCGAGATTTATGCAAAAGATACTCAGGCAGGCCGTTTTAATTTTTTTTGTTGTTCTCTAGGCAAGTAATTCCGCTTCCTCTATTCTTCCGGAAGAACAGTCGATTCCCCCTTAAGGGCTTCATTTTGATGAGTTCCATCAAAACTCTGTCGCCTTTTGTCTTCGCCATAGAAACATGGAAAATTTGTGATGGATGCCATGAAGGATAATTCGAATACAAATTCCCTCGGTGTTGAAGTCTTGTGTTGCAATTTATTTATATTCACAAATCACATTGTGATGATGATGATGCAACACACACAATGCAAAGGTGTTTCTCTTCAAGCCTAATGATTCTCCAGAGATAGATAAAAATTCTGATATACGAGTATGATTTCTCTGGGGTACATTCTCGTATAAGGGTGGAATCTTGGGATGGGACTTTCTTCACTTTCACCTTCCATTTTCGTTATCCTTCCACATGCGCGCATTGTTGTTGGGTAAATAAAATCAAATACTAGATTTATTCAATTTAAGGATTCTTCCGGGTATGGATTTGAATTTCTAATGCCGACACGATGATGTGAGAAAATCTCGAACTTAGTTCCCATGGATGCAATGAATGTTTGCGAAAAAAGTAATTTTCTTATATCTTAAAATTATGGAAATGTGTGTTTCACAATTAAAATTTATTTGGGTTCTTCAACTTAATGATGCTGAAGGTAATTTTAAAAGACTTAATGGATAGCTTCTGTGAGAATATCCTTTGTATCAGATTTTTATTTTGAAGCTAAAATAAAGGTAGATGAGATTAGATAAGATCGTAGGATCTTATGAAAATTTGATTGCGGATGCTTCAGAATGTTAAAGAATCTTTTAGTTCTTCTTTGAACCTACTGATTGTCAAATAAGTTCCAAATTCTACTCGATAACTTTTACGCAGAGGGAAACAAAATAACCACTTTTTAGTCGTATGGGGCGCAGTAATAAGTTCCACTATGATCCAATTTGTGTGAACCATGTTGTGATGTTAGAAAAATAGATGTATACACACCTAGACATTAACTCATACGTAGTATCATCAACTAATGGTCTAATTTTGAAATGACTTACGCATAAATCCGGCTGAATTTGAGCAATGATTTGAGTTATGTTCACCGTAAGGGCATCAATCAATTGTGGTATATTCGTTTAGACCTGCGACTTCAGGAAAGTTCACAAGAAGAAGTCTTGAACAGGGTCAAATTGCATGGCCTTGGTGGCCAATACACGTCACCGCTGCTAGAGATAGCATTACCATCAAATCGTTCATTCAGAATGTCAATCGTGTGGAACGTAGCCCCATTTCGCTGGAACCGTATCGTCTAAGTTCATACGCACTGAAGCCAGAATTGTCTTTTGTTTAACGTGGACACCTATCTACGAGTATTAAGACTCAATTCCACAGGGGGCCTACCCACATCGGAGTTAGATTAAGCCCTGGTCATTAGCCCCGAGTCAGCCGAAGCCAACTCAGTAGCAAAGCTGTGAAATGTTGCAGCATGTGCACACCTCTTGCTTAGAGGCGAGGTCTATCTAACACCTTATGAATCCAGGTAGATAGTTCGAAGAAAGAGGGGTAGGCATGGACCAAGCAAGCGCAACAGCCCTCAACCTTACTAGCACGAAGATAGATGGAGGAGAAGGGTAGGCACGAGCCAAGACATCTTGGACGCAACAGCCCTTAATCTTCTGGGCACTAACTCCCATGGTACCAGAATATAGCATCCGGTGGAGCTTCGCAACCGTGAGATCACTTCCAGATGGGTTACTGCAAAACTCAGGGCCTGTCAACCCTTGGATACACACACCCAGCAATCGATCGAAGTAGAAACCAACAACCAGGAGTGTGCACCCTTTTATCTTTGTTCGCCTTACCACGAACTTGGAACGATAGTCCTACTCTTTGTTCACCTTGCAGCGAACTAGGAACGATAATCCTAATCTTTGTTCACCTTACCACGAACTAGGAACGATAGTCCTATCCTATCTAGTTAGTTCAGTTACTTACCTAACCTATTCACAGGCACCACGAGGAGTTTGATAGGAACCCGGAGTGTAATAGAATTGCGCATCAGTAGCCATCCGTCCCACTGATAACCGAACGGTGACGATTGCTCCGAAGAGACTTACCCGGAGCCGGACCAACTACATCAGCACTCCTCCACACACTCCCACCTGCACGCAACGAAGCCCAGTCAGCGAACAAACGGCATTGTTGGTATGGTCATGGTCTTGCAGGTTGTCAGTTGGATAGTGGTATAGGCCCAAGTCCCGTCCCCAAGTTGAAGTCTACGAAAAGGCCGAGTTCCTGTGCATGGCGAGGAATCCACTGCCTCGGGTTCAGTTGTACACTTCAACTTACCGCGGCGGCGGTGTTCCCTGTCGATTTTGCGCTCCTTTGACGTCAGAATGCTGGCTCATTAAATAACGTCTCAAATTTAACCACTAAACGTTGAACAATCGACTGTGAAGGGCCACTACGCCTACCAAAATGGGCGCAACGTTTGCACTTATGAAGACTTATTTTAATAATTATGTTTTATCATTTAGACCGATTATGTCGCCAGTACAAATTCCACACCAAACAGGATTTTCACTGGATTCATTGCAATTTGGTGGATCACTTGCTCGTCCCGAATTCGACAATTTTGCTTGTTGAAGCAGCCATTCATCTAGAAATGAGCATCGTCGCTGAATATGATTTTTCAACTGCTTAAGATTCGAGTAAGCGAAGGCACGTTGTTATCTATGGTCGTTTCAACTGAGCTCCTGGATCAGTTGAAGTTTTGTAAGGATGTATGCCCAGGTAAATTGACCAAATTGTGGTCTGCGAAAAACCTACTTTTTGTCCGCGGTGCGGAATTACATGCCTTGTATTCTCCTGCAGAATCTCACATTCAGCGGCGGCTCTTTCGGCAGATCTTTCGTTTCGTTGACAGACGGTACTTAGCGAATTGTTCGCAGAACAGGCCGATAGAATAGTCCTATCAGAAAAACAATTATGGTGACCTTAAAATAAACTAGAAAAACATAAAACAATTCAACCATTTGCACATGTCATTGTTGATTTAGCAAGAAAGACTCAATAAATGACAGCCAAGTTGACAGATGTAGCTTTAACAATATGGCCGCAATCATCTGTCAAAGTTCGTAAATCCCAATTGGAAAACTCTTTACATGTACAAACATATGTATCGGGTTTTTCAATAAGAGCGCTACAAAAGTTTTTTTAAATAAAACAAAAACGGTTTTGGATATCAATGAAATTCTTTATTCCTGTGAAAGTACGTTAGATGCCATTATGTATGGAACTCGATTTCTTTTGCATGGCCACCACGGGCACGCTTGCAGAAGTCTAGACGCTGAACCCAATTTTTGACGGTTTTAATTCGCCACAACGACGTCACAGAGATGCCCAACGCTTGAGAACGACGTGTGAGAGACACATTTGGGCTTTCTGCAACTGAAGCCTCAGCGGCAGCAATATTCTCGACACTACGGGCACTTCTTTGTCTCACTGGCACGGGAACATTTTGTACTGTGCCTGTGGATTCAAATTTTTCCCTAGACGCTCAATTGTTGATCTGCTAGGACGATTATGGCGACTATAAATTGGACGTAGCGCTCTTAACGTTGAAGCCACTGACTCCGAATTTCGGTAATAAATTTTAATAATTTCGACTCGTTGTTGGCTCGTATATCTTTCCATCATGAAATGGCAAACCGTCATCATCATCATCAGCTCGACAATCGGGTTCCGGTCCTGGCCTCCTTCAACAAGTCTCTCCACCTATCCCGGTCTCTAGCCGACGCCATCCAGTTGCGCACCCCAAGGCTTCAGGCGTCCTGGTCTACGCCATCTCTCCAGCGCAAGCATGATCTACCACGCTGTCGTCTGCCATAGAATGTACCACAAACAACTTTCCGAGCAGGTTCCTCTTCGCTCATGCGAGCTAGGTGCCCTACCCACCGGAGTCTACCGAGCTTAATTTTTGTCACGATATCTGCTTCTAGGTAGATTGCGTACAGTTCATGATTATACCGTCTCCGGAATCGTCCTTCCTCACATACGGGGCCAACAATTCTCCTTAAGACTTTTCTCTCGAACGCAGCTAAGAGGTCGGAGTGCCTTTTGCTAAGCACCCAAGTCTCGGATCCATATGTGAGTACTGGCAGGACCATGGTCCTGTACAGCAGCAGTTTTGAAGTTATGGTGAGATTTCTGGATTTGAAGAGCTTTGACAAACCGTACTGAAGAGAAATGTCAAAAGAGCGGCAAGAAATATGGCGTCGTTTGCTGTCCCTGTCGCTTTACTTTTGTAGCGTCCCTGTTGAAAAACCCTTTATATACCTCGAAAACGTCTCTAACGATTTCGATACAAAAAAAATTCTATTGTACGTATCATACAAAAAATAAGCTGCACCCTAAAAGAAAACAATTCAAAAATTAAACTTTGATACCATCGAAAGTATAAAAGTAAAGGTTGCGAAGATTTGCACGCAAAAGTATACAATTTAAAGATGCGTAGTGAACTATTGGTCAATGACAATATACAATGACAGAATACAACAAAATTGAAGAAATTTCTATGAATTTGCTTTCAAATAATTATAGATCAGCTTAAGGCTCAGCAATTTCCCAAAACTAACAACACTTGTCCAACTGCTGGCAATGAAGGATGACTTCTTCTTCTTCTTTCGTCTAGAAAGAATAAAGATTCCAACATTCGAAGTTGATGAGAAAACCTCTAAAGTTCCACCTTCAAGCATTGGCAAAAAAGGTTGGAATTGATATCCTTCAAAATGTCGTGAAAAGGTGATCCTAGGACAAGGCTTGGTCTTTCAGAAAGACATCTTAAGCTTAAATTGCTTATGTATAAAAAATAGAACTTTTTCAGTACATAATCGAGCACTCCTTAGCATATTGGTAAGCTGATTGCCTGGTTGATTTGGAGAAAGCTTTCGACACGGTATTGTTAGAAAGTCTCCATCTAAAAATGACCGTACTCGACATACATAAGTAAACCACTATCATATATGACATGCTCAATGGTAGAAAGTTTGTTGATAAAAGTGACAATGTAACTTCTACCGATATTAAGAATGGTCTTCAGCGGTTAACTCTATTCAGCATTCACACCATCTATCTAATAGGTAATTTACCTCAGGCAATTACGTATGTCGACGATCTAGTATCGTACAGAACTGCTCCAAAAGTCCAGATCATCAGAATCTTTTTGCAGCCTGGCTTTGACAAGATTCAGCGATATTGCGATGACTGGAAGTTAAAAATCAACTTTTGGAAATTTGAAACTATTCTGTTTAGGACTCCGTTGGCTGGAGGCTGAAGGGATACGAGAAAGAACTGGCGCAAGCTGGTGATCGTAGTGCTATAGGACAGCCACTGGCGAATAAAAGTGTAGTAAAGTACCTTGGCATCTCGTTGGATCAGTATTTGTATTTCGATATAAAGGGTTTTCCAATAAGAGGTGTTATTTTGAATAGCCCGCTATTTCGGTAGCTGTCACTTTTGAAGCTGTCATTTTTTGACATTTGACAAGTAGAAACTACGCTATTAATAAAAATGGAACGATACACGCTTCAACAACGCACTGAAATTATTAAAATTCACTATAAAAATGGTGAAAATTTGGCAGAGACGGTTCGTAAAACTAAAACATTTTTGGGTCGTCGTGAAGCACCTTGTCGGACCGCAATACAGAAATTGGTGGACAAATTCGAGCTGTTGGGACAAGTTAGTGATGTGAAGAATAAAACCCGTGCACGTCGCTCAAGAACAACTGAGAATATTGCTGAGAAAATACCGCGGGGTCATTGGACCTTACTTTTTCGAAAATGAGGCTGGAGCAACAGTTACGGTCAATGGATTGCGCTATCGAGAGATGATTAATGATTTTTTATGGCCTGAATTGGATGGTATTGATCTGGACAACGTTTACTTTCAACAAGACGGCGCTACGTGCCACACAAGCAATGAAACCATCGATCTTTTACGGGAAAAGTTTCCGGACCGTGTTATCTCTCGAAGAGGTGATCACAATTGGCCACCGAGATCTTGTGATTTAACACCTTGCGACTTCTTCCTTTGGGGCCACGTGAAAGATAAGGTCTACGCCAACAGCCTAGCGTCGATTCAAGACCTCAAAGATGAAATTCGTGAGGCTATTGAGGACATAGGGCAGCCACTTTGCGATTTGATTATGGAAAATTTCATGAAAAGGATATGGTCCTGTAAGCGTGGTCTTGGCGGCCATTTGGCTGATGTTGTGTTCCATTATTAACGGCATACCTTCCTCTTTATAATGAAATAAACATCCGATCATTTATCTCCAAAAATGCTATTTTTCTTTGAATATCAAAATAACACCTCTTATTGGAAAACCCTTTACATATAAATGCTGCTCTTGCCAGGGCTAGGAGAGCCTTGGCCTTGAAGAAACGGTTGTTTTACAGTGGCCGGCTGGGCACTAGGGTAAAGGTGATTTGCTACATGGCCCTCATCCGGCCGATGATTGCCTATGGGTGCCCGGTGTGGAAAAGTTTCGGGTGTTTGAGAGGCAGTGTCTTAGACTTTGTTAAGGCTGATTCGGGGTCACATTGCAAGAGCGATGTCCTCGACCAACAGTCTAATTTTCGGGGCTTACCACCTTGACAACGGTTAATATGAGAGTGAAGGTCTAAGCGGCCCTATCTCGCCTGATGCATTTCTCTACTTAGACAGAAGAGAGCTGGTCCAAGAAAGAATAGCGATTCCTCTAATCTACCACTTCTGCCGTAGGACTGAACATAGGAGGCTCCTTTATAGTCGAGACCTCCTGGTACAAAACGGAGCAGGGGGCCTTCGGTTCAGTAGGACTGCGTCCGATCGGGACCAGTTCTGGTGGTTGTCTGATGATAGAGAAATTTGACGATGACATGTATGTCTTGGCCGACTTACAAAGGTTTAAGTGTCTTTCTTTTTTTTTTTGATCTCGAAACTATTGTAAGTTTTTTAAGGAATTTTTTTTTAACCATTTTGTGCTACTTGTGCTCGTAAAACTATTGTTTACTGGCTATGATCTACAACTATCATTAAAAGAAAACTTCTTAGCTTAAGGGTTAATTAAAAATACTTTAAGAATAAACTTCGAGTCTACGGGTTCGATTTATATGAAAATATCGATAAATTCAAGTCCTTAATGCATTCATATATACCTACGAATTACATAAGGACTCAAATAACGCACATTGCAGGACCTTATGAAGGTATTATTATACACAATCCTTCCACATAAACATGTACACACTTGAAAGTAAATCGCACCCTTATATCTTTGTATATTGCTTTCAATTATATTTTAAAAACAAAATTCACATTCGAATCCTTTTCCTTGCAAGAATTTTCCGTTACGAAATTTGAAACCCCCGAGCGTTAATTGAAAAATCTTGATACGAAAATAGATCAACCACGTTATACGTACTATTGCTGTGGGTCTGGCACAATCATCAAGACACCCCCATCGATTGGTTTTAGATTTATCAATGCATTCCCTGAAATCTATACCCAGCGGCACGGTCGCAGCGACCGACCGACCCCATTCTGTGATTTCGATTTCTTATTTCTAATTTTAGTCAATTTAATGAAAATGAATTAACTCTTCCTGTTGCGAGCTGTCAGAGTTTCCTTAAATCCTCCATAGTAGGTACTCGAATATTATTTCTCAATCTTGTGTTTCCTTCCTCTGTTAAATTTTAATTACTAAGAAAAAGAACACAACATGAGCAGAAACAATCTAAAAATAAAACAATAATATTTGAACCAGGATTTGAATGGGGAGAGGCTTGAATTAACACAACTCAGTGTGACGTATTATAGGGGAACTCCAAGCCATTGCCAGACACACAATCCTTTTTTTTTTTTTTTTTTTTTTTTTTCAGCTTGAAGTCCTGTTCTCCACACGGGGACAAACTGTTTTCATTTATTTTGAATTCAGATATCACCCTAACCTAGGACAAGCCGTTGCCCTCGTTAAAATGACGTGCGGTGGCAATGCCAAATACTAAAACTACCGTTTTGTTATGCATGAAACACAGCTGGCGCGCAGCGCATTACCTTTATTCTTTGGCAGAAAGGAAAGTGTACCTGCGCGGGATTTTGTTGTTGTTTTTTTTTTTTTTTTTTTTTTTTTTGAATTTGAATTTTCTGTTGTTATTCTGTGAATTTGAAAGGAAAAAAGAACCTTTAAAAGGAGAGCAATAACATTGGAATAAGGTCCTGTTTTGGCAAAAAGGATATAATTAATAGCACGGGACATTATTTGGTTTGTTGGCTGTTTTTTTTTTGTTGGGATATATAATGTACATGAATCAGTTATAATGTGGTCATAATTAAACCCTCAAAGGGCATTCGGAAAGGAGGATGAACGATGACAATGAATTGATAAGTAGAGTGACATAGGTATTTCATCAATTGCAAACGAAAATCGTCACTTTTCCAATCACATCGCCGCAGTAAGTGAAAGTGTACAGCAGAACCTGAGGTAGTTGATTTCTCGCCATGCACAAGAACTCGACCTTTCGCAGACTTCATCTTTTGCGTCAGAACGTGGACCTTTAACCGCACAAGATCCAACTTCAAAGAAGGTCAAAGTTCATGCCCAAAGGCAAAGCTATTTGTTCGCTTATTGGACTTCTGAGCATTTGGAAGATGACCTCAATTTTGGTCGAAAAATAATCTGTGTTAACAAGCAAAATTCCCTCATATCGGATGACACCAACCCGCACGAGGTTCGCTAGATGCATCCTCAATTTCGAATGAACGATTTTAATGCAATGTTTTTTAAACCTTTTAAAAGCTTCTCTAGAAGAAATTTCATTAAAATCCGTTATGCCGATAATGAGAAATTTAAAATTCGAAAAAATGGTTCTATGGTAGGTACAGTCAGTAATATATTAATTTAATTTTTTTTATTAAATTATAGATCGTAAAAATTAAAGGAAAGAAAAAAAATTATCAAAATTCTCGGAACCGTTTTCGATACGTTTACGATTTTCGAAAACCATTTTTTAGCATTTGTTTGGTGGGTACCGTTATTTTTAGGTAAAACAATTTTGATTATATAAAGAAACTTTTATTTAAAAAGTTTGAAAAAATTCGGGCAAGCGGTTTTCAAAATATTGAGTTTCAAAAAAAAATTTTTGAAATTTTTTTAAAAACCAAAAAAAAAATAAAAAATTGAAAATTTGAAAATGTAATAATGGTCAAACTTTGGAGGAGATTTAGCATAAAAAAATGATTCAAATCAGTTGTATCAGTAAAATCAAAAACAAAAAAATTGTTCCAAAAAATTTAGAAATTTTTTTTTCAAGTATTACCTACACTGAAAATAAATTCCTAGGTAATATTGACAAGAACGTTTTGTTGACCTTTAACAAAACAATTTTATCGTTTTGATAAAATTTTTGTTAATACGAAAGAATGATTTTCTTGATTTCACAAAATTTTTATAATCCAGCATGTTTTTTTGTCAGTTTAACAAAATATGCACTACAAATAATATTGTCAGTTTAACAAACCAAGTTTTGTTAATATAACAAAATAAAACAGAGATTTTTATATCATCGACAAACTTTTTTGTGATGTTAACAAAATGTTTGTTGTATCTACAAAAAATCTGTTTTGTAAATGTTTGTCAATAACATAAAGTTTTTGTTAATTTTTTTTGTCAATTTAACAAAAAATGAAAACATTTTTGTTAAAATGACAAATATTTTGTTTTGGGGTTGAATTATTTTGTAATATTGATAAAATAATATTATCAGATAGATAAAACTATTTTGTAAGGAAACCAAAAAATTTCTTTTGTGTATGATATAGTTCACACTTGGTTTTTGTTAAAAAATCGATGTAAGATTAACTGAACTTAACAAAAATTGCGTATTGTCCATACGCCCTCACAGATGGTTGCATGTGAGATCGTAGGGACGAAACGCCAATTTTTGTGGACTTAAATTTTAAATCCCAAAAAAAAAAAAAAACTATTTTGACAAAATTAATTTTGTTTTTTGTGGATTCAACAAAAGAAATTTGTAAAATTGACAAAATATTTTGTTAAATTGACAAAATATTTTGTTAATGTAACAAAACAATTTTGTTAATTTAACAAAATAATTTTGTTAATTTAACAATTTTGTTAATTTAAAAAAAAAAAAAATTGTTAATCCGATAATAAAAAAAACAATTACACTAACAAAAAATGTTAATACAACAAAAGAATTGTTAATATGACAAAATAATTTTGTAAATTCTATGAAATTTTGTCATATTGACAAAATATTTTTGTTATTTCAACAAATTTATCTGTTAGCAAAATAATTTTGTGGATATAACAAAATATTTTTTGTTACCTCAACAAAATTCTATAATTTTTGTCAATTTGATAAAGCTTTTTGTTGGACTTATATTGACAAAATTTTTGTCAAATCAACCTAGATTTTTATCATATATATGTACCTAGATTTATTTTCAGTGTAGCTTTAACTAAATGAAATTTTATGATTTTTTTTTTTAATTCTATGGGACAGTTTTTGAGAAAAATTTTTTTTTATAAAATTTAGAAAAAATTCGTATGGTAGGTACCGTTATTTTTGCTGTTAAAAAAAAACTAAAAAAAAGTGTGGATGGAAAAAATTAAAAATGAAATCTACCATGTTTAAAGAAAATCGGACGAGCCGCTTTGGCTGTAGTTGAAAAGACAGGCAGACAGAATTGGGAGACCTACTTTTTTGGTCTTCGCTATCATCGTAATAACTTGCCTTATAATACCTATAAGTTGCAAGTAAAAATGGTTGCGCCCTTTTTCCCCAAAAAGTTTCTTAAATATGACAAAAGTCCTTGTATCCTAGATTTAATAAGAAAAAAATCAGGGTACTGGATCATATGTTCACATTTGTTTTTAAACATTTTAGATGTCCAGAGGTCGTCCAAATCTATATCTTCGATTTCAGTAAAAAAAAAATAAGTCGGTTAACATGGCTTTGTAACACCCACCATTGACCGAAACGTTGGCCCCAGCCTCATTTTCGAAGAAAAATGGTCCAATGATGCCACCACTCCACAATCCGTACCAAAATGTCACGTCTGTGGATGCATTGGCTTCTGGACAATAACGTGCGGGTTTTCCACAAGTTTTGACCAAAACTTTTTTTTCTTTGGCTCTAACAGAAGTCAGGAACTAAAAACTTTCATTAATTATTTTCAATCTATACGATGATGCTTCAGTGCAGTATTGTATAAGTCCAGTCCAGTTACAACCAACCATTAAGAAAGCTGCGAATATAGTCTTCTCCTATGATGTTTCTTCCAAAGTTTGACTTCCTTATCTCCTTTAAAATTGGACAAGTTCCAAAAAAATTACCTATCTTCTCTCACGCGTAAGTTACATAGGCTGCAGATGTTAATAATATCAGTTCTTTGTGGTATAAAGTTATGTCGCAAAAGTTCTCCTCTCATCTTAAATATGAGACCAATTGCTCTTCATACCTGCAATTTTTATGATGTAATCAGTGTTCATTTTTAACGATGAAATGAAAAGTGTTGGCAGGCTAGTTTCCAGGTAGTACATATACTTAGGAGTGTTTATTGGTAGGTAAAAGGTCTTCCTCAGAAAAAAAAACTTAAAAGATTATCTACAGTATCATACCTTCTTACTCCCCATACTTGAGCTCCATGAAGTAGGACATGTCTAGCAGTAACTTTAAAAACTTTGTATTTCGCGTTTATTGACACATGTTTGTTATTAATGCATATTGTAGCTCTATCTATATATCTTTTTGTTTGAGATGTTTTTCCATATTAAGGTTGTATGTAAATTCTATTCCCAAGTAAGTATGTATTATGTTTTCACTACTTCCAAGCTTCTTCCTGCATACCTCCAGTATTCTTGCCTCGAAACTCTCCCACTTCCTTTTTGAAAAATCACCACTTTTGACTTCAACGTGTTTAGCTCCAAACTCCATATCTTGCAGTATTCCGCTAACCGATTAATCATCATTTGACATTATGACTGGATGTCACCAAGCCGTACTCCACATGGTAAGAATTCAGTGAGGTCATCAAGAAACAAAGCATAGATCAAAGGACTCAAATTACAACCTTGCCTTACTCCACGATTCACTGGCAGTTTAACTGTTGCAGTTGTTCCGTCAAAAACAAACCCCTCAGTCTGTTGATAAAGTTTTTTCAAGGCTTTTATGAATTTTGAAGACATTCCCAGATTGTACAGCTTATAGAAAAGAGCGTTCCAGTCAATGGTGCCAAAGGCTGCCTTAAAGTCCACAAAAAGGCGTTAAGTTTTTTATTGTGACTCAATCCGTGCTTAACTACAAAGGACAAACAAATTGTCTGCCGTTGAATATCCTCTTCGAAAACCAGATTGGAACTCAGTCAATTTATTGTAAATTTCTACCCATCTTGTAAGCCTTCAACAAAGTATAAATTTTCAAGTCGGCGGCGGCGTTAAGAAAAGAAATTCCTCTATAATTGTTTGGATCTTCTCTGTCCCCTTTCTTAAAGATAGGCCAAATAAGAGCTTCGAAGAAATGTTCGGGAGGGATGCCAAAACCAAAAATGATTTTAAGTGCTTTAGATAACTTTTCTTTGAAGGTATTTGTATTGTTTTTATAAAATTCACACGGGATACCGCCTTTGCCTGCGGCTTTAAGCCCATTCAGAACTGCTTTTTTAATTTTTTTAATATTTTGGGGTCTAATATGTCGTTCTTCAAAAAAGGCCTTGCGGAACTTTAGTACATTGGGCCACTGAGCAATGTACTAAAGACTGAAGTTCGCTGCATAAAACTTGGCAGCATTTCCAAAGTATTTTATTTAAAAAATCTAAGCAGAAATGATCAGTTTGTCTTCTTATAAAAAATATAAATAAATATAAATAGTTCCACAGAAAAAAATAAAATGCACGACTGGGTCGCACGAACTTGCTCCTATGTAATAGACTAGGAATTTTAAATACGAATAATATTGGAGAAAACTGTTCATAAGGATAAAATTAATTTTTAAATTCTTTTAGTAGTAAGAGACAAAAACAGAATGCTATGCAAATATGAATAATGCAAGAACAAAAATTATAAGTCGTTGTAGTGGTTTCTTAAAAAAAGGTTTTACATAAAAACTTTTTAAAAGATTTTTAAGAAAAAAATTTGGTACGCCAATTTAAAGTTTTTATTATTGTTCGAATAAAAATTAAATTAAAAAAAAAAATATTGAGCTGT
Source organism: Chrysotoxum bicinctum (assembly GCA_911387755.1). NCBI lineage: Eukaryota > Metazoa > Arthropoda > Insecta > Diptera > Syrphidae > Chrysotoxum > Chrysotoxum bicinctum. The sequence continues at coordinate 229,438,671 of OU426988.1, forward strand.
TTCTGAGATATCGAATTTTCAAAGAAGAAAAAATTGATTTTTTTTTCAAAAATTCTCTATGAAAAATTTCATTAAGATCCGTTATGTCGATAATGAGAAATTCAAAATTCGAAAAAAAAATGGTTCTATGGTAGGTACAAGCTGTAATATCTTAATTTCAAAATTTTTGTTATTAAATTAAAGATCGTAAAAATTAATCGAAAGAAAAAAATTTTATCAAAATTCTAGGCGCCGTTTTCGAGAATAATACGATTTTTGAAAACCTTTTTTTTTTTTTTAATTTTTTAGCATTTGTATGGTTGGTACCTTCATTTTTAGGTAAAATTAAATTTTTGTTCTCACATCTTCTAGATTATATTGAGAAAGTTTTATTTATCAAGTTTAAAAAAAATCTAGCATAGAGTTTTCGAAATATTGAGTTTTGAAAAATAAAAAATTTGAAGTTTTTTTTAAAAATCCAAAATTTTTTTTTTTGAAAATTTGAGTACACAATACTATTCATGTTTTTGGGGAGCTTAAGCAAAAAAAAAATGATCAAAATCGGTTTTACCTTTTTTGTGAAAATCAGAAACAAAAAAATGGTTCCTTGGGGGGGTACCCTCAATAACCATTTTCCGGAAATTTTTTTTCAACCATTATACCTAGCTTTTACTAAATGAAATTTTTTTGTATTTTTATTTTTAAAATCTGTCGAACAGTTTTTGAGAAAAAAAAAATATTTATAAAATTTCGAAAAAATTCGTATGGCAGGTACCGTTATTTTGGGTCTTAAAAAAAAAAACGAAAAAAACGTGTGGGGGAAAAAAATTATAAATGATATCTACCAAGTTTGAAGAAAATCAGCCGAGCCGTTTTGGCTGTAGTCGAACAGACAGACAGACAGAATTGCGAGACCCACTTTTTTAGTCTTCCCTATCATCGTAATGTTAACTTTTATCAAAATCTTGAGTTCGATTTTTTTAAGAATGCATAACTTGCCTTATAGTACCTATAAGTCACAAGTAAAAATACTATCTTCATTTTAAAAGTATACACATAATTTTTGTATTGTATAGTAATGACGAAACTAAATCTTTTACTTGCTCATTTTTGCGGCACCAGCTTAAACAAAAAAATTGAAATATAAAACTAAAATTCACAAATTAAATACGAGTATCTTAAAAATTCACAGACGAAAAACCGCAATCACAAATCACATCCACAAGCTTGCAGTTAAGTGTTTAGTAAACAAAACGATGCAACGATTTAAATGCTATGTGTATGTATGCTTTTATAAAAGAGAAGTTAATTATACATAATAAGAAAAGTGTTGCAGTGAAGTCAAATTATTCAAATAATGCAATACTTTTTCAACACTCCCACTTTTGAATAATTTAAGTTTAGCAATTCAAGATTTAATTAACAATTCAAAATTTGCATTCATAACAAAAATTTACTTTAAAACATAATTTCAAATTTAATAGTTTATGATTTCAAAATTTTTATTTACCTACTTCATACAAAATTTACTCCTATTAACTCTCTAAATTTTTTAAGCTTTTCTTTGCAAAGTGCTTTTGTAAAAATATCAGCTTTTTGAATTTCAGATGGAACATAGTTTATATCGAAATCACCACTTTCATACCTTTCCCTGATGAAATGATATCGCACATCAATGTGCTTGGTCCTTTTATGGAATTCTGGATTTTTGATCAACCGAATTGCTCCTTGGTTGTCCATATTCAGAGTTGCTTTAATGGAAATGTTTGGACAAATTTCAGCTAAAAGTCTTTGCACCCATATCAGTTCCTTCACAGCCTGGGAAGCCGCCACGTATTCCGATTCTGTGGTTGATAATGAAATGCATTTCTGTCTTTGAGATGACCATGAAACAGGCCCATTAGAGAGACAAAAAATAAAACCTGTTGTAGATCGCCTTGTAGTGACATCCCCAGCGTAATCAGCATCGCTAAAACAATTTAAATTGAAATTTAAGGTTTTTTTAAAAACTATACCCATTGTTATTGTTCCATTTAAATACTTCATTATTCTTTTAACGAAGTTGATATGTGATTGATCTGGTGAATCCAAAAATCGAGAAACCACTCCCACTGGAGATATCTGGGCGTGTAGCTATTGCAAGGTACATCAAACTACCTACAGCTTCACGGTACGGAAATTTTGTTTCACCGGACGACATAACACTTTCGATTCCACCAATTTCAGCTGGCGTTGCCACTGGTTTCGAATTTTCCATATTGAAACATTTTAACACTCGTTTTGCATAAAGTGCTTGGTTCACATAAATGTCTCCCACTGCATTGATCGATATCTGCATTCCCAAAAAAAAAAACTTTCATCCAAGATTGAGATTTCAAAAGACTTCTTCAGGAACTCCAGTAATTCAAGAGCATCAGTTTTTTTCTGAGCTGCCACCAATCCATTGTGATGCTTCTTTTTTCTAAGGCTGAGGTAAGCTCGCCGGACTCCAGGGTCGTCTCGAGAAAGCACGAAACTCGAGTATAGATAGTCGACCAAACTACTCTTTCCAAATGAAAAATAGATTTTCCTCTTTCAGATTTTATTTTATTAATCCAATAAAGCGGCTTAAGACTAAACAATATGATACCTATAGATAATAATACCTAGAGATAATACTACCTAGTATATACGAACTTAATCATACGGTCAAGAGCCCATCGACACCGGAAGGGTGAAGGGGAATAACTTAAGAATACGGCAAGAGCCCGTCGACATCAGAAGAGTGAAGGGAAATAACTTAATAATACGGCAAGTGCCCGTCGACACCGGAAGGGTGAAGGGGAATAGCTAAATAATACGGCAAGTGCCCGTCGACATCAGAAGGATGAAGGGGAATAACTTAATAATACGGCAGCAGGTGCCCATCGACATCAGAAGGATGAAGGGGAATAATTTAATAATACGGCAGGTGCCCATCGACATCAGAAGGATGAAGGGGAATAATACGGTGTTTTGTTGTTACCACACAGCACGCTATGGAGCAACGGCCCATCGACTCTTAGTAGAGAAGGGGAATATCGGGGGAAACTTGTGCTTCTGTATCATAAGGTAAAAACCTTAATCAACTTCGGCGAGCAAGCTTCGAATTTCTTTGGATTTCTTGGGTCCATAAGGCAATTCTCCTGCAGGAACCAACTGTGAACTCTATAACGATGAACCACAATATCGCATATATTTTGTTTTTGTATTTCGGCTGCGTGTTGGCGTTGGTTATTTCACTTGGTGGGTATGCAGATGGAGGTTGATTGGTGTCGGTCGGTCGTAGGAGTGTGACGCTTCGTTACACCATCATCAATATAGACCGCGACTATTATTCGCCTGCCGCTTCCTTTAGAAGTGAAAACACACGGATCCATTTGTGTCGATTCAAGATTGAATTTCTTCAGCACTCGTGTCAGCGTTTGGTTTCAGCAGCGAGAAGCTTGTTTCAGACCATATAAGCTTTTCCTCAGCCTACAAACACCCTTCGTACCATTTTCATATCCAAGTGGCTGTCGCATATATATTTCCTCGTTCAAATCACCATTTAAAAACGCAGTTTTTACGTCGAATTGTGTGAGATTAAGACCTTCATTTGCAGCAATTGCAAGAATTGACCTAATAGAGGTGAATTTAACCACAGGACTAAATGTCTCCTCATAATCCACACCATACTCTTGGGTAAAACCACGAACAACCAACCTAGCTTTATATTTTTTGGTTCCTTTTGAATCTAAATCCTTTAATTTGTATACCTACTTATTATCAATAATTTTTCGGTTTTCTGGACATGGAACTATACCCCAGGTTTTGTTCTTTAAGAGACAGTGCATCTCCTCGTCCATTGCTTTCTTCCATTGGTTTGCGTTGGCGCAACTCACAGCATCATTGAAGTTCTTTGGTTCACCTTGTACCAAAAATGCATGTTTTCCAGCATTCACACAATCACTCAACTGAGGTTTATTTAGATTGCTGCGCAATCTGTCCTTTAATGGAATAGAGTATCTTCCAGACCCACTTTCTACTGCTGCACCGTCGCTGCCATCATTTTCATAATTTTCAGAGCTTTCTTCATCTGCTGACTGGAAAACATCATCGGGTAATCCTTGATCTACAATTTCACAAGATTTTTCCACCTGTACTTCATCAGTTGCAGCCATTGCTTCATCTCCATTGCTCCCATCATTGCTATCTGACTCACGAAAAGTTAACTCAACTGGACGTTCCGAACATGCAGCCAAATGAACATCTTCTTTTTCTTTCTGTGGACTCAAGTTTTCCCTAAACTCTATATCCCTACTAATTTTCATTTTCCTCGATGTAGGTATCCATACCTTAAATGCCTTAGAATTCTCTGCATATCCCATGAAAATGCCTTTCTCAGCCTTACGATCCCATTTTCTACGCTTTTGGTTTGGCACATGGACAAACACCTCCGCGCCAAACACCTTTAAATCGTTCACTTTGAAATCAAGATTCTTCCACAGTTCGATTGGATTTCTATTTTTGATTGAGCTAGTCCCAGTTCTGTTTAAAACATGCACAGCCGTATTTAATGCCTCGGCCCAAAACTTCTTTGGTAAATTCGCACCTGCAAGCATCGTCCGAGAAGTTTCAACGAGCGTGCGATTTTCTCGCTCCGCATTCCCGTTTTGTTCAGGGGTGTACGCTACTGTTGTTTCATGACGAACTGCTTTTTTTCAAGAAGTGCCTTAACTCCTTCATTAACAAATTCGAGACCATTGTCCGACCGCAAGACCTTGACAGAATGCTAACTTTCCCTTTCAGCTTCATTGAAAAACCGTTGCATCGCAGAACAAACTTCTGATTTTTGTTTCATAAAGAACACCGTCCTATAGTGCGAATAATGGTCCTTAAAAATCACAAAATATCTGGCCCCACCAATCGAAGGTTCCTCCATGGGACCACAAACATCAGCATGCACTAGTTCACCTGGATATTGAGCTTTAAAACTACTTTGAGGAAATGGAAGCCTATGCATTTTCCCAAAGCAACACGCATCACATCTAAAATTCTCAACATCTTTGAATTCAAGACCTTGTTTCTTAAGTTGATTACGCACTTGGATGACATTTTGGTGAGCCATGCGCTCATGCCATACTTTGAGTGACGTAACTTGCCTTTTTGCCAAATTAGCAACAGCATTTACAGCAACCTGAACCCTAAAGCACATTTTGAACAGTTGTTCCTGGCGTTCTCCCACTGCAACTACAGTACCATCATTCAGGCTCACAAATTTACAAATGTCTTTGTCCGAAATAAAACGTGTGCCCTTGTCTAGTGCACGGCGTTGAGAAAACAAATTTACCAAAATTCGAGGTACATATAGAACGTCTGCCAGATGTTTTTCCAAAAAAAACTTTCCGTTAAATGCGATTACAGTTATGTCCCCAACACCTAGCGCCTCTATTTTGTCCTTTTAACGGACAAACCACTCTCTCCTAAAAGACATGTGGTCACTTGCTCCGGAATCTAAGTACCAACTGTCATCTTTATCGGCCTTTTCTCCCGTGACCATGAATGCATTGCAAATCAAAGCTTCTCCAATTTGATTGTTCCCCGTGCCACTGCCTTTCTTCCAACTACCACCACCGCCTTTCCTTTTCGGACAGTCCCTTTTCCAGTGCCAAAACTCGTGACATGCAAAACATTTGCCTGGCTTGGAATTATTTTGCCGTTGCTGGGAACCATGTGGCTTATGCATTTTTCGCCTAGCTATCAATGCAGAAGATGGTTCTATAGCTTGAGAAGATGTTAATCGCGTTTCTTCCAGAAGCAACCTTGACGTCAAGTTTTCTAACGTTTGCTGCTCTTTTGCAGTTGACTCCCAAGCGCAAAAGAAATGATTGAATGATTCGGGAAGCGTCATAAGAACTTTTGTCATAGCCATGCTCTCAGACACTTCTTCACCAACATCTCTCAACTGCCTCATTATATTTTCCAGCCTACTTATATGGGTTGCAACATCGTCCTCAGGATTTTTTTCGAAGCTGTAAAAACGTTGCAGGAGCATGTGAACATTTGTCTTTGACGTTTGCTCACACACACATTTCAAATGCCGTTTTGCAATTGATAATGTGCGATAATTCTCTGAGCCTTAATATCTGCTTTTTTCCAAACCACTAAGCGAGCATCGTATGCGGTTTGTATTTCTATTTCACCTTTTATAGGAATCATATCCCCTTCCACGTGCTCACTTAACCCAGATGCATTTAAAAGTATATTAACCTGAAACTTCCACAGTGCGTATTGATCAGATTTTTCTAGCTTTTCGATTTTAAAGTGATCACCCTCCATTATAATGAATTGGTAAAAAAAACGCAAAGTTAAATTTATAAAAAAGTTTAAAACAAAAAACTACCGTTGGACTTTCTAGAAACTTAATGATACTCTTATATTTGATTCTAAGCGGGACTGGGCCCATAACCTGTTAAATAAAACCGGTTTATTGTAGAGCAGAAAGAAGACTGATTTATTAGAAGATAATATAACAGATAATAATCATTGGTTACATAACGATTTAAATGCTATGTGTATGTATGCTTTTATAAAAGAGAAGTTAATTATACATAATAAGAAAAGTGTTGCCGTGAAGTCAAATTATTCAAATAATGCAATACTTTTTCAACAGTTTTTTTTTTTGTGAAATACATAGAATTGGAAATTTTGAAATTGTACTGAATTGAGACAAATTGTACTTTTGTACTGTAGAAATTCAATTGTATCGAATTCGGTACAATTGTACCGAATTTTCCATCCCTGATTCAGGACCCAAGCGATTTATTTTAGTTTCATCGCTCCAAAGCATGAATTTCTAGTGTCCAGGAGGAATGAGAACGAGCGAATGAAACACGTATTTTGCTTCTTTCGGGAAATACGACCTTTCTTATTGTTCTAGGTTTTATTCGAACTTCGAGTTGGGCAGAAATTTCCCGATAAATATCAGTAGAACTTTTTCTCGGGTTCCTTTTCGACAAAATTGCGATCAATTCTTTTTTGTTGTTTTTCCAATAGTGATTTCCAAAGTTGCGACCATATTGTTGAAGCTTCGTCTGTCAAATCGGTTGTCACTTATTAATATTCAGCTAAAAATCAATTCAAATAAAACTTATTTTCTGATACCTAAGTTTTCTATATCAACAGAGCCTTGCGCCATAGCATAGAATAAAGTGGAGAGTTTGATTTAAAAATCCATGTACAGCTCATGTTAGCTCATAAATCTCTCTTTTAATTGGATTTCTTTTATAACCGGGTAACCAAAAAGCATTCTTTCCAAAACTACACCGAATCCTTTTGCCTTAATTTTCAATATAAACCTTCTTTCCCGCGCATACTAAGCTAAAAGAAGGCCCTAGAAAAAAGAATTGCATCAATTAATTTGCATAACAAAACCTGCTTGCGTTTATAAATTATCACTTCAATTCTTAAATTACCCCGAATTCCAAAAACCAACATTAAAATCGATCCGCCCATCCTTATTGTGTGTCTCCTTTCTGAACAATACCCTGCCCGATTGGTATGATAATAAATCTCAACACCTCGAATAAATAGATTCCCGCCAAACCTACCGATAAATCAAATATTGAATAATGAATCTTTTGAAAAGAATAAGAACAAAACAATATTATAAAATGCGCAGTAACCAACAAGAAAGGAAAAATTAATTCAACGGAAATTGTATAAAGTTCTCCGGAGGAGACCCTTTTGATCTTTTTTTCGAAGAAGAAACTCCATCACGTTGAGGTCATTTTCCTTAATTCCATTTTTCACACTTAAGGGTCGACCGTAATAAACCACCACCGCATTCCAGATAGATATAAATGACCGACCAAGGATCTTATCCTTTGAACCCTTAAATCCCATATCGCGAAAGTCATAAAAATTTAAAACCCAAACGTAACGAATTCTCACGGGACCCCATAAATTTCATAAATAATAAAAAAAAATCCTTTGCGCAGTTTTTATTACACGAACGCTAATTTATACGCGCATGCGGTGGTCATTAACTTTAAATCGTTTTTCCACACTTTTCGCCGAAAACCAGTTCAAGGACATTTTCAAAAATATTCAAACTCCACACCACAATGACTTTATAACTTTTTATTTAATCAACCAGCGGTTTTTCGAACGCTCCTGCTCCTGCGATGACCCTTTTGCCAAAAGTAAATCCTGAATTCGACGAACCACGTCTATTACATTGTAAATCATTTATCTTTATTGCATTTGAAGCAAGTAGAGCGGAATAAGTCCCACTTGGTTTGCAATGAAGGCTTCATTCATTTATCTTAAAATGTAAATTACTCCCCAAGGACGAAGACCATCACTACACGACGAAATCCATCGCTGACCGCTGCTGGTCAGCGCGTTGATTTTCTATTAGAATGCAATTTTTCAAAAGGTCCTTTCTTTCTTTGATTCGATCTACTCGTAGCGCAGGAAAAGGTCAGCTATGAAGAGCGCAAACACAAAACCCCGACATGGTGACCTTATTAGGACTTTATTGAAAATCCTACCTGTGCAACTGATACGATTAAGATCGCGCTCCTTGCACACTAAACAAACATTGAATGTTTGGATATCCTTTTTCCTGTGCGCCTTTGTTCTTGACTTATACACGGTCAAGTTATTTGGAGAGGTCACTATTGTTTTTCCTATAAGCCTTAAGCCCAAGGATACGAGTATCTCTTTCTATTTGTATTGGCAACTGTTATGGACTTTCTTAATTTTTATTGCTGGTAATAAAATATTATAGAAATTGCGGAATCAAGTTTTCTGTTTGGATAGGCGATTACACACATCGCACGAGGTATGACAAGACAATAAAAAAAATCCTTTTTATATGGTTCCTTGATTCGATTATATTTAAAATTATGTGCATAAAAGTTCATAAAAAAAAATTAAATATGATAAGACCATGTTGGTCATATAAATGCGGTCATTGTGTTATTGTGTCGAAATTATATTCGGACTTGGTTTTGTTGGGTTTGTTTACTTTTTGGAAAATTTCAAAATTTAATTAGCGGTTGAGCCAAAGGCGCCGAAAAAGACCCTGATTTGAAAGATAAGAGTCAAGACATTGTATCTTTCGGTCTACCTACCTAACGTGCGGTTGATATCGGGATTGTTTTTTTTTTTGTAATTTTGGATTAAAACAAACTTGTTTTCTTCTTTGACTAAAGGTTACTTAGGAGAATTAATAAACTCTCGAAGACATTTGGGAGATCATAAAATCTATAATATATGTAAAGACTTATTTCAGGTTGTTATGATAATTCTTACAAGTTCCACCGACACGACGACGCTTGGCTAAAAACTTTCCCATGCGTTTTTGGCATTTTATTGTGGTTTATAGCTGTTGAACTCACAGGTTTCCAAAATAAGGGCGACACCAGTTTTTTGCTTGTTTTTAAACATTGTTAAAAATTTGTTTATTAGTCATACAAGGTAGTTGTAAATGGCTTGAACTTTGAAAGGATATCTCGATTGGGATCAGGAGGATCATAAAGCTTGCAATTTAAAACTTATTCGATAAACGTAATTTGTTGTCCACGTTTTTTTTTTGCATCTCAAGTGATGGCGTCAGTCGAGTGAACAGTTCTTTGCAAAATGTACGTCCCCCGAAGATTAACATTGCAGAGAAAAAAAGCACTGAATTCCTGTGGGAACGAGGAGGCCAAGTAAAAGACTTAGGACTATTTAAGTGGACTTCTTAAAGCTTTACATAATTCATAATTTTTTTTTAATATCAGCAGTGCCAACATTTTTGATGAATGGGCGTCTTATCCCCTGTAGTACTGATTGTTGTTCTTCTCGTAAAAGGGTGCATCGTCGTTATGGATGATATGTTCAAATTGATCGTCTGTGATGGCTCGGTTGTATACCTATCACCAGGCACTTGTTCATGCTGAGTTGGGATGATCTTTCAGGTTCCTGATGATTTTTTCGGAGATTTGCAGCAAATACTTGTCCAGTGGTCAGTGGGTTACGGTATAGCCCAATGCAAATCCGGAGCATCTTTCTTTTAAAATGTTTCATCTTCTTCAATGCTGTAGGTGAAATAGTAAACCAGATGCGAAAGGCGTAGGTCAGAACGGGTCGAACAAGTTGTTTTACAAAAGCAGCTTGGTCAATTTCGCCTCCTGAGTAGCGGATGGACCAGGTGCAGAGAATAGTTGGCTCTCTTCAACATAAGGTCTGCATGCGTTTTTAATTTGAAAAGTTGATTCCCAAGTACTTCGTTGATGATTTGACTGTTATTTCAGAGCTGTCTTGAAACTTTAGTTTGATTGCATCACATCGTGTTACAAACACTCGTCTTTGAATGACAGTCACTGGAGCTCGGCAGCAGGTGAGCTCGGTCTTTTCGCTGTTTATCTTCAGTCCCCATTTGACTTAGTATTCCCATATGTTTTTAATGTGCTCTTGTACTCTCCTGGTAGCAACTGCTGGTGAAAAAGCGGTGGCGTATGTGACTGAGTCGTCTGTATAAAGTTTCGTCTTTGTATCTGGTAGGTTGACTGGTCGATCAGTAGTGTAAAGGTTGAACAGCATCGGTCCAAGTTTTGATCCTTGAGGAACTTCAGCGTTGATTCCCTTGGTCGATGATACGTGTGTTTTGCTATCAGTACATAAAAAAGTCTATGGCTTAAGAAATTTTTGATTATTTTCACCAATTGATTAATTACCGGAATCAGAGCACTGAAGAACAACAAAGCTGTTGGACTTGATGGTATTCCCGCAAAGCTCTTACGAGCAGCGCCAATAACATCGTCTGAGCTCCTGCACCCACTAATAGAAAGAGATTGGGAAACAGAAAGTTTTCCTGAGGGGTGGAAAAAGGGGATGATTGTCAAGCTTCCAAAGAAAGGAGAATCTGCGTGCTGCCTGCTGTAGCGAAGGTTATAGCAATAATCGTTCTAGGTCGAATAAAAGACCACCTAGAAGACACGCTTGACGCCGAACAAGCAGGTTTCCGCATTGGATCTTCCTGTGTAGATCACATCAACACCTTGCGGATCATCATCGAACCGTGCGTTGAATATCGATCAACACTTCAACGGCTGTTCATCGATTTCGAAAAGGCGTTTGACAGTGTCAATAGAGAATTTATTTGGTTTGCCTTGCGCAGGAGGGGCATCCCGGATAAATTGATCGCTATTATCAAGGCTACATATGAAGGATCCAAATGTCACGTTCTGCATAAAGGAAGGATATCAGAGGAACTGTCTTAGGTTTAACGTGGATACCTGCCTTTACGGCTCTACCCCACGGGAGGCCTACCTCCATCGGAGTCAGATTGAGTCCTGACCATTAACCCCGAACCGACCGAAGCCGATCCAGTAGCAAAGCTGTGACATGTTGCAGGCATGTGCACACCTCTTGCTTAAGGCGAGGTCTACCTAACACCTCTTGAATCCAGGCACACCTGGAAACCATATGTCTCCGCATTTGGAATAAACCAAGCCACCAAGATACTCCAACTAAGGGAGCCTACCTCATAGATAGCTTGAAGAAAGCGAACACACACGCGACAGCTGCACCTCACCATCCGAAGTAGGAATAGGAGAGCCCGAAGACGATACGCTATTGTTCACAGACTTCATAGAATGCTTGCATTGTATGCGACAGCTGCACCTCTCTATCCGAAGATAGAATAGGAGAGCCAGAAGACATACTGCTCACAAACCTTGGGCAACTATCTACCGTGGAACCAGAATATAGCATCCCGTGGGCTTCGCAATCTCTTTTGGGTAACACTTGCAGATGAGTTTCCTGCAAAAACTCAAGGTCTGCCAACCTTAGATATACACTTCTCTAGACCTGATCGAAGTAGAAACCACGTCCAGATATGCGTACTCCTCAGGTGAGTTGTAACACACTCCTTAGCGGATTCCTACTTTTAAAGGATACCGTCTCATTTGTTCCTATCTAGTTAGTTCAGTTACTTGCGTAACCTATCCACAGGCACCACGAGGAGGTCGATAGGAACCGGGAGTGACAGCTATGAGCAAGGTAGTATTTCGACCCACTGGTAATTCAGTGGCAAGCCCCTAGAACATCCTAAAGTTGACCTCTCAGCACCCAGGCACAAGGCCTGTATGTACGTATGAGTGAAAAACAATAGCGAGTTCACAGAGCCCTGGATAAGCCATACTACTCAAGCACGCCATCAAACCCACCTGCGGATATCAGAGGAGTTTGAAATCCAAAGTGGTGTTAGACTAGGTTGTATACTGTCACCAATACTGTTCCTGTTGGTAATAAGTGATGTGCTGCATGCAGCTTTGTCGACTTTAAATGGAGGAATTCAGTGGAATCTGCTATCTCACCTGAAACATCTGGACTACGCGGTCCAGAGAGTGCTTACTGTCTCATAGGATCATGGAGCTCCATCAAATGACAACAAGGGTGGAGAGAGAAGCCGAAACCGTCGGGCTTAAGATCAATACGGCAAAAACTAAAAGGATCAGCCTTCGAACTTCGTCATCTACTCAAATAGATATTTCTGGACAACCAGTAGTGACGGTAGAGAGTTTTCAATACCTTGGGAGTATTGTCTCTACTGATGGCGGGACTGAACTAGATATAACCAGCCGAATCGGGAAAGCAAAGGCTGCTTTCGGAATACTGTCCAAAATATGGAGAAACAACTCTATAAGCCTTAAGACCAAGCTACGACTGTTCCGCTCCAATGTAGAATCTATGCCTCTTAATGGATGCAGCACTTGGAAAGTAACACCCACTGTCACAAGTAAGCTGCAAACGTTCGTGAATAGATGGCTGCGAAACATCTTGCGGATTTTCTGGCCTAACCGTATCTCCAATGATGAACTTCATGCGAGGACAGGTCAGGAACCCATCGACTCTATAATACGAAAACGTAAAAGGCCACGAGTGCATTGCGAGTCAAGCGATGCAATGCAATGGAACCCTGGCATGCAGCGAGGCAGAGGAGTGGGCCGACCCAGAAGTACTTGGCGAAGAACGGTCGATGAGGAATCAGCACAACTGGGGAAGAGTTGGAGAGAGCTGAGATACATCTCCACAAACCGTACACGATGGCGCGTAAGAGTAGTGGAGGCCCTATGCCCCGCAAGGGGAACCATACGGACGTAACAGTTCCGAGGACCTAAGTAAGTAAGTAAGTAATTGTTTAGGATAGGAAATCCAAGTTCCGAGAGTTTGAATAGTAATTCTTTTATTCAAACGCTTTCCAAAGCTTTTTCGATGTCCAGCAAGCACTCTACAGCAATTTCCGTTTTGTTCAGTTCAAGTGTAAAATCAGTATGGAGTCCCAGTAGTGCATGTAGAGTGGTATATTTCGAAAGCCATACTGGAACTCCGGTATGACATCTCTTTCCCTGCAGAAAACATTGAGTTTTTTTTCAAATAATAATGGCTCCAGTATCTTGCTCATACAGCTGAGCAACGAAATTGGGCAATATCCTTCCACATTTGCGCGGTTGTTCCTCTTCGCAACGTAGACAACTTTTGCCATTTTCCAGGCTGCAGGGAAATAGCTCTTGTTTAGACAGCTGTTCAAGATTATAGTCAGCAGGAGAGCAGCAAGATTTGGTATTTTTGTAAGTACGTAATAAATAGGAAATTTTGTCTCTTCCAGCTTATTTTTTTGAGTTTCCAGTGAGAATAATGTCAGGCACTTCTTCAGTAGAAGTGAAAACATCTGTCTGTGTCGGCTCCGATGATTGGTTTTCACGGTCACGGTTTCGGTAGTCGCTTGTATCTTCTGAAAGCGGGTTTCTACTTTTTCAATAAAGTCAGGAAAGTGTAATGGAGGGCGGTCTTTGAGAATATCAATGAAAAAGATTGGCGAATGCTTCAGCTTTTTTAGCAGAAGTTGTTGAAACTTCTTGTCCGTGAGGGATGGTTTCCGGAATTGAGTTCGCTCTTTCAACAATCAGATTGATATCTTTAAACGTGTCAGGGCCAGGTTTGATATCTACGAGTATCTACCTGAAATCCTTTTCCTGATGATGTTTTACTGCCTGGTTGAACATTGTGTTAGTGTACTCAAGTTCTTAATGCAGTCGCCGGTATTCGTTACTATCTCTGTTGAAGGTCTGTAGGCTTTGCGGAGTCTTTGTCGGTGAGCATATACTTATTACTTGTACATGCTGGGTCATGATTTCGTTCCTATCTCAGCTGGTGCGGGGAGTTTTCTGCCTGTCAAAAGTATTGTAGACCACTGTTTCAAATTGATCATTATCATTATTGACCTTTATCGATCTCATTGCTGTTTTACAAAAAAATTTACAAAATTTCTAACAAAGGTTTATAATAAGATTTTAAACAATTTCATGGAAAAATGTTGATTTAAATTGACATGAATTTATTATTGTTTTATCAAACAAATTGTTTTGTAAAAATTAAATAGTTTAAACATTTTATTTAATGAAGAAAATTTTTCATAATTGGTACGATAGTTTGAAATATGTATAATCTCGGGTAAGTTCCTCAAATTTCTTTGATGAATATTAAAGTTAATGCGGGACAGAAGGTGCAAACAGTCTATGTTGCCGTTGATTAATTTTACAATAAAAACAAAACATAAATAGGAGACTGGGTATATCAAGAAGTCGAAGTCTGTTGTTATTAAGTGGGAGATCATAAGGATTATCCTATCCTAGTCCCCTGAGCGCAAACCTAATAAATCTTTTTTGCACCTGTTCTAGTCTATTTTTATGACATTCATAATGAGGTGACCAAACCTGACAAACGTATTCTAGAATGGGGTGAACAAAAGATATAAAAAGCTGTTTTGTCACGAAAGGGTCTGAAAATTGTTTCGACTCTCTTTTTATCCAACCAAGAATGGAATTAGCTTTGTTTGAAATGGAGTTTATATGTTGAATGAATTCGAGTTTGCGATCAAATGTGACGCCAAGAATAGATATAACTATTTCACGGGATATTGATATGCCATTAAACAAATAGTTGAACAAAATAAAAGAAAAATTTCTTGTGAAACACATAGTTTTACACTTATCGATATTAAGAAACAAACAATTACGAGTACACCAGTCAAAAAACGAATTAAGATCACATTGCAATTCTTCACAATCACGAGTGTTTGTAATAGTTTTAAAGATTGTTACATCATCGGCGTAAATGAGGCACTTGGAGTATCTTAACACAGATGGTAAGTCGTTTATAAATAAAATAAAAAGGATAGGGCCTAAATGACTACCCTGTGGAATTCCTGAATTGATTTTAAACTTATTTGATGGTTAAGGTTGTTAATGCTGGAGAGTTCTGGGAGGCTTACTTCCACTTCTAAACGGAATCTTCTCCAGTTCAATTTCTCGTATCGGATTTGGAATTCGGAAATACCTCGTTCAGTTGTAATCCTCTAATTCAATTTGACTCTGACTTTCATCTCAACTGTCAGATGGTCCAAATCACTATCGTGTGCAACACAAGTTAAGTTTTGGAACTCGGAAATGTTCGTAAAATTGGACGTCACTAAAAAAAAGTCCAGGAGAGACGGATTTCTTGGAAATGTGGGCTTATGTTGTAATATAACCATTAGTGAGTGAAGCTCGGGGTTGTCTTGCAGCCAGTCTACAATTGCTTTTCCTTGTGTAGACTCCCTGGTGTCCAGCTAGAGTGGGTGGCGTACATTGAAGTCACCACTGAGTACACAGTACGTGTGTTGGCTAGCCAGATTGTTGATGGCGTTGAGGTCATGTATGATTTTCACACTAAGATCATGCTACTCATATGCTACCCTAAGGATATTGACTACCTTTTCATGAAACCTATGATAAATCCTATGTTATTGAAGTCCGTTAAGGGCATTGATGAGTTTCAGCGATCTATAGCTGAATTGTCGGAGGGTACTTCAAAGTCATTGAAGAAATGCCTGTCGTCACATTTTCACCTTGTTGAGGAGAAATAGGCGCCTTTTAAGGGTATGATCCTTTTTTTTACCCCCACTTGAGAAATCATCTTTCCACCAGACCCGTAGGAGCATGTGGCTCCTTTGCAACGTCTGGTAGATGATTTTGATTGCTAACTGGTTGGCGTATGTGTCAATTTTTTGGTCAAGATTGCTGAATATGTCGAAGGGGATGCGTCACTTTCCTCAAGAGGATTTTACCAATCTTGGGGAGAGGTGGCCCCATAAACTCCCTCACTGATGCTCGTGTTCACCGTAGGAGTGGAAATCACAGGTGTGTAGGCGAGCTGGCTAGTCCAAGGTTTTCTGAAAAGAACCCTGAAGAAACAAAATTTTTGATAAGTTCAATAGTAATAATTTAATAATTCTAATTTAATATCCGTAAGTACTCCAATTGGCTTAATTAAAGCATAACCAGATAGCAATGATAGTTTTTCCAATTGTTATAATTCAGCAGGTGTCAAAGTAACCAATGACATCCAGCAGTCAAAGTGTTCAGTAGAGTTTGCCATTTCAACATTCATAGTTTCAGGCTTACCAGGCTAAATTTTGAAAACGCAACGTGATTTTCGTCGTTAGGTCGGTCGTCATCATGGCTTCAGTGCGCAGGCAATTCGTTTCACAACGGAAAAGTTTGGGCGTGAGTACACTTGTTTTTGGACCTTTAGCCTCCAACCAGACAGAGGTTATTGTGAAATGAAGAAAACATAACCGTCCAGAAAGCTCCTGGTTAAGTTAGGTAATATTAACGTGGCTGTTTTGAAGGAGGGCCGACACACTTAAATATATCATGAGTAGGTCCATTGTGATACCACATTTAATCTCGGAGACTTTCTCTCTAATGTTTTAGAGGTCCTTATGAAGAGGGCGAGATTGCCTATATCTTTGCGAGATCACTTATATTACATTGTACGAGTAGTATAAATCTCCCAGATAGAGTCTACGTCGTTTGATAAAGCACGAAATGTGCTTTTATCTCCGTCCATCCAGCTTCTGCAGAAATTGTTAGAATAAACTCAAAGCCGCATTGCGTCAGTTTTATAATTTTCTGTTACGATCGGCAGATAAGGGCTTAATAGACCGAGAGCCCACAGCAATTTTTGGGTGTGATTGATAACAAAAAATAATTAGCATAATTAGTTAGGCCTTTAGTAGTTATTTACAAATGTGAACGTCTTGCAAACTCTAGTGGGCGCAATAGTGCATTATAGTGCATCAAGTATGCAGTTCTTTCCTTATTCTAAAAAATTGGGAAAAAAATTTGCCATAACTTCAAAATGAACAGCTAAGTGCCCTGATTGCAAATATTGAGGTCCATGACGTTTCGAAGGTGGCCTTTTTAGTGCAAGAAGTTGCCTATTCTTATCGCGTCTGGCAGGCAGAAGGCTGTCTGTAAAACGTCTTGGACCTCGATATTTTCAATCAGGGGGCTTAACTCAACATTTTGGCAAAGTTGTTATCACAATTATTTGGATTTGGAAAGAACTGCATACTTAATGCACTATAATGCACTATTGCGCCCACTAGAGTATGCAATGCTTTCACATTTGTAAATAACTATAAAAGGCCTATCTAATTAAGCTAATTATTTTTTGTTATCAATCACACCCAAAAATTGCTGTGGGCTCTTAGTCTATAAGGGACATTGAGCTCATAGAGAAGGAATTAAGAGATTTAATGGCTTCTTGGTTTTCCGAGAAGATGCGGATATCTCTGATTGATATCACGTTTTCCTTAAGCCAAAACAGTTCCGCTTGGAACACGCTACAGTTATTGAGTATACACATACAACTACACCAACCACGTTATAAGTTTTTGATCCATCAATGTAAAAATCGATTGATTCATCTTCCAGAAAACCCGTGTTCTTCCTGACTCCTATAGAAGGGATTGTAACCTGAAAGTTTGTATTAAATTAAATCTAAGGAATGGTGTAATGAATGCTTCTTGGAAGTAAACCGAATGAGTTCAGAATGATGGAATGCGAATTTCATTATTAATCCACAGCGAGGAGGCTTTTAGAGGAATAGCTTTGTTTGAAGCTGTTTGTTTTGCCGAATACGAGGGGCTCGTAGTTTTGTTTTGACCACGTGTAGAAGCCAGCTTGTCCGCGAAATTTAGAAAAATCGAAAAAGAGCAATATCAGTCGGTGATTCGATTCTTGTTTTTGAAAGGGAAATCGCGCAGCGAAATTTAAAGGCCGCTTGAATGCTGTGTACGGTGGCTCTTCTCTCTTCGTAGTCGCACATTGGTTTTTGATGAGTCCCGCCCAGATGCCCCGAAAATGGCTGCCATGGAGGATAACGTGTCAAAAATCCACGATCGCTTATTGGCAGACCGCCGCGCCGTTTGAAGGTGCGCTAGATAGCTGAAACAGTAGGCATCCACGTGGGTATTATCCTCTATTACATTTTTTAGCATGAGAAAGCTGTCGGCACAAAAGGGTGCCGCGTTTGCTCACTCGGAACAACAAGCACCGGCTCACGTATTTGAGTCAAATGAGGAGGTCATCGCCGCCATGAAGGCCTCCTTTGCAGACCTCAAGAAAACCTATTTTTCGGATGGGTTAAAGAAGTTGGAGCATCACTGGATCAAGTGTATCGAGCTAAAAGAAGACTAGGTTGAGGAACAAATCGCCACTTTTCCAAAATTTTAGTTTTTCTTTTGTAGGCTAAGTACTTATCGGACAGCCCTTGTATTTCGGGATGTTAGATGGAACGAATTGTTGTGCGAAGTGCTCCGCCCATGCACAGACATGCAGACCGTTGGACCTTGCTAAGTATTAAGCAATTAGTGTTTTTGTCTAGACCTGTCCACCATATTGCCAGGTGGCGCCGTGCGAATTAGCCATCGAGTTATACGGGGTTGAAGCCCCAATTTATTCTCAAGTGCCACTGTGTTCATTTTAAATCCTTCTTGAATGTTAGGACCCAGACTCAGCCCACCTCTGGGCTGAAATGGTCACTTCGCTCTACAACCAATCACCAGAACGAAAACCGGTCCTGAGCATTTTGAGACGCTTAGCAATTTGTAAACATTACGTTCATTAAAAAAAATACGTAACATTCTTGTTAAAAAAGCAATAGGATCTTCGCAGTTTTTGACCGCAACGCCGCCTTAATATTCGTACCTTAGTTACGAATAGGGCCCTGAACGAGAGTTGCTCCCAAAATGTATTATTGATCAGTTTCCGCTAAAGTCGCTGACTCTATCCCAACCTTATTTGTGCCTCAGTTTCAGTTAGGGTTCGGTCACTCCCAACTTTTATGAAATGTGTAAGCTTCCTCGACGAACTCTTTTTAAATCACATGAAAAACCGACTTGTATTATTTTAAAATATCGAAAACCTAAGTTTTTGCTAAACTACCTCAACTGTAGACAAAGTAGCATCAAAAGAACTTGATATCAAACATTTTCAAATTCTCTTAAAATATCAATAGTGCAGTTATTTTACTCTTTACAAATCACCAGTGGAGCTTTTGCCATGAATGCCGTACTGTCGATCCTTAAAGAGCTTTCGTTCTTCAAGAAATTCCATGATTTTTTAATTAATAAATATTTCTATGAATTTGGCAAGAATGAACAAATTTAGTTTTTCTTAAGCTTGGAGAGATCAAAAACTTATCTTAAATAGAAGAAAAACACCTATTGAAATCTTAAAGGTTGCTAAATGGATTTGCTTGCCTTGTCAGAATCGGGACATTATTTCAAATGTCTATTCCTCGACTGGCGAAAATTAAGAATCCCAAAATCTCGAATGCACAATATTTTGGATTGAAAAATTTCGGTATTAACCGAGAATTTTCATACTTTTTTAGTACCTTTTCAATACTTTTTTGATAGGAAATTTCTCTCATACAAGTCGGTTCGTACTTAAGCTCCTTCCGTTTACTTTGAAATCAAATTATAGATATCTCCTCAATTCACCCATTCCTTTGTTGAAATCCAACATTTCATTTTACTTAATAGCAACAAATGAGAATCAACTAGAACGAACCAAATAATTTCAGAAATCCAACAGAAATAGGACTGAAATTGGTGCCGTGAATTGAGTTTAACTCCGAAGCTCGGACTGAAAAACCGACTTTTAGAAGATCCGTTAAGATTTGTCAATTGTTTCTTATCTCCTGAACCATACTAACATCCTCTCGGTATTCGTCATTTAACTACTACTACTACAAACCCTTCAAATTCTCAAACCCTCTTACGGTGAGTTAACGAATTATTTTCGTTATTGTTTCTGTGATTTTAATTCTATTTCTCTCCGAAATAAACAATCGGTGTTAAGGGTTCGAAATAAAATCCATATTGCACCCCAAGAAACTCAGCTCTCTAGGCCCCCATCAGAAATATGATTTCCCTCCATTGGCATTAATACTTATATTTCTTATTATTAAAAGTATACACTCTTCTATAGCAAAGCTATAATACACACTTCTTATACCTACACTTACTTTATGTGCCAAGGGTGTCCTTAAAGATATCAAATCGAACGAAGGTACAATTATTATTATTAAAAAAAAAGAAAGAAAAAGTTACGCAATTGAAAGAGTATAGGAGAGGTCCCTGTTGCACTCACACTTGGTTGACATAATATCTACGGCAATTTCTTGTGTTCTTGTATGGTTGTGTTAGCATGTGGTGTTTTTGTCGCATGCTAAAGGACTCTTCATCTAATCGAAATTCCGAATGTGCCATATCGTCTTGTATATGAGTTTAGTTACTGCTTCTTGAGCATAATGGTTCCTGAACGCGCATTCTTGCATCTGCCAGTATTGTGAGTGCTGGTGCTCCTTATGGGTGACACGAGGAGACGATAACGAAGACGATGACGATAACTATGACGACGACTTTAGACCAGCTAAGCCAGATCGACCAGAAAACATTATTCCACATTGAAAGCGAACTGTGCAGGACTATCTGGATGTACATACTTGTATTTGTTGTAAGGTAGGAGCGGAACAAATGTCACCCTCTTCCCAACGAAAAATTCGAACAAAGAGGGTTCGAAGTTATATTTTGTTACCCAATTTAGGAGCAGGCACATGTACTGTTCCAGATTTTTGCAGGAAAATAGAAACAATTGGCCTTAAATACGCTTACGCACATCAGTGGATTGGAGTAAAAATTTTCGGGAGACGAAATTAGCTCAAATTTCAATTAAGGACGTCTCTAACTCTGTTATAAAAAGGAAAATGAACAAATTTATCTAGTCTACAAATACAGATAATATTTATATAATTCGTTAGAATGTTCTAATGACCCTGGAATATCCTTATGCCCTGGATCTGGAGCCTAGAATGTCCCTATGCCCTGACACCGAACAGAGCAGAATATTAAACTGGAGCCCCATCTCCATAAAAGATAAACGGCAGTTGAACGCTGTTATAGAGTAAGTAGAGGTTGAGTCCAGAGATTTAAAAACCGCCCAAGACAGGACTTCTTTAATCGCCAAAAGTTTCGCTAGAAACACGCTACAATGGTTAGGATGATGAATAGAGAGACATAATTTTAGTCTATCTGAGTATACACCGCCACCAACCCCATAATCAGTTTTCGATACACGTCGGTGTAAAAATGGATACAATCATCTTATAAAAACCTCAGATCCTCACAGAAAGATCTTGAAGAAATGACGACTTGGAAGCTTTTGTCCAATTGAATGGATCCTGATCGAAATCTTATATATATTGCGCCCTCCAAAGGGATTTTGACTACCATTAAAATGTTTCAGGATAGTGCGTTTAAAAAAGTTGGATATAATTTAAAAAGACATTCCGATGTATGTATATTGGTTTTGGAAGGGAAATATTGAGCATTCCACATTCGTGTAGTGCGTCTAAAGAAAGAATCTCTGAATTAAACGGTACGTCCGAATTTGGGCTGAAGAGTTTAAGGGGACGATTGCAACTGGTTATTTCTGTGAAGCACTGTTTATAGAAAATAACGGAAATATAATGAACGACAAGAAAGTTTAAGGCGGTGCTCGAGAGATTCAAATGTTTCTCTTTTTGATCTATCACCTATCATTTTTAAAGTTCTTTTTTGGACTCTATTCAAGAGACTCAAGTATGTTACTGGGGCACCTGCCCAAATATGGGAATTGTACTCGATGAACGAATATAAGCCTTATAGAATACGGCCAGATCAGAAGGGTTGAAAAACTTATTGCAACGTCGAAGGAAACATAACCGGTTTATGGTTCATTATTTGACAATGCTACGGAGACCAGCTTATCATACGCTGCCGTTCTAAATCGACATCCGAAGAACATGGACGTACATCTGGAAACGAATATGAGAGTATTGTCATCAGGAAAACATTTTAATGGATTATAATTTTCAGACAAAAAATCATTGATGAATATGAGAAATAGAGTCGGAGACAAACCGGAGCCCTGTGGGACACCAGCATTTATTTTATGAGTTTCAGACTTAAGACCGTCCAACTCAACCTTTATAGAGCGGTTCGAAAGGTAGTTTCTAATCCAAAACGATGTAAAGATTTGTGCCACTGTTCGTGGAGATCAACCATTAGATCACCAGTGGACCTATTGCTACGGAAACCTTACTACCGGTTATTGAGAAACTTTCGCCCTTCAAGATATTTCTTGAGCTGATAATTTTGAATCCACTCGGAAAGAGAAGAGTAGATTAGGGCAGATGAATAAGCACAAGTAGTGGTTTTTCAGCGTTAAAGAACACCCCTTTGATGGGAGGGTTAATATCCGGGCCAGCGGATTTGTGTAAATAGAGATTTGTCAGTACTTTTCCAACTGTACGGGTGCGAAAGAAGATTTGTCCCATACAATCGTTGACGCTCTCAAGTACAGCAAGAACTATGACACTTTCTTTGAGATAGATAGATAGATAAGATCTATTGATCCTTTTTAAGTTAAATTACAATTAATTTAACTGTATTCAGAACTTTTGACATGTTAAATGCTGTTGGTGAGTATTTTCTCATCAAATACCGAAAGCAAATTGTAAAATTCTTCTTTCAATTCAAATATGTTTTCCCTTCATATTCTCAAGTTGTATCCACAAAGCTCTGCTAAGAAATCCTTATATAACAATATTTGCATCTCTATAACGTGATGCACACTGGGTTTAACACAGCCCAAAGATATACATTTCAGTTTCAATGTATTCACAATAGTGGAGTGAGACCAGTTTCAGCAAACAGCATGTTGTGTGGTGTGCACTGTGCTAGCTTGAATATTGTTTTCAAAAGGAAACGAAGTAGTTTTTCTACCCCGTATCGTAATGCTGATAGCCCCATACTTGATCAGTATGCAACATTATTGATTTGGAAACCGCCTGGAATATTTGCAATTTGATTTTCATAGATATATTTTCATCTTCCATACAATTTTTTCACTCTAAGCTTATCGCTGACTAAGATGACGCAAGCTTCTCCTTTAGATGAAGTTCCATGCTCCATTGTTCATGTTACTAAAAATGTGTATACCCAAGTATTTAAACAATTTTACTGTCCGCCAAAATACCACTTTTCGTTACCAGAATATCTCCCTCCTCCTTTTCTGAAAACTATTGTTTTCGATTTCGATGTACTCTTAGCAGTATTTTTGAAGCTGATTTATTGTAATCTCTCCGGTGAACTGCAAGTAGCACCAAATCATCCGCGTACATTAGAACTTTAATTAGAGTACTTCCGATCCTGACGCCTCCTCGAAGGTATTCTGGAATATCGTCGATGCTCGAGAACTAAAGTTGAATCACTGTGAAAACACCCATAAGTATTTTCAATGCAGAGCCTAAAAATGATATACCTCTATAGTTTTCCGCTTGGTTAGGATCGCCTTTCTTGAAGATTGTTAAAATTACTTTCAAAAATTCGATTGAATTCCTTAGTTAGTGTTTGTAACAGAGAATCATTTGGAAATTCGAAGAATTCAATTGGTATCCCGTTCGTTCCCGGGACTTTTCGGTCTTTGCTCTAAATTAACCAGAGTCTTACTTCTTCCTACGTTAAGGGTCTGTCCAAGAGATTGTACTTGGTATCCGAAACTGCATATTAAAAACTAGACGTCGAATTAACAGCAAACTCGCTTTTTCTTGTTTTCTGACAATAAGAGTATCGTTGACGACGAGCGTTGGAACCGAAGACGAAGTAGTATTTCGTAAAGTTTTTTACAAATGATCAAAATGTTAACTTCCTTTGGGACATCGTCGTATTCTCGCTTTAATTGTTGGACATTTAAAAATTTGGTTCGACGAATATTATCCTCACAGGTCTTTCTAGCTAGCTTTAATTTATTTCAGTTTTCCTCACCAGGATTGGAAACTAACTTACAATCTTACCTCTTTTAAGCTCCAATAAAACCATGAATTCATTTTGGGTTTGATGAAGTTTTTCCTATTCGTTATAAAACTTCTCATTCCGAAAAGAATCAAATTTGAAATCATATCTGCTCTCCAGTCCACGTCACTATCGAGGAAGCAAAGTGACCAGTTAAAGTTCCTGAAGAAATAATGTTGAGACCGTTCTATTTGGCTTTCTCGTATTGCTAAACGGTTCTCTTAGGAATTCTTTCTCTAACTGGGTTTCGTTGTCATGAAAGATTTGTAGATATGACACAATGGTCTGATGTGCCTTGAGGTCATAATACAATAATAGTGTATTTAGCAGGGTCAAGGGTAAGAAACAAGTCTGGATTGACCTACGATGTCAGGAATCCGAGTAGCCTCGTTAACGAACTGAGTCAGATTGTTTAACTCAGCAAAAATATCGACATGTGTACCTTCCTTCGAGTGTTATAATGTGTTATATTTAAATTTACATACGGAACCACAAAATGTATGACCCTTATTTAAACATACATATTTTCAAACCATCGTGCGTCGCGTGTCGGCCACAAAAAGCTTGTTCTTAACCTTTCAGAGTAATTTCTGTTTCATCTAAAGTATTGGGACAAATTAAGACAAAGATATAATGAGTCGTACAAATCAGTGGATATCGTGTTCTGTTTTTCTGGTGACATGGAGATGTGCGAAATTCACCACACTAAAACACTATTCACTTAAGAGATATAATGGTATCTCTTATGTGAATAGTGCTTTAGTGTGGCGAATTTCGCACATCTCCATGTCACCAGAAAAACAGAACACGATATCCCACCAGAGATGTGCGAAATTCACCACACTAAAGCACTAATTCACATAAGAGACAGAATGGTAGACAAAATTAATGTTGAGTTAATAAAATTTGTGTTATAATTGCTAAAGTAAAAGAAATTTGAGAAAATAAATTGATCGCCCAAATTGGAATCTCTTTCCTAGGAGCTGTCAAACTAGATTGCGTTGCACATCTGAACCACACTTCACCGAATGAATTGTTTGTACATGAACATGACTAACCTCGAAATCATTCTTTTTTTCGTTTGCTTTGTTTGTATTAATCGTGATTCGCGATGGATCAAAAATGCTATTAGAAGGAAATGCCAAAATGGACGAATGTTCGTTCATTCTTTGGTCGTTGGTCGCTCTAATATGAAAAGACCTATTCGTGCGGTGAACAATTCATTCGTTGTAATGTAGATGGTAATGTACCGCGAATAGAGTTTGACAGTTCGTAACAATCAGATTGCAATTCGTAACTACCAACTTATTTTCTGAAATTTCTCTTCTTTGAGCGATTGAAACGCAAATTTTAGTGTTTTTAAATTAATTTCAATTAGTTTTTCTTCCATGTTGACTAGTTTTTGTGAAAAACTTTGACTTATAAATTTGAAATCCCATTTGCCTTCTTATTCGTTTTTTTCGTGTGAATAGATCTTAAGAGCTTTTTCGTCAACTCATCTACTTTTTATTAGCATTCAATAAATGTAGAAATTAAAGTAATGAGCATATGTCAAAACGGGCAAATAATTTATACAAATTTATTTTTGAAATGTTCATGCTCGACCAACAACAAAAAGTGTCACATTCAATTTTGAGAAATTTATGCAAAAACATCCATCAATCAGTCATAATAATTACTAGACCGCAGAATTTATTTGCCCCATTTATATTGAAATTTTTTTTTTTTTTGAGTAAGCAAACTTACTCTTCCCAAGAGCAACCATCCGTCAGTCCATCTTTTTCTTATCTCGTAAAAATATTGACCTAAATTTTCTTTCATTAATCTTCGGTTGATGAAGTTACAATTTTGTTTGACACACAGAATTAGTTTGCTTCTATCGCAAATATTGTTCCATTTATTGAGTTGGGGGTTAAAAAGAGCATGATGATCATGCTCGTTTGTCAATTAGGACAGCGCAAAAAAAAATGTTTTTTATACATATAGTTAATTGGGGCATAAATATGCCCCGATGTGGGATTTGGTGAGAAGGAACTTCGGTCATGAAAATTGTAGGAATAGATTTTTGGGAAGAAGATTGGTTTTAGGAATCTAGTGATACATTTATAAAAACAGATGCAACCAACTTAAGTATTTAATTGCTAAGTTGCCGAAATTGAATATTGAATATATTGATTGCAGACAATTTTGTAGAATCCATTAAACCTTTGTTACGGAACGGTTCCATTTTCATCAGAGTAGGTAAGTAGTAGTAGTAGGTGTAAAGGAATTGTTCTAACAACGTTGATTATAATATTAGACAAAGGGTTGCCGAAAAACACAGTTTCCGTTATAATTTTCATATGAATCTTGAAGAAGTGCAAGAAATTAGTGAAGAAACCAAAACTAGAATGGATAGACTTTTGAGGGATTAACCCTAATACAAATAAAATGACTAATTCCAAAAATCTAAATTCCAGTCGTCGTTTTCCGTCAATTATTTTAAACGTTACGTGGCACTCTTAAAATGTCTTTCTTCGCTTTAAGGATAAGGAAGCAGCCGTGTTTGACTACATAAGGCAGAAATTAAGATTATTGCCCTTGATATTTGAAAAGCATTTGTTAGTTTTGGTATCAAGCTCTGTTATCGAAAATGCGTGCATATGGTATTGATTCATCTCTTCTTCGTCAGATTAGAAACTTCCTTTTGAACGCTCAATACAAGTTATGTTGGACGGTCTTAAACCTTAAGTTCATATTAATCCATTGAACCTACTCTTCACAGCTGAACTTAGATCTTCAGAGTTTTGTTGTAAGTGTTTGTGATTTTTGAAATAGCAAGTGATTTTTGTGTTATGTTTATCAATATTAGTGGGCTAAGAAGGAATTTTTTTGATGTGTACGCCCATTCTGTTAATTACAGACCAGCTGTTTTGGCACTAGGTGCAACACGGGTTGGTGCGAATACTGATTCTTCAGAATTTCGTCTGCCTGGCTATAACCTAATGCCATTACTCTTTCGCCATAATGGCCTTTAGGTTATTTTAGATATGATGTTGCTTGCCAGAGTCTTCCCCAATAGGGACATTGTTCTAATACGAACTTTAATTTCATGTGGCTCAAATTTACTGTCCGCAAGCACATTTTCCATTATTGTTTTATTCATAGGAGCCCAAATCTTGATAGCAATTTAACTCGAATTGTTTCCCTGTACCC
Organism: Chrysotoxum bicinctum; assembly: GCA_911387755.1. Lineage (NCBI taxonomy): Eukaryota > Metazoa > Arthropoda > Insecta > Diptera > Syrphidae > Chrysotoxum > Chrysotoxum bicinctum. The sequence goes on from OU426988.1 coordinate 229,466,128, forward strand.
TCATACTGAATTCGTTATTGCGGACGACTGCAATAAACACAATTAAAGTTGGCTCCATCTACCCGAAGGTAAATTTGTTGAGATCTTTGCTGAGGGGCACCACCTTACATAGCTTGTAGATGAGCCCACTCAAATACCAGATGTTGCTGGGCAAAACGCTCACATTCTCGATTTGAGTATTACTTCTAACCCTGATAAGTGTACCATAACGGTAAACTCTCCATTCGGCAATTCGGACCATTGTGTTAAAGAAAAGCATCCCACAAGGACCGTTTGGCAATACGAGGAAGCCAACTGGGACGGTCTGAATGAGTTTTTTTTTCGAATTTTTAACTGCCGGTGCTGATATGATCACAGAAGTGATTTTTCTTGGGATGCATACTTTTATTCCTAACAGAATTAAGAGTATAAATCCTAAAGAAAAGTCTCTTGGTTTGATACAAGATGTAAAGAAGCTATCAACTTGAGAAATGTAAATTTCCGCTCTTACAAAGCCAACCCAACCGAGGAAAATCGGAAAAAGTTTAAACAAGTCAGAAACCAATGCAAGGCTGTTATAAAGAGAACCAAATTCTTACATGAACAGAAATTAAGGCAAAAAATCCTGCAATGTCTCAAAGGCAGTAGAAATGTCTGGTAATTTGGCAAAAATTAGAAAATTCAACTTCATCTTCGGTTCGAACGCTCATCTGCGATGCCAAACCGATAACTAGCTCCTTAGAGAAGGCAAATGTACTTGCAGCTCATTTTGCTGCTAGCTCTATGTTGCCCGATAGCAACATTGCCCCTCCTGTACTTGAGAAAGTAAATCATTCAATGGTACAGGTATATTTCGAAACTCGTACAGTTGCAAGAGCCCTTCGAGAGCTTGATATAAATAAATCCGCTGGTCCTGATGGTATATCCCCCATTCTTCTGAAGAGGTGTTTTACATCGCTGGCAAAACCATTGCGTAAGCATTTTCATCGCTCCTACTGTTCCGGAATCTTCATAGAAGATGGAAAACAGTGTAAGTCCAGCCTGTTCCTAAAAAAAAGCAACCCTTCCTTCCTCCTTCTCCTATCGACCAATTGCACTTACGTCCCTTGTTTCCAAGGTCATGGAATCTCTGATAAATCATCAGCTGAAGAAATATCTCGAAGATCGAAAGCTTTTCAATGACCGGCAATCCCACTTTCGCAGCAACCGTTCCTCTGGTGATTTGATGGCAATATCACACCAAAGAGTGGAACAGAGTGCCACCAGGGGCTTTGTACTTGCCGATCTACCAGATCGTTTCGCCTGCAATTTCAGTGCCACCAAAAGCTTTATACCTGCTGATCTACCAGAGCATTCAGCCTGCTTTTCTGAAGTACCATCAGGGGCGTAGTACCTGTCCAACGTTGCCAGAATTATCCGAAGTCAGTTTTCCCGATACAAGAACATCAGGAGTGAATTCCAGTTAAGTAAACCATCAGACTAAGATCCCGGAATGCAGTTCATCAAAAACCAGATTCCGAGACTGAAACAAGAATACCCCTAAACCCAAAACTCTCTTACCAGAAAAAATCAATTTTGAAGTTTTTGAATTATAGAGAATATTATTTGTTATATCTATCTATACTTACTTATTATATAAAAGCGAAACCATTTTAAAGTTTGTTACGCACGATCTCAGAAAGTAGTCAACCGATTTATTTGAAATAAATTTTATTATTTTCTATATTGATATAAGAGTGTTTATGACTATAATTTTTTTTTATTAATAATTTGTCAAACTTAAATATTATTAATTTTACATTTTTTGTCCATTTTTTTTCATTAGTTGACTTATACAAACACTCATATCTTAAAACCTATACAATAATCGACAAAGATTAGCATTGCTTCATAAAGTCAATATTGTTGCGCAAATTTTAAGCCCAAAATCACTTCTTAGTTAAACATACAACCTGAGAAATAAATAAAAACAAATTATAAAATTATAAACTTTTTGAATTTATTTTATCCAGGAACTAGATTTCATCACAATCGCGAGGTCGCTGCTTTGTTTCATTTCATTATCATTCCAACATTTTTAATTTTCTTTTCTTCCTGCTCCCATACTCTCTCTCTCTCTTAATATTAATTTTTTTTTAGCTCTAAAACTAACAGCACCCCCCATACACCCGTGATGCATAATCTTATTTATCTCGAAACGGTTCTAACGATTTTGATAAAAAAATTAGGTGTGATATTATGGACATTGGACATGGACTACTTTTTGGTAAAAACAAATTTTGGGGCAAAATGTTATTAACGGTACCTGTCATAGAACCGTTTTTTGATTTGTTGACTTTCTCATCAACAGCTCTAACGATTTTAACCAAAAATTTTCAACAGGAGCCCCCTTAAGTTTAAAATAATATTGTATATAAAAATATTCGAAAAAAAAACTATTTCTAAAATCTATACTACCTAATACTTAAAATTTGGCATCCCAAATTTTGTTCTCGAAAGTTTTTAAGGAAATTTGTCATATAAAAAATTACTTAAATATTAAAAAGATTAAAAGATTAATTTTTATCTCATTAAATACATGTTTTATATTTATAATCATCATCATCATCATCGGCTCGACAACCGGGTTCCGGTCCTGGCCTCTTTCAACAAGTCTCTCCACCTATCCCGGTCTCTAGCCGACGCCATCCAGTTGCGCACCCCAAGGCTTCGGGCGTCCTGGTCTACGCCATCTCTCCAGCGCAAGCATGGTCTACCACGCTGTCGTCTACCATAGAATGTACCACAAAGAACTTTCCGAGCAGGTTCCTCTTCGCTCATGCGAGCTAGGTGACCTGCCCACCGGAGTCTACCGAGCTTAATTTTTGTCACGATATCTGCTTCTAGGTAGATTGCGTACAATTCATGATTGTACCGTCTCCGGAATCGTCCTTCCTCACATATGGGGCCAACAATTCTCCTTAAGACTTTTCTCTCGAACGCAGCTAAGAGGTCGGAGTGCCTTTTGCTAAGCACCCAAGTCTCGGATCCATATGTGAGTACTGGCAGGACCATGGTCCTGTACAGCAGCAGTTTTGAAGTTATGGTGAGATTTCTGGATTTGAAGAGCTTTGACAGACTATAGTAGGCTCTGTTGGATTTGAGAAGCCGCCCGCGTATTTCTTCTTCTATGTTGTTATCGGCTGCTACTATTGACCCAAGGTATTTAAAGGATTGCACCACTTCAAATTCGTGCTCCGCTACCTTGATTGTTTGACCAACTGTTCCTCTCGCATTCGACGCCACCATGTACTTTGTTTTACCTTCACTAATGTGCAGCCCCAGATTTTGTGCCGCCTGCTCGATCTGGATGAAGGAATCGTGTACAGCTTGTTCGGTTCTTCCGATGATGTCAATGTCGTCTGCGTAAGCCAGTAACTGGCTGGACCTGTTGACGATGGTCCCTCTTGTTGCCGTGCCAGAGTCACGGATTGCTTTCTCCAACGCCAGGTTGAAGAGGAGGCAGGCCAAACCGTCCCCTTGTCGGAGTCCATTAAAGATGTTGATTGGTCTGGATAGCAATCCGGCTATTTTTACTTGGCTTGTTACGTTGGTCATGGTCAACCTACATAGTCGTGTCAATTTATTTGGGATGCCGAATTCTCTCATGGCTTTGTAAAGTTCTACCCTGGCTATGCTATCATAGGCGGCCTTAAAGTCTATAAACAGATGGTATGTTGGGATGTTAAATTCTAGACATTTTTCCATCGCCTGCCTAAGGGTAAAGATCTGATCAGTTGTTGATTTGCCTGGAATGAAACCACACTGATATTGCCCGATGACGGTTTTAGCGTATGGGGTTATCCGGTCTTGTAGGATAGAGGAGAGTATCTTATAGGCGGTACTCAACAACGTGATACCTCTATAATTGCTGCACGTTGTGACATCTCCCTTCTTATGTATGGGGCATATTAAACCTTTTCGCCAGTCTTCTGGCATTTCTTCCTGCTCCCATACCTGTACTATAATATCATGAATTGCTTGACGTAAGGCTGGCCCGCCGTGATGGAATAATTCGGCTGGTATGCCATCGACTCCCGGGGCTTTGTTCTGTTTAAGCCGGCCTATAGCCTTCTCAACCTCTTCTATGCTTGGTGGCGGCAACATAGGGTATTCTTCTTGAAGTAGTGGAGCCTCCACTTCTGCAGTGAGCTGACCATTTAGCAATTCATTAAAGTACACTTCCCATCGCTCCAGTATGCTTTCAGGATCGGTGATCAGATTTCCCTCTCCGTCCTTGCAGTATGTGCAGCGTGGTGTGTACTGCGTCATGTTTCGGACGGATTGGTAGAACTTCCGCGCCTGGTGCGGACCTCGCTCTCGGCTGTTTTCTATTTCACAGATTAGGTTCTTCTCCCAGGCTGATTTCTTTTGTCTGTGAAGCCGTTTTTCTGTTCTTCTGAGCTCTTTATATTCCTCTTCGCGTGCCCGCGTTCTATGAGATTGTTGCATTGCTCGGTACGCAACATTCTTACGTTCAGTCGCTAGCTTGCATTCATCATCAAACCAGTCGTTCCGATTTTTACGACTGCTGCCTAAGATGGAGTTGGCAGTACTAATGACAATATTCTTAAGGCGTGTCCACTTCTCATTTACGCCTAGCATACTGGCTCCAGGACTTACTCTCCCTAAATTAGGTGTTTCTAGGGCGAGTCCTAACGCATTACCAAAGGTGTTACTGGTGTTTTCATTGCGCAGGGCAGCCGTGTTGATTCGAACCTGATCGGCGGATGCAATGCGTCTTCGCAAGGCAATCCGCCCTCGGAAAACCATACCAACAAGATAGTGATCCGAGTCGATATTGGCACCTCGGTACGTTCGTACCGTCATCAAGTTCGAGTAGTGGCGACGGTCTATCAACACGTGGTCTATTTGGTTACGAGTGACTCCATCAGGTGATACCCAGGTGGCTTTGTAGATATCTTTACGCGGGAACCTGGTACTCGCAACTACCATGTTTTTCGATGCTGCCAATTCTAAGACTCGAAGTCCATTGTCATTAGTGTTCTCATGCAAACCATGGGTGCCTGCGTAATGCCTGAATACCGGCTCCCGACCTATTTTTGCGTTCAAATCCCCAAGGATGATTTTAACATCATACCTTGGACAGGCATTGAGGGCCCTCTCGACTTGTTCGTAGTAAGTCTCTTTTTCTTCGTCTGAGGACTCCTCCGTAGGTCCGTGAACGTTAATGAGGCTGATGTTCGTAAATTTGCCTCGCACGCGAAGGGTGCATAGCCTTTCGCTTATAGCGTTAAAGCCGATGATAGTAGACTTCATTTTTTCGCTGACTAGGAAGCCTACCCCGAGCACATGGTGTTTTGTATGACAGCTGTAGTATATGTCATATTCTTTCTTCTGTAAAACACCATTCCCTGTCCATCTGATTTCTTGAAGAGCTGTTATGTCAGCTTTATATTTTGACAGGGCATCGGCTAGCTGCTGAGCAGCTCGAGCTCTATAGAGCGATCGTACGTTCCATAAGAAAATTCGTAAATCGTTTTTCCTTTTTCTTTGCGTAGGTTGTCGTCGTGAAATCAGTCCGTTTCCGAGGCTTGTTGTCGTTCTCGAAATTCATTAAGTTTTACGGGACAGGGAATTAACCTGTCGCCAACCTGAGGAACCAGCCTGATCATATTAGCCAAACCTTTTTTAAAAGGCTTGTTTCTAGCGGCCGCCGCGAAGAGGCTATGATCACACTTCCACCAGTCCCGAATAGTTACGGCACGTGCATGTTTTCGTATGCTACATGTTGTTCCCCCTATTCGTCTGATGGCTGACCGCCTTTTATATTTATAATATGTATTTTAAATTCCAAAGTACTTTTACATAAGAGCAAGTTTGTGAGATCCAGTCGTGCATTTTATTTTTTAAGTTACTTGAATACACTCAATAGCATTTTGGGTGACAAAATGGACATTCAATTGACTGCAGTGCCGTGCACATGAACTATTCTATAAAAGCGAAACCATTTTAAAGTTTGGGTTGAATGATCTCAGAAAGTAGTCAACCCGTTTATTTGAAATAAATTTTATTATTTTCTATATTGTTATATCTACATATTTTTTATAATATGCACAAACATAAACAAGCTCTTTTTTTCAAGTGTGAAAGAGAATCTAATTCGATACGGTAAGTTATGCATATAAACTAAAATTAATATTATTGTAGCAAATATGCTCAGTCCCATTGAGAAATGTTTTAATACAATTACAATTTGCGAAGCAACGGGAGTACGGGTCGGCTAGTGTATAATAAAAGTTGGTTTCTAATAAAGATTTTGTTTTAAGGTTTGAAAGACCTTTTATCAGAAGTTTGGGTTTCTTTAGGAAAACCCTAGCGAGGCCGACCAGCTAAACCTCGGACGGAAACCAAACACAAATTGGCGCCCGAACAGGGACATCACAAAGGGAACTAACATTATAAATTTCGTTATCCTTTTTTGCTTTTCTTGGTTCGTCAACAGTGAATCCGTTCGTATCCAAGGCTTATTATCGCGATAGGATTTATAAGCTTTACGTGGCCAGGAAGTCACCCCCACTGCATCATTCCAAACTCAGGTGACCAGTTCCTTAGTATAAATTCAAGGTCTATAAGATGTTCACAACTAAGTTCAGCCTGCCTAGAACTGTAGGTTCTGATTCCATCTGGGCTATCTGTCTGCTGCCGCCTGGATAAGAGGATGCCTATATTAACTACAATACCTGCTCATCCTTAGGATAGTGGCTATTTACTTTTTCATTTTCCAAACGGGTGTTCCCTGAAGATCTGGAGATGAAGTACAATTTTGCTTTATTGTTTCCACAGGATAATTCTGAATAAAAAAAATTGAAAAATGCCAATAAATTGTACAAATAATATTTAAAGAAAGCCTCTTTGTCTAAGTGGGCCCACGCAAGTGCAAATAATGTGTTAGCCATGTGCGGGCTTTGTTTGTTTTGTTTCCTATTTGCCGGCCAATTTGAAAATGCTAATTGTTTAAAACTAACAGCAGGTTGTAAATCCATCAGGATTTGTATCTTCAAAGGAAAAACGAAATTCATTCATAGAAAATGTTTTGGATTGAGGCACCATACCATGTCCTTACCACACGAACGTAGACGTGTTGCAAATATGTCAACCAGATTTCTGTCCGTTGAGAGGTGTCTTGGGTTTTTTTTTTTTCATGCAAACAACAAAAATAAGAATAAGGCGCCTTCGCAACCCTCATAGTCAACACAGCACCACCAGAGCATTACAAACAATAAATTTCCTAATTACATCCTGTGTAAATCGAATTCGCAATGCCTGTCCCGTCGTCGTCGCCTCTGTGCAGTGTGTGTCTTGGCTGAAGAAAGTTCAGCGCATACAAAAGATCCCAGAAAGGGTAGGTTCAGGAGTAACGGTGATTTCTAGAAGAATTACTTACAAGACTGTAACGCTAATATATGACTTGTCTGATTTTTGATCCTTTATCCTGGCAGAGAGTTGCATGTATATACCAAAAGTAAATTATGGGTTTAATTTCATTATTTTTGTTGTTTGTCAAACTTAGAGCCTTACAATGCGCACATTCAGCGAAGATTTTCTACTTGGTGTTTTTTGAAAATGGCACATTATTCACGTTTGGGTGGGTAATCATCGAACGAGACCGAAATTCGAAGACAACCCGACCTGGGTTGTAATATGGGCACATTATTATTAATAGGCGGGGATAAATTACAATTTATGTGTTAACGGTTTAATGTGTGGAGTTGTTGGTAATTGAATTAAGGAACGAATGGATTATGAAATGAGGTGTTAAGGGCTTTTGTCTTAAAAGTGCCAAACTTTCTCACGATTTTACTTGTTGGAATAAGATATCTACAAAACAATATTTGGAGATCCAAGAAAAAAGGAAATAAAAACGACATAATGATGATTGAGACAGAGTAATGTAAATTTAAGACAGCTTAACAACTCCCAATTGAGAATAATCAGATTCTAGCATACTTTTCCTAAAAAAACAACCAATTCCTGTTAAGTCCATTCCTGTCAACAACCTTAAAACAGATTTTTAGGGCATCACATTTACGAAATTTGATCGCAGGGGCTAGAACAGTTTTCGAGAAAATTCAAAAAAAAAATACAAATTGGATAGTACGGTGAAATCATCCATGTAGAGCTTGTAGAGCTCATGTCAAGGCCAAATTGAAGCTATGTCCATGAGTTCAATTCTCAAAATAAAGGTTCATTTGATAAAAATCGAAGCAAGGGTCAGGTTTGCAGACATTTTGCTTTCCAATGTACATCATAACTGCGCCTTTAGAACGAATCAGCTTTTGACATAGTTTCTAATAGTGCCTATGGAAATGGACTTTAAGGTTGTAACTAATGTTTCGTAGGTAGATCTGTGAAATCTCAAATGTATAATGCTTTCTACTTTAGAAGATATTCCAAAAAAAAAGCAGTAGTGCTTGAAACTGATGTGTGAGTTACGTCCAGAAGAGTGGGGTTTGTTCGAATTTGTAAAGATTATTATGAAGTAACACTTATTTGAATTGAAGATTTCAGTTGAACATAGAAGAGGTTTTGGAGTTTGTAAGGAAGCGTTCCATGCTACTCCACTTTATTTTACTTTCGTATTATCAGCGGGAATTGTGCTTCACCACATTCAATTCACACGTACCATGGACACATGACGTCACAAGAAAATCAGCAACATTACTATTTTTCGTTCACCACTTACACAGTTCACATTCAGTCTTTACTGAAAAATCATAATGGGGCCCTACTTTAATTAACGAAAAGCACACCCTCGTTCAAAGTCAGGCGACCTAGTAATTTTATTTTATTGATCATTTGAAATCCAGTCAAACGCAGGCGATTAGGTCATTTTAGCATCCCTTGCTTTCTCGGAACTTCCCCCCACCAGTGGGGCTTCCTAGAAAGACAAGTTAGGTAGGGAAGATTGTTTAGTTATTACTTACTGCGACTTCTCCCCAACAGTGGTGAGGGGCCTTAATTCACAGTTAAACATCCTAATTGCCAACAGGGGCTTTGGTACGGAATCTGCTGATCTACCAGAACGATTTAGCCCGCTGTTTAAGTGCCACCAGGGGCGTTGTACCGTCCGATCCCGTCATAAGCTCGATGTTTGAATAATAGGACCAGCCGAGTTACCAGAAGCCAGATTACCCGAAACCAGTATAACCGATACGAGACAGCAATACTATAAACCGGAAAAGTTGATACCTGCAATTCATTCGATTGCCAAAATTGGGTATAAGAGATATTTTCAATAAAGATTTTGTAATAAGGTTTAAAGACCTTTTCCTCTGAAGTTTCGTGAGACTGGCGAGCATGACCTCGGCTAGAAAGCAAAAAGCACATCACAAGTTGTCAAATGGTCAAACTTAAAATTATCAGTCTCGAATGACAGTTCAGTTTGACTTATGAGATTGAAACAAGAATGTCAAATCGGGACAACTAATACTCATCAAACTCTTCTTGCTATATTGTATTCAGATGCAGAGCCAGTTTTTTAATGTTTTTGTCCGCTTGATTATTTAAGTTCTCTTTCCCCTCACTGGGTATAGGCCACTTTGAGCAAAGTTGTCTTTTTCTTTAAGGAAATCCGTGAGTTTGGGCTAAACCTCAGCTCGTTGAAGGAGCTTACGGACTTAGTGGAGTGTTTGGCTGATACTCTGCTTGTGCTTTTAAGAGTGATTGTGTTTCTGTTTCGGTTTTTACTTGCGACTTATAGGTACTATAAGGCAAGTTATGCATTCGTAAAAAAAATCGAACTCGAGATTTTGATCAAAGTTGACATTACGATGATAACGAAGACGAAAAAAGTGGGTCTGGCAATTCTGTTTGTCTGTCTGTCTGTTCGATTACAGCTAAACGACTCGGCCGATTTTTTTCAAACTTAGTAGATATGGGTTTCAATTTTTTACCCCCGGATGTTTTTTGATTTGATTTTTTAAGACTAAAAATAACGGTACCTGCCATACGATTTTTTTTTGAAATTTTATAAATATTTTTTTTTTCTCAAAAACTGTCCCTAAGATTTAAAAAAAAAAATCAAATAATTTAGTTTAATTAAACCTAGGTAATGGTTGAAAAAAAATGAGTATTTTTGGTACCCCCCTTAGGACCCTTTTTTTTGTTTTTGATTTTCTCAAAAACGGTACGACGGATTTTTATCATTTTTTTTCTGCTAAAGGTCCTCAATAGTTTGAATATTCATCATCATCATCATCGGCTCGACAACCGGGTTCCGGTCCTGGCCTCTTTCAACAAGTCTCTCCACCTATCCCGGTCTCTAGCCGACGCCATCCAGTTGCGCACCCCAAGGCTTCGGGCGTCCTGGTCTACGCCATCTCTCCAGCGCAAGCATGGTCTACCACGCTGTCGTCTACCATAGAATGTACCACAAAGAACTTTCCGAGCAGGTTCCTCTTCGCTCATGCGAGCTAGGTGCCCTGTCCACCGGAGTCTACCGAGCTTAATTTTTGTCACGATATCTGCTTCTAGGTAGATTGCGTACAATTCATGATTGTACCGTCTCCGGAATCGTCCTTCCTCACATATGGGGCCAACAATTCTCCTTAAGACTTTTCTCTCGAACGCAGCTAAGAGGTCGGAGTGCCTTTTGCTAAGCACCCAAGTCTCGGATCCATATGTGAGTACTGGCAGGACCATGGTCCTGTACAGCAGCAGTTTTGAAGTTATGGTGAGATTTCTGGATTTGAAGAGCTTTGACAGACTATAGTAGGCTCTGTTGGATTTGAGAAGCCGCCCGCGTATTTCTTCTTCTATATTGTTATCGGCTGCTACTATTGACCCAAGGTATTTAAAGGATTGCACCACTTCAAATTCGTGCTCCGCTACCTTGATTGTTTGACCAACTGTTCCTCTCGCATTCGACGCCACCATGTACTTTGTTTTACCTTCACTAATGTGCAGCCCCAGATTTTGTGCCGCCTGCTCGATCTGGATGAAGGAATCTTGTACAGCTTGTTCGGTTCTTCCGATGATGTCAATGTCGTCTGCGTAAGCCAGAATATTATTGTGAATTAAAATTTTCAAAAATAATTGTTTGGGTTTGAAAACTCAATATTTTGAAAACCCCATGCTCGATATTTTTAAAACTTTGATAAATAAAAGTTTTTTGATATAGTCTACATGATATGAGAAAAAGAAATTTATTTTACACAAAAATAACGGTACTCTCCATACAAATGTTAAATGGTTTTCGAAAATCGTATTTTTTTCGAAAACTGTTCCGAGAATTTTGCTTAAATTTTTTTCTTTTGATTAATTTTTAATATCTATAATTTAATAAAAAAAATTGAAAACAAGATATTACTGACTGTACCTACCATAGAACGATTTTTTCGAATTTTAAGTTTCTCATTATCGACATAACGGATTTTAGTGAAATTTTTTAGAAAGTAGCTTCTAAAAAGTTTAAAAAACATTGCATTTCAAAACCTTAAGAAAAATATTTTTTTTTTAATTAAAAAAAAAAAAATTTTTTTTGGAAAATTCAATATCTCGAAAACAGCTCAATATTTTTGTTGTAAATTTAATTTTTATTCGAACAATAATAAAATCTTTAAATTGGCGTACCAAAATTTTTTCTTAAAAATGTTTTAAACACTTTTTACATAAAAGCTTATTTTTTTAAGAAACCACTACAAAGACTTATAATTTTTGTTCTTGCATAAATCTATATTTGCTTGAATCACATGGCATCTTATTTTTACCTCCCACTACTAAAGAAGTTGTTTTTATCATTTAAAAAATTAATTTTAAGCTTATGAACAGTTTTTCTCTAATAACAATAATTTTTGAAATTCTCAGACTATTACATAGGAGTAAGTTCGTGCGACCGGTCCAATTTGGATGAGTACGAGTAGATCTGAATACTCGATTTGTTCAAAACCTCGACGCGTTTGTTTATGTAGGCCATGACTTTTCGGGATCTATGAATCGTTATCTAGTATGGGAGTGAGCTGTAAGAAGGAGAAGAGGAAGAAGAAAAAGAAGTTTCTTGCAAACAGAAAAGGGAAGATATTTTGAGAGTTTGTGAAGTTTAAGGGTAAAGGATAGAATCGATAGATACCCTGCCAAATGGTTTCTGACATCTCGGAAGATCTCGTGCACTGTTTAGATATATGTTCGCGTCATACTGCTACTTCAGGTTTAGAGTGATTTCCGCCAAAAAATCTACTTAATTTCTAGGATGATGCTGTTTTCGTTACAGGTGCTTGATTATCCGGCTCTTCGAAAAGTTTACTTAAGATTAAGAGATATGATCCAGTATTTGGAGATCAGTCAGTCACCTTTCTTTGGAATTGCTTTGATTTTCACAGTTTTAATTTTCGTATAAATACCCAGTTGTTGTTGGTTCAAATTTTGGCTGAGACTCCTGTACTTGAGAGCGTAAAAGATTTTATTGGACAAATGTTGTTTCGCAATCGTACAGTTGGAAAAGATGTCGATATACACAAATCCGCTGACCCGTAACTGTTCCATAAGTTTTTCGATCTGTCCTACTCTACTGGTCACTTTCCGAGTGAATAGAGAATTGTATTTATCCAGCATATCCCTAAAAAGGCGAATCTTCTTCCCCTTCTAATGATGGTCCAATTGAATTTACGTCCCTTCTTTTCAAGATCATGGAAACACTGATAAATATTCAGCTCAAGAAATATCTTCAAGAACGAAAGCTTCTCAATGACCGGCAGTACGTCTTTCGTAGCAATAGGCCCACTGGTTAATGGATTATCACACCGAGCAGTGGTACAAATCTTTACATCGTTTTGAAGTGAGTAAGAATATTACACTTGATATGGCATCAAGCTCTCTTATCGAAAATGCTTGCCTTTGGTATTGATGAATCTTTTCTTCGTTGGATTAGAAACTACCTTTCGAACCGTTCTATACAGGTTGTGTTGGAAGTATTCAAGTCTGTTTTTTATAAATTAAATGCTGGTAAGCCACAGGGCTCCGTTTTGTCACCAACTCTCTTCCTCATATTCATCAATAACTATTTTCTTTGAAATTTCTAATTCATTAAGTTGTTTTTCTAACGACAGTAGTCTCAGCTTTTTGAATTCGTTGACAGATTCACAGATTCAAAATCTGATCTCGATAGCATTGTCAAATGTTGAACGAAAAACCGCGTAGAATTTAATGCTTGAAAAAATCAATGCTGTCTTCTATCGTTAAAGCCTAATTCACCCTTGATGAAACAGAACAGCTTTCAGTATTCGGTATGTGCATCACAGACCACCTTATGTGGAAAGTTGCAAGAAATGGGTCATCCCTCCTGATCTATATCTATATCTATAAAGCCTATATTCTTCCAAAGCTTGAGTACAATTGCCATATTTGGACAGGTGCTCAAATAGCTCATATGAGTCTCTTGGATAGAATCCAGAAAAGAGTTTTAAAAATGATTGGTGATAATACTAAAACAAAGGCATTCGAATCTCTCGAGCACCTTTGCAATATTTCTTGTCTTTCATTATATTATCCATATTTTTATAAACAGTGTTCTAGTTAAAAATCCCTGTGCAGGGACGGGTTAGAATATTCCTGCAGCGCCTCCCCGCTTGTCGTAAAAGGCGACTAAAGGAGTAAATACATCTAGGGCACAAACAGCAAGGTGAACCTAGCGACACGTAACACCTATAAACTTTCCCAAAAGTGTGCATGCCAGTCCCTGGGTTGGCACGACTGCAGATCACCGGTGCCGTAAAAGAGAGATCAAATACAAAACTGGAGCATGCACACGTCGATACTTACAACCAGGATTTTGTAAATTCAAGCATTATGGAAGTACTCGTTCAAAATGACACTACCCCGCCAGGCACTACCATTGTTATACATGGTACTGATCCTGGACCGAGCAGCAATGCTCGGGTCAGAGCTAGACGGATTCCGGGGGCTAGCAAAGTAATGCCGCAGATTATACAAAATCTGAGAGTTGCGAGTTGGAACGTTGGCAGTATGACAGGTCGAAGCTTCGAGTTGGAAGAGATGATGAAAAGAAGGCGAGTGGACATCTTATGTGTTCAAGAAACAAAATGGCGAAACACGGGAAACAGGGCCCGTTTCTTGGATACGAGGACAAAAAACTATAAGATGTTCTACTATGGAACGGAAAAGGGTAAAAACGGAATCGGAATCATCCTTGCAAAACATCTATTAGGCAGCGTATTGACCATTTCGAAATCCAGCGACCGTTTGATGTCCCTTAAATTGGTGATTAAAGGAAAGTTGTGGAATATTGTCACTGCATATGCTCCCCAAATTGGATGTGAGCAGGTGCAAAAAGATGCATTTTGGCTAGACTTTCACAATCTACTTAAGGACATCCCAAAGGAAGAGTTTTTGTTCGTGGGCGGAGATTTGAACGGACATGTCGGGAAGACAAACGAAGACTATGAAGATTGCCATGGAGGCCTCGGATACGGCACCAGGAACCCTCCTGGTGAAGACATCCTGAGCATGTGCAAAACATACGGTCTTATCGTGCTAAATACCATGTTCGTCAAACAAAGCCGACACCTGGTCACTTACAGCAGTGGTGGAAATGAAACCCAGATTGATTACCATTTGGTATCTAGTTTCATGAAACCCCGGGTAAAAGATTGCAAAGTGATACTAGGAGAAGCGATCGCCCACCAACACCGTCTCCTACTGACAGAATTTTTTATGGATACAGTGAACGACAACAAACATACAAAAACTTTTGGGAAGATCAAATGGTATAATCTGGATAAGGAAAAAGGCGAAGCTTTTATTTCGAATATGCAAAACGTTCTGTATAACAACACCGATATAGTTCGAAATGAAGAGAGTACAGCACAAAGTATGTGGGATCTCCTACAGAGAACTTGCAAAGAAAAAGCCAAAACACTGTTAGGGGTTTCAAAAGGACACAACCAACAAGGCAAAGAAACATGGTGGTGGAATGATGAAGCTAAATCAGTTATAAGTAAAAAGAAAATGGCTTTCTAGGCTTGGTCGAAGTGCCCCTCTAATGATACAGAGCAAAAGTCACGCCTCGAAGTGGAATATAGAAACTGCAAGAAAGAAGCGAAGAAGAAGTGCGCCCAAATTCAAGCAAAGAATACAGAAAACCTGTATCGGGAGCTGGATGAAATTTCTACCCCGACAGCTGGTGCTATTCAAGAGCTACGGCAAAACACGAATAAGGGCGCAACTATCTTCAAAATAGCCGCTCAAAGAAGAAGAAATGCCCAGGAGATTCGTTCGCCAAAGTTCATTAACAATGCTCAAGGCCAACTACGAGTACTTGTGGAAGACAACGAAATTCTTCACAGGTGGCGACAGTATTGTGACGGACTTCTAAACGAACAATTTCCAAGGCTATACTTTCCAATAGCTTCACCTAACTTAAGCGAAGTATCCGACGTCACAGTCGAACAAGTTAGTGAGGCGGTAAAATACTCCAAAAAGGGAAAAGCTGTTGGCCCAGACGAAATACCCTCAGAGTTTTGAAAAAAATGGGAGACATCGGCTCATGATTCTTGTCTCCAAACTTATACGAGGTGATCGCATGCCTAATCAATGGAGGGAAAGTTACCTTCTTCCAATTTATAAAGGAAAGGGTGATACTCGAAGCTGTGATAATTACCGTTCGATTAAGCTGATGTCACACACCATGAAGATCGTTAAACGAGTCTTGGGTAGCCGACTGCGAAAAATAATTAGGCTATCTGATGACCAGTGCTGGTTTGTCAGGGGTAAGTCAACCACGGATGCAATCCAGAGTATAAGAATAATTATGGAAAAACATCGGGATTCTTTGGAGGATTTGCATGTCGTATTGGTTGATTTTGAAAAAGCATTCGATCGGCAACCACGAGATCTAATATGGGTGGCCCTCAGGCAACGAGGAGTTCCAGAAACCTATGTGCGGATAATTATGGACATGTATGATGGAGCAGTTACTAAAGTAAGATGCGCAGCTGGAGTCACCGAAGAATTGAAATCACAGTAGGTGTACACCAGGGAAGTGTCTTGAGTCCTCTGCTCTTTATTACAGTTCTTGATTACCTGCTTGAAGGCAAAGTGACGGATCCAAAAGTGCATCAGTTATTCTTTGCTGACGATGGAGCCATCATAAGTGAAGACCCGATATCCCTACAACGAGCCCTTGACGTATGGGTGGATGTTCTAGAAGGAAGTGGGTACCGCATAAGCGCGAAAAAGACAGAATACCTATGCTGCCCATTTTCTGATCCACACAGGCCTATTCCAGACATTTATTTGAATGGAGCAGTGCTTCCCAAGTGTGAAAAGTTTAAATATCTGGGGTCTATGATAAATAACGAAGCTACTTGTGATGACGATATCAATCATCGCGTAAGCGTAGGGTGGATGAAGTGGCGGGAAAATTCTGCTATCTTCTGTGACCGAAAAATGCCCCCTAAGCTGAAAGGAAAGCTCTACACTTCAGTTGTGCGTCCAGCACTCACATACGGTTCACAATGTTGGACAATGTACAAAAAGTATGAGAGTAAGCTAACGGCAGCTGAGATGAAGATGCTTCGTATGACAGCAGGAGTTACAAAGCTTGATCGAATTAGAAGTACGAAGATCCGAGGAAGCCTTCATGTTAAGAATACCATTTCCCAAAAAATTGAACACGACCGACTCAGTTGGTATTGCCATGTTCAAAGGAGAGATCCTGAGAACCCCGTCAAAAAGGCAATATCATACAACGTTCCAATTCGGAATAAAAAGAAAGGTAGGCCTAAACACTCCTGGTACAAACAAATGCAAAAACACCAGCATTCAGTTGGCCTCAGAAATGGAACAATACAAAACCGGGAGGCTTGCCGCCGATTTCTGAGGTCAACCCGGCGAACCCCACAGGCGGATCACTAGTGTGAAGCAGATACGTGGGAGAGTTATGATCCCCTCGACATCGAGATCATAACAGCGCCGAAGAAAAGGAAGAAGAAGAAGAAGAAGTGTTCTAGTTAAAAACTCTCACTTACAGAATCCTCATCAGGTTTCCCTTGGGTCCAACTTCGGACGTACTGTATAAATTAGAGATTTTTTCTTCAGCCGCACTACACGAATGTGAAATGCTTTATCCAGCTCCATATTTTCTTCCCATTACGATATTTCGACATTCAAAACCCAATGTCCATCGGTATCTCCTTTTAAATCCTCTTCAACTTTCCTAAACACTCACACTGTGTCCAAAAATTTAAGTTTAGTCAAAATTCTTTTACTGTGGGCAAAAAAAAACCTCCACGAATATGAATATGCAGCGAAAAAGTGATAACTTTGTTTTGCACTAAATGCAAAATATAATTTAGTGATATTTTTTATGCTATGATAGAATTAAGAAGGATATTGATCTCCCTCATTCCCTAGATATTCCAACCTCATGATAAATTCATCAGTTTTGGGAACACTCGGCACGTGCTAAATTACATAGTTTCTTCGTATCGAAAACCATTTTATATTCCACCTTCTTCTTCCAACAAAGAAAAAATAAATAATTATTATACGAAAAAAAATTGCAAAACCAAAAATGAACACGTGTGTAACGAGGACGAGCTCTGCCAAGCCTTTCTCCTTTTATCAGAGTTTTATTGAAACCAGATCCAGGAAGACATGCGATCCAATTCATTGAATACGAAACTAAATAATTTCTCTTCGCGCACACACCACACACCAACTCAAGTCGTCTTCCTTTGTACCTTCATATCTCCTTAGGAATTTTAGTATCGGGAATCCTGTCTTCTCAACTTTATCATGCAAATTACGATTGAAGAAAACAGTACCTTCAAATCGGAAGACGGAAGTAATGAGTGTGATCTTCTGAATAAATTCTTGGATTGCTCAGTTGAGTTGAGTACCTTACGTCTTCAATTGTTTGGTTCATGTTTTTTTTTGTAAATTGGCGGCAAACGGAAGTTCATTAGGCACATCACGTCTTGGGTCATAATTGCGCTTTTTTTTTAAATTCTCATTTGAGTTGGTTATTGCTCCTTTTTTTCTATTTCAAGTTCTATTGACCCTGAAGTTGGTTGCTTGGAACACAACCTGTGCTATTGTCCTCATTAAGTGCGCGGGTAGGAGGTTTCTTCATTTGTTGTCTTCTTATTAATTTCCATTGGAAATTACATCACGAAATGAAATTAAAGGAAATAAGAAATGCTCAGATACCGTGTACTCGTAGATGGCTTTTCCATTTGGACAAGGGGTCGTCGAATAACCGTCACCACATAACTACGCGTATCTACTATTATAGGAGACCCCAGTTTAACATATAGTTTCAGTCGAGTGACTATGGTCAGATGCATTGCTTCCTTCGACTTCAACTACGTTCTTACACTTTGAACTCGCAGTGGCAGCACGAAGGCTGCGCTCAGCAAATGCTCATGATGCATAAAATTTCCTTTTGATAGAAGCACTTGTTGTTGCGCAGGAGAAATGTCGCGGTTAAACACCAGGGCAGGGGTTGTCTTGATTCTTGATGTCTAATTAACCTCCTGTATCATACATAGCTTACATATGTGCTTAGATGTATTTGTGTTCCTGAACGTAGACAAGAACTTTTTGATGAACTGACTGACTGCTTTTTGGCGGAATATGGAAAAGGACATTTGGCTGTGTTGCTTAGGAGTAATGAAATGAGTGAGTACGAGGGGCCAAAGAACAACACACCAACTATAACAGGTTGATGTTTACAGTGAAATGGTCGAGTGAACTTTGAGGGTAAATACTAATTTTGTAAACATGGTTCATCAGAAAATGTAAGAAGTGGATTTTAAACTTGAATATTTTTTTATTTGTTTAATGGTAATGATACAACTACAGGAACATCGCTATAGTTAAGTTGAATTGGTGGTCACAAGGAAGCTAGCTGGTGACCCGTGCTGGAGTCATCAAGTCAATCTCAAGCTAGCCAACTAGCCAATTTCATGGCTGATTTAGAGACGCAATATGTATGTTTCTCTGATGCTTCATGGTGCGATCTCCCAGGTATATGATCGACCTTTCATAGAGCTTCCACCAGTTTCCTCCACGAGATATTAGGTCTTCAATGGAGGATGTCATTTCTCATGAAACCAGCCATCTTCTCTGGGTTCAAATCAACGGGTAGGCTATGTTCATGGAATGATTGCACAATTATTTGGGATTACCGAGAACTGCTTTTCCCATGGATTTTTTCGCATATTCGAAAAATTGGTATCTGGAACTTTTCGAAATTGGGGAAAAAATTCCTAGGGAAAAAACCTATCTTGAACTCTTTTGTTATGGGAAATCTTGTGTTTTTTATGTCTGAATATTTCCTTTAATTTAAGGTATTGTTTCACTTAAAATATATAAAGAAGAAAATGTCTGAAAATATGAGACAAAAAAAAAAGCAACTGGTAAAGGCCCAAACAAGGAATATAAATTCACTGCATTGGAGACAACGAAAATACGAATTTGAACCTTAGACGAATCGGTGGAAAGATGCCCAGAAGTTTTTACTTTTGGCCTCCCTTTGTATAGCAAAAAGAAAAAGACAGACGGTAGTCGAAATCAAATCATCGATAGTGAAAATTGTCGAAATTCATCATCAGGCAGCCGTTCTGTTGAAGTGTTAAAGGACAAATCCTTTGACGAGATTGTTATGTTTGAAATGATCATGACACTGACAACCAGGAATGAATACCCTGAGGACAATGCAACCGACATTTTAAATTTAATTTTTTTTTCGTCATGTAAATTTTATATAAAAATAATTAAACTTAAGTCACTGTATATAGTTAGGCCCCCTATGAGCCAACAAATGTAAACTTTCATACATATGTAGTATCTTATTTGTTGTAAGCCAAATTGTAAATAGTATGTTCAATAAAACAAAATTGAATTGAATTGAAATGATCATGAGTTCAACTTACCTGGAGGAAGCAGAACGTTGAAAAGAATTATTCGCAGATGAATATTGAGAACAGAACTTCAACAACTCCTCGTTTTACAAAGACCAAAAAAGTCTTATGTGGTGTAACTTTGGAACGAGAAATTGAAATCCTAAAATAACTCTGCAATAAGATTGAAAAAGCAGTTGAGTCAATAGAAAGACACCAAAAAGTAATGAAATACCAGAAAATATACAGGTACATTGACAAAACTAGCGAGTTCCGAAGGAAATAAAATGTACGACTGGGTCGCACGAACTTTCTCCTATGTAATAGACTAGGAATTTTAAAAACGAATGTTATAAGAGAAAACTGTTCATAAGGATAAAATTATCATATTTTTTTAAATTCTTTTAGTAGTAAAAGACAAAAACAGAATGCTATGCAAATATGAATTTATGCAAGAACAAAAATTATAAGTCGTTGTAGTGGTTTCTTAGTAAAAAAGGGTTTTATATACACAATTCTTAAAACATTTTTAAGAAAAGAATTTGGTACGTCAACTTTAGGTTTATATTATTGTACGAATGAAAGTTAAATTTCCAAAAAAAAATATTGATTCATTTTTTTAATTCAAAAATATTTTTTTTTTAAGTTTTGAAATGCAATGTTTCTTAAAGTTTTTAGAAGCATCTCTATAAAAAATTTCATTAAAATCCGTTATGTCGATAATGAGAAATTCAAAATCTTAAAAAATCGTTTTATGGTAGGTACAGTCAGTAATATCTTGTTTTCAAATTTTTTATATTAAATTATAGATCTTCAAAATTGTATGGAGGGTACCGTTATTTTGTTAGATTGTTTTAAGAAATTTTTTTTTATCAAGTTTTAAAAAAATCGAGCATGGGGTTTTCGAAATATTGAGTTTTCAAAAAAAATTTTGAAAGTTTTTTAAAAATCCAAAAAAAAAAATTTTGAAGATTTGAACACACAATAATATTGAAACTGCTGGGGAGCCTTAACATAACGGTAACAAACGGTCGTACCGTTTTTGAGAAAATCAAAAACAAAAAAAAAATGGTTCCAAGGGGGGTACCAAAAATAATAATTTTTTGGATTTTTTTTTTCATTCATTACCTAGGTTTTTAAATAAATGAACTTTTATGAATTTAAAAAAAAATCTGTGGGACAGTTTTTGAGAAAATTAAATATTTATAAAATTTCGAAAAAAAAATCGTTTGGCAGGTACCGTTATTTTTGGTCTTAAAAAATCAAATCAAAAAATATCCGGGGGGAAAAAAATAAAACCCATATCTACCAAGTTTAAAGAAAATCGGCCGAGCCGTTTAGCTGTAGTCGAACAGACAGACAGAATTGCCAGACCCACTTTTTTGGTCTTCGCTATTATCGTAATGCCAGCTTTGATCAAAATCTCGAGTTCGATTTTTTTTACGAATGCATAACTTGCCTTATAGTACCTATAAGTCGCAAATAAAAAAGTAGGACCTTGTTCCCGGGAAGGGAAACTTTCTTTGGGAAAAATATATTTAAAAGACCCATGTATTCTATTATGTATGGAATATAACATCATTCAAATGTCCGCCATGGCTTTGCTGGGTGTCGCTCATCCGAAACGTCGAATTTTTCATAACTGGCGCATAAATCAGACTTAATTTGACCAATAGCATTGATTATGTTGGCTTTCAGGTCAGTTTTTATTTGTGGTTTATTAGCATATAACAACCCTGTCATCATCCATGGATGGCACTTGCATCGAGGAAATAGAAAAGCC
Organism: Chrysotoxum bicinctum; assembly: GCA_911387755.1. NCBI lineage: Eukaryota > Metazoa > Arthropoda > Insecta > Diptera > Syrphidae > Chrysotoxum > Chrysotoxum bicinctum. The sequence goes on from OU426988.1 coordinate 229,487,812, forward strand.
ATCGGCCCATCTTTTGTTGCATGATCACATATTTGATGTTACGAAAAATGCTTAGGTTTCCTGGAAAGATGTAAGCAGTTTTTTCCCCTTCTGATCAGGCTACAAAATATAAGACATACATTCGGCCTAAGCTTGAGTATAACTCCCATATCTGGGCAGGTGTTGGAAAAACTCACCTGCACCTGTTAGATAGAATGCAAAACAGAGCCCTTAGACTGATTAGAGATTACTTTGTTTTATCGCTTCTTCTATAAAGAGTGCTCTAATGTATAGCCAGATGCATTCCTCCCTTGAATCAATTTCACCGTAATAATAGTCTTGCTCATCAGTTTAACCTTGAGCCTAATCTCGAGCGTACTATGAAATACAGAGATTCTTTCTTTAGCCTTACTACTCGAATGTGAACTACTATACCCCACTCGACTTATCCCCCTCTCTATGATATACAAGCATTTAATGTCAATGTGCATCGACTCCAGATTCTAAAAGTGCGGCTAAAGAAAGACCCTAAATATTTGACAGAACGTCCGAAGCTACGCTTAATGGTAAATTGATGAGTCTTTCCTGCTAGACATAGTATTACGCCCGAATTTGTTTGAGGGGAGGAATGCAACTGGCTATTTCACAAAGTCACTAAATTTTCCTCAAAGACATCTTCTTAATTTTGCTTATCACAAAAAATTAACTTTCCTGACACCATCAATACCAAATCTCTCCAACTTAACGAGAATTTTGTTCATAACTAAAAGTCAACATAACAGAAGTGGGGACAGGACACCACTCTGGGGTGTTCCTCTACTGAGTTTTTGATTAAGTTGGTATAACTTAAAGTAGCTTGAATCTTTCTATAGCTGAGCATGCATATTTTCATTCCCTTTACAACGAAGTAAGTTAACAAGTGATTCTATAATGAATTCAACTAGGACTTTGTTAAAAATTCATTCTACATCTACAAAAGGTTTCGCAACTTTGTTGCTTGAAGTTCATAGTTTTGTGATGCTTTTTCTTCGTGGCTGAGGTAAACTCGTCGGTATCCTGAATTTTTCCCAAAGAAGCAACAAATTTGGGTTTGGAGGGTCTAGCTCCGAATGAAATAACTTATTTTAACACCAATAAACTCTCAATCGATTTATTTCGTAGTTTTGTATTTCACACGTTATTTCATATAATGTCGTTTACAATATTATTTCTTTTCTTAAGAATTAAGATAAATAACACTTTATTTCTATATGAAGGTTTTTATAATACAAACTCTATATACTACTGAAATAAATCAATTTTTGTGGACCAAAGGCCAAAAAAAAGCTATTTTAAACACTTGATATCATATAATACAATATTCAAAAGTTTAAATAACTAACACAGTATTTCATATATAGTGTCCCCAGCACGCAACCTGGGGAATAAAACGGTCGGAAACTCTTTGCAGAGAACCTTGTCCAGCGCTATCCTTGAAGAGGAACACGAAGGATAGAAACGGTCGGGATCCTTATCGGAAGCCTTATGTCCCTAGCGCGCAATCTAAAGAAATAAACGGATGGATCTCTTAAGAGAGAACCTGTCCAATGAGCAACCTTGAAGAGGAGATCAAAGGAAAAAACGGGTTGGATTAGTTAATAAAACTAATACTCCTAATAATAATAATAAAACTTGCCCTACTCTAGCTAATGCCTTACTATTTTATAACAAAAATTTACATCAACTTCACAATTACAGTAATGCCTCTCTGTCACCGAAACGCCTTATAAAAGGTTTTTGTTTGCGACCCGATCTTAAACTCTCTATACACTTGATTGGTATCCACACTGGACCAGAATAAAAGACAATTTTTTCATTTTCCCAACCTCGACTTATCAAATCTGAGTCAGTGTGAACTGAAACAAATAAAAGACAAAATTGTATGTGATTCAAACTTGATCACATGACTTCGGGTGCACACTGGATGTGCAATATGATGATTTAAATAGGTGGTGTGTAGGTGTCGTAACGTTTCGCTCGGTAATATGATTAGTGGTCGTTGGTCTGATTATTGGTATGTAGGTGTTGTAACGTTCCGTTACAATATTCTAATTATAAATAATATCTTTTTTACTTACTCGTGTATGGAAGTCTGAAAAGATCTGAAGGTTATTATTGGTCGGAATTCTTGACCCGGTCAACATAATCCCATGAATCGGTTAAATGGTTCAGAAAGGGGCATCTTGTGAAGATATCCAAGGAATTGACACATCTGGCAACTTTAAGAGAATAATTGGCAGGAACTGGAGACTTATATAGAGAGGAAGTATTATTAGCTCAGACAATATTTTTTCGTGTAAATAGAGTATTGATATGCGCTCCATGTTACGAGTTCGAAGCTGTTTGGGGTTCGTATTGTCGCATCCCGGAAAATGTGTCCTCATTAGTAGTTCCAAGGACTCATTCAGAGAAACTGTCCAAGATCCATCAAATAAACCCTTGCTCAATTCTTGAAAAATCTTCTATGTTTTTAATAGATTGACAGTATTTTCTCGAAATTTGTGGCTTTGGTGATGCAATAGCTCGCTTGTAGACCATAAGACAGTTTTTTTTTTTTTTAATTGAAAACTTATATTTCAGACAGGTATTGAAGATTATCCTTGTTATGTCTTCTGCAGTTATATAAATTTTTAATCCACCGGGGTGAAAGGTTTATTTTTGTTGATATATTTAAGTGGGCAGAGCTCATCGAGAGATGAGATCGAGATCTATAACCGAGACTGGACTCTGGCTAAGGTTATACCCAAAATGTGAACTGCGTGTTTTATAGTTGAGTTTTGAACAAAAGACTGTTACAGAGCTCTAGTACGACTGGTATTTTTGTAAGCAAAATTCTCCAAAGAATATTCGGTCTTGTGAGCGATGAAAACTCTATGAGCTATCCCGACAGTACCGAATTTTGTTTAACGTGGACACCTGCTAGTTAAGGCTTAATTCCACGGCGGGCCTACCCACACTAACTGACCACCGCCCTGAGCTGGTACAAGACCAACCCAGTAGCAATTCTGCTAACATGTTGCAGCATGTCCACACACCTTGCTGAGGAGCGAGGTCTACCTAGCACCTCTTGAATCCAAGTAAAAACTTGGAAACCATATGCTTCCGCGATTTGGGGCAATCACAGCCACCACGATACTCCCACAAGGGGGCCTACCTCATAGATAGTCGGAAGCAGAGGAGCCAAGTGTCTTGCGACACAAGAAACCCTCCCACCTCCTGGGCACTATCTCCCGTGGTACCAGAATATAGCTTCCGGTGGAGCTTCGCGACCGTGAAGGTCACTTCTAGATGAGTTCCACAAAACTCGAGGCCTAGCAACCTCGGATGCGCACACCCAGTCATCGACCAATCAACAACGATGGACAACAATGTTCGATGCAACGAGTTTTCAAATTCCAGCCAGCCAAGGTTCCAGGCAACAAGGAAGACTGTCATGATTGCCAGAGCTCTGGATGACTGTAAGTACGATATTTTGGATTGCGTATGATTAAAGGTTTCGGTTTATCAAGCAGATTCCCAGGCAGATGGCAGACGGTCGCTCATTAAGTTCAATTTATTTTTAGATTTACATTTAAGTGATTAGTTAAGAAGATGCTGATATATTTGGCAGCTAAGTGTTTCCACATAGGAATGGTGGTAGCTGTGGTTGGCCTTGGTTCTCCCCGCGTTATTGCGCCTCAAATCAAGTAGTAGAAAATGCAAACCAATAAACAATCAGAATTTAGAGTGTAACATTCGTTAGGGAAGTTACCCGATGTTAACCAAGGACAAAATTCAACAAGTTTTGTTGAAAAAGTCTTAAAGAATGAAGGTACGTATATATTTATACCTTTTTGCGAACTTGTTATCACAAGTCCCTGAACTCGAGCAAAATGCTGGATCTTACATCAACTTACATCTTTAAAGGTCGGCTTCATTGATATGCAGATGAAGTGCCTTCCTACTTTACGAGTGTTGTGTCATTGAACCTTTCAATACCTTAACCAACTCCAGCATCAAATTGTGTTAGCCGCAAAAAATGTCGCCTTCAATCTACAACAATTTCTAAGATCCATCCCGCATTCAAGAATTTTTAATTTCACACCAAATAAATAAAAAGGAACTCCAAAAAAACAGGACCAAAGGTTTTCCCTTCTCTCGAGACACACTCGAATGCACTTTTTGTGTAGACAAACAATTCGAAGTCCTTCCCAGCACAAATGATTCCAGCAAAATACCAAACAAGTGAATTATATGCCTTGAGTTTGAGTTTATTAATTTGCATTTACAGAAAAAAGCCAAAGCAAACCATAGAATGCTGAACTTTTCCCATAAACAATATGGAAATCCTGGTGCATTACCGCCACACTCACACAACTCACAGTTCAAAGTCCAGGTGCACCATAATTGCGCAGTCTGGTGGCCTAGCCTTTTTTGCATATGCCACCCCTATGCAACCGGGGACCCGGACAAACAGCCCTCAATTTATTCGATTGCGTGTGATTGGAACCAGCAGAAACCAATTGGTAATCATATTGTTGAAGGAACAACATAAATGTCCTTGCATTATCCTTACAGAAATGAATTTCACGACTCAGGGTCGATTTTGAAATAATTTAAGGTTACTTCTCGCTTCATATATCCAAGTTATATCTTTACGACATGTTACACACACCTTTATCCTTTTTCTTAATAGCTGAGGACAAATTTCTTTTGAACGACCATATGGTTATGGAATGCCTCAATTCCCGCGCTGTGGTCTGCTTAAAACAATGCCACATCGTCTGTCCGCCCATAATAACAAGTCGGGGGCATACCGTGAAGTGTTTTTCGGCGCGCTGTGTGTCCTTTGAGCACAGTGCTCGTCGACCGTGAAAGTTGGAATTTTAAGAATAAAGGCCAGGAGTCAGGACCTTTTATTGCTCTCGATGTGATCGGAAATTGAAGGGGCTTTCTTATGCATTGTGACTGTTGGTGTTATGCAGCTTTGTTCTTTAAGAATTAATTTTTGTTCTCATATGGACACAGCACGAGCCAAAAAGGATGTTTTTTTTTTAGTTGCTTCAGTTTCTAAGGTTACTGCGCTGCGCCGCCGAGGGCATATAAAAGATTTCTGCACAAACACACTCACACCGCATACATTTGAATTTGACTCGGCGGGAGGTGTGTCCAGAAAGGAAGTTAACCTTCAATTTGATCGCATCGAATATCCAATCAAGTGAAAGAAAATTGAATAAAGTTTGCAACAATGACGACTTTGAAGTGAAGTCTTTGACCTTTGTTTAAACATTTTGATTTTATCAGTTCCAGAAAATATATGTGTAGACCTAGATTTGTAAATTTATGTATTCACAAGTAAGAAGTACTTTCCGGGGCAGTTCAGTTAGTTTAAGTCAATTTTTTAAGTAAAGACACATTTGGCGCCCAACGTGGGCCGATTTAGCATTGAAATTTAACTGTTAAGTGTTGCCCAACGTACTACAGCATACTTTTTAAAGCCTTTCGTAGAGAAAATGTGACAGGGGAGTTGCGGTAGGTCGTCAACGTCACCGAAACGTGTTGTGTTGTGGTTTTCTTCAGCGGGTTTCAGGTCTCATCAATAATTTGCGCATGTCCTGAGTTCTTCAACTGATTCCTGCCTGTTTAGGGCTGTAAGCTCTTTCCAACGGAATTTTTTTTTCTGTCGTATGACACATTCCCACTCACTTCAATGGCTAACTCCGAAATGTCCCTCTACAGGAATCGGTTTCATGCGGTTAAAAAAGGGGCTCAACCGGAAATAGGACCCTGGAGCCTGGACCCACAAATCTACAGTGGCTCGATATGGGAACGGTAGAATCGTAGCTTGGTTTAGTTCATGCTTTAAAATATCAACCTAAAACAGCATACCAAAGGGTTTTTTTAACTTCCCGATTTTTCTGTTTACAGTAGCTCATTATTAAGACCTCACATTGGGCGCCACCTGCAACTTATCAAAGTGTATTTGGTATGATTCCAAATAATGGTTTTTCATTACTGGAACATAAGGTTGATCTTGCAAGTGTGATGTGTGAAAGGGGAAAAGGGAGCGAGAAATTAAAAGCCCCAAATTTGGATTGAATTGAATTGAAACATGAAATAAAGGCCATACGACATCCAGGATTGGGAATTCTGCCTTAATTCGTTTCAATTCTAAGTAGCGATGTAAAGCTGCTTTTTTATTTACCATGATTTTATGTTCGCGCCCTTAAAAGGTTCAAACTACCCTTAAGGTGATTAACACCGTGTGAGCTTCAAGCGAAGAATCAATGCATGATAGTTTTGAACTTCTGAATATTGAATGTCAAGATAGGCAAGGCTTTCTAAGTTCGGTTAGTACGGCTAAAAAATTAACCTCTGAAGCTGTGTACTCGTCGTCGGAATTTGGGTTTTAGTGTAAATATTATAACCTATAATTGGGATACAATAATTCTATCCAAGCCACTAAAGTGTGTCACAGGACCAACTGTCCATGTATTGGAATTGTGATCAAGCCTTAGGGCTGTTGAATGATAATAGATTATCATCCAGAGCTGGCGGCGTGAAACATTTCTTTTATCTTCGAAGGAAGCTTAGCACTTCCCAAGAGTTTTTGGCGACGACGTCAAGTATGTGGTCATTCCTTAAAAGTTGGTTTGTGACAAAAATACCGAGAACTCAAGGCCTTTTAGTTTCTTCGATATAAGTGCTGCTCATTGATATAGACTTGTTGGTGGGGCTTTATTTTTAAGCTATAAAAAAGCTATCGAAATCGAAGCGTTGCTTTCTCCAGATAAGAGAACCTCTGATCAGGTTTTTACTACTGTCTGGCAAGAAAGAATTTGAAAGCCAAACAGGTTTGTTTTAGCCAATACTTTATTGGTTTCAGTTCGATTTCTGGTTAATCTGCTTGTGTCCAAAACCCTTTGTGGAAAAAAAGGAGGAGATATTATTGCGCATTTAGCTGTTGTATAACAATTCTACTGTGCAATAAAGTAGTTAACTTTCTGGAAGAAAAGAAACGGTGATAACACTCAACCCTGTGAATTTACACTATAAACTTCGAAAGGAAATAATAAGGTTTTGTAGAATATGACACTAGAGCCTTGAAACGAACTTTGGTTACTTATGTGCCGTACTTTCCGTTTGATTCTTTAGATCCCGATGATCACTCAATCGGATTGGCTACTGTTCCAGCACCAGGCAACAAGCTACCTAGCTTGGCACAGTGGAGATGGTGGTAGATGGGAAGTCATCATCAATGTGTTTCTACTGAAACCTAGATCCATTTTTCTTCCTCTGTAGGTCAAGCATTGGTTTCTTGTGGACAAAAGTGTTAATCATATCAAATATTACGATGAAGGCGAACTCCAAAAAAGATGCTTTGTGCTTGCGTTCTTGTGTATCCAGGTGTTCATTGACCTAGAGCCTAAATAGATGAATGGATTTGATTTTAAATTTGGCGCAGAGTTTTTGCATGTGATTTCCTCTGGAAAAAATTTGATGAATTTTTTTAAGTCATCTAAAACCGATAGATTCTATTCAAAGGTTCCATTTTTTCTTAATTTGCGTCGAAAACGGCTCTAACGCTTTCCATTACATTTAGTTGAAATAATATCGCGCTGGAATTTACCGAAAAATTCGAATATCAAAAATAAAGATTAGACATTTTCTAAGAAAATTGATAGTATAGTGGTGTCCATAGCGAAAACAGCGCCATTCTCCTAAAGTGCGGATAATAGTTTTCCTTGAATTAATTGCCATTTTGAAGTTTATTATGATGAGTGTATAATTATTTGTGAATTGAAAATGTCAACCCTTTCAAAAAAAAAAAAAAACTAAAGGTTCTTAGTAGCGGCAAATCGCTAAAATTATAGACATTTGAAGGAGACACGTTGGTGATTTGAGAGGAAAAGTAAGAGATGAAGGAATATTTTAAATTTCTAATTGTTGCTTACTCACCATCAAAATGTTTTAACACAGTGTGATTGTTTAGGAAATAGAAAGAGAATTGGGTAAGAAACACCGATGTATAATTGCCATAAATGGATAATTAAATGAGAAGGAAAAACAGAGTTGGGAAAGGAATTCCACATTCGTGTAGTACGGCTTCAAAATAATCTCTATACTTGACGGTACGACCCAAGTTAGGCTGGAGGGTAACTCATGATCATTCCTAGCAGAGTGGGGATTACGCCGAAATTGTTTAATGGGAGGAATGCAACTGGCAATTTCAACAGAGCCAGGTTTGAAGAAGTTGCGATAAAACTATGAAAAGCAAGAGTTATTTCCACTGTGCTTCAACGAAAGAAATGTTTTCATAATCTATCGCCTTACCAAATATGAGAATAATACTCTAGTTTAAGGAGTATGTATGCTTTATAAATAGTTGAAAATAAATAAATTTGGTGGTGCAACAACTCGAAGTGAACCAGGACCTAGTGACTTACAACTCTCAACTATTCCTGTATGCGTGCTACCAGGAACGGAGGGGACCTACAATTTTGTGCCGATTCCGAACGGCTAATGAGCAGCACTTTCCATGACAAGAGATATACTCTTAGAGGATTTGTCAATTCCTCGCAAGAGGCAGTACACCCCTGAAAAACTTTTTTGCAGCGACTGAGAATCGAATATTGATATGTGGTCGTTCTACAAAAGTTGTTTAGTAACATACATACTAAGAATCGAAAGCTTCTCTGATTCCCCGATGCAAGATCCGTACATATACAGGGTGTCCCTTATTTCGTGCATAATATTTTAGTAATTTATTTCTGACTTAATCCAAGCGAACAAAATATATGAATAGCAAAACTAATAATAGGGCGTGGTTCTTGGGTATATTCTAAGAAAACATTTGTTCTACAGTAAGGGCCTATAGCCAATTTTATATCATATCTCGGGGATTTAAGAAAAGGCCTATTTTGGTGTACCCTGGACCCATGTTAACGGCAATTACGCTGCGAGTACTAATGATAGAAATTTTATTTTTAGAATAAATATCAGCCTTTGTAATTGCATTTAAATTAAAATGATATCTCATCTCGGTCTTGAGATATCCAATTTCCAGCGTGTTCCGTTTTTCTTACCCATGCTAATTTTTTGACTTTGGGCTAAAAATATAAAACTCAATGACAAGTTTGCTGAAAGACCCATAGATTTTATGATACTTTGGAAAACCTGCGGTTTAGTGGATTACCAATTTTAGGCAGAAAATCATTTATAAAAATAATAAATACTGTAGGAAACATTACGGAGCCTTGCGGATCACCAGCATTTTCTTTATGAACTTAAGACTTAAAACTGTCCCTTAATACCAAAAGAATGCATTTTCGATAAGAGAGCTTGATGCCAAACCCTTCTCCAAAGGTATGTAAGGAAGGATTCATTCCAACTTTTCGGTGGGAAAAGCCATAAAATCATCAGTGGACCTGTTGAGAAGCTTTCGCTGTTTGAGATATTTCATGAGATGACGATTGATCAACGTTTCCGTGAGCTTGGAAAGAATGGATGTTAGATCAATTGGAGGATTAAAACGAATGGCCCTTTTTAAGCTTACGCAGTGGTTAAGTCAAAGTGGAAGAACTCATTTTCAAGGCAATTGGTTATATAGATACCATCGGGGCCAGCGGATTTGGGACTATCGAGATCTTTTAGTACTGTAGCAACTGTACGGGTTCGAAAATGTAGTGGTCCCAAAGAAAAATGGTCTTCCTCTCAAGTACAGGTGGATCTTTGTCACTATCAGGCAACATAGAGTTTGCTGCGAATTGTTCTACAAACACATTGGCTTTCTATATGGAGGTAACGACAGGTTTGTCATTGCAGATGAGAGTGGGAACTGATGACGATGTTGACTTCTGCAGGGTGTCACCAATCAGGGCATTGAGAATACTATGGGTATTCATACCATGGTGTCTATACTATTACTCTGAAAGTAATGTTTTAAAAAAATGACCAGTTGGCGAAATATTTGTCAAAAAAGCGTTTTTCAAAATGACGATTTTAACAGGAACCTCACAAGTCGGAAACACTCCTCAGAAGCGAAAAACTTTTCCGGTCATTCAATTAAATAAAAGCAAACGAGAATTTGTTTCCAATTTCTCGATTTTATTTTAAACAAAAACAAGTAAGACTTAGAAGCCTACATTCCCGCCGAATAGTTTCCTTGCTATCAGGACTATCAACACGCGGGTGAAGTCATGAAATAAATTTTAATACAGCTGCACCCAAGACTGCACCCCTAAAACTAGTGCACAAACACAACTGACACCCTACGCGGAATAATTATCAAATAATTCTACAAAAAGTAACTTAAAATAAAATTAAAAAAAAAAAAAAACCTCCTCTGTATCCATGCACTGCTATCCAGGACTGATAACACTTGTTCCTGACTGCTTTCCTCAAGAAAGGACGACGACCCATTAAAATAGTTCCATGTGTGTTGCATCAGCAAGCGCCATCACCATCATTTTCATAAAGAGTTCATTCACCGAGCCTATTAAATAATATCACCATTCTCTCCTACGAAAAAAGGACACCATGTATGTGTTTTTTAGTGACGAGGATTCCCCTAGGAGAGTAATTAGTGCACCTTTAATATTCTAGTAAATTGGGAAATGATGGCACGAGCCATATTTGGTTTTAATGTGATGACTTCCCATCCCACATCCCTTGGCACTCACACTCACACATACAATCGCATATTGCGGCCAATCCTTGGAGGAATTTCTCGCGCGCTCATTGTTGGTATTTTGTCATCGTCGTCATTTCTTTTCCGAATTTGAATTTTCTTTCTCAGCGTTTGTGAGTTGAGTTTTCCTTCGTTGGGTGAATGGCGCGCGTTAATCACTCTAGCGAAACCAAATTATTCATCTCTGTAGCACACTCCCAAGTTATTGTGGTATCTCTAGGCATCCGAGACGATTATGTCAGGTGTCGTGTTTTGTTTTTGTATTTCTTGCAAGATTCTAATGTGGGGCATTTGAGGTGCTCCGAGTTGTACCAGCCACCATGATGAACAGACGGGGCTCTGCTCATAATAATACTCATAGTAGCAGTTAGCTGTTTTTGTTGTCCAACAGTGCAACGGAGCACGTCGGAAAATGAGTCTCGTGGCATTACGCCGTTAAGAGCATTGTTTGGGGTGGAAGGAATTATGGGAACTACCAGGAGTTTAAGAAAACGGACAACAGGTGCCGCAACCGTGATGTTTTATTCAAATTAAAATAGTACTATTGATTTAAAAAAAAAAAACAGAACTTAGTTTTTGTCGATTAGGAAATCGAATCGGTTTAAAATTTTAATTGTTTCGGAAATCATAACAATAATGACCCGCGGTGCAAACTGGACAGCCTCTTATAACTTTTTAAAGTTTTGACTTTTGTTTAATATGAGGCTTATATAAAATAAGTTTGCCTGCGGTACTTAGCAGTGACTAATTCTCTACTAGCTCTTACACTGATGGGTAGTATATTAGATTATATAGACTTTTTTTCGATAATGTCTGTATTATACTCGTACCATATGTAAAGACAAACATTACCATGTTAGACGAATTTGGAAATATCTCGTTAATAAGATATCTCGTGCAAGAACGCAAAACGAAGAAAGAAACTTTTGAAGACCTGTAATGTTTTCATCAAGCATCTGGGCCTTCAAATACCATGCTAAAAAAGTTCACTCGGGTCTAGAGAACTGTGAAGGTGATCCCCGCCCGGACGACCTGTGACCGTGGTGACCAAGGAAAATATATAACAATTTCCACTTCTTGACCGAGTGATAAAACTAGCAGATGGAAGAAGAGTTCCACGTCAGTTAAGAGTAGATTGGAGGAATTAAGCACGAGGATATAATTTAGTGCAATTCACCTGTTAATAAGGTGCGTGTTGCGAGGCAGGCTTTGAAGAACACGGGCTTTGCAGAAATTGACCACCCATTTAACAGTTTGGACCCTGCCTATATCGACTATTTCCTTTTATTTTTTAAATGAAAAAAGAGTAATGAGCCTCTTGGGGATCTGCCTTAGCATACCACCTTGGAGGCATTCGGTCGGTGGTGTTAGTGCAGAATAAATTTCGACGTCGATTTCCTAATCGTGTCGCGCCAACTGTGCAAAAATTCCAGCACTAAGCTACTTGACTCGACCAGACTGCAACCACAGAAGGCCATGCAAGGCGTGGCCGGCACTCGACTGGTCGTTCGGCCGAGAATACCGCGGCTGTGGCTGCCGATGTTGCTGAGAACGAATAATTATCAACCATCATCATTATGTGCGACGAGGCGCATTTCCACTTAAACGTCATTACATCCACTCAAAACCTCTGTATAGTTCACAGTTCGGCGTTCACAGACGCACTTGGCAATACGGTCAATGTTACCGACGAACGCTACAGGGCCATGATAAACGATTTCTGACTGCCGGAATTGGATAAGCGAATATGTGGTTTCAGCAAGCCTCAGACATTCGAAGTCCTTAAGGAGAATATTCGACAGCAATGCGAACAGTTATCACCGGAAATCTAGCGGAAAGTCATGGACAACGCGATAAATCGAGCACAAAATTGTACCAATACTGGCAGCGGTCACTCGATATATATCATCTTTTTCACTTAAGAGTCCAAATATATAATTTCAATACTCAAAATCAGTTTTTTTTATTAAGTAAAAAGATAATTCAAAAACAAAATTGGTTTATTAATTTTGCGTCAACTTCTATATGGCAAGTTATGGACTCGTAAAAAAATCCTTCCCGAGATTTTGATAGTGACTTGACGATACGAATGTAGGGAAGAAAAGTGAGCTCTGAAATTCTGTCAGTGCGAACTACAGCCTAATTGCTTATGCTTTTGAATATTTTTGTCTGATAACATCCATGGTTTCAGAAAAAGACATTAAAAATTTTGTTTATCTGTGGGATTGCAATTCACAGGAAGAAAAATAATGATACTAATAATATTGTTAATTCTTTTATCAAAAGTTATTAATAATAATGCATTACATTAAGCGGTGATTTAAGGGTTAAAGCCCGTTTGCTTTAAATTTAGATTTTAAAATCAATTCATAAAGATTTAAACCTGCATTCCCATAGTCTGTTTAAAGGCCCAAAATCTTCCTTCCAATTTGTCAATTTTCCCTCTCCCTTTCCCTCTCTCCCTTTAAATAAAGTAACTTCCAACGAACCACAAATAATCTCCAACTTTTTTTTAAACCTGATTTTAATTATTTCAATTTATTTACCGATTTTCTCCATCGGCCATATTCTTCCTCACACCATTGCCCCATTTCTCATTGAAAATAAACTAAATCAACTAACTGATGAGTTTATTCCGGGCCCCAAGGTATCTTCGGCATATTTCTCAAAAATTCCCTTGCAAACTCTCTCTTCCCCTCTCAAAAATCTCCAATTTATTCCTATCCCTCAATTAGGGAAAACCTCTTTAACAACCACAATACTTAAAAAGTGCCCGAAGTGTGTAGTTACAAACTATCGCACAATTGATAAACTTCTACATATTCCCAATATTCATACCATTTTGTACACAATTTTATGTTTACGTTGTAAGTCTCTCATTTTTACTACGAAACACATAGACTTACCATTTTTAAATTGCCTACCTGTGTGCTTGAACCTATTTTCTTAATATAGTTTTCTTCTATTCTGAGAAACGGTTACTACAAAGTTCCATTCTGATCCACCTTCTCCGATGATTTCTAAGGTACATCCGGGGTCCCACAAGGCAGCCATTTAATGCCTCTCCTTTTTATTCTCACTATTAACTATATTGAAATGGTCATCAAATATTCCTCCGCGCCGCCGACGCACATAGGTCAATTTTTCACATTTATGCGGCCAAAAACATTCATCCACTTATATTCTTTGTATTGGGTTTTATATGACAAAAAAAATATAATTTTAATAAAAAAACTATTTTGAGGTAAATTTAGAAATATTTTGAGGTTTTTTAATTTATAATAATAACATTTAGATATTTATAATTATTGATTTAAGAAAATAATTTTTTTTTAACTTTATTTTTTTACTTTTTTAACAATTTTTCAGCTCACAAAAAATAATAAAAATAATAATTATTTAAACTTAATTCATAATACTCGTAATTCAATAACAAATTCGTCTAGTGGTTCAATGCCTGAATCGGGTTCGGTGTTAGAATCTGCTGGCAAAAGCATACTTCTTGCTTCAGGGCAAAATGATTTTAAAATGGTTCGCTTTTTTGGCTTAAGGCTGCTTATGAGTGGATCGGAACTAAGTAATATATACATTCAAATTGCACTGTTCTCTTAAAAATGTCCTTGCAAAATTTTCGCGATATAAGCGAAAATGTTTATTGTGGGCCTCTGCAGCTTTCTCTGGTAATTGGCCTATTGGCAACAACAAGTTTTCGATTATGATTGCACCGTGTATCAATATATTGTGCATTGTCGGAGTCATTGCGTGCCAATTATAAAGATTGATGTATAGCTGACCTGTACCTTTGACAAATTGGTCATATTTTTGTGAATCAATTTTGTTTCCACTTGAAATGGTTTCTAATATGACATTTAATCTACAGCTACGAGCAACTAATTAGAAACGAAATCTCAATGAATGAAAATGCACCTGTAAAATCTAACGGTTTTTTTTTTTAATTATTTAAATGTTAGTTTCTTGTTTACTTAGCTGTTGACTTCTAGAGTGGTAGGTTATGCGATATTGGTGCTTATACGAAAGAAATTTTAAAGGAAGTTCGAAGGTTCCGTTTAGCCACGACTCATTATTTTTCAAAAACGCCTCTTCTTTTCTATATTTTGCCCATTTTTCCTTCAAAGTCGATTTAAATAAGGAAAATCTATGTTTCAAACTTTTTTATCATCCACAGTACTGCCATAGTTTGACAGTAAGCGATTTTCTAAATAATTAATTTTAGCTTCAAAATCTGATAAATTTTGTTCTTTCTTAAACTCATAGAGGTACCTCCGACTCACAATTTTCACCCCTGATGTGCTCGGAGTTCCAACAGCAAGAAAACACAATGATTGTTTAACTATTCAGAATTTTAATTTTTTTGACCGAAAAATCTGTGCTGTCAAAAATGTCAATATTTTTGTCATCTGCAGTCTTCTGCAGCCAATTTTTATTACATTTGGAGATGAAAAGGTTATACTTCACAATTCAAAAAGAATTATCATCCGATCTAACGCGGAAATATAACAAATTCAATTTTGAAAAGTAAAATATGGTAAAAATATAGCCAAAAAAATACCCAAAGTTTAACAGCACTAAATTTTTAGAATCATGCATTTCAACGGAGCAAATTCTAATAAAAATAAGAAATCAGAACTGAGTTATCGAAATCCATCACTATATTATTAATAACACACACAGAAATAGAAATATTGACCTTACAACTTTATTCGTCCTGTAAACTATATGGTAAGAAAAACGTGTACTGCGGTTAGAGATCAAGTTAAAATTACACGTATTTGCAAACGGTGTGCTTTTGTGAGGTAAAAAGAGTAAAATTAAAAACTGGGACTATTCTCCTAACGATCGACAAACGGTTTTTTTTTGTTTACCGTAAGTTTACAAAATCGACTTTTGGCCGCATAAAAGCTAAATATTGACCTATGTGCGACGCACGCTTACTAAGTTTTTCAAGACCATTTCTTCTTTTTCTACTCTTCTTCAACGTGATCTCCACAGTTTCTCTGTCTGGCGCACGGAAAATTGCTTAGAGCATAATATTTCCAAATACTATTCAATCACTTTTTCACTAAAATTCATCTATGGTAGTCTCCTCCCTGTCTTCACCTCCTTCATTATCAACCCATATCCACAGCTCAGTCGATTCGCGACCTTCTCACACATATTGATGAGATTATTTTTAAAGCAAACTCAGCACTAGGCTTTGTAAAACGATGGTCCAAATAATTCTTTAAATCCTACGTATTCACAATGAGGTACAAAGTATAAATTTATACGAATATGAGAAAACTATCAATTGATAGAAGTTATCTGTTATCAAATATTTGATATTTGATAGCCAGAATAGGGCTGCAAAACTCCACTTGATAAACTGGACACACACACTTTCAATATTGAATATTACGCTTTAGAAGAACTGTTGGGTAAGAGTGAAAATTCTAAGATTACACTTGCTTCGTGGCATGTACTCGTATACTAATCCTGTTTATCTTTCTTAATAAGTTTCAACGACGTCTTATTGACATTCTATGCTGTGTTAAATCATTAAACGCTAATAGTATACTAGCACCTCTAGGTAAGTTGGACCACTGTGTCATATCAGCTAATTTCTCATGTTCCACCAATCCAGTTAAAGAAAAAATACCAAAGAGAACTTGCTGGCAATATGAAAAAGCCAACTAGGACGGTCTCAACAATTTCTTTCAAAACTTTAACTGATCATGGTCATTCTTCCTCGATAGTGACGTAGATTTTAACACTGATATGTTAACAGGTGTTATTCTCGACTGAATAAAAACTCTTATCCCAAACAGGACTAAAAGCGTAAAACCCAAGGAGAATTCATGGTACAATAGTAGCTGTAAAGAGGTTATAAAGTTCAGAGAGTATAGCTTGCCTCCGTTGTTACAAAACCAATCCAACTGACGAAAACCGCACAAAATACAAACAAGCGCGGAACGCTTGTAATGCTCATATTAAACGAACCAAGTTTTTACATGATCAAAAAAAACACGGCTAAAAATACTACAATGTCCCAAAGGTAGTAAACATTTTTGGTCATTTGTGAAAAATATTAGAAATTCCCGCTGTTCATCGGTTCCAACACTCGTTTACAATAGCACTCCTGTGACTGGCTCACAAGGAAAGGCAAATTTGCTTGCAGCCTTATTTTCCGCAAATTCGACTCCTGTTCTTGAGAGCGTAAATGGTTTTATTGGACGAATCTTCTTTTGCATTCGTGCAGTTGCAAGAGTCTTAAAAGATCTTGAAATACACAAATCGGCTGGTCCAGATAGTGTATCCCCTATTGTTCTAGAGAGGTGTTCTTCTAAGCTGGCAAAACCATTGTGTAAGCTTTTCTATCTATCCTATTCCCCTGGACTCTTTCCGATGGAAAACAGCATATGTCCAGCCAGTCCCTAAAAAAGGCGAATCCTCCTCAATCACAAATTACCGACCAATTGCACTTAAGTCCCTTCTTTCCAAGACCATGGAAACGCTGATTAATAATCAGCTTAAGAAATATCTTGAAGAACGAAAGCTTCTTAATGACCGGCAGTACGCGTTTCGTAGCAACAGGTCTACTAGTGATCTGTTGGCATATCTCACCGAAAAGTGGAACAAATCCTTGCACCATTTTGGTGAAACCAAGGTTATTGCACTTGATATTTCTGAAGCATTTGATAGAGTTGGACATGAAGCTCTCTTATCGAAAATGCGTGCATTTGGCATCGATGAATGTCTACTTCGTTGGATTATAAATTACCTTTCAGGCCGGTCAATTCGTATTGTTTTGGACGGTCTTAAGTCTGATATTCACAAAATAAATGCTGGTGTGCCCCAAGGCTCTGTTTTGTCTCCGACTCTCTTCCTCATCTTCATCAATGATCTCTTGTCTGTATCTTCTAATCCACTACATTGTTTTGCTGACGACAGTACCCACAGCTTTTCATATTCGTTTCCAGATTCACATCCTTCATCTTCAGAAGTGGCTCTGCAACGGCAGCATATGATAAGTTCATATAACTCCCATATCTGGGCAGGTGCTCCAAAAACTCACTTGCACCTCTTAGACAGAATCCAAAACAGAGCCCTTAGACTAATTGGAGACAGGTCTATTACGGAAACTTTCGTTTCTCTCGAACACCGTCGTAATGTTTCTTGTCTTACTCTGTTTTATCGCTTCTTCTATAAACAGTGCTCTAATGAAATAGCCAGTTGCATTGATCCCTTAAAACAATTTCGCCGTAACACTCGTCTTGCTAAGAATGCCCATCAGTTTACCCTTGAGCCTAATTTCGGGCGTACTGTTAAATACAGAGATTCATTCTTTAGCCGTACTACTAGAATGTGCAACACTACCCCACTCGATTTTCCCCCCTCATTGTGATGTACAAGCATTTAAAACCAATGTGCATCGGCATCTCCTTTTAAATCCCCTCCTCATTTTCTAACTGCTCGCGCTGTGTTATTTATAACATTATAAGGGTATTCGTAACCCCTTGAGTGTGTGCTAATTATAAAAAAATACCCCTTTGCCTTTGCTCAATTTTGTAGAATGACCTCCTGGAATTGTTGATATCTCCCACAAATACAGTAAGGGTATTTTTCTTGGTGAGTTCCAAACAGTGCTTTAAAGAAGAAGACCTTTTCGCTCAGGTGGTCTTCTGTCAAGTGTGATTTGTTCCGTTCGATGGATTTTCAACGGAAATCGTTAATAAATGCGTTTACAAAGACACGAGCTTCATCAAAAATGACAAAAAAGACACAAAAAGTTAACTACAACATATGGAAACTTCCTCGTAGTTACGTTTATGGACAAAGATTTTTATATTTTGTTAAGGAAACTGTATCGAAGACGACCGACTGCCTTCACTCCACCCTCGAAAGAATTCTTGGGAACAAAAGATTCGGTTAAGTGCGATTGAATTCGTTGTTCAAGCTAACTTCCTCTTTATAGCTCGGATGAGTACACAAACAACACACTCTTCATCATCCAACGTGATGGGGGCATATTGAAATGTCTTTTGTTACACGTTCCAGGAGGATCCCTCTGTTTTGATTTCTTTATTCAAAATTTTTTAATATTTTTTTTTAATTTTTTTTTTTTTTGGAAAAAAAGACAATGCTGTGATGGTGTCTTTTTTTCTGAATTGAGGTTGGTAGTTTATTTTTCCATAAACTGTAAAAAGGGTTGAAGAGAATGACAATACAAAAAAAAATCCGATACTTCTGTCGAACTTTGAAATGACTATATAGTACGCTTACCTCTTGTTTGAATACTCTCTGAAGAAATTACCAATGAATCTCATGCGTTCCCATGCGCGTTTGGTATCCCAAAAAATTTAAAAAAAAAGAACAACAACAAAATTAAGAAAAACTGCGTAGTTTTATACTCTTATGCTGCCTTGACAGATACTCGAAATTAAGTGAATGAATGAATAGCCAATCCAAGAGATTACAACATAATGATCATGAGAATTGGATCATGTTCATTGTGGAAGCTTTCATTATATGTAATGTGGGAATGAAGCCATAGAAGACGAACTTCCTTCGTAAAGAGTCTTTTTACTGGTGGTAATGCGGTTGTTTGATGTCAATCTGTGTCGTCTTGGTTCTCAAATGAAAAGGAATTCATCCTTCGTGGCTGTGAATTAATTTCGGTTTTTGGGGTAAAAAAAAGGGGCAACATAAAAATATATCTAATTATCTAACTTTTTTTTTGAGAAAGGTGAAAACTGTATCGGGGAGGTGCAGAAACATCGGTTGTTTTAGAGTAGGCATAGAAGATTTCAGCAAATTTTTTTTTAAATTTGGCGCGTATACTAAGGGGATTAGAATAACCCATAACCCTTAAAATGTTTGAGCACAGTGCGAGCATTTTGGAAAGTTGAAGATGATTTAAAAGGAGATTCCGATGCACATTGCTTTTAATGTCTCAATATTGCAATGGGAGCGAAATATTGAGCCGGGTAAAGTATGACAAATTCGTGTAGTTCGGCTTAAGGAAGAATCTCTAAGTTTAACAGTACGTCTGAAGTTGGGCTCACTGATTAATTGATGGGCTGGACATTCCCTGAAGCGCGAGTATTACAGAACACTGTTTATAAAAATATCGGTAGTATAATGAAAGAAGAGAAACATTGCGGTCATGCTCGAGAGATTAAAGTTTTTCTGTTATAGTTCTATCACTTATCATTTTTAAACCTCTTCTTTGGATTCATTCCAAGAAACCCAAGAAGGTTATTCGAGCACCTGCCCAAATATGCGAAATGTACTCGTGCTTTGGACGAATATAGGCCTTACAGATTACAGCCATATCAAAAAGGCCAACTTCGAACGAAATCTAAACACTACAAGATACACACAAGAACTGAAGCCAAGTGCCGCTCATGAATACCGGCATGGGTTCTGTATTAAATTTTATAGTTCCCTATCAAGTTCAGAATTAAATGAGCTTATCATATGCCGCTACTAAATCCACTTCCGATTACAATGACGAAAATTTGAAAACGAACATGAGAAGCTAAGAGTAATGTCGTCAGCAAATCAATTTAATTGATTTAAAGTTTCAGACAAAAGATCATTGATGAATATGAGAAATAGAGTTGAAAACAAAACGAAGCCCTGTGGCACGCCAGAATATATTTTATAAGTAACAGACATTTAGAACAACGTTCCATGTGAAATGCTAATCATCATCCTTTTTCAATCAAAAATCGTGCAAAAATTTGAGCAAACCGTGTCTGTAGGAGATGTGAAAACGCCAGTGCATGCTCGTACAGCTCGTACTGCAGAAAATATTGCTGCTGTTGGCGATAGTGTGGCTGAAGAGCCGTCCACCTCAACTCGTCGTCGTGCCCAACAATTGCACCTCTCACGCTGACTCAAGAACTAAAGCCTCTTGACCATTTCAAGCGTCGTCAATGGTCAGAATGGTGGCAAGAAATGGCAACAGTGGATGATCAATTTTCGAAGAAAATCAGCTTCAGTGATGAGGCACATTTTCACCTCAACCTCAGTGGATTCGTCAATAAGCAGAATTGCCGCATTTGGGCGAATGATAATCCAAGAGTGATTGTCGAAAAACAAATCGGCATCATCGGGCCGTTTTTATTTTTTCAAAATGAAGCCGGTCAGGCAGTTACTGTGAATGGTGTTCGCTATCGTGAAATGATAACGAACTTTTTATGGCCCGAATTGGAAGATATGGATGTGGACCATATGTGGTTTCAACAGGACGGTGACACTTGCTACACAGCTAACGAAACAATGGCTCTTTTGCGCGACAAATTCAATGGCCGTGTTATTTCTCATGTGGTGGCGATGTCAATTGGCCGCCAAGATCAAGTGATTTGACACCGTGGGACTTCTTTCTTTGGAGTTTTTTGAAAGAAAAAGTGTACGTCGATAAGCCAGCAACAATTCAAGAGCTAAAGGATGAGATACTTCGGCCCATAACGGCATAGAAACCCAATTATGACTCAGCGTCATCGAAAATTTGGACCATCGGATGGAGGTCGTGGCGGCCATTTGGCCGATATTTTGTTCCATACATAATTGAACCATACCAATATTATCATAATAAAAATAAATGACAATAATTTCCTAAATAATTTGTTTTTTATTCAAAATCAACTTCGAATTTAGCCACTCTTTAAAATGTTCTTTCAAATAAAAAAAAAAATGAGTGAATAATTCAATAAAAATAGTAGAGAACCTAAACTTACATATCAAGTGTTCCTGTGTGCGTGTTCAGGAGTTGACCTTTAATTTTTTGAAGAGTCCAAATAAGAATTTCTCATGACAAGAGATACTATTGGAGAGGATTTGTCAGTTCTTCAAAGTGAGGAAATCGTTTTTCCGGCTATGTATATATAACCATTCCTTCAAAAAGAAAACCGTTCATGAGCTATGGTCACCATGGTCATCTTCAATGAACACTCTATTGATTGTTCTATAGACAAAGCCATTTTCCTTCTGGATTTTCTTTCAATTACTGCCCAATTGATCTGACATTCCTTCTTTCCAAGGCCATGAAAACGCTGATCAATCGTCAGCTTATGAAATATCTTGAAGAACGAAAGTTTCGTTATGACCGGCAGTACGGTTTTCGGTGTAATTGATCTAGTGATGGCTTTTCTTACCGAACAGTGAAATAAATCCTTACATCATTTTGGATAAAGAAAGATTATTGCGCTCGATATTCTTAATGCAAATGATAGAGTTTGGCATCAAGCTCTCTCATCAAAAATGCGTTCTTTTGGCATCAATATAACACTATTTCCCTGGATACGAAATTACCTCCCCACCGTTACAACTAAGGTGTTTTGTCTGAAGTTCTTAAAATAGGCGCTGGTGTGCCGCAAGGGACCTTATTGTCCCCAAAACTTTTTCTTTATCTTCATAAGTGATCTCTTTTCTGAAACTAGTTTTTCATTGAACTGTTTCGACGATGACAACACTCTTAGGTTTTCATACTGCTTGCTAGATTCACCTCCCTGTTTTTTGGATGAGGAGCATCAATGGCAGAAAATATTGAGGTCATCCAATTCAGATCCAAGTATAGTGTCGTGAAATCGGTTTTAAATAAGCGCGTGGAATTTTGCCTGCTGTTAAAGTAGCATTTACCTTTTTTATCATTATACATGAATAAAATTTGTATCGAAGGAATTGAAATGCTTTAGAGTTTTTGTATGAAATTGTTTAAAATTCAGCGAAATGCACAGGTTTGCTTGGTGTGTCAGTGTGCAGTAATTGTGTATTTTGTTTTAAAAAGGTTTTGACTTAAAATAATTTTTTTTCTTGGTGTCGCCACACAGTTCGCACACAAATAAAGCCAGCGTGGCCATTTATGTACCTGGATCGATATCTTAACTGTTGTATGGTTACTTCTTCAAATATTGCTTTAGTGAAATAGTCAGCAGAATTCCTCCTCTTAAGCAATTCCAGCATTATACCCCTTCCGCCAGAAAATCCTATTTTTTAAAAGTTTATTGAGAGACTTTTTTGTAATGTTAAACACATCACGAGTGATGGGGAAATTGAGGGGAAGGGGATAAAAAGGAGGTATTGATGAACATTGGCTTGGCATGTTTGCAAATTGAAATGGCAAGGGAAAACCATATTCCATAATCGTGTTGTGCGACTAAAAAGGAATCTCTGTATTTAAGGTTAGGTACAAAATCAGGTTTAATGGTGAACTGATCAACATTCCTAGGGAAACGGGTATCACGGGTGAATTAATTGAGGGAAGAAATGCAACTGCATGGCTATTTCGAGTGAGCATTGCTTGTGATAGAAATGATAAAACGTAGAAAGATATGACACATTTCGACAGTGTTTAAGAGATGTAAATGATACCATGATAGTTTTATGTCCTATAAGTTTTAACTCTCTGTTCTGGAATCTAATACTATTGAATGATTTACGTTCTCAAGTACAAGAAGGCTCATCTTGCTATCTGGAGCAAATGCCCTTGAGCCTAACACTCGGACATACCGTTAAATATACAAATTCCTTCCTTAGCCGTACAACACGAATGTGAAACTCCTAACCAAACATCATTATCTGAGTGCACGTCCACTATAAGAAAGATGCAACACCGAGAGCGAGCGAACCTAACCCTTTAAAATTACAATCCAAGACACTAACCATTCACATAATATATGGTTTTTAAACCATCTACTAATAAAGTGCTAAGATCCAGAAGCCTAGCTAAATATTTCGTAATTCTGACTCACTTACCAATTGATGGGTTAACATATATTATTTTATATGAACCTTTGGTCCGCCAAATTAAGGTTTGTCATCGACCAGAGAATGGCTAGAAATTCAGAGTTGATAGAAGTGCCCAACTTATGTGCAAGCTCGATCATCAGGAAAACCATTTTTTCGTTCTGCGTTAATAAGCCAGGATACGTTTCCGAAAAATCTATAAGTATTGTAAGATCTGGCTTACACAATCAGACAATTCAATAATTCCGACAAAAATAAGCTTATCCAATTTTTTTTCAAAGAGCAGACCTTAAAGCTCTACAGAAATCAATTAAAATGTGATCACTTTTCTTACTTTTCAGCAGCAACTTCATTATTTCTTCTACATTAATCCAGGAATCATCTTTCAATACATTTCGAAAAATCTAATCTTCAACGCACGACCAATCTTGTATTTTCAAATATTTTCGATGCTCTTAGAACCTTTCTCATATCTTCCATTAAACAATAGATAATTATGTTCAAAGATATAAAGGACCTTTACGCCAACTTGATTCAAACATCAATTATTAAATTTTTGTCCATCATCGTCCTTTTGTAGTTTTGAGGTTTTTCGAAATTAATTTTATATCTCTTTTTCCCTAGAAACTTGACACCTCTCAACTTTACGGTTATTAATATTTTGCAATTTTTCATCTCTTCCTTTTGTATCCTTACAGATACCGCAAAACCATCGCCATCCGATGAAGATGAAGAAGAACAAACGCCCGAGGATCAGGTTAACGAGTCTTCAAAGTGAGTAACCATTAAAAATAATGTTTTTTTTTTTTATATTTGATTTTTGAGAAAATGAAATGAAATTTAAGGAAGGTTCCTATGCCTCTGATGGCGCCGATAGCTATACCTTCCCCAAAAAAAAAAAGAAAACCCAAAAGAGAAAGGTTTTATTGTTAGTTTTATCTGATTCGACAAAAAATCACTGCACAGGTTTGCGAAATTCCGAATTGACAATTGGAACAGGTCCCATAAATTTATCATTCTATAGAAGCTATCGGGGCTATACCAACTGTCAGAATGCACTAATGGTTTCCTTTGAATTGTTGCAACGAATTTCGGTTAATAGTCCTTGGAGTGTGTGTGTGATTACTTCAAACAGCCAACAATGAGAATTTTTGCTATTTGTTTTGATTTGATATTTATTACTTTTGAAGGACGAATTGGTAGGTGGATTCGAGGAGTAACATAACTTTGTCCAACACATGGGCCACCAACGAGTCTGGAAAGTTTTCGATTTAACGGACTAACAGATTGTTGAAACGTATGAAATCACCCTAACTAATGGGCAACGAGAAAAAAGGATACTCTTAGAATTTCTGAGGATCTGTTCTACAAAACCTAATTTCACATTTCGACTTTAGAATTTCCTTGTATTGTTAACTAATTATTTTATCCTTGTGTATTTCTTCTACTCCTTTTGTCTTTGGTTGAAGAAAACCATAAGCGCCACGGGACAGGCGCCAGGATGCACAAAAGAGAAACAATACCGTCTAGCTCGTCTGCACTTGACTCTGAAAATTTCAATTAAAAACAAAATTACCTGGCGCTTGAGAGCAATACCAAAACTCTAAAGAGTCAAGTCATGATTTTCGATATACGACTGCGTTGGTTAGGAACCTTTTGTTTTTCCTCTTTCGTTTTAATTTTTAAACGATCACTGTTAACAATGAAGTTTATTTTGGAAAACCTTATCTATCCTGACAGCAGGTGTAATGGTGTTTTGATTTTAAGCTGGCAACCAGGGGAGTAACAGGACTATCCTGTCAAAAAGTAAACTAGAATTGCACAAATTTCAATTCGCAGGTAGAGCAGGTAGTTTTGTCAAGTTGTCGTCCTAAAAGGTGTTGAGTGTCAATATCCTTTGATAAAAATAAATAAATAAACAAACAAAGGGATGTCCATAAATCATGTGTGGAGTTTGCGCGAGCGAATTTGTTGACAAACGCAACTGTCATTTTGATTGCTTGACAAAGAGTTTATGCTTTTCTTGAATTTAGAGTCTAGATGACTTGTGTAAGGAGCTTTTATAACTATGTCGATTTATATTGAAAAAGTAGCGGGAAATATGTATTTTTGACCTGGCCAAATGTGAAAAACACATATTTTTGAATTACACCTATTTTTAAAAATGATCAACACTATTCTATTTCGTTTCTTGTTGGTCGGACAAAACAGTGTTTCTTCAAAACTTGTAAGGAAGCAACCAAAGTTTGTATCAAGAACCAAGAAAAAAAAATTCCGTAATGAATGCCTTTTGTTTTTACTTAATTATTTATGCATCAAGCAGACTATATATAATAGTAATAATACATAATCTCATATATCATAGAATAATTGAAAATATAGTAGCAGTATATTTTAGACACCGAGTAATTGGTTCGTAGTTTACTCTATGAAATAGTTCAAACAATAAATTACATACTCGCGAATCTCTTAAAGGAACATATATAGTCCGGGAGGCAGCGACAGAAATTTCCGTCTCATTTTCGCAAGCCTTATATTTTGTGTATGAGTCATTCAAGTGGTAAGTTATAGTTACATAGACGTCTTCCACCGCACCTTTACAACGGGGGCTTACAGGAGTGTTTCAAACCCCGCAAAAAAATCATGAAAAAAATTCATAGCCGCAAACGTGAAACTTTTTCGACGCATTATCTGACACATAAGAAGTTTGAAAAATATAGTCTTCCACCTGTATCCCACAACAAAATACGTCTTCCACCCACGCAAAAACCGCAAAACTTTTTTGAAAAAAATTCATTCCCGCGAAGATGAAATTTCTATATATGCTAACTCTTAATGTAATAAACATAAAATAAATAGTCTTCCACCTATAACATACAACAAAAGTCGTCTTCCAAGGCTTTAAAGTTGCACACCGCACTTTGGTCTTTTTTTCTTATTTTTAAATGCGACCCTCGGGGAGAGTACGATCACTTGGCCGCCAAGATTTGATAACGGGTTTTTGTAGAGGGGTCAAAAACAAGCACTTTTTACTATGGGAGGGGGGTCTATCTCCCCCGTTTAGGAGGTAGGGGCACTTTTAGAAAAAATAATTTAAATTGAAAAAAAAAATATTAAAAAACAACGGCAACACTTACAATAAATTTGTTCTATAATCGTGCATTTAAATTAAATTACTTATGCCAATGGTTTTTGAAAAATTTGCATTTAAAGTCCAAATTTTGATAAAAAGAACGTGAAGAAAAAACTTTAGACCGACTGTTTTCAAAATTTTGAAATCAAATTGTAAATTAACTTATATGTGATCCATGTAAATATCAGTTCTTAATCGAAACAAAACACCGCATGGTTCTATATCTTCTAGTTTTTGAGAAAATCGAAAATTACCAAAACTACTTTTTTTGATTTTGGTGGTGACGGTGATTCCATTTTATAGATTAATGTTAATAAACATAATGAATTTTTGTTAGTTCAGTACCGCAATTCATTAGCGTTACCCAGAATGCACCATGAGGAGGTAGAATTGCATCTGGGTCAGTTATTTTGTCAGTTAGTCAGGAGTTAGTCAGTCATAATTAGTTAAAAATGGTCAAAATGTATTAAAAAGGTGTGTAAGTCTCGTCAATAAAGCCATCGTCCGTACTATAACCGTCGAGTTCGTTGAGTTACTCTTTTATGGTGGGAAGCCGAGGATGTTTTGGCGGTAAAACACTTTCTAAATTTTCGCTCTGAAGGGTGGGAGGATCGATGTCCTTTAACTGTAAGCCCTCACATACATATATCACCATCGGCATAGCTGGGCATTAACTCGTTAATCCGTTAATCGTTAACTAACGAAGTTAAAATTTTGATTAACGGATTAACTTTTAAGTTAACTTTTAAAAATGTTAACGGACACGGTAAATTCGTTAATCCACGTTAAGCCCGTTAATCGTTAATTCAATGCCTACTATTTATCGCGCGGGTGAAACAAAAACTGCGAAGAGATTCGTTTCGTTTGATAATTTCATTATGCCGGTCGTCCACTATGTGCGCGATAAGTTCATCCAACTTCGTTTAACTTTTTATTCAACTCTTTCGTTGGATAAACGAATTTACAACCTCTTACACTAGTGCAGCAACTTACGTAATTACGTTTAGAACCCCATACACATAATTGACCAACTTTCCCATATGTAGATTAACCCCGCACACCTAGTTGATCAACTCTTAAAACTTTTTCCAGTATTGAATAGCTCCGTACACCTAGTTGACCAACTTACTCAAATGTCAAACAACCTCGTACACTAGTTGATAAACTTGTTCGATTTTGATAGAAAAAATTTGTTTCGAGTTGATCAACTGCGTTTTCGATATTGTTGCTCAACCAGTTGATGAACAAGTTGATACCTTCGTACACTTAACCAAGGAGCACTCGTTGGGGAAAGCTTTGAACGCACCACCATAAACAAAAAACTCAAACGTCAAACCTGAAATAATTTTGACTTCAGTTCGGTACATACATTTATTGTCAACGCACGCCTTCGCTTTAAAATATTCTTAAATTTGTTCCGTATGAGTATGATTTCCTCTAAGAAAAAAAAAAGTGGCTGCCGCATTAATAATATTAGAAAATGAATGACAAAGGAAGAAAAAACAGCCCAGACGATTCTGGGTAGATGATTTTTTCTAGAGTCGCGAAGAAAATTGTTTTTTCAATAAAATATATGAGAAATTAAAATCGATTGATCCCACCGCGCCCGTGAATTCGAATTCAAAGTTTAGGCAATTACATTTTCAAGGAAATTTGAGACCAAGTCAATTCCCTGGCATCTCGATTTTTATAAGAGGGGCTCTTAATGTCCCATATATTGGGCTTTTCCTCAATTGCTGAAATCATTTGCAAAATTAATTCCGTGGTCCAGTCTGATTTTGTATCACCTTCCATGACGAAAAACCAAAACAAACCACAGTTTGCAAGTTGCAACAACTGCAAGTTCATGGCAACGCAATAGTTCAACCACGTAGACACATTTCACTGCAGCCAACGCAACGCAACACAATATTATGTCAAGAAATCCCAAAGAAAATTAAAAAGTTGATCAACGCGTTGAACAAATAATTTGCAACACATTCATGTCGATTACAGAATTCGCAGAATTTTACTCCCGGTGAGTTGACTTGATTCGCATCCGCTGTAAAACTCAATTATGAAATTCGTCGGATGAACTACATTGTCGATTTCTAAAATTACCTTATCATTTATGAACTTTCGTATCGACACTGTCAGCAACAAACATTTATTCAACTGGCCTAGGCTGTGATAATAGTATCGTTTTCGATCAACGAAATCAAGCATCGTTGAGAGTGGGACGGTTCAAATCCAACCGTGTGCTCTTTTTTTTTTTTTTTTAGATTTCTTGCTCTCTGGTTGCGTTGCTATTTGTGCGTTTTTTATTATGTTCTTTTGACTTAAATTTTTGTACTCTCCATTGTTTATTTTCGTTTAATCAAAAATTCACTTCAGATTCGTCTCGAAATTGGTGCGAATGTAAAATGATAGAAATTGTATGTAGTGCGAATGGATTGCGAAATCTGTAATACCATATAAGTCAGTGGTGCAGGGATTGTTACCGACATTCGTTCAACTTTCATTCGTCGGATTCAGTAATAGCAAAAGTTTGGAAATGAATTGAAATTGTCACTTTAGCTCATTCGCCGAATTCTGTAATAGGGGTGATTATCTTGAAAATGTTGCTCAACGTGTTAATCGAACATTTTCAAGGAGCAACACGTGCTCGTACACTACCCGTACACTGGTTGCGCAATTCGTAGAGCAACGGCCAACAACTAGATCCAACCCGTTGGTTGAACAGAATTGAACGCACTGTACACTAGAGTTGTATGCGTTGAATTCGAAATTTGTGCGTTGATCGCCTAGTGGACGACCGGCATTACTTAGCGCCGGTGCTCAGAGTAAAAAAATATAAAAAAGTGTAATTTTTATCACATGTTAACGGATTAACGATTAACGTTAACTTGCATTAATTCTTCCGAAATTTAACGCTTTAACGTTTAACGAAGCTAACTTTTCTAGTAGCGGATTAACGATTAACGAAGTTAACTGTTTGATTAACGGTGCCCAGCTATGACCATCCGTATAACAAGGGTAAACTTTTTTTACATCAGACAAAAACTCTATTATTTGCGAACCCCAGTCGTCCTTATATTTCCTTTCTAGGCAGTATTTTCGATAGAAAAATAGTGCCATGTATTGGTGAACATGGTCGGAAGTTTGTTTTGGTTTTCAAGATCGTTTATTGTATTTTATATGTATTTAGTGGACATTGGATAAATAGAATAAATTTGAATTTTTTTAAATACAGATTCTGTGAATGCAAAAGAAACTTTGCATGCACCCAACCTCGCACCTACCCCAAATCCTATAGTTTGCCCAAGCAGGGGGGTTGCAGGAGGGCAGCATGCCACCCCATAGATACTTTACTGTTTATATATTGTAATGTTGGAAGCTAGCACTGATTTATTTATGTAAGCAAGCAAAAAATATTAAACATTTTATAGAAAAGTAGTTTTAGTTAATTTCAATTTTTTCAAAAACTAGAAGCCATAGAACCATGCGGTTTTTTGTGTTCGATTAAGAACTGAAAGGTACATGGAACGCATATAAGCTTATTTACAATTTCATTTCACAATTTTGAAAACAATCGGTCTAAACTTTTTTTTCACGTTTTTTATCAAAATTTGGATTTTGAATGCAAATTTCTCAAAAACCATTGGCATAAGTAAATTAATTTAAATGGAGAATTATAGAACGAACTTTTGGCTTTCAAATGCAGTACAGCACTTTATTGTAAGTGATGCCGTTGTTTTTTAATATTTTTTTTTTTCAATTTAAATTATTTTTTCTAAAAGTGCCCCTACCTCCTAAACGGGGGGAGATAGACCCCCACCTCCAATAGTAAAAATTGCCTGTTTTTTACCCCTCTACAAAAACCCGTTATCAAATCTTGGCGGCCAAGTGATCGTACTCTCCCCGAGGGTTGCATTTAAAAATAAGAAAAAAAGACCAAAGTGCGGTGTGCAACTTTAAAGCCTTGGAAGACGACTTTTGTTGTATGTTATAGGTGGAAGACTATTTATTTTATGTTTATTACATTAAGAGTTAGCATATATAGAAATTTCATCTTCGCGGGAATGAATTTTTTTCAAAAAAGTTTTGCGGTTTTTGCGTGGGTGGAAGACGTATTTTGTTGTGGGATACAGGTGGAAGACTATATTTTTCAAACTTCTTATGTGTCAGATAATGCGTCGAAAAAGTTTCACGTTTGCGGCTATGAATTTTTTTCATGATTTTTTTGCGGGGTTTGAAACCCTCCTGTAACCCCCCGTTGTACTCTTGAGATGGAAGACCATGAAATTATTGTTAGTTATAACACGAATAACTCATATACGAAAAATTAAGCTTGCGAAAATGGTGTTATGAAATCTGTCGCTGCCTCCCGGACTAATATTTTCATCACCGAAAGAAGAAAGAAGCAATCAATTTGATCAAAAAGCACGGTAGTGCCCAGCCAAGTTCTGGCACTACACCCTTTTTACAGGAACAAACTCAGGCGATTTTTTGACCCCTCCCTATCTTCACTACCAATGAAGTCAGAAACTTAAAATTCCGAATATTTGCTAAGCAGACGCCTCACCAATTGAATTGAAATTAATGTGTTTACTGGTCAAGTCTTTAAAACCTTTCGAATTGCGCATAAAAAAAAATTGCCAAGTAAGCCCATTAAATTTTAATCAGTAATCATTAAATAATAAAATTTCTCTATTACATTGAAGCTGTTTCAATATCATTCTACTTTAAATATACGGTATTAAACCTTCATGAAGTAAGAACTTTTTTTTTTTTTTTTTTTTTTATAATCTACACGCGCTCAAGGGATTATGATTACCCTTTAAATGTTTCAACACAGCGCGGGCGTGAAGTTAAGGAAGAGAAAGAAGTATAGGAAAGATGTGTGGCACGATGTTCTGAGACTGAAGGTTGTTGTCTCAGATATTTTATCTCCAGGCATGGCGGCTGAACTAAAGCGGAGAATGCCGTGTCTTATTTCTATGTCGCTTATAATTCACATTATTTTATTCGTGTTCATCCATGTTGGCGTACTTTTAGATCTCAGTAGATACTTTTCACGGCTGACTTGTTACACGAAGGTTTTTGTATAGAAGAACTTGGCTCTTTTTTTAACATTTATGTTTTGGTCTAATATTTATTTACTTGCTATGATTTGGGAACACCGACCTTAAGCAATTGTTCCTAATTAGTTTTTGGTATTATGAAATATCAGCAGACATTTTAAATTTTCGCAACATTTTGTACAAAATTTCGAGTTCTCATCAATTTTTGTCTGAATATTATTTCTCAGTAGTACCCCTTGGCATAATGGTTAGTGCGTTGGACTGTCATGCGGAAGGTCTCGAGTTCGATTCTCAGCCGCTGCAAAAAAACTTTTCAGGGGTGTACTTCCTCTTGCGAGAAATTGAAAAATCCTCAAAGAGTATATCTCTTGTCATGGAAAGTGCTGCTCATTAGCCGTTCGGAATCGGCAGAAACTTGTAGGTCCCCTCCGTTCCTGGTAATACGCACACAGGAATGGTTGAAAGTTGTAAGTCACTAGGTCCTGATTCACTTCGAGCTGTTGCACCACCAAATTAAATTTAATTAATTATTTCTCGCACATTAGGATAATATACTATGCGACTTTTAAAATTAATATGTCTCGATAGTCGTTACAGAACGTAGCATAGGTTTATTGAGCTGATAGTCCAGTCATCGGCTATAATTCAGTCCACCCATTCCTGGTTGATTGTTACCTTTTACCTTTCGAAACTCCCTATACAAGTTGTATTGGAAGGTTTTAAGGCAATAAATGCCGGTGTGCCCAAGGGCTCCGTTATGTCTCCGACACTCTTTCTAATATTCTTCAATGAGCTTTGGCCTGAAACTTCTTATCCATTAAGCTCTTGCCTCAATAACATTGTTCAATGCTGTTTTCTGTCGTTTAAGTGGAACTCTTTGCTTCCTTCGCCGATGAATGAAATGTACTTTTTTTACTTGCGACTTATAGGTACTATAAGGCAAGTTATGCATTCGTAAAAATATCGAACTCGAGATTTTGATCAAAGTTGACATTACGATGATAGCGAAGACCAAAAAAGTGGGTTTTTTCTTTTTTTTTTAAGACCAAAAATAACGGTACCTGCCATACGATTTTTTTTCGAATTTTATAAATATTTTTTTTTTCTCAAAAACTGTCCCACAGAATTTAAAAAAAAAATTTGAAAAATTTCATTTAGTTAAAACTAGGTAATGGCTGAAAAATTTTTTCCAAAAAATTGTTATTTTTGGTAGCCTCCCTGCCTGGGTCCATTATTTTTGTTTTTGATTTTCTCAAAAAAGGTACAGCCGATTTTGATCATTTTTTTTTATGGTAAAGCTCCTCCACAGTTTGAATATTATTACATATTCAAATTTTCAATTTTATCTTTTTTGGATTA
Organism: Chrysotoxum bicinctum; assembly: GCA_911387755.1. Taxonomy (NCBI): domain Eukaryota; kingdom Metazoa; phylum Arthropoda; class Insecta; order Diptera; family Syrphidae; genus Chrysotoxum; species Chrysotoxum bicinctum. The sequence continues at coordinate 229,520,804 of OU426988.1, forward strand.
AAAAAAATCAAAATATTTTTTTGGAAACCCAATATTTCGAAAACCCCAAGATCGTTTTTTTTCAAACCTGATAAATAAAAGTTCTTTAACATAATCTACAAGATTTGATAAAAAAAAATTTGTTTTATCTAAAACTAACGGTACCTTCCATACAAATTTTAAAAAATGGTTTTCGAAAATCGTATTGTTGCTAAATTTTTTTTCTTTTGATTATTTTTAACGATCTATAATTTAATAAAAAAAAATTGAAATCTAGATATTACTGGCTGTACCTACCATAGAACGATTTTTTCGAATTTTGAATTTCTCATTATCAGCATAACGGATTTTAATAAAAAATTTTTATAAAGAAGCTCTTAAAAAGTTTAAAAAACATTGCATTTCAAAAGTAAAAAAAAAAATTTTTTTCAATTTTTAGAAAAAAAGTCATTTTTTTTTTTTGGAAAATTCGATATTTCAAGAACAGCTTAATATTTTTTTTTGGAAATTAGACTCTTATTCGTACAATAATAAAAACTTAAGATTGGCGTACCAAAATTTTTTCTTAAAAATGTTTTAAAAATTTTGTACATAAAAGCTTATTTTTTTAAGGAACCACTACAACGACTTATAATTTTTGTTCTTGCATAAATTTACATTTGCATAGCATTCTGTTTTTATCTCTTACTACTAAAAGAATTCATTTTATCCTTATGAACAGTTGTCTTTAATAACATCCGTTTTTCAAATTCCTAGTCTATTACATAGAAGCAAGTTCGTGCGACCCATCTGTCGTCATCGCTCGTGTATCCTGTTTCTCTTTGCCTAACTTCGCATGCAATTTTGTTTTGCGAACTAGTAGGATGTAAAAAAACTTTGGCCTTCTCAACTCTCCAGTTTTTCTAAACATTTGGATTGTGTTTCAGCATGAAAGAAGTCATTACTCCTTGTTGTGAAAAACGGGCGGTAACTTCACTTCGCCAAATATTCTGCTACATTTATCTACCAATTTCATCAAACAGCATAAAAGTAGAAGGTAGACGGAATTTTTTGGTATTTTGTAGGTTTTTGCTCAGCTACAACAGAATAATAAACACACATTTATCGATAAAGAAGTTAAAGTTGAATTATAAAAAAATCTCCCTCCTTACAACTTTTGAATCTAAAAATTGAGAAAACTTGACAATTGTTATTTTCCTTTAACAAATGTTCTTTATTGGTCATCGATATCAGTTTTTAAATCAGGTAAATATAAATCCTTGTCGGGTTGTATCCAAACATAATGACACGGCTATAAAAAATCCACACTCACAGTTACCATTCAAATTTAAGTGACAATAAAATTCAATAATCTTGCAACTTTGTAACGAGGATCGTAAAACTTTATTGACTTCTTAAAATTCCATTCAAACTTCCCGTCAAAGATTAAACAAAAAATAATAATAAGTATTATAATTTATGACTAAATGCCATTGAATTTACACATCTAAAAATAACTTAAAAAATCTCATTCATAAAAATTCAGTTTCCAGCGGAAGGAAAAAAAATTTAAAATCTTTTTTATCAATGAAATATTTTTGAAATGACTCAGTTTGAACTTAACTTATGCGTTTATGCGGGTTAAATGTAAACAAACAATGAACTTGAATTTTGCAAACAAATAAATCTTGACGAACTGAATGTCTACTGTATTTGCATTGAGATAAAGGTGTTGCTAAATTTATTTTGAATGCTTGATTTTTTTAAAGGGAAAGTAAAAACGGAGTGTATGCAGATTGGAAGCAATTCTCTGAGGGTAGGTGGCACATTCAAGGCCAAAGACACCGAATTGTTTAAAATAAACATTTAAATTTTGTATTAAATTGTTTAAAGATATATGTGCATACGTATATACGTTTAATGCTTTGATAATTACAGCCTATAGTGAACATTGCGGGTTGTAGTGACTCTTAGACAATGGTTACAGCCGACGCGAGTCTAGTAAGTGACTCTAGCTAGTAAGAAAATCGTGGACGATCGGTCTTGTTAGTTCGATTCGCTCTAGTTAGTATTTCATCCAATCAGCGGAGACTCATGGTCCCTCAATTTTTGTCCGGCTATAAGAACTGTCCGCTTAAGGGAAAGAAATAGGAACAATTTTTTTTAACTTCATATTAAATTTTTATTATAAAAAAATGACATCACTCATCACAAAAAGTGAACCACACTCTCTCAAAATTACACCAATTTAGTTTCTCGGGAAATCCCCTAATAAGCTTTCAACATAACATTGCTCTGTCCGGTTATTAGAGCTTCTCATCCGGTTACCACTGATTTTCTATGGATTTGCTTACGTATTTAAAATAAAACAAACTACACTGAGAATGAACTGCGAAAAATAATTAGGCTATCTGATGACCAGTGCGGGTTTGTCGGGGGTAAGTCAACCACGGATGCAATCCAGAGTATAAGAATAATTATGGAAAAACATCGGGATTCTTTGGAGGATTTGCATGTCGTATTGGTTGATTTTGAAAAAGCATTCGATCGGCAACCACGAGATCTAATATGGGTGGCCCTCAGGCAACGAGGAGTTCCAGAAACCTATGTGCGGATAATTATGGACATGTATGATGGAGCAGTTACTAAAGTAAGATGCGCAGCTGGAGTCACCGAAGAATTCGAAATCACAGTAGGTGTCAGGGTTACCCCTCGGATTTTTCAAAAAGTCGCAGAAAAAAGTCGCTTTTACCAAAAAAAGTCGCAAATTCCAATTCTTTGAAAAAGTCGCATTTTTGAACAAAAAGTCGCAATTGAAAAAGTCGCATACCTTAATATTATTTTTTTTTACTATATAAAAATCAATTTAGATATTTTTTTGAATTTCTTTATTTAAACACTTAGATAGGTATACATTAAAAAATAACAATAGCAAAAAAAAACCTAATTTAAAGACTTCATTTTACATAAATTAATATGTATCAGGGGCGAACGCAGAAAATAATTTCGGGGGGGGGGGGGGGGGGGGGGTTTCAAAAAAATATGAGATTTTCATAAATATATTATTTTATTACTATACTGTAGGTACTTGTTAATTACATATTCTTTTTTGTAATTATCATAAATATATTATAAGTAAATAATATTTGCTCTTAGGGATAGGACCTATCGGAACAATTTCATACAGCTAATCGCAAAAACAAAACATCATAAAGATGTTGCAACGGATACCTATTTGGCAAATTTGAATAATGTTACTAAAAGTTTGAAAATATTCACTACGAGGGCGTTTTTTGGTGCTTCCCATTCGGGAATTTTTATTCCGGAATTAATTCTTAGACATAGACTTTTACTATGGGCCCTGTGATGGAGGCCATCGTTTGGTTCGTAAAATATCATTAATGCAACAAGAAGAAAAAGAGTGTAAGTGATTCCATAAGTGTACCTAACAATAGAGTTATAATAAGTTCTAGGTCCGCCTAGTGGTCCAAATCTGCAAAACTAAATCCGGTATATATTAGTACGTGAAGTTATAACTTGTTGTACTTTTGTGATCATGGGACAAAGAGTTATACGAAAACATAAGGACACCATCAACACTCAATTGGTACCTACGTTAACTATACTACATAATTATAACCAAAACGCTCTCAGAGGGTGCTATGTGCTACTCATCTGTAACTGTAACTTTCACACAAACGAAATGAGTGAGTTTTTTCTATTGCTGTAACTCCGAGCTTGGAGCCATCAATAACTCAAACTTATATAAATCGAAATCATTCATTAGCCATAAATCGGCCCTTAAGATTAACACGGATATCTGTATCGGTATATGTGCTCCGTTAGTCCATTTTCTGCCCTATACATAATTTTAATTATCAAAAACGCAACTGCTGTTCGATTCATCTCTATTTTTTAATCATCAACTTACAGTTGCGTTAAAATACGAAGACACATAAAATAAAATGCACGACTGGGTCACACGAACTTGCTCTCATGTAAAAGACTAAGAATTTCAAAAATTAATGCTAAGAGAAAAAGCATAAAATTCATTTTTTACATGTGTTTTTACATGTGTTTTGAGCAAAAGTTTATGCGAGAACGAAATTGTAATTCGTTTTAGAGGTTTCTTAAAAAAATAAGCTTTTGTATACAAAATCTTTAAAACATATTTAAGAAAAAATTTTGGTTCGCATATTTAAACTTTTTTCTTATTTTTCGAATAAAAATTTAATTTACAAAAAAAATATTGAGCAGTTTTTTGAGGTATCGAATTTTCAAAAAAAAATAAATTTTTTTCTTTCAAAAATTAAAAAAAAATATTTTTTTTTAAAGTCTTAAAATGCAATGTTTTTTTAAACTTTTTAGAAGCTTCTCTAAAAGTAAAGATTAATCGAAACAAAAAAAAAATATCAAAATTCTCGGAGACATTTTTTTGAAAAATACGATTTTCGAAAACCATTTTTTGACATTTGTATTGTGGGTAGATACCTTTATTTTTAGGTAAAACAAATTTTTTTCCTCAGATCTTGTAGATTATATTAAAAAACTTTTATTTATCAAGTTTAAAAAAAATCGAGCATGGGGTTTTCGAAATATTGAGCTTCCAGAAAAAAAATTTTAATTTTTTTTGAATAATCAAAAAATAAAACTTTTAAAATTTGTACACGCAAAAATATTTAAACCTTGGTGGGGCTTCATAATCACCCCTATTACAGAATTCGGCGAATGAGCTAAAGTGACAATTTCAATTCATTTCCAAACTTTTGCTATTACTGAATCCGACGAATGAAAGTTGAACGAATGTCGGTAACAATCCCTGCACCACTGACATTTTGTTCAACTTATATATGGTATTACAGATTTCGCAATCCATTCGCACTCTATACAATTTCTATCATTTTACATTCGCACCAATTTCGAGACGAATCTGAAGTGAATTTTTGATTAAACGAAAATAAACAATGGAGAGTACAAAAATGTAAGTCAAAAGCTTATCATACTGAATGCTAAAGTGTTTGTTTAACAAATTTTAATAGAAAACGCACAAATAGCAACGCAACCAGAGAGCAAGAAATCTAAAAAAAAAAAAAAAAGAGCACACGGTTGGTTTTGAACCGTCCTTCATCTTCTTACTATAACCACTCTCAACGATGCTTGATTTCGTTGATCGAAAACGATACTATTATCACAGCCTAGGCCAGTTGAATAAATGTTTGTTGCTGACAGTGTCGATACGAAAGTTCATAAATGATAAGGTAATTTTAGAAATCGACAATGTAGTTCATCCGACGAATTTCATAATTGATTTTTACAGCGGATGCGAATCAAGTCAACTCACCGGGAGTAAAATTCTGCGAATTCTGTAATCGATATGAATGATTAAAATCGGTTGTACTGTTTTCGAGAAAATCAAAAAACCAAAAAAATGGTCCCAAGGGGGTTTCCAAGAATAATCATTTTTTGGAAAAAAATTTTCAACCATTACCTAAAATGACAAAATGAAATTTTATGAATTTTTTTTTTTCAAAATTCTGTGGGACAGTTTTAGAGAAAAAAATATTTATAAGATTTCAAAACAAAAACGTAAGGCAGCTACCGTTTTTTTGGTCTTAAAAAGAAAAGGAAAAAAAAAAGTGTGGGGGAAAAAATTTAAAACGATATCTACCAAGTTTAACGAAAATCGGCCCAGCCTTTTAGGCCGTAGTCGAACAGACAGACAGACAGAATTTTGGGACCCACATTTTTCGTCTTCGCTATCATAGTAATATCAACTTTGATAAAAATCTTGAGTTCGATTTTTTTTACGAATGCATTACTTAAGGCAAGTAGTACCTATAAGTCGTAAGAAGAAACAACACTAGCAGAAGAATTAATGGCACGAAAATAACACTGTTTTTTTTTTTTAACTAAATAAACCCTTATTTTTTTGGTCGTTTCGGGGGGGGTTTGAACCCCTAAAACCCCTACCTGCGTTCGCCCCTGATATGTATGTATAGGTTTAAAGTTAAAATAAATACCTAAAAAGATATGTAAATCACATTAATGTTTTATTTTTTAATAAAGTTTCTCTATACTTTTTAATTAGGTTATTTTCAGGAACCCACTCACTTATATCACAGTCAATGAGATTTGTGGAAGCTAACATATTTTCGCAGGTTTCCCTTTGTAAACGGTTTTTTAATTTATTTTTCATAGGCGTAAGCTTTGAAAACACTCCCTCAGCGCAAGCGCTGCTGTGTGGTAACTGATTTAAAATAGCTGTGGTAACGTTAAAATTATACAAACAAATTCGTAAAGGTCAAAGTATAGGTTATCACCTAAACTATTTTTGAAAGTACCAACCTTGTACCAAAACTCTTCTATATTTTTAATTTCAAGAATTTTGCCATAGTTTTTGTCAAACGCTTGAAGCTCCAGGTGTTTGTATTGCTCTACCACTTTTTCTGGCTCATTTGTAAAGCTATTAAAATTTGAGACCTAATTATTTTTGGATCTAGGTATATGTTTTAAAATAGGAAGCTTCTCATCTTTAACATTAAATCTTGAAAAAATTTCTTCGCAAAGCGTCAAATAATATTGAAGTACATTTTTTTTTATGCAAATAATTTCAAAATTTGTAAGTTTTTTTATCCTTTAAGCAATTTTCGGCTTCCATGCCGATATATATTTCTTCAATTTTTTTAAAATAATTTTCGTTTCGATAATCAATCTCAGAAATAGATTTTCCAAGAACACAATAAATTCAATAAATGTAAAATAGTAAATGTTTAAGCAAAGAAAAAGTCGCAATTTTAAACAATTTTAAAAAGGTCGTCGCATAGTCGCACAGCAAAAAATAGGTCGCAAAAATGCGACTAAAGTCGCATAAGGGTAACGCTGGTAGGTGTACACCAGGGAAGTGTCTTGAGTCCCCTGCTCTTTATTACAGTTCTTGATTACCTGCTTGAAGGCAAAGTGACGGATCCAAAAGTGCATCAGTTATTCTTTGCTGACGATGGAGCCATCATAAGTGAAGACCCGATATCCCTACAACGAGCACTTGACGTATGGGTGGATGTTTTAGAAGGAAGTGGGTACCGCATAAGCGCGAAAAAGACAGAATACCTATGCTGCCCATTTTCTGATCCACACAGGCCTATTCCAGACATTTATTTGAATGGAGTAGTGCTTCCCAAGTGTGAAAAGTTTAAATATCTGGGGTTGGGGTCTATGATAAATAACGAAGCTACTTGTGATGACGATATCAATCATCGCGTAAGCGTATGGTGGATGAAGTGGCGGGAAAATTCTGCTATCTTCTGTGACCGAAAAATGCCCCCTAAGCTGAAAGGAAAGCTCTACACTTCAGTTGTGCGTCCAGCACTCACATACGGTTCACAATGTTGGACAATGTACAAAAAGTATGAGAGTAAGCTAACGGCAGCTGAGATGAAGATGCTTCGTATGACAGCAGGAGTTACAAAGCTTGATCGAATTAGAAGTACGAAGATCCGAGGAAGCCTTCATGTTAAGAATACCATTTCCCAAAAAATTGAACACGACCGACTCAGTTGGTATTGCCATGTTCAAAGGAGAGATCCTGAGAACCCCGTCAAAAAGGCAATATCATACAACGTTCCAATTCGGAATAAAAAGAAAGGTAGGCCTAAACACTCCTATTACAAACAAATGCAAAAACACCAGCATTCAGTTGGCCTCAGAAATGGAACAATACAAAACCGGGAGGCTTGCCGCCGATTTCTGAGGTCAACCCGGCGAACCCCACAGGCGGATCACTAGTGTGAAGCAGATACGTGGGAGAGTTATGATCCCCTCGACATCGAGATCATAACAGCGCCGGTGAAAAGGAAGAAGAAGAAGAAGACACTGAGAATGAACCTTCTGTTTTTTTCTGCTTTATTTGTTGATAAAAAATAATCACTAAATAAAATATGTGTCCGCATATGGGAGGATTTCTATCTAAAATGAGCAATATCAATCGGTTATTTACTCGTATGTCTCAAGAAATGCAACTTTCACGAAAAGAATTCGAGTTTTGCAGTGAAAATAACTTAAAAAAAATACAAAAAGGAACCACTGCATCATTTTTCCATTACCTTGCGGTAAAGAAAATGTATGTAAAGGGTGGGCCAAATTCAAATATGTTTTTAAAAATGCAATAAAATAAACAAAACTAAAATTTTTACATGTACTATGGCTTTATTAGCAAGAGCAAATATTCCCATTAATTATGGAACATTGTTAAAGTGGCTGCTCGGCTGGCCTCTCAGTAGCGCATTCTGTCACTCCAAGCGAACAATCCGACATCTTCGTGCAGAATTATCCTCAGCCTAGTGCGTGAAATGTTGAGCTTTTGAGATGGATGGCGAGTTTATATTCGTGATTTGAGTCTCACAATCTCGGCTACAGCAGCTACATTTTCGCCCCTGCGAACCGTATGATGACGAGTACCATGAGTGATGTCCACTAGCATACCAGTCTTACGAACTTTTTGCACCAACTTGCGTGATTCATTTCGGCCAAAACTTCTTTTGAAAAAACGCACTATGACTACACAGTACTCACTTTGCAAATAAGTTTTCAATATTTTCCAACGTTGTTCAAGCGTAAAGCGACTCATTTCGTTCCCCGGAGGTATGATAATGACTTTCGGTCAAGATTTCGAGCGGGACAGCTGTCACTGTCAAAATAACATGACTTAAAAAGAAACTGCTAGTTGCCCATTCTATATGTCTAGAAATATGATATTCAGAGGATTCACATGAAACAAGAGCAGCGAGACAAGAGTATCGATCAAAGACGAGAGCGGAAAAGAAGATCTAGCATAGAATGAAGAGAGTTTGCGTAGCTTCACAGTTCAAGGAGATAGAAGTGTCTCGCGAAAGGAACAACACCCGGAAGTTTTATAAAAAAAAAAGCCAAACAACTTGCTGCTCGTTTAAAAACCGGAACGCAGGCTCTTCGGAACAACGAAGGGAACCTAGTCACCGAACCACCAGAAATTTTATATGCTTTCAAGCAGAATTTCTAGCAGCTGTTGAATGGGTATTATTGATTATAGAGCGTTCAATCAATGAAGAACCAGGGGCCAAACTACCGCTTCAGTGACCGAGTGAGTGAGTGCCATCAGTGATCGAATGAAAATGTCAAATCAGTGTAATCGATTGCCCGATGACGTAAGCGGTAATGCCAAATTCACATAATTCAGTCACGTATAACCCGAAAACTGATGTGGTAATTTGTCCTCAGTTTTATCACCCAGTATATATGAGGTAGGCTTAGCTTTAAATAAGCTTAAGAATAACAGGGCCGCAGGATCTGATGGCTTACCTGCAGAGCTCTTCAAATACGGAGGTAAAGTTTTGGTAGAGTGCAAGGATCAAACCATCAACCAATTATAGGTGGATGGAACCATGCCGGATGACTGGTCCATCATGCCCATTGTCTATTTGTACCATCCACAGAAAAGTTGATGCTATGTCTTGCAAGAAATATCGAGGCATATCTCTACTAAATGTCGCATATAAGATCCTGTCAACGTGCTATGTGAACGTCTTAAACCATTTTGTAATAATTTAGTCGGCAAGTAGCAGTGTGCCTTCCGGCCCGGCAGATTGACCAAATATTCACATTGATTAAAATCCTGGAAAAGACCAAAGAATTTCAAGTCAAGAGTCATCATCTATTTATCGACTTTATAGTCGCATATAATGGTAGTAATCATTCATCGTTAGGAGTTCTATATTGTGATGGATCAGTTTCCAAGGGTCCCGAGTTTGGCCAACTGTGTCACGTGACATTGGAAATATGCGGTGCAATGTGCAACTAGGGAGCAACTCTTTTGAACTAGTCCCAACATTTACAGGGTTAAGGGATTTTTCAATAAGGGCGGATAAGAGGGTTGGTGTCGTCCCATATACACGCCAATTTTGATTATTAACACATCCATTCATCCAAAACTGCTTACCGTCACTTATGATGATTTTCGACCAAAATTGGGTTAGTGCTCCAAACCCTCCGAAGCCCAATCAGCGAGCAAACGGCTTTGCCAATGGTCATGAACTTTCAATTCCTTGTACAGATTTAGACCCAAGTCCCGACGCAAAAGGGCCGAGTTCTTGAGGAATCGACTGCCTCGGTTTCTGCTGTATACTTTCACAGACCACGGCCTTGTTCCCGTCGATATTTCGTTCCTTTGACTTAGAAATGTGGGATGATTAATTACAGAGCCGGTCGTTTCAAATTTGGCCACCAAACGTTCAAGAGTCGACTGTTAAGAGCTACCACGTCTACTTGACTTGTCCTGCGCCACAATTCCTGGTTAGAAATAGTTTGTGGCAAACGAATCTTCTGGATGTGCCGCAGATAGCGATTCATAAAAATCTGCATTTTCCTCGAAATGATAACCGAGATAATAGCACGGATTTAACATAAGATTCGAAGAATCTCAACTTAGTGCGTAAAAAGATTCGACTGGAATTCCAAATATAAGGTTGCGCGTACAGTGCTGCGACAAAGCGATGCGATACGAGAAGCGATGCGACAAGCGATTCGAGATGCGAGAATTAGATGCGAGATAGTGCGCACAGTAGAAGCGATATTTTCTTCAGTTATGTTGTTAATCCCTTTATAATTATTGCCACCGAAATTGTAAAAAGTAGCAGCACACAACACAAGCACTGAAAAAAAAAATTTTACTCTTTTGATTTTTTTTTTTTGAAACCTCAAAACAAACAATATGAGCCTTCTCGCACGCACTCGCTGGAAAAAGTGGTCAGAACAGTTTGTGTGCGAGATGCATGCGATAGGCATGCGAGAAACTCGCAACACTCGCATCAAATATCGCTCCACTGTGCGCACGTGTATAAGAACCAATGTAAATATTTTTCTCGCACGCAAACGCTTCTCGCATCGCATCGCTTTGTCGCACTACTGTACGCGCAACCTAAGACAAGATACCAAGGGCAGCGCGAGCCTTAACGTCCAGATTAGTACCACCATCATCTCATGCTAGCATGCGATTCGCAGCCGCTGCCAACTAAAAATATATATGTATATATTTTTTTATGGTGTACTACCTGTCGCGATGAAGTGACAAATCCTCCGAAAACGTCACTTTTAGTGACGGACTTCGAACTTCGCAGAAAATAGTATGTGCCCTTCGTTCCTATCGACGACACTCACAGAAGAATGGTTGAGAGTTGTAAATCAGTAGACCCCGTTTCTTCATCGTTGCGCCAAAAATGTTTGTTTTCTTTATAAACTCCCTCTTTCTAAGCTCTGCCTCAAAATCTATAAAACAAAACTATAACGGTTTTTGCAAAATGGTTGAATATTGTTTGTTGCAATAAATTCAAAGGTAGTTCTTTGCGCATAATTTAGTGGCAACAGGTGGCCACACTGTGTATGGTGTGGGATTTCCTCCCAAAACTTTCATAAAAGTATCCTGTTTCGCTTAAAAGTGAAACTCTTATGCTTCATTTGATGGTATCAACTAATCAATACACCACCATCATATTTCTGGCTGGCTTGATGGTTTGATCAATCATCTTCCTAAGTCCATTGTTTCCCGAGATTCCTCCTTCTGCTTCTGCCTTAAGGAATTCGATCCTTCGTCACTGTAGAGTAAACAAATTGAACATATTGCGTCGGTCGGGGCCTGGCCCTGGCCACCACGAAGGTTCAACATATCGTTTGGTCTGCAATGTTAGCGGTGATGGCGGCATCAACAATAACAACGACTATGGCGGCGACTACGGATAAACAACTTGCAGATCGCAAATAATGTAAACATGAGGAGGTGTATCCTGCTCCTATTGAATGTCTCGGTAACGGTTCATCCTCATTAGGTGGTAGCATATGGTCTTGATTTTGTTTTTATTATTTTTTTTTACTGTCCTTCGAACAAACCATCCATTTAACGGTTTCACGCTACTGATTTTCGAGTGATTCCTCAAAATTCCCTGAATCGTCCTTGTTCAAGGGAGGCACAAAAAATCAACCGAAATTATTCAAGTGGATGACCGAAATTGAAATTTTTGGCGCGATATTTGGAAAAAGTCTTATTGGTATATCTTGTCGAGTTGTGTGCTGGGCACTTGTTTCAGGAGTTACAACACAAGCAAGTGTAACTAGAAAAGCCGATTAGGGGTATTGAGGCAGGAAAGAAAGGTATAGTGACCTTTTTAGTGTGTGGTATAACACGTGATTTTGTGCGATGCCGAGGACACACAACCTGCAGGCAACATGTGAATTGTCATGTGCCACTCCAGGAAAGAGAATATCCGATTAGGGGAAACACACACTTGTCGTGTCGTTCGAGCTACCTGACCTGGAACGTGATTGTGTTTGATGGTATATTAGTTGAGATTTTGGTGTAGGTGTGTCGAACAAGGGGTAATTTAGTGATTTATATTGGAGAATCCTTACATAGCAATGACAAGTTCCTGTTGAATGTTTTTGACATTTTGTTTTGATTCCATGTTTGTTGAGGTTGTTTTTTTTTTTTCTGGAGAATGGTCAAGTGAATGGAAATACATGGTGATAGATAATACATACACTGTGGTGTAGGAGAGGTTTGGACTGATAACTAAGATTCCCCATTTTCAAATTAGATTTTTTACTATTAGAGCGATGTTGCACAAAATCGCCATTAGAGGGAGTTATGAGCGTTTTCAAGTTCATCTATACATTTGGAAACTATTTGTAGTGTTATTTGGAAATAGTTTGGAGCATATTTATAGTAATACTAGCAATGCGCCACAGTTTCGGAAGGAAAGCAACAATTAGTTATAACCAGATGACTTCTGGTGGATGATATAGAGCCTTGCTACGCCCAAGAAATATAATGGAAATGAGAAATATTAGATTTCTTATTTGGAGTAGAGTGCCAACTCGGGAGCAAGGCACATACAAATAGCCAAGTGAAGCACATGAATTTTCTAAATTTATGCCAGCAATATTTAAGTGATAGTATTGTCTTGGCCTTCTCCTTTGTTAATAGTATGTGATTGCAAAGACAACTGGATCCTCTTGAATTCGAATAGTAAATCGTTGGAATTCATCGATATGCGTGGAATTAATACATCTTTGCCTTTGAATTGTTCAACAATGATTGTTGCCTTGATTAAATTTGGTGACAATTTTTTGATGGGACATCTACTTCCGTTGCACGACTTTGGTGCGGCTTAGCTGCGATGAAGCATCCGCGATAATCCAACCTTTAAAGTAAATACGCGCGATGGCATTCCGATTCCAAATGAATTAGAAAATTCGGTCGAATAATTGGCGACTTTGTCTTCGTCCATCGATTTGTATTTGACTAATTCGCCGGGCAGTTTCTTTGAGCTTGTTGACATCATCACTTTTTGGTGCAAGAAACTAGACGTTCTAGTATGGAATACGTTTGCGACAACAATGATCACGCATGTTCGTTAGTTCGATAGTGTGAGTTACTCGACCCAAATCGAAAGATATGATGATTTCAAGCATGTGCTCAGCTCATCTGCGAATATTGATATCGGAATATCAGGCAAAGTTTGGTGGAAATCAGCAGCAAGAGAAATAAGAGCGCTTTCCCATCGCTTGGGTGTTTCCCTGAAAATGACCCAGAGTGCAGAAAAGCGCTCCAAGCGATTTCTAATGGATCATTGTGTATTCATCCCAAAGAACAACTTTGCAAGTTTTAAGGATTGTGGTTATGCCTGAGTTTTTGATGATGTTGGCAGTTGCAAGCTTAGGTGCTGCTTGCGCACTGCGTCCGCCGTAAATTGGACCGAATTGATGACCGAATCTGTTTTTTGGTATATCCCATCACTCTTGCCAGAACTTCTACACTTTGCAAATAAAAAAACCCAAAAAAAGTCTAGACCAGTTAAATTGGCGGATCTTGCCAGTTAGTTCAAATCCAGAAATCAAAGAACTAAGCGACCGGAAAATGCAGCCCTCAGAATTTCAGTAGTGGCTCGTGCAGTGTGCGCCTTGATGCATTCTGTTGGAATCACTTGTTTTCAAGTCTTAATTCATCCAATTGACTAAGGAATGGGCATTGACCATGGTTCTGTAGTACTCGCCGTCCACAGTAGTGGTTTCGCCCGTAGCGTTTTCAAAAAAAAAAAATGAAGCACAGGTTAAGCCTCTCGCTTAAACAGCACATCATTTAACTGCTTTGAATGGGTGTTATGGCCGTTCGTGCATTATACGCGAATTTTCGTTGCTCTAGAAGCGATAATTTCGCTTATTCACATGCCCGCAGAGATGGAAATGGTTCTCGTCGGTCATGATGATTTTCTCATCTTCGATATTTAGGACGGCTTACATCTAATTCACCATGCCACTTTCTAATGGACCACCAAACTTTTTTGAAAAGAATGCCTATTGATGCGAAATTTCGTGGCATGTGATCTACGACATCTTCAACCGCAGCTGCAATAATGTATGGCTGCTCCAGGTTCGGCCAGACGTGAAAGTATCTCGTGTTATCTCATACTCTTCGAGCGGTTAGACTTCACGTCGTAGTAGAGTCAAACGACTGGTCTGATATTCACGCTGCGGCAACACCGCATCGACGAATTATTATAATGGCTTTCACATTTCTGTTGATTAACTTTGAGACGCGCTCAAGAGACTTTAAAATGGATTCGTTCACAAAATACCGAGTCCCCTTCTTTAGTTATTGAGGGTCTGCGTTAGAGAGGGCAAGCACATTCCCAAAGATGCAAGTTGTCCACTACTCTTAGACGTATAAACGCCTTATAAATTTTAGCGAGATTAGAGAGGCTGAAACATTTTTCACACCGATATAAATTTCGTTCATTTTCGTTTTACACCTGTATAGAAATCCTAAGCTTGTCCTTGACACAAATAGTCAAGTGCCATTCAAGGGCAATGGCGTAGGGAATATATTTTGCTTCAACGACAAGAGAGAGCATTAAGCTTTCGAGGCGTAAACTCTGTACAATTTGTAATATCATTTAACAATGCCCAAAAGATCGGGCAATAGTGCTAATCAAAAGGCTTTGTTGCAATTCCATTTCCGAAGGAGATGCACTTGAATTTGAGAACGAGGCAGAAGAAGAAGAAGTTTCAGCAGCATTTAAAAATAGGATCGGAGACAAAACGGAATCCTGTGGAACACTAGCATTTATTTTGAGAAGATCAGACTTGAAACCTTACAATAAAATATTTATTGAACGATCCATTTTAATCCATAGAATAAGGGTTTCATTGATTGATACCAAATGCACCCGTTTTCTATAAGAAAGTTCTTGATGCCAATGTCCCCGATATATCAAGGGCAGTAATCTTACTTTCTCCAAAACAATTTATAGATCTGTTTCACTCTTCGGTGAGATACCTATAACTATTGAAACGATTGCTCCCAAAGCCGTATTGCCGGTCATTTAGAACTTTTTGCTCTTCGGGATATTTCTTGAGCTGATAATGATGCCTCAATATGCCTAGGTTATTCAAAGTTTGACTATTTCTTTCTGATAAATTGAAATTTACATATATTTCTCTCATAATTCCTAGACTCTTCATGCAATCATTTTTTAATGAAGATCTGATCTTTGCCATGATCTTTGATAAAACCTCTTAAATGGTAAACGACTTTAGAGAAATTCTTCAAGCTAAGTGTAGTTTAAAATTATATCACAAGTCGTTATTTATAAAATCGAGCTTCGAAAGTTTTAAGTTAAGAAAATAAAGGAGGGTTAAGAGCAGGGTTGGGCAAGTGTCGTTAAACAGTTCGAAAATAATACTGTATATTAAGATATGGCTTACGTTTTGGGGCTTAGGAATCTTCGTATGCCATCTAAAAGATCACTAATTGGTCACAAAAGGTTCCATTAATTTAAAAATTTCGTTTTTCAAGGCTGCAGCATTATTATTGATTTTTTTGGCTTTTTGTACTTCTTCCACATTTTAATATAGCTGATAGAAATCGCTCTTGTATCCTCTTCTCTGAAGTACCCTTTGACATAATGGTTATAATTTGTTGAGCCGTCAAGAAGAAGAACAAAGTCTGAATTCGATTCCAAACCGCTGAAAAAATGTAGTTCAAGCTTCAAGGGTATACTGCCTTTTGCTAGGGAGTGACAAATCCTTCAAGAGTATCTTTGGACAAAAAAAAACTCAGTATTAAGCCTGTCTTCCTGCTTATCGGCCAAAACTTAGCGTGTTTTCTAGGCAAATTTTTCGGATGTTCTCCACTAAGATGACGTTTGTGGAGTTAATCTTTGGTCCGATGATCTCGGTAACTACTCCGAAATAGTGAAGTTTGCTCATAGCATGCATATATTCTTGTCCTTGTTTCAAGGCTAACAGGAGACAGGACCAACAAAATTCGCTAATGTTAAATCGTCGTGAGGGATTCTTTTACGGACGTTGGAATCTGCCGATTATGTAGTCCGTATACCCCAAAAGTTGGACTGATTTGTTGAATGTTGTGTGTTAATTTCTGCCCTGCACACTATATAGTCTATGATGGAATGAACAAATATGGGGCTTAAATGCACTGCAGGCTTTATATCTCTTGTGCCCCGTTTTGAGGTAAACGATATTCCTCATTTTACAGCTCTTCCTCTAGATGCGTTTTTTTTTTGGTTTTGAGAAACTTAAGAATATGGATATGATGAAATCCCGGATATCTATGTCTTTGATGCATGAGTGCATCACATCTACCTAATAAATGGTCTGCTGTTTCCCCATGAGTATTGTAGAATCTGCATGTGGCACTGCTCACCAGGCTAAGATTATTGAGGTGTCTTCTCAGTTCACAGGGGCCAGTTAGAAAATTCTTGATTACTTGGAAGTTTTCCCTGCTAGTACCAATATAAAGCGATATAAAAGTTTTTCCTGCTTATACCAATCTAAAGCGATATACACTGTTCTTAGTTGTATCTCCCAAGAAACATTTTTACATGCCTCATTTTTGGAGGTTCAGTCAATATTTTAGTCCTTATGGCCTCCTCTTTTGTTTTGATTCTATTTTTAATCATGTTTTCTTCTATTTATCTTGGGCTCTGGTCACGTGTGTCGTTACTCCTTTTTTGGAAAATGCTTATGGACTACTCCATCGAAAGAAAACGTTTGGTTCTGAGCCCAAAAATTCCTGCACCCGTAGCTTGATATGTTCTCAATCTGTCAGTATATCATTTGATGGATTTTGCATCTGCCACAAAGCAGAGGACAGAAAGATCGTGTGCTTGCCATCTATCATCGAGCTCACTGCGTATCCACACAGAGTTTCTGTTCCTATTTGAAATCAAAACTTAACTATTTTTTCAGTGATTTCTCCCAAAAGAACTTTCAGTTTTGATAACGTTGATAATACTTTCGAAAGCAAATTTATGAACGGGATATGAACAAACTACGCAAACACTGGCGGGAGCGTTCAAACGTCCTATCATTCATTTCTATAAGCTTCTAGCTTCAATTGAAATATCCTGCCGTCATATTTCCAATCCTTTTATTGCTTCCAACTATAGCTGTGCAATCCTGCTTACATTATAAAAGAAGGCTGACATTATGTATGGATAAAACCATTTAATGTAAATATTGAATATGGAAAAGACGATACAATTTTTTCAGAGGCACCTTTAATAATTGTGTTTCAAAATTAGATCCGTCTGTCTTTTCATGATTGTATTTATATTTTAAAGAATTTTTTGTTTTTGTTCATTCAGCACCTTGAAGCCAAGAAAAAACATATTGAACATTTGAAATTTCTGTCGTTTCATTGTTTTGCTAAATGCACATGCAGAAGCTTATGTTTAGCTCAGCTCAACTTCGAGCTCATATTTCACAAAAAGACTAAACAAATACCGACTGATCCTAATTACTGAAATTTCTCATATTTGTGTTCTACATGCAAAACCACAAATGGCCGACCAGGATCACAGGTCCTTCTCTACCTTTAGGTAGCAGTTTATCTTATCCACCATTAAGTTATGATCTCCAGGATTAACTGACCGTTGATTATGTCAATTGATTATAGACTTTTTGTATCTGATTGTTGTGCATTTCTTGAACATTCTTTTTTACCTGCTCTGAACTTTCGTCTCAGATTTCCAATTTGCATTTTGCAAAAATATGCTGACGTTGCAAATACCCTAGAACCATAACTAATCCTTCATCAGCTCCAGAAGAGTTACCTTTTTTTCTATTTGGATTTTCAATAGGAAAAAAGGTTTACTCGAAAAGATAGATTAACGCCTTTGTTGTGGGTGGCATGGAATTGGTTGTGTTCTTTTTTTGCATTCAGTTCGGTTGACAATAAGAATTTTTAATAAGAAATTATCACACAAGAATGCCCAACAAAAGGATGCAATTTTCCCGAACAATGAACTTGACCAGCAGGAGATGGTAGAGGAAGTCTTTTTAGCGCCAAGTTAGAGTTGTTGATTTTTGAAGAAAACAATTTTGGCGGGAAGTGTCAAATTTTCAACAAAAAAAAAATGATGGATAGATGATGTGCTAGCTACACATGGGCGATTTTTTGCTTAAACAAAAGTTAACAACATTCAAATGAGAATATAACCGATTATCATACGGTATTTATCGTTGTATTCTGAATTTGATGAGTTTTAAATGGTTTGGTCTTATACTTAGTTTTGAAATAATAAGAATCCTGTCAGCATTGAGTCGATATGAATGATTGATACGACCTGCAGTGACCGTAGGTAAATAGGTCTTTTAAGAAAAATTCAAAATATGGTTGGTTATTTGACGACTGTACCTAAAAGCAATGTCTTGAGGAAATCTTTAATGCTTAAGCTCCTGAAGAAAAAAAATGGCAAATCATTATCGCATAAAAAAGCTTCTTTTAGTCGTTATTTCGTCTTTATGGAAAGAGTGAGTAACCCATTCATCTGCAAAGAGAAAATATTTTTTTTTTTTTCAAAATAGTTGTTCACACGATTAATTATTGATTAATTTTTGTGTAGGAAATTCCCTAAGATAAAATAAATGTTTTCGGTTGACAAACATTACGAACTTATCTCAAAGTCTTAAGAGACCTCAGTCTAGACGGAACTTTACCGAGAGTCTCAGTTTTGCTTAAGCACGCATAAAATATAGTCCCTTAAAAAAAACTTTCAAGGATTTTTGTGTCTACAATTGTCTCGCTCTCAAAGGTTTATTGAGAGTCTTATAATGTTAAAAACAGCAAGAGTGTTGGGTAGAATTAAGGCGAGAGAAAAAGGATGAAAATTGGTTTTGAAAGCTTACAAATTACAATTGAGTGCACCTGGCTACTTCAAGGCAGCAGGCTTGTAAAAAAAGTGATAAAACAAGGAAAAACATAAAACATTTCGATTGTTTTCCATCAGTTTTAAAGCTCTCTTTTGAACTATATGTAGTAATTGAAGAGAAGTTTGGGGAGCATCTTTGCAAAGATTTGAGTTATACTCGAGTTTAAGATGCATAAACGCCTTATAAATTGTAGCCAGGTCAAAAGAGTTGGAAAATTACTTACACTGATAGAGAAAACCTAAGCATTTGGCAGCGTTTTTGGCGATCTCGAGAATACGATCATTCCAAAAAAGATCGTCGTTGACACACATACGGGATACTGAGAGGTTTTCAGCTTTTTAGATACATGTGTCATTCAACGTCAATGATATGACCAATAAAACGCAATAAATTTTAAAACTTTTTTTTTATCTTTTTCTACATATCTATTCTCCTCTTATATCAATGCACTTTTTCCATGTGTGTTCCAGTGCTTCTATACCCTTTTTTTAGGCTGATTCCTCCAACTCTTCGAAAAACCGCTCCGTCTCAGCAATCACCTCTTCGTTGGTGAAGAATTTGCGTCCAGCCAAATATTTTCTTAAGTTAGGAAAGAGGTAATAGTCTGATGGTGCCAAATCAGGTGAATAAGGGGGGTGGTTCAATACACCAAATCGAAGTTCATGGAGTTTAGCCATGACAACAACCGACTTGTGTGCTGGAGCATTATCCTGATGAAAAAGGATCGTCTTTTTGGCTAATCCTGGTCTTTTTTCGGCAACTTTTCCAGCCAATTTCTCCAACAGGTTTGCAAAGTATTGACCAGTGAT
Organism: Chrysotoxum bicinctum; assembly: GCA_911387755.1. Taxonomy (NCBI): domain Eukaryota; kingdom Metazoa; phylum Arthropoda; class Insecta; order Diptera; family Syrphidae; genus Chrysotoxum; species Chrysotoxum bicinctum. The sequence continues at coordinate 229,540,828 of OU426988.1, forward strand.
TGTTTGGCCCTTGGGAAGGTAATCAATAAAAATAATTCCCTTGTAATCCCAAAAGACTGACGCCATCACTTTCCCAGCTGAAGCACACGACTTGGCTTTCTTCGGTGGAGGAGAACCGCTATGCTTCCATTGTTTTGATTGTTCTTTTGTCTCAGGAATATAGTGATGAATCCATGTTTCGTCGGTGGTAATGAATCTTCTCAAGAAATCGCTGGTATTCCTCCGAAATAACGCTAGATTCTCTCTAGAGATTTCAACTCGATTGAATTTTTGTTCTTCGCTCAGCAAACGCGGCAACCACCTTGCGGACGATTTTTTCAACCCCAATTCTTCGGTCAAAATGTGGTAAAACCGCTCAGAAGAAATCCCCATGGTGTTGCTGATTTTTCGCACTTTCAACCTTCGGTCGTCAAAAAGCATTTTATGAACTTTATCGACGTTTTCTGAAGAAGTGGATGTTGTTGGCCTTCCGCTTCTGCGATCATCTTCGACGCTCTGTCTGCCATGTTTAAATAAGGCTGCCCACTTTTTGACCATGGAATACGAAGGTGCAGATTCCACCAATGTCTCATCGAAGTCATCTTTAATTTGATTTGGTGTCATATTCTTTTTGACCAAATATTTAATGAAGGCTCTAATTTCATTTTTTGACATTTTCGTTGTTAGCAATAGGTTCGTTCAAACAAAAAATTGCACTGATATAAGTACGCGACCAATTTTAATGAAACTTCACATACAATTATTATATATATAAGGTTGTTTGAGGAATTAAAAGTTATTTATTAAAACAACGCCTTCTATGTTAGGCCGAGAACTTTTCAAACAGCCTCCGTATATGGGGTACATTTTGCTTCAAAGAAAATAGACAGCATTATGTTTTCGAAGCATAATGTGTTTAGACCATACAATACACCCCATTTAGTAATACCGTAAAGATTGTAGTTCAATGAGCTTATTATACGGTACCGCTGCAATTCCACTTCAAAGGAAATGAAATTACATTTGGGAACTGGTATGAAAAGCTGATGGTAGAGTCGTCAGTAAAACAATGAAGTGGATTAAAAGTTAAAAATTAAAAGCCTTAGATATCACCAGCATTTATTTTGTGAAGACCAGACTTGAAACTGTCCAATACAACATGTATTGTACTATCCAGAAGATAACTTCTAATCAATCTCGATAAGATCACATGATGCCAAACTCTGTCAGAACGCATTAGAGATATCAAGCGTAATAATCTTATTTTCTCCAAAAAAAATGTAAACCTCCCTCTTCGGTGACACATGCCATCAGATCACCAATGGAACGATTGCCCGTCATTAGGAAGCTTTCGGTCTTCGAGATATTTATTGAACTGATGTTTGATCAGCGATTTCAAAGGACATGACAAACCAGGAAGGGGAAAAAGGTCGCCTTTTTCGGAACAGGCTGGACGAGTAGAGGTGATGAAAAGGCTTACGAAATGGTTTTGCTATAGCAAGGAAGAACAGCTCTTTAGAAGAATGGGAAGGTATACCATCAGGAGCAGTGAATTTGTTTTTTGCGTAATGATTTTGCGGGATTTTAGGCTTCGCAATTAAGGATTTTCGAAATTTCGAGTTTGTAAGATTTTTGGTTTTCTAGATTTTATATTTCGAGATTCTGTTGCATCTCTTGAGATAAAGTTGTGACATCTCTTGTATTACTCAATACCAAGTATAGTTCCAAATATCCAGCAAGCTTGCTGAGTTTACCAAACCAAAGGTTCTTTTGTCTATAGCAAGGAGTTCTACGCTACAACTTTTGGTAGCCCTTTATCTGGTGTTTCAAACTTCTTCATTAAATATTCCACATGGATCTCAGGAATTTGAACGAAAAGTTAGGAGCGAAAACGAAAAAAAAAATTAAATTTATTGGCTTCCCATGACAACCAGGGCCTAAATAACATAAATCTCTTAACCATTCCTGTCTGGATGTTGTTAGTCAGCAGTGTTGAAGGGAAACGAGTTCGAACGACTGATATGAGAAGAGTTACTCTTGGAAATCTTCCACATTCTTCCCAGAAAGGATACCACTAAAAAAAGTCGCAAGTAAAAATTCAATGTGAAAAAGTCTGGAGTTGAATTTTAAATCACCAGCCAGCGTGATAGTCCAACTTGCAAACAATTACTACGAGTATATTTGAAAGAGCCTGGAAGAACAAATTTGATTTAAACTTGTATTATCTTATCGATTTTTAATAGCTTTTTAGATTTCTCTTGAACTTGAAAAAATATAAGTTTGAATGTTTCAAAGAAACGTTGGGGAAATCATAGTCCTTTCACACCCCAAATGAGAGACGTACAGAAGGCTTTAATTGATACAACCATGAATTGTCTATACACTGTTAAATTTATATTTGCAGTACACGGACGATAGGATATTTACCTTTAGGTCTTTATTTTAAAGCTCTAACAGGGTTCCCCTAGTGAACATTTAAAATTGCCGCAAATCTTACAAAAATATAAATTAGAGTTACCAACTATTTATTAATATACGCAAATTTTATAATTTAAAACAATGATGACCTAAATAAATTAAATCTATCTTTTTACATACCACCAAAAGGTAAGATAGCAGCTGCGTTTTTTTAAGAGTATCCCCATTAGGCCTAATCCCTTTCTAGGTAAAAAATATATCACAGAAAAAACTTAGTTAAATAAAAACAAATCACGTCATTATTCCGATGCCGACGAGTAGTTGCTGCTTCTTCTTTCTCCACTCAAGCTTATTATCAAACTTTCCATTGCACCTTCAGTAAAAACATCCATTTCCCACATCTTTGGCTCAATCATTTTCTCAACGTGTTCGACACAACGATGTCATTTTTCAGCGTCAACCTTCATATCATAAGTCATAATATAAACTCTCTCTTAAAGATAATAGCCAACAGTTGTATAACTGCATTTTAATTTTTAACTGTTTTTCCATACGTAAAACATGAAAACATAAAAACACCAAGCGTCAACACCTTTTTCTCCAAAGTATAAATATTTGCTATCAAAAGCTTTTTAGCTTAAATCCTGAAAAACCAAAGAAAATGCCATATGAATTTCCATCAACTGGGCAATGGTAACTCTGATTCAAAGTATTATTTTTAACACAATGTCGCAAAATTTTAGTTGAATTAGTACGATGTTAAAGCTGTTTTAGTATATGAAACTAGGTTAAAACAACGATTTTGCAAATTTTAATCGAATATAGCATCATGCTTACTCTACCCTTTTATTAAAGTTAAAATCAGCGAATACTTATTTTATTTTTTTGAGTATCGTTCTGTTTACAAGCACAAAAGGTCTGTTTACTTAGTCTTTTGCACGAATTGTGATTGCCTTAGATGTGTTTATCAAGAAAATTGCTTTAGTACGATACTAGTTCGAAAATGTTTAAAATTAATAATGAGTTAGTAAACCACTTTAAAGTTAGCAAATTGTTAAGTAGTGTCATACTAATACCTTAATATTAGGCTGTTTAAAATTTAGCGGCAATATCAATAAGGGTTGGTTGCAAATTAGCGATCAGTCTCCTTTCGCCCATGGAGCAGATATGTCATGTGAGCATAAACAATTTCAATGTAACTCAGTGATTCTGTTTCTTATTTTAGTGACAATTTCTTAAGTTAAGGTGTCGTGCAAACAGCAGCAAGCACCAGTGTTTCTGAAAAAACTCTCCCATAAGACCTGTACTGCAAATATAAATTGAACAGGGTACAGAAATTTAAGTTTCTAGCGCATAAGCCAACAAAAAACATCAACACCAAGCAATGAAGAAATCGAGATCAATACAGGATAAAATTGAAGCATTCGATAACGATTTGGAGGGATACTTCATGCTCAACCCAATAGACTCTGCTGGCTTAACTTGGATAGAGAAACGTTCACGGACACTAGTCCTGAAAGTAATCCATTCGACAGTAACACGGAAGAAACAACCGAGATAATCACCAACTACACGCTTAAAAGTCAGTTGAACTGTATGGGACATCCAATTTCTACATACATTTATAATAAGAGGATTATAAATGTATGTAGAAATTGGATGTCCCATACAGTTCAACTGACTTTTTCGCCAATAAGTGTATTTATTACTACATACTTCTAACCTACTTCTCGGGTCATACCAAAAAAAGGTGCTATAAATATGATCCCCCACTGCAATCGCATAACCTTTTATTTAAGTGAGGTTTTGGAAGAACTGATACCACCAGCGGGCTCAAGAAGTTCGGCAGCGAAAAAAACATAATATCAGACATTCATTAAATTTTTCGGGAAAACTATTTCTCACTGTATCCTCTTCTGATGTTTCAATTCCGCATCATCGTATTATGTCATATAAATCAGGTTACCATATAATTCTGATGTTTCATAGAAGCTCTTATCCACAAGGTTCATTTAATAGGCTTTCCCCTTGCATTTATTATTTCATCCCAAGGTTCAAAACTTGGACCACTTCTCTACAACATAATGTTATTCGCTTCGCTGGCGAATAGCTCTAGCTCACAAACCACGTTGATGCTTGTCAATGTTGATATCCGTCCGGAGAGTCTCAGAAGACTAGAATTCTTTATATGCGCTGATAAAGAAGAGAACTGACTTAAGCCAGCAATTTCAAGTTCTTATCTACAAGCAACTCTTGTCCCCAATCATGAGCTACAGTTTATCAGTTTGATTGAAAGTAGTGGTGCAATAGCTTGTAGAGAACCACTAACTAGTGGCTTACAACTCTCAACCATTCCTGTGTGCGTGTTTCTAGGAACAGAGGGGACCAACAATTTTCTTCCTAGTCTGAACGGCTAAAATAAACAGCACTTTTCATGACAAGAGATCTGTCAATTTCTCGCAGGGGAAAAAACTTTTTTGCAGCGGCTGGGAATCGAACTTTGGACCATCTGAATGAACGCATTGTGCCAAGGGGTTGTACTTTCCAGTTTGATTTACCATCTCCAAAGCAGCTATTAAGAAACTGCGAATATTTGAGAAGAAATTCCTAAGGACCTGCACCGAGCTTAACTTCGATCTTTAGGAGCGTAAAGACTTCAAGAACTTGCAAATCTGCCCTCTACCCAAAGTGATCCTGTTTAGCAAGTACCAAATGCAATATATCTAAAACATAGTTTTCCGTATACTAAATGATGAGAGGGATCATAAATAAAAAATGATTTCCGGAACGACGGAAACTAGGGGATCACCGTTCACAAAGATACCTGTCACATAACTACCGATGAAACAGAAGCCTCCAACGCTAACCTAGGATGAGTTTACTACATTCGCTAAACGCCACCCATGGACCCTAAGAATGCCAGATTCGCACTGCCGATCTCGATACGCTACGATTAAATATTTTCATACAAGAAAAAATGAAAGGATCGAGAGCGTATCCGGTATCGATAGATGTGAACGTTCCCATTGCTTCACTTGTAAGATTCTTAAACGTATAAAGATTGCATTGGTATCGGCTCTATAATGCAAAACTGGCTTAAGTAATTATACCACCCATAGGTAACCGGAACTTATCAACCCGAGAGCGAAAAAGTCATATTAAGTAAATTACATATCCTTCTCAAGAGCATTATTTAGCTTGACTCAGAACTCTAACAATTTTAAACCGAAAGGCTTTGTCGGCCTTTTCTGATGTCCAGCCACCCTGTAGGTGGTGGTTCCGGACTTAACTGAAAATCGTGATGGCGGTCATCTGACATCGAAAAAAACCATGAAATTACCCAAATAATTCTAACCCTCATCAATAGAAGAGAAAGTAAAAAAAAATGTCTTTATTTAAAACTCGTGCCTGATTTATGGACGACAGAGTTAGTTTTGCCTTCAAACTTGACTGATGTCTCAAGATCTCATCTCTTCAGTTAGATGTAGGTCCGGTCCCATCTGATCCATCCAACTTGGGTCATATTTCATTCAGCTCTCTTTTACTGCCTGAACCCTAAAAGTTGATAACCTATCTGGAATGTTTTCGCAATTAAAGACTTTTACAACCGACCTAAGTTGAAATAATCAACCATAATCATTTTCTCACTTATCCATTAGAGGCACTCTCCAATCACGGCATTAACAGCTTCACTGAGTTTTGCCATTGAGCCTTGGTCAAACATATCGTTAGCATTAGTTCCAAAGATAAACCTTCTACACTGCGACTCCGCACTCCAACAGAGAAAGTACGAACTCTAATTCGATGACATGATGGTTTCTGTTGATAACGAAACACAAGGTCCTGTCAAACACTTGTGCGCCAAGTTATTTTGGCGCGCAATTTTTCCACTGCAAAGGATCGCCAAATGACGAAAAGAAAACCTAAATGTAAATTGCAGGTACGCTCTCGAGAGCTCAGTATGCGGTCGATTGCCCGTTTGCCTATCTCTTCCTTCCAATCGGGATTAAGAAACAACAACAATAAATAGCTCATTCCTGGCACGCCGAAGTGCGGAGGAGTATCCTTCGTGACAGCCAAAGGATTTCTTATCTTCATTAAATAAGTAAACAATATAAGGATAAGCAATTCATTATTCTCCATATCCCAAGAACTAAGCAAGACTCGGAGAACATAATATTTGGTTTTTGGCGCGCTGTGCTAATCTTCGATCTTAAGACCCTTTGCCAGAAGAACCTCTGTGCATTTGGTCTTTTCACAGACATTTTTAATAATGTTTTGCCTGAAGTTTTTGTTTCCCTAACTAGATTTGAGCTTATTATTATCGATTGCAAAAAAAAACCTGAGGATGTGCATACACGTTTCGTCCTAATTTCTATTCCAAACGAAATCCCTTAACAAAACTCTACTCATTCGAAAGAGAAACATTCCACCTACATCGATGGCCAATGGCTATTGCGGAGATAAGATCCTTTTTGTCAACCAGAAAGAGAATCCTTTGAGATTTACTTTTGGGAACATTTTTGTTTAGTTAGCTGGAGATTTTTTTTGTTTTTGTGTTTTTTTCTTAAAATACACGTAGTGGACCTTACGTGCCTGTTTGAGAAATTGTCAAATTATTTGGAATGCCAAATGTGCGAAAAGCCTTATTGTTCTCACAAGACTCATCCTGAGTATTGTCTTAGATCACATACGCGTATTTGCAAATAATGACGAATTTTCTTTCGGACAGTTGAGCAAAGAATTCGGTGGAAAAGAGAAAGTCTTTTTCCTTGCAATAAACTATGAAGGCCCCTTGAGATCGTAGACTTTGATACATGCTTAATGACAACTGGCTCCGATTAACGATTTCTTTAATAACCGAGAAGCTGACATTTCTAATTGAGATGCATTCAGTTTTAAGTCGGTAGCAATTTTTTAAGTACCGAAACATAAAAATCAAGTTGACACTCACAGCAGGCTTCGCTGTCGTAAAAATTTATTCAATGGGTTCTTAAGGTTATACCGCCGCTGTAGCACCGCTTCGGTAATTACAGTCAGCATGAAGTACACATGGAAGCTGGAGGTCTATTCCATGACACTTGTTAACCTGACCTCTGAGAACTATAATGTACATTATACACTCTGAAAAGTCATGGCCGATCAAATTTACGGGGCTCAACGACCCCCAACATTACTTTTAGACGAAGATCTCTGACTGTATTGTTAATGTGATGATCCCAAAGACCTTTTTCCTGTTCTTGGTTGAAAAGGAGGGAGTAGCACCACCTCTTTGCCGACGTCCATTAAATACTTTAGTGGCAATATCAGCCCGGCTGTTTTTCTTTAGCTAGTTGGTACTATTGGTCATCGTGAACCTTAGTACCTGTGCAAGTTTAAATAAGATGTCAATTTCGTAGACAGCATTAAAGCCTTTAAGAAGGTCCTAAAATAGAATATTTAAGTCCTGAAGTTTGTCCATCGACTTCATAAAGCTCAATGGAACCATACTTAATGACTATATCCGATGATTGTGATAAATGATGATAAGGATTTACATATATGTACCTGGCCTTGCAGAGGTAAAGATTTTTTGGAAGAACTCTATATCCTTATTCAATTATCTGAAAAAAGGCTAAAATAATAGACATAAATATTTTGTTGGCAATTGCGTTGGGCGCCATTTTTAAGTTTTAGAAATTTTGTTTCTACTTAATAACCTGATAATTTTCTATGATTGCTAGATCTTAACTGGATATAACAAAAGTCAGGATTATAAAAAATCAACTTTTAAATATTGGGACGTTAAATAGGGAAAAAAAGTAATGTAATAAAAATGAGCGTGGAAGTCGATTTGAATGTTGTAATTCGCTGTGCAAGTCGACTTGGAAGTTAACCTTGAAGTTAGCGGGGGAAATCATACTGTCTTGTCTCAAGTTTGAGAACTTAGTTTAAGTGTTCTATAGGAAATCGAACAAGGATATAATTCAAATAATTAAAATGTAAAAAGTGGGCGTGGCAGTGTGTAACTTTTTAAATAAAGCCTTATTACACTTTTAAAAATACACTGGACATTTGCCGAAGCGAAATGGAAATGAGTGAGTTATTGAATAAAATCCAATTTGGATAAGTTGCGAAATGGCGCCCAACGTAAATTCTCTAGAATTCCGACAAGTATTATTTAGACTGTTCTTACTCCCAGGGACTATTTGGTCTTTGTGAACATGAAGTATTAACTGATCGCTTAATTGAAAAATTGGTACTTAGGGAGTTTTAATAAACCGATATCATATTTTTTGAGAATCATACATTACCTGATATGCGACATTCTAAAGTTGGGCAGCTACCCTTATAGGTACATTTTGCCTATATTTAATTGTCTCATACGTTCCACATCTTCTTCTTCAAAATTTACTCTTACATTAATTCTTCTTTCGATAAAATCTCTCGGATTTAGGATCTATTATCTAGATCCGCTTTAATGGTAAATAGCCTTAATCATGAATCACATACAGCGTAAAAGTATCTGTTGTCCTAACTTGTTCACATACTTGACGTAGCGCTACAGTACAAAGTGAACTTGGACCTCAGCCACCCAGCTTTGGCCAGCAAGCTCGGCCTTATTAAGCTGTCACTATTCCTCTTCCACTTGTATAGGCCACCTGAGTCAAAGCCTTTCTTTACTGCAAAACGTACCTTTGTTGTGAAATAAACATTTTACGGCCCGTCTCACCTGAATAATTTTCCTCTAAAAACAGTCTCATCTACCTTCGCAAAGTCCATACCTCTGCCCCATATAATTTAATAGGTATGATAAAAGTCTTTTACAGGGATATTTTACTTGCTCTGTTTAGCCCAAAGAAGCTGCGATTGGGGAGAAATAATCATCGTTTGATCTCAGCGATGGTAACGTTGTCTGAGTTTATAGCAGAACAAATAGAGACAAAGTTACTTAGTTACTTCGAATTTAAAGGTGTCTTTGGTAACCTTTTGTCAATGTTCAGTAAGTATATTAATTGAGCTTGGCCTCATTGACCGTCAAACCCATCTTCTTCGCTTCGTTTTCAATACTCCCAAAAGCGACCCTGACATTAGAAATTGGGTATGGTATGTAGTTATTATGAGATCGTTAATATGGATGAATTTCCAAGGAGAATGTAATCTTTTTCGAATGCAATCTTTAATGACTTCAATATTGCATTCATTGAATTCACTGTATGACTGCAACATTTGACAATTTATTTTAACCTTCTGCGAATTCATGCATTCTTTGTATTCATATGCATTCATTTTGATTCTTGGCATTTTTGAGCAGGTTTTTCTTAAATTGGATTCAATGAATGGAATCTTTTGATTGAATTCAATGAATGATTTTAAAAAATTAGATTCTTTTACAGCTTAATTTTGAGTTTAGAAATATGGCTGCAAAGGGGTTTTCAATAAGGGCGGGTAGACTTTGAAATAAAATAAAACAAATTGTTTGCGAGGTATTGACAATTTTTTTTTTTTATTTGACATATGACATCGGTGAAATGCCCGCCTTGGTTTCTTACAGTGGCACGGATCCAAGTGGCCCAATTTTCCGCATAGATCCAGATGAATTTGAGCAAAGGCGATGAAGTCTAGCGGTATCAAATCGCATGCCTTGGTGACCAATTCACATCACCACTGCGAGAGATAACCTGGACTTCAAATCGTTCATGCATAATGTCAATCGTGGCGTCTACTGTGTGACACTTAGCACCATTCTGCCTGAACCAAATGTCGTCTAGGTCCATATGGTGTAATTCGGGCCATAAGAAATTAGTTGCCATTGACAATGACCGCCTCATTAATATCGTTTTCGAAAAATTATGGACCAAAGACTATGCGTCCCTTAGTGAACCTCGTTTGAGTTGGTGTCATACCATATATGCCATTTGTGCATTTTAACACAGTCATTTATCTAAAAAATGCGCGTCGTTGCTAAAGATAATTTTTCGACTAAAATTGGGGTGCCCTTCCAAACACTCCTGTGGGTTAGTTGGATATTGTACTTCGCCAAGTTGAAGTCTGCAAAATACCGAGTTTTTGTGCATGGCGAGGAATGGACTGTTTATTGTTCTGCTCTACACAATGTTCTCGGCCTTGCGTTTCTTTGAAGAACGAATTTTGGCTGATTGATTACCATTTTAAATTTGGCCACCAATAGTTGAAGAGCCGACTGTGAAGGGCCACCACGTCCACCTTTGGACTAAAAAACACTTATTTTGATAATAAAGTTTTGTCATTAGGACGTTCATTCGTGTAACTTGCCATGGTGATTTGGCATCAGTAATTGAATAATAAAAAACAGTTTAGCAGATGTCATCAAATCAGCATGGTCGCCACTGGCCGTCAAGACAGAATATTTGGAAGAGTGGAAAACAAAGAGCTTAGATACTATACTTTTTGTACGCACGATGGGTTTATTAGTTCATAATTTGGGGGGTGAGAGGTGACATCAAAAGAGTGACACTGTTTTAAAATTACTTGAGTCAGTGCGCAATGAGAATTATTTTTTTTTGCGACGTTGTGGAAGATAGCAAAAAAATTCATGTTTTTTTTTAATACGTTTGGAGGAATGCTTGACGCACCATAAGGAGGTATTTATCCATACCTCCCCCCGTGCCGGACTCTCCAAGGGATTTCAACCTTATTACGGCCTACCGGCTAAACCTCCAAAATTGTCTCGACATTCACCCCTTCCGAACCACTTTCGTATTACTTCAAGGGGGGTCCCGTTTTATTACCCATTGTTGGATCACGCTGACTCGCGGAACTGCTCTTCCTCCCTTTTCTTCCTTCTGAGAAGGTGATTGGCGTAGGTGCAGATCTTGTTCCTGTTCTGTTCGCTGGCCAGCAGATGCCCTCATCTTCTTCAGAGTCCCTGTACTGGCAGGCTGGGCTACTCGTTTTGCCGATCCTGTGGAGAAATGCGTTGAAGTACCCGTGTCCGGTGAGACATTGGGTGACGTAATAGTTAACCTCACCGTGTTTCCGGTCCTTCCACTCAGCCACGTTCCAGCTTTTCCGTCCATCGTCCTCTGCTTTTCGAGTTTCGTCACCTGTTTAGCTTCCTCGGATGCCGCTTCCACTCCCATTTCCACATTTTTGTCGTAGACGTACTTCCTTTCCGTCGCTAGGAGGTCGATAGCGATCGAAAAGGATTCATGTTAATAAGCTTAACGCGATCAACAAATTGTAGGAGATGAAATCTCTCAGACGTAGAAAAACCACGAAGCATAAATTGGAGTAATCTAAAAAGAGGTGCATAAATAGAAATAGCAGCCAGGAGCTGTCTTCATCAGATACCAAATTAAAGCTGAAGTTCACAATAGTGTTTTGATACCAACGACTCTTTTTAATTTTGGAATAAATGTGATATTTTAATTCATGAGCTCTTCTCTACCTGAAGCTCGCTAATTGGGGGTCCCTAGATCGAGGAGAATCCGTTACAGAAGTTGTTGATGATCATCTGAAAGCGACTTTGTCAGTTCGGATAGTTCAATACGAGAATGAGTATTGTAAGGAGTTGCGTCGCTTCATCGCCTGTGTCCACTGGAACTACCTTGGCTATGTCTTGCACGGCCTTTCGTACTAGGTCATTGAGAAATGTTTCAAAATATAATGGAATTGAGAAAGGTGTTTCACCTAAAATTGGTTTCTGTGAAAAAAATTAAAAAAAATTCCTTTCATAACACCAAGTGAATGTTCTTTAAACAACTGAGCTATAAATGGTTGATATACATATGCCTCACCAACTTGTCAGTCTGGTACCAATGTGACCAAGAGTGACAATGATATGTTAATGCTTTGGCTCGCAAACAGATCCCGCCATTGCTAGACGAATTTTAGAAGCTGAAGAAGCCGAATCATCCGCTTGACTATCTAAGCAAATCGTCGTATTCCAAATCTTATCTTAAATTAATTTCCCTATATCATACACACTACTCATCAATTTCCGTAACTGGCTCATTGTTGATGATGCATAAACGTCGACGTAATGGACGTTTTCTCCCAGAAGTGGAAAACAGCGAAGTGAATAACACAGGCTTCTTCTTTTTTTTATTTATTTAGATTTTCTCTTAGTATTAATTTTTATTATTATTTCTTAATTTTTGATTGTAATTTTCTTAGTTTTGTCGAAAAATGTAACCAGTTCTTAGGTACTATAAAAGACTAAGTCTTACTTGTACACCCTTTTTGAAAATAAATTGAATTGAAATTGAAAAATTGAAATTGATTGTGCCAATTCCGAAGAAAGGTGCTTCCAACTTAGTTTCCAACTACAGGCCAATATAACTTCTCAACAGCATCAGCAAATTACTGGAAGAAGTAAACCTACAAAGACTGAAGAAATTCTGCTGTGAAAATTCTATCATCCCTGACAAGCAATTCGCCTTTCGAGAAAAACACTCAAACTTGTATCCACTCGTAAAATTCCAACACGATATCACCACAGCCCTCAACAGTAATCGTTTCACCGTCGCGGCCGGATACTTTCTGGATGTCGAGAAAGCATTCGATAGCGTGTTGGTAGACGGCCTAATCCACAAACTTCATCTTATGCAAGTACCTCCGCCATTAAAAAAAATTCTCTTTTCTTTCCTACATATCTTTGAGGAAATTTTTTGTTCAAGTAGATAACTGCAAGTCAAACATGAAGACCATCAGAACTGGAGTCGCCCAAGGCTCAAAACTAGGCCCCTTCCTCTACAACTAGATGATTTCAGACCAACCTTTGCCAATTGGATGCGAGAACATTCTGTATGCTGATGACTCGCTCACCTACGCCACATCAATGTCACCACTAATCGCTGTCAAAAATGTAGAATCCCACATTAACAGACTCTTCCACTTCTACCAGAAATGGGCCACCCGAATCAACACTTCAAAATCGAAACTTGTGCGCTTCAAGAGACCTTCAACTGGTAGAGGCATTCGCACCGCAACAATTTGCAGAAATCTGGTCCTGAGACTCCCTGACGGATCCTCCATAATGGCAAAGCCAAATGTCAAGTACCTGGGAGTGCACTTCAACGAGTTGCTAAGGTTTACCTTCCCTCAAGAAACGTTCTGAAAAAGGCCGGCCGTTTTGCACTCATTGTTGAAAAAAAGATCAGGTCTTAGCCAACCGACAAAGATAGAAATCTACAAGCAGCTCCTGCGACCAGTGATCAGCTATTCCTTCCCAGTCTGGTTTTCCATCTCGAAGACAGCTATAAAGGAACTTCAACTATTCGAAAGGAAGATACTGATGATCTGCACTGGGCTATACTTCAAGCGTCAACGACAGAAACACTACAGGAACGAGCATCTCTACACAGAAGCGAATTTAATCCCACTGGACAAATATCTAGTTCATTCAACGAAGAAACTAATGGGGAACATCATCGACCACCCGAATCAGCTTATGAGAAGGATGACCACAGAGCAACGACATCCCCAAGCGAGGTACCTCAGTGTGATGGAAACTCTGGATGACAATGAAGAAGATGAAGAAGGTAGGAATCGACTCGAATACAAGAATTGAGGGATTTTGATAACTCATTCAACATAATCGATTGTTTAAATGAATATTAGAAGGCCGAGATGTCTCACTTGTGATACACCAGATATTGCAAAGATAGGCTCTCTAAAGAGATCTTTGTAGTGATATTAAAAAGATTTAATGCATATAATAAAGAAAGGTTGAAAATTATGTTGGGAATTTTCTCTTAAAACGTGCCTAGTGACAAGTTTATAATGACTGTTGCAGACAAGAAAAAGTCCAGCGCACCAGCTAAGAAGCTCGTGGCCGTCCCAGAATCAAATATTCAAAATTGAAGGTAGCTAAGAAAAGCCTCAGCAGGCGTGCCATCCGCACAAAGAGGAAGGTACATAATAGCGCTGTCATTGCTATCAGGAAACGTGAGAAATATTCACACGAATATGCCAAAGCCGACTGCAGAGAAATCAGGAGGAAGCGCCTTGCCAAGTCTAAGGGACAATACAACGTTCCCGCAGAACACAAATTGGCTTTTGTCATTGGCATTCACGGTATCAACAAGGTTGCCTGCCCCCAAGGTACCCAAGGTTCCAAAGTTGTTCCATTTGCGCCAAATCAACAATGGAGTGTTCATTAAACTGCATTAAACTGAACAAGACATTCATTAACATGCTGCGCATTGCTGAGCCCTACATCACCTGGGGATACCCCAACTTGAAGTCGGTCAGAGAGCTAATCTTCAAACGTGGATTCATGAAGCACAGCAAACAGTGCATTCCAATCACAGAAAGAGCATTAGGTCGAGGTTGGTGACTTCGGTAACCGTGAGGACAAGTTCAACAAGCTTCTCAGGAAGATGGTCTAAGCATTAACATTTTTAAAAGATTAGTCACTAGTCCCAGTTTTTCCAAATGCTACTTGGCCAATATTTCTTTTTTCAACGAATGAGATTCTATACAAATACAAGTACCTGCTAAAATAAAGTCTTGTAAGTTCGGCATCGAAATCTGGAGTTAAGAGTTAAGAGTTAAAAGTACGAGTATTTAAAATAAGTTATCAACAATGATTTTTTCAATGCTATCCTGGATACATAGAACATGGATATCCAGATGTACTGTTGAATAACAAATAATTAGCTTCAAAACTTAAAGTCACCCCACGCGGTAACTACAACAGCTTTACATGACAAGAACTTTTTACTAAGCAAACCCTACAAAACAAACACAAAAACCCTTCAATATACATTGTGACATTACAGTGTCACATTGAAAAAGACTGCCTCCCATAACTATGAACTCACAGTGTCTATGATGAAGATTCAACGTTAACACTCCAAAAAAATATTAATTTGTCTGTTTTTCAAAAAAAAAACTTTCCGACAATTTTCCTATCTGAAGCTTGAATTTTCAGCTTTGTGTACCGTTTTGTTTGCTCAAGATGGTAACTTGCCAGGGAATACAAAATGATTGTAAATATATACTCGTAAAAGTACACAATAATCATTTATAACGATATAACTCGAAACACCAACAACCCGTTTGTTTGTTTTCTCATTTTTATCTTTTGTCCATTGACACGTGTTCCCGAAACCACTTTACGAGCAAAAGAAAATCCTCTAACGATAATACCCCGATCAGCAGCAACATGAAAGCCAAAAGCGTTATGCGGGGTGGCTGCACATTGAATAGAGTGTAGATACTGTATCTGACATCTCTCCTCTTCCAGCCCCTCTATGCAGTTCCAGAGGAAATAATTATTAAAAAATAAAACCGGTGCACATTTGTGTAGCTTTACAACATTCTGGTTCCAGAACCCGCCAGCCAGCCACACCTCAAGGCAAAGCCATAGAAACCATGAAATTACATCCATCCCCAAATGGATTCATGTAACGGAACAATACGAGTATATGATAATGACTATGATGACGATAACGATAGTTTTTTCAAAAACAAAAAAAAAATAGTGGTACCAATCAAGTCTTCATAAATGACACCCTGAATGAATATATCTGCTGCAGTGACAGGGTGACTATGATAAATCTTGAATTGCTATCCTATCCCCGCACACTGCACAACTCCTGGTGGCCACACATAAACTTAGAAACTGGTTAGTTTTTGGAAAGAATAATCATAATTAACGATAGTTGCACGTTTTTCGAATGACGAGCAGATGTGCAACGTTATTGTTCATCTCTAGACGAAGTTAGGCCAAGATTTATTCATGGGGCGTTCTATGTGTCAGAAAGTCAGGGCGAAATGTCCTGTGATGCCTAATCGGTTTTCTGTAATAAAACAATTAAAATATCTGTGTAGATGGAAGGATGCATGCTGATCTTGCAGGGATGCAGCGTGGTCAAGTGATGCTAATATGTTTACATCTAGCTTCAACTGGAGGTCAAGAGTTTTTTCATTTTTCATTTGACATCAGAAATGGGCAATTTTACCAAATCATGTTCATAGTTTTTTTTTCTTCAAGCCGATATGAAAAAAAAAAACTGACTTGGTTACATATGAATATTTTGACCAAATGTCCTTAACTATATATGCGTCCCGTCAAAACTCCTAGTGTAAACAAGGATTGTCTTAAAAGTTTCTGGTCTAATAAAAAACAGATTTTGTCTTCAAATTTGTCTGTATACTCGTATAATATCTATGTCGTCTCCTTGCCAGTCAACATAATTCTCCCTTTTTGATTCGACCAAATATAACCCGAATAAAAATTATTTCATAAAATCGATTTGAGCGTTTTGTTCTTACCATCTCTGTTGGTTTGACTCCAGGTGCAAGGAAGCTATCAAAGCGAGAGAATCGTTTTTTCGGTTATATAAAACTATTCCCGCAGTGAAAAACCATGTAAAATTTAAACAAGCTAGAAATTCCTGCATATCGCCTTGATTCAAAAAACCAAATTCTTACATGAGCAAGAAACATACTCCAGCGTCCTAAAGGCAGTAAAAGCTTTTGGTCATTCGTTAGTCGTTAGTTCCATAGACAATATATTTGTAAAGCAATTGGCTTCAAACTCTACGTTGCCTGATAGTGATGGAGTTCTACCTGTACTTGAGGACGTCTATTTTTCTTCTTGAAAATGTGTTCTTCCACTTTGGCTAAACCAATGCATAAGCTGTCCAGTCTTTCCTATTCTTTACTGCATTTTCCCTCTGGATTAAAAAACGCAATTTATCGTTATCCTTCAATTACCGATCAATTGGTTTGACATCCTTTCTTTCGAAGAGGAACTTTGAGAAACAAACTTAATGACGGACAGTACGTTTTTTGTAAAAGAAAATAATTACTTACATCATTTTGGAAAAGGCAGGATAGAGTTTGGCACTAACCAAAATGCATGCTTTTCTTATTCTTCGCTGGATAAGCAACTCAAATTTAAATTTGATTTGGACGGTTTTAAGTCTGAAATTTATCAAATAAATGCTGGTGTGCCCCAAGGCTCCGTATTGTCTCCAACACTTTTCCTTATTTTTTTTTAATCATCTGTCTGAAACTGCTTATCCACTAAACTGCTTCGCTGATGACATCACCCTTAGTTTTTCATGCTCCTTTTCTGAATTACCTCATATTTGGTCAGGCGCATCCTAAACAACACTGCACCTAATGTATAGAATTCAGAATAGAGTCTTAAAACTGATAGGCGACAAATCGATTACGAAAACATTTTGTTTCGTTGAAACACTTTCCAACGCTACTTTTTAAAACGTTGCTCTATTGAAATAGCCAGTTGCATTCGTCCCCTAAATCAATTTCAGTGTAATACCCGCTCTGCTAGAATTGCTCGTCAGTATACCCTCGACCATAACTTCGGACGAACCATCAAGCACAGAGATTCTTTTTTTAACCGTATCACACGAATGTGGAATTCCTTACCCAACCCCGTCCTTCTCGTTTCAATATCCATATCCACATTTAGCACAAATGTACATTGTTATCTCCTAATCAATTTCCCCTCTATTTCGTAAACGCTCGCACCTTGTCAAAACATTTTAAGGGTAGTCATAACCCCTTGAGTGCGCATCAATTATAAACAAAAAATTGATCACCCATTTTTGAAATTTAAAATTTCATTTAAATTCTTTATTCGGATAATGAAAGTCAAAAATCTAGAAAGTGGTTCTATGTTAGGAACTGTCAGTTATATCTTAATTTAAAATTTCATTGAACTATAGTATAGAACTATAGACCGCTAAAATGAAACTATACAGGAAAATTTGTATTTGCCTTTTTCGAGGAATATACGATTTTCGAAAACCATTTTTTAACATTTGTACGGTGAGTACCTACTTAATGCTTTATTCGTTTAAATTAAAATTTTCTTCCTAAATTTTAAAGATAGAATTGAAAAACTGTTAATTACTCGTATCAAGTTTTAAAAAACCTGAGAATGTGTTTTTCGAAATATTGAGTTTCAAAATTAATATTTTTGAAGTCAAAAAGGGAAAACAAAAAAATTGGAAACATTTCAAAACAGAATACCATTCTAAATCATTTAGGAGTTTTGATTAGAAAAGATTAATCAATCCGTTTAACAGTTTTTGAGAAAATCGAAAACAAAAAATGGTTATGTGGGAGGTACAATGTTTGGTAAACAAATTTTTCAACCATTATCTAGCTTTGAAATATTTGATTTTTTTTTTAAATTTGTTAAGCAGTTTAAAAAAATATTTTCTTAAATTTCGAAAAGAAGTTGTAAGGCAGGAAAAATAAAATGCACGACTGGGTCGCACGAAATTGCTCCTATATAATAGACTAAGAATTTCAAAAATGAATGTTATTAGAGAAAAACTGTTCATAAGTTTAAAATTAATTTTTTTAAAAAAGACTTAAACAACTTCTTTAGTAGTTGGAGGTAAAAATAGGATGCCATGTGATTCAAGCAAATATAGGCTTATGCCAGAACAAAAATTATGAGTCTGTATTTGTTTCTTAAAAAAATAAGCTTTTATATAAAAAAAATTTAAAACGTTTTAAAAAAAAATTGTATACGCCAATTTAAAGTTTGTATTATTGTTCGAATAAAAATTAAATTTACAAAAAAAATATTAAACTGTTTTCGAGATATTGAATTTTCCAAACAAAAAAAAATTGATTTTTTTTTTTCAAAATTCAAAAAAAAGATTTTTTTAAGTTTTGAAATGCAATATTTTTGAAACTTTTAAGAAGCCACTCTCTAAAAATTTATTTAGAATCCGTTATGCCAATAATGAGAAATTCAAAATTTAAAAAAAACCGTTCTATGGTAGATAAAGTCAGTACCTAATATCTTATTTTCAAATTTTCTTTTATTAAATTATAGAACTTACAAATTAATCGATAGAAAAAAAATTTAAGCAAAATTCTCGAAACCATTTTCGAGAAAAATACGATTTTCGAAAACCGTTTTTTAAAATTTGTATGGAGGGTACCGTTATTTTTAGGTAAAATAATTTATTTTTCTTGTATCTTGTAGTATATTTTAAGAAACTTTTATTTATCAAGTTTTAAGAAAATCGTGCATAGGGTTTTCGAAATATTTAGTTTTCAAAAAAAAAATTGAATTTTTTTTTAGAAATTTTAATACACAATAGTATTGAAACTGCTGGGGAGCCTTAACATACAAAAATTATCGAAATCGGTGGTACCATTTTTGAGAAAATCAAAAACAAAAAATTTGTTCCAAGGGAGGTACCAAAAATAATAATTTTTTGGAAATTTTTTTCAATCATTACCTAATTTAAATTTAATGAATTTTTTTTTTTAAGAAAATCTGTTGGACAGTTTTTGCGAAAAAAATATATATAAAATTAAAAAAAAAATCGTATGGCAGGTACCTTTATTTTTGGTCTTAAAAAAAAAAGAAAAAAACATCCGGGGAATAAAATTAAAACCCATATCTACCAAGCTGTAGTCGGACAGACAGACAAAATTGCGAGACCCACTTTTTTGGTCTTCTCTATCATCGTAATGTCAACTTTGCTCAAAATCTCGAGTTCGATTTTTTTCCGAATGCATAACTTGCCTTATAGTACCTACAAGTCGCAAGTAAAAATTAATTTTATCCTTATGAACAGTTTTCTCTAATAACATTCATTCTAAAATTCCTAGTCTATTACTTAGTAGCAAGTTCGTGCGACCCCTTTATGCATTTTATTTTTGTTAGGTTAAGTGGTCTTGAAAGCTTGTGCATCACGAAAACGAAAAGTATTCCACATTCGAGTAGTGCGGCTAAAGAAAGAACCTCTGTACTTGAAAGTATGTCCAAAGTTAGGCTCAAGAGTAAGTTAATGAATTGTTTGAGGGGATGGATGTTACTGGCTATTTAAACTCCTATCTATAAGATTTAGGGTTCTATTCAGAATTCTATCTCACAGGTTAAAATGATTAATGGGCCACCAGCCCAGATATGAGAGTTATACTCAAGTTTTGGGCGAATGTTTGCCTTATAGATCGTAGACAGATCAGAAGGGGAAGCAAATTTCTTGCATATTTTAAGGAAACCTAAGCATTTCGCTGCGTTTTTGGCTATGTAAAATATTATGATAGAGATGCAACACATACCGACTTTTCAGTTTCTTTGATGCAAGTGCCATTCATGTATAATGGCATGGTGGTAAATTTCGCTATTCCGACAGAAGACAAGCTTTGTGTTCTCGAAGCATTAAATTCCATAATGCAGTGGTCTGACGTGCCTAGGTGCTAATACCCTTATAGTGAATTTATCAGGATCAGATTTGAACAGATCAGTCGTATATGTGGAATAACCTGCAGCGTCAGGTATTCGAGTTGACTCAGCAAAGATCTCTGATGTCAAAAAGTGTCGAAGCTAGGAAGAATTATGAAAATGGTTGACAATTCTTTATACGGAATTCTTTATCTTCAAAATTCATTGAAGGTCAAATTGCTATCTAAACTCGGGCTTCTATATAGATGAAGCAATGAAGCAAGTGTGGATGATGTGCTTATACTGACAGTAATTTTAAGCCACGTGAAATTAGCTTGACTGCAAATTAGATTTCATGCAATAATTAACTCACTGAAATCAGAAACAAAATTTTCTGCAATCATTGCTCAAATAAAGATAGAAATGCAAAAATCTAGTTGAGGCGTATTGTTACAAAGTTGATGGCTTCATTATTTGACTTAAAACTTGGTCCTTCGAGCGCATCACGATCTGTTGATTAAGAAGGATAGTTTAAATGCAACTCTGTTCCACTGAGGATGCTGTATCGACTAGGCATACGAATGTCACTAGTATACACGAAAAAAAGTCCCTTCCAGCATTTTTGTTCCAGAGTAATTTGAGGTAAGCGTTTTCACACTCTTCTGCACCTATAGAATATTTCTAATTTAATACTTTGAGCCCTCAATGCTTGACCAGATTGTAACCTTAGACAGTAAGTGTAAATTCTTTCCATCTAGTCCTGCATTATCTTTAATCATATTTGTTCACATTGCGTACCTTATGCGCGCTTCAGGCGCCTTAGGAAGTTCATATGCTCGCACCTAGTTAGGTTGACTAAATGCAAACAAAGAATTATTTATGTCAACATAACCTACTCTCCAGCCTACGCATCTGAACCTTCCTCTGAGATATTTTTGTTCCAAAGCGGAGCAGAACAGATTTTGCGCATTCCATTCTAATCTCTGATGACAAAATTCCTTTCTAACGAAATTATTCTCTTTTCTCGCTGCGATGCCTTTAGATGGAACATAAGTTACATTTTGTGGCATGCAGCACTAAAGTGAAACAGGTTACATCTCTTGCCCCAACTATTTATCAATAAACTAAAGAACCAACAGACAGACAACAAACATAACACCAACTCCTCTCCGGCAGCTCCGGTCCCAGCTTACCTCCATTGCAGAGGAACCTTCTCCTCCTTATCTAACCTGTTCGTTTGATAAAAAGGAAAAACGCGGGAGCGGTGAGCGTCTTCACCTTCGCCGTCAACCGACACGTCTCTAACGACTTTTCCAACAGACTTTCCTCCATGTTATCGGGTTAATGAACTTTTTGTACGTTAGGTTGATGTTATGCCTAAAGGTGCCCCGCAGCAACAACAAAGACCGGCATTTGTCCGGCTTGAATTGAATGGGATGACTTTCAACAAAAAAAAAAAAAAATACAATAAATATATAACATAGATAGATGTTCCCTTAATGGGCATCATGGAGCTCGACTTGGAGTCGGAGTCAAGCCCCTTTGGAGCTCGAAAATGGGAAAACAAAAGGAGCAAACACAGAATCCGAGAAACGTGATCAAGAAATGATGTTTTTTTTTCTTTTTTGTGTATTCATTTGATATGCCTATACATAGTGCACAAGCCTATGTGATCCACAAGATTGTTGTTCTGTAGCCTGGAATGGATGGGAGTGGGATGTTTTTAGTTTTTTTTTTTAAACAATAGAATTTCGGGTGCATCTAAGGAAGAAGAAATACTGTTTGCTTTTCATTTCAAAAGATCAAATACGAAGTATTCTTAGAGATAAGCTCAAAAGATTCAAGTTTGAATCTTCGACAACTTTTGTATGATCGCAAAGAATAATAAGTCTAGGCGTTCAAGGTTTTTTGGCAAAAAAACAACACAATTTTGCTAGGGAAGATGTTTTTGAGTCTTATGAAACCTCAGACGAACCAATCGTAAGGACCATGTCGAGCAGATTACTTCAATAGAGCTATGAAGCTCGCTTCTACCCTTCGTATTGAGTTGAAATGAGCTTCGTTCGACTCGATCCCACTCGCTCAGCGGTGCCGAGTCGAAATGTGAGACGAAATACCTGCGTCGAGGAGTTGGTTTAACAAATTGTTTTAGAATCGCTCAACACAATTTCAACTCAACTCCAAATCGAGCTCTTAACTCAAATGACGAAAAACCTGGGTCGAAAATCCGAGCCTAATCCAACTCGATTTTTCGATACTGCATATAAAAATAGTATTAGTGGCGAGTCGGGTTGGTTAACGTCTTTCCTAATCGACTAATCGAATTTACAGCAACCAAATAAATAGATCATGTCATGTCATCATCAAAGTATTTACTAACCCATCAAGTCTATGTAAGTTATTTGGGAATATGTAGGCAGGCTAAACGAACTTGGCAAGAACAATAATGTCTCACCTTCATTGGGTACCATGGGAATTTAGGTGTCCAGGAAAATTAGAACACCAGATTCTCTAGCAGAAATAGGCGCAAGGACTCCTCTAATGGGGCCAGAGCCCTTCTGTGGAATGAGATGAAACTTTATTAAGAACGAAATCGAAATATAGGAGGAGGTAAAAAACGTCCAAAAACTGGAAAGAACTTCCAAAACTTACGTAGGCCAAATTACTTCGTGAGAACTTTAATCAAGATAGTTTCAAGAAGATTCTACTAATAGCAACAAGAGTCCTCACGGGTGACTGTAAACTAAAAAGACACTTGAGTATTATTGGCTTAGAAAACAGCCCCACCTGCAGACTCTGCAATACTTATGGCTAAACTAAGGAACACATACTAGGCAGATGCGAAGAACTATTGGAGCAAAGAAACAAGTTTCTGGGACGCTACCAGGCAAAACGGAGTGATTTATCCTCTCTGAAGGTACTCCAAATAATCAAATTCACAAAAGAGATAAACTTGGAGGAAGACCTGTAGGGCTAGCAACTCATCTTCCTCGGAATGGAGTCACTATAGATCTTTAGGTCTCAATATTCATTCGTCCATTTAATCAACGGAAAGCATGTATTCAAAATTTACGACATGGGGGAAATTTCAAAGAACACACGTCCACTCTGACCATTTTGGGCAGTTTCGTCAAAGTTTAAAGTTCGAACTTCTAATGAAAAGAAACCAAAACACGAACCACAACAAGACAAAATTCGACGTGGCACACCTTAGCAGACATAAGTTCTCCTGAGTCAATAGATCTGACCGAGAAAAGCTGTGCATTCCTCTACCACCGCTGCCATCATTCAGTCAAAGCGTAGGTTATCAGCCACCTAAGTGCAGAAATCGTATGATATGAGCAGCGTATATCGGAAAAAAGTGACAAAAGATCCATATGCGAAAATATCGCAGCGCAAATCGAGAATATCGAAGGAAGAGGAAGAGAAAAATGAGAAGAAAATCCGGAGTAGGAGGAAAAAGGCTTACACTCTCTTCCAGAAAATGGTAGTCGAAGATGCTCGTGATCAAAACAACACCTGAATGATTTTCTGGTTTCAAAACCAGAATGCAGGCTTTTCGACACAGTGGTAGACTAGTCACAGAAGCTCAGAAACAGTAAACATATATATTTTCAAAAGCAACTCAATATAGAAATCAGGTAGATCATTTGCTTTGGCAAGAATAGAACCAACTTCCGATCAATTTAAATCCATTTCTACCAGCTAGTAAAGAAGATGTAGCCTTATCTATAAAAATAACTAAGAGCAACAATACTGCAGGATCTAATCATTCCTCATTAAGGCTCGTACACCTATACTCTGTCCAACAAAAATTGTCAGTACAGGGAAGATAGGACGTTTGTCTCTCATTCTGGTTGCATTGCCATGCATAAGTGTGTCGCCTTTTAAAGCTCTCACAGGGATTCCGTAGTTTAAATTACAAATCGCCGCAAATGAGAGTAAAAAACGCGTAGGGCTACCGTCTGCCGATTCAAAACGACTGAAAACAATATTCAATTTACCTTTTCCCACAACGCCAAGCGGTAAGATAATAGGCGCGTTTTTTTTTTTTTCAAGTTGAAAAGCAATACGACAACACTCAACTCTCTCTCTTCTTAAAATGTGTTCTCAAAAGCTTCAAATCCCAAAAGCTTCTAAATAAAAACCACTGAAAAAGCTCCTTGCTTGCAATTGAGAATGATAATGGTAACTCTGTTTTGATGTAGATAAAGAGCGCACGATCGTATTGAGTGACACTTGGACTTGACACTCTTGACAGTATCTCATCAGCAGTGGGATACGACGGTCGTGTTGGGGTGTACAACTTTTTGCAAAGAATTACAACACCAATTCCTTAAGAAAAGTCAGTGGCTTGCTCTTTTTTTAGTGGCATTTTTCCTAACGCATTGTAGTGAGGGTGCATCAGGCGCCACTCGTATTACACACAAGGTGGTCTGCAATACATATTCCAAGAAATGAGAACTTTTTGGTTTTCTCAATGCAAGTGTCGCTCATGGATAGCGGCAGTGAGGTTTGGTTGCACTTTAACGACAGGAGACAGCATTGAGTTTTTGAAGCATCAAATTCTACATGTTTCTTTGTTTCCGAATGAACAAAGCCATCAAGATCGGAATTTATTGGGCTTATCATACACTTCCGAACATCCCCATCCACATCCGAAGCACAAGGACATGAATTTGGAAACGAGTATGAGAACCTTAATGTATTGTTGTCACCAGCAAAGAAAAAAGAGAAATAGAGTCGGAAACAAAACAGAACCCTGTGGCACACTTACATTTATTTTGTGAATATCCGACTTAAAACCGTCCAATACAACTTGTATTGAGCGGTTTGGCAGGATGTTTCCAAAGAAGAAGATAGCTATCAATACCAAACGAACGCATCAAGCTCTCAAATTATATCAACTGCTTTTGAAATACTTAGCGCAGTAATAATCAGGGCATTCGTTTTCACGGAAGGCAAAGGGTTTTTCAATAGGGATTTCTAAACTTTGACAGGTGACTGAGGCCATATTGTTGAAGGAACATCTGTCAAATTGGCTGTCATTTATTAAGTCTGAATCTAACCAAATTAAGAAGGAGAATTATAATGTTCAACATTTGCAAATGATTATATTGTTTTACGAAAATTGGTCTTCTTTTCGAGCAGCATTTTATGCTGCTTCCTTCCGAAGGAACTAGTCACAACGGGGTGGATCAATTCGAATCGACCGGTTTAGTGAACAATTCGCCAACATCCGAACGACAACAAAACGCAAGATCTACCAATGCTGTGCATGAGATTGTGAAGGAGAATCAAACTCAATAAAATCCGTACCGAGCACAAGAATCGCGCGTCACGACTTGGACCTAGACCAGTACGAAATTTTATTGACCCAAGAGCCCAGAGTTAATGACCAAAGACAAAGACATGTGTTCCCTATCTGTGAACTGAAATTTTTAGAAGTTGAGCCCAATTTCGGTGGAAAAATCATATTCAGTGACAAGGCCCATTTCGGGATGAATGGGTTCGTCAACAAATAAACTTGTCGCATTTTAGACGAACCTTATCCACACGAGATCCACCAAATTTCAATGCGTTTCGAGAAAGTGCTGTTTGGAGTGGATTTTGGACTGGCGGCATAATGGGTGGATACTTCTTTGAGAACGACGTTGACCAAGCCATTACCCTCAACAGCTAGCGCTATCGGTCAATGGTAATCAATTTCTGGTGGCCCAAATTTGATGGTATGGACACTGATAACAATTGGCTCCAACTGGGCGAGTGCTACGTGCCACAGAGCCCGTGTAAGAATTAAGATTTTGCGCGACCGATTTCCGAGCAAGCGGAGGCGATGGTAATTGCCCGCCGAGATCGTAAACCCTTGGACTTCTTGTTAGGTTTCCTGAAGTTGTATTCTATTCGAATAAACTACAATTGACCGATGCCAGTAATTAATTGATATCAACCAATATCTGTCAAGAGCCTAGAACAGCAGCTACTTCGAGGTTGTTAAGGAAGTCATTTAGCTCTGACTAAACAATAAGTCCATAAATAAAACTTGATTGGAGATTTGGTAAAGAACAATCCAAGCCAACTTTTTAATATGGCCCTGTGTCTAAAAGGGGCAATTGGACTAAAAGATAAAACCTTAAACCCAAAAAAATAGTAAACAAAAGTTAAGAAAGTTAATGAACATTATCCTTTAGCGAACCCGGCGAACCCCACAGGCGGATCACTAGTGTGAAGCAGATACGTGGGAGAGTTATGATCCCCTCGACATCGAGATCATAACAGCGCCGAAGAAAAGGAATAATAATAAGACACGATGTATAGGTAGTATTCATTTAATATAAATATTTCAATCAGAATAGCCCAAAGGGTTTTATTTAGATCGTTAGATAGTACATCGTTGGTCCACTTCTTGAATTTGAGCTAAATTGGTTTTTTGTTAAATTTCACGGCCGCTTTCAACTTCTTACTAAAATTATGCAGAACAAAAGTTGTTCAAAAATTTACTCTCTAAAAATTTCGTCAACAATTTTTTGTCTACGATTGATGTGTTTCGACTTTTTCGGTGATTTAAAAAAAAAAATCTTAACTAATTTTTTGAATATTAAATGTACATCGTTGGTCCACTTCTTGAATTTGAGCTAAATTGGTTTTTTGTTAAATTTCACGGCCGCTTTCAACTTCTTACTAAAATTATGCAGAACAAAAGTTGTTCAAAAATTTACTCTCTAAAAATTTCGTCAACAATTTTTTGTCTACGATTGATGTGTTTCGACTTTTTCGGTGATTTAAAAAAAAAAATCTTAACTAATTTTTTGAATATTAAATGTACATTTCGACTGGAGATAAAATAAGACACAAATTACTACGCAACTCTGTACAGAGATCAATCCGTTGAATTTCAAATATATATTTCCAAAAAGTCGTTACAAATTCTTCGAACACATTCACTTAATCAAAACTTGCTCCTCTTCCTTCCTGTTTGTTTGTTCTTGACTTCAATTTTTGTTTACCTTTTACGGCATACCTACACGAGTCCGAATAGACAGCAGACGCTGTTTCATTTTCATCGACAAGATCGTCATTAAGATTCTTTTCCCCAAGTCTATTTGGGGGGGAGAATCACACAAGCTGAACATTGAAAAAAGGGAAAACGCTAGAAAACGAATAGAAAAACATGTTTTCCGCCGCTTCCTCCAGCCCTTCTCTTATATGTATGTCGACTGCTCCAAGTTCAAGTCATAGACATAGACATAGACAACCTTTAAAGGCAACGTCACGATTTTACTGATAAATGTAACGTGGTGAAGCTGCATCCAGATGCACTCCGTAGCCCCAAAGATCCATTAAGATCAGGTGCGTGTTTTCAAGAATCGTGATAAAATTGACGCCCATCCACGTCGTCGCCGCTGCTGGCTGGGACGTACGAGTATCGACACAGCTCCAGCTGTGGATACAAACCGCTTTCATTAGGATTGGAAAAACCTGTCTGTCTGTCTGTATACGCATCGGAAAGCGTTCGGTCTGCTTTATCGAGGTGGTTTTTCTTTGTTTGGAGATGGTCTTTGTTTGGCTTTTCCATCTACCCCACTTCGTCTCGCCCTATGGGAACATGGCTGGAAGATGTCAATCACCTGTTGTACATCATTTTGTATAATTCTATGGGAATAGTGTCTTCTTAACGATTTAAAAAAAAAATCGTTCCCAAAAAGGATTTAAGTGGAAATCATATCATTTTCCATTGTCTTTAGGTTTGAAAGGGGGGAGCAGTGAAGATGGTATGCACCGACGAAGGCGACCCACGTCATTGGTAAAGGATTATATTTTGATTGATATGACGCAATTAGAATTCTGACGGAGGAATGCACAGGCAGTTTTTTTTTTTTATTGCTTACGAGCATATCTGGATTGAATTACAATTTTTGTATTCTTGAAGTTCCTTCTGCTTTGAATTATTATGGATGTCAAGTTTCAGGCGGTATTGCGTGTATCCTGTGTGTTTTGTCTCATGACACTTCTTAGAAGGCAAACAATTTAACGAAAACAAAATATTTGAAGCGTATTATTCGATTTTAATGATGGCGATGCGTGTCTCAGGAATATCAAATTTGATTTGATATTTTTGAAGATTTGAAAGGGTGTAAAACGATGGAATGCCAAGTTGGTCTTCTTCAGCACCGCCCTTGGGTGTGGGTTGAATGTAAACAGCCCGTTGAATTCGATCCCGAGGTAGGAATTTGCTGTTATTTTTGGCTACTTTCGTTGATCCGGGAGGACCAAAAGACAACAGGTGCCGTTGGTGAAGGGTCTCCACAAGTTCCTCTTCGGTTGGGTTGATTCGGTTTCCCCAATTTTTTGTTATACAGGAACAGAACAGAGCTGTGCGGGTTGGCGCTATCGATGAGGCGCAGGTTAGAAAATCGTCCGCAAAAAGCAGATTCTCGCAATTGGTTGGCCCATGTTGATCAGATGTCACCAGGCTTGGGCGACTCCAGCTTTAATGGATTTGGTGTAAGATGTACAGTCATCCAGGTGGACAAAGAATGTTCTGAAGACGAAAAAAGAAAATATGATTTTCGTTAGGGATGATGGTGTTCGAAGGGTGTCTATTGAATGCTTTCTCGACATGCAGGAAGCATTCAACGTTGCGTTGGTTCGATAGCTGTTGAGTGGTATTGAAATTTCAGATTGGAAGTTAGCAACGAATGCAGAGTCCCCTTAACATAAGCCAAATTGCATGTCTGGGATGATATTATGATCGTGGCAATACTTCTTGAGTCTCCTGAGCATAACTTTTCCCATAACTGTTATTGGAAACCAGGTTTAAAGCGCATAGACGAAAAAATTTTAGTTCTATTTAATATCACAACTGAGGTCGAAACACTGGTAGCAGATTTTTTTAGCCACTTAGACTCCGTTCAGATTAATAGTTATTCTAATGATTTGGATTGCATACTGATCTCATATTTGTTGACAAACATCTAAATGTATCAGCTGATAAGATCATGCTACCAATGATTCAGAACTCTATTCACCACTATGCACTGAAATTAATCTATGTCTTTACAGTTTTATAAAAAGAAATCGGAAAGATAATACTAAATTTGTTCATTGTTATACTCGTACATAGAAATGCCGACTTTAGTGCAATCAACGCGTATCTAGGCTCATTTTCTTGGGGTGATATGATGAATCAGCTGCATATAACTTATTCAAACGAGTTATTAATAGCACAGTTGTAAGATTTACTCCAGCTGAGGCTGAAATGAAGGACGACAGTAATCAATTTTGGAAATTTATAAACTCTAAATGAAAAACTACGGGGTTTCCTAGCTGTATGAGTTCTTCGACTAGTAAAATTTCTGAAAATTTGTAATTTGTTTGCTAGATACTTCAAATCAGTTTATGATTTTGAAAATCCGTCTCAATATTTGCCAACTGTGTCTCAAAGATTTAGTCTAGGTTTCCTTCATGTAAGCAAAGCTGAGGTTTTAAATGCTTTGAAGGGAATTGTTGGTTCCAAGTCTCCTGGACCTGATGGATTATCACCATTTCTGCTAAAAAATGCAGCTGCTCCTCTAGCAGAACCATTATCAATTTTATTTAATATTTCTCTTCAAAGTGGATTATTTCTGAATGAATGGAAAGTATCGTTTCTAACTTCTATCTTTAAAGCGGGCTCCAAACAAGATATTTCAAATTATAGACCAATTTGTAAGATCTCAACTATACCCAAGCTTTTCGAAAAAATAATTTCCGACAAAATATTGTTGTGCGTGAGCATACTACATATATCAATTTACCAACTTGGTTTTATAACAGGAAGGTCTACTACAACAAATCTTAGAATTTTTGTCAATTATGTGCTATCGAATTTTGAGAAAAACGACCAATCTGATATTATCTTTATGGACTTTGCTAAAGCCTTTGATAGAGTAAGCCATAAGCTTATCCTACATGTCTACTTGGGTGTCTAGTTATTCATTCGAGCCTCCTTAAGTGGATTGAATATTATTTAACAGATCGAGTACAGATTGTAAAAATTGAGAGTTCTTTTTCAGATTGTATTCATGTTCCTTCAGGAGTTCCTCAAGGAAGCCACATCGGTCCTCTGTTATTCCTTTTATTTATAAATTATATTTCTGAGATTTTTACAAAATCCCAGTGCCTTTTATACGCTGATGACTTATAGCTTAATAGAAATATAGATACTTATCAAGACTGCATCCTTCTTCAAGACGATTTTTTTAGACTCTTCTAATGGTGTGAATTAAATTCTCTGCATTTGAACGTATCCAAGTGTCAAGTTCTTTCCTGTTCTAGGAAAAAAGATATCATTCATTATAGCCACGGTTTGCAAGATGAAACCAATGAAGTCAGAAACTTGAAATTCCGAACATTTGCTAAGCTAGTCAGGCACAGGCGCCTAACCAAATTTCAATTTTGTAGCTTAAACGCTTCCTGAGATATAAGGCCTCAAAAATCACAAAAACCGTAACTGACTGACTGACTGACAGATCATCAAAATTATGGAGCACTTCCCGACATCGTAGAATCTTGTTTTTTTTGCACAACGTTAGGTCTTGCCATACAAGCAGAGGAAAAAATCGAAAATTTGAAATTTTCCATTCAGGGGGGCGTGGTATCCGCAAACTTTCTCCGAATTGGTGTTGGTTGAATGGAGCACTTCCGACAGCTGTAAAACGATGAAATTTGGTAAAGTGGTAGGGCTTAAATTGCATACAAAGAAAAAAATATAAAATTAGAGGTTTTCCAATCAGGGGCGTGGTACCGCCCCCTTCCTCAGAACTGATGTAAATTATATATGGGGTTTTCCATTCAGGGGGCGTGGTATCCACCCACTTTCTGAGAAAATGTTTAATTTATATGGAACACTTCCGATTGCTGTAATTATGGTTGGCTTTATAGTGTTAGGTATCTTGCCAGGATAAGACGAAATATTTGAAGCTCAAATCAAAACATCCGATAACAAAAAGAAAATATACCAAAAGAAATAGGAAGCTATAACTAAGTTGATTTTAGTAGGTAGAGTCCATCCTTCTGTCTTTCCGTATCTTTCGAGATTTTGACATGGCAAAATATTAAAATCTTTGCAAAAAGGAGTGAGATCAGAGCAAAAACATAAATGTTAAAAAAAGAGCCAAGTTCTTCTATACAAAAACCTTTGTGTAACAAGTCAGCCGTGAAAAGTACTGAGATCTAAAAGTACGCCAAGTTCTTACTTCATGAAGGTTTAGTACCGAAAATTTAAAGTAGAATAATATTGAAACAGCTACAATATAATAGAGAAATTTTATTATTTGATGACTACTGACTAAAATTTGATGGGCGGTCTTTTACGTGTATAGTTCCAAGTCCCGACACAAAATTCACCAGCTTAAGTCTGCGAAAGGCAGAGCTCTTGTGCACGGCGAGGAATCGGCTGATTCGGATTCTGCTGTACATTTTCACGGACTGTCTTGATTTTTAGCCGATCTTGCGTTCCTTTGACGTATGATTGTTGGCTAATTAACTACAGAACCGTTTGTCACAAATGTGACTACCAGGTCTTCTGCATAATTGGCGCAACGTTTACAGTAACGAACACCTATTTTGATAATAAAGTTCTATCATTTGGAAGTGCTGTTCAATCGTGTTACTTACCATGTTGATTTGGCATTACTAAATGAATAATAAACAGCAGATCTGACAATGTCACTATAGTAACATGGTCGCCACATGCCGCCAAAATCTACTTGCGCAAATTGACAAACCCTTTATTCCTCAAATTCTACTATATGTAATTGCCTTGCATAGTCGTAGGCTCCATAACATGTCTACTAGTAACATTGATCCTATTGATCTTGTTCAAGTTGCGATATAGATTTTCGTCAAAGCGAGTTGCTATTGACAGTGTCGAAAACTGCTTCAAAATCTACAAAGAACTTATAAAAATTTGTTTGTTTGTTTTATATTATAACTTTTAGCAATGGTGTCTTTAGCGCAAAAATTTGGGTTACCGTTGACAGTCCAGGACGAAAACTCGCTTGAAATTATACTAAGTCGATTCAACCTATTCTGCTAAACGATTGTACGGAATTTGAGCGGATATTTTTCTCAAGTTTCAGAGATTTGATATTCTACTACAATTTTCAATTTTCTTTTTAGAAATTTGTGCAGACTTTCAAAAATCTGGAACATATTCATTTCTCGAAACACATTGAAGAATACTAAGAGGCATTCATGAAAATTTTGCAGTACTGTTTTTCAGAAATCCGACTGGAACCCCATCAAGTCCAGGGCCCTTCTTGTTTTTCATTTTTGCAACTGTTTTGTGTACGTATTACAGACGCAGCGAGTTCTTCAATAACAGCATCTGGAAATATTGGTGTTGATTCTCTAGTTAGAAGTTTTCCAAAGCCTTGGAGTCTTTGCAACTTATTATCAGCTTAATCATGATTCTTTTGAAAATATTTTTTCATTCGGATTCACAAATGCTTTTGTAACACCTGTAAATATAGTGGGGCATATAAATGTGTCCTGCGATTGAAAAGTGATAATTTCTTCCTTCTGTGTACAGGCTAATTAAGTTGTATCATCTATGTTTCTAGCCTTAACTAGACTGTGAGCCTGCGAAGTTTGTCTGACTAGCAAGTGTTAATTATAAAATTTTATGTTTTGACACCACGACAAAACTGACACTGGTGTGTCTCCGTTTCCTGTAAATATGATCCATTTGTGGCATTAAATGTGCACCATCAGACCTTACCGAACTTGCACCCAAAGACTGCATTCTATTGTTATCTTATTCTTCGTATATCAAACCATGAAAATCGATTTTCTCTTCAGGTGCATGCAAAGGTTTTGTATAGCAAGTTTGTGGTGAATATTAAAATTCCTCAACCGAATGCATCTACCCTCTGACAGGGATTGACCACAAATAGCCATAACGTCCGTAACGTTTCATATCCACCCATAATCTTCAAAGAAATGAACAGAAACATCATTAATTTTTATTAGTGACTTTGGTTTGGTTGAGCAGAACTACAAAAAAAGGATGCACCCATCAAATGTTGCAGAGTGTGATATGCTGCAACCAGCATGGTGGCCGTCCCGAAAACCGGCGACCACATCAAAAAAAAAAAAAAAAAAAAAGAGATGCCATTTCGCTACTCTTTAATGATCTGGCCGGCAATATGGTCGATGGAAAAAAAGTGTTGTCATTTCCTTTTGATGATGGATGTGGTCAGTGTGGTGATAATGCGAAACAAACACACCAATGACCCAAAGTCAGTGGGCTTGACCACAAGACTACAACAAGACAGATTGATTCGAACTAGGTATTCAAATTAATAGTCTTATCGTTTCGGTCGGTTCGGGTTGGACGTGTCGGTCGATGACTTTTTGGTGACGTGCTTGAGTATTATAGTAATTTGCGGTTTGCCATTGAAGACTGCCATCAGCAAGGAAGATAAAAGGCCTCTCGGAAGTTTCTTACGTAAGAAAAAAAAAATCAATTGATTGTGCAAATTGCAATTGTCTATCAATTGTGGTATAGTCGGCATCTTTGACGGTAAAGTTCTGAAGAAGAAAATCTAGGATTGTGTTGTTGTCAATTTGGATACGAATTAACATTTTTCCGATCTTAACATTAAGATCGATCGGAGCACTCTTCGACAAAAGCTAGGAAACGTGTTTAGACAGCTTTTCAAATATACTCACCAGCAACTTAGCCATTTTGGACCCGGAGTTGTTGTTTGGCAATCGTGTAAATGAGTTTTTTTTCAAAATGGAAGAATTCGAATATTAAGCTTTCATTTAATATTAAATATCGGGTTTTCCAATAAGAGCGCTACAAAAGTGTTTTTTTAATAAAACAAAAACGGTTTTGGATATCAATGAAATTCTTTATTCCTGTAAAAGTACGTTCGATGCCATTATGTATGGAACTCGATTTCTTTTGCATGGCCACCACGGACACGCGTCAATTTAATCTTGTAAGGATGTAGGCCAAGATCTTTTCGCAAAATTCGCCACAACGACGTCACAGAGATGCCCAACGCTTAAGAACGACGTGTGAGAGACACATTTGGTCTTTCTGCAACTGAACCCTAACGGCAGCAATATTCTCGATACTACGGGCATTTCTTTGTCTCACTGGCACGGGATCATTTTGTACTGTGCCTGTGGATTCAAATTTTTCCACTAGACGCTCATTTGTTGATCTGCTAGGACGATTATGACGACCATAAATTGGACGTAGCGCTCTTAACGTTGAGGCCACTAACTACAAATTTCGGTAGTAAATTTTAATAATTTCGACTCGTTGTTGGCTCGTATATCTTTCCATCATGAAATGGCAAACGTTACTAAAGAGAAATGTCAAAAGAGCGGAAAGAAATATGGTGTCGTTTGCTGTCCCTGTTGCTCTACTTTTGTAGCGTCCCTGTTGAAAAACCCTTTATTAAACAAATTTTATTTTTGAAAGGCGTAAAGACGAGTTGGAAGCTATGTAAGGGGACGCTCTCATTCATTTAGGCAGCTGAATTTAAAAAAAATTAAAAACCATAATTTGGAGCAAAGACAAACCAACGGTTCGGCCTTAAAGTCTGTATATCCAAACAAGATCGCGTCCGAAAATGGGGACAGCTAATTAGAAACCGAGCTGGCTGAAAGAAACTTGATTGTTGAGGCCTGGTCCGCTTTAGACTGTAACGCTTCCTTACAGATAGACATTCGGGAGGTTCGAAAACTGTAACCATGGGGGATATCGTCGCTTATTTTTACCAAAGGCAAATACAAAGGCTAGGAAATTATCGAAATAAGGTGTCAGAGATGGGAGAGGCTATACATATATCCTAGAAAAGGAAAATCAGACCGCAAGCTGGATGCCACGTCCGCTAAAGATGGACCAGAAATAAGTTCGATTAAACATTTCAAACGTTCTTTTGCCACATTTTAGGCGCAATAATTGCCAATTTCGGGATTGACTGATAAAGAATAATCAAACTTGGATAAATTAACTAAAGTCCCAGAAGCAAAAATACAGTCGAAAATTGTGAGGGCTCCAAAAAACATTTATTATTTTAGGTGAGAAAGTAATAGCGACTGCTTTTGGGTTAGTCTGGAGTTATGTTAATTGATAACCATTTAAAGGAGCAAATGTACTACGTATCATAACCCATGAAATTTATGGCCCAATGAAAAATGGGTAAAAATGAGAAGACTATGATAAATAGAAAAGCTTATACAATAGTTTTACCAACGTATTTTTCTTAAAAAACAAAAAAATCTAAATGTAGACCTACATATTAAAGGTGCTGACTTTCTTATTTGACGAAAATCTATGTAGGATCACTGTAACCATTACAAATTTCCGAGATGGATCCTACGTCTATACAAGGCAATTACATAGAAGGTGAGGAATAAAGGGTCCTTCAATTTGTACGGGTAGATATTGAGCGGCCTGTGGCGTCCTTGTTCTTTCATTGACATGTGTCAAATCTGTTGTTTATTATTCAGTTACTGATGCCAAATCACCATGGAAAGTAACACGATTTAAGAGCACTTCCAAATGATAAAACTTTATTTTAGTATTCGTTAGTGCAAACGTTGGACTAATACGATAGACGTGGTGGACCTCCACAATCGACTCTTAAAAGTTTGAGACGACCAGTTGACTATTGAATGCCTTGTCAATAATTTTAATCCAGTTCATCTAACGTCGATTTTCTGACAAAAATCCAATGTGAACCCTATAACCCACCAAGATCAATATTCTTAATCATTAACGCTGGAAGATTTTGCCTGTGGCCTTACACTGTTTTTATATGAAAGTTTTTATTATACAAACATTCGTATGTCAAAAAAACGCAAGATTGGCCAAGAATATCACCGCGATCCGTGCAAGTGTACAGCAGAACGCGAAGAAGTCGATTCCTCGTTGTGCACAAGAAAAAATTTCCGAATCTTTGTATATAAGGCGACCCACACCAGTTCATCAGGTGACAATGCACCCTCAAAAAGGAACAATTTGGTGTGGACTTTGGGTGAAAAATTTGCATTGTTCCGTACTTTTTCGAAAACGACGTTGGTGAGGTGTTCACGGCAATGGAGAGCGCTAGAGAACAATGATAACCAATTTCTTACGGCCCAAATTGAACCATATGGACCTAGACGATTTGTAGGACCTGGTTTAAGCAGGACGGCTTTACGTGCCACATAGGGAACGATACGATTGACATTGATGAACGATTTGGAAGTAAGGTTATCTACTCTCAGAGGTGACATAAATTGGATTTTGAAGGTCATGCGATTTGACCACGCTAGACTATTTCTTGTGGCTTTCCTGAAGTCGCAGTTCTATGCGAATATATGTACTGCATTCGACTGATGCCCTTAAGATGAATATAACACAGGTCATCGGAAGAAGCCGATGTGGGCATTTGAACTATGTCATATTTAATACATAATGGCATACATGTTTTTTGCTTGCGACTTATAGGTACTATAAGGCAAGTTATACATCCTTAAAAAAAATCGAACTCGATATTTTGATCAAAGTTGACATTACGATGAAAGCGAAGACCAAAAATGGGTCTCGCAATTCTGTCTGTCTGTTCGACTACAGCTAAACGGCTCGGCCGATTTTCTTCAAACTTGGTAGATAAGGGTTTTAATTTTTCCCCCCGGATGCTTTTTTCTTTTCTGTTTTTTTTTTTTTAAGACCAAAAATAACGGTACCTGCCATACGATTTTTTTTCGAAATTTTATAAATATTTTTTTTTTCTCAAAAACTGTCCCACAGATTTTCTTAAAAAAAATTCATAAAATTTCATTTAGTTAAACCTAGGTAATGGTTAAAAAAAAATTCCAAAAAAATTATTATTTTTGGTGCCCCCTTGGCACCATTTTTTTTGTTTTTCATTTTTTTAAAAACGGTACAACCGATTCTGATCATTTTTTATGTTAAGGCTCCCCAGTAGTTTCAATATTATTGTGTATTCAAATTTTCAAAAAAACTCGATAAATAAAAGTTTCTTAAAAAAATCTTCAAGATATGAGAAAAAAATTGTTTTACCTAAAAATATCGTATTTTTCTCGAAAACGGTTCCGTAAATTTTGCTTAAATTTTTTTTCGTTCGATTAATTTTTGAGATCTATAATTTAATAAAAAAAATGTTGAAAACAAGATACGAGGGCAGTTTGCAAAGTACTCGGCCTGACCAATAAAACGCAATAAATTTTAAAACTTTTTTTTAATCTTTTTCTACATATTCTCCTCTTACGAGTATATCAATGCACTTATGTATTCCATCTGTGTTCCAGTGCTTCTATACCCTTTTTATAGGCCGATTCCTCCAACTCTTCGAAAAACAGCTCCGTCTCAGCAATCACCTCCTCGTTGGTGAAGAATTTGCGTCCAGCCAAATGTTTTTTTAAGTAAGGAAAGAGGTAATAGTCTGATGGTGCCAAATCAGGTGAATAAGGGGGGTGGTTCAGTACACAAAATCGAAGTTCATGGAGTTTAGCCATGAAAACAACCGACTTGTGTACTGGAGCTTTATCCTGAAGAAAAAGGATCTTCTCTTTGGCTAATCCTGGTCTTTTTTCGGCAACTTTTCCAGCCAATTTGTCCAACAGGTTTGCAAAGTATTGACCAGTGATAGTTTGGCCCTTGGGAAGGTAATCAATAAAAATAATTCCCTTGTAATCCCAAAAGACTGACGCCATCACTTTCCCAGCTGAAGCACACGACTTGGCTTTCTTCGGTGGAGGAGAACCGCTATGCTTCCATTGTTTTGATTGTTCTTTTGTCTCAGGAATATAGTGATGAATCCATGTTTCGTCTGTGGTAATGAATCTTCTCAAGAAATCGCTGGTATTCCTCCGAAATAAAGCTAGATTCTCTCTAGAGATTTCAACTCGATTGAATTTTTGTTCTTCGCTCAGCAAACGCGGCAACCACCTTGCGGATAATTTTTGTAACCCCAATTCTTCGGTCAAAATGTGGTAAACCCGCTCAGAAGAGATCCCCATGGTGATTTTTCGCACTTTCAACCTTCGGTCTTCTAAAACCATTTTATGAACTTTATCGACGTTTTCTGAAGAGGTGGATGTTGTTGGCGTTCCGCTTCTGCGATTATCTTCGACGCTCTGTCTGCCATGTTTAAATAAGACTGCCCACTTTTTGACCATTGAATACGAAGGTGCAGATTCCCCCAATGTTTCATCGAAGTCATCTTTAATTTGATTTGGTGTCATATTCTTTTTGACCAAATATGTAATGACGGCTCTAATTTCATTTTTTTTCCATTTTAGTTGTTAGCAATAGGTTCGTTCAAACAAAAAATTGCACTGATATAAGTACGCGACCAATTTTAATGAAACTTCACATACAATTATATATATAAGGCTGTTTGAGGAATTAAAAGTTATTTATTAAAACAACGCCTTCTATGTTAGGCCGAGAATTTTCAAACAGCCTCCGTATTTCAAAAACATTACTGACTATACTTACAATAAAACCATTTTTGACTTTCGAGTCAACGGATTTAAATGAAATTTTGTACACGAAATCTTTTAAAAAGTTTTAAATACATTCAATATCCAAATAGTTTTTTTTTATATTTTAAAAGAGTTGTTTCTTTTTTTTTTAAATAATTGACTGTTTCTGAACATTTTTTAAAACATTATCCATTTTTTAAATTCTAAATCTCTTAATGAAGTAACCCTTGGCATAGTGATTAGTGCATTAGACTATCATGCAGCCGCTGCAAAATTTTTTTCCTTCCTGGTTATACGCACACAGAAATGGTTGAGAGTTGTAAATCACTAGGCTTAGGCTCCCCACTAGCCGTTTTGCCCTCCTATTTATTTTTTTTAATCTCTTTTACATTTGAACAACTTGGTGCCGGTAGAAAACACAGATTATTTCATTATTAAATAATTTTAATTTTATAAATATATGTCTACTTCAGTAATAGAAATTTTTAAAATTTTGTAAAAAGCAACAAATGTTTCAAAGGTATTCCTAACTTCATGTCAAACTCGGAGACCACTTCTAATGGATTGTTAAAATCTAACAAAAATTTTGTCTGTTTGTTCCTTTTTTTTTATAAATTGTCAATATAAGTTATATAAATTTGATATATTGTCAAGTAATTTCCGATGAAGGGCCCGGCCTGGATGGTTCTCCTCAAATCGTATAATAACAAAGGCACTGTTCAGTTTTTAAATGATTGTC
Source organism: Chrysotoxum bicinctum (assembly GCA_911387755.1). NCBI lineage: Eukaryota > Metazoa > Arthropoda > Insecta > Diptera > Syrphidae > Chrysotoxum > Chrysotoxum bicinctum. The sequence goes on from OU426988.1 coordinate 229,580,604, forward strand.
TCTATGTTGTCCCCAAGCATAAATCAGGATAGTAAGTGTCAATTATTATTATGTTCATATAGGTAAACGATAATTCTTTATTATCTGATAACTTTGCCGAGACTTCTTGCGTACCACAAGGTAGTCACTTAGGTGCATTTCTTTTTTTTTTTTTTACTAATTTTGAATATTCCTGATTCTTAATCAATTCTACTAACGATTTTAATTCCAAAAAGACCTGGAATACTTATCAAACTCGTGTACTTTAATGCTGTTGTTTCTAAATAATTCTAGAATTCTAAAAAGAAGCACTTCCCACAATCGAAACTTAAAGTCGATTTCAAGTTTCATTGGACGAGGAATAAAACATGAAACTTTCTTAGTTTATTACGAAACCCATATTTCACATCGTATCATCTAAGCCCCGCATATAAATTCGTTATCTTTATGTGCACTTCCTCTAGCTACTGCATTCCTTAAACACCCTACCAATCGTACATAGCTATTAAACTAGGTATGCGAAACAGACACGAGTCTATCGAAATATTAAATGACGCCAATTCCCAGAATTAAAATGCCCGATACCGATACCATATCGTTTCCTTCTTCGTGAAACTTTGTATTCCTTCAGAAAAAAAGCAAATTATTACACCCACAACAACAAATCCGCAGTAATAAAACACATGTAACCATAGGATCCGTCAGCCTAGGCGGCATAGGACATTAGAGAACCCCTGGTCTGAAAAGTTAAATTCTTGAGAAATTAATTTGCGGAAGAGATATTCATACAAATCCAACCTACGAGATATACCTTTTCACCCATAAGATACTATCTGCGTGGGCAAAAATTAAAATCCATCGTCGTCGTGTCGTTTCACCCATTCGTAAGGTATATCCATGTCGTAGATATTAGATACGACTTCTAAATCTATCCATTACTTTGCATAGATGAAATGCGAAAATCCCACCATCTAACCAACTGACAGCGAGCCCTTTCGATCGGGCTCAAGGTGCAGGTGAGAAGGGTACGAGTATCCCCCCACATCATTGGAAATCCGTCAGAGGGGGCTTCGTGTGAAGAATTGCCGATGAGATTAAGGCGGGCGAGACGCGCACACACGACAGAAATTACAGATACCTGATGAAAATAATAATAATAAAAAAAGAATCAAAGTCAAGAAAATAACTGCCACTTCTACTATGTAGTATATGCAAAGCCCGTTGTACAGGCTCTAAATACACTTATAGGGCTTTACTACTGAGTGTTGTTCCAACACGCGGTGATTTCTCGTATGTAATAGTCTAGGAGGTAATGTTGGGTTGGGAGTGTAAAATTCTCGTTCACAACTTAAGAAAAATTCACAAAAAAAACTATGCGGAGTTTTAAAGTCATCCCCATATAAGATGGTGTGTATCCTGGAGATTGAGTTATCCTTGGTGAAGGTTTGCCAGTTGGAACGTCACACAGGTTTTTGCGATGGATTCCCAGTCGAAGGCAACAAAATAAAAAAAAATTGAGGGTATTTTGTATCACTAGGAATTCAAGTCCTCTTCTGATATCCCTGGCTATGATTTCCAGGTTTGAAGTTATCCAACAAGTTCTATGGACAAATTGTATGACAATCCATTTCGGTCAGACAAACAGATCATCGAATCTGACAGCTTTAATCTATTTGACAGCTAAAATCTATTTTTGACAGTTATAAGCTATGATAATTTAAATCATTGTCTAAGCCTCGAAAACAATAACCCGGAATAAATAGCATCCTGTTCTACATTTCTAGGTCTTTAACCCAACGACCCAGGTTACATATAAAAGACCTCAGATCTGACAAGCACGTTACTTAAATTTTATTTTTAAAACTACTAAATTTACAACTCTACCTTCTCGAACTATGAAGGTAATATAATTTTTACAACCGACCACGTTCTGAACGTCGGGCATTGTGTAATCTTTGTCAGCAAGTCGTCTTCGCACTCTATCGCGCCTTTGCCCGGTAGGATATTTAAATATTTTCACGTTGCCATCAAATGGCTGGTAAGAGGATAAATACCGGCACCGGATGATGGCCATTACAAGTGGGGCGGGGCAGCCGGGGACAAAACTTACGCGACTCATTCATTATTTTGTTAAACATTCCATGCGGTGCATTGGTGTGTCAGAGGCATTGGTGATACGCTGCTGCAGCACTATTAAGGCACGTTGGATTTGTTTTTGGAGAAATGCTATTTAGAAGCTCAACATCATTAAAGTGTCAAGTTCATGGTTTAGTAGGTGTGGTCGATTGTTTCGGGAGTTTTTACTTTTTTGATTTTTGTATTAAAAATTGAAAAGGAGAGTTTTTTGGTTGAATGTGTTAAGCTTTCCAAAAAATAACAAAACTTATGTCAAATTAGGTAATGAGGAGCAATCCCTTTAAATGTTCTTTGAGCATATGATCCCTGTCAACAAAAACAAACCTTTATAGTCTATGAAAGGCCCGAATGGCGGAAGATTATGATATATAGAAAGGCAGACAGAATTTTTGTGTTATTTTTGATTTCGGATACTGATCCAGGTACACAAAACCACAGGCCATAATAAGTGTTTTGACTTTCTTACTTATTTAACGAACCCGCACTTAGCAAAAGTGATTTTAGAATTCCTGGTTGTTTCGAACTTGGCGAGAGATTCGAAGAGTCTTTTGTCCGAAGAATTGGTGATAATTTGCTAGATGTGGCCGAGGCAATGTAGTTGACGTGTTGACTTTTTGCTTAAAGAGTTCGCAGTTGTTGAATTAAACATCGACTGAAGAATTTTTCGAGTCTTTGGGTAAGCTTCCACCCTTCGATACTTGTTACCAAAATATCACCTCCTCCTTCTTGTACAGCTATAACCAATTGTTCATTAGCTGGAAGTCGGTTATTTTATTGCCCTATTACTTGGTCTACATGATGCCTATTTAGTAATCAGTAGCACGGAACCCACCTCCATCTAAAACCATTGGTGTGCTGTGAAAAATATTTTCATATCAGGTGCTGAAAGTATAGTCGGTCGGTTGCGAGGAAGAAATAATGCCTGGCTTTCCGAAGAAACTTGGGCTAGGATCGAAGAAAGAAAACAGCTCAAAAGTCACATTGCAGCAACGTCAGCAGCAGGCAGAAACGAGCTAGAGTCTGTGTAACGCATGAAGATGATGCCGCAAGTAGGTACGATAGTAGGACCGTCTACAGAATTTCCAAAGAGCTAACAGGTGTCCAAAGCTCTAAACAACACCTGGTAAAGGACATAGTCGGATCACTGCTAGTTTCGGATGAGGACCACCTCAAATGGTAGAAGGAACACTTTTCTGCGGTTTTAAATCGCGTTTTCACCAGCGAAGTCAACCTAATACCCAACGATCCGTCCGTAGTAACAATTTTCCAAATACGCACTGTATCCCCCAGTAGAGAAGAAATCTTAACCGCAATCAGAGTACTGGAGAACAACAAAGCGGTTGGACTTGACGGTATTCCCCCAGAGCTCTTACGAGCAGCGCCAACAACATCGTCTGAGCTCCTGCACCCACTCATAGAAAGAGCTTGGGAAACTGAAAGTTTTCCTGAGGAGTGGAAAAAGGGGATGATTGTCAAGCTTTCAAAGAAAGGAGACCTTACGCAGTGCGAAAACTGGAGAGGAATCTGCGTACTGCCTGCTGTAGCGAAGGTTATAGCAAGAATCGTCCTAGAGCGAATAAAAGACCACGTAGAAGGCACGCTTGACGCTGAACAAGCAGGTTTCCGCACTGGATCTTCCTGTGTGGATCACATCAACACCTTGCGGATCATCATAGAACAGTGCGTCGAATATCGATCACCACTTCACCTGCTGTTCATTGATTTCAAAAATGTGTTTGACAGTGTCAATAGAGAACTTATTTGGCTTGCCTTGCGTGGGAGGGGCATCCCGGATAAATTGATCGCTATAATCAAGGCTACATATGAAGGATCCAAGTGTCACGTTCTGCATACAGGAAGGTTGTCAGAGGAGTTTGAAATCCAAAGTGGTGTTAGACAAGGTTGTATACTGTCACCATAACTGTTCCTGTTGGTAATACTAATAAGTTATGTGCTGCATGCAGCTTTGTCGACTTTAAATGGAGGAATTCAGTGGAATCTGCTATCACACCTGAAACATCTGGACTACGCGGATCAAATGACAACAAGGGTGGAGAAAAAAGCCGAAACCGTCGGGCTTAAGATCAATACGGCAAAAACTAAAAGGATCAGCCTTGGAACTTCGTCATCTACTCAAATAGATATGGACAACCAGTAGAGACGGTAGAGAGTTTTCAATATTTTGGGAGTACCATATTGTCTCTACTGATGGCGGGACGGAACTAGATATAACCAGCCGAATCGGGAAAGCAAAGGCTGCGTTCGAAATGCTGTTCAAAATATGAAGAAGCAACTCTATAAGCCTTAAGACCAAGCTACGACTGTTCCGCTCTAATGTAGAATCCGTGCTTCTTTATGGATGCAGCACTTGGAAAGTAACACCCGCTGTCACAAGAAAGCTGCAAACGTTCGTGAATAGATGGTTGCGAAACATCTTGCGGATTTTCTGGCCTAATCGTATCTCCAATGATGAACTTCATGCTAGGACAGGTAAGGAACCCATCGACTCTATAATACGAAAACGTTAGTGGCAGTGGCTTGGACATACGCTTTGAAAAGGCCACGAGTGCACTGCGAGTCAAGCGATGCAATGGAACCCGCTCACGCAGCGAGGCAGAGGAGTGGACCGACCCAGAAGTACTTGGCGAAGAACGGTCGAAGAGGAATCAGCACAACTGGGGAAGAGTTGGAGAGAGCTGAGGTACATCTCCAGAAACCGTACACGATGGCGCGTAGGAGTAGTGGACACTCTATGCCCCGCAAGGGGAACCAAACGGACGAAAGTAAGTAAGTAAGTGATGTTAGACACGGACACTGGTTTTCTTAAGTTCGTTTTCCATTACACCAAGTAATGTGTCGAATATACGGCTCCAGCTGTCGAATAGTCCCTGGTTTAGTAACATACTCTTTGTCTTTGAAATAAAGGCCTACAAAAGTCGGGCGCATTTAAATATGGTGAACGAGGTGGAAAAGAGACATCTGATTTTTTTTTTAAATCAACCATTCTCCAAAAATGGAACGATTTTTCTAATACCTACTAATGTGTTGCCCTTAAATATTTGGAGCCACACAATCTAGAGTTTTCAGCTGATTAAACTCTTAATCATGAAGCTTGTAGGAGCTGATTTTGAAGTTTAATACTAACGATATTTTCGCTGCGTCATAAATGGAATAATTCGAAATTTTTAAGACGTTGTTCTGTACTGTATGAATCCATTATAAATTTCCAAAGAATTACATTATAGTTGAATTCGGATGGTCTTAACCACTTTTTTTTTGTAATTTTAAGTGGCCGTTATGATTCATTTATAACCACATAAACACCGCTGCTGATATGATCACAAATATTATTCTCATTGTTATGAAACTAGGACTGCAAAAAAGCTACTAAATTGAGTGAATTAAACTTTCGTACTGAATATAATTAATTGCCTTGAATATCGACACGTAAAGAATTCTTGCAATGTTGTGATTCGGCGAGCAAAATTCCTAATAAGAAAGTTAAAGAAAAAATATTTTCGCTAAAAATATTAGAAGTTCCACAAATTCATCAATCCAAACGCTCATGTTCAACTCGACAGTCTTATTATCAACTTTCTAAACAAAGCTGACTTTCTTGCAGCACAATATGCGCCAACTCAAAACTGCACGAGAACAATATGACACCTCCTGTGCTTGGTACCGCCCAAAACATTACCAGAATACAAATTTTTTTTTCGAACTCGCACAGTTATCAGAGTACTCAAAGATCTCAAAATAAACGATTCCGCGAGCCCAAAACGCATTTCTCCTTTAGTCTCGGAGAGTCTTCCTATCTTTCCTATTCTCCTGGTGCATCATCCTTTCCCTTAAATTATCGATCGATTGCACTCACTCATCGAAATAAATCGTCAGATCGTGAAATATCTCGAAGAACATAAACATCTTAATGATCGATAATAAGGTTTTCGTAACAAGCGGTCTACTGGTGTTCTGATGGCTTATCTGTTACCGAAAGATGGAACTAATCTTTGCATCGCTTTTGTTGAAAGCGTCATCTGTATGATAATGAGAAATTCCAAATTTGAAAAAAACTGGTCTATGATAGGTACAGTCAGTTTCAAAATTTACTTCATTGAATTTTATATTGTAAAAATTAATTGAAAGAAATAAATTTGTACGAGTATCATAATTCAAGGCGCCGCCGTTTTCGAGGAAAATACTATTTTCGTAAACCATTTTTTAAAATTTGTATGGTGAGTACCGTTATTTTTGAAAAAAATAATGGTGTTTTCGAGAAAATGAAAAACAAAAAAAATGGTTCCAAGGGGCAACCAAAAATAATAATTTTTTGGAAATTTTTTTTCATTCATTAATTAGGTTTAACTAAACGAAATTTTATGAATTTTTTTAAAGAAAATCTGTGGGACAGTTTTTCAGAAAAAAAAATATTTATAAAATTTCGAAAAAAATCGTATGGCAGGTACCGTTATTTTTGGTCTTAAAAAATCAAATCAAAAAACATCCGAGGGGAAAAAAATAAAACCCATTTCTACCAAATTTCAAGAAAATCGGCCGAGCCGTTTAGCTGTAGTCGAACAGACAGACAGAATTGCGAGACCAACATTTTTGGTCTTCGCTATTATCGTAATGTCAACTTTGATCAAAATCTCGAGTTCTATTTCTTTTTCGAATGCATAGTACCTATAAGTCGCAGGTAAAAATGTTAAAATTAAGATATTACTGACTGTCCCTACAGTAGAACATTTTTTTTTTTTTTCAAATTTTGAGTTTCTCATTATGAGCATAACGGATTTCAAGCTCTAAAAACTTTCAAAACTTAAAAAAAACTTTCTTTTGAAGTTTTGAAGTAAAAACATTTTTTTTTTTTTTGAAATTCGATATTTTAAAAACGTATCCATAATAATAAAACCTTAAAGTTCCCGTCTCAAAATTTTTTCTTAAAATTATTTAAAAATTTTGTATATATGTATGTAAAACCTTATTTATAAAAAAAAACCGCTATAATTTTATAATTTTTGCTCTTGCATTATTCACATGGCATTCTGTTTTAATGTCTTACTGCTAAAAGAGCTAGCCTTTGATGTATAGTTTCTTTTTTATAATATCATATCTGTTTAAAAAATCTGACGGAATATTTTGTAAGGTCAATCTTTTGTAATTTTTTTTTAATTCTAAGCCTCTTAACAGATATACAGGTTCGAGCGGCCTAGTCATGCACGTCATTTCCTATAGGAATAACGGTCTTCTCGCAATTTTTTATTCAACTTTTTTTTTTGATAGATATGTAATAATATTTCAATTTTTCTCGAGTTTAATTTTTTTCACAAATGCAACACTTGGCCAATATCACATCTCATGTAAAATTAGAGGTGCATCAACAAAAACACAACAAATAAAATTTGAATTAATGAGAATTAAATGAATCAGCCTTTTCGGTTAATGAAACACTTAATGATATAAGACTATCATCAAAAGTCTTGCATCCTATTTCAAAGAGTAATATAGAAAAGAAGAACGAAAATAAAAAACCATCAATATTGAGTGCAGTAAAGGAAAAAAAGAAAACCTGATTTACATTAGGATGCTGTTAAGCCGACATTAGACATAGATTCATCATTGTTTATCTTCAGATCCGAGATTCGAGTCTAAAAGGTCCGAGGGTCGAATTTCCCAAAGTTTTTTTTTTTTTTTTAATTACAGTCATTTGTGAACATGAGATAGAAGAATACATTAATTCCATGTAGGACCTTAAAGAACTGAAAGATTTTATTAAATACAAGAATCGGTTCCATCCTTCAATTTTTTGTTTAACATTAATCCTGAGATGTGGACAAGGGCATGCTCGCATTATCATGTCAGATTGTTTTTTTTAGCTCACGTGGAAGTCGTTCTCTTCTCAAATTACTTATAAATCACAACCTTTTAAGATTTCGTTAAAAATGCTAATAAATTCCCAACTCATTTACGTGTGATTTTTTGATTAAAGATACGAATGGCCAAGAATCCATTTTCCTTAACCAAATCAGAAATAGACCAATTTTATTTATCATGTGTTATTAGTGTTATTATCATTTAAATATTTTATTTATGAACACGTCTCTCTCTCTCTCTCTCTGGGAAACTGCTTCTTCTTAGACTGTTAAATTTTATGTTGTTTTATGCCCGCCCCCTGAGGATTCAATTCAAAGATCTACTTCTCTACTTTGCAATGTCATCTTTGGTTTCCTCAGTTTAAGACCAATCAGAGATGATAACTGAGACTTGCCAGGTCTCGCAGGCATTTAAAAACTTGGATTTAACATCATATTCGAAAAATCTGAACTTAGTGCTTAAAAAGATTTGACTGGAATTCTTAATTTGAGACGGAGAACCAAAGGTAGCGTGAGCCCTATTTACCCTGCTTTCAACGTCCAGATCAGTCCCAACATTTGGTGTTAAAATACTTCAAAGGTAATTAAACTGGTCAACCTCTTGAACTGTTGTCTACTGTAGAACAATACGCTGATGTTTGGAGCGACCTGTGGGAGATGTAGAGCCAGTGTGTGATACGAGTTTGTAGACCCCATTTCTTACCTACGACTTTTTTGCAAGAGAATAGAGCTATGTTGGCTTTATTGATTCTCTCTTGGATATTGGGCTTCCAACTTAATTTCTTGTCCAAAATAAGACCCAAATATTTTGCTTTGTCTGAAAATTTAAGCGGTATACCTTTGATATAGGGAGGGTCTATGTGTGGGATTTTATATTTCCTGGTAAATAGGACAAGTTCAGTTTTGTGGGGGTTGACACCGAGTCCACATTGATCTGCCCAGGTAGTAAGCTTGTTTAGAGCATTTTGTAGGAGTTCCTTCAGAGTGTTAGGATGCTTACCAGATATCGCTATCGCAACAACGTCCGCATAGGCAATCACCCTGTGCCCCTCCCTTTCAAGAATCACTAGTATCTAGTCTATTTACGACCAAATTCCAGAGGAGAGGAGAGAGGACACTGCCTTGCGGCGTACCTCTACTAACAGTTCTTCGAGTTATAAAATCGCCCAGTTTTGAATTTATAATCCTGCTTATCAGCATATGATTTATCACTTTACTGACCGATTTATCCACCTTCAGAGATGACAGTACAGATATGATTGCGGATGTGTCGACATTGTTGAAAGCTCCTTTTATATCTAGGAAAGCAACTAAAGTGAACTCCTTGTGATGAAGGGAATGTTCGATAGTGCAAACTAGCGTATGTTTCTAGCGGTTTCTACAGATTTTCCTTTGTTATAGGCATGTTGAGCATTGGATAGTAAAGACTTATCAATATTTGGCCTCAAGTGGATTTCAATCAGACGTTCAAATGTTTTAAGAAGGAATGATGAAAGGCTAATAGGTCTTAGAATTTAAGAATTAACATGGCTAGGTTTTCCAGCTTTGGGATGAAAATAACTTTGACTTCTCTCCATGACAAAGGAATCTGAGCCAGAGTGATACAACCATTTAGGATGTTGACAAGCACGGGTATAAAATATCGGAATTTTTCTGTAATTCCGCTGGAATTATTCCATCTGGCCCAGCAGCATTTGTTTGTTCTTATTAGCAAAAATTATGTCGAACTTTTACATGACTTTTGAAAAGTGAATTTCGTTTAACACCTCAAATGTCAGATATCTGAAATCGAAGGGCTTTTCGGCGGGAAACAGAAAAGCGAACTTGACTACCAGCCGAAATCAAAGTATTTATTGTTAAACAAATTAAAAAGAGAACGTTCGAAAAATTATTGAGCTTCGTTTCAGAATGAATTTCGAAAGAAAGAGAATCAACCAATTCCAAAATGAAATTGCTTCAATGAGTTCCACTTTAAATCTCCGATCAAATCTAATATCCATTGCATGGCAAACGACACCTTTACCTATCCTGTTATCAGAAACTTGCATTTCATTCACAAAAAATGCTTCTTCAATTAAAAATAGACATCGAATTCGTGATCGCAATACAAAAGGATCACCGATCGTACACACAACAAAAAAATACTTTTACTTCTTCTTCAACAAAATTGTAAACAAAATACCATCACAAAGAGCCTTTGCATTTGCATACAATCATCAGTTAAAAAAAAAAAAAACAATGAAGAAAAGGAAAACCCCTGCCCCAACCCATTCTTGCGCACTATTGCAAGTTAACGACCGTCTTCAGTTGTTGTATTCTGCATTATTCGTTTTAAGGGACAAACATTTTCCAAACAACATTCCAACGCGCAAGGAGAAGAGGAAATTTGATGCAAATAGCTGCGGATGATTGCCTTACACGAGGTGAATAAATTAAAAACAACTTTTCTCTTCTCGGAGCCAAGACTCCTTCTTGCGCTCTGCCCCCGTATTAGCTATGAAGACAGTAAAATGCCTTCAGACTTCTTCCAAAGAATAGGTAACTGACATCAACAGTCGTTACGTCACGTAACTATTGAGCCAAAGGGACACCATTCGAGTACAAAGGAAAAGCCTTGCTTCAATTGCACCATGATCGTTCTAAGAAACATACACACACAAAAAAGAAAGAAGAGGGACGCGTGGGGTTGGAAATAAATTATCTTCACCTTGGAGCGAATCTCCTCAATATAAATATATCTCAGTCTACCGAGCTTCATAAAGATAGATAGAATTTTCATTTTCCTTTTTTGCATACGCGCACATCAAGCACATCCATGGGATGCTTGCTAGCTATATAGAAGATATCAGAAGCGAGAAATCGAGGGTTTTCAATTTCAATCCTTTCTTCCTTCAACAACTGCAACTTCGTGCCAACATGAATAATTTTGAATGGATAATCGATGGAATGGCTTAGTGATTTCCCATTCAAAGGCGGCAGATTGAAAAATCCAGAAGGAACAAAACGACAAGGACTTAGAGTTGCTAGGTTTTGTCGGCATTGTCTGTGATGGGATTTGAATCAAGGAGAAGCAGGAAGACACGAAGACAATGCTCATTAAAACTGAATTATGTACTTTTACATTTTAAAAAGGAAAACCAAATTCAAACTTGCAAAGGTTTTAAGTTAATTGGATGTATTTACAAGGAATGTTTTTCTGTGTTTGAGACTGAGGAAACCTTGTTTCAGGGAAAATTTTAACTTGATGAAATATTGATAGGAGAAACAAATGTTACGTTTTTTTCATTAAGCGCTTCATATCTTTAATATTAAATTAAATTTAACTTTGAGTAAGATATTATTGAAATTTTATATCATATAATAAAACGGCAAACATGTTTTTTGTGGTACACTTTACGCGGCCCATAAAAACCGATGGGGCATAAATTACATATTAAACGAAAGCATTTTTTGCATAGATGTGCACAATGCCAAAATTATTTAAATATACTACACAGAAATTGTTTAAAACAACAAATAAAAATTGCAAAAAAATGCCCGGACATCTGTTGCTGAATAGAGCCTACATTTACACTATACTGTCATACAGTTACTGTCATACATTATACGAGTATATACGAGTATATACGAGTATATAATTATCTGTGGTTTAAGTTTAGTAAAAGTTAGAACAATTTTAACTTTTGCTTTTGTTGTTGTTTGGAAAAATACTGCACATTTTGATCACTTTTCACTCTTTGAAGTTGAATGTAGTTAAGTCTTAGAGTATTAACTACATCTATCGGGCAATTTCCGTGTTAGGCTAGGCGCGCACATTCAATTTTAGTTGCACAACTGTTTCGTTGCTTATAGAAAACAGATGAACTATTTGGTTGAATGTCCGCGCAGGTGCATATAATTATATGTTACACAAAATAGCGAACTCTTTTTAGGCAATCGTTTAGTTTGTGTCAAAATACAAACTTTTTAGTTAATCGAACCAAGCAGTTGCGAAACTAAAAATTGAATGTGCGCGCCTAGCCTTAGTGTTTTCAAAAAGTGAAAAAGTGAAATTTAGAACCATTTCAACTTTTACTTTTTGTGTTTTTCGAGATGGAAGATAGAAATTTGAAATGAGTTGGAAAAAGAGAGCATGTAGTTCTAGCTTTATTCTATGCGTTACTGTTTTCAAATCTTCCCTGAAAATAAAATACCCCCCTGGTTTGACAAGAATGCGTTAACAAACAAACAAATTATCAAATTCGAATTAGAGCTGAGTAAATCGTTCATTTCAAATGATTGAACCGTTCAACAATCGATTACGGAAATAAGCCGATCACAAAATATTCTAAGCCATAAATTGCCAAATAACATCGAATGATGCCTACTTTGTACATAGATTAAAAAGTGTCAAAAAAGTTTTCGGCTGACATTTTGTACGAAATACACTTTGTGCGTCATAACTAAATTCGTCCTCTATTCGTCAAGCCATAAACTGTCAAATTCCATCAAAGGATGGCTATGATGTCAATGGATTAAGAAACGTCCAAAAATCCACATTAAATATACCGGATTCTGATACATCAAATAACATCAGTTCAACCCAACAATTATTTTTGCGGCCTACAACATCAACAACCAATCTGCAAAATGTCAAAAATCTGCAATGTGTCAGAAATGTGTATAGGTTTGAAATTTTGTTTACCATTAACTGTTTTCCTTTGGACTCCAGGATTGAGTGCTTAGTAGGACTTCCCATTGCATTCAACAATTTAAAAAAATTATGAATTCTCTGAGTCTTTTATTGAATGATAATGAATTAAATAAATAAATTGGCACTCGAATTTCGAGAGCTGGGTCGGCTAGTTTATTTAAAAGGACCATATATGCCATTAAGTATGAAATATAACATCATACAAGTTTCTGTCGCGCCTTTGTTGGGGGGCATGCATCCTAAACTACCAATTTTCCATACATCTGTCTGTTGAATTTGACCAACGGCATTGATTATGTTGACTTTCAGGGCAGGTTTGATAGCCAATTCGCATAGACTCCGCATGAGATATCTATTATGTTCGGAATTCGTTTGTGCAAAATGTCCATTGTGCCACTACCTGCGTGTAACGTTGCGTCGTCCTGCTAAAACCACATGACGTCGTTGTACATGTCATTCAATTCGGGCCAAAAGAAATTGGTTATTGTAGTATCGTGGTTTCACTCTTAATAAACACTTCTCAAAATATAAAATCGAAGATTTCTTTATAGAAAAACTTATTTATGAATTTATACAGGGTGTCCGGTAATTCGTCTGCCATACTGTGATTCTTGGTCATATTCTAACTTTGGTGTAACTTTGGTCAATTTCTCTGTCAGTAGATACTAGTGGCAGGGACCTCATTTTGAACTATTTTTTAGTAAAAATACTAACCTTTAAAACTATGTTTAAATTAAGCTGATATGTTTTTAGGGTTGCCAGATATTCAATTTTAAATGGTGTTCAATTATTCTTGCCCGAGCAAAATTTTGACTTTGAGGTCAATATTTTTCAAAAAATGCGTAATAAACATGAAGTTTTCTTATTTTTACCTGATGAACAAAACAATAATAAGAAAAAACTCATTAATAAGTGCACCCAGAAACCCATTCATTTTATGATATTTGGGAAAATCAAAAACGGGTAAAAAATCGAAATTTCGGTTTTTTAACTACTTTTATTGCAGCACTTGGCAATTGGAGTGGTTTTCCAAAAATTAATGGTTTTTAGGTATTTTTTAAGACTGTGCACTCATTAAAAGGGTTAAAAGAATACTTATGCCTACTTGACTTGCTGTCAAAACCCCAATTACCCTACCTCTTCTCAGCGGAAGTTAAATTTGGGTAATGAATGTTTAATGGGTAAATTAACTGAATAAGTCATTTAGAAGAATAGAAAAACAAATTCATTCATCAGATTATCAAGTCAAGTCACGATTACAGTTGGATAAGAGCGCCTTTTAAAATGCCTTTATTTACGAGAGAAGAATACGCAGATATTTTATTCGTTTATGGGTTGTGCAATGGAAATTCAAGAAGAGCACAACGAAGATACCAGGAATTTTATCCTAGCAGACGACTTCTTTCTCGAAATGTTTTTGGAAATACCTTTCAAAGGCTTCGAGAAATTGGACCATTTTCAACTGCAAGACCTAACGCGGGAGCTGCAAGCACAAGAAGAGTTTCGGTCGATGAAAGAATACTATCAGCTGTTGAAATCGATCCTTCCATTAGCATAAGACGTTTGGCTCTAAAGATTAATGTTTCCAAAAACAGAATTTCCAGTATACTGCATGGAGAAAATATGTATCCATATCACCATACACATGTGCAAGAACTGCTTTCCTATGATTTTGAAAAGACACTCGGATTTTGTTACTGGTTGCTGGAGAGAAGCTTGGATGACAAAAAGTTTATAAACAGAATTCTTGAATCTCAATTCACAAGAGATGGTATTACAAATTTCCATCATCTCCACATTTAGAAAAAATTGGACTCGAGATTTTCATCATTTATTACAAAACGTAAAGTGCTGATTCAGCCTGTCTGAGGTCTGCCGTTTATGGGAGAAATTATGTATTTGTACTTGTGTTGACGCTCATATTGTTGTATGGAAGTTTTGGGCTTTTTTTGTAAAATTGAAGTAGGTTAAAACGGAGATTTTTAAAAGGAAGTAGATTTCAGTATTTTGCTGATGGTGCGAAGTAGGAAGTAGATTTTAAAATATTTTGAAAAAAAAAAGAAGTAGATCTACTTCAATTGAAGTAAAGTGGAACCACTGCTTACCACCCCGACTTAATTCTACTAACTATCTTAAGTTTTAACAAAATAATGTTCCACTGCTTCAACTAGCTTCATCATATTTCTAACAAGATGGTGCTCCGGCCCGCTATGGTCGTGAAGTTAAAGATTGGCTGGATTAAGAATACGGTGATCGATGGACAGGCAGAAATGGACCAATTCACTGGCCTGCAAGATCTCCCGATCTCACTTTACTAGATTTTTTTGTATGGGGACGAATGAAGGAAATCGTTTACTCATCTGAAATAACAACTCTAACTGAATAAGAACAACGTATTTCCGAAGGATCACTAAAAGTAAGGCAAGAGTTATCGAGAATAAACATTCAAAATGAAATCCAAAAACGGGCTCAAAAGATTGCTTCGAGATGTTACTGTCAGGTTTCCTCAATGTATGGCCAATCCACCGCTATTTTCGTTGCATAATGTCTGCATCCACTTTTTTCTGCCCGGTTCTATTCACACAAGTCGACGTTTGATATCTTTTGTGGCCATTAGATCTTCAAAATTTACCGCAGACATTGGTTAACGAAAGCCTGTAACCTGCTTGAGATGTAAGCAGAGCACTAAGGAGTATATGTTTCCAGGCGTATAACAGCACACATTTTACGTTGGATTCGAAGGGGTTTAACTTGGTGCGTATAGTGCTCCACACAGGACAGAAACAGATAGCATCGGCATAGTCTATTTAGCTGAGCTTGTAAAACGGTCTCCAATGAATTCCATGCCTCTCGTTTGAACCCCCTGTAAGATTCATCACATAATCTACTACCAGTCAAAAAAGGGTAGGTGAAAGAACATCGCCTTGTCTCACTCTTTGACGCACCCCAAAAGAATCGGAAAACTGTCCATCTTGCGCTATTGTAGGAGTCTTTGATGACATTATATATAATTTTTGTGATCACCTGGCAATCAGAGATCTCCATATACATTCCCGATTAACCCGGTAAAAAGCCTTTTCGAAGTCAACAAACATGAGGTAGAGCGGTGCGGTGTTTGATACTCGGATGATTGTTCAAGTATAATTCGCAGGGTGTTAATGTTATCGGCGCAAGGTTAGCCATCACTGCGAAAGGCCGTTTGGTGCTTCTTAAGCGTAGACTCTATCCTGGACTTAATCCTTTCGATAATTACTTCGGGAAAACTTTCCATGCAGTCTGAACTGTAATCCAGAGTTGATTATTGTTGGTGGGTTTTGAAGCTACAACCAACGGCCTAGGCTTTGATGAAAGCATTCATTCCCATCGATCAGCGAAATCAAGCATCATTGTGCGTGGTTAGTATGGTACTTGGATGGGGGACCGTTCAATACCAACCGTGTGCTGTTTCTTCTGTTGTTCTCTCTTTCTGTGTGTCTCTCCCTGTTGTAAACCGATGGCCTCAGTTGCGAGCGCTTTCAGTGTCTCTACTTCGTAGATTTATCTATGGAGTAGTGTAATATGTAATGTAATGAAATGTAATTTTTGAGGTCAGGTGATTGGGGATGCCAGTCGAAAACAGAAATATCATTAAGCCGAAACCACTCCATAGCTTTTTTGCCGCTGTGCTTTGAGTCATTGTCTTGTTGGAAGACCCATCTGATTGGCATTTCGTCCTCTGCGTTAAGCAGCATGGTTCCCTGAAGAATGTCAACGTAAACGTGCGGATCCATCACACCATTTATTCGGTATATGGGACCTACACTATGGTATGAGAAGAAGGGCTGCCATACAAAACGATTTTCATTCATCCGTCCATAAAGTATTTCGCCAATCTTGAAGGGACCTATTAATATATGTAGGTCTTGGCAAACTGAATTCTTTTGGCAATGTATTTATTGTCAAAAGTGGAACTTTTCTTGAACTTCTGGCGTTGAGATTATTCCTTCTTCAAATTCTTCTGAATGTTTCTGCACCGCATTGAAATTTATTTGTGTGGCCTTTGAGCATCTTACAATCCTCCTAACCAATTTCGAAGAAAGAACCTTGTTTTCTTCCGCTTGGATTTCAGCATAAGTTTTTCCTTCAGACTCAGACCTTTTTCGTTATCTATAAGGAAGGCATGCCATTGTTATATCCTTCTTGCTGAGTCTACTGACTTGGCTCTCAAATCCCAGTAGATAATGTTTTGTCGAATGCTTTTCTCGGAATCCATATTGGAAGTTTGGAATTGAATTCCTTTCCCGACAGAAATTTCTTATCTTTTTCGGCAGTATTGATTTAAGGCCCTTACTTGTGCAAGAAAGTAGTGATGTTGGGCCTTGTTTTATTTGTTGGTCTTCTTAGGCCCTGCAACAATTTTTGCCGTTTTCCATGTTTCGGACGGAAAATTAGACTTTCTTCAAGCAGTTGTAAGAGATGATGGTCAGCAGAAAAATTACATTTGACAGTTTTTTCAATACAAAGTTGTAGGTGCCGTTAGCTGCTGTATTGAATTTAGCACCTAGTTCTTCAAAATTAGTGAACATTTCACCGGTATTCGGCCCGTTGGTAGGTTGTGTCAATTCTTCTGTTCTATTCTGGCGTGCGTCGCCTTGCACTGCAAGACGAATTTTCGGATGATCGGTAAAATTTCTTTCGATATCAGAGATGAATGTTTCTGCCAATTGGCTTCCACATTCTGGCCATAGTTCAAGATGTTTATCTTAAGAAATCTAGTCCAGATTTGAAGTCTTTTTGTGCCTTATGTAGTTGAGAGTCTTGCAAATGCTTAACAGTCTGGTAAAACAAAGCTTAGAAGCAGTTTAGAGTAGAGTAAATTCTTCTATATTCTTCGTTCTCGGTGTTTAAAGTCCAATAAAATGTCCGTTGAACCTTCTTCCTTAGCTTTTGTCTGTGCTCTTGTATGGCAAGGATAAAAAGGGCAAAATTGGCAAACCCATCCTCTTTCTTTCCATTAAGTATTCTGGTTGCCCAGTGTGTTGTTGATTGCCTTTTCGAACTGATGGATAATTTCATCGATTTCACTATAGTGAAACTTGTTATTTCTGTTCTTAGCTTCGACGTCAGAACGAAATTGCTTTTAGTTAATTTTCAAACCTGATCTCCGGATTAGTTAGCTCCACATCCATATAATCAAAATCGAACGTACGGACCACACAGGGATGGTTCTGAAAGAAATTTTGTTGAGGCCATAAAAACGTCTAACTTTAACTGGGTACGTGGGAACGTGGACCTGTCCACCAGTCTACGATAGCTTCATCCTGAAGCTTGCTGTTATTTTCAAACCAGCTCGAGTGTCTTGAGTTAATCTATAATATATTCCACTAAAGGAAAGTCATTACTATTCCACAGTACCAGCAATATTTTCTGTTGAATAGACAGGGACATAAGAAGTATTTGTTTGGGTTTAATAACAAACGCTGGGTTGTTTTAAAGATCTGCTTGAAAGGGTAATTTTGGATTGATTGAATGCAATTTACTATACAGCTTTTTTACAATGCACCAAAAGTCGAGATATGGACGCAACACACAGAAGGACTGGAAATATTTTGGAAAAGGAGCACATTAGTTGCTTCAGAAGGAGGTTTACGAGGGCGGTCCGATAAGTACTTAGCCTACAAAATAAAAACAAACATTTTGGAAAAGTGGCGATTTATTTCTCAACCCAGTCTCTTTTTAGCTTGATACACTTTCCATCGATGCTTAAACTTCTTTAACCCATAGGAAAAATAGGTTTTCTCGAGGTCTGCCCCTGTGGCGGCGATGACCTCCTCATTCGACTCGGCGATTGATTTTTTCAAGTTTGCAAACAAAAAAAGTCGTACGGGCTAAATCCGGAGAATACAGTGGATGGGGCAGCAGTTCGACCGATTTGTCCGTGGCGAAGGCAAAGGTGTGAGCCGGTGCTTATTGTCCGGAGTGAGCAATCGCGGCAACCATCGCGCCGACAGCTTTCTCATGCCCAAAATTTCATGGAGGACATGACCCACGCGGTCTTTTGAGATGCCTACTGTTTCAGCTATCTCGCGCACTTTTAACCGGCGGTCTGCCATTACGAGATCGTTGATTTTTGACAAGTTAGCCATTTTCGGGGCACCTGGGCGTGGCTCATCAAAAACCGATGTGCGACCACATTGAAACTCTATACCAATTTTTGACAGTCGCCATCGAAGGAGAAGGGTCACCCGACATAGCATCCAAGCGCTTTTTCTCTTCCTGGCTTCCACACATGGTCAAAACAAAACTACGAGTCCGATCCGGCTGAAATTTTTACAGTAGCCGTCTAAGAGAAAGTACTAGACAATAGTAAATCTCTCTTGCGATACTGGCACCATAGGACGGTGAGGCTAAGTACTTATCGGACCGCCATTGCTTTCTTAGTGCAAAGAATCAATCGCTCCTTACTCAAAATCACCTTCTTTCATCGTACTTAAAGTTAATTTGCCAAAAAATTCATAAACTTAAATAAAATTTTGTCTATAAACTTTTCAATGACAGTTATAACAGCATATAACCATTAGGCGCATATTAATGAGTCCACCCCCCCATGAGTGCCCCATGTATATCGCTTACTTTCATCCAAGAGAAGTCTCTAGCGTCGCGTCGCACAGTGTTCGGATTCACCAATCTAGCGGGACAAAATACAAAAATCAAAGTCAAACGAACCGTTTCAAAATGATGTGGCTTACTTGTCAATACAGTAGGTAACTGTAATTCATGTTTTGTTTTTTGATCTCTTTCATTGGTAAGAAAATATTAAGCCTTGAACTTAGTAGTTTATGAAAGCTACTTAGCGATTTTTTTTTCTTGAATAGAATTATTTGTGGGTAATACAAAAACGGTTACAGAAGTTAATTGGTTCATTAAATAATTTTTTTTATAGTTTCTTAAGTTCAACGTGAAAAATTGGACTGGATTTTTTTTTATTGAATTTTCAACTGGAATAAAACTAGATAGTTCCGCCGAGTTCCGACCCGAAAATTATAAAAAGTAATTCTGTGGAGTGTTGGCTTTAAGGTAAAACAAACACTTTTTGCGCGTTTTTGCGAAACCCATACAATTGTTTTCAATTTTCAGAAGGGTCTCCTTAATATCGCGAAAGCGAATTTTTGGAATTTGGCGGCAAACGGATAAAACAAAAAGGGTTGATGTGGTTAGAGCAATTATTATAGATACTTTTGAGCTGTCTGAAGATTCTAATGAAAAACTTAATACCTCCATAAAAAATTTGCTGTCCAAAATTGGTGAAAAGTGGGTGAAAAGAGGTAGACATGTTAACCGATTTTTAGCTGCAAACTCAGCCTGGTAAGAGGAAACTTATACGTTGGCGGACATATTGGACAGAAAAATTTCAAAAAAAATGGACGAAAGAACTAGAAACTCTTTTGAGGAATGCTGTGAAAAATCCAAAAGACGCAAAGTTCAAAATTTAATTAGATCAACTAGCCCTAGGGAAATAATAAAAGCTAGTGAAGTTGTGCTTCGCAAAATTGGTAAACGGGATTTATTATTCAGTATAATTTCATAAAGGATCTTTCGGAAGCTTCATCCAGTAAAGGTACTGAGGTAAAAACATTATTTAAAAATCGCAGCTCTGATCACGGGTCTCATATACTTCTGTATCCCGATGAAGCATTGGCTTTAATGATTGACATTAATCTTTCCAAGCATCAATACCAAGTCATACGTCAAAAAATCAACTCTAAAGAAAGATATTTTGCCTCCTTATGAAAAAGTGCTAAACTCAAAAAATAAATGTTATCCCACAGAAATTGAGGTCACTGAAGCATATGCTAAGGGTCAACTTCAATCCTTGGTTGATCATATACCATAGAACGGCTTTGCTTTGGTCGGGAATTGGAAGTAACTCAACTTCAAGGTGGTGAAAAACATCTTGAAAATTTGATCAGAAGGTCAGATAGATGATAATTTGTTTAGTATAAGCATGGTTCCTATTTAGATGAGTCTAATCTATTTTTTTTGCATTAATTTTTGTATATATCATAAACCTGAATAATGATATAAAAATAATGACTTAAAGTATTATTCCAATAAACTTGAATAGAATTGAATTGAATTGAATTTTAAATCCAAAAACTAATTTTATAAAAAAAAAACACCTTTTTTTCGTTTCATGAAATCGTTAATATTGTGGTTATTTTTTGTTTAAACAATATTCTTTCTAGGAAGGATCGTATAGTTTATCTATTATTACCTATAAAACATCAATTCAATAATTTAAAATATGATTTTCCTATTCAAAATAATTTTGTTCCGCTAGATTGGTGAATCCGACCACTGTGCGTCGTTCGCAAAACGAACAATCTGGTTGCCTCTTTATTAATAAGGTGATCGCCAAGACCTATTCTGAATATCGAAGAAAAAGTACAAAGCCTTTCGTTTGCTCCCACGAATTCGAAGAACTGTCAACCGAAAAATTAGGAAAAATTTTAAGCTATAACTTGTCAAAATATCCGTTTTCATCTACATACCTATTGGAATTCGTGAGGTCTGTGAAGTAACGAAGAACATAAACTTTCAGAAATTTCTACAGAATAATGCTGTTTATGTTTAACGTCTTTCCTCACTTAATGCGTAGATCAAACCAAATCATAAATCAGCTTGAATAATACAAAAGAAGAAGCCTCTGCATACGCATTTGACATAAACTCACCCAAATTACATCGCGCGCAGTCTCCTCCGGGTTCTTCCGCATTCTAGCTTCCGGATTTACCCAAAAAATTCTTCAAAACAAAGAAAATGCAACGCACATCGCGCACCACATTCCGCTGCATCTTAATTTTATTTCGGTTTATTTCCTTATTTTTTTTTTTAATATTTATTTACTTTTACGCTTAGTAAGCCTCCGATAATAGAATTTTTTTAATAGTTTTTCGGAGATAATTGGTGAAGCGAATCGACCCTTTTTCCTCTGCAGCCAAACCCCAAGGAAGATGCATTTTCTTCTCCCAGAGCATCACACATGCTCTGGATAAACAAAAGTGATTCTTCCTCGAAATATTCCTTGTTTAAGTGCGAAGGATTTGTGTGCCTCCTTCCCCATTAACCCGAATTAAAAAACATAAATACAATAGCGCTCGGATTGTTTTTGAATATCTAATGCCATTGTTTCGGAGGTGATACTTAAACAGCATCTCGTTTATAGAAGGATTCTCTCCTTCTTCGTAAGTCGTTAAATTCTTACAAAAGAATTGGAAAAAAAAACTTAAAACATAAACATCGACAATAAATCCAGAAAGAAAATAAAAGAAGCAGGAATGACTGTTCTTCGGTCGGACGTTCCCGGGAATACAAGGGAAGACCATTAAAAAATAAAACAAAAAAATTCCAGTGCGAATTTATTACACATTACGATAGAACGTCCACGGAGATCAAGAAGAAGAGGAAGATGCTGCGCCAACAGGAATGTCTTCTGAGACTATAAGAACACAAAACAAAAAAACCATCCCACAAGGAGTTCTCTGTAATTGCATAATCAGTGGTTCTTCAGGAATATAAACCCTTTATGGCGAGAGAACTCTCCTCAAACCAAGCAGGATGCTTTGTACGTTAAATTAAGTTTGTCTTTTTTTTCTCCGAGCCATTCCCTTAGATGGGAGATGCTGCAGAAATTGCTACTTCACCATCAACCATTAGATCCAACGATCTTTGATTGGATGTGGAAGTCCTCCCAGGGTCTAGTTCTAGTGTGGCTATAGGCAATAGGAACTTGGAATTACCAATCTCCTCTGCAAGTCTTAGGGACTTAGTTCAATGATCCTGGATGAGGTTAATGTTGTTATTGAACATTGAAAGCCATCGAATGAGGCAATGAAACCGATCACTTTTGTTTTGTTTTTATTGCAAAGGAAGTAGCTCAAGACAGCTGGAAGGGAACATGTTGTTATCTGAGCATTGCATTGGTTTAGTTAAAAAGGTGTGTGCGGTAGGAGATTGTATTTTTAAGAGACTACTTAAGTAGCATATGATAGGTTTTAAATTGCTCAAGCTATGAATTAAAGCATTAAACTTATGATTATTGTGCTATGAATAAACTAGCAAGTATCTTTTAAACAGCTCGTTCGAATTCCTGTATTCTCATACTGTTTGTGTTAAGAGCGACGTTAAGTGGTTCAACACTTAAAATAAGCCCAATTAGGCTTGCGCCGAAGAAGATCACTCCTTCGCTTTCTGTTTTGGGGTCTAGAGTTCGATTCCCAACAGCTTGAAGAGAACCTGAACTTAGGGACTTACAACTCTCAACTATTCCCGTATGCGTGTGTCGACAGGAATAGATGAGACCTACAATTTTCTACCGAGTGTGAACGGTTAAGATGAGAAGCATACGTAAGAGGCAGTTACACCCAGACCTTTATCCTTTAACCTTTGTCTATCCTTTGTCTATGTCTATTGGAAAAGCTGTGCAATGCATCTTTTTAATTTAAGTTGTATGGTATTGAGTCTTCATTTCTTCAAGTCGAAGTAAAACTATCTCAAACTCAACAATATCGGTGACGCAGTACAGCCTTGTTTGATCCCACTTTGGTACCATATTTGAAGCATTTAAGTCTCTTTAGTTATAAGTTGTACAAACGATTTGATGTGCGGATCAGGTTCTTAACCCAGCGAGATTTTATCGAGGTATGTACAAATAGTCAATTGAAAGAAATAACTTGGCATCTCTTTGTTCAGAAGATCTAGTCGCTTGTTGTACTTGCCTGGGTTTTCTAATGACACGCGATACTGCCTGATGAGTTTTCCCGGTATCGTTAAATCGATTAACCCCAAGATGCTTGTTTTCATATGCAGCTTTGACGTCGATGAAAAGATGTTAAGCCTCGACTTGAAATTTTTTGATTTTTTCCAGGATTTCCTTCAGTGGTTTTGTTATGGGCGTAATTAATTTATCTTCTTAAAGTGAAAATTACAATTCTAATCAATTAAATTTCTGTGGCTTACAGCGGCTTCTGGAAACTGGTGTTCTGGTAATTCTACAATGCAGTGGTTTTCTAGTTATTTCTGCCTCAAGATCCAATTTTTTTTATCTGGTTTTTAATAATTTGAATTCCGATTTTAGTCCTGATATTCGAATATCGAATTTCTTTTCTTTAAAACTTACAGTCCGGAACGGGAATTGCAGGCACTATGCCTCTAGAAGCACTAAAGAGCGAAGTGGCACTAACGATCAACAGCTACTTTGCCTTTGGTTGCTTTAGGGATCTGCAAATATAGGCCCTTGATTGGCACCGAAGATCGGCAAGTAATTGGCCCTTGGTGAAACTAAATATTAGCAGGCACTAAAGCCTTGGTGGAACTTAAGATCGGCTGTTACAAGACCCCTGGTGGCATTAAGGATCGGCAGTTACAAGGCCCATGGTGGAACGACAGATCAACAGGTACTATGCCTCTGGTTTCTCTAAGGATCGGCAGATATAGGCGCCTTGTTCCCATCAAAGATCGGCAGGAATTTGGTCATTGGTGGCACGAAAAATTAACAGGTACTAAAGCTCTGGTAGAACTAAAGATCGACAGTTAGTAGGCCTCTGGTGGTCTCAAGGATCGGCAGTTACAAGGCCCATGGTGGCACTACAGATCGATAGGTATTATGCCTCTGGTTTCTCTAAGGATCGGTAGATATAGGCAACTTGTTGGCACCGAAGATCAACAGTGATTTGGCCCTTGGTGGAACGATAGATCAGCAGGTACTAAGCTCTTGGTGGCCCTAAAAATCGGCCACTGGTGTCACGAAGGAGCGGCAAGTGCTTGGCCTATGGTAACACGAAGAGTTAGAAGACACTAGCCCCTTTGTAATCGACAGGTATTAGGCTTTTGATTTTAGTGAGGATCGGCAGATACAACGCTCCTATTGGCACTAAAGATCGGCAGATACTGGGCCCCTGACGGCATTAAAAAAACACCAGGATACAAGCTCTGGTAGATCAGTAGATACCGAAAACCCTGGTTAAAATTAGGACAAATGACTTCGAACTAAGACCCCTTTCCACTAGTGGGACAAGTCTCAAGAAATCTTTCAATGAAACCCCTTACACTGGGTAAGGCAAGGAACCTTCGAAAAAACAAATGAACGAATTGACCAAATCGACTTGATTCAGTTGTGACTGGAATTAAACTGGACCCAAATAACAGCATCAGTTTTCGACTGAATTTTGTGAGTTTGGCATTTTTTTTTTTGAAGCGGTAATTTGGCACTTGATTGTTTGATCCAAGTTCAATGTGTTCGCTTGACTTTGACCAGGGAACGAAAGTGTAATTTTACTTCGTCCGAATGTATCGGTTTGTAATAGTACTCAGTCAAGACTGAATGTGAACTGAAGACCCATCGTAAATGTCTGTCGTTGCAGGTTTAATACGCTCACATCGTGTTTTGCAATAGCATTAGCAGTTCTTGTTGGACAGGCTTTTTAAGTCATATGGAGCTAAAAGGCTGGCCTTCTATCCATACTTTATTGCTGATTTGATGAATTCACTCTTCACGACATTCCCATAGTTTTTAAAGAGCTCTGCACATATGTTCTTTTTAGGCTTTTTCAAGCTCACTTTTCTATGACTTGTTGGTATAAGGCCATATTAACCGCTCTAGGTGAAGCTGCTGGAAATGCTATTCAAATACATTTTTCGAAGGACTTGTGTCATGGTCTCAAAACCATTAGCCAGTTGTGGAAAATCTTCATCCTCTTTCCTCGAATGTGCTTTTTCTGTTACCTTTTTCCGCCACACGGATACATCATTATACCTGGAGCTGTTTTTCTGGAATATCTAATAGCCTACGATGGTTATCGTTGTCAAATTGGAACATTTCGCTATGCTGAAATCGTTGAATGTTTGAGCACAGTGGAGAACTTCTGGCTAAAACCCTCAAGTGCTTTTTATAGACTGGACGAACTCCAGATAGCCTAATGCGCCCAACGCCCAATTTGTTCTTCTTAGCGATTCGCGATTTCTTTTCGTTCGAATGTCTTGTTCTCAATTTTAGGACAACAAAGAAGTGGTAAGAGTCGACGTTTGCCAAATTGAGGGCAGATCTAAGATAATGGATATCGGTTCAACCGTCTGTATTGCTGTGTGAATCCTGGGACTGGCTACATATCACCCCGACTATAATGCTGTAAGTAGGTTGAACTTTTTGACTTTTCTTGGAGCCTGTTCTTTACTCAAGCATATAAGTCCCCGACCCTAACGTTGAAATCGTACTTCGGAAAAGCTCCATAGGCTCGTTCTAGAGGTTGTAAGCCTCTCTTTACTCAGTCTTCAGCTTCATCGGTTGCGGCGTATGCGAATATTGAACTTATATTTTGAAAAGTTTCTTTAATTCAAATCACTGCCAGGTAACCACAAACGGGCTTAAAGTCAATAATTTTCTTTAAAGCCCAATTTCGAACATCTAGTCCGAATCCTAAAATATGCAACCTTTAATCGTAGCTGTGATTACAGTCACAACCTACTTCAAGCATTTGAAAAGTATCTGTGGGGTAAAGTGTTCGTCAGGACACGCGGTGCTACATATGTACACATGTATAAGTAGCTTCTAAAATTCTATAATGATCAGTGATTTGAACTTGAAAATGTCTGATAGCACGAACTATTGCTCGTAATACATTAAAATGTATTTAAATCTTTCAGCAAACCATGACAAGTACCGCGAATATGAAACTCAAAGCAAAAGTCCTACCAGTCAACCTTTAACCGGATGTCGGTTGTGGTACTCAGAATGCACATTAGATCAGCAGGAGCTGTTGCCCAGTTCTCGAAATTCTCCTAGCTATATGTTCAACCACAGTTTATTGTACTTCATTCCCTCTCTGGGGCTTTTGTGCGAATGCCGACAATTATTCAATTTCTTAAAATCTTGGATGGAATACTTGGAATTAAGGACGAGAATTAACACCAGAGTTTATAGAAGGTTCATATCTCTGAATGGGTTTACTCGTAATGTGTGCCAAGTTGAGAGAGGGGTGTTGTTCGTTTGAGCATGTCACACACACACAGTTTGAAAACGACAGTTTTATGGACTCTTGAGAATTTTGCTTGGGATGCGATTCATTGCCAAAGATAAGGAGTTGTCGTGTTTATGATCTTTTTGTTGTTTCTGTTTCTGTTTTTGTCAAAAAAGAATCAAATTGTTGAATTTTGGAAAAGATAGGTAGGTATACCTGTTGTCTTTTGATGCAACGGAGGTAATGGGTGCGTTTTTATTATACTGTGTGGGTGTCCGCCTCGTTCAATGAAAAGAATCTATTTGTATTTTATTACTAATTTTTAAGAATTCCACAGCACATGATAAACTAGAAATGAGGGAATGAACAAAAAATTGATACTTAATATTATCTGATTGGAGGAGTTCTTCCCTACAGAAGCAATGGGGCAGGTCTACAGTACAAATTTATGGCTGTTTTCAGTTTCATATTTTTCTTTTTGAAAGGACAATTTTGTTTTTCCGACACGTGTTTTAGTTTGTAATTGCCGAAAATATCTATCTAGTCCTGAAAGGTTAAAAAAATATTTGCGATAAATTCCATGTAAAAGGCGGATTCAATTAGGAACTTGCTGTATTGGCATTCCAAGAAATAGGGACCTCACATATTCGTACAGAGGGGGTCATAACCTAAGCATACATAGGAGTATCTGACAGTTTACGTCAAATTTCAAGTTATTTAAGCTTCTTATCAGTAGTCTTAGTAGATTTTGAAAACCCAGTGATTTTTTCAAACAAACGTTGGTATATTTCTCGTTTAAATTGAAAGGTTTTTCAATAAGGGCGGGTAGATTTTGAAATAAAATAAAACAAGCTGTGACTTTTCCGCACAGATCCGGCTGAATTTGAGCGATGTGCTGTTTTATTTTCACATTAAGAGCATCGGTTGAGTCTGGTATATTTGCAAAGACCTGCGACTTCAGGAAACTTTTTTAATGGGCAATTCATGTCACCTTATCCTTAAATCGTTGATACCGAATGTTAATCGTGGCGTAGCACCGTCGTGCTGGAACCACATATCGTCGAGGTCCAAATGGTTCAATTTGGGCCATATAAAATTGGTTATCATCGTTCTGTGTAGTACTCCTTGGCATAATGGTTAGTGCGTTGGACTGTCATGCGGCAGGTCCCGAGTTCGATTCTCAGCCGCTGCAAGAAAGTTCTTTTCAGGGGTGTACTGCCCCTTGCGAGGAATTGACAATTTCTCCAAGAGAATCTCTTGTCATGGAAAGTGCTGCTCATTAGCCGTTCGGAATCGGCAGAAAATTGTAGGTCCCCTCCGTTCCTGGTAACGCGCACACAGGAATGGTTGAGAGTTGTAAGTCACTAGGTCCTGGTTCACTTCGAGCTGTTGAACCACCAAATTTATTTTTTTATTGATATCATCGTTCTGTAAATTGAGGATGCACGTGATGAAACCTCGTGTGGGTTGGTGTCCTTCCATACACGGCAATTGTGCTTATTAAAACAGCCATTCATCTGAAAATGCGCCTCGTTCCTAAAGATGATTTTTCGGTCAAAATTGGAGTCTTTTTAAAAACGTTCCGAAGATCAATCAGCGAATAAACAGCGTTGTGTATGGTCATGAATTTTGAGCTCCTTGGATCTGGTACGGGTATGTGCCCAAGTCCTGATGCGAAATTCGCCAAGTTGAAGTCTACGAAAGAGCGAAATCTTGTGCATGGCGAGGAATCGGCTGCCTCGGGTTCTGCTGTAGACTTTCACGGATCGCGGCGCGGTTCTCGACCGATCTTGCGCTCCTTTGACTTACGAATTTTGGCTAATTGGTTACCGAATACTCACTTTGATAATAAAGTTTTATCATTTGGACGCAAGTACTATTCAATCGTGTAAATTGACATAATGGCTTGGCTTTAGTAACTGAATAATATAAACAGATTTGACAAATAACACCAAAACAACATGGCCGCTAAAATCTACCCACTCCAATTGAAAAAAACCCTATATTTTCTCAAACTTTAGGAACTTCGTTTCGTTTTAAGTTTCAGTTTAAATTAATTTTGATCTTTGGTTTATAATTTTAAAGTGCTGTTAAAATTATTCAAAACTGTTTGAACTTCTTTTAAATCGATTAAAAATTGAAGAAGCTATTAACACAAATTTCATTCCTTAAAAATAATTAGCTCAAAGCCCTGGTAAGTAGTGCTCAATTCTTAAATTATTGAATCGAATATTCTCCTTAAGGGCTGTGATTGTTTGAGGCGTGTTGTCATAAACCCGCGACTTCAAGTAGCCCCAAAGAAAGAAATCTGGGATGGTTAAATCGGGCGATCTTGCTAGATATGCTATATCACCAAACGTTACGCGACCAGGAAACGCTTCCTTTGCAATATCCATTGTGGTCGTGCTGTGTGTGCGGTTGCACTGTCTTCTTTAAACCCACATGTTCACCAAGTCCCGCTCATTCGATTCCGCCAGAACTGAATTTCGTTTAACGTGGACACCTGCCAATTAAGGCTAAATTCCCAGGTGGGCCTACCCACACTAACGGAGTCAGCTTAAGCGCTGACCACCAACCTGAGTTAGTACAAGACCGCCCAATAGTAATTCTGCGAACATGTCGGGTCATGTCCACACACCTTGCTGAGGAGCGAGGTCTACCTAGCACCTCTTGAATCCAAGTAAACTTGGAAACCATATGCTTCCGCGATTTGGGGCAACTACAGCCACCACAATACTTCCACTAGGGTACCTCATGGATAATCTGAAGCAGAGGGGCCGAGCGTCTTGCGACACAAGAAATCACCTCCAGCTCCTGGGCTATATCTCTCGTGGTATCAGATTATAGCTTCTGGTGGAGCTTCGCGACCGTGAAGGTCACTTTTAGATGAGTTCCTCAAAACTCGAGGCCTAGCAACCTCGGATGCACAAACCCAGCCACCAACCAAGGCAGAAGCTAATAACTAGGCATTTACACCCATACGCACAAACATAAAACCCTACCTGTGCTCCTCTGAACACCTGAACCTCCCGCCGAAATCAGATGAAGACGAGCACCATCCGAGTCGTTCAACACAGCACATCAGTTCAGTCACCTGAAACAGACGGCGCACGCAGACAATACCTGTTGCCAACCCCACCTAAGGGCCAGCCAAAAACAAAAACAAAATGGCCAAAAACTACCACAAGGACACATAAAGCAACCACCACCAGCTTGAATTGGTAGGAACGCGCACGAGCCGCATGTCACCGTGTACCCCAAGACAGGCATACATATTAGGCACCCCCAGCTCCATCCACCGCGGATCAGACACCAATGCCACCAAGTCAAAGACTCAGGACAAAGGCCCCAATCACCACAGCAGGGTGCGTGTTGGAGTGAGCCCTTGAGAGACGATGAGTGAGTCAGGATGAGACCTGAATGGCTCCTGTGTCGCCCAAACACCATCAGCCATGGATATAGGACAGACGGTGAAGAGTCAGGATGAGAATTGAACGGCCCCTGTCCCCCTCAACACTCATCGGCCCCAGCCCAAGAGGTTGCGAACTTAAATGCCTGTCTTCCCGAAGCTCACACCGCGACCCACACTAGCCCCAGATTGACCTACAGGGGATCAATTCATCTTCCAAGCCAACATGGTCTTCAGGCGTTTGCCTGTCCTCCATACCGACAAGGAATCCAGTCCCGCCGGCGAACATCAATACTGGATGAACCCCAAAACACCGCGGTATCTACAACAAGGACAAACAAAATGCCATTATTGCCCTCGAGTCTGAAAGACTCTGTCGGCAAAGCCGGCCAGATTATCAGCCGTCTCTCTCGTGAAGAGCATCCGACTGAAATCCCAAGCACCATCCACCCACACAGCAGGGAGATCCCTGAAGTGAGTGTATCGCGGACACTTACCTAACACTTCGGAAGGCAGTAAGACGTTCGCGATGTTTTTAAGACTAATGTGAAGCTGTGTACTAGTAACTTTTTCACTTTGAATCATCGTCCGGTAGATCGAAGGCAAGATCCGAACTCGACATCAAAGTTTAAGACATTTTAAAGAAAAATGCTCCTAATATTATTGGTCAGCCAGTCTCAAAATCGCTTTAAGATAAGCATGAATCTTATGTTACGATGCAAGAATCTGAACCGGTTTTATTTTCTTTAGTTCAAAATAACAACATAAAATGTATGCATTTCAGCTATGGTTATTTTTGACCAAAAACTGACAACTAACCTAATAAAATCGATTGCGTAAGTGGCCACCAACCAGAATTCATCTGAGAGCAAAATGCACTTCTTCGCAAATTGACGATTGCAATTTCGACAAGCAATTTTAATCAAACTTCCATAAATGCATCCCACAGCATACGGCATACCGGAAATTGAATAATTTTTTTTGTCTCAGTCTTCCTCATAGTGTTAATATTAATCTTATTCTTATTCTTATTCTTATTCTTATTCTTATTCTTATTCTTATTCTTATTCTTATTCTTATTCTTATTCTTACTCTTATTCTTATCCTTATTCTTATTCTTATTCTTATTCTTTTTCTTATTCTTATTCTTATTCTTATTCCTATTCTTATTCTTATTCTTATTCTTATTCTTATTCTTATTCTTATTCTTATTCTTATTCTTATTCTTATTCTTATTCTTATTCTTATTCTTATTCTTATTCTTATTCTTATTCTTATTCTTATTCTTATTCTTATTCTTATTCTTATTCTTATTCTTATTCTTATTCTTATTCTTATTCTTATTCTTATTCTTATTCTTATTCTTATTCTTATTCTTATTCTTATTCTTATTCTTATTCTTATTCTTATTCTTATTCTTATTCTTATTCTTATTCTTATTCTTATTCTTATTCTTATTCTTATTCTTATTCTTATTCTTATTCTTATTCTTATTCTTATTCTTATTCTTATTCTTATTCTTATTCTTATTCTTATTCTTATTCTTATTCTTATTCTTATTCTTATTCTTATTCTTATTCTTATTCTTATTCTTATTCTTATTCTTATTCTTATTCTTATTCTTATTCTTATTCTTATTCTTATTCTTATTCTTATTCTTATTCTTATTCTTATTCTTATTCTTATTCTTATTCTTATTCTTATTCTTATTCTTATTCTTATTCTTATTCTTATTCTTATTCTTATTCTTATTCTTATTCTTATTCTTATTCTTATTCTTATTCTTATTCTTATTCTTATTCTTATTCTTATTCTTATTCTTATTCTTATTCTTATTCTTATTCTTATTCTTAGTCTTAGTCTTAGTCTTAGTCTTAGTCTTAGTCTTAGTCTTAGTCTTAGTCTTAGTCTTAGTCTTAGTCTTAGTCTTAGTCTTAGTCTTAGTCTTAGTCTTAGTCTTAGTCTTAGTCTTAGTCTTAGTCTTAGTCTTAGTCTTAGTCTTAGTCTTAGTCTTAGTCTTAGTCTTAGTCTTAGTCTTAGTCTTAGTCTTAGTCTTAGTCTTAGTCTTAGTCTTAGTCTTAGTCTTAGTCTTAGTCTTAGTCTTAGTCTTAGTCTTAGTCTTAGTCTTAGTCTTAGTCTTAGTCTTAGTCTTAGTCTTAGTCTTAGTCTTAGTCTTAGTCTTAGTCTTAGTCTTAGTCTTAGTCTTAGTCTTAGTCTTAGTCTTAGTCTTAGTCTTAGTCTTAGTCTTAGTCTTAGTCTTAGTCTTAGTCTTAGTCTTAGTCTTAGTCTTAGTCTTAGTCTTAGTCTTAGTCTTAGTCTTAGTCTTAGTCTTAGTCTTAGTCTTAGTCTTAGTCTTAGTCTTAGTCTTAGTCTTAGTCTTAGTCTTAGTCTTAGTCTTAGTCTTAGTCTTAGTCTTAGTCTTAGTCTTAGTCTTAGTCTTAGTCTTAGTCTTAGTCTTAGTCTTAGTCTTAGTCTTAGTCTTAGTCTTAGTCTTAGTCTTAGTCTTAGTCTTAGTCTTAGTCTTAGTCTTAGTCTTAGTCTTAGTCTTAGTCTTAGTCTTAGTCTTAGTCTTAGTCTTAGTCTTAGTCTTAGTCTTAGTCTTAGTCTTAGTCTTAGTCTTAGTCTTAGTCTTAGTCTTAGTCTTAGTCTTAGTCTTAGTCTTAGTCTTAGTCTTAGTCTTAGTCTTAGTCTTAGTCTTAGTCTTAGTCTTAGTCTTAGTCTTAGTCTTAGTCTTAGTCTTAGTCTTAGTCTTAGTCTTAGTCTTAGTCTTAGTCTTAGTCTTAGTCTTAGTCTTAGTCTTAGTCTTAGTCTTAGTCTTAGTCTTAGTCTTAGTCTTAGTCTTAGTCTTAGTCTTAGTCTTAGTCTTAGTCTTAGTCTTAGTCTTAGTCTAAGTCTTAGTCTTAGTCTTAGTCTTAGTCTTAGTCTTAGTCTTAGTCTTAGTCTTAGTCTTAGTCTTAGTCTTAGTCTTAGTCTTAGTCTTAGTCTTAGTCTTAGTCTTAGTCTTAGTCTTAGTCTTAGTCTTAGTCTTAGTCTTAGTCTTAGTCTTAGTCTTAGTCTTAGTCTTGGTCTTGGTCTTGGTCTTGGTCTTGGTCTTGGTCTTAGTCTTAGTCTTAGTTTTGGTCTTGGTTTTAGTCTTGGGCTTGGTAACCGCCTTCACTTGGTTTTCTTCTCCTTCATCGTCCTCTTTAGTTGGCTCTTAACAAAGATGTCATTCGATGATTGGTATTATCGACCGTTCAGTGTAGTTGCAAGACTGGCCTTAATAATTGCTGCATTAAAGTGAAAGGGACAAATCCAACTCTTTCACTCAAGTTAGTTCCCGAGTTATGTCTACCTAAAGCTGGATAGAAAGTAACCAATAACCAACGCCAGTCTTTTAGTTTGATTCTATTTTCGAAATTCGGACTGTGGACATCTCTTTGGTCTTCACGATTTAAGGGCCCGTAACAGTTTGCCTATATAAGTATGTGAATTTCACTCAAGATAGCTCTAAAACATTTTTATCAATTAACATCCGAGTTACATTCCTCTTTTAACAGAATTCCAGAAATCGATTCTCCCATAAAAAAGAACTTGCTAATCAAAGCAAATTCCTGTGCGCATTGTTATCGAACATGAAAATCAAATCATGTTTCCCACAACAACGATTTCATTCATCCGATAAATTGTTGGTCCCCTCCTTCTGTAATCTGTTTCTTATTATTTTTTTTTTTTTGTGAACAATTTCCTGTTACACATAGTTTTTTAAAGCGCCACACTTTTCTAACGACCGATGACGCTGTAGAAACAGAAACCGTTGAAAGACGTCGGCGTCGTTGTGTCATAATGAATGTCCTCATTGTAAAGTAAAATTCCCGAGATTTTTAACAAGAATCTACCAACTCGAGTACTATGTGCGGAGGTGATGTGATAAGAGAACATCAGAGTCTTCTTCCAAAAAGAAGCCGATCCCCATTCTCTGAATGAGAAATCCTTCCAGGAAGGAAGGTTATCGACGTCAGAACTAGGGCAGCCTTTTTGAAGATATACGAGTAGAGAACACCCAAACAGTATCGATTCCAATGATGGATATTCTCCTTTTTAAGGATATTCTCCCATAATATTTGCCAAACGGGTCGGGTCGTTATTTTATAATTCTATTGGAGGCTTAATTTTTTTTTGTATCTGGGAACAAAATTGCAAGGACCAGCACATTCCAGAATCTGAAAAAAAAAAATCGCCACAAAGTGTTGCCGCAATTTTTCTCGAAATTTACTTAACCAGAAGAAATTCCTGAGATTCGAATTACCTTCGTCTGACATTGGGAAGACAAAACAGGACTATACAGGGCCTTGTTCATTCATAAAACAACGTACAAGTGAGGGCGGATGGGATGTGGGAATCCTCGAGATCTACTCGTATACAACCGGGATTGAGTACGTCTCGGTGGTCCATTGGGAACTTTCCTTTTAAACCCTCCGTAGACCAGGAAACGTGACCTCAACGAGATTTTCACTTCATTGAGGAAACTATAAAAGAATTCCTTTATTATTATCCTTGTAGTACTTTATTGTTAAGACACCTTCACACACAGGATCAATGAAATATTTCCGCAAACAAGTTTATGAATTTTGCACAAGGATAATAATAAAAAAAGAAAATAGGACAACACGATTGGTTTGTCATAAGATTATCCTCCTTATTTGAGTTTAATCTTTAGTTCTTAGCTTCATTATCGAACAAGGACAATGAAAGTACATACAAAAAGTACACATCCTTGAAAGAATATAAAAAAGGATGTGAAACATGTTCATTATGTTGATGCGCGGGCGTTCCTTTGATGGAATTTATTCTCTGTACATGCACGTTGCAGCACGTGAGATGATAATAGAGCAAGCAGTTTCATTCAACAGGACCTTTTAGAAGTCCTGTGCAAGGTCATGAGGTCCTAAAACGGTTAGCACCTGTGTGAAAATCTAGAAAATTACGCAAACATCCGGAAGAGATTTCTTATTGAAAACCATGTTTATGCAAATTGAGGTGCGAAATGATTTCAACTCTTTTCATTTTTCGTCGACTCTTTCAAGGACATTTGAGAAAGAATGAAACGACTTTTCCAAGGCATGGCGTGTTGCTGGTGTTTCTGTTTGTGTAGGAAGGTACTTAAATTCATTCATCCTTTAAGATTGATTGTGGAGGAAATTCAGTGAATGGCCAGAAGGTTTTACGATCGATGCACCATGCATTTTTTTTCATTCACAAATTTTCAATTTGACAGATAAAAAGGAAATTATTCTTAATGTGTATCCTGGGACCTGTGGATTCATTCATGAATTCTCGGAAGCTCTAACAAAAGTAACAAAAGTTTTATTGAATCAATAAGGTGTATTTTCAAACTACACGTATTGCAGAAGTCTTTGGGGAAATTGTCCTAGAATTGTCATGTTTTGGCGCAATATATCAGAAAGTTGGTGTCTTTGATTTGAAGGCGTAAAATGCGAGGATTAAATGTCCTTAGATTCATCTTTGATTGATAGTTTATTGCAAGATTTTTGTTAGTTTTGTTTAAGGCTGTGAGAAAATATTCTTCTCTTGGTGGAAATATCAGTCAAAGTGTAAAGAAAAGAAGAGTTTGGTCTTTCAGGAGAAGGATCGCCTTACATGCGACAAACCTCTGGGCTGATTCGAAAACTCTTGGCTGCTATATCATTCTTCGTTCGTTTTTTGTTTTAATTTGAAATAACTTTTAGAGATTCCATGACTGCCTGCAACCTCTTCTTCGCAAAACTTTCTTAATCAACACATTTTAAACCTAACTGTAACCCATCTTTATTATATGTTGTCATCATCAGTGATCCTTATCTAATCAAAATGTGTAGCCAACTTTCTGCCCCTGTTTTCTCTTATCATGACCTCTTATTTGCAGTTTTAGACTTTAGTGTTGAAAACATAAGGCACCAAGTTTCTTTCCAATATTATGATTTTCGTAGTACATATTAATTTAGAAAACCTTTTCATACACTTTAATAGACAACCTTGGGGGGATATTTATTTAACATCCGATGTTGACAATCAGACCAATGTTTTCAACTATTGCATCTCCAAACTTTTTGAAAAGCGCGTCACATCCAGAACAAAATTTTTGAGACATCGCGAATGTCTTTGGATCTCACAAGACATATTAAATGCTATGATTTTACGTGATAGACTTTACCAAAGGTAAAAGAGGTTTGAATGCCCTGAAATGCTTCGAGATTTTAAAATCGCAAGAAACACAGTTTCGTCCAAAATAAAGCGGGCAAAACTAAGCACAAATATTGAATCTAAACAGCTATGGAAGGAAATAAAAACTCTAGGCTTTGAGAAAAAGGCTCTCTCGGTTTTTGATGATATTAATATTGAAGAGTTAAGATAGGCATTTTTCATCACCTTCCCCTGTTTTACGAAATAGCTCCTCAGCTCATTTTTCCCTAGATAATTCTGAAAATGCTTTCAATCTATGCAATACATATTAGTTAACCGTTGGCAATGCTCTTTTTCAACACAATCTTTACAACATCAACTTTTCCCGCAGAATGGAAAAAAGCAAAAATAATTCCAATTCCTAGGGGTTCTAAAGACTAAAGAATTTAGGCCGATTGCAATTCTATCTTATCTCTCAAAGGTGTTGGAATTTATAGTGAGCAAACAAATTAAAGCAATGATCGATCGTACAAGGCTTATAAAGCAGCAGCAATCAGGTTTTAGACCAAAGCATAGTTGCATAACAGCGTTATTAAAAGTTTCCATAGCCATGGATGAAAAGAAACTATCTCTACTGACCCTGTTAGATTTTTCAAAAGCCTTTGATTCCGTTGAACACAACATTCTCTACCACAAACTTTCCATGCAATTAAATTTTTCATACCAATCTGATCAATAGTTATCTTAGCCACCGTGTTCAAGCCGTTTCACATAATACGAAGCTTTCATCATTCCTCCATGTTACAAGCGTTGTGCCACAGGGCATCTGGGTATTAGCATCTAAAATGCGCCTCGTCACTAGAAATAATTTGTCGGCTAAAATCAGAAACCGCGTTGGCCATGATCATGAACTTTGAGCTGCCGGGTCAGTTAGATGTTGTACGAATGTAGGTTCAAGTCCCGACACAAAATTCGCCAAGTTGAAGTCTGTGAAAGGCCGAGTTCTTGTGCACGGCGATGAATCGACTGCACTTTCACAGACCGCGGGATGCTCTCTTCGATCTTGAAGTGAATGTTGACTGACTGATTAAGATCAGTTGTCCTTTGCTGCTTCATTTTCCAACCAATATCAGTATCGTAAGGCAGGACTTGCATTACAAGGGTTTTATAAAACGTACATTCCATTTTAGCCGTGATAAGTTTTGAACCCACTACTTTTACCACCCCGATGCAGCATGGATTTCTCAGTGCAATTCATGGTCAAATCTTCAATAGAGTATATTTCGTGTAAGAAGTAAATAATATCCTGAATTATATCTAAATTACCGCTAACTGTACTGAAGTTTCGTCATTATTTTTGCCTACCAACCATTCTCCTGTTATCAAGATTTTCATCCTCTCTTATGAAAGTTTGAACATATCCCTGCTACATATCATCATCACCATCGGCTCGACAACCGGGTTCCGGTCGTGGCCTCTTTCAACAAGTCTCTCCACCTATCCCGGTCTCTAGCCGACGCCATCCAGTTGCGCACCCCAAGGCTTCGGGCGTCCTGGTCTACGCCATCTCTCCAGCGCAAGCATGGTCTACCACGCTGTCGTCTACCATAGAATGTACCACAAAGAACTTTCCGAGCAGGTTCCTCTTCGCTCATGCGAGCTAGGTGCCCTGCCCACCGGAGTCTACCGAGCTTAATTTTTGTCACGATATCTGCTTCAAGGTAGATTGCGTACAGTTCATGATTGTACCGTCTCCGGAATCGTCCTTCCTCACATACGGGGCCAACAATTCTCCTTAAGACTTTTCTCTCGAACGCAGCTAAGAGGTCGGAGTGCCTTTTGCTAAGCACCCAAGTCTCGGATCCATATGTGAGTACTGGCAGGACCATGGTCCTGTACAGCAGCAGTTTTGAAGTTATGGTGAGATTTCTGGATTTGAAGAGCTTTGACAGACTATAGTAGGCTCTGTTGGATTTGAGAAGCCGCCCGCGTATTTCTTCTTCTATATTGTTATCGGCTGCTACTATTGACCCAAGGTATTTAAAGGATTGCACCACTTCAAATTCGTGCTCCGCAACCTTGATTGTTTGACCAACTGTTCCTCTCGCATTCGACGCCACCATGTACTTTGTTTTACCTTCACTAATGTGCAGCCCCAGATTTTGTGCCGCCTGCTCGATCTGGATGAAGGAATCGTGTACAGCTTGTTCGGTTCTTCCGATGATGTCGATGTCGTCTGCGTAAGCCAGTAACTGGCTACATATGCTTCACACATAATTTCAAGATTCTCGTCAGTCGCAAAATTAAGCCAAAAACCTTAGTCTTCAACAATAAACTAGTCACACTATTCACATAGTTACCATAACTTTATATGGTTCCTTACCAAATCTGAAGTCTCAACTAATTTTAACATTCACTAATCTGACTTTAATCTACTTAACATCCTTTTATACAATATTAACTTCCATAAAGCAATCTTCGAATGCCTTATCGAAAAAAAATTGTTTGATATCCTCCTGATACTTAATGAATTTAGGAACTCTTTATATTCTTAAGGGTTCTTCTTTCTTCTTCTTTTCTTTCCCTGTGAATCGCTACCATTATTTTATTGACAAAATGCAGACAAGTGTAACTTCGAACCTAAGTGGTTCTACCAATTTCTTCCTACCACACAAGTAGCACAAAATATTATAATTTCGGTATCACATTTCTTAATTCAAAGTTTATTCCTTCTTTATTAGGTATGTCAATTTATGCCTACTTAATTCCATCTTACTATGACCTTTATTAGGTATTGTTTTAAAGAACTTAACTTGGTGTGTTTACTTCTACTTAAAGCATTCTTAAATACTTCTTAAATTGGCATTTCTTAAATCGTTTTTTTTTTTGTTACTTAATTCCTTCTTTAATCTTTCTAAAAACATAACTTTTTTGTTTTGATCCTTAATCGGTATTTTTTAGATTCTTTAATACGTATTTAAGTCTTCTTAAACAGTATAATTAATAAAAACACGAGAGAGTTATTTGAGTAGCGCTTTGGATACAACATATTTTATGTATCAAAGTGGCACAATAGGTAGAGCACAAGCACGGCAAGCGAAAAGACTCGGGTTCGAATCTCAGTGGAGGCACAGAGGTAAATTAAAAAAATACCTGTTAAAATTCTTTCATTCCAGCAAAAAATCACATAAAGAGTCGAATGTAGGGAGGCAAAGAAAAAATGAAGAGAACTCCAAAATAATCAACAATAATAAAAAACCAAACAGTTAATAAAAAAACTTTATTTTCATTGTTTCTAATAATTTTTTAAGAATTGCCGTAGCTCTTTAAGAAGGAGTAAAGAAGTATTTAAGAAGATGTAAGGAACTATTTAAGAAGGAGTAATGAAGTATTTAAGAAGAATGATATCCCGATTTAAGAACATTTTAAGACTCAATTTATCTTCTTATTTCCTTCTATCGGACCACCCACTTGCGCATTTTCTCTACTTAATATTGTGGGTTTTGCACCTTCTTGTATAAATGAAGTAAAAATCCACTTTGATTAAGATGATTCTTAATCTAATTTAAGTTTTATTTTAATAATGAGTAAAGTTAACAAAATATTTAGTTTTTAATTTAATGCTGTGTGGTCCGCTCGCTTTGATGTCTGCCAAGTGAGTGATGAATCGCCTCGCTCATTTACAGCTTCACGATAAAAACATTCGATGTCCGTTACATCTTCCGATGCAAATCGAAGTATATAACCTCTTGGTACATAGCAGGTGTTCGTTGAATTAAATTTAGGCGCGTTGCCGTTGCTGCGGAAAAGCACCACACTTCTCCCCCTCCAGTCTATGGGCAGTGTGAACTCGGAGTTTGACAAGCCGTCCAGCCCGAGTCCGATATTCAGAATGCTTTGTTGATGGTAAATTGATGCATTCATCTTCTGGTGGATCTTCAGGAACCACAAACGCTGCCTTTAGACGATCGATAGAAACCTTTTCGATGTTACCTTTAATGAGAATTTTAAAATATTTATCGAGACGTTTTTGGACAAGAAAAGGTCCATTATATGGTGCTTGCAAAGGTTTCCTTACACCGTCAACTCTCACGAAAACATACGTACAGCTCGACAGGGCTGGTTGAATGAAAAAAGTTTGGTTAGAGTTGTGGTGAGTTGTGTTCTGTGGTCGAATTTTGTCGATTGCTTTGGAAAGATTGCGCACGAAGTCGGGGTCCATTAAGTTTTCCTTCCTTAGTACAAAAAATTCACCTGGAACTTTTAAAGTCTTACCATAAAGTAGCTCAGCTGGTGACGCGTTAAAGTCTTCTTTGCAGGTTACACGTAAACCAAGTAAAATAAGAGGAAGTTCTTCCGACCAACTAGCAGGCATTTTCGTTTTGAGTGCAGACTTCAATGTGCGATGCCATCGTTCCACCATGCCATTCGCCTGCGGGTGGTATGAGGTAGTCTTCAAGTGCTTTACTCCTAGTACGTTGTTGAGCTGCCGAAAGAGACCAGACTCAAATTGTCTGCCACGGTCCGTAGTAATGCGTGCTGGAACACCGTAACGCGAAATCCATCGCTGAAGAATCGCCTTTCCAATAGTCTCCGCCGTGATATCTACTATAGGTATGGCCTCTGGCCATCTGGTTTGTCGGTCGATTATAGTAAGTAGATAACAAAATCCATGCGATGGGGGTAATGGGCCAACTATATCGACATGGATATGCTCGAATCTCTCAACAGGCTCATCGAATGACTGCAGTGGTGCTCTAGAATGTCGCTGAATTTTCGAGCGCTGACACGCAATACAGTGCTTCACAAAACTGGATGATTCTTTCCGCATATTGGGCCATACAAATTTTTGTTGCAGCAATTTCGTAGTTGCTCGAGCTCCACCATGCGCCAAACCATGAATTTGTTCCAAAACAATTCTGCGAAATCTTTTAGTAACATAAGGACGAACGTACGTACCTGATACATCGCATATAAGATCACTTTTTGTATTGAAATTGGCAACTCTTTTAAGAATCAAAGAAGTTTTGATGTCGTCCAATAAGCTTTTCAGCTCAGGATCCGTCTTCTGATCCTCTGCCAACTGATCGTAGTCAATGCAAGGTTTAGTGGTCACTTCAGCAATCCTAGAAAGAAGATCTGGAATGAT
Source organism: Chrysotoxum bicinctum (assembly GCA_911387755.1). NCBI lineage: Eukaryota > Metazoa > Arthropoda > Insecta > Diptera > Syrphidae > Chrysotoxum > Chrysotoxum bicinctum. Next base: position 229,621,999 of record OU426988.1, read on the forward strand.
GTTTTCTTTTCCCAACACATGTCGAATATCAGTTGAAAACTGGCTGATGAATTCTAGCTGTCTTCCTTGTCTAGGTGACGCCTTGTCTGTCTTTTGCTGAAATGCAAACACAAGAGGCTTATGATCAGTGTATATCGCGAACTCGCGTCCTTCCAAATAATGTCTAAAGTGTTTGATGCCTTCATAAATCGCCAGAAGCTCACGGTCGTATGTGGAATGTTTCCTCTGTGAATTAGACAGCTTTTTGGAGAAAAATGCCAGCGGTTTTGTCTCGTCACCAAGCGTTTGGTTTAAAACCGCTCCGATGGAAAAGTCGGAAGCATCGACTGCCATTGAAAACACACCCTCTTTCGTGGGATGAACAAGAATTGTGGCTTGGCAGAGTGCTGTTTTGTATTGCTGGAACGCTTCTTCTGCATCGGGAGTCCACTTTAAAAGTCTTTTATCATTTTTAACATTACCTTCGGTCAAACACTGCAGACGATCTTGAATATCGACGGCATTCGGTATGAACCGCCGATAAAAATTGATCATCGCCAGAAATCGACGCAGATCTTTCGCTAATATCGGCTTTTCATAATTCGCAATGGCCTCTACTTTAGAAGGTAAAGGTTTGATGCCTTCAGGAACAATCAGGTGTCCCAAAAACTTTACCTCACTTTTGCCAAAATTACACTTCGCAAGATTAACTGTGAGTTTGTAGTCATCTAGCCTTTTAAATACAGTACGGAGATGTTCTTCATGTTGTTGCATATTCTCGGAGGCTACAAGTATGTCATCGATGAAAGCGACTGCAAAATCCAGCCCACGAAGAATTTCATCAATTAGACGCTGGAATGTCTGCGATGCGTTCCTGAGCCCAGGTGTCATGAACATAAATTCATACAACCCAAACGGCGTGACTATCGCCGTCTTGTGAACATCGTTCGGCTCCACCGGTAAGCTCTTTTAAGATCGATCGTGCTGAAAATCTTGCGTCCGTGAACGATGTGTCCAAAATCCTGTACGTGGAGCATTGGATATTTATCTGCAACTGTTATGGCATTTAACCGCCTGTAATCGCCGCATGCTCGCCAGGCACCAGATGGTTTAGGGACCATATGAAGCGGTGTTGCCCAGTTGCTCTTTGAAGGTCTGCAAATTCCCAACTCCATTAGTTCTTGGAACTCTGCTTTTGCTGCTGCCAATTTATCTGGAGGAAGTCGGCGGGGCTTTGTCGTTACAGGTTGGCCTCTGGTTTCGATACAGTGAGTAACCTTGGTGGATAGATGCTGGCGCTTCGTAGGTTGGTCTTCAAAAAGTGTTTTGAATTCCTTCAAAAGAAAAGCAAAATCATTAGAATTGTCTATCAAGGTTACCTGTGGTGTATTTGAAACATCGACTCCAACGACCTTGGAAATATTTGTTGTGCAATCGATGAGTTGTCGGCTGCGGAGATTCACGGAGAGATTATAGAAGTTCAGGAAATCTGCGCCGATAAGTGGAGTTTGCACATTTGCGACAGTGAAGTACCATGAGAAATTACGTCGTAGACCTAGGGATAGAAGTAATCGCTGCTGGCCATAAGTTTTTATTTCTGTACCGTTCGCTGCGTAGATCTTGGTTTCACTTGTTGTTGGAGAAATCAAATTGCGCTTTGTTGGTGGAATAATTGACACATCGGCGCCAGTGTCAATTAAAAAGTTACGTGCAGTGAGGTTATCGTAGACGAAAAGACGATATGAAGGAGCGCCAAACTCATTCGTCTCAACATGAGTTCGGCTCTTTAGTTTCCCGCCGCATTATAAGCACATGGTTGGCGACACTTTGTTGCTTTCTCTCCAAACCTATGGTGAAACCAACAGAAACCCCTATCGCTGTCTCGTCTGGAACTATCCCGCCTTCGTCGAGAAGATGTAGGTGTTTGATCTCGGCGGGACCTTCTTTCAAATTGATCGAAACGCTGGCACAATTTAGTCATCTGTTCAATAAGCTTCTCCAGCTGTGACTCACCACGTGGAGCTCGAGTTGTTGCTGCAGCCACGACCGGTGAAACATTCGTCGTCTCGAGAATTCCATCGGCCATCTTAGCGAGTTTTTCGAGCGACTCTTCGCTCCATGGTGAAAGAATTTGCTGCAAGGTGACTGGTAAACATCCCAGCCAGAGGGTAGCTAGAAACTTGTCCTCAACAGAATCGTTAGCGAGGTGACGCATTTCTTCCAGCAACCGAGATGGTTTTTTGTCACCCAGTTCCATTTGGGACAGGAGTTTTTTTAATTTGCCTTGCTCACTTGGCGTAAATTCTTTAATTAAACGTTGTTTCAGAGCTTCATACTGGACGTGGGAGGATTACGCAAAAATGTGCGGATTTTCTCCGCCACAGCTTAGTTTAGTTGCGAGACTACAGTATAGTACATTGTGTTGTCGGAAGTAATCCTATTGACCACGAACTGCGACTCGAGTAGAAAAAACCAAAGCTCTGGGTCCGTAGTGAAGAATTCTTGCGTCTTGAAGCGGAATGAATTGAACAAGTGAGCTGCACCTGTAGCTACGCTATCGGCATCGTTTGCCGCAGCATTTCCAGGTGGAATAACATCAGATGGACTCTTATTATCCTCAGTCATCGTCGGGGTCACCAATTGTGGGTTTTGCACCTTCTTCTATAAATGAAGTAAAAATCCACTTTGATTAAGATGATTCTTAATCTTATTTAAGTTTTATTTTAATAATGAGTAAAGTTAACAAAATATTTAGTTTTTAATTTAATGCTGTGTGGTCCGCTCGCTTTGATGTCTGCCAAGTGAGTGATGAATCGCCTCGCTCATTTACAGCTTCACGAAAAAAACATTCGATGTCCGTTACATCTTCCGATGCAAATCGAAGTATATAACCTCTTGGTACATAACAGGTGTTCGTTGAATTAAATTTAGGCGCGTTGCCGTTGCTGCGGAAAGGCACCACAATATGAACTTTAATCCGTCTTATAGAAGATGCCAGATACTGATTTAGAATTCTTAAAGACTTCGTTAAGTAATTTTGTGCTACTTGTGAACTCTAGCTAAAACCTTAGTCTTAAACAGTAAAAAAATCACACAGACTTTGTCTATTGACGTAAACCAAATTACAATAGTTACCATAACGTTAGATGGCTCCTTACCAAAACCCCTTTTATATTTCTCAACTGCCAGAAACTCCCTTTTTTAAATTTTTTACCATAACAGAATCAAACCTCTGTCCCAGTTTTCTTGACGGAGAGTTATTCTCGTTGTCTTTTCGGCAGGAGCTCAAAATTATAACATACATAGCTCATTGTGGGCTTGGTATCCTCCTGGCCGTATACAACCAACTTATCACTTCTGTAAAAGAATGTCTTTTTATCGATCGATAAATAGAATCTATGAAAGTGAAATTTCATACAACTGAGGGAGACAACTTGCCGTTACTTTTTCATCAATTCATTGCAACTCAATTGTCCACGGAAAGTTCCCATTTTCTCAGCACTCTTGACCTATATCACCCTGCTTTACTTCTTTGCACCGATGATCAATGTATTTCCAACTTTGACTTTCATCTACGAGTACTTAACACATCAGTTTGTACAATATTGATTTCAGGCTTTTTCTGAATGTTTAATCTTTCATTCTTCCATAAAGCAATCTTTGAATGCCTTATCCAATCTGTACCTAATATTCGTCAAAAAAAAAATTGTTATCCCCGCTGGCCCCTGATACTCTATGAAGCTGGAAACTCTTCATATTCTTAAGTCTTTTTCTTTAGATTTTGCAACTACCAGCAAGTTTTGTACAATTTTTCTTTCCCTGGAAATTGTTACCTTGATTATATTGACAAAATGCAGGTAAGACTAAGTGGTTCTTCCAATTACTCCCTACCATCTACCACTTTGAACTGTCTCAGAATGTCAACTATAGATCCCCAAGTTAGTCAATCTTACCGCGATGTTATTAGTAATCCTGACTTTGAAAGTCTTCACAAGCAGTCAGCATACTTCACCCTTACATAAGTCTATTCTCGGTCTGTGAGAAGATAAACTGTAGGAACCCCTCACAATTATTTTTCGAGTCCTTTGTTTACAAGTTTCTCAATTCACAAAAAAGACAGTACAACGAAACGTCAAATTATCGTCCGATAGGAAAATTCTCCTCAGTACTCAAGCTCTTGGAAAACATTGTTAATGACATCCTTTTCCTATAAGTCAATAGTGTTTCCACAACAGCATGCATTTTCTTAAGGACATATCTACAACAACGAACCTAACTTAATTAGTTTCTATAAAGTAATGCGCTTTGGAAAAAGGCTACGACCTACGATGTCATTGAAATTACTACAGAACTTTTAAAATTCAGTAAGATCTCTCATCAAATCATTTATTTAAAATTTAAGCAATTCTTTTTCCACCACCATTGTATGAAAATGGATGGGATCCAACATGAAGATCCACCTATACAAAGCGGCGTTCCTCAAGGCAACCATCTTGGCCCACTTATATTTGTTCTCACCAAAAACGAAACCTACTACAAATATATGCAGATCACAAGAAAACTACTAAAGTAATATCTAATTCTAGTATTCTACTCATTCTTCCCTACTTCGACATGCCTTAAATATTATTATTCTTTATGAGTGCATTAAAAACTTTCTTGAGCTAAATGTTAGCAAATGTTAATCTATGACTTTTCCCAGTTAAAGTCACACGGTAGTTCACCTGTCTGGTAAAACCCCGAACATCCTTGGAATAATTCGAAAGAGTAACTCTCCAGCTGCATATTGCAACGTGTGTTTTCCCACGATTCAGAGTTCGCCCATTATCATATGGAACTATTGATAAACGACTATCATATGCGACTTAGAAATCGATGAGAAGATGGTGAAATTTTTGGACTCGTACCTATGTAAGTGTGAAGATTTGATGTATGGTCGATATAAAGCCTAAATGGTACTTGTCAAATATAGTGTTTCAGAATAGCTTTAGACACTCACACAGTACGTTAGTCTGTTTTCTCACAAAGTTGAAATATGTCCCGATAGTTCTTCCAGGACATACATATATAATGGATAGTTTTGCAGATAGGTTTAATAGATCAAAGTTAAGAATATGACCAATTCGTGTTTTCGTAATACTAGATTTGCATGATGACCATTCAGCAGCTGGTAGAAATACTGCTTTAAAATATCTTCGCTTCTATCGAAGAAACTGTGTTCCGGTCTAAAAACTGTATTCATCATCTTAACAACGGATTGTTCTTGAGTTGTCTAAAACAAAATGTTCACTATTAGCCCCAAGAACATGCCTCTACTTCTATATGTTTTAAATTTTATTTAGCTCAATGCACAAGGCATCTAGCTACGAATGCTCTTCAATTTTCAGCTGAGCTAAACTTCAAACGTATAGAAGTTCTTTCTTAGGCCGTACGTAATACTTTTCCCTTGTCGAATTTTCCCCCTCATTGTGATATTCAAGCTTTCAAGACATTAATCTTGTGGTCTTAGGTACATCGGCTTCTCCCATTAAATCTTCTACTAGAATACCAAATTATTTGATTGAATGTAACATAGTTTTCTGCACAGAAATACAAAAACACAAAAAGAAAAAAAAAACAAAACCGACCCGCAACTTCCACCTTCTGGTACACCATCATTTCCAATCACCTGAGCAAAAAAATAACCACGAAATATATAGAATTACATAATTAAATCGCTCCATCACGCTCGCTATCACACCAACGCTTTCAACGTTAATCCTGTCAACAATCATCTCATCTTTCCATCCCCGTATACACTATACACCTTCATAAGATCCCGCATACCTTTATGGCAACATTGAAATCCACGTGTGGGCGTTTAAGTTTAATTTCTCTCACGCCAGCAAAGCAAAGCAAATCATCGCGCATTCACAATCACAATTCTTCGCCTCGTACTCCTTTATTTTTTGAACTTCGCATTATAACGAATAAGACATTCCAAATTTTGGCGCTTTTTGCTTTGATAGCGATTTTCTTTCCGCGTTTTTTTTTTTTTTTTGGTATCCACAGACGTTATCACACGAAAGGGCATAATGAAATACATAAAGAGCGAAACTCGGACACACTATCTTGCTTGTGCGCTTTTGAGGTTGACATTTGTCGGGGATTTGAAATCGAAAAAAATAGATACACCTCAATTTTAAGACCACGAGAAACACGCGAAATTAATCTAAGACCATCAAGTTCAGTACCTTTTAAGCATAGTAACAAGCGTTCATTTATATGTGTAGATAAACACAAAATGTCAAGAATTGAACTGAGTCACTCTAGTCTAGATCTAGATTTATTTACAAATCCAGTACTTGCCCTTTCAGCCATTTTTATCATAAATAAACATAATAAAATTCAAAATCGGGGAAAGAGAGAAACCGGCTGATCCAAGCTTATAACTTTCCCATCGCCCCAGTCTAAGGTTTTATCTCAAACTCCTTCTAACCAAGTGTATGTATTATATTATTATGTATACATACCTGACTTCCTCCATTCATCCAGACATCATGGTTGTCCCGTGCCCATCCCGCATTGAGGTCCACTCAACAACTTGTTCTCAGCCATATGATTCCCTATAGTAAGTATCCAGTCTTGCAAAGGAGGCTGCGAAAGGAAACCCCAAAACAGAATTGCTAACGTATTTTCTCTCCACTGGGTGGGGACTCACCTCCGACGACGTCGACGAAGATGTTGTTGTTAGTTGGTTTTGTAATGGATGGGCTTGCCCCTGACCTGACTTTGACTCGATGAGTTCTGCTCGAGTCTTAAAACAGTTACAATGTTGCATAGAATAAATAATGAAATGTATCGATAACAAAATATATTTAATGGACAACTTAATGATTCTTTTTCTTTTAATATTTGAAGTAGCTTAAGATAGATTTAACCAGTAATAAGATACTTTCTGAAAAAAAATGTTAATTTCAAGTTGTCATAAAAAGGTATCTAAGAAGTCAAATCAAGCTTGACAAATTCATGATAAAAATACTTAGAAAAAGTGAATATTGTCTTTTGTTTGTGTCGGTTGAGCTTCCCTTCTCTCTGAGTTTGTGCGTTGCATATTTAAATCTAGGTTTGAAATGGTTTAACACAATCAAATCAATTAATTTAAAATTTTGTTGAGCTACGATTACGGAATTTGAATAAACAAAACGTTGACGTTGCATTTAATGTTTCTTCTTCTTCTTCTTCTTCCTTTTCTTCGGCGCTGTTATGATCTCGATGTCGAGGGGATCATAACTCTCCCACGTATCTGCTTCACACTAGTGATCCGCCTGTGGGGTTCGCCGGGTTGACCTCAGAAATCGGCGGCAAGCCTCCCGGTTTTGTATTGTTCCATTTCTGAGGCCAACTGAATGCTGGTGTTTTTGCATTTGTTTGTACCAGGAGTGTTTAGGCCTACCTTTCTTTTTATTCCGAATTGGAACGTTGTATGATATTGCCTTTTTGACGGGGTTCTCAGGATCTCTCCTTTGAACATGGCAATACCAACTGAGTCGGTCGTGTTCAATTTTTTGGGAAATGGTATTCTTAACATGAAGGCTTCCTCGGATCTTCGTACTTCTAATTCGATCAAGCTTTGTAACTCCTGCTGTCATACGAAGCATCTTCATCTCAGCTGCCGTTAGCTTACTCTCATACTTTTTGTACATTGTCCAACATTGTGAACCGTATGTGAGTGCTGGACGCACAACTGAAGTGTAGAGCTTTCCTTTCAGCTTAGGGGGCATTTTTCGGTCACAGAAGATAGCAGAATTTTCCCGCCACTTCATCCACCCTACGCTTACGCGATGATTGATATCGTCATCACAAGTAGCTTCGTTATTTATCATAGACCCCAGATATTTAAACTTTTCACACTTGGGAAGCACTACTCCATTCAAATAAATGTCTGGAATAGGCCTGTGTGGATCAGAAAATGGGCAGCATAGGTATTCTGTCTTTTTCGCGCTTATGCGGTACCCACTTCCTTCTAGAACATCCACCCATACGTCAAGTGCTAGTTGTAGGGATATCGGGTCTTCACTTATGATGGCTCCATCGTCAGCAAAGAATAACTGATGCACTTTTGGATCCGTCACTTTGCCTTCAAGCAGGTAATCAAGAACTGTAATAAAGAGCAGGGGACTCAAGACACTTCCCTGGTGTACACCTACTGTGATTTCGAATTCTTCGGTGACTCCAGCTGCGCATCTTACTTTAGTAACTGCTCCATCATACATGTCCATAACTATTCGCACATAGGTTTCTGGAACTCCTCGTTGCCTGAGGGCCACCCATATTAGATCTCGTGGTTGCCGATCGAATGCTTTTTCAAAATCAACCAATACGACATGCAAATCCTCCAAAGAATCCCGATGTTTTTCCATAATTATTCTTATACTCTGGATTGCATCCGTGGTTGACTTACCCCCGACAAACCCGCACTGGTCATCAGATAGCCTAATTATTTTTCGCAGTCGGCTACCCAAGACTCGCTCAACGATCTTCATGGTGTGTGACATCAGCTTAATCGAACGGTAATTATCACAGCTTCGAGTATCACCCTTTCCTTTATAAATTGGAAGAAGGTAACTTTCCCTCCATTGATTAGGCATGCGATCACCTCGTATAAGTTTGGAGACAAGAATCATGAGCCATCTAAACCCGATGTCTCCCATCTTTTTCCAAAACTCTGAGGGTATTTCGTCTGGGCCAACAGCTTTTCCCTTTTTGGAGTATTTTACCGCCTCACTAACTTCTTCGACTGTGACGTCGGATACTTCGCTTAAGTTAGGTGAAGCTATTGGAAAATATAGCCTTGGAAATTGTTCGTTTAGAAGTCCGTCACAATACTGTCGCCACCTGTGAAGAATTTCGTTGTCTTCCACAAGTAGTACTTGGCCTTGAGCATTGTTAATGAACTTTGGCGAACAAATCTCCTGGGCATTTCTTCTTCTTTGAGCGGCTATTTTGAATTTGCATTTAATGTTTGATCTCCAATAATAGGCAGAAATCATTCGGTGCCAAAAAGAGGCTTTCATCATCATCATCATCGGCTCGACAACCGGGTTCCGGTCCTGGCCTCTTTCAACAAGTCTCTCCACCTATAGCCGACGCCATCCAGTTGCGCACCCCAGCAGCAGTTTTGAAGTTATGGTGAGATTTCTGGATTTGAAGAGCTTTGACAGACTATAGTAGGCTCTGTTGGATTTGAGAAGCCGCCCGCGTATTTCTTCTTCTATATTGTTATCGGCTGCTACTATTGACCCAAGGTATTTAAAGGATTACACCACTTCAAATTCGTGCTCCGCTACCTTGATTGCTTGACCAACTGTTCCTCTCGCATTCGACGCCATCATGTACTTTGTTTTACCTTCACTAATGTGCAGCCCCAGATTTTGTGCCGCCTGAAAAAGAGGCTTTAGTGCTTGTTTAATTATATGTTTTGAGTGCTCACAAATGCACTTGTTCTGGCCGATCTGTGAGAGCTTACATTATTTTGGAAGAGAGTGATTCGTCTTCTGGGACTGATTTCCCTTATGTTCCTGAGCACTTCTGGCAAACAAATGGTGGTGTACAATTCAGAATTGACCGTTCTACATTTAGTGATCTAATGGGACTCTGGCGACATGTCCAATCACTCCGAAAAAATGGTAGTATTGCACTTGATTCGAAGTGCTTCGTGTGCGAAAAACTTTTCTTGGATTTGGCCCTTCTTGAATGACCCTAACAGTAATGATTCGTAACTAAGTGCGACCACAATTGAATTCGGAAAACTAGCAAAACACCGGTGGTTAAAATGGTCCTTCATTACCAATAGTCGAAGCAATTTGATCGACACGTCGAAAATCATGGAAAATCATTGTCCGAAAACGTTCACGATTTAATTCCATTTTTGACCAAGATGAATGTTTCAAATAAGCGTAAGCAACATACGAGTATATGCCACTTGTTTGACAAAACGTTCTGATCACGATTACAATTAAAATTGCCAAACTTTCTTACAATGCGAAATTTTACATCACTCATATCTCAAGGCTTTCGTAGCAATTTCTATAACCTAGAAGTTAAAATAGACTTAGTGTACCGCGACTTCGCTGTTAAATCTGAAGCAACAAATTTCAACGATGCAGATATCAAAGCGAATCACAATTTCTTCGGGATGATGAAAAGCCAATATATTAGTATAAGCTTTATTCTTAAAAACAAAGGTGACTCTGATTTACAAAACGCTTAACATCCCATGTTCTTATCCAAACACTTTCAAGTCTGTTTCAAAGGCAGATTGATATATATGTATGTGATTGATTTGAGCGAAAATTCGTGTTTCATTTGATTTGAAGGGCTCTGAATGAGAAAACTGCGTGAAACACAGTTTTAACCCAAAATCTGACTTATCAAGAAAATACGTTTCATCAGCTAAATTGGTTATGAAAACCTTGGATTCATCAGCAAGGGACAATGAGGTAGATGATGACTTTGCTTAACACGTTCTTCTTAACAAACTAGCAAAGACCTAATGTCTTAATACCGTGCGACTCCAGCTTTAATCGGCGAATTGCAGTTGTCCAGTTCTAGAAAGAGAAAAATATAGCGATTACGCCTAAGACAAAATGGTCGAATTATTTGTACTCGTCACACTTCATCATAAAAAAAGAGGCTGGGTGCGATCCACACTGATAACTTCCCATTTGTGGTCTTGAAAACTTTGTATTTAGATAAAAACATATTATGACGTTTTCTTCAATTTGACCATAGCTATTAATGGAATTTGAATATGTGGGACTTGGGTACAACTGAACAACCTTATTCATATACGTATGTACAGTACATACATTCTTCTAAAAACTAAGTTGATAATAAAATTATAAAATTATGTATTATATTATAGAAATTACTTTATTATTTCGGTTCCAAACATTTTAATTGAAAAAAATTTAAATACGAAATATTCAAATATAAAAGATATGGTTTGGTTATTGATGGTACTTACAAAATATATCCGCTCTTAAACTAGATATATGTCAAATATAAACCATTTGTTAGAAATTGTATTATGTATAAAATTAAATAATGGCAAAGTCAATATCATTGCTCGTTCTCAAGATATTCTAGTCGAAAAACAAATATTACCACTTTTTAGTAGATTTTTTTTATATTTTTGTTAAAACTGTCAATTCGATACTTGTCAAAATTTAACCATATGTTAATAATTGTAGTATGTCGATACCTTCCCGTAAGAATGTACTAAGCGACACTTTTTTCGAAAATGACTTTTTGATGAGGAAATATACTATATGTTAAGGGCCACGTTTTGGCCTGGGTTTCGCCAACCTATTATGCATGAAAAGGAAACTGAAATTTGTATTATCCACCAAAAAAATTATGCTAAGCGACATTAATAAAGATCTCATTGTCGTGAGCAACAAAAAATTTTGTTAGATGTCACTTAGTTTAACCAAAATTGTCTCTTAGCACACTATGATTCAACTAGAACTTTCTTCGTTTTTTTCGTTTCCTGAACAATTTTAGAAATGTCGCTTAGTATACATTCTTACGGGAAGGTATCGATGTATAAAACAACATACTTTAGAAGGCACTATCGGTGTTCATTCCCAAGAAATTCGACTTGAAATACAGTTTTAACTAGTTTTCACTAGAATTTTTAATAGTTTTTTTATTTAAAAAAAAAAAAACTATTTATTCAATATTTGTCAACATTTTACCAATTGTACAAAATTATACTATGTATAAAATAAACTTAATTAGAAGTCAATATCACTACTAGTTCTCGAGAAATTTGAGTCGAAAAACAATTTTTACCAATTTTCAATAGAATTTTATATAGTTTTTTATTTTTTGTAAAAAAACTGTAAACTGTTTTTTTTGAAATTTTTACCAGTTGTCAAACACATTATTTTTCGTAAAATAAAATTATATTGAGTTTCAAATTGTTTTCCGTTCTTAGAATATCTGGGTTATGAAATCTTTTTTTTCAGTTTTTTTTATTTAAAAAAATAAGGGTATGTTCATTTTTTTCCAAATTTATACCAAATGTGTATGACCTTATAGTGAGTACATTAAATTTTGTTTGAAATCAATAGCATTATTTTTTCGTGAGATATTTGAAATTAACCAAAATTTTTACTTTTTTTTTAAACCGTTATAGTGAAAAAACTACTCACTGAATTTTAATAAACGCCCTTTCAGCCTCTTTCGAAGTTATTATCTATTAAACAAAATTTATTTGAAGTCGATATCTTTACTCGTTCTTGAGATATCGACGACGAAAATTGGTACGAGAACGTACGGACGTACGAACGTACGCACGTACGAACGTACGAACGTACGCACGTACGAACGTACGAACGTACGCACGTACGAACGTACGAACGTACGCACGTACGAACGTACGTACACACACACACACAGACATCTCTCTAAAAATGATTGATATAGCTTCTAGGGACCTTGAAACGTCGAGAAATGTCAAAAATTCCAATTTGACAAATCGGACCGATTACAATAACTCCCTATGGGAAGTTAATAAATATTAAAAAGTGTGGGGTGTTGTTTTAGATATAAGATCGAATTTCGAATACCTTTAGATCTGTATAACTAAAATTAGAAGCCGTGTCGGCTCATGGGGAGCCTTAACCTAGTGACTTACAACTCTCAACCATTTCTGTGTGCGTGTTTGGAGAAATGGATGAAACCTACAATTTGTTGAAGATTCTTGGAGGTTTTGTTAATTCTTCGCGAGACGTTGTACATTCCTGATGCAGCTGCTGAGAATCGACCCAAGACACCTTGCATGACAGTCCAACACACTTACCATTATGCCCAGGGGTACTACTGTATAACTACTCCAATAATAATATAAGGCCTCAAACAACTGCCGATGTATGTGGACTAACATTTTTAGTGTAGTTATAACCCCCCAAGTCCGGTTTTCAATCGCTTCCAGATGATGAAACCTTTCTAATAATGATGAAAAATAATGCGTCTTTTGTTTTTAAATAGTCTTTACACTACCAAAACTTAGAGGCCTTAATGGTATTCACAACTAACTTAACAAAGACTGTCAAGAATCAATATTAGGAACCTTATGTAAGTGTTTAATACGAGTATGTCTTAACATAAACAAATATTTACATCATGTCTTAAAATTTTATTTGTAACTCCAATTCTAAAAGATTAGAGTCTTTCTTTTATGTAGAAATACCCTACACTATCAATTTGTCTGTAATTTTCGAAAAAAAAACCTCGTATAACTCTGTAATATCTAATATTTTAGCACATCTAAGTTTAAGTCAATATGGTTTCGAAGCCGTTTAACAGTGTCAAAACTTGTCTACCTTATCACAATTCGTGGTGGATACATTTGATAAAGGAAGGCTTTTAACAGTATAAACCATAGTACTTCTGTACTAAAATTAATTAATTTTGGATTTCTCGAAGGCCATGTTATGTGGTTTGAGACTTATCTGGCAGGTAGAAAACATAATGTCCTAAATAAAGTATCATCCTGTCTTTACCTCCCTTTTTCAGAAGTCCCACAAGAGTCAATAGTGAGACCCTTATTATTTAATATTTGTTCTAGGTCTCTAGCTTATGCAGTGAAATTGAACATTTTTAAAGTGGTTAATACTGTAAGAGATTTTATAATTCTTCAAAAGATCTAAATACCTTGTTTGAATGGTGCCTTGAAATATTTTTGGTCCTTAAACAATGTTTAATAATGTCTTAATGCAGGAAATTTTACGCATTAACTTTGAATATACATATGACAAACCTAACCAGCCATAGACAAAAAGGGAGGATAGAGTCCTTGGAATTATATTCGACCCTAAATTCTAATTCAAACAGACCGTTGAGCCATGTCCCGGACTGGAGATCAAGAGTTACACTGGTCACTACTTTCAGAAAAAATTGTTAGTGTGACAAGATGAAGAACTGATCAGCTGAAAACATTGAAGCTGTAAGAGCATATATTTTGCGGTATTCTACGCTAAGACATGCGTCTAGCCTTCGACTAACCCATCATTCAGTACGGCGAGTTCTTAAAAATAACCTTTATTTTCATCTCTACAAGTTGTCAATTGTACAGGAACTCGTCGAACGTGACTTAAATTCGTGGATAAATGCATTTAAGGTAGGTTCTGAAAACATTCCAGAAATCGCGTTTTTTTTTCAGCCATAAAGCCCATTTGAATTAGGTTGGGTGCCTCAACAAACAAAACTTGCTTTTGTGGGATGATACCAATCTTCGGGAATCGTATCAAAGGTATTTGCATTAACCTATCCTCACAGAATGGCGTGGAATTTCCTCAGATGAGTTTTTTTTTTTTAAGAAAATGAGAGCACAGCGACAGTGAGTTCAGGCCGATACGGCGAAATTCTTGAGAAATGTTGTTTTCCAAAACTTGATTAATTAGAATTGATGAGCTTTTGGTTAAAATAGGTTGGAACAATACGCCCAAAACTTCAAGAATATCGATGGCTGTTTTTCGGAGTGCCTCATCCCAATAAGGGTCTAATAGCAGTGGCCATCCAGCTAACTTGAGGTGGAACCTTCTGACCTGCTTGTGTAGGAGTTTTTTTAAACCCCGCGTTAGTGTCAATGCACAGTGTGGTATTTTGACCTGAAACGTGGCCATAAATCAATTTTGTCAACTTTCACTCTCAGGATTAAGCATTTGTCCCATAACAGGTATATAACCAGGCTATGTTTAGTGAAGTCGATCTATAAATTCGTCACCCACGTTCGCGAAACCATCAGTTGCAACTTGCACTTGTTGAAAAAGCACGAGTTTGTTTGCGATTTTTTAAAAAAAGTGTATTTTCTGTGTGTTTTTTTTTTAATCTTAAAAGCGATTTTTGTGAAAAAATTTTATATGGATATCGTAAATCAAGGAATGTACAATATTTTAAGCAAAGACATTTTTATATATTCAACTTAAGTTCTTCATATCGATGAGTTAAAGAATGTACTTACAAAATTTGCACTTTTTCCGTTGTTTTTACCAAACATTAGTGTTTTTGAATATTGGCAACACCCCGCAACAAAGTTTGTCATATATATTATTTAACTTCTGGATATGTAGAACAATCCTGCATTTCAGAACCATTCACAAGTTTTCACCTAAGAAAAAACAAAGCATTTGGAAAAAAAACTCCTTTCAAGCGACCATATATTCCAGATGACTAATTCCACCTTGTCTCTGACCAGGAAACAGCTCCATGAGTTGGTAAGAGGAAGCTCACAAAGACTCCTTGACGGTAAACTTAAAGATTTGGATAAAAAATGTATGGATATCACAAACTGTCCCCAAGAGAAAACAGATGAACTTACAAAAATTATCAAGGCGTTCAAAGCGAACTATAAACGGAGATGGCAACTCTGCAACTGCACAGAAAAGCGTTTCTTAGATAAGAATGAAGAGTGGCTTAGCGAAGAAGTAACACTACCTGTTGGCATACTTCCCGGAAGGTCTAAAGGTCGCCCAAGCAAAGAGTTTGGGGAATCAAGTGACCGAACAAAACGTCGAAAAACAGAGGAACTTCGAAAGAGTGTGTCCTTTGATGAACTGACATACGCTATACGCAGCACAGACGAGTCAACGAGCAGCGGGAAATATTGATGTCGCGAAAGTGATGGAGGTTGTAATGAAAGATGAAGAATAAATAATAAAATAAAAACTATAAAATTAAATTAATCCTGGTCATTTTTTATTACTTGCTATAAAACAAAAGTAGCGGAAGGAAAAACAAAAAAGGATTAATCTGTTTATTCAATAATTGACCTGTACTCATAAAATATACAACTAATCCACATCTCGAATTCTTCGTATTTTGGATTAAGAGGGTCGCAGGTATTTTAGACTTGGTTACCTGCATACTGGGACATAAAATTTTGGAATGAAATTTGAACACCGATTAAGAAAATTTCACTCATAAAAAAAAGGAAAAAAGGGATTTTCTAGGAAAAAGTATCTTTCAGTTTTTTTCTAATTTCTTATAAACTATGACATTTATCGGAATGAGGTTTTTAGTATTTGACTAAAAATATATCAGGTCATTGAATATTGACAAAAAAAATGTCCTTGTTAAACAAATTTTTTTAAGAAATAAATTAAAAACCGGAAAAAATTTTTTTTTTCTAAATTTCAAATTTAAAACTTAATTTCTCAAAAACTATTTAATTAAACAACTTGAATCAAAAAACAAAACAAAGAATAAAATATTAGCTTTAAAAAAAGTTATAGCGCAGTGTCGTACGTGCTTTTTTTGATTTTAATAATTTTTTTTCTTTCGGCTAATCGGGATGGGAATTTAAGTGGGTTTTACTGTACCTAAAAAATGAAAATTTATCCTTCCAAATAACTTTTTAGTCATTTGGTACCTATTTGATATGAAAAATGTGCCCAAATATTTTTGGCCAGGTTTTCGACCAAAATACCGCACTGTGCAACGGTCCAATGATCTAAAATTTATAAATTTAAGTTTATTCTTCAGGAAATATCTTCTAAGTGTATCAGGTTAACCATAGAATTTCTTCGGCGGTTAAAGCCGACAATCCAACTAACTCTATCTGTAATACCTTCTCAGATTCTTAAAAAAATCAATATTGGCATACATTTAAAGCTGAAAATACGCACCTACAAGCTGGTATTCAAGCACTAAATCTGATGGAAGTCAATCGATTCCTTATAAAATAAATAAATTCGGTGGTGCAACAGTTCGAAGAGAACCAGGATCTAGTGATTTAGAACTCTCAACCATTCCTGTGTGCATGTTACCATGAATGGAGGGAACCTGCGGATTCCGAACGGCTAATGAGGAGCACTTTTCATGACAAGAGATAATCTTAGAGAATATGTCAATTCCTCGCAAGAGGCAGTAAAGCCCTGAAAAACTTCCTGCAGCGTCTGAGAATAGAATTGAACTCAAAACCTTCTGCATGACAATCCAACGCACTAACCATTATGCCAAGGGGTACTACAACTGATTCCTAATAAACATTTTAAAAGTTGTACTATGGTCACTTGAGTGCAGTCTCTACACTTTACTGGGATGGTGACACAAAATAATCAATACTCCAAAGAAACTACCCTTGACTTCAAGATTTCTTCTAGATCAAATCCCCAAAAAATAAATCGTAGAAACAAACAAAAATAGGTCTAACAAACTTGTCTTTGAAACCCCCGTTATGATTTATTGTCGAAGTTTGCGTTGAAAAAGTAACACACTAGTGCAAGTCAACCAACATTTCAAGAAATCAACTTTCGATTCTTGATTTCCCTCTTCAAAATACCTACATAATTCGACATGTGTGCGTGTCCGAAACAAGTATCATTATACCGCATCACCCTCCCCCTTCGGAATAGTAGACAATGTGGACATGATGAATTCGCAAATATATTTACCATTAAACACAAAACTTTGTTTTTTAATTTTATAAATTACAAAAGAAAACAAGTTAATTTCCCGAAACGCATGCATTCCCATCAGTCGAACTGATGGGGACCGGACGGCCGGCAATCCCTTGGCAGAATGACCTTCTAACCTCGTCCTCAATGTCCTTCGAAATGACACCGTATTTGACATATGTACTCACCGACATTAAACAGTCCCATAAGAAGCCGGCGCGGCGATTGGGCTCATTTTTATTGCTCGAATTTCGAGCGTTTGTGGTCGTGTTTGACAAACTGAAGAAATTTCTTCAATCTTGACATAACCGGCATAAGTTATGCGATAGATTAAACAAAAAGAAAACGAACTTTTTACCTTCATGTATGGTAACGTTCTTCTTCGAAGAAGTGAGAAAAAACTAGTTATGCTGATTTCGGTTCAATATGTGAGACCAAATCCGAACCCATAGCGCAAAATCCTTTCCCATCCCATCATCGAAGGAGAAGAAGAACTTAAAAACCTGGGATGGGATGGGACGTGATGGGACATTAGAACCGGAATTCTCTATAAAAACGGGACATTATATTCTTTCGATCGTGCTATATTGCTATATTGCCCATCTGCATTATTTTGCATTATTAAAGATTGTTTCCTTCACAACAAGCTTCTCCGAAGCAAAAAAAAAAAAAACATTAAATAAATTTGATTAAATGAGTTTGTGTCAACTTCATAGATACTTGTTATCCTTCACATGGGCTGAGGGATATAATAGATACCGACCGATATAGATACACAATAATATATGCAATCATTCGTACCTAAACGGGATGATATGCGAATAGTGAACCACAGGCGAAGTGAACAACTGGGGCAGGTATTTGGTTGGATGTGATCAGCTGAGGTTGGTATTCATATAGGTGGGTATCTGAAACATACCTGAAATACACAAAAGACCCTTCTAGAATTGAAAGATTCTCTGAATTCAACCCGAAGACGAACGTCAAAACGACATGTGAGAGATGATGAAGAGGGTTTTTTCACCAGGTTCTAGCTGGATGAGCTTACAGGGAACACCAGGCTTTTTTTTTAATTTCTCAGGAGTGGGACCTGATGTTATAGATTGTTTTTTTTTTTATCATTAATAAATTAATTTTTAATACCTTTACGATGATATAATCATTAATTGAAACTTTTTTTGTGCGTGTGAATTGGTTTTGTTTTCATTTTGGAACTTTCGTGCTTAGGTACACAAAAAAAACATTTAGAATAATTTATTTGACAACTCAACGACCCGCATTCCAGAATCAAAAGCCCTAACCTTTTTTTCGATTTCTTTTATTAAAAGCTGATAGTGTTTTTTTTTAGTGAAGCTATTTCAAAGCATCGGGGGAGGTAGGCTACTGGCTCGTAAAAATGCTTTAAAGAAATAAAGGGCACTAGCACGTATGTAACTTGATACAATCAAGTTCACTCGATGCAATCGAGAATAGGCAGTTCCTTATTAGGATCAGCCGAATGTTTTCGATTTAATTAAAATAAGTAAGGAACTTCCTTTACTCGCTCGTATTGATTACACTCGGTTGCATCAAGTACCCTGGTACCCCTGTATAATACAAATACTTTTGAGGATCTATCTCACGAATAACGCGCTGTATATTGAGCTTCTTCGACCTTAGCAGACTCATCCGTGGTAGATTGCATCCAACGTCTTTTTGATATGTTGTTCGGGGAGAACCGAAATTTAGTAATTATGCAAGTTTTTTGTAAAACTTACTTTCCTTAGATGTTTCCAGCGGTTCGGTTCTATTGAACCAAAAGTAAACTTCTTCATTTAACTATATACTCGTATATCGATAAAAATAGGGGTTTGATTTAGGTTCAAAGCTGATCAAAAATCAAAGCTACATAGTACTTATACAATTACCTTTCGTCTGGTTTTTTGTTCCTACACCAGTGGAATCTTAAACGGTAATAATTTCAATTATTTACAGAGTTTCTTCCTTCTCATAGAAAATGAGCTAATTGAATTCAATGATGATTAAGAAAGGAGACCCTGTGAACTCTCCTCTCCTGATGAACATCGTGTACAAGATCCTTTTTGTTGTATTATGTGAACGTCTGAAGCCTTTCGTCAACAACCTGATAGCTCCAATTCAGTGGTGCGGCCTTAGACCTGGAAAGTTCACCATCGATCAAATATTCGCATTACGGCAAATCCGAGAAGAAACCCAGGAGCTACAAATCGACACCCGATACATTTGATGTCAAAAATGTCTTAGGCAAGACGATGCTCTGTCGTGCGACTTCTTCAACATTGTTCTTGAAAGAATAGTGCAAAACTCACGAGTCAACACAAGAGGCACATTCTTTCAGTCAAATTACTCAGATACGCCGACGACATCGACATTATTGGAAGAACAAAGCGTAATGTCAGTGAGCATTGAGTAGCGAACAAGATGGGTTTAGCGGTAAATGAGGGCAAGACCAAGTATGTGCTGTCATCAAGAAAGGACACACAACACTGACGTCTTGGACAGACCGTCATTATAAACAGCTATTACTTTGAGGTAGTCACGGACTTTATATACCTAGGTGCCGCAATAAATTCGGACAATAACACCAGCGCTGAAATCAAACGGAGAATAACTCTTGCCAATCGCTGCTTCTTTGGATAAAGAAGGCAATTGAGTACCAGAGTCCTCTCTCGAGCAACTCTCATCATCCCGATCTTTGCCTATGGTGCATAGACATGGAATTTGTCGAAAGTGGATGAGATCGCTTAAGGATGTTTCGAGAGCAAAATTCTTCGTATGATCTTTGATCCCATTTGTATAGAAGGGGAGTGAAGGAGAAGATATAACCATGAACTGTACGGGCTGTTCAGCAAAACTGACATAGTCAAAATAATCAAAGACCAAAGACTGAGATGGCTAGGTTATGTGGAGCGCATGGACCCGAATGCTAATTCCCCAAAAGTCTTCAAATCCAACCCCGAGGACGGCGGCGGAGAAGAGAAAGAACGCGACTCAGATGGCGCCTAAGTGGGACAAGACCTCAACCAACTTGACGTGAGAAACTGGAGACAGCTAGCTAGGCACCGAGCTAGCTGAATAAGCTCATTATTTGAGGCCCTTGTCCACCTCGGTTGTAGCGCCACCTTAAGTAAGTGAGTAAGTAACTCAATAATGAATAAATTTCCGAGTCCTAAGTTATCCCCGCCATATTTCTCAAAGATAAAGAATGTCCTTCCACACTCACTTTTCCCCTCTCAACAATTTTCGGTTTATTCCTTTCTCTAGCAGAATTCCCCCATTTATGGAAGACCTCTTTCATAACTCCAATATATATATAGAGGACCGAAAGTAAGAAATTACAAACCATCTGCCAATTGCTAAACTTTCACATATTCCCAAAATCTTTGAAAGCATTTCGTATGAAAGTTTTCTTTGTAAGTCTATCATTTTTTCTAGACAATACGGCTTTATCAAAGGTATGTCCACAAAAACTAACTTGGTGAATCCGTATTATTTAACCTCACAGCCTTAGAAAACCGAAAAAAAAGTCAACCGATTTCAACAAGGCCTTTGACAAAATTCCCAAACGTTTAATTAATTCAAACTCCCCACCCTTTGGCTTGAACCTATCTTCTGAACATGGTTTTCTTCTTACCTGAAAATCCTTTGCTATCATCTCAGATGAATTCTTATGTCATTCGGAGTTCCAAAAATCAGCCGTTTAGGTCCTCTCCTTTTTATTCTTATTATTAACGACATGGAAATGACCATCAATTATTCCTACATGTCACTCTATGCCGACGATATCAAGTTTTTCAAGACTATTTCATCCACACGTGATTCTACTCTTCTTCAACTTGATCTCGGCAGTTTTTTCGGTGTTTGAAAAATTGCTTAGAGCTAAATATTTGCAAATATCATTCAATCAATTTTTCGAAAACGGATCCAAACTCCACCCTGTCTCTATCTTCACCATTATCAACTCATTCTCATATACACTCAATTTACGACCTTGGTATTTTGTGTGATAGCTCAATTTTCTCACGCATATTGACGAGCAAACTCTGTACTAGGCTTTATGAAACGATGGTGAAAACAATTATCTGACCCCTACGTGACCCGATCTTTATGGTCCCTTCACCAACAAATTCATAAAAAGAATGTAGAACATTAGTTCCCAACGTTTCGCCCTTCGTGGTCTGTCTTGGAATAACATTTGGATTCTATCTTTGTATCGATACTGACTTCTATTAATTAACTTGAATACGCTGGAAAAGCGAAAAGTATTAACCGACATTCTCTTCATTCATCGACTACTTTCGGGATATGTTTACTGAACTCTATAAAATTCCATTCTGCCTAATATAAAATTGAATGTTCCGTCATCAGCCAAGCCATAAATAACTCAAAACGTCTATAACTTGATCTTTCTGACACTTTTTTTGTACTAATGAAATCAAACTAGGTGGCAGCAGCCTTTAAGCTGAATTCCATAAATTTTTGCCAGAAGAAGGGGCAAACCTCGGAATGGAAGCGAATAAGCTGAAAATTATCATCAACCTTTATTTTTATGTTCTCATGACTGACAAAAAAGTCGCATATCATATTGTGTCTGCGTCATAAATTATTCAAGGTCAAAGGTCGTGTAAATCGGTTTCAATTATTTCGTTTTCTATGCGAAAAACCGCGTTCTAGGTTACTCGTATTATTTAATTTTGTAGATCATACCTACAATTTTCATTTCAATCATTTTTTTACTTGCGATATAGGTACTATAAGGCAAGTTTTGCATTTGGAAAAAAAATCGAACTCGAGATTTTGATCAAAGTTGACATTACGATGATAGCGAAGACGAAAAAAGTGGGTCTGACAATTCCGTCTGTCTGTCTGTATGTCTGTATGTCTGTATGTCTGTACCTCGAACTACAGCCTAAACTACCGGACGTATTTTCTTCAAACTCGGTAGTTAAGGGTCTTCTGTGATTCCCTAGAGGAAAAATTGAAATTTTTTTTTTAGCTCCAAAACTAAGGGTACCCCCCATACACCCGTAATGCAAAATCTTATTTATCTCGAAAACGGCTCTAACGATTTTGATAAAAAAAATTAGGTGTGATATTATGTACATAGACTATATTTTGGTGAAAAAAAAATTTGGGGGAAATGTTATTAGGGGTACCTGTCATAGAACGGTTTTTTTGATTTTCGAATTTCTCACCAACGGCTCTAACGATTTTAACCAAAATTTTTATGCAGGAGCTGCTTTGCATTTGAAAAAATATAAACTAAAAATTTTTTCGAAAAAATAGTTTTTGGATTTTTAAAAAAATAATACAATTTTTTTTTTGAAAATTCAATATCTTGAAAACCGATACAAGATTAAATTTTTAAATTACGTTTTAAAATGTATTTTATTAAATACTAATAATTTGCATATCAATTTTTTTTATAAAAATTTTAAGGAAAATTTAGTACACAAAAAACATGTTTCAGTGTGTCTGTATGTCTGTACCTCTCACTAAAGCCTAAACCACTGGACCTATTTCTTTCAATCTCGGTAGTTAAGAGTCTTTGGTGATTCCCTAGAGGAGAAATTGAAATTTTTTTTTTAGATCCAAAACTAAGGGTACCCCCATACACCCGTAATGCAAAATCTTATTTATCTCGAAAACGACTCTAACGATTTTGATAAGAAAAATTAAGTGTAATATTATGGACATGGACTACATTTTGGTCAAAAAACATTTTGGGGCAAAACGTTATTAGGGGTACCTGCCATAGACCCGTTTTTTTTTTAAATTTTTGACTTTCTCATTAACGGCTCTAAGGATTTTAACCCAAAATTTTTAGCAGGAGTCCCCTTAAGTTTAAAATAATATTGTATATTAAAATTTTCGAAAAAATATTTATTGGGTTTTAAAAAAAAAAAAAAACCATTCTTTTTTGAAATTATTTCCTAAAACCAATATTATTAAATACTTAAAATCAGCATCCCACATTTTTTTCTTGAAACATTTTAGAGAAATTTCTTATATAAAAAATTTATTTAATAATAAAACGATTTTTAATGTTTATTTGCATAAATTCATACTTTTCCGGAAACCTGACGGCAATTTTATGCATTTGAACATTATTATCTCATTAAATCCATGTTTGATATTTATAAAATGTATCTTAAATTCCAAAGTACTTTTACATAAGAGCAAGTTCGTGCGATCCAGTCGTGCATTTTATTATAACTCTAACCATTCTCGAGATATAGTATGGAGAGTGGGGAGCGCGCATCCGTATACGTTAAACTTACGTAGGCATAAGGCGTTGCTAGGTGGATAGATGATTATACGAATTTTTTAATCAAATTTTAAATATAATTATTGCAATTGTATTAATTTATTTATTTTTGAAAAAATATCCTTTATTGAGCTTATTGGGCAACTAAAAATTATTGTTAACATCGCAACAAACTGAAAAGAATACTGACAATCACAGATATCTGTAATTTATTAAATTAACAAGGCTAAATTGACCGGTGCAGTTATCATCCCTTCCACCTACAAGTGCAGCAGCTCAACAACATATAACTTATGGGGTGTATTACCAAATTCAAGCTTGGTTGGGAAAATATTTACACCCTGAAGAATGGGGGTGGTTTTTGCAAAAACATATACCTCACGAAATACTTGAGCTCGTGGAGACGAATGTCACCGATACCGAAGATTTCGATTATGATCCACTAATCGGCTTTGAAGAGCAAGACGAAGAAGACAATGATGAATAAGGCGAATCATATACATCTATTTGACGATGTAAGTCATTAAAAAAAGACAAATATATTTTTTATAATTACTTATTTACATATAATTAAATAATAAAAAATAAATTTAATATCTTCATATTTTATTTAATATTTGCAACATTTTCCTTAGTTGTATATATTTATTTATTATTAATTTTTAAATAATCATTATAATTACAATTATAATTTAACCCGGCAAAATTATTTTTTTGGCATCAATCGCGAGAAATCCATCTAAAACGATATCGTATGATATGACATTTAAAATGCATTTCATCTTTGTTTTGAATAATAAGACATGTATTTTGATTTAAAATAACGTTTATTTGACAATTTTTTAGATTTTTTAAAATAAATTGTTATTCTGAAAGAGACTCAACAAGACTCACTCTATTATTCATAATTATTATTATCTTCTTCTTCAGGGTATGTATGTTCGATGGCTCGAAACCATCTAGTTTTGTTTTCATTAGGGAATCGATCTGCGATTCTATATAATTTATTTCACTTTGGGTAACATCCTTAGTTTCTATGGTGAAGATTATTCTTCTTGGTCGACAATACCTTGGTGATAACGGTTTAGGATTTTGTCGAACGATTTTCCCATTTGAAGCGCAGAACAATCGTAAAGGTACAAATGAACTTTGAAACATGTTTGCATCTCAATAGTTTTCGATTGGGTTTGTTACGATCCATCACAACCCCATTTTGAAATAAGCTCTAAAGATTTAATTTCGTCCTCAGTTAAAATTTTTCAAATATCCAAATACTCTGCAAGTTTACCTCAGCCAAAGTTTCCGTAACTGTGAAAGACTCTCACTTTTAGCTTTTTTAATTGCACTATAACTCGGAAGCAGTGTTTTTTATCACTCGTTGTTACAATTAATTAACCGGCTTCAACAAAAATTGAAAGGGCCTTAAGAGTTGACATTTCTTCAATGCTTTTTACTTGCGATATAGGTACTATAGGGCAAGTTCTGCATTTGGAAAAAAAATCGAACTCGAGATTTTGATCAAAGTTGACATTACGATGATAGCGAAGACGAAAAAAGTGGATCCGACAATTCCGTCTGTCTGTCTGTATGTCTGTACCTCGAACTACAGCCTAAACTACCGGAGGTATTTTCTTCAAACTTGGTAGTTAAGGGTCTTCGGTGATTCCCTAGAGGAAAAATTGAAATTTTTTTTTAGCTCCAATATTAAGAGTACCCCCCATACACCCGTAATGCAAAATTTTATTTATCTCGAAAACGGCTCTAACGATTTTGATAAAAAAAATTAAGTGTGGTGTTATGGACATGGACTATATTTTGTTGAAAAAAAAATTTGGGGGAAATGTTATTAGGGGTACCTGTCATATAACGGTTTTTTTGATTTTCGAATTTCTCACCAACGGCTCTAACGATTTTAACCAAAATTTTTATGCAGGAGCTGCTTTCCATTTGAAAAAATATAAACTAAAAATTTTTTCGAAAAAATAGTTTTTGGATTTTTAAAAAAATAATACAATTTTTTTTTTTGAAAATTCAATATCTTGAAAACCGATAAACGATGAAATTTTTAAATTACGTTTGAAAATGTATTTTATTAAATCATGACAATTTGCATATCAATTTTTTTTATACAAATTTTAAGGAAAATTTAGTACACAAAAAACATGTTTCAGTGTGTCTGTATGTCTGTACCTCTCACTACAGCCTAAACCCTTGGACCTATTTCTTTCAATCGCGGTAGTTAAGGGTCTTCGGTGATTCCCTAGAGGAAAAATTGAAATTTTTTTTTTAGCTCCAAACCTAAGAGTACCCCCCATACACCCGTAATGCAAAATCTTATTTATCTCGAAAACGGCTCTAACGATTTTGATAAAAAAAATTAAGTGTGATATTATGGACATGGACTACATTTTGGTCAAAAAAAATTTTGGGGCAAAATGTTATTAGGGGTACCTGCCATAGACCCGTTTTTTCTATTTTCGACTTTCTCAATAACGGCTCTAAGGATTTTAACCCAAAATTTTTAGCAGGACTCCCCTTAAGTTTAAAATAATATTGTATATAAAAATATTCGAAAATATTTATTCTGTTTTTTAAAACAAAAAAAAAATTTCAAATCAATATCTTCAAAACCTATGAACGATTATTTTTTTGAAATTATTTCCTAAAACCAATATTATTAAATACTTAAAATTCGCATCCCACATTTTTTTCTTGAAAAATTTTAGAGAAATTTCTTATATAAAAAATTTATTTAATAATAAAACGATTTTTTAAGGTTTATTTGCATAAATTCATACTTTTCCGGAAACCAGACGGCAATTTTATGCATTTGAACATTATTATCTCATTAAATCCATGTTTTATATTTATAAAATGTACGAGTATCTTAAATTCCAAAGTACTTTTACATAAGAGCAAGTTCGTGCGATCCAGTCGTGCATTTTATTTTACACAGTTTTGCTTTTCCTGGAGAATATGCTATTTCTTAGAGGACTTTTGCAAATACTTCCACGAAGTTCTTCAGTTCGTCTGCATTTACTACGAACGCAAAGATCATATAAACGATTTAGAGCGTCGACCAGGTCTGGATTTATTTGGAATATAAAATTGAAATTTAAACCTTAAACGCCATATTCTAAATTTAAATTCTTCGAGTTGACCCTCCTCACAACAAGCCTTATCTAGCAAATATTTTTCTAAGAAATCCAATTTAGCTTTAAATCCAACTTCAGAACACATTTTCATCACATCATATAAACGTGTTTTGGTAAAAACTATTAAAATAAAACTATTAAATAAATATTAAATAGATCAAAATTTGCGTTTGAAAAAGCTAAAAAAAAGGATAAAACATCACATTTTCTAACACCAATAACAACTAAGCTTGCAAAAACCTGCACCAAATTTTTTTTAACTGAAGCTTAATAGTTGATTTGATCATTCTACACAAACAACACAATGGAATTTGACAGAAAACAACAAAAAAATTATTAAGAATGAAAGAATAAAAAATAAAAAATTACATTCCAATAGGCATTTTTTAATTAAATCGCAAAAAAATATTAAAACACAACTTTTCAACATGAAATTTAATGAATATATTAGAACACACTTGCATCTGAACATATTAAAAATTTAAACAAATGTTGCGATATATGATGTAAGAAATAGTTAATAGAAACTAACAATTTTTTTTTGATGATGCAAACAAAACAATTTAATGCTCTCGTTTTTACTGACTTTGAACTAGTGCTGTGGCTATATTAGTTGCAATAAAAAAAATTATACAGTTTCTTAATCTATGGGAAGTACTCCTATACATAGCGTTTGGTAAAAACTTTACTTCTTAACTTTGCGATTTTTAAAATTGACTTTTGTCTTGTTTTTGCAAGAATTTACTCCATAGTGCGTCGTTTACTATAGACTTTACATATACGGATGCGCACTCCCCACTCTCCGCGCTATATCTCGATAATGGTTGAAGTTATACAAAACTTATTGAGATAAAAACTGTAGATAATTGTATGACCTACAAAATTCATTATAATCTCAAATGCGGTATTTCGCATAGAAAACGAAATAATTGCAAAAAACCGATTTACTCGACCTTTAAACTTGAATAACTTGTGACGCAGACACGAGGCACGATATGATATGAGACTTTTTTGTCAGTCATGAGTACATCAAAATGAAGATTTGTGCAAATTTTTAGCTTATTCGCTTCCATTTCGTGGTTGATGGCTAATTTGACTGGGGTACTATGTAATTCGAATTTCCTTTCAACTCAAAAAAAAAAAAAAATGACAAGTTCGTTGAATAAGTCGAATTTTTCGGATGAATGCCCAATTTTAAGAAGAAATCGAAACCAGGTTTATACTCGTATCTCACATGGACTCATCAGTTGAATAAGGACCTTGTCAATACGCAATTTTTGTTAAATTCAGTTCATCTTACATCGATTTTTTTTGACAAAAATCCAATGTGAACTATATCCAATCAAGATTTAAATTGTAATCATTAACGTTGGAAGATTTTGCCCGTGGCCTGGCATTGATTCTATATGAAGGTTTTTATAATACAAATTCTATATACTACTGAAATAAATCAGCCAAGTAGAAGACTTAGCACTATTAATGGACTTTAATTGAATTGAATTAATTATTATTATTATTTTGAATCAATAATTCAACAAGTCCATTAATAGCGCTAAGTCTTCTACTTGGCTGATTTATTTCAGTAGTATATAGAATTTGTATTATAAAAACCTTCATATATTATATGAAATTTCCATTTGAAAACTTAATGTTTGTTATAAGTGGTTTAGAAATAAAAAGTTGCTGAATCATCCAATTCTTCCATGTACTGACTATTATGCATAGCTTTCCTCTGTGCACGCATGCATTTAGTACATTTTTCAGTACCTATTCATCATTACGAAATTTCATTTGTGAAAAAATCGGTGAGTTTTACAATTGGTAGTCAAGGCCTTTGTTCTTCAAATGTCCTCAAAACTTATTTTTAATCAAATTTCCTTCAAAAAATCTTTATCGTCCGATTTCTTGACAACAAATTAGTCTCAAAATCTGGGAATTTTAGGAATTCTTTGAATTCACACAGAAAATAAAACAGTTCCAGAGTTACTTTAATTTTTGCTTGTGTCAAATTTTTGTATAACAAGAACCAGGAAAACTATCGCTTTCCAAATTAACAGCTAAATGCCCACAGTTTTGGCAAATTTATTATACCTAAACACACCGTGCCACACCCACTCACCGTCATTACAAACAAGTAATTTGCGAATTCATTCAAGCGACAGAATATCCTTTTTCCAAGGATCATAAATTCCTAATGTGTCATTTATTATGAGTCGTATATTATTCAACACAATTACAATATTGCACTTCAGTATAGCGCACCTACACCAACAAGTCGTTTAAATTGCCAAATCATTGACAAAAGTCCTTTCTTAAATTGAAGGACATTAAAAAATCACACTTTTGCCATTGTGCAAGGATACCTGCGCAAACGTCTGCTATACACTGGCGATTGGCGTGTCCTTTGACACCTTTTTTTTTCAGCAAGGATTAGAGAGACAATTCACATATAAATCAATGTCCTTTCGATACTAATTGAACTATTTGTGCAAGGATGTTGCTGTTTTTTGTATGATTTTACGACAACCATAATTGTGGAAAGAACAAATTTATAGAACTGAACGAAAAAAAAAATCAATTTCCAAAGGACACACAATAGAAAACTTACAAAAAAAGACCGTCAAACCTCTTGAGGAGGAAAAGACGTTTGGCCAAGTTTGACATGAAATATGAAGGAAGAATCTTCGAATTGGACACTTTCCCATGGCTTAAAATCAAAACAACAAAAACTAAACAATATCCTTTGGTAATCCTGTGGGTGAAGCAAAAAAACAGAAAAAGGAATCAATCCGGAGAAGAGAGGACTGTTGATTCGAAGGAAATCAGCTGATTTGGGGAGAACTATAGATAGATTATTGTTGTATTACATTGTCTTCCAGCAGGTCCTGATTCAACTGTAATAGTTCTGGGGTTGGTCCCTTTGGAATTAGTAGTCCTGCCCTCGTTGTTTCGCTGTCAGTCGATAACTTGTCGGATTTAATGTAACACAACACTGCTAATAAAACACACAGGAGGAATACTTCGCGCCTTTTTCGTCGACAACCCAAGTCGAGTACGAGTTACTCACTACCTGTTGCTGTTTCTAGAAGCCCCTTTACATCTCCTTGATACGAGAAGTCAAATATTAAATGTGAAAAGAAAATTGAAATTAAATTTCCTACAGGTCGTCCTCTTCAGTGATAATCGTTAGAAGAATCTTTCTAAAATAAAAGAAAGATATTTATCCTCCATCCGTTGGTCTCCTTTTGGTGAGGTTAAGTGATGATAAACCCACAACTGTAAAGAGGATCGTACACAAAAGGACCCACAATGGCTACATTCAGAAGATGAATAAAAAAAAATAAATAAATTCAATTGAATTCAGCTGAAATCAGCTGATGAGAAAGTATCAGAGAGATCCGAACAGGTTCCTCGATTTTGTTTGTGATTTAACGATTATTGGCTTTTATCCTTGGAAAGGATGGCGGCGGCTGATTTTGATCATCCAAATTTCATTAAGATTGTGGTGCGAGGGAAGGAATTCCCGGCTTGTCCCAGCTCTCGCATTCCTCGGATACCTGTTTGAAATCCAGTTTTTTGTCTTTCTTGTTTTTTTTTCAAATATTTATATGTTGATGGTACTTTGGGGGAATTCGCGTACACAAGGTTAATCCTTTACTTTATTAATGGTGTGGCACCCAAGAGTGTGGATTTCTTGGAATTGCCTGAAACGAGAAGATCTAGAATAACCAAATTCTGATGGTCTTATGGAGATTGGAGGAATTTTTGTTTATTGTGACGACGAAGATTAGGCATAAGGTGATGCATCTTGCATTAGGTATACGGACACACACACTTTGGAATGATGTCAGTCTTGTGCCGTGTGATTTATCAGGTGTCACCTTTGAATATGGTTAGTATTGGATTCTATTATTCTTGTTGGAATTCAAGAACACACACTGCGATAAGTCTAAACCTTAATCAACATTTATCAATATGAAAAAGGAAAAAGAGATTTGATTAACTCTTTGATGTACCTTATTGGTTCTTTTTTATTTCAGACCTTTTTTTCGTCAGACCTTAGCGTTTAGGGATGGGCATCAACATTGAGATTTAACACAATTTTCTACTACTTTCGAGATATACGAGTATTTACTCAAGAACAGTGGGCCGATAAAGTAACTTCAACATTTGGTCACATTGTTTGGCTCGTTAATTGAATTCGTTCAACAACAACTTTTTGCTCAAAACATCAAAACTCGATTGGTTTGCTGGATAAAATCGATGCTGAACCATCACTAGGTGTCAGTGGCGTGGTGTGAATAATTTGAAATGGAAAGTCGGAGAATATAATCATCTGCATAAGCCTTGAACAAGAGCATGTATTTTTGGTCTGCTTTCCATATTAAGTTAGAAAAAGGTCGACACGTAATGGGTGTTTTGATTTTTGTTCAAAAACAAGACTTTTTCAGATATTACGGTCCATATTATTAAACAAAAATCTTGGAATGTATAAAACTCTTTGTTCCTAGTAAAGGGTTTCCCAATAGGGATTTCCGAACTCTGACAGGTGATTGCGGCAAAATTATTTGACATCTGACATCTGGCTGTCATTTATAAAGTCTTCAAAAATCAACATGGTGAGTTACAGCTTTAAACAAAATGTCCAAATGGTCTTCTGTTCGTGCGCTTCGCCCATTTTAAGGTCGTCAAAATCGTTCCAGAGGACTGTTTGCAACGTGGTGGATAAATTCGAGTCGATCGTTTCAGTGAACAATCCGCCAACACTCGTACGTCAGCAAGACGCTAGATCTACCGTAAATATTCGCCAGAGTGTACAGGAGAGTTCGAGGTAGTCAATTCTGTGCCGTGCGCAAGATCTCGGCTTTTCGATGACCACACCCGTACAATCTTCAACTGAATCAGGAGCTCCGAGTTAAGACCATACCCAAGTACGTGTGGTTATTGTTTACTAACTCGGATCTCTACTAGTTAAAAGTTGACCCCAATTTTGATGGAAAATTCATATTCAGCAACGAGGCCCATTTCCGGATGAATGGAGTCGGCAACAAGGAAAATTGTCAAATTTGGGATGATCGCAATCCACACGAGATCCACCAAATTGCAATGCATCCAGAGATAATCACTGTTGTGTGGACTTAGGGCGCGCGGTATCATTATTCCATACTTCTTTGAGAACGAGTTTGGTCAGGCCATCACCTTCAATGGCAAACGCTACTGGTCGATTGTGATGAATTTCTTTTGGTTCGCATTGACACCGATGACTTGTGGTTTCAACAGTACGTGCATCGCTGCGTGCCGCAATGGATATTTTTCTAGAGAATGGTTATCTCACGCACAGTTAATGTGAGTTGGCCACCGAGATCGTGCGATTTGAGCCCGTGTGACTTGTTCTTTATAGAGGTTGTGTTAAGTTTTCTTAAGCAAAATCCATCTCAGCCTGATTTATGCGCCAGAGTTATGGAAAATTGGACGTTTCGTATGCGCTTTCCATACATAATTGAATCTTACAAAATCAATGATATCTCACTCGCAGTTTATTATATCAAATTTAAAGATACAGAA
This sequence comes from Chrysotoxum bicinctum, assembly GCA_911387755.1. Lineage (NCBI taxonomy): Eukaryota > Metazoa > Arthropoda > Insecta > Diptera > Syrphidae > Chrysotoxum > Chrysotoxum bicinctum. Next base: position 229,654,431 of record OU426988.1, read on the forward strand.
ACCTTAATGAAGACCCTTTCCTATAAATCTAAGTATTTACTAATTTTGCATTAACATAATAGAAGAAAGTGGATGAATTGACATTTTGCATACAGAATTTTTCATGGCCTCGTGTTTTTTAAAAAACTTGAGAATGTTAGGTTTTAACATCAATTTTATACATAATTTGAGTTCTTATTTGTTCTGATTCATAGGGAATATAATCAGGACTGTCACAAGGGAGTCACTTAAGTCCACTTCTGTTAATCATCTCTGCTAACGATTTTCCGGCCATACTTAAACATACATAGTCAGTGTGTAGACAATGTAAAATTATTCTTGGATAAGTCTACATACAGTTTCATATTGTTACTTGCTGCAACAGGACATCCAAATTTTCTGGCTTTGGTGTGAATATAATAACCTTTCGTTAAATTTTGCGAAATTTAAAATATACACTACCTTAAAGTCATTTTCACATATTAGCTTTGAATATAAATTTTGTGACAATTAGGTTATTAGGGTCAGAGAAGTAAGTTTCCGGTGTTATTAAGCCAACCCTACTAAAGAAAATCGGAATAAGTTCAAACAAGCTAGAAAGACCTGTAATGATCATATTCAAAGAACCAAATTTTGGTATGACCAAAAATTTAAAAATGTTTGTTCATTTTAAAAAATTTATGAAATACTAAGTTGTCTTTGGTTCCAACGCTCGTTTTCTACACACTCCTTTTATCAGCTCAAAAGGAAATTATGCTTACAGCACAGTTTGCTGTTAGTTCGACGCTACCAGCAAGTGTAATGACTCCTCCTGTATTTGAGAGCGTAAACGATTTTATAGAACACATATTCTTTAGTACTCGTTCAGTTGCAAGAATACTGACAGATTTCCACATACCCAAATCAGGTGGCCGAATAATATCCTCCTATTATTAGGTGTTCTACAACGCTGAAAAAACAATTGCGTTAGCTTTTCCACCTCTCCTACTCTACTTATTTCTTTTCGAGTGAATCGAAAACAGCATTTATCTGGCCTGTCCCTAAAAAAAGAGAATTTATTCCTCCTCCAACTATCGTCCAATTGCACTTACGTCCCATCTTTTTAAGGTCATGGAGACGATGATAAATTTATCAGCAGAAGAAATATCGTGAAAAACGAAAGCTTTTAAATGACCTTCTGTATGGCTTTCGTAGCAATACTTCCACTGGTGATTTGATCCTATTTCTCACCGAACAGCGAAAAAGTATTGCATATTGCATAGAGTTTGGCACTAAACTCTTATCGAAAATGCGTGCATTTGGTATTGATGGATATCTTCTTCATTGGATAAGAAACTATCTTTCTAACCGCTCAATAAAGTTGTATTGGACGGTTTTCCAATTTAAAAAAAAACGCTGGTACACCACAGGGCTCCGTTTTGTCTCCGATTCTTTTTCTCATATTCATCAATATATTTTGCCTGTAGCTTCTCTCATTAAATTGGTTTGCTAACGGCAGCGCTCCCAGCTATTCATATTCGTTTCCAGATTCACATCCTTGTCCTTCTGATGTGGAATTAAAAGGTTAGGAAATTTTAACTTATCTTTTGAAAACCATTGACTAAAATAGTTGTATTTGAAAATAAAATTAGAGATTACAAATTTTGTATTGTTTTAACCCAACCTACGCGTTCTATCATTTTATCACACATTTTTCGGATCACCCATCCTTTTTTTTGAAAGCATAGGATAGCATAGAAGTTAGATGTGCGCTTAGCAGCGTTAATACTCGTAAGTTCATTGGGCAAACATTCAACATTGGTTTTGATGTGCCTGAAAGCAGCTTTACGTGTCCCAGCGAAAAGCAACCAAATAGTTTGGTTGAAACAACGAAAGGAAGAGACTTCGACAGCTTGAAGACGAACAATACCAGTAAGACAGATACGAGTCGAGTCTTCACGTGGTCCGGATTTGATGATGACCCTCATAAGTGTCTGAAGTGGGTTTTCCCAGTGATGATCTTAAACTAATGCTTGACAATACTGCACGGACATAAGTTTCTTGACATTGTTGCGGTGCTTCATTATCAAAGAATTATTAAAATTTTCAACAATTGCTTATTGTGCCTTGCGGAAACGTCTAGCAAAGCGACCAGCAGAATGAGGCAAATAACGAGCGTACTTTTCCTCAATGTAATCTTGCAGGGAAATGTCAATCACTGGAACACCATCGCAACTCAACTTTAGATCAAGAAGCAGTTAGGTGCTATCCAGAACGACGAGTGGCTCTGCCTCAACGGGTTTGTCCCCCACTTCAAAATTTTCAAACTTTCAACGTCGTCGGCCGTTATTTATTATTTGTGAAAAATTAACCGATGTAAATAGCAATCAAATAATTAATATTTGATAAATTATAATAGGCCTTTTTTCTGTTAGTAGATTTAGTAGATCGGGCTGATTTTTTTAAAATATTTTCCGTGTTTTGGTGAAACTGCAAACTGTTAAAAATAAATACAAATGCTAATGGTCACTTTAGAAAAATAAGTAATAAAAATAAATAAATTAAATAATAAATAAATAAATAAAAAGTAATTAACAATTTAACTAATGAGCGGTAATAGACGGATACATGTGTTAGTAATTAACAAAAAAAAAAAGTAACAAAATACATAAATAAGTGAATAAATATTTAAATAAATAAATAAAATAATTAATACATAAATAAATAAGTAAATAAATAAAAAAACATGAATATACAAATAAATAAATAATTAAATAAATAAATTAATAACAAAAAAGACCAAAAAAAAACTAGTAATAAATACTACATAAATAAAAATTAATAAATAACACATAAACATTAAAAAATAAATTAACATAGAGAAAATAATACATTAAACATCTTAGTAAACATTTAACAATAAATAAATAATAACAAAAATGGTAATAAATTAATAAAATAAAATAAAAAGCAGACGAAATAATTTAGTTTAGAAATATAAAGTTGGTTTACTAGAGGATTATCTGCAATATCACAGGTAATATTAAAATTGTTGGAAAGTTTCTGGATCCTTTCAGAAATCAATTCAACATTCGCTTTTTTGTGCAGATTCGAAGTGGAATGATGCCAAGGAATATTGAGCATCATTTTTTAAATTTTATTTTGTGAAATTTGTAATTTTTTAATATGGCTTTTCGCAGCACTTCCCCATACTGGACACCCATATAATAATATTGACTGAAAAATCAGGGGCCGAATTACCGCTTCAGTGACGAGTGAGTGAGTCCCATCAGTGATCGAATGAAAATGTCAAATAAGAGTAATTTATTGCTCGATAACGTAAGCGGTAATGCCAAACTCACATAATTCAGTCACGTATTACTCGATAACTGATGCGGTAATTTGGCCCCAGTTTATGCAATATTATTTTATTGTCATTTGTAAGTGAAGATCTTCTATTAATAAAGGGGTAAAGCATATTAATTGCAATACTTATTTTCTTAAGGGTAGCATTTATATGTTGGCTAAAGGTTAGTTTCGTGTCGAGATGAACTCCTAGATATTTAACAGACTTCTCCCATGCTATTGCATTTCCATTAATTTGAGGCTGACTACTGGGAAAATAGCAAGATTTTCTTTTTCGAGAGAAAAAAATAGCTTGCAACTTTCCAGTATTCAACTTAATCTTCCATTTGCTGTAGTATTTTTCCAGTATTTCAGTTGCATTTTTTTCAATTATTCTCAATATTCAGAGCAAACTTATGCGATGAAAATATTTCCGTGTCATCAGCGAAAATTGCTGATTCACAATACGGAAGAGTTGGTAGATCTGATGTATATAGATTGTACAATGATGAACCTAGGACTGAACCTTGGGGAACACCAAAATCAAAACATAATAAGTTAGAAACACCTCAATTAAAATGAACTTGGAAACTTTTACCAGACAAGAAACTTTGGACTTCTTTACACAAATAAAGGGGAAAGTCAAATTTTATTATTTTATGTATTAATCCATCATGCCAAACAGTATCAAAAGCTTTTTCTACATTACATTACATTACATATTCCACTACTCCGTAGATAAATCTACGAAGTAGAGACACTGAAAGCACTGGTAACTCAGACCATCGGCTAATACAATACAACAGAGAGAGACATACAGAAAGAAAGAACAACATTACTGAACCTTGTTTTACGTGGATTCCTAGTTATTATACCATAACCCCACGGGTGGCCTACCACCACAGGAGCCAGATTTAGTCCTAGCCATTAACCCCTCCGTAGCAAGCTACTTCGGTAACAAAGTTGTGATATGTTGCAGCATATGCACATCTCTTGTTTTAAGACGAGACCTACCAACGCCTCTTGAACCCAAGAATAGAATCCTGAGTCCCATTCGTTTCCGCATTTGGAGTAAACCACGCCACCACGATCTCCCACTAGGAAGCCGACCTCAAGATAGCAGGAAAAAGAGAACTGACACACCCGAAGATGTGCACTATTGCCCTCAAAATCCCGGGCACTATCACCCGTGGTACCAGTATAAGGCTACCGGTGGAGCCTCGCCACGTCATCAAATCCCCCCTAGGCGACTGCGGAAAAGAGGACAAAGCCTAATTCCTACTCAACCTAGGGGTTATGGATATGAATCAGTCCCTTCCAGATAGGTTACTGCAAAACCCTGGGCCTAGCAACCCTAGGATACACATATTGAGAAGTAAGTTGAGGGCGGTCAACGAACAACTTATGCACATCCTGGTCTTTAGATCCTCTTTTACGGTTCACACGGGTGACGCCCCGGTCTTTAGCCACCAGTTGGTGAGCAAGGAGAGACGCTCCTGTCTTTTGATCCCCTTTTACGGTTCACACGGGTGACGCCCCGGTCTTTGTTCCGAAGAACTCTGGATGACGCTCCACTTTACGCTATTAACGAAGGACGCCAGGTACAAGTACCCGGAACCCCAAAACCTTTCTGACACCTCTTAACTCCTTTTTCAACCTTAAAAACTCCTCTTACATCCTTTGAAGAACTCCAGCCAGGCTTCGAACCAGCTGAAGAACTTCCCACATCCGACACATCCAACCACCAGATCCACCATCAAAAGTCACTTACCACACGATCGCTTGGGAATTACGCATGGTGCACACGGGAGACATGCCACCAAGCCTCATGTATATAGTGAGCAACCTTCAACAGTAGTCCAGCAATCAGACATGCCAGTCCCTTCTGACACCTCTTGCATACTAAGACAGATATGACATTGCTGCCACTTCTGACACCTCTAGACATCCTTGACACCCAAGACATCCTTATACTCCTCAAAAACTCCAGAAAAACTTTCGCACACGCTACTAGCTTAACTGCCTTAGTGAGACCTAGAACCCCCAACTGCATGCCCAGTCAAGAATCCACAGTCCCACCCGTACTACCATCAAGATCATTAATAAGGTTCCCTTGGCTCAAAGAACCAAAAGAACCATCCAACTACTCGACACACACACCCTTTTTGGTAGGACTTTCAGACCCCCAGCCGCCTAAGCAGCCAGAGACCCTACGGTCCCACCCTACCTTACCAACCAAGATCAATACTACGGGATGTATTAAATTTCCGGCTTAGGCATGTCACCAGAAACCTAACCATCCCATATCGTCTCGATCCTGACTGTCCCTGAACTCCCTGTTGAGTTTCTTAGTTACCTATTCCACCTGCTGATGCTTCACAGCAGGAGGATAGGCGTAAGCCCCCCCACCACGACAAGGTGAAACCCGTCGAGGGGGAGAAAGAACAACAGAAGAAACACATGTCAACAGCACACGGTTTGTATTTGAACGGTCCCGCATCCAAGTACTAACCGCGCGCAACGATGCTTGATTTCGCTGATCGATGATATCCATTAAAATCATTCCTGTTGACTGACGCTGTGCCCTAATCTGTACAACATGGTTACAGATTCTTTTTATCTGATGAGATGTGTAATGAAAGCGTCTAAAGCCGAATTGTTTATCAGGAAATATTTTTCTGTTAGTAACGAATTTCAAAATTTGTTCCTTTATGACTTTTTCGTAAATTTTACTTAAGTTGCTCAGTAAACTTAGAGCCATTTTCTTCACTAGAAGTTGACTTTAGGATTTTTATTCTCAACTTGTGATTTTGTTTTTCTTCTCTCAAAGTTGACAGTTTCAACTTTCGATTCTCAACTCTCGAGTTGATCAACTTCCGAAAATACTAGAAGTTGAGAGAACAAACTTGAGAGTTGACATGAAACATTGTTTTTTTTTTTATTAAAATACATGCATTTTGCTTCAAAAGTTTGTTTGCTTGAGTTTTCACAACAAAAAAAAATATTGGCATAATTTTCCGCAGCAATTATTTTTGGGAAAATTGGACTTCAACTTCGTCGACCAGTGAATGTTGCCGCTCAGTGGAGTTGAAAAGTGGGACGACCGTGACTTCAATTATTGCTTCCGTTTTTTAAAACCGACAGCAGTGATGTTGATAGATTCAATAAAGGATTCACTACCTTGCAACGCGAGACGGTAATAGTTTTAAATTAAAACCTAAGTTCCCCTTTAAATTAATCTCGTGGCCAATCACAGATTTTTTGTTAAGATTGTATGCTCTCAGATCAGTCCATTTCCAGCGTGTATCACTTCCTAAAACTAGTATCGAAAGCCATTGCTAATCCAGCACCACATTTTATTCGAATGCCGGAAACGCACGAGGAAATGCTTGAAGCAGTACGAGGCTTTTTCGCAATCGAAAAGACGATTTTTATAGGTAAATTTGGTCACTTTATTACCATTGTAACAAACGCTGATCAGAATTTGTACAAAGAATTGCAGATATGTAGGTAACAACTTAGTTTTATCCCTATGTCGATCGAGGAGAAAATCATTCATCACAAAAATTCAATTAGATTGACCGAATAAATTAAAATTTAATTTTGAAAGTGTCAGCTTGTATATATTTTAACAAATATCCCAGGGATATTTTTCAAATCAGAAGTTGATCAACATTAGATTTTCAACTCGGGAGTTGACAAAAATAAAATGCACGACTGGATCGCACGAACTTGCTCTTATGTAAAAGTACTTTGGAATTTAAGATACATTTTATAAATATAAAACATGAATTAAAATGAAATTGCCGTCTGATTTTTAGAAAAGTATGAACTTATGCAAACAAACTTTAAAAAATCGTTTTATTATTAAATAAATAAATTTTGTATATAAGAAATTTCTTTAAAATTTTTCAAGAAAAAAATGTGGGATGCGAATTTTAAGTATTGAATAATATTGATTTTAGGAAATAATTTCAAAAAATAATCGTTCATAGGTTTTGAAGATATTGATTTTTCAAAAAAAAATTTTTTTCAAAAAAAACCCAACAAATAATTTTTCGAATATTTTTATATACAATATTATTTTAAACTTAGGGGGACTCCTGCTGAAGATTTTTGGTTAAAATCGTTAGAGCCGTTAATGAGAAAGTTGAAAATCAAAAAAACGGTTCTATGACAGGTACCGTTAATAACATTTTGCCCCAAATTTTTTTTTTACCAAAACGTAGTCCATATCCATAATATCACACCTAATTTTTTTTATCAAAATCGTTAGAGCCGTTTTCGAGATAAATAAGATTTTGCATTACGGGTGTATGGGGGGTACCGTTAGTTTTAGAGCTAAAAAAAAAATTTCAATTTCCCCTCTAGGGAATCACCGAAGACCCATAACTATCGAGTTTGAAGAAAATAGGTCCAGTGGCTTAGGCTCTAGATCGAGGTACAGACATACAGACAGACAGACAGACGGAATTGCCGGACCCACTTTATTCGTCTTCGCTATCATCGTAATGTCAACTTTGATCAAAATCTCGAGTTCGATTTTTTTTCCAAATGCAGAACTTGCCCTATAGTACCTATATCGCAAGTAAAAATTGTGAAGAAAAAGAAATTTCAACTCTCGAGATGAAGCCAACTCTCAAGTTGATCAACTTGAGTGTTTGCCTCAAGTTGAGCTATAGTGAAGAAAACGGTCCTTATAGGCCTGTAACTTGTACACATTTCAGATGGTTTTCCCGCTTTTAATATGAGTACAACCTTCGCTTTTTTCCAGGCATTACTATTCACTATTTTATTTAAATTTAAAAATCAGTGTTAAATACCATTTTTCATATTTTTCTCTCAGCGCCATCTTAACTCTCAACATTTCAAGAATTTAAATGCTGATTCAAATTAAATATATTCACTCTCAGTTTTGTTATTTGCTGATCTGGACATTCAGTCTTAAAAAAACACGGTTATAAGTATGTCTTTAGTGTTATAGAACAAATTATAAGCGGGTTTAATTATAGCCTTTCTTTTGAGGTAATATTTTGGTCTGATATTTTTGCATATTTTTTTAAAACTATTTTAAGTTCTGACATTAAAACGAACTTCCTGGTGCCAATAAAATAATGTCAACAGTGTCTGAAGTAATTCAGAAAATTTTTACATCTCTCTAATTTTTCATCTAGAAAAAGTCATTACATCTAAAATCCAAAAAGCCTGTCTGTCTTTTCTTTTCGGAGTGGTGCTTACTTGATTCTCAAAAGATGTTAAATATGGTATCAACGTTTTCCGTCAAATACCTAGTATATAACCTTATTAGAATTCTTATCAGTTCCATACAACACAAAAGAGTTAATCTATTTTGAAAATTGCTACTTTGCTGTTATGTACTCAGGACCGATGTTAAATTAACAGAACATTGTGTTCTTAGAATCGACCATTGATGAATGTTTATTTTCTTATGCAAAATAAGACTTAATTTGGAAGCATGTGTTTTATTACCAACGATAGAATTTTATCTATCGAATACCTAGAAATCGTCTTTCTCCTAAATTCTATCTTTATGTCTATTTCAGAGTCAATAAATAAACCCGCCTTTGCGCAATCTAAACAAAGTTCCAAAAAAAAAAGAACAAAAATAAGCATTTTACAGAATGATCTTGTATCTTATCGGAGAGATTTCTTCAGCGGAAATGGCATACCCGACCGCCACATAATCCTAATCAAAGTCAAACGAGCAGAATCAGCTGTTTGCGAGATAAGCAATGGATGTGCCTTTTTTATTTGTTAACTCCTTAAGATATCTTGTTCAAATCGAAGAATTCATGAATGACTTTTAGCATTTTGATTAAAAGTGTGCCTTGGATTATTTTTGGTTTGTTGAAGCACCGCAAACATGTTGATGTTCTGTAAGTTTTTTGTATCGAAATGCAAATACAGCAGGCGTATTTGACATTCTTTTGCAATTATTATTGACTGAGGGCAAACGCATGCCATAACGTCCTTGAGACTTGAGATATGAAAATTTTGCGAACGTTGGTGCTTTAAATTGCACTTTAATTTCCATTTATATCTTTTTTTCTTATCTGAAAGGGGCAAGTCGAAATTAGTTTGATGCATTTTAATAAATTATTTTGATATGAAATGAACTTGGCTTCCGGTGCGACGAACGTTTTTATGAATGAAATTTTTTTTTCGTTCGGTTTTGATAAACTGTGTTATCTTGGCGTCGAACAATGTTTGAGAAAGAAGTTAAAATATTTAAATTAAGCATTTCCTTTAATTTAAAGTTGAATGGCATAAGTTTTGGTTTATTTGCGGCGTTGAAAGTTTTCAGGTAGAATTATTTGATTTAATGGCGATTTGCTACTTTAACACTCTTAATACTATTTTCATCCATTACACTGCGTACAATAAGATATTTAAGTAATAATTCGCAATAGTTTGGTTAGCATAATTAAAAAAAATTAAGGTCTGTTTAAGATTAAGTCTATCAAAGACTGAATTTGGTAATACTCGTAGGTACTCCTCGATCTTAAGACCATAAGCTAGCAAACTTCAGCTAGAGTGGATCTTTAAATCCCTCAAGATGTCCCATTTAATTCAGAAGCCAAACAAGCTTATTACATGCAAACGGTACACTCCAGGGTTAATTGGGACACTGAGCATTTCTACCTACCTACCTAAAGACTGACGAAATGCTTCGATTTTATCAAGAGCTGCATTTTTTTGTATTTCAAAAACTGAAATTGGGAACTTCAACTGAATCCCCATGATTTTTGGGAGGAAATATGTTAATAATAAACGTTAATTTGATGGTAACCAGCTGGCATGGTCTATTATAATTCTTTAAGTCCTAGCCCGGATGCGTATTGCCAAACTGTATATCAGCACAGATCTCCATAGTCTGTGCTCAGCCATTTTCTGCTCACCGAATTTGAAAGTATTGTAGAGCAAACTGTATGCTACCACAGAGCGCTCTGTGGTCACATGCAGTTTGCTTGTAAAATATTAAAAAAGCTGAAGCAAACTATATGCTAGTTCAGATCGAGCAATGTACCTGCGATTACAGAGCCATCGTTCACGTTGGTATAGTTATTGTGTGTGGTGAGTTCTGGATTGGTATACATTTTGCTCAGGAAACTAAGAGCAAAGTACCTGTGATTACAGAGCCATCGTTCACGTTGGTATAGTTATTGTGTGTGGTGAGTTCTGGGTTAGTATACATTTTGCTCAGGAAACTAAGAGCAAAGTACCTGTGATTACAGAACCATCGTTCAAGTTGGTGTGGTTATTATGTGTGGTGTGTGGTGCCGTGACATAAGGCCAAGTGACAAAAGGCCAAACATAAAATGTTTTGTCTTGAGCAACAGTACCTTGGGTGGCCCGCTTCGCGGGTTTTCAGGATTTTAACTTCCTTTTCGGGGCTCACACCCGCTCACGCAACTCCGTTGCTCCGCTTAGGGTATGTTCAGTCGCCAGGCAGGCGCCTGTAGCAACAGTTTTGTATTTTACATTAATTGGAGTAAACAACTAACAGTTATGTACTGCTGCTCAGGAAAACTGTTGCTACAGGCGCCTGCCTGGCGACTGAACATATCCTAAGCGGAGCAACGGAGTTGCGTGAGCGGGTGTGAGCCCCGAAAAGGAAGTTAAAATCCTGAAAACCCGCGAAGCGGGCCACCCAAGGTACTGTTGCTCAAGACAAAACATTTTATGTTTGGCCTTAAGTCACAAACAAATTTGGCCTTTTGTCACTTGGCCTTATGTCACGGCACCACACACCACACACAATAACCACACCAACGTGAACGATGGCTCTGTAATCACAGGTACTTTGCTCTTAGTTTCCTGAGCAAAATGTATACCAACCCAGAACTCACCACACACAATAACTATACCAACGTGAACGAGGGCTCTGTAATCACAGGTACTTTGCTCTTAGTTTCCTGAGCAAAATGTATACCAACACAGAAAAATCTGCTTTTGATCTGACACAGTATATAGTATGCTCTTAATTTGAATGAGCATTCTGTAGTCTATTATAGAGCGTCGGAGCTCTGTACTGATATACAGTTTGGCAATACGCAGCCCGGATGATGTTCCGTCACCTGTCTTATCCGTTATTTATTATTTTTAATTAATCTCCAAAATGTTCAAAATTTCCAATTCACTGCAAATATTCGTACCTAACACGATTTCAAAAGGTTCTAAAAATTTAATAACAAAACTCCTATTACCAAAATTTCTGATATTCCTTAGCTGTTCAAGTCCCTTGTGTGTTGCACACTTTCTCTTAAATGTTTTTGTAAAGAAAAAACGGCGAGTCAGTAATTTGTTACAATTCTCCACTTTTTGTTTAGAGGCCTTTGAAAATCAATGGTTAGTAGATTGTATCTTTACAGACTGAATTTAGTAAAGCTTTTGATGAGTTAATTCACGAAATACTTTGAAATAAATTTGCTTAACGATCGAACTGAGAATATCTTCATATCTTAAAGATTTTTTTTCTATAAATTCATCTTAACAAACAATAGTTCATGTCAATTTAAAGATAATTCTAGTGTACCTCAAGGAATACATGTTGGTCCTTTACTGTTTGTTTAATTCATACATGATCTTCCCTCTATATTACAACGCTTTAACGACAGAAGAAAGCAATTAGTTTTTGAAACATTAAATTAAAATTTAAAATTTATGAGTTCCAGGCTTAAAACCGTCGAACACAACTTGTATTGAACGGTTCGAAAAGTAGATTCTAATCCAACGAACAAGAAATTCTTCAATACCAACTGCACGCTTTTTCAATAAAAGAGCTTGATGCCAAACTCTATCAAATTCCTTAGAAATATCAAGTGCAATAATTCTGCTTTCTCCAATACGATTTAAAGATTGATGCCACTGTTCGATCAGTTATACCATCAAATCCCCGGTGGACCTATTGCTACGTCATTGACAGTCATTGAGTAACGTTCTTTAAGATATTTCTTCAACGTTTCCATGATCTTGGAAAGCAGGAACGAAAGTAAGAGGAGAAAAAAGATTCGCGCTTTTTAGGTAAAGGCTGGACATATGCTGTTTTCCTTCCACTCGGAAAAAGGCCAGTAGAGTAGGAAAGATAGAAAAGCTTACGCAGTGTTTTTGCCAATGTGAGGGATACTATCCTTGTCTCTTTGTGTATATCTAGATCTTTCAGTACTCTTGCAACCTTAAGAGTGCGAAAAAAAATGTTTCCAATAAAATCGTTTACGCACTCAAGTACAGGAGGAGTCATGACACTTTCTGGCTAGAGCTGTGTCAATCGCGATTGAATCGGTCTTCGTGACCCGTTCACCAAAAAGATTGATTGATTACAATCAAAGTAAACCAAATCAATCAATCCTAATGTCAATTTCTCGCCACTGAAACTGATGAACAAAACGAACGAGAGTTATGTTTCGTTCATTCAATTCTTCTCAATCATTTCACAATACCAAATAGGAATGGACACATTTTATATACAATGGAAGATGGCGTGAATGAAGCAACGAAGTAGAAAAAAGTAAAACTTTCTTTCATTGCCACATTGTTTTGGTCTCGGTATGAGCGAAACGATTGGAAAAAAAATATTTTAGTTGAGTGAATGATTGAAAGAATTTCGTGTCAGTCTATATCTCGTTCGGAACGAAACTGATGGATAAAAAATGATTGAATGAACGATTGATTGAAAAGACCGAATCCTTGAACCAATCAATCGATAATTGATTCGATCCTTCAAAATGAACTATTGGCACAGCTCTATTTCTGGCAGCGCCGAACTTGAAGTAAGTTTTAACTTTTGCTTGTGACTGACAAAAAGAGTGTCATTAAAGACGAGTGTAGGAACCGAAATGTAAGTAGTATTTACAACAGTTTTTCCCAAATGGCCAAAAAAAATTAATACCTGTCGAGCATCGTGGTTCGTCGAGTATAATCATTACAGGACTTTCAAACCTACTTGAAGCTATTCCGGTTTTCCTCAGTAGGGTCGGTTTCATTACATCGAAATCTTTTAATCTGAAAACTTACTTACAGCCCGAATCAAACCCCGGTGTTTCGGTCTATTAGATTTTTCTCTATTCAGGATAAAATTTCTCATTCCGAAAGAATTAAATTTGTAATTAAATCTGTAATCATAAAATCGAACTCGATTTTTTCATCAAAGTTGACATTACGATGATGCGAAGACCAAAAAAGTGGGTCTCGCAATTCTGTCTGTCTGTCCGTTCGATTTCAGCTAAACGGCTCTGCCGATTTTCTTCAAACTTGGTAGATATGGTTTTTAATTTTTTTCCCTCGGATGTTCTTTGATTTGATTTTTTAAGACCAAAAATAACGAATTTTTTTTTCGAAATTTTATAAATATTTTTTTTTCTCAAAAACTGTCCCACAGATTAAAAAAAAAAAAATCATAAAATTTTTTTTAGTTAAACCTAGGTAATGGTTGAAAAAAAAATTTCAAAAAAATGTTATTTTTGGTACCCCCCTTGGGAACCATTTTTTTTGTTTTTGATTTTCTCGAAAATGGTACGACCGATTTTAATCATTTTTTTATATCAAAGCTCCCCAGAAGTTGCAATATTACTGCGTATTCAAACTTCAAACTTTTGTTTTGGATTTTTAAAAAAATTTACTATTTTTTTTTTTGAAAACTCAATATTTCGAAAACCCCATGCTCGATTTTTTTAAAACTTGATAAATAAAAGATTCTTAAAATAATCTACAAGATATGAGAAACAAAAAATGTATTTTACTTCAAAACAACGGTACCCTCCATACAAATGTTAAAAAATGGTTTTCGAAAATCGTATTTTTCTCGAAAACGGTTCCGAGAATTTTACTTAAATTTTTTTTTCTTTCAATTAATTTCTAAGATCTATAATTTAATAAACAAAAATTTTGAAAACAAGATATGACTGACTGTACCTACCATAGAGCGATATTTTTAAAATTTTTAATTTCTCATTATCGGCATAACGGATTTTAATGAATTTTTTTTAGAGAGAAGCTTCTAAAAAGTTAAAAAAAACATTGCATTTCAAAACTTTAAGAAAAATATTTTTTTGAATTTAAAAATTGTTTTTTTTTTTTTTTGAAAATTCAATATCTCGAAAACGGCTCAATATTTTTTTTTGTAAATTTAATTTTTATTCAACCAATAATTAAAACTTTAAATTGGTGTACCAAAATTTTTTCTTAAAAATGTTTTAAAAATTTTGTATATAAAAACTTATTTTTTAAGAAACCACTACAAAGACTTTTGTTCTTGCATGAACCTATATTTGCTTGAATCACATGGCATCCTATTTTAACCTCCAACTACTAAAGAAGTTGTTTTAGTCGTTTAAAAAATTAATTTTTATGCTTATGAACAGTTTTTCTCTAATAACATTCATTTTTGAAATTCTTAGTCTATTACATAGGAGCAAGTTCGTGCGACCCAGTCGTGCATTTTATTTCTGAAACTAAATATAACAAAATATTTGGTTTCGTCAAAAAGTAAGTTCCGTAATCCATATAATATTTAAATTCAAATTTAAATTTATTTTATTAGGTCAAACCTTGAATGCGAATGTGTTTTATAGACCGAGAGCCCACAGCAATTTTTGGGTGTGATTGATAACAAAAAATAATAAGCATACTTAGATAGGCCTTTAGTAGTTATTTACAAATGTGAACGTCTTGCATACTCTAGTGGGGGCAATAGTGCATTATAGTGCATTAAGTATGCAGTTCCTTCCAAATTCTAAAAAATTGGGATACAAAATTTGCCATAACTTCAAAATGAACAGCTAAGTGCCCTGATTGCAAATATCGAGGTCCATGACGTTTTAAAGGTGGCCTTCTTATCGCGTCTGGCAGGCAGAAGGCCTCGATATTTTCAATCAGGGGGCTTAACTCTACATTTTGGCAAAGTTGTTATCACAATTAATTGGACTTGGAAAGAACTGCATACTTGATGCACTATAATGCACTATTGCGCCCACTAGAGTATGCAAGGCTTTCACATTTGTAAATAACTATAAAAGGCCTATCTAATTATGCTAATTATTTTTTGCTATCAATCACACCCAAAAATTGCTGTGGGCTCTTAGTCTATTATGACTGCTATTTTCACATAAAAAGAATTGAATCTATTAGCATTAAGCGTATTGAAATAAATGGACAATAAACAATATTAGTAGAAATAATGAAAAATCAACAATATTTTTCGAAATAACTAAACTCTTGCATTTATTTGGATTCAATGATAATAATCCCTTTTTTACTGCCCTGTTTGATATTTGCTTAAGGCCTTTATTACCTTCAAAAACACAAGTTTTCTATGAGACCAAATGGATAACTATTGTATATTTAAATATCATCGGCATAGAAGCGTTTCGACGAATGAAGTACGGACTGAAGACTGAAAGCAATATCATTTACGTAAATCGAGAATAAAAGTGGACCTAGTATAGATTCTTGAGGAACACCACGGACCACATGAATAAAATGGGATGAAATATTCCCAATAGACCCTGCTTATTTCCTCTTGCTTAAATTTGACGAAATAATTTTTCATTCAGTCATATGAAACGCACAACAATACTCGTATCATGCCGGTTTCTCACTTCGATTTTAAGAAGGGACATGATACAATTCATGCCACGTCTAAATTGGTCTCTGGTATTTAGTGTAACAAAACTGAAAGGCCATGTCCTGGTGGCTGACGGGTTGATGTAGAGAAGGCTTTCGATACGGTTTTCGGTAGTTAGAGATCTTTGTTATTAATAATGGTCTTCGGAGGGGACCGGCCAACTCCCCGATTCTATTCAGCATTTACCCCTTATCTGATACGAAGTCTTATTCAGGCAATTGCGTATGCCAACGATTTAATAGCAAACAGAACAGCTCCAAAAGTCGAAATCATCAGAATTATTTTGCAGCGTGACTTCGACCAGATATTGATGACGGAAAGTTGAAAATCAACTTTCAGAAATCTGGAACTTTTCTGTTTAGGTCTCGGTTTTGTGGAGCCTCAAGGGATACTAGAAAGAACTAGTGCAAGCTAGTGATCGTAGGACCACATGGACAACTACTGGCTGAATCTGGTTTGATCAGTATTTGTATTTCGACAGCGAGCTTAAGTTAGTTGAATAATATTATTGCTTAAAAAATAAATAAATTTGGTCCTGCAACAGCTTGTAGAGAATCAAGATCTAGAGACTTATAACTTTCAACCATTCTTGTGTGCCTGTTATCAGAAATGGAGGGGACAAACAATTTTCTGCCAAATCCGAACGGCTAAGATGAGCAGCACTTTTCCTGGCAAGAGAAACTCTTGGAAAAATTATCACTTCTACGCAAAAGGGAGTACACTCCTGAAAAACATTTTTTCAGCGACTGAAATTCGTACGCAAGACCTTCTGCATGACAGTCCAATGCATTACCTAATATTATTTTAGAATTTGAACATTTGATAAAGTTCCTTTCCATTTAAACTTTATCCTGTCGCACCATACAGTTTGTCAAAATAATTAAAAAAATTAAAAGAACTCTGTCTTACCGTAAATAACCAATGGTAAAAGTTCCTTTTTGACTGAAATTTTGTTATTTTAACGGGGTAACTTTTTCGTTTCTAGTTAATCATTCATTTTAAAAGCCTCAACTATTAAATCTATGTAGAAAAGATGAAACCGAACACAAAATTGTTTCACAAAAAATTACGCTATCTAGGATGTCTTCTTTAACGACTTGCCCATCATTTCAAGCCTTTAATCTCTGTCCATCATCTTAACTCACTGGTTATGGCGCATTCTTTGTGTTTTGTGTTCCTCCTTGCATGCAATCAGGTGTTTCCTAGAAAGAAATGAAAAAAACACTCCAACTTTATAACCTTGTACCATGAGAAGTTGAAGGGAACTCCATCGCACCTCTAAAAGAAAAAATAAAAGAAGCACCCTTTCTTTAAATAAAAATTCCCTCAGGCAAACTGGACCAAATCCAGAGGTTTTTATTTTATAATTAATGTTCGGTTTTTCGTTAATGAATCTCTTAGAAAAAGGAGCCTCCGGAATAGGGATGGGAATCTTCAGAAGTCTTAAAAACTAGGATAACAAAAAAAAAAAACTAAATTGTATCCAAAACATTCTTGAACTTAAATTATGATGTAATATAATGAACCAGTTCTAAAAGGTCGTTTCTTGTGTCGATTATAATAAGGTTAAGGATTTGATTTGAAAATTTATTTTATAAGTGTGGGAAGCCGTATCAAATTTTAAGATCGTTCGGGGCTCGATAAATTTTATGGTTGATTGATGTAAAATTTGTAAATTATTATAAGAATGGAGGATGATTCGAATAATTTGATAATTTTATGTATTTTTTTTATTTTCAGGTGTTACGATTCAAAAAATAGGTAAGTGGTTTATGTTTTGTGTTTTTCTGATAACAGAACTGAAGAAATTCTAAAAGACTTGAAGTTCTTATTCCGAAAGTCGGTAGGCGGTGAAGGATTTTCGAACAATTAGTTTTACGTCTGTCGTGCTTAAAACTATGGAGCGCTTTCAAGGTATACATATAAGGGACATTCTAGACGGACTTTCTTTTGACAGTTTTAAAAACACATATCTTAATGGTAAGTTTACGGAGACGGCCATTCATAAGGTAGTGAGTACAATTCACAAAACGATCCACTCGTAGGAATTACAGTCTTGCTACCTTCTTAGACATAGAAGGATCTTTGAACATCGTCCTAACGGGAGACATTCAAGAATCACTCTTTGACTTCGATGTAGAGAACTATATCAGGGAATTTATAATTTCCATACTCGTCAATAGAAGGATACATGCTTCATTAGGTAATGTAAACTCAACCAAACTCGTGAGTAGAGAAAGATCCCAGGGTAGTGTTCTGTCTCCTCTTCTGTGGCTTTAAGTCATAAACAAAATTCTGGCTAAGTTGTAGAGATGTAGTGTTAAGGCAGTTGGTACTATTGTTCTACGGAAAGCTAAACTCTGGGATTAGTGAAATCACGGAAATGGCTTTGAGCCAAATTTAGTAACTGGGCCAAGAGCTGTGGGTCAATCAAGCTAATACTGAACTGATGTTCTTACTACTAAAATTTAAATTCCATCCTTCCAGCTTCCTCCACTCAACGACCAAATACTCCTCATCTTCCTGTGCAAAATATTTAGGAGTTTTCCTCGAAAAGTGGAAAATATATATTGAAGAACGAGTTAAGGAGGCCTGCTTAGCTTTCTATGTCTGTAGTAAAACATTAACTATGCCTGCAGAACTAAGCAGCAATCAAATCAGATTAAGCTGCGTTGACAGAATATGCAATTTATACGGCAACTTCCCGCACGACTTTATCTCTGTCTAACTGGTATTACCGTACAAAAAATTGGACATAGTATGTACATATATCCTTCTTCTCTAAACCTCTTTGATCAAAACAAAGCTTACAAAACTCTATCAGCACCTAAAAAGTAATTAAACTGAGATTAACTAGTAAGCTCCTTAAATGTAGCCATTCAAAATGTTTTTTTTTATAACGTCAAAACAGGACACTGTGTCAAGCTAAGCAGCTTGTTGACTGGTACTGAAAAAGTAGCCAATCCGATTGAGTGATTATCCCTCGCACTGTAGGTCTCCATCAAAGCCCTCAGTTGGGTAGCTCGGGATCTAAGTAGTCAAGTGAAGGGCACAGCATAGAAGTAACCGAAGTTCGTCCTAGAGCCATTTCGTCGCTTTAAGAAAAGAGATGATGTCTTTGATCTTCATTTTCGAAAGTTCGTCAATGTCTTCAAAAAATGCCCTTCCTAATGATTGTGCCATATATTTGGCCAGAGCTGGGCACTTGCAGAGGAAGTGGAGGATTGTTTCATTTTCCCGCTGGTCTCAACAGCTATGACAGTGAGTCTTATGAGGAATACCTAGCTGGCTGCATTCTCTCCTATTAGCCAGTGTAGCTACGATTCTGGCTATGTCTACGATCCTGGGTCTGCATATCAGATCGAGTGTTCGGGATTTATTATTACATTACATTACATTTAACACTACACAGTAGATAAATCACTGAAAAGCACTGGCAACTGAGGCCATCGGCTATAGAAAATACAACAGAGAGAGAGAGAGATACAGAAAGAAAGAACAACAAAAGAAACGCATGTCCACAGCACACGGTTGGTATTTGAACGGCCCCCCATCCAAGTACCAACCGCGTGCAATGATGCTTGATTTCGCTGATCGATGGGAAGCGATACTTTCATCAAAGCCAAGGCCGTTGACTGGGATTAATTATATATGGGCCAAATCTTTCTAGATATAATGCAGTTAGTTAAACTGCTCCACCTAAGGTTTGAATGCCCAACAAAAATTGAGAGAATTTTGTCCTTCATAACTTCGATCGGAATATTGACTCTTTCCGAAAGAGAGTTATGGAGGGCCGATCCTTGCCTGGCCAGTTCGTCTGCCCGTTCATTCCCATCGATGCCACAATAGCCTGGAACCCAGATAAGAGTGATATTGTGGCTAATCTAGAAACTAGCAAGTTCATCCCGGCATTGCTGGACCAATTCGGAGTATGATATAGTAATGTCTTTAATAGCCGCCTGAGTGTCAGTACCGGTTCTGCTAAGGATCTTGTTTGAGGTGCTAACGCTAGCAGTTCTTCTCCCCTTCTTCAGCTTATCGATATTATATGCTTTGATAAAAGCGGGCCACCAAACAATGGAACCATACATAAGGATTGTTGAAAGCTATGCAGGCCTTTTTAAGACTCTTCAATATTCAGTTTCCAGTTCAAATTGGAGTCTAAAATAACACCAAGATATTTTGCACTGAAAGAAAGCAGAAGTGTTTTGCCGTTGAGTTGGGGTAGAGCGAATCTTAGTTTTGGTAGTAAATAGCATCATTTCCGTTTTGCTTCGGTTGACACCTAGTCCACAACTCGTGGCCCAGTTACTTACTTTCTTTAAATGCATTTCTGTGAGTTCACTTTACATAGGGGTAAACTTTTCTCAGGCTTCTTTGGTATTCCAGTAAAATTTCTGAAAAATGCACCAACCGAATTCCCGGGGGTTATTTTAGTTTTATTCAACAAGATCTACAACTCGGACAAATTTCTTTTCTTTTTTTTTTTGCAATTTAAAAAAAATGTAATCTGGATCTGTTAGAAAACTTACTTAACTCTCTCAGAAAAGTGTTTACGCAAATCCTATAACAATATACTTAGTTGTTTTCATGCCGGCTTCGAGGCAATCTTTCAGCTGTATTTCGTTCTGTATACTGTAGCCACACGTTTCCTAGTTAAAAAGATGTGTTTATACACTTTTTTCTTTGTTGATCTGAAGGCAGCATTTGACACGATTTACCGAAGTTCCTTACTTTATAAGCTTGCAACAATTGCGGTTTCGACAAAATGTATCAAAGTCTAAGAAAAACTCATAAGAAGTTTGACAGCAACAGTACAAACGGTAAACACGTATCCAAGGTTTTTAAATGGGAAATCGGTGTCCCACAAGGTTGCGATTTGAGTCCATTGATCTTTGCATAAATAATGCAAAAATGATATTGAAAATCATATTTTAGGTCGGATTGGTTTTTGTGATGTAATGATCAAGTCCATATCGGGGAATCCACTTACTTAACAACTTCAAATCAATAAGCTGAACAAATGTTCGGGTTCTTTAAGGGTTTCAGCAGATAGATGAAATGGAGTTAATACAGAGATACTTTCTTAAGCGGATTTTTATGTTCCCTATTAATACATTAATACATACTTCTAATTATACTTTTCATGTTGGCTTACCTCTAATATTTCTAAGAAATCCCAAAGGAAACGCTGATTATATTGTGAGCGTTATGAAACAGTCTGATCGAAACCTACAAAAAAGATTACTTTTGATTTGCTTTCAAACCTTTCAAAGTAAATATAGACCAATACAAAACTGGTATGACCTTGTCCTTATTCATAACTTTTCTTTGCCATTATCAATGGAAAATGTTGAAGGTTTAAAATTCTCTGTATGAATGATCTCTTTTATAGATGATTACATGTCTCTGTCTTGAGCAGTTTAGAGCATCCAGCGTCTCGACTCATTTATAAATAATTCAATTTATGCTTGAACTGAAAAAATTAAAATAAAACATGAGTTCGCAGCATTTGAAATTGGTGGCTGTTAAGGCCATTGATTCGGCTTAGGAATACCGGTATGGACTTGCGAGCCTGACCATTGACCCCAATATCACTCATATCTGGATTCCGGGTGGAATAGAGAGAAATGAACGGGTTCACGTGGTTGTCAGTTAAGGATCAGCCGTTCATAGCTTATTGTGGAAAGGGTTAACATTCCCCTTGGTGTTATGAAGGCCGAAATCTTTTCATTATTTTTCACAAAATGCAAACGTAGGTAAATTAGTTCAACCAATTATATTATGACTAGAAAGATGTGGCCCGCCTATAATAAGTTCCGAAGAAATGGAACTTTACAACTTTAGCGAATTATCTGAACTGAAGATAAAAGGCTTGATCTTTTTTCTTTACACGACGAAGTGGCTCTGAGACGAAATTTTAACGAATTCTGTAACGGGTACTCCGTGGAGTGGAGTGGAGTGGAGCTCATGAATCCCTTATCTCGCATTAAATCCACAGGTCAAACGAGTTTATGGTATCAAAACGGCACCCTCCAACGTTAGTTGGGTCAGTGAGCAGGACATGGCTGCCATTTCTACCTATCTACCTACCCAGAGTCTAATAATTAACAGGCACATGTTACCGGCTTCAATTTTTTTGCTGTGACTTTTTGGTGCATCCGAATGAAGTAGATTGTGTTAGGTATATGGAGGTATGGTCATTAAAAATTGTTTGTACAATGCCAAAGTCCCGCAAGTGTCCAACTACTTTTTCAAGTGTGTTCTAAAGTTGCTAGCAATTGAAGGCAATAGATTTTCGAATAGATTTTTGGATGAAGCCTTTTTTTCGCTTCATCTGGAAATACTGGTATAGCCATTGGAAGCTACAAATGTTACTAGCTCATGGGGTTTTAAACTCGATGTTAAGATTGAAATTCTTGACTTGCAATTAGTTGGTCTTCTGGAGAACTTATTATGATAGATCTGCCTGGCCAGAGGTTACACTGGTACTTACCGTCTATAGTGTTGTGAAAAAAGCTTTAAATATGTTTGAAGATCACTGCTTGTAAACCATCCTGCAGCTTTGTTTTTAACGTTGTGTTTAGCGTATCCTACCTCTTGTAAACTTATTGTGGGAAAACATGAAAGAGGCCAACAGCTTGTAAGAAAACCTATACCTACTGGCTTAAAATTTTCAAAGCACAAATTGAAAAGTCCTTTAATTTTGAGAAGCACTCTTTTTTGGCAAGAGATGCTCTTGAAGGACTCTTGAAGGATTTGTTACTTCCCCACAAGAGGCACTAGATCAATGAAAAACATTATTGCAATGGCTGGGAAAAGAACTTAAAGAACCCATAAGTACTGACCCAAAGGGTACTACGTCTTCATTGACTATAAGTCAATACCTTATTGTAACTTCTATCTAGTGCCCATTTATCAGCTGGTAGAAATGCTGCTTGAATACATCTACTATTACCTGCGATTTGGTTGGCTGTTTCGAAGAGGCAACTGAAATCCAGTATGTGTTGTTTCGATTGCAAAACTCTTCGATCTCCTTGAACTGGAAGACTGCTTACGATCAATTTTGTCCATGCAAGATTTTCTTCTCCTTGCTTGGTATTAGCAGCATTCATATCCATTAGGGGTTCTTTCTGTGATGTGGTATCTATCCTACAATTGTTTCGCCTGCCTTCTTAATGATATCGCGTTACTGAGACAATCGCTAGTTTACGTCTGTGGTAAGTGAGTGCACAGCGGGAAGCTTCTCACTCGG
Source organism: Chrysotoxum bicinctum (assembly GCA_911387755.1). Lineage (NCBI taxonomy): Eukaryota > Metazoa > Arthropoda > Insecta > Diptera > Syrphidae > Chrysotoxum > Chrysotoxum bicinctum. The sequence goes on from OU426988.1 coordinate 229,677,632, forward strand.
GTGCGATAGACTGGCAACTTCATGTATGCTAAGGCGTCACACGAGTTTCTTCTGGGTGGATTTCTTTTCGTTCGAAATTTAAGCTATGAACTTTGCCATAACTAAGAAGTGTTCAGAGTTTGTGTTTCGCCCTCGGAATATTCCGTCAAGGATGTCGGGTATATGCCTTGAGCTGATTAGAACATGGTCGCTTTAGTTCGTGGTATGATGGCCTGGAGAACACCGATACCTTTGTATATCAATAGCCTTAAAAACCAAGTGCTAGATACTTATCACCGTATTACGCGCTGCTGAAAGTCTTATATTAAGACAAACATGTACATAACTCTAACTGTTTCATTTTCTTCAGTCTTCATAGGCTTAAACCAAGTGTGCTATGTATTTAAGTGTCCACCACTGTACATATACTTTGGCAATCTATATGCTGCAAGTTAAAATAGCTTCTAAAGTATTTAGAATACTTCCCTATTTAATAGAAATTCCTGAATTATGTTTGTTAAGTTATGGTTTGTCCAAAAAGCTTGTAAGTACTTCTAGTGTCTCAGAAAAAATTGCCGAAATGCTTATTTAATTAGGATGACTATCTAGTTGTCCCTTATTTAGTTTAAGCTCACGAGTGCTCTAATTGATTTTTAGATTTGTGTTTCAAGCATTTGTCTTGAAGCAAAATAATTTTTTAAACCTAATTGTTAAATGTCTTTGAAATCCCCGTAAAATGAGCCCCTTCTCAATTGTAATTACTTGGATAAAACCGATAAATAAAAATAGGGCCCTTTTTCTGGGTCGTTAAAAAACAAACAAACAATGCAGAAAATCCGACCCTTTGAACCGGTTTTCCATAAATAATTTAGCAATGGGTTTCAATGTCATTGCTCTCGAAGCTACACCCTCTCATCTCAATTTCAAGTGCGGCTTGTGAAAGTATGTGTGTATGTGAGTAATTCCAAAACGAAACCATCACTCTACAACAACAACCGCAAACTGAGTGTTGCATAACATTTTTATTCTCACATCCATAGTGTAAACGTCAGGCACCGCCGAAAGTAATTTAAATATATACTCGTATCAGTACATATACATACACCTTCCTATACATATTTGTGTCACACTCTCTCCGCGTCCCCATCTGCAGACGTTTTCATTCATGATCATGATGCACTTGTTGCACGCACATCTCTGCCTCCATCCACCCAATTCAACGTTTTTTTTTTTTGTTGATCTTAAAGTTACTCTACTTTTACCCCTCGTTCCGGTTTATCCATGCAACAAGTCGACAACGACCGAGGACTGTCGTTTCACATTAAAACCTCGTTAAGCCCAAACAGAGTCCCATAAATTCTCATCAACATAAAAACCGACGAACCAACAACACTCGTCGTCGTCTTCATCGGCATCGTCATCGTCACCACCACACTGGAGGAATGGATGCTGATGCTGATGCCTTTTTCATTCCCCGTCTTGTCCATCTCTGAGGGCATCCTCTGTCGATGGATGCCGACAGCGACAACAAATTTGTTGTTGCTGCTGTCCATCGAGCGGTCTTCAGATTCGGACTCACTCTTCATCCCCTGGTCAGCCATAAATAGCTGGCTTTCATCCACCACTTCTTTCTAGTGAGTGATCCAAAATCTGTGCTGTGATGCTGTGTGGCGCAGCGGAGAGCGTGGTATGGATCGAGGGGATATGCGCGCTTGCGCATACACATTAGCGGAATGGAAATAACGAAAACTGTTGACACAGTGATAATTAAACGGTTGTGATCGTCGCCACGTCTTCTTTTTCTTTGCTTCATCTTCTTCTTCACCATAAAGACTCTTTTTTTTTCTTATCAATGTTTTACTGTGGTGTTGGTAGAGTTTTTGGCGCCAAAATAGTTTGATTTCTTCTTTTTGCACTTGTTTTTTTTTTTGACATTTTCTCTTTAACGAAAGGGGAATTTTGCCAGTGAGAGAGTGGGTTGAGTTTTAAGATTATCAGAACCTACATTTTTAAGTATAAAGGTGTAATATTTTTTGAAAAGCTAAAGCGGTAGTTGTGAAATTAGATTTCTGCATTTCTGCCATTGTGGTTTGTAACGCTTTAGAACAAATCCGCTAGTCCAGATAGTATCACTTCTATCGTTTTGATGAGGTAGTCTTCATCGCTGGTAAAACCATTGCATAAGTTTTTCCATGCCCTACTCTACAGGTTTCTTTACGAGTGGATGGAAAACAGCATTTCTACAGCCAGTCCCTAAAAAAGTGAATCTTCTTCCTCCTCTCACTTACGTCCCTTCTTTCCAAGGTCATGGAAACGTTAATAAATTATCAGAACCGCATAATACAAGTTCTGTTGGAAGATTTTAAGTCTTAAATTAATAAAATTTATGCCGGTGTGCAACAGGGCTCCGTTTTGTCTGGAAACCATAACCTTAGAATTCAATGCTTGAAAAACTCAATGCTGGCTCTCAGTTCACAGGATGTGCACCACAGACTACCTTGTGTGGAATGACCTGTTATTTGACGTCTTCAAAAACGATGCTAAGTGCTTAAATTTCCACGAAGTTGCAAGAAATTTGTCAGCCCTTATAATTTGGGTGTAATAAAAAAAAAGACTATTATATTGAGTTTAATTCCCAAATTTGAAAGGTGCTCCAATATCCCAATTTAGTCTCTTGGATAGAATTCAAAAACAGAGTTTTAAAAATGATAGGTAATAGTAATATATGTAATTGAAACATTTGAATCTCTATAGCCCCGCCGCAATGTTTCTTGTCATTCATTATTTTACCGTTATTTTTTTAAACAGTGTTCTCGTGAAATTGCCAGTTAACTGTAATATTCGCTCTTCAGGGAATGCCCATCAGTTTACCCTTGAGCCTAACTTCGAACGTACTGTTAAATTCAGAGATTCTTTCTTTGACGCACTTCATACATATGTATATGTGGAATGCCTTACCGGACTCTATATTTCCTTCCCACTATAATATTCAGACATTTAAAACCAATATGCATCGATATCTCCTTTTAAATCCTCTCCAACTTTCCTAATAGATTCGCACTGTACCCAAACATTTTAAGGGTGGTCATAATCCCTTTAGTGCTCGCGAAATTAAAATAAAAAAATATCATCCAATTTAGACCAAAATAAATTAGTTATCGATCGGTACGGTAGCGTTTTCCTTTAATGGTGATGGCAATGCCAATCGTCGTTTCCGTAGAAGTTCGAACCCATGATACTGCCGGATTTCAAACATTCCACATTATACACAGACCTTCTCCATATGCATTGTTCCTTGGCAGAACTCGTGTGCATTGGGATTGTCCCGAATCAAGCAATGTGCTTTTTGAAGTATCAGTTCATCCAAAAATGGACCTTTACGCTGTAGACAATTTTTTTGTTGGTGAAAAGCCTTACCTCTAGTACCTGGTGCATTGGACTGTCATGCAAAAGGTCTTCGGTTCGGTTCTCAGCTGCTGCTAAAAAGGTTTCTGTAGTGGACAAGAAAGGGCGCTCTTGAAGTTAGATTATGAATTTAGTTTCATCTACGAAGAAAGGTTAGTCTACCTGTTTTCAGGCTCCAGGTGTTGTTGCCATGAAAACTTCTGTCAAAAAAAAAAAAAAACATACGTCAATATACAGGTTGTCCCCTTATTCCTCACGGATATTTCGGGCTATGGTTCTTTGGTTTTAGTATTCTATTCATAATAACTTTCGTTGTCTGTCGCGATCAAGTAATTATGCCATACATTCCCTAGATTTTATTTAGGTACTCATATGTAAAATATGTATTTAACAAAAAAAAAAATATATGTACGAGAGTATAAACTATTTTTATTTTTATTTATTATTACTATTTTTAATCAATTTTTTAAAAGCTGAATTCATAAGCCATGTGCATTTCGATACTCGAGTGCCCTTGCCATTTGTTAATATAAAACAAGATAACTCCAATCCGTTTCTTCATTTAGCAAATTTACCACCTCCTCCTCATCCACACATCACAATCTTTGCAATTGCGTAACACTTTGACTATTCGACAAATTTCCATATAGTGCATAAGTGACTCGAGCACTGAACATTTTGAATCGCTGATCTTACCATTCCCTTAAGCTTTATGAAGCCTATCTTCCTAGCATTGAAACCAATATATCTTCATGTCTATTAAATTTTTGGCTAATCGTTTTTGTGGCCTATCGGGTTACAAAACCCGAATCAATCGCGATCAACACAGCTCTACTTCAGACACAATTTAAAGGTCAACTACATCCCAACGTATTTATATTTTTTGACAACCTCTATGGTTTCTTTTTTAAGCTTCCCATATTCCTCTGAACTGAGCCGTCCTTCCCTCTTTCGTACATGAGGAGACGTATCATCATACCATTGATATTTATTCCACCACCGACATATTTATGCGTATCATTAATGTACATATAAGTCAAAAAAGAGTGAGCCAAGCAAACATCCTTGCTTGAACGCTTTGTATTGCTGCCCTAAAATCATGAAAAATGAAGCTTTAAGAATACGTTTTCCTAATTCTCTTAAAGTTGTTATTTCTGTTGAAACAAACAAATTCAGTACTGTAAGGTCAGGCAGGCTATTGAACTGGTCCGTTTCTTCCTATCCAACGGTTATCATATTCTACCAACCATTTGCCAATTCTAAACCACTCGAAGACAGCAGAGCCATCCTTTTTGAAATATGATGAAGCTAGTAAAATCAGTAAAATGCCCTTCAATACTTCTGGTAAATTATTTTGCAGAAACTCCATATAGTTTGTACAATTCAGTCTGAGTTGTAGTTTAAAGAAGCCAAATAAATTGATTTCAATTTTACCTGCCCACAAATTGATCATGAATTTTTAATGAAATGATGACTGTCTTTTCTTGAGTTTATTCTTCCTATCCCATCTCTTGTTAATTGAGAATCATCCGTTCGAATCATTCTACTAGTTAACTCGTTAACAGCGACCAGTTAGAAAACTCAAGCCCCTTTTTCTAAAAAATTCGGGAGCAGTTCTTGAACAGATGTATGACGGTATAGGTAAAGATTTCCTCCAAGCAGTACATTAGACTCCTGGAAACATTAAATTGCAAAGCTAAGCTTCAAATGCTGATTGATGGGTCAGTTGGAACAGCTTTCAGTATTCTTTCATCAGCTGAAATTCTTCGTACTTGTCGAGCTGCCGCAATAGGATGTATATTTGAAACTTATCCCGTGTCTCGAAGTCTCCGATACGTATTACCACATACTCATTTTCTACCAAGTCGTAGGTTAGGACTAGTTGAGTTTCTAATGCACTGGCCATAAACATAAATAATGTCTGCTTATTCTTGGTTTGTAAATACCTGCATTTCAAATAGAGTTTCTAAGCAACCAAAAATTAAACTGATGAACTAACATTTGCCCTTATTTTTTATGCAATTTCGTTTCGGTAAATTTTCCTAACAGACCCTTATACCCCCAGCATAACTCTTTCTGAAAACTTTTAAGGAACAGATTAAAGAAAAGAGAGTTTTGACAAGTACTAAAATAAATGAAAAAAATAACGGTTTTGCAGGTTGTCAAATAACCATGCACGCCTTAAAACTTTCTATTATCTTACTAATTCTTGAAAAACAATTTGAAAACAACTTAGAAACGAAGGTAAAAAATCTTAAAATTTCAACCACAAGTTTTCCCAAGCACCATCTATGAGTTTTTCATTCTAAAAAGCCATGTTGCGAACATTTGTATTAATAGATCAATTTTTGGATCAGGGTAGACAAAAGTAGACCTTTTCTCAATTCCCCAAAAAGTGATGTCAACGTTAGAGATAGACCCATACTGTAGATTGGTTTTGTTCTGAGAATATACCAAAGAATCTAATTCCAAAATATCAAACGGCACGGTAGTGCCCAGCCAAGTTCTGGCAATACACCCTTTTTACAGGAACAAACTCAGGCGATTTTTGACCCCTCCCTATCTTCAGTACCAATGAAGTCAGAAACTTAAAATTCCGAAAAATTGCTAAGCTAGTCAGGCACAGGCGCCTCACAAATTTCAATTTTCTAGCATAAGCGGTTCCTGAGATATAAGGCCTCAAAAACCACACAAAATACGTAACTGACTGACTGACTGACAGATCATCAAAATTATGGAGCACTTCCCGACATCGTAGAATCTTTCAATTTCGCACAACTGTAGGTATTGTCATGCAAGCAGAGGAAAAAATCAAAAATTTCAGGGTTTCCATTCAGGCGGCGTGGTATCCGTTCACTTTCTCCGAATTGGTGTTGGTTGAATGGAACACTTCCGACTGCTGTAAAACGATGAAATTTGGTGAACTATAATCAAACAGTTTTTGTATGCCCAATTCAAAAGGTTTTGAAAACTTGACCAGTGAACCCATAAAATTTTAGTCAGTAATCATTAAATAATAAAGTTTTTCTATTACATTGTAGCTGTTTCAATATTATTCTACTTTAAATATTCGGTATTAAACCTTCATGAAGTAAGAACTTGGCGTACTTTTAGATCTCACTACTTTTCACGGCTGACTTGACTTGAAGAACTTGGCTCTTTTTTAACATTTATGTTTTTGGTCTGATCCTTAATATAATATAAGGGGACACCCTGTATTTAATGGGGGCTATCGTGAACAAAATTTCCCTCGGAATTTTCCCCATCTTCGAAAATTGGAAAGGTCAATACTTCTGCACTGTTCATTGTAAGCTGGCGACTGACCTTTTTTAAATGAGCGCCAAAGTCACTACGAAACTTAATTCCCAATATCAATAAATTCCAAGGGAAACTTTCGACATTATTCGAGATCACAATTTTGAAAGTTGGGAACAATTCCTAGGGAAATTTTATTCACGATAGGCCCCAATATCTTATAAATTCATAAATACCATTCCCGTGAAATTCTGTCAACTCGATAATAAAAAAAAAACTCCATATCAAACTTTTGCCAATTATATAAATGTCATAGGAGAGTTCGAGAGTTTTACATCATTTGACATCCATTGCACTCCCCTCTTCTGTTCTATCTGATTAAACTTCAAGCCCCTTTTTTAACTCTACCGATATGGGCTTCGCTGGTGTGAAATTTCTTTCGGTTTTCTGCGAACAGCTGCAGAAGCAGATTAGTTTTGAAACAATTCTGAGAATTCATAAACGGCTTTGTTTGTAATTTGCGAGATGTCAATCAATTAATGTCATAAACATGGAATCTTTTGAAGTAGTTTTTGTAGGAGGATAAACCGAAGCTTTGTATTTACACGGCTTTTGAAACGGAACATAAATAAATATTCGTTTCTTTTTTTCTGGATTGACGAAGAATAAAAGTTCAAGGTTCCTGAATTTATATCGGGATTCTTATTATGAGCATGATGTCACTTCTTGGCTATTTATGAAATTATGAGGGGTGCTATCATAATTTTTGTTCTGTTCTTCTTATGCTGAACAAGAAATATGTTTTCGAGATGTTGGAGGATAAACTTATAATTAATGAAGCTTAGGGTGCTATTCAAGGAATCGGGGTATAATCGTCAAAAATGTGATCTGACTTGTAGACTTATGTTTTTTCATAACTGGCACAACATGTTCGCATTTGTCGTCAGTAAATCATGATTTTTGAAATTTAAGAATCTAACTGAGAGTTTTGTGTTATTCTCAAAAACAAAAAAAAAAAATTTCAATATCAGTTTCAATCATCATCAGAATTAGAACTCTGTTAAATTGTTTTTTTTTTATATATTAATTTTAACATTAATATAAAAAAAAACAATTTAATTGTCTGACTATGTTGAACATGAATTCATATAGGAATTTGAACCTAAGTTCAGTTATTCGCAATGCCTGAATTCTAAGTGAAGAACATGGACAACGATTTGCTTTCCCTCGTGATAACGTAGAAAAACACGTTCATGTGAAGTTGAACGTTTCAATTGTGACCGAATCATAAGTATCAAAATTAAATTTAACCTTTCCGAAGGTTTGGATGCCCTGTAAAAGAATCTGACCTCGAATTTATTCGTACCTTGTATTTTTCGAAAAATACCGTTCTAAAAATGCAAAATACTGATTTTTAGATATTTTTCAAATTTAGTTTATAAAAATACCCAACAATCCACACGATTTTAAAAACGTTAGAAACGGGATAAGACATCACATTCTTGAAATGTATAATCCCGCGTTTCGCTTAAGCTTAATATATGTATGTGTGTACCTAAAACTAAGATCTAAATGGGTACAGGCTTTGTATATAAAACTTAAAGTACTCTCATGAAGACGAACAATTGGGGCGACATCTAAAGCATAACGATAGTACTCTTCTTTGCTACTTGCTTTGTATCTTATTCTACTCTCCACTGTAAAATCGTAGGCTAATTTCAGCGCCATCACCAGGATAGCGTTGGTACCACAAAATCACGCTCCATGATAATACTATAGGTTACTTATGCAAAGATACATATGATATAAGTAAGAGAGAGAGAGTTAACGAGGCCATAAAATAAAGGCATCTTTCTAAGTTAAGCATAGAAATAACAGGAAAAAACCATTTAATATTTTATTAAAATAAAATGCACGACTGGATCGCACGAACTTGCTCTTATGTAAAAGTACTTTGGAATTTAAGATTTTATAAATATAAAACATGGATTTAATGAGATAATAATGTTCAAATGCATAAAATTGCCGTCTGGTTTCCGGAAAAGTATGAATTTATGCAAATAAACCTTAAAAAATCGTTTTATTATTAAATAAATTTTTTATATAAGAAATTTCTCTAAAATTTTTCAAGAAAAAAATGTGGGATGCGAATTTTAAGTATTTAATAATATTGGTTTTAGGAAATAATTTCAAAAAATAATCGTTCATAAGTTTTGAAGATATTGATTTAAATTTTTTTTTTTTTTTTTTTAAAACCCAATAAATATTTTTTCGAATATTTTTATATACAATATTATTTTAAACTTAAGGGGACTCCTGCAAAAAATTTTGGATTAAAATCCTTATAGCCGTTAATGAGAAAGTCGAATATGAAAAAAACGGGTCTATGGCAGGTACCCCTAATAACATTTTGCACCAAAATTTTGTTTGACCAAAATGTAGTCCATGTTCATAATATCACACTTAATTTTTTTTATCAAAATCGTTAGAGGCGTTTTCGAGATAAATAAGATTTTGCATTACGGGTGTATGGGGGGTACCCTTAGTTTTGGAGCTAAAAAAAAATTTTAATTTCTCCTCTAGGGAATCACCGAAGACCCTTAAGTACCGAGTTTGAAGAAAATACCTCCGGTAGTTTAGGCTGTAGTTCGAGGTACAGACATACAGACATACAGACAGACAGACGGAATTGTCGGACCCACTTTTTTCGTCTTCGCTATCATCGTAATGTCAACTTTGATCAAAATCTCGAGTTCGATTTTTTTTCCAAATGCAGAACTTGCCCTATACGAGTAGTATCTACCTGTATCGCAAGTAAAAATATATGAACAATTTCTTAATATGTACATAATGTTTATCCTCAAGTGGGCTTTAGGATAAACATTATTTGATTAAATAAAAGGTCACGAAGAAAGAAAATATTAATTTCTAAATACTTCATGCTAAAAGTTATTTCTTAGCCTTATTTTTCCTAAAACAGCTTTGATCTTCTAACTAAATATTCTGCAAATTCCGTATCGCTGGATCTTTTTTGCTAGGTTGTTTGACATAAAAATTTTATGAACTTTAACATAAAATTATATTCAACATTTTCGCATTTTTCAAACGTCTTTATTGATTTATCTCTGCTGTACGAGTGAACCCATCAATCTATTAAGTAAATACATGACATTTCAAGCTCTACTTAATATCTTGCCTGGTATCCACTCGTAAGCAAATGCATACAGACCATCTGTTTTGGCACTAAGTGAAACACATGTTGGTGCGAATACTGATCTTACAGAATTTTGCTGTCTGGCTATAACCTAATGCAATTACTCTTTCGCCATCACGGCCATATAGCTCGTGTTAGACATGATATTGCTTGCCGGAGCATTCCTCAATACGGACATTGTTCTTATACGAACTTTAACTTCATGTGGCTCAAATTTACGGTCCGCAAGCACATTATCCATTATTGTTGTTTCATTTATAGGAGTCCAAATCTTGACATCAATTCAACTCTTAATGAGTTTGATGTGCTGTCTGATTCCTTTTCCCGAATTTTGTGCTTCAACCATCACACTGAAGTCGTTATTGAGGCCGACTTCAATGTACACAATTCAAGTTGGCTCCGCTATTCAGGACAGACAATACCTGAAGAAAGATATTGTTGAGATCTTTGCTGAGATGCACCACCTTACTCAGCTTCTAGATGAGCCCACTCGAATACCAGATGTTGCTGGGCAAATCGTCCACACTCGCCAATTCGCTTCTTACTTCTAACCCTGATAAGTATACCAAAACTATAAATTCTCCATTCGACACTTCGGACATTGTGTAATATCAGTCAATTTCTCGTGTCCAAGTGTCAAAAGTGTGTTAAGTGGGAATGAGTGGTATTATATATGCAGGATAACTGAGCACTTTGATTATGAAGTGAAATTGAAAATGTTTGGAAGGCCTCCAGCGTCAGAACTTAATAAGGTGTATTTTTGTGGGCAGGCGGAATATTTTTTTAAGGGAAAAGCGAAGAAGTTTTTCAACTTCCTCATATTGCTTGAGCCCCCAAGTTTGACAACTGGAACACATAACTATAAGCGAATAACATCTTCAAAAATACGTTACTTCGCTGGGATTCATTCTTACTGATAATATCTTACCAGGACGCACTCAGGAGGCTTTTAGATGATGATAGCTTTTTTCAAAGTGTTGTGCTAGTTTCTTGCTAGGTTTCAAAATTGTGCCGACTTTATTATATAAGGCGACAACTTTTATTGTCTTCCCGTTGAGGAACCACTTTTTATTCACTCCCATTTTCGTTTGTCTCCTGTTTACGATCATGATTCTAACTAAACTTGTTCATATTACTAAACATTATTGTAAACTGTGGGGGGACTCTGCTAGAAAAACAATATCATCTGTGTAGAGTATTCTGATACCTGCATGCAGATGGTCCGATATGTCACCTATGAACAGAGAAAACAGGACTGCACTTAGAAGGCAGCCCTGTCTAACTCCAGTTTCTTAGTTTCGAACCATTCGAACATATTTCTTCCATCCCACACAGTTTGTTCCGTGTTTTTGTACATATTTTTTAAGATTGTCAACAATTTCTTATTTGGACTAAGGAAGTATATTGTGCGACAGTTGTGAGGATGAAAATGTTATCAGCAGTTTGAATTTCTTTTCTTTATTTAGCAATATTTAGCTATTTGTATAAAACATTATCGTAAATAAACTTATCACTATACGTACTTTATCTTTACATAGTTTATTAATTTCTTTTTAAAAATATTGAAATTTTCTTCGGATTTTAAATTATAAGGCATTTCATTAAACATTTTAAGACCATTGTATACAAGCATATTTTGTGTAGACTGTGTTCTAAAAAATGGAAGACGAAAATCGAAATTACTTCTTACATTATGACCATGTGTATCACAAACATATATAATTCTATCACATAAATAGTTAGGAACCAGTCCATTTTTCATTTTAAAAACATATATTAACACATTCATAATAGTTCTCTGGTTTACACTTAGCCATTTCAACACATTTAACATTGAGACAATTGGTGTTAACCAGTGGCATTTAAGAATTATTCTCATAGCTTTACTTTGTAACTTTTGTAACCTATCAATCATTGTTTTATTACCAAGATAAATAATAGTAGAGCAATATTCAAAATGAGGTTTTATAATAGTATTATATACATTAATTGCACAAAGAGTTGACATTCGGTTTCTTATCCTAGAAAAAAAACCAATCTTCTTTCCAATTTTTTTTGATATGTAATCAATGTGTGTATTGAAATCTAATTTTTTGTCAAACATTATTCCTAGATACTTTATTTGGTCTACTCTTTCTATCACCTGGTTTTCAATTTTAACTTCTGCATCGGTTTCTCCGTTAATAGTCATACACTTTGTTTTTCCTATATTCAAACTTAATTTGTTCATACGAAACCATTTACTTAATTGCACTAAATCTGAATTAATTTTATCGATACAATCGTTTAAGTCTTTTCCTACGACATATAACAGGCCATCATCGGCAAATAGTTTTAAGAAAGAATACTTCACAACTTTAGGCATTTCATTAACATACATTATGAATAACAAAGTCCCTAAAACGGATCCTTGCGGAACACCTAAATTCACATTTATAGATTCCGAAACAGCTTCTTCAACTCTCGTTCTCTGCGTTCTCCTCTGCAAATATGATTGGAACCATCTGAACTCTTTGCCTCTCACTCCATATCTATACAGTTTCTTAAGAAGAATTTCTCTATCGACTGTTTCGAACGCTCTTCTCAGATCAACAAATACAGCAACAATTTTCATTTTTCGATTCATTTCTGTCTTCCAGTCAGCAATTATTAAGTTTATTAGAGATTCGCAGCTGTGCCCTTCTCTGAAACCTGATTGAGATTCCACGAAAAGCAGACTTTCTTCCATATATTTTTGGAGTTGTTTTTGTACAATTTTTTCAAGAATTTTTCCATCGTTTGGCAACATATTAACCGGTCTGAATTCCTCAGGGCCTAATGGGTTTGTAGTTTTAGCAATTGGAACCACCATCGATTCTTTCCAACAATCAGGAAAAACGCCTTGCTTCAACGATTCGTTTATAATTTTACACAGATGATCTCCAATAATGTGAAATGAATCACTTATCATGCTAACTGACAACATATTCGAATCTTTTTTATTTTTCATGCCCTTGATAAATGTCTTTAGTTCACTAAAAGTAACAAACTGAAATTCGAATGTTTTATCATTGCCTTCAATGTAGTCGAGATACGTTTCTTTTGGTATAACTTTATTAATTTCAATAACACTCTTTACGAAAAATTCATTAAGTTTTGCCGCTAACAAAGTAGAATAGCCCTTTCGGAAACCTGCTTAATAATCACTTAATATTTTGTTCGTTTCTGCCCAGGAAATGATTATATTCAGAAAGAAAGACGAGAAAAGTTTACTCAGTGGATTAACATCTCATTTTTTTTATATAGGGTACACAATTGCGTCTTTGAATTCATGAGATATCTCGCCCGTTCTAAAAATAAAATTGAATGCTGCTAGTAAAGTATACTGTACTTAAGAACTCAGATGGGGTATTTTTATAAAATTCATTCCCAATTCTATGAGGTGCTGGTTCCTTTTTTGTTTTTCATATTATGGAGACTAGTCTTCGGTTCATTCTTATCAAATTCCATATCAAGCAGGTCATCGAGTATAAAACGCTCAGTAAATTATATACTTTCAAAGATATTAGTGGGACTAAGCAAAGGCTTAAAATACTAGGCTAATATTCCAGCAGATACTTCGATTCCACAGACATACAGGGTGGGCTATCTAGTGGTTTCTTTTGACACTGACACCTGTTAACCGCTCGAAATCTTGACAGAAAATCAGTATTACACTTCCGCAGAACGAAATTAGTCACTTTTCGCTTGAACAACGTTGGGAAATATTGAAAAAAACTGTTTTGAAAATGAGTGGTAGTCAAAACAGTGTGTTTTTTCTTTTTTTAATTTGGCCGAAATGAAGCACCACCGCAGCTGCTGTACGCAAGTTTGTTCAAAAAGTTCGTGAGACAACACTCATGGTCGTCGTACGGTGCGCACAGACGAGAAAGTGGCTGCTGTAGCCCAGAGTATGAGACTCAATTCACGAACATCAACTCACCATCGATCTCAACAGCTCAACATTTCACGCACTAGCCTGAGGAGAATTCTGCACAAAGATTCCGGATTATTCGCTTACAAGGTCCTTCTTCGAAAATTAGGCTGGAGAACAACGTTTCGGTTAACGGTGGGCGTTACAGAGCCATTTTAACCGATTTTTTTTTTTTTTTTAAATAAAATTGAAGACCTGTATTTAGACGACTTCTGGTCCATGCAAGAGGGCACGCCATGCCACACAGTAGGTTATGTACATGACACCAAATTCCCAAATCGTGTTATCAGCCGTCTTGGCGATGTCAACTGGTTGGTCGCCTCAGATCTCCAATCCGTGAGCTACAGCCCGAAATTATCAACAAGGGCTTGAATGCGCTACTGCGAAGCCAGCCGAGGCAGCCACTTGAACGACACGTTGTGTTTCATAATTAATGGGAATGGGAATGCTTGCCCTTACTAATAAAGCAATAATATACGGAAAATAAATTATTTTATTCATTTTATAGCATTTTTAAAAAGAAACTTGTATTTTTGATTTATAAGGGTTGTACTTGGGCTCGTTGATATTTCAATTTCCTTTTGGTTCTCTGTCCACAAAAGCTTCAATGAAAAGCTAAGTGTGCAATATTCTATATTCATATCAAAGCCGAATACTACAGATATGGGCATGTGATCCGAGAAAATTTGAGTTCCTATGAGGTCCATTCCTTGATTTCGGTGATTTAATCTTATCTACCAATTATTACTAAATTCTTAGTCCTCTTCCTTCCAAATGAACCAACCTCGTTTCAGAGCTTTAAATGCGAATGTTTTTTTTTTACGTAGTTACCTCGAGGCAGATGAGCAAGAGACCCCTTGCTGTTGAAATGTACGTGATTCCATAAATTAATTTTTTTTATCATTCGTATTCAAATGTAAAATCACTCATAAAATTAGAATCAGCTGCATTAAAATCCAACACGCATCGCTCCATGTTTGTTTAAAAACTTCTCGATTTAGAATTTAAAAACAAATCGTCCTCCCATGCCAAGAAGGCCAACATCACTGAAACTTCCCACAACCGCCAACAAAAATCCATAAAGCACTCTCCAGGAGAGAAAGACATCAACCATCAACTTAAGAAACACAAAACATAAATAATATCAAAGAAAAAAAACATTTGAAAATGTAAATCAGCTCGTTTTTGAGCTACCAAGAATTCACAAAAATAGAATTTCTAAAAAAAAAAAAAAATAACAAGTGCCATCATCATCAACATCCTCATGAACCCGTCAAGACCAGCCCAACCATCAGATGATAATTATGATTACCCTCAAATGTCGTCAGCAGAAACGATCCCCGCTTGCGATCGCCAACGACATCGGATCCTCGTTGTGGTCTTTGGTCTTCCACTGGCTCTCTCTCCGATAATCGTAAAAAATGAAGCCCCAAAACACAACTCAAAAATAAGTCTCCTTTAAGACTGTCTAATAAAACAAGGATATAAATTTTGGAGTGAAGGAATATCTGCCTCTCTCTTTCTCTCTGACTGTGGGAAAAAATCTTACAAGACTTCAACATTCACGTTTTGTTAGTCGTTTTTTTTTGTGATGAAGACCAGTTGGAAAAAAATGCGGTCTTGATGCCCTCCCTGGTCGGAGATGCAAGTGAGGGCGAGCGCGTGCATTGGCTGCAGGTTTGGCGCAATTTTTATCATTTTTGTCTCGTCCCCATTTCATACGTAAAAAAAATCATCTTGGATTGGATTTGTGGATGTGTTGCTGAGAAACTGACCGGCGAAGATATGTTTGTATCTTTCGTGGAACCTCAAAAAAAAAAAAACAACAATAATGACGGTCTAACAACAACACCAACAAACTGTGGAAAGATATCACATTAAAGAATGAACACAATCGTTCGAGAGGAAAGGAATGAAAATTATAATAAACAATCCGAAAGGAGTCTGGTTCTGGGGTTCTTCACATTCTGGCTGAAGGGATTTGTTAGTTTTTTTTGGTAATATTTTTGTATTTCGAATCTCCTCCTGCTGAGATGCA
Source organism: Chrysotoxum bicinctum (assembly GCA_911387755.1). Lineage (NCBI taxonomy): Eukaryota > Metazoa > Arthropoda > Insecta > Diptera > Syrphidae > Chrysotoxum > Chrysotoxum bicinctum. The sequence continues at coordinate 229,693,475 of OU426988.1, forward strand.
ATTTTTTCCCAAAGGACAGACGCAGACTTGGATGTCGTTTATGTTTTGTTTTCTTCACACAGAAAACCAATGGCCCGGCCACATTATATTTGCTGATGCTCGACAAACCGAACGGACTGCGGGCCGGAGGAACAACACAAACAGCTCTCAACATCAGCGATAAAAGACAAACGACAATTTAACACTTGAAGCTGGTATCCCAGGAATGTGGTTGTCGAAGAGAGTCGTACGTGGGATGCGATCGAGGGTTTGATGGATGTCGGACGATGGTAGTTGGTCTCCAACTAGGGTTTTTTTTAAAGAAATATTTAAGTCTTCCCAAAACCAATTAGAAGATTGTTGGCGTTGGTAATTATAATACATACATTTGGCGGTGCAACAGCTCGTAGAGAACCGGGACCTAGTGACTTACAACTCTCAACCAGTGATGTGTGGGTCTGAGCAGGAATGGAGGGGACCTACAATTTTATTTTCTGCCGTTTCCGAAAGGCTAAGATGAGCAGCACTTTTCTATACAAGAGATGGTCTTAAAGGATTTGTCAATTCCGCGCACAAGGCGGTACACTCCTGACATTAGTTAAGGCTGCTAAATTCTTCGTTCCATAGGATAAACAAGAGAGTTATCGGAATCCATAATATGAAACTTTAATTTGAGAGCCAATACCTTTATTCTGTTTCATCTGAAGATTTATTATGACCTTCTGACATTCATCCCCCTACACCTATTATCAATTATTTGTATCGATCGTTGTTTTTTGTGATAGTTTTCACAAATTTTAAATTCAATAAAAATACAGTAAAACGAACTGTTTAAATTTCGTATATATTTTAATCTTTAAAAATTAACTTGCTGCAAAACTACGTGTGGTATAAAACAGATCTCAACGACTAGTAATCCTTTTGATTTTAAATTACAATTCAGGAACATAGGTATGTTTTTCGTTAAATCTATATTGAGAGCTTATTCAGCGTTTAATCTTAAGTGTTAACGTTAAAGTTTTTATTCAATACTATTTTAATTCTTTATTTATTTTGAAGTAGGAATTTAAGCAAATTATTTTAAATGAATTTATTTATTTCAAAGTAAAATTTAAAGCAAGTAATTAAAATTTATTCATTATATATTACTTATAAAATGTATGGCATTAACATTCTGCCCGCCTTGAAGTATCTGAGGGATATCTTCAATCACCTATTGGAAGTGGTGCTATCCGATGAATCGCTCTGCGAATAAGTCCTTTTTTGGTTGATACATCAACGACTCGAACCTTACCATCTGGGGATTCGATCAAGTTTGAAATCCGTCCCAAGAGCCAGTTTTGTGGAGATGCATTGTCATCACCAACAAGAACAATTGTGTTCAATCTGACATTATCTGACGAAGTCTGCCATTTCACCCTTCTTTGAAGATCGACAAGGTACTCTTTCGACCATCGATTCCAAAAATGCTGCTTTATTAAAGATAGTCGTCGCCACCTCTTCAATGCCGACATCTGGAAATCAGCGATTACTGGTTCGACTACTGCATTCATGGGCCCACCAATCAAAAAATGACCTGGTGTAAGGACTTCCTCATCGCTTGGGTCACTAGACATCGAATACATGGGGCGAGAATTCAGTATGGCTTCTATATCTGCCACCACAGTAGACAGCTCTTCAAATGTAAGACAGGCTTCGCTGACGGTACGAACAAGATGATTTTTGGCTGACTTTACGGCTGCCTCCCATAGGCCACCGAAATGTGGAGTTCTGGGCGGTATATGATGAAATTGGATTCGCTCTGTAGTGCACCAATCGCTGATCTTCTTTTCCATCTGCTGTTCCAGAAAACTCCGCCTGAATTCATCTAATTGGTTACGGGCGCCAACAAAATTCGTCCCATTATCGCAGTACAAGTCTTGGCACAGACCACGCCTTGCTACGAACCTCTTGAGTGCTGCAATAAAACCTTCACTGGACAAGTCCGAAACGACCTCTAAGTGGACAGCCTTCACAACAAAGCAAACGAAAACTGCTACGTATGACTTGGTAGTTCGTTGTCCTCGCAGCTTGTAAGTCGTCTGAAATGGTCCACAAAAATCGACGCCAGTTTTCAAAAATGGTCTTGCAGGTTGCACTCTATCAGCAGGTAGATTGCCCATGATTTGTCCCAACATCTTTGGTTTGTATTTGAAACAATCCCAACAGCTATCAACGACCTTCTTTGCAAGTCTGCGGGCATCTACCACCCAGAACCTCTGTCGCACGATTCCAACTAAAGCTTGGGGACCTGCATGATAATTTTTATTATGTAAATTTGTAAATAGGTTTTTGACAAAGGGATTAGATTTAGGAAGAAGGATAGGACATTTTACAGAATAAGGTATGTCCGCATTCAGCAGACGCCCACCCACTCGGAGGAGTTTAAATGAGTCACCATCAAGGAAGGGATTGAGATTTTGGACTGGACTCGTTGGGCTAATCATATCTCCTTTCTTTAATTTGTGAATTTCCTCCTGGAAATTCTTTTGCTGTATATTCCAAAGAATCCTTAGTAAAGCGTTATTTATCTCATCTGCTTTTAAAGATGTGTTAAAGCGTAGTTCTTCTTTTTCAAAAAATTCAGCTCCTTTCATCTTCTTACGAACAACAACGATCCAACGAAGTATACGAGCAAATATTCTACTAATTTTATCTGTGCTTTTAAAACGCAAGTAATATTTTTCAAAATTTTCATCTATTCTTGTTGACAAAAGAACCACATTACATTTCCGCATACCAGGAGTATCTTTTTCTATCACCGACAAATCTTTTTGTACAGGCCACTTCTCTTCTGGTAGTTTAAGAAATGCTGGACCCGAAAACCATATACTATCCGTTAATTCACTTCCAAAGGCGCCTCTAGATACAATATCAGCAGGGTTTTGTTTCGTACTAACATATTTCCAATTACCCTGCGGCAGACTTGTTTGTATCTTTGACACTCTGTTGGCTATAAATACTTCCCAGTTAGAAGGATGAGCTGAAAGCCAACATAAAACAATTTCTGAATCGGTCCAGAGGTAAATGTCTTCAACTATGTGTGAAAAATTTGAAAGAATCTTCGAAATCACTGAAGCTAGCATTTCAGCTGCGCATAATTCCAACCTCGGCAAACTTTGAGTCTTGATTGGAGCTACTCTTGATTTAGCTGTAATCAAATTGCATGTGGTTATACCTTTTTCATCAACTGTCCGCAAATAGATACAGCAACCATATGCACGCAAAGATGCATCAGAGAACCCATGAAGTTGAATGTTTCTGGATCCCAAAGCTAACACATATCTTGGAATTTTAATCGACTCCAACTCCTTCAGACGATTACGAAAAACTTCCCATTCAGTGAATACTCGTAATTGAACTGATTCATCCCAATCAGTCTTTTTAACCCAAAGGCTTTGCAACAAAATTTTACCCTTAACAACGACTGGGTTAATTAGCCCTAATGGGTCAAATAGACTAGACAGCTCAGAGAGAATGATACGCTTTGTAATTTTTGGGTTTGCGTTGAATTGTGGAACTATATACTGCAACTCATCTGATGATGGATTCCATTTGATTCCGAGAGTTTTTATTATATCCGCATCATTTATTCTAAGTGGTTTCTCTCGTTCCATTTCCGGAACAACTTCCAACAATGTTTTTTCGTTTGTCCACCACTTTCGAAGTTCGAAGCCTGCGCTATGCAAAAGAGTCCTTACTTCTTCATAAATGCCTAAAATCTCTTCTGGCGAATCTCCTCCACTAATCAAATCATCCATATAAAAATCCTCGCTCAAAACCTTGGAACCTAATGGAAATTTCAAGGCCCCTTCTTCTGACAAAGTTCTGAGACAGCGAGTTGCTAAATAAGGAGCGGAAGTAGTTCCATAAGTCACCGTATTTAGCTTATATATCTTTAACGAATCTGTACGGTTAGTCCTCCAGAGAATACATTGATATTTACGATCCTTTTCAGCCATAAGTATCTGACGATACATTTTCGAAATATCGGCTGTCAATGCAAATTTATAACATCGAAAACGTAAAATTATGGAATAGAGGTCATCTTGTATTATAGGTCCTTTCATTAAAATGTCATTAAGAGATTTGCCGGATGAAGTTTTAGCACTACAATCGAAAACGACTCTAAGTTTCGTTGTTGAAGAATCCGGTCTTAGAACATACTGATGAGGAGAAAAGTATTTCATCATTTTAGCTTCATCGAAACTTACTTCAGACATATGTCCAAGATCTTCGTACTCCTTCAAAAAATCAACATATTGGGCCTTAACTGTGGTGTTCTTCTCAAGTCTCCTTTCCAACGACATAAATCTGTTTTTTGCTATTTCCAAGGATTCTCCTAATTCTGATGGGTCGGAAAACTCACAACAAATCTACCTTCATCATTTTTTGATACTGTATTTATGAAGTGTTCTTCACATCTTTCCTCTTCAGGTTTTAAAAATCCAGCCGTTATGGGATAGCTTTCGATTTCCCAAAACTTTCCAACTAATTCGTGAAGACAGTCATCATTTGACTGCTGTTTACTCCCTAACAAGCATACTGTGCTCCTTGAATTATCTGACAAATCATATGAGCCCGAGACGACCCATCCAAAAAGTGTCTTTTGAAGCGTAAGCTTCTCTTCCAACTTGATTTGTCCAATTGCTAACAGCTCAAAGAAATGGTCTGCACCTATCAACAAATCTATCTTCGCAGCTTTATTGAAATTAGGATCTGCTAAAACAATATTATTGGGTACTTTCCAACTATCAACTTTAAAAGATTGGCTTGGCTGAAGATGAGTAATATTTTTGATAACAAGCAGTTCTAATTCAGTCTCAAACTCTGAAATTCTCGATTTACAAATTGTTTTTGTAGTGTGTCGAACATTTGTAACCTCATTTCCTATTCCACTTATTTGAATCTCTGACCTTTGTTTTGGCAACCTTAGTCTTTGTGACATACTTTCAGTTATGAAATTCAATTGGGATGCCGAATCTAACAAAGCACGTACAGGTTGATATCTACCAAAACTATCTTTTATCAAAACAATAGCTGTGGCAAGTATAGTTTGGTTACATGACCTACCCACTAATGAAGCTGAGTTAGATGTTCCCTGGCCAGCAGTTTCACCATCATTGTTGACTGTAAATCTGTGAAGCAGTTTATGATGTGGTTAGGAACAAATGGTGCACTTTGGCTTTGTACAATGCCGAACAGAATGATCCTTTCCCAAACAATTTATACAAAGGATTCGTTTTTTCGCTTCCAGGAACCTCCTTCCCACTGGTAAACTCAAAAAATCTGGACAACAATCGACTAAATGTTTCAAAGACTGGCAATATTCACATTTTATGCGCTCTGCCGTTAAAGTTGTACCTCTAAACTTTTTAAATTGTTTCTTTCCACTTTGTAAACGTTGTTCTTCAGATTTGGTATTACTCTTAAAGGAACTATTCGGTTTTTGAACCCTAGATTCCTTAGCTTCTAAAGTTTTGCAACGACGATCCAAAACCTTACTAAATTCTTCCCACGTTGGGAGCTTATTATAATCAATCGCATCCTGCCATTTAGCTTGAGTTTCTTCATCAACTCGATCCATAGCTAACGAAATTAATATAGACGTAGCGATGTCTTTATGATTTCCTATTGAAAGCATTGCTGTTAAATGAGTATTGAAACTATCTTCCAAGTGTCTCAAAGAAGAAGCAGATACTTTTGACATTTTTGGAAATTCTAGCAAACTATTTATGTGCTCTTGAAATATAAGAGTTTTATTATCAAATCGGCTTTTCAATCTATCAAGAGCTTTTTGATAATTAGCTCCAACTATGTTAAAATCTCTAACAGCATCCAACGCAGATCCTGATAGACTTCTTATTAAATAATTAAACTTTTGTAAGCTATCAAGGCTTTCATCTTTATGAACCAGATTTGTAAATAATCCTATGAAATTGTGATAATCTGTAAATTTACCAGAAAACGTAGGCAATTTTATAGGCTCTAATTTTGATCGAAGGCGAGGCTGTTCTGGAAAATACGTTGCATTTAAATGCTCAGCAGCAGTTGTATTGCCCCTCAAATCGGACAAAAGTGTCATTATCTTTGTTTTTGCGCAAACATAAATCTCTTCCACCTCTTCACGAAAAATCTCATTAGCCGACTCTTCATCAGGATTATTGAATCTTTCAATTGACGTTTGAACATTTAAAACCTGCTTAAAATATGATTCCAAAATTCCTAATCTACATTCCAGCTCTGGTTCTGACAACGTACTTCCCTTCTGCATTATTATATTTTTCGTTCTGCTTAAATTCCCTTTCGATGATGATCGCAACCCTTTTAAGTCAGATAAAGTTTTTCCTAAACTATTATCACTCTGCGATGATTCATCCTTACTTTGTTTTTCATTCTCATTCATTTTTCAATTTGATACGAAAAACCTTAATGAATTGAAGAAATCCGACAATCACCAAATCTGCACACCTTTACAGCAAATCAGAAACAACAACAAATTATTCTGAATTCTGAAACAAATCCCGTGTCTAATTGCAAATTGCTTTATGTCAGCAACCAAATTTCTCCTCAACTTCACCGGCAACAACAACAGCAACTACAGCAACAGCAAAATTCAACCTCAACAGCACGATTTCTTATAAAAATCATCCAACAACTAGCTACCCAACTTAGATCCAGTCACCTATCAACAAAAATTCTGATCTACGAGAACTTTGAAAATTCCAAGTTTATTCAAAGTGATTGAGTATAACAGCAACAAATTATTTTGGCACCCAATAATACGCCAAGGTAATAAATCAGCCACAACTATTTAATCTGTTTATTTACCTTTTCTATTCTTTTCAACATATGTTAATGTCTAGCAACAATGATTCAATAAATTGTTAACTATTTACCACTGTAGTTTGTCTATTACAACAAGTTCTTATTCAATTATTGTTTCACAACAAAATAACCCAGCAGCAACGAATAAATTGGCAACAAAATATCAGCAACACAACAATTTATAATAAAAGCTTACGTGGTTTATATTTTATAAATCGATCCTCGATACATTCCACACTGCAACACTCGATCAAAGCTTTCTCTGTTTGAGTTGAGACCAATTGATGATTGATGACGATGTCTGATGGCTGATCAAAGTTTGGGTGCGAGCTTTATTTTGATGCGTTGTCGACCTTTTTTAAATTTGGAAGTCACTGCAACGATGAAAAACGATGACACAAAAGCTTTAAGTATAATATAGATGTATATATATCTATGACTCAGCGATTTCTTCCTCGTATGAAATGCCCTGCAATTGAGTTATTAACTTAAACACTTTAAACAATTTACCAGCACTTTTTTATGAGAGATTTGTGCAAATTCTCTTTCTGCTTGATGATGTTAGGTTCGAACTTCTCTTTTTTCTTTATAGTTTTATTTTAAATTTTAGATTTAAACATTTATTCAATACTGGGTTGTAGTAATTTTATTTGGAATATACACGATAGTCCCGGGTTTCGGCACCAATGTTTTTTGTGATAGTTTTCACAAATTTTAAATTCAATAAAAATACAGTAAAACGAACTGTTTAAATTTCGTATATATTTTAATCTTTAAAAATTAACTTGCTGCAAAACTACGTGTGGTATAAAACAGATCTCAACGACTAGTAATCCTTTTGATTTTAAATTACAATTCAGGAACATAGGTATGTTTTTCGTTAAATCTATATTGAGAGCTTATTCAGCGTTTAATCTTAAGTGTTAACGTTAAAGTTTTTATTCAATACTATTTTAATTCTTTATTTATTTTGAAGTAGGAATTTAAGCAAATTATTTTAAATGAATTTATTTATTTCAAAGTAAAATTTAAAGCAAGTAATTAAAATTTATTCATTATATATTACTTATAAAATGTATGGCATTAACAATCGTCGTTGGAAGACAGATAATAAAGTGACTCTGGCAGCCTAAGTTCAACAAGATTCTGGCGGTGCAGGGACATAAGTCCCGAAATTTTTTTCAAACAAAAAAAAATTTTAAAACATTTTTCAGAAAAAATTTTGGTTCGCCAATTTAAAGTTTTTATTATTGTTCGAATAAAAATTAAATATACAAAAAAAATATTGAGCCGTTTTCGAGATATTGAATTTTCCAAAAAAACATGATTTTTTTTTTTTAACTCAAAAAAAATATTTTTCTTAAAGTTTTGAAATGCAATGTTTTTTTTAAACTGTTAAGAAGCTTCTCTCTAAAAAATTTCATTAAAATCCGTTGTGCCGATAATGAGAAATTCAAAATTTTAAAAAATCGGTACAGTCAGTAATATCTTGTTTTCAAATTTGTTTTTATTAAATTATAGATCTTAAAAATTAATCGAACCTAGATTTAACTAAATGAAATTTTATGATTTTTTTTTTAAATCTGTGGGACAGTTTTTGAGAAAAAAAAATATTTATAAAATTTCGAAGGGAGGTACCGTTATTTTTGGTCTTAAAAAAAAAGACAAAAACATCGGGGGGGATAAAATTAGAACCCATATCTACAAAGTTGGAAGAAAATCGGCCGAGCCGTTTAGCTGTAGTCGAACAGACAGACAGACGGAATTGCGAGACCCACTTTTTTGGTCTTCACTATCATCGTAATGTCAATTTTGATCAAAATTCGATTTTTTTTACGAATGCATAACTTGCCTTATACGAGTAGTACCTATAAGTCGCAAGTAAAAATGCCATCAAGTTTTTCGAATGAAACAGGTGCAAGGACAAAGCAGGAAATTGTTGACACAACCAACAAATCTTACAACTTTCTTATAAAAATAAGCCAAAGTTGTTAAAAGAACGCACTAATTATCTAAAATTTCTAATGCTTACAACGGCAACCCTGGGAGAGCTTTAAAATTGAAATCTATAATAGTTCACTCTGATAAAATAGCACATCTTCCCTGAACTGAAAACATAAATAAGAAAGAGTTAAGGCGATGACCTAGATGATTCTCGGGATTTGCAGTACTTTTCTTATATGTTTATTCAATACCTACACATCTAGAATTTTGTCCGTATTCGTGATCAGAGATCGGATGACTTTGAAACAAACGTATTAGCTTTAAGTCATTTAGTTATTGTCTGCCAATAAGTGAACACGCTTTCTATTTATGAACCTCAAGAAGTTATCAGGGAAGAGTTTTATGATCTCTTGGACGAGAGGAAACGGAGAACTATGTCAAAGATTTGCTCTGAGGACTTCAACGCTTAAATGTTTCTCAATTTTTTGGGGACTAGTTGGTTAGCAAAGTTTTCACAAAACAAAACCAACTAACGGCTTGCTACCAACCAGCTTTAATGCAACTCGTAAAACGATATACTCGTAATTATATAATTTATAGGTTTCCAAAACTGAGGATCCACAAAGCAACTTTGCATTTTCCCTACAAACGATCGAATCAAGATTCGAGCATATTCTAATCGAGGCACGTATTTCTCATCTTCGAAACACAAACGGTGACTTTGAGCATTTTCCTGTTGCAGAAAAATTCTAAGCAAAAATTCTAACAAAAATAAGTTCCGCCTAAAAGGAACAGCCACATTCAAAAGAAACAACTCCACAACGAGCATTCTTGAGTTTCCAGAGTCTAAAGAGAGCAACCGCAGCAAAAAACTCTCCGCTGAGTATTCACCTACCGCAGACGTCCCAATTTTTCGACATAATTAGCCCAAAATTTTTGATTTTTTGATGAAATACGAAATGAAAATCCGGTATGATATTGTTGTCCTCCGCCACTTAGACAAAAATCTACTAGTATTAATAACTTTTTCCAATATCTTACTGATGCTCGAAAGAACATTTATCGATCGGAGATTCGCCGAATTAGAGTTGTTGATCCATTGTGTTGATCCTCGTGCCCAACTTCGGACGTACTGTTAAATTCAGAGATTAATTTTTTAACGATTCTCTGGAAGATGCTGGGAAGATGCTCTGAAAGATGCTGGGAAGATGCTTTGAAAGACCTTCACCTCCGCAAATGCTCACGTTTCGATCGGAGATAATGTCGCTTGCCAAATTATCATTATTAGTCCCATAAAACAGCGGTTTTCCGATCGCCATTGCGTCATGGCATTTGGAAAGAATGTAGAAGTGTTAAAGCAGGGTTCTGTTGTCTAGGTTATGCATCGGGTGAAACTTAGCATTCACCTAGTGATCTTGCTGAAAAGCAAATCCCATAGTTTCATTTGACTCATTATTATTCGGACGAAATTTAACATTTAACTTTTTATCTTTCTGAGAAGCCTCCCAATAGTCGCCACTTTCTCTTGGAGATCTTCGATATCATTATTATCATCATCGCCCAAGACAAGGCATCCTCCCAGAAGTAAGTCTCTGTCGTTCTTTGAAGCTTTAGAGCAGAAGATCACTTCGATCATTCTTCCTGAAAATCCTATTTAAATGAACTCTCTTGAAATAATTTACTGCAACCAAAACATTGTCATTATGTCGGACAGCCAACCGGCACTCCTATGCAATAGTTCTAAACTGGTTTGGAAATGTGTTAGCTGGTCTTTTAGCCTGGGCAAACATAATAATATCACATTTCATAACTGACCGGGATATGCAGCTATCATTGGAAATGCAGAGGCAGGTTTCTAGGCAATGACATATCTAATTCTTGGCCTGTTGACCAGTGCCACAAGCAGATTCGGTAATGCCTACGGGGAAAGACCGGACCTTATATTAAGTAGATGTAACCAGATAAAAGAGATTAAACTACAATCTCAAAAAATACACCACATTCTAGAGTTTCCCAAAGAAGCAAGTCTAGAAAAAGTGCTGCAGTGTGAGCGATTTTATTCAGCTGTTGAGGGGTCACAGTAGTTCTACAGATTGCAGTGCACTTAAGCTCCAAACTATTTATTCATTAGGTGAACTCCCTTTTTGTGATATCAATGTACACTTACCAGTTGATGTTCCCTTCTTGGTGAATCTTATGATGATCACTTGACACGAAATCTAGTAATAGCCCTCAAAATATACCTTGTACGGCTTTCGTAGTGGGTTTCTAGTAGTTCTCAATCTGGTAAAAGGCTTTCTTAACTCTAGCTTGAAAAAGTCGTAGTCGAAGAAATACCCCAATTAGTTAACAAGCGCCGTCTCCTAAGCCCGATAGGACTACCGGCATTCCTGCATTGGGTCGCCTCAATTTTGAGAAGATCATGTTGGCTTCCGTTTAAGGTCAAGTTTACTGGCGGCCATTGGTTTTGTTATCCAATGGTTGACGTGGAACTCTGATGTTTCATTGGGACTCGACGGCTGGTGCAAAGACATTTCGATTGGAAGTAGTATTTTCTAACCATATAATTATTTCTAGGCAATAAGTCTACATAATTCCCCCTAATAGGAGTTTAGAATTGAGACAATCAAAGACCAATTCCAGTAATGTAATGTTTGTGGTTTCAATAGTCTGGTTCATGTGTGCCGTACAAACCCCACAAGAGTTAATTACCCTTCGATGTATGTACATTCAGGTTGTTTAATATACAAGCCCAAGGTTTAATATGTTTCTGCTTAACTGGAGACTGTGTATTTTGCCCCGTATAATTCATAGCCACGTTATTGTACGTAAAACACTGTTCTTGAAATTTATATTTTGCAGAAAAGCCTTTATTTGGAAATAACAATTCCAAGATCCGTTTCAAGCACTTGACACAAAATAAACAAGTTGTGTTCGAAAAGAATTTCTATTAAGTTGTTCCTTCCTGTGAAATTTCAATCATGTCTTTAAACACGAAATCCAAGACCTTCGATCGAATTTCAAAATCTCAAGTCTTTCAGTTTCCAAAGACAAAACCCAAACAAAAATATTAATGAAACCAAAAAATTAACTCCAAGTGACCACCGAATCTTATCCCAGTTTACATTACAATTGGACTACACATCCGCATTCCTCTATCCATCTCAATGACATGAAACCGAATCTTCTCCCTCAAGTGCTCATGGGCATTAGCTATTTTTCACTTGAACCTCAAAATACCTAGTTACGACCCATAGACCCTGCATCGCACTCGATCAGCCGATAATTGTTTATGTCTATTTTTGGAAAACGAGATTTATGCGCCAATCAATAGGAGGTTCGGTAAAATTGCATTCGGTAATTCGTCTCGCTCGTTTCTTGTGATGTCATGGCAGCAAGCTGAACAGCTCGCAAACGTCACGACAACTAAAAGTGGGTGTTAGCAATATTTTGTAATTCGATTCCCATGCTTTGGTCCAAGGAATCGGAGCATTCACTTCATCCTTCTCAGTTTTTTTTTCGTTTATCGTGGTCGCGTCGTTCAAGATCAAAGATTCCACTCGACTCGACAAGGAGAGGAGGACGATGATGGTGAAATGCTCTTTAGGCATCCATGGGCATATAACATATCAATGCGGAGGAACTCCTCCTCGTTCGTGTTGATCGTTTTAGTTGCATCGCTCAGGGTTTGTTATAAATTTAGTCCTGCGATTCGCATTTCACATGCCATCCCATTCAACATCCAAGTGGAATACCGATTCCGGACTTTCGTGTACTTAAACTGCGTATCCATATGATTCTCAAGATTTTAGGTTGGACTCCAAATGAAATATTACGTCTGGGTAATCGCCTCGGCAATATATAAATTCCAATGCAATTTCTTTCTTTCTCTTTGGTGTTTTTGGTTTTTTTTTGCACATTTTTGTCCTGCGAATTTCAAATTCCTACAGTAAGGATAACAAGATAGTGTCCAGTCATTTTGAAATCTTTAATGCAGCCCATTGGAAAATTTCGGATTTCTTGAGTAAAATATTTTTTTTTTCCTAGTTCGTTGTGCTTTTTTTTTAAATAAGACGCACTTAAGAGGTTTTGAAAATTTTCAAAATTGTGAACATTAGGGAAAAAAGGATCGATTGACTTTTTTTTGTTCTAAAGTGTGGTTCGGACAAAAAAAGAATCTCCGTCCTTAATTCACAGTCCGATGTTGAGCTTAATTCGTCATCATCTCCTGGTTGGCTACAATGGATTTGACCCCAAGCAAAAACATTAAAATCGGCCCTGTAAATAAGTCTTTTTAAGTGAAAAAAATCAAACCAAAACTGAAAAAAGGAGCCATAAATTTGTATGGAAACCAACAACAACATAGAATAATTTATTGTTACAGTTCGACGCGATTTATATTTTTTTTAAGATCTGAAATTGCATTAGGAAAAATGGGTCCAAACTTTTAAAACTCGAAATTTTAATCCTCAGTGGGGGAGATTTTTTACTTGCGACATAAATGTACTACATACATATATGGAAAGTAACGCATTTGTAAAAAATCGAATTTGAGATTTTGATCAAATGTGACAATACGATGATAGCGAAGACGAAAAAAGTGGGTTTGAAATTCTGTCTGGCTGTTAGACTATAGCCTAAATTACCGATATTTTTTAAACAAGGCAGAAAGCATTTTAAAATTTTTCGCCCAGATGTTTTTTCTATTTTTTTAAGACCAAAAATAACGGTACCTGTCATGCGAATTTAACTTTGAATTATTAAAAACAAAAATCTCAAAAACTGTTCCACTGATTTTTTTTTTAAATCACAAAACTTCATTTAGTTAAAGCTAGCTAGTGCTTGCAAAAAAAAAATTATAAAATTAAATCTTAATTCTTAGGTACAACAATTAAAATTTAAAATTCCGAAATTTTTTCTTAAAAATATTTAAAAAAAATTTGCAAAAGAAACTTGATTTTTTAAAAACCACGCTTTTATAATTTTTGTTCATAAACTAATATTTATTTGAGAACTCACATGGCATCGTAATTTTAGCCCAAAGCACTAAAGAAGTTGTTTTCGTCATTTAAAAACTGATTTTAATACTCGTAGTTATGAACATTTTACATTTTTTCTTAAAATTTTTAATCTTTTACATAGGAGCAGGTTCGCGCTATCCAGTCGCGCATTTTATTTCAAAAGAAAATGGTTTTAATTTCATTCTTATTCTGCAACAATGAATAAATAATCGTACCATAAAACGCACGATCTTTTGTGCAAATGTTTAATGCCAGAATGAATCTAGTACATTTTTTAATAATCTGATTTTTATCTAAATCTTTTAGATTCAATTTTGTTCATTCACAATGCGAAAATACAGCGATTTTCTGATGATATTTTCACCACGAACTTAAAATTTAAGCAAAAAATATGAAAAATCCACTTAATATTTTTTTTTGATGCAGATTTTAGCGAGTTATAATATCGCTTACTATGAATCTTAAATAGTTGAGTTGCAAGAGCTTGCTCTTATTCCCATTAAAATTTAAAAAAATTTCTTTACGAAAACATAGAATTAATTTTTAATTTTAATTTAAAAAATTGCTAAAATTAAAATTAAAAAATTATGTCCTTCGATTTCTTAAAGAAATGCGAACATATAATTGTTTTCCTTTTATTAAGATTAAAACTAACAGTACACATATTTTTCAAAATTTAGGAAAATATTTTTTTCTTAAAAACTGTTTTTTTTTTTTAAATTCAAAAGATTTTGTTTAGTAGATAAAAGCTAATGGTTGAAATTATGTTTTCCAAAAATATGTGTATTAATAGTACCTTCCATGAAACCATATTTTTGTGATTTCGAGTTGCTCAAAAACGGAACACTCGATTTTGAAGAATTATTGTGTGCTAAAATTCCTTAGAAGTTAAATAATTTTGAGTATATTTTAATATTTAATTTTATGTTTTTAAACTTAAAAAAAAAACTTGTTAAAAAAAAAATGGAATCCACTGTAAAATTGTTAAAAAATGGTTTTCGAAAATTGTATGTAAACAACATCTCCTTGAATTTTGAGAAAACATTTTTCCTTTCGCATAATAGAGTTTTTCAATTGGCGTTGGTAAATCTTGGTGACGACGTGTGGCAGCCATGTTGTTTTGTTGACATCTGTCAAATCTGTTGTTTATTATTCAGTTACTGATGCTACATCACCATGGCAAGTAACACGATTGACAAGCACGTCCAAATGATAAAACTTTGTTATCAAAACGAGTGTTCGTTATAACAAAACGTTTCGCCCATTTTAAGGTGGTGGTGGTGGCCCTTTAAAGTCGACTCTTCAACGTTGGTGGTCTAATATGAGACGACTGGTTCGGTAATAAATCAGCCGACATTCGTACCTTTAAGAAACAATGGATCGGATGAGATGAAAACCTCACCGCGATCACTTATAATATACAGAATAACCTGAGACAGCCGATTCCTCGTCCAGCATAAGAACTTGGCCTTTTACAGATTTCAACTTGGCGAATTTTGCCATGGGACTTGGGCCTACACCCGTACAAGATCCAACTGATCCAGGAGCACAAAGATTATAGCCATAGACAATGCCGTTTGTTTGCTGACTGAGCTTCGGTGCGTTTGGAAGAGGACCCCAGTTTTGGTTAAAAAATCATATTTAGACAAAAAGGGGCATTTTTGAACAAGCAAAATTGCTATATATGGGGCGTCATGTTCACAACTATCTCTCGCAGTGGCTACGTGAATTTGCGGTGAAGATCATGTATTTAACCCTGTCAGATTTTTTTTGTGGGGTTTCTTGAATCGCAGGTCTGTGCGAATAAACCACAATCAATCGATGTCCTTAGGGTTTCATATCAAAAGCGATGCGTTTCGGATTTTCAATCCATCTGCAGGCTTAATACGAGTAATTTAAAGTTCAAACTTTTTGAACATTTCTCTATAAAAAAAAGTCAATCATTAAAATACGTTATCCCATGGAAGGTACAGACAGTAGATCGTAAAAAATAATCGAAAGAAACAAAATTTTATCAAAATTCTACGTGCTGTTTCGAGAAAAATACAATTTTCGAAAGGCATTTTTTAACATTTGTGTGGTGGGTATTGTTATTTTTTAGATGAAATGAAATTTTTACTTGCGATATAGGTATTATAGAGCAAGTTCTGCATTTAAAAAAAAAAATCAAACTCGAGATTTTGATCAAAGTTGACATAACGATGATAGCGAAGACGAAAAAAGTGGGTCCGGATATTCCGTCTGTCTGTCTGTATGTCTGTACCTTGAACTACAGCCTAAACTACTGGAGGTATTTTTTTCAAACTCGGTACCTAATAGTCTTCGGTGATTCCCTAGAGGGGAAATAAATTTTTTTTTTATCTCTAAACCTAACGGTACCTCCCATAAACCCGTAATGTATAATCTTATTTATCTCGAAAACGGCTCTTACGATTTTGATAAAAAAAAATTATGTTTGATATTAGGACATGGAATACATTTCTGTAAACAAAATTTTGGGCCAAAATGTTATTAGTGCTACCTGTCATAGAACCGTTTTCTTGATTTTTGACTTTCTCATTAACGGCTCTAACGATTTTAACCCAAAATTTTTATCAGGAGCCCCCATAAGTTTAAAATAATATTGAATACAAATACAAAAATATTCGAAAAAAGAATTTTGTTTGTTGTTTGAAAAAAAAAATTCCAATTTCTTTTTTGAAAAATCAATACCTTGAAAACGTGTGAACGATTATTTTTTGAAATTATTTCCTTAAATCTATGGCGCAAAATTTTAATTGAAATACAGTCGACGTCACCTATAACGACGTTGCTTATAACGACCAGCCGCTTTTAACGACCACTTTTTCTTCAGTTGGTTGGTTTTCATATAAATTGTACTAATGTGACGTCGGATATAACGTCGCCGGCTATAACGACTCGTTGGATAAAGCGACGAATTTATAACAGAAAATACTTTTTTACCGCCGCTTATAACGACAACAAAAATTTATTTTTCGAAATTGATTACATTCGTCAATGGGACAAAGAGTTGTTAAATAAAACAATTCTTTTGACGATAGATAATTGTTCTTGCCACCCGCATATTACAAATTTGACTGCAATTAAAATTGTATTTTTACTCGTAAATACAAAATCCGTACTCCAATCCTTAGATCAAAGAATCATTAAAAATTTAAAAGTGTGCTTCCGAAAATTTTTCGTACTAAAAATGATTGGGCAGTATTTATAGTTGCAAAATCTTGAGATAAGTTACTCCCAATAAAATCTCTAATTGCTTAAGACATGCTGGGTTATGTTCTGCAGTACCTCTGATTAGATACACTTAACATGACGAGTTCAGCGAGGAGGATGATATTCCTTTAAATGAACTATTGCATACAATAATCCATAGGGTTGTACCAACTGAAGAATGATGGGAGATACGAGTATAACAATAGACGATAACGTTGCAATATCGAAGATCCAAGCAGATGAAGATATTCTGCAAGAATTAGCTTGAGATCATCAAGACGAAGATAGTGAAGTAGATGATGAAGATCAGAAATAAAATTTACTCCTCCTCCTCTTTTTTTATTTGCAATGATTCCAACGAAAATATTATGTCATTTCTCTGCTCTTGAAAAAAGTTTAAATATTGATTATTTAAAATTAATGAAAATAAAAGAAACAAAATTAACTGATTTTTTCAATCAAAATGCATAAACATTGAAATTATTTATGTATGTTTATTGTTGTATTTTTTTTTTTTTTTTTTTTTTTTTTTTTTTCTTACGTCGGATAAAGCGACCGCCGGCTATAGCGACTAGTTTAGCTCGGTCCCTTGGTGGTCGTTATAAGCGGCGTCGACTGTAGTTCGATGTTAAAGCTATTTTAGTATGATACTAGGTTAAAACAACGAATTTGCAAATTTTAATCGAATATAGCATCATACTATATCTACATACATATATCTACCCTTTTATTAAAGTTAATATCATCGAATACCTACTTTATTTTTTTAGTATCGTGCTAGCTTCATATGACTCTCTGACATTTGCAAACATCAAAAAAGGTTTGCGTACTTACTTTTTTACACGAAATGTCATTGTTTTAGGCGTGTTCAGAAGCAATTTATTAAGTAAATTATTAAGAATGAGTTAGTAAACTATTATAAAGTTAGCAAAGTGTTAAGTTGTATCATACTAATACCTAAATAATAGGCTGTTTAAAATTTTGCGCCAATATTACTAAGCACTTAAAATAGGCATCCCAAATTTTGTTCTAGAAAAATTTGAAAGAAATTTGTTATATAAAAAATTACTTTAATAAAACCATTTTTGAACTTTATTTGCGCAAATTCATACTTTTCCGGAAATCAGGCAATTCCATGCATTTGAACATTACTATCTCATTAAACTCCCAAGTACTTTTATATAAGCTAGCTCTAAGCCATTTTTTGTATTTTTTTTGTATTTGTGGAACAGTTTTTGAGAAAAAAAAGTTTCATAAAATTTCGAATAAAATAATCGTATGGCACGTACAGTTTATTTAAAATGAAGGTGTAATAAACTCTCGACAACTAACGCATGTTCCAGTTAAATCCCAAGATGAAGAAGCTTTGACACCAAACCATTTTTTGATGGCTTCTTCGAGTGACATCAAGCCACTTGGAAAATTTTTTGATCTCTTGCCTCGAAAAATCTGGAGAATAAGACAACAAATCGCAAACTTGTTTTGGAAGCGATGGATTAAAGAATATCTGCCTAGTCAAGGGACTAGGCTTTGATGAAAGCATCGCTTCCCATCGATCAGCGAAATCAAGCATCATTGTGCGTTGTTAGTACTTGGATGGGTGACCATTCAATAACAACCGTGTGCTGTTGACATGTGTTTCTACTGTTGTTCTTTCTTTGGGCGGGACAGGGGCCGTTCGGGTCTCATCCTGGCTCACTCATCGTCTGTCATGGAGCTGGGGTGCCTAATACTCGTATGTGTGCCTCGGTCTATCCTGATCAAAATTGCCCGAATAAGGTACTACGATCTGGGGGTGCAAAGTGTCTTGCGACTCGTGCGTGTTTGTTTCTGGGTCTCTGGGTGGTGGCGTGTGTTATCGACATGCGCCTCCTGTTCTGGGAGGCTCATCTAGTGCTGTGTTGATCGACTCGTATGGTGCTTGCCCTCATCTGATTTCGTCGAGGGGTTCAGGTAGTTTTTTGCGCAGGACCATAGGTAGGTTTGTGTTTGTATGTGTGGGTGTGCACGCTTAGCTTTTGGCTTCTGTCTTGGTCGATGAATGGGTGTGCGCTGCGCATCCGAGGTTGCTAGGCCTCGAGTTTCGTGGAACTCATCTAGAAGTGACCTTCACGGTCGCGAAGGAAGCTCCACCGGAAGCTATATTCTGGTACCACGGGAGATAGTGTCCAGGAGGTGGAGGTGGTTTCTTCGCAAGACACTTGGCCTCTCTGCCTCAGACTATCTATGAGGTAGGCCCCCTTGTGGGAGTATCGTGGTGGCTGTGGTTGCCCCAAATCGCGTAAGCATATGGTTTCCAAGTTTTACTTTGATTCAAGAGGTGCTAGGTAGACCTCGCTCTTCAGCAATGGGTGTGGACATGTCCCAAAATATTCGCAGAATTTCTACTGGGTTGGTCTTGTACTAGCTCAGGGCGCTGGTCAGCACTCAATCTGACTCCGTTAGTGTGGGAATTAAGCCTTAACTGGCAGGTGTCCACGTTAAACGAAATTTTTTGTTCAATTCAATTCAATTCAATTTATTATTACTATAAATAACATGGTACATTAAGATTAATATCTTTTATAGTACTTAGAATTAAAAAATTAAGCAACGAATTTTTATAATATTGAGATATAGAAGAACTTAGAAACTAATTTATAAAATTTATTTCAGTAGATATGGTAAGAAGAAAAGAAAAATAAGTATAGGAAAAATAAGAAGAATGAAAATAGTATGAAATTCGGTTCCGTTGTTCTTTCTTTCTGCGTGTCTCTCTCTGTTGTAATGTCTAAGCCGATCTCCTCAGTTGCCAGTGCTTTCAGTGTCTCTACTGCGTAGATTTATCTACGGAGTAGTATAATACGAGTATGTAATGTAATGTAATGTAATATTTGACTTGATTCTGGCTTCTGGTACTTCGGCCTCAAACGGGCCCTTTCATTCGGATGTCGGGTTCCTGACGGGATCTTGTAGGTATAACGCCCCTAGTGGCACAAAACAGCAGGCTAACGCTCTGGTAGATCGGCAGGTTCAAGGCCCCTGGTGGCACAAAACAGCAGACTAACGCTCTGGTAGATCAGCAGGTACCGAAGCCCCTGGTGGCAATTAGGACATTAAACTTCGAACTAAGACCCCTTACCGCTGGTGGGGGGAAGTCCTAATAAGAAATAGCTGGACAGTCTCACCTACCTAACTTGTCTTCATACGAAACCCCTTACCACTGGTGGGGGGAAGCTCCGCAAAAAGCAAGGTGCTTTTCGTTCACCCAAGAAGGTCCTCTTGATGGTTTTTCAGTAGAAACTGAATGTGAACATATAAGCGGTGAACGAAAAATATCCATGTTGATTTTCCTGTGACGTCATATGCTCATGGTGCTTGTGAATTGAATTTGAGTGAAGTACACTGCAGAAGTCGTATAGAGTGGAGTAGCATGGAACGCTTCGTTACAAGACTAAAAATGTATCTAACCAAAGTTATTGCTCACTTTATTTTGTAAAACTTTTTTGACTTAATATAATAACTACCACTTTCATTTCATTAAAAAAAAACCACTAACTAACCGATTTTGCTGAAATGTTCGCAATTTGTTTTTATAAGCCCTGTGATATGTAGGTTTAAAAAGTACTTCTTATCGAACCCGCCTACTACAACGCCCGCTTTTACTATATTTCCATTTTATGCTTATTCGTCGTTCCCAAAAATTTTAAAGTCTTAATCAAATTGTCCTTAACCCAAAGCATAGTGGTAAAATTTTTGCGTCCACAATTTGCCCTAAGTTTTAAATGGCGCCCAACACAAATGGGTTAGAATCTTCTCCAGATTGTTATTTAAAATATAATTTAAATGTCTAATGCTAGATTTCCGCTAATCTTTTAAGTACGCATCTTGACAGTGTGGCTAATACCAACAGTAAAAAGCAAAAAGAGTAGAAGTATAGGGACCTGACATCACCCCCTCTTGTGTCAAATTGGGTCTTTCAAAGACAAGTGTTAACTTGGCATCCGAAATTTATATAAAATTTTATCTCAAAAATTTAGATTTGAATCCATGAGGATTCCTTCTTGCCATGAAAACTGTATTCTCCTTTGCGGGCTGTCAAAGGCTCTCCAAAGACCCAACATCCAAAGTTAAACTAACTAACTAACTAACAATTCAGACTGTGAAAACCAACCTTCTTCGTCTTCAGATAATTCAAAACGACCACGAAGGAACAAAATCACTTAAAAGAGAAACGAAAAGACGATAAAAGATAAACACAAAAGTAAATTGAATATTGTCCGTCGTGATGTTGGCGCGGTACACGGTGGGCTGCGGCGGCGGGCGTCGCGGTGCAATCATATGTTTTTTGTTTTGGAACGAAAACGAAAGATGGACGGGACCAGTAGAGAGGGATCGTACAGGCAATATTATGTGTGTTGGTTTGTTGAAGCATCTGACAGCTCCTTTTTATCCTTTAACACACATAAATAAACATAGCACCACCAAAAGGCAAAAGAGGTATCTTCTGATCGTTTTTCTTTATTTTTATTTGGATTTAATTTTTTTTTTTATTTTTTGAATGACTGCGCGCATCCACACGAAGCAAGCAGTAATCTTCTGGCCGGGGGTTTTCTTGGAATTTCTGTGCCATATAGTTGTGCTGCATAAGCGGTACGTTCCACCAATATGTAGTAAACACCATTATCATCGGCAACAGCAGCAAAAAACACTTTGTATTCACTCGTGGTGGCATTGATGCGGTGTATTATTTTTACCAACATAGGGTAAATGCTTCAGTGTGGTCAGTTAGTCCACATTTTTTGTTACGCATGATCATCAGGAATTTCACGAGGGTAAGCTATAGGTACCATGTCTGGTTACAAACCCTTTGAAGAATAAGATTTTGAATGTGGGCGGGAACCACGCCCTCTATACTTATGTCACAATTTTACATATACTATTTGTTGAAATAAGAAATCTTATGCTAAGTCTTGAACCTTAAAGCCCTTAAAAGGCTTAAATTAAATTATGAAGGCGAACTCAAAACTTGCCCTTAACAAATTTTAGTGAGTGAGTATGTGAGATTTATAAGGTATTCAGATATTTCTATTTTATTCGCTGTACGTTTTCTTAATCAAATGAAACTAAGCATGAGAAGGCTATGAAAAATCGGTTAAAAGACCGCGAACCCATACACATAACATCTATTCCATCGACGGAGACGGTATGGACAGGTTATTTGCTCCTGCTGCTGTTAGCTACAGCAATTCTTCCATTGGATCACATTTATGTGTGTTGTTGAATTTTTTTGGAGCTACAGCGAAGTTTTCCCGCCAAAAATGCAAAAAAATTCCGATTTAGAGAAGAAGCAGGAAAAAAAGCCGGCTAAGTGGCAAAGTGTCGTACTTTTGTTTTTTTTTTTTTGTAATTTTTTTGTTGGTGCTCTGTTGTGCGGCATTCTTATGGAGGCTCAAGTTGATAGGAGGTTTTTTGTTGTTTTGTGATTTAAGTGTATTTATCTTCTTTAAGTCTGGAGATTTTTTCGAGTATGAGAAGATGCATGCGAGTGGAGTGTCGTCGCGTCGGTTCCGAACGAAGATGGTGGTATTTTTTTCAATAAGTTCAACATCAAAAGCGAAGTAAAAGGCTTGAGAAGTGGAGTATCTCCTTGCTATTAATTTTCAGCTTATATAAATTAATGAAAACGAGGCGAGGAATAATGCGATTTAAAAACATCAAAGAAGATTAAAAGCTGCGGTTGCGTTTTTTTTAGTAAAATTTTAACAAGTGTTAATTTATTTTTTGTAGACATATACAAACCCAAAAAAGAAAAACACCTTTCAAACTTTTGTGTAGCTTTTAATATATCGTTATGACCAATGTGCCTTCAAATCGTCCATGCCAGAATGTTAATCATGGCTTCCGCTGTGTGGAACAACATGTTCTCTAGGTTTATATGGGCCATAAGAAATTGGTTATCATCGTTCTGTAGCGATCGCCAATGCCGTTTTCGAAATAATGCATTGTCATCCATCTTTTTTGCGGAGCCCATTAATCATAAATTTTGAGCCCCTGGCTCAGTTTGATTTTGTACGGGTGTAGGCCGGGTATTCTTAACGCGAAATTCTACAAGTTGTAGTCTGTGAAAGACCGAATTTATTCAAAAAACCAAGTAGTTTGGGACTCTTGGCTAGTCGCGCACTGGTAACTGTGATCGAAATCAAATAGTTTAATCACCAGTTGGAAAAGAACCGCGCTCTGGCAACTCTTTACTCTTTACTTTTCTCTCTTGCTCTTATAGAAAACAGCTCAACTGTTGCGAAGGCAATCGTTTAGTTTGTGTCAAAACACAAACTTTTTAGTTGCTCGAATCGAGTTGCTCTAAGTGCGCTGTGTCCCATAGAAGCCCATATGTTTCATTTTAGCAACTAAGCATTTGCGAAACTAAAAATTGAATGTGCGCGCCTGGCCTTACCGAACGAAAATCATAGCGATCAGGACCTTGGGAGAAGTTAAGACTATGAATAAGTTCCCATAGCTTTAAGACCGTCAGCTCATGAGGCTTGGTTCTTCTAAGTTTTCGAACATTGTTTCTTACATTTAAGACAGTTTCCATCTCGGAGTTGGTTGGTCGCAGGACTTTGTACAGTAACATAGCTAGATACTATATGTACGTCCAAACGGGTTTCAGCACTTGCTTGTAACGAGTTATTTTTTAAGACCTATCAGAAATTTAAAAAAAAAAAAAAATCAGAAACATTCATGAAATCTTTATTTGAATCAATAGTATCTACGGTCGATATAATTTAATGTTTGAAGATTATTTCATGCAACATTATTTCTAACATTTCGGCCGGTATCTCATGAATTGATGCTTCAAGTATGGCTTCCAGTAAGTCAATTGAAGCAGGCTTGTCCCTATAGACATGAGCCTTAACATAGCCCCACACGTCTAGAGGCGTTAAATCGCACGATCTAGGCGGAAAATTGGCCGGCCCAAGCGTGAAATAAACTGCTCACCGAACTCGCCTCTCAATTGGTCCATTGTTACGCGTGCTGTGTGGCACCGTCTTGTTGAAACCACAGGTCATGCAAGTCAAGCTCTTCCGATTTGCGCAAAAAAAAGTTTGTTATCATCGCACGGTAGCGCTAACCATTCACAGTAACGTTGGGACTCGCATCATCGTTGAAGAAATACGGCCCAATGATTCCGCCAGCCCATATAATCCGCACCAAACAGTGACTTTTTCTGGAGGCATTGGAAGCTCTTGCAATGATTCTGGCTGCTCTTCACTCCAAATACGGCAGTTTTGCTTGTTCACGTATCCATTCAACCAGAAAACAATTTTTCGATGAAAAAGTGGATCTTCGGCCAACTTTTCAAAAGTCCATTCATCGAAAATTCGGCGTTGTGGTAGGTCGTTCGGCTTCAATTCATGCACCAGCTGCATTTTGAAAGGCCTCAAACCTGAATCCTTCCGCAAAACTGTTCAAGTAGTGGAGTAACAGAAGCCCAATTGCTGCGAACGGCGCCGAATCGATAACTCACGGGCATCGCTAACATTGCCTGATACAGCTGCGGTATTTTCCTCAGCTCGCACTCTACGTAAGCGTGTTGGTGGTTATATATGCAACAATGTAAATTTGGTGCGAAATTAAGCCACAATGGCCCGAATAGCCGCCTCAGTAGGTCGATTAAACTGTCCATAAAGTGGAAGAAGCGCTCGATGAACTTTCTTAACAGAGCACGAATTTTGATAATAAAATTCAATAATTTGCAAGCGTTGTTCGTTTGTAAAACGATTCATGGTTAAATTATAGACCAAACTGAAGATGTTTGACAGTGACACAAAACACGAAACGTGCGTGAGCTGTCAAAACCAGTGTTGCCAAAAAGAAAAGAGCAAAAAAATCACCCATTATTTCGTTTTTTTTTGGGCTTGATCGGGATGTTGGTAGCAGTGACTAGGCTTTTCCCTTGACTTAAACTGAAGATGAACTGCAAAAACGGTAATTCCAAAAATTTACTATGTGGAACGGATGTGCTTATTTAGAGTTGCAATATTGGGTTAGGTGCAGGGCCGGACAAGCTATACGTGCAAGCTGCGCAAATGCGCAGGGCGCTGAACCCAAGGGGCGCCTTGGGCAATCGTTAAAAAAGCCACTACTTCGTAACAACTACCTACCTTCTTTTTTGAGTCTCATTTATTTTTATAGATCACACTAATATTGATATTCATTATATAACTAACAGCTAATTCTGAATTTAAAGACATAAACGTATCTACTATTCCAAAAATAAGTTGATGTTTACCTTCCTATTCAGACCCACACTCCCACAGTAAAAAAAAAAAACTACATCACAAAATCTTTACAAAGTGCATGATTTTGTTCGCTTTACAACAGATACCTACCTATTTGCTATTTTTCTCTCTATCAATCTGTTGACGATATTCTTCACACTCACTCATCGCGTTATTTTATTACGATAACCCTCCCCTATGCAGTGCAACATAAAAACAAAATTTCAACAGCAAATACAGACAATTAACAGCTTGCAAGTTGATAACATGCGCTCGATGTCAGTTCTTCTATATGAAATCGAAGTCAGCAATGTTACTCAAACAGAAATTCTAAGGGTAAAAATTCATACTCATTGACATAACAGCGCGCAAAATTAAAAGTTGCCTCTATGAATTTAAACTCATACACCCATATTAATAAAGATGGTTTAGTGGAGGTTTATCGTTAAGTCCTGGACTAAGTGCGAAATTTCATTAATAAAACAAATTTTCTGTTAAGTCACGTTTACTAGTTATGATAAAGTTAAACCACCGAAGTAGGTGGTTTAGCGAAGGAATAAGAAATAGGAATGTCCACAGTCAGACACAAGCAATTGACAATCAATTTAGGTAGCCACAGAATATAAAAAAGAGATTGCTTACTTTTGTAGAAGATTTTCTTAAAAGGATTTTTGATAAATGTCATTTTACTATTCCGGGAACATTTTGTTTTTATTAATGCAAATATTTAAGCCATGGCTTAACTCCTATTCCATGGTTTAGAAAAACCAATGAATATAGGTGGAATAAGCGTTTTTTATTAATACGGCTGATACGGTTGAGTGTTTTTTGAACTATGTTTTTGGCCTCTCTTTATGAGTGAAATTTTATCACTGTCATGTCGTGTCCTCATGTCTCGTGTGTCGAGATGAGACAAAGGGTTGAAATATGGAAATAATGAGTGATGATGATGTGATGACTAATGTTGAGGTTTGTCGTTAATGAGTGAATCTATTTTAATCAATTTCTTCAAAACAAAAGAAATGATAGGGAATCCGTATTGAGAATAAAACTAGCTACGCTCCTATTCCAGTAGTGTATATGTAAATATAAGGTTATGACAATGGTTCAAATAATATGAAAGGAAAAGAGGCTGGTGTTCAAAACAAAATTAAGAGTCTTGAACCAAGAGATAATTTTGTTCAGGCTACTTGCATTCCCTGAATTTGGTTGTTAATGATTCAACTTGCTGTTTGTTGGAAGCTGTTAAGGTTTTTGACATTGCTCAATTCCTAGAAAATTTTTTTATCAGGTTCAACAATGCGTTGGTTTGACCTTAACACCTCTTTCTGAAACCAGATGGGAATGTAGACTAAATGCCTTAAAACCAATCTAAGGAGATATATATATGAAGCTCTTATTAAAATATCTGAGGCTAGAAACGTTGAGAATAGAAACACTGCAGAGTCATTAGGAAGGAAAATTTTAGTTTCAAGTTTAAATGTTGCATATTAATCTAGTTTGATATTTTAGAAAAATAATATCTATAACTAGTAAGTATTTACAAAGTCCGCCTGTTAATTTATCTAACAGCGTTCTAATTCTGGAAGCTACTAAAAAATCTTTTGGGGAAATGAGATCAGAAGAACAATTCACTAACCTGCAATCGGCTGAAGCCCTAGCTCTAAATCTAGAAATATCATCGCAGTTTCCTCAAATAATGTAGTTTTTCGAAAATAAATTAATAAAAAACTACTTAAGGACCCCAACGACTCAAGAAAGATAAGTTGACTTCTTGTCAATCATGCCTATAGGGAAAGAGAAGAGCTTGTTAAGTTATTAGATTATGATGGTCTGGTTACTGAGTATGCTAAAAAAAACCGGAATAGTTAATCTATTGCAATAAGTTCGGTTCCATTTATTTTTATTAAAATAATAGTTTTATAATTATTTCCTACAATTAATAAATATGTAAATATGAATATAAAACTTTGAACTTCACAATAATTAATGAGTCATGTTTTTGAATTAGTTTTTAAATACTTTATACTTCAAAAAAAATATTTTTTTCAGTTCCTAAATTTTTTTTTATTTATTTTTTGTATTTAGTTTACAATTATTTTTGTATTCTTTAGTAACTATTATTTTTGTGATATATTTTTGATTTCTTAGTTTTAAAAAAAAATCATATTTATTTTAATTAGATATAAGTATTATCTAGGAATAGGCCTCTTGGGGATACCTCGTTAAAAAAAAAATTGCAAAGTCTACCCCTTGGGTAATGAGAAAATGACTTCTTTCGCCAATCACAGCAAATGAGGGGCGCCACTGATGAAGCTTGCGCAGGGCTCTAATTTAGCTCGGGCCGTACCTGGTTAGGTGGGTAAGTAGGTAAATAGGCCACGAAATATTGACATACATAAGTGGTTTTTCTCATCGCCCCGTCACACATGTGTCGTTCCCAACTTCACATGAAGATATTACCGCCACTAGTTTCACAAGCCTGTAAGGACATAAAAGAGTGAAAGTTGACATTTTTGGTTACTTACGCCTTTTTAAAATGAAATCATTCTTCTCATTTAGAGATCTACACATTTTGGATGTACTGTTACAGTTTAATGCAATGTCAGATTGTGAAACTTTTAAAACACCTTATAAGCACATAAGTACTGAATATTTACAAGATCGTTACCCGAAAACTCGGAGCTCAGAAGGTACCCCCTGTGCTGAATGAAGAGAAGATGAAGCGCGTTGTGGATACACTCTTCCCAACTCATCCTGTCAGGCTACCCGACACCACACTGGCACAACGACAGGAATTTCCAGTTCTTAATGAAGAAGAGTTGAGTAAAGCTATATAGTCGCTGTAAAACAAAAGAGCTTTCGGCCCGACGGAATCCCTACAGAAGTACTCAAAGTGACAGCCCGAACATGTCCTCACTTACTACTCAACATATTCAACAGCTGCATCGAGGTAGGCATCTTTCCCAAGAGCTGGAAAAAACAACGCTTGGTGTTGATCAACAAAAGCCAAAGGAGACCCGAATTCCCCATTGGCATACAGGCCTCTGTGCATGCTAGACACCGCGGGTAAGCTCTTGGAAAAGCTGCTTAAACCACGTCTGATAGCGGGGATACAAATGTCAGGTGATTTGTCAGAGAGGCAGTACGATTTCAGGAGAGGCCGCTCTACGATTAGAGCCATTAAAGAAGTAGTGAATGCCGTCCAAATCGCCCAACATGGAAAGCACTACTCTAAGAAGATCGTTTTGCTGGCAACCTTGGACGTACGGAATACCTTCAACTCGGCTAGCTGGACCGACATACTAGACGCACTCGAAAGGAGATTCCACATTCCAGTATATCTCCTGCGGATGGTAAAGGACTATCTCAGGGATCGAGAGTTGATTTACGAAACTTCAGAAAGCCCACGAAGATAGAAAATAACATCAGGAGCAGCGCAGGGATCCATCCTAGGACCAGACCTCTGGAACAACTCCTATGATGACATTCTCCGCATGGAGATGTCTGAAGACACCTTTCTGGTCGGCTATGCAGACGACATCGCCGCGGTGATCACGGCAAGATACACCAAAAACGCGCAAAGAAAACTGAACCAGGTCATGCGACGAGCAAACTCATGGATGGATGAGCATGGCCTCAGTCTGGCAACAGAGAAAACTGAAATAGTCCTCCTGACAAAAAAGATAATTTCCACTCAAATCGGGACCGAAGTGACGCAAATATGGGTAGCACCAGAAATAGCGTCAAAAATAACAGCATCACTAAGGGAGTAATGGAAAATGTAGGTGGACCAACGGCCAGTAAGCGCAGACTACTGATGTCGACGACGCATGCTAACCTTTTATACACGGAAGCAAAATCTGGGCGGACGCACTTAAACAACAGAAGTACCGCAAACTTATGGCGACAGTGTACAAAGTTGAGGAGCTCCTACCGAATGGTGTCAGAAACAGCCGTCCTTGTAGTCGCAGGAGTAACTCCCATCGTGTCTTAGCAGGGGAAAGGAAGTACGCTTACAACAAAAAGGCGGAAATTGGATTGGAAGCTGTATCCGAAAGGGCCAAGCAACTTACAATTCCGAAGTGACAAGAGCGGTGGATCTCAGAAAGCAGAGGAAGATGGACAGGGAGACTGATCAGGAACGTGGCTGAGTGGAACGACCGGAAACGTCACCCAGTTACTCACCGGGCACGGTTATTTCAACGCCTTCCTCCACAAGATCGGAAAAACAAACAGTCCAGCTTGTCAGTAAGGGGATTCACAAGAAGACGATGCAAACCATACCTTCTTCGCGTGCAAAATATGGGAGTCTCTCTGTCAAGATTTGCAAAGAAGTACTGGCGCCCGCCATCAGCCCAGAGAACTTAGTCCAAAAGATGCTACAAAGGCGTGAAAACTGGCAAAACATTTCTAGCTTCACAGAGTATAATCTCAGAAGAGAAAAAAGAGAAGAAGAAAATGATAGGGAAGTAGTTGTGCCCGCGAGTTGATCCCGCAAGGGAAACATGACAACCCCCCTGAAGTAATGTAAAAAGCGATCCCGGGGGGTAGGTCAGACGCCAATAAGGATTTTAGAGGAGTTTTAGTCGGTATGTAGCGATTCCGAGACACGGGGATGGTCAACGGGTCAACGCCAAGACATCCCTTTCCCTTAAAGTAAAAAAAGGCCCAAACTGCAAAGTGATAACGAAGCGGATGGTCGTGTGTCTTAAATTGCTGAGTCAATTGGACCTTGTAAGCGAATAATCCGAGATCTTTGTGCAGGATTCTTCTCAAGCTATTGCGTGAAATGTTGAGCTGTTGAGATCGATGGCGAGTTGATGTCCGTGAACTGAGTCTCACACTCGCGGCTACAGCCCCTGAGTATTGCCTACTAGCATACCAGTCTCACGAACTTCTTCCACAAACTTGCGTACTGCAGGCGCTCTGTGTGGGCTGCACAGCACTCATACCGAAAATAAGTTTTGAATATTTACCAACGTTGTGCAACGTAATGCGACTGATATCGTTTCGCGAAGGTATGAGACTAACTTTCTGTCAGCAAACTGAAAGCTGTCAGTGTCAAAATAACATATGATTTAAGAAGAAACCACTAGATGGCCCAACCTGCTCATTGATATATAGAAGATTGTGTCGCAATATGGGCTCTAGAAACTACGAGTATTTTTAGGATGAGAACAGTGTGGAGCAAATATCTATGATGGTGAACTTGTGTCTTAACAACTTTCTATATAGAGATGACTTGCTGTTTCCCGGAAGTACGTAGTCTTGTGGTTGATTTTTTTTATTTGTCAACATATTATGCTAAGGCAGCGTCTTATCAAATTACAGAAAATCTTATTACTCACTTATAAATACAAAATAGTTCGAAGAAACTAAATTCTACTCTACTAAACCGCAATTTAGTTTTTTTATCTCCTTTGTGCGATATGAAAACAAGATTTAATTTTTATCCGCCTACAATTTGAACAAAGTAGGGGTAGGTAGGTAGCAAACATTTCGAGATAAAGTATCTGCAAAGAAGGCCTCATACACATTTTATGAAAACAAAACAAAGTAACAAAAAGAATTGAACGAGTTCTTTCTTAAAGAACTCAAACTATTATTGGAACACTTGATCGGGAACCAAAAAATATCAAAAAAAAAACTTCTTCACTCAGGATGATACCGCATGTCAATTATTGCAAAATCTGTCAAACAAAATTAGAAGACAAAAAAAAAAACGCTAACAATACCTCACCATGACTTCTCCTAAGAAAAACAGTATTTCTACCAGAAATCCCACTTCAAAAAAATCTTAGAGATTTGTCTTCCTCTTCAAATCTCATGTCCCACATCTGAAGGACATCCTAGAGTTTGAACAACTTCAACCTTGCATAACAGAAAGTGCAAAAAATGAATAGGATCTCATTTGGGTGAGAAAATAATACAAAGGACTCCTTCACAAAGGCACATTTAGATTACGTCCTTTTTGTGTGTGTTGAAAGACCGGCAACAGCAGGTCATCAGTACATTCCACATTGTCCGACAGTGAATTAAGGGCAAATTTGCACATAAGGCAAATCTATTTAAATTACAATCATGACTCTTAAAGATTGTCCTAAAGTCAACATCAATATCGAGCGTTGATAAATCGCGAAATTTCACTACACACGTGCTATAAAATAGCGACAATATCTATCATTCTCAGTGACAAAAAAAATTCAACGCAGCTGACCGGAAAATTTCAATTTGGTCTCAGCGGTAGGTCCTGGGTTATCCCTTTTTCATTCTTTGATACCATTGCGTCATTGTGCGGTATTGTCCTACTGAAAGTGTTGCAAAGTGAAAATATGAATGACGAAAAGGATATTCATTTCATTCATGTTTATTGTTTAGTTAAGTATTAGAGTCAAAGGATTTTTTTTTTCAGTCCAGTTTTCTCTATTTTTTTAACCAAAAAAATATCCTTTTTTTGTTTAATTATGGAACACCATGCGACGATGTATGGTTTGTCTTTGTGGGATTCTTATTATTTTAAGGTCTTGACTCTGTTTTTATAGGTTAAAGTGCAAAAATTGTATTTACTCAACAACAATCAGTTTCACAGTGTCCGTGGCATCAAGAAACATAATACAAATTTTGAAAGACATTGACAAACAAAAAACCAGAAGACGAACAGATACTTAAAATTCAGCTTCCAACGTAAAAGCGGTTTCGACATTGAAGATCGATCCTTCCTATACAAATAATTTTTTGCTACTTTTTGGCTAATACTTCATTCAGGGCAAATAATTCTTTCCTTTCTTACCAGCTCGGGTGCTTATTGTTTCCGAAATTGAGGCCATATTCATCGGTTCAAAGATAGAATTCTCTAACTGAAAAAATACACTTTTAAAATTCGTTTTGTAGATGAAATTGTACTTTGTTCAACAAAAATAGTCAGAACAGGGAAGATAGGTATATTTGCCTTTCCCTTTGACTTAAATGGCTCTTAATAAGCTATCTCTTATTTTCTTTTCTTGCAAAAGAGAAGACACAATATTCGGCACAATGATGGATAGTCCGCTTTTTAACTCACATTTCCCAGGCAGTTAACCTTAACCGGAGACTCTCCAGAGAGAATGCCTCTTAAGACAAATATATATAATAATAATAATATATACCAAATTTTGAAAACATTTAATTTTCAAAAAACTATCCAGCAATAATAACTAACTTCTTTTCTCAAAATGGCATTGAAAAAACTAAGCATTGAAAGCCTGGATCTGGCTGGAAAGCGTGTGCTTATGAGAGACGATTTTAACGTCCCATTCAAAGAGGGTAAGATCGCCAGTAATCAAGGAATTGTATAGTTGCCTTGGATAGTGTCAAGTATGCCCTTGGCAAAGGTGCCAAGTCGGTGGTACTCGCATCCCACTTGGGTTATCCAGATGGCAACAAAAACGTCAAATACACATTGGCCCCTGTAGCAGATGAGCTGAAGAAACTCCTTGGCAAAGATGTCACTTTCCTGAACGAGGTCGAAGAGAAATGCAAGGATCCACCAACAGATCTCCGTTTCTATGTCGAGAATGAAGGCAAAAGCGTTGACGCTAACCGAACCAAAGTCAAGGCCGACCCAGCCAAGGTGAAAACTTTTCGTGAAAGCTTATAGAAATTGGCCGATGTCTATAATAATGATACCTTAGGAAATGTCTACCGTGACCTGTGCAGGGACGGGTTAGAATATTCCTGCAGCGCCTCCCCGCTTGTCGCAAAAGGCGACTAAAGGAGTAAATACATCTAGGCCACAAACAGCAAGGTGAACCTAGCGACACGTAACACCTATAAACTTTCCCAAAAGTGTGCATGCTAGTCCCTGGGTTGGCACGACTGGAGATCACCGGTGCCGTAAAAGAGAGATCAAATACAAAACTGGAGCATGCACACGTCGATACTTACAACCAGGATTTTGTGAATTCAAGCATTATGGAAGTACTCGTTCAAAATGACACTACCCCGCCAGGCACTACCATTGTTACACATGGTACTGATCCTGGACCGAGCAGCAAAGCTCGGGTCAGAGCTAGACGGATTCCGGGGGCTAGCAAAGTAATGCCGCAGATTATACAAAATCTGAGAGTTGCGAGTTGGAACGTTGGCAGTATGACAGGTCGAAGCTTCGAGTTGGAAGAGATGATGAAAAGAAGGCGAGTGGACATCTTATGTGTTCAAGAAACAAAATGGCGAAACACGGGAAACAGGGCCCGTTTCTTGGATACGAGGACAAAAAACTATAAGATGTTCTACTATGGAACAGAAAAGGGTAAAAACGGAATCGGAATCATCCTTGCAAAACATCTATTAGGCAGCGTATTGACCATTTCGAAATCCAGCGACCGTTTGATGTCCCTTAAATTTGTGATTAAAGGAAAGTTGTGGAATATTTGCATATGCTCCCCAAATTGGATGTGAGCAGGTGCAAAAAGATGCATTTTGGCTAGACTTTCACAATCTACTTAAGGACATCCCAAAGGAAGAGTTTTTGTTCGTGGGCGGAGATTTGAACGGACATGTCGGGAAGACAAACGAAGACTATGAAGATTGCCATGGAGGCCTCGGATACGGCACCAGGAACCCTCCTGGTGAAGACATCCTGAGCATGTGCAAAACATACGGTCTTATCGTACTAAATACCATGTTCGTCAAACAAAGCCGACACCTGGTCACGTACAGCAGTGGTGGAAATGAAACCCAGATTGATTACCATTTGGTATCTAGTTTCATGAAACCCCGGGTAAAAGATTGCAAAGTGATACTAGGAGAAGCGATCGCCCACCAACACCGTCTCCTACCGACAGAATTTTTTATGGAGACAGTGAACGACAACAAACATACAAAAACTTTTGGGAAGATCAAATGGTATAATCTGGATAAGGAAAAAGGCGAAGCTTTTATTTCGAATATGCAAAACGTTCTGTATAACAACACCGATATAGTTCGAAATGAAGAGAGTACAGCACAAAGTATGTGGGATCTCCTACAGAGAACTTGCAAAGAAAAAGCCAAAACACTGTTAGGGGTTTCAAAAGGACACAACCAACAAGGCAAAGAAACATGGTGGTGGAATGATGAAGCTAAATCAGTTATAAGTAAAAAGAAAATGGCTTTCAAGGCTTGGTCGAAGTGCCCCTCTAATGATAAAGAGCAAAAGTCATGCCTCGAAGTGGAATATAGAAACTGCAAGAAAGAAGCGAAGAAGAAGTGCGCCCAAATTCAAGCAAAGAATACAGAAAACCTGTATCGGGAGCTGGATGAAATTTCTACCCCGACAGCTGGTGCTATTCAAGAGCTACGGCAAAACACGAATAAGGGCGCAACTATCTTCAAAGTAGCCGCTCAAAGAAGAAGAAATGCCCAGGAGATTTGTTCGCCAAAGTTCATTAACAATACTCAAGGCCAACTACTTGTGGAAGACAACGAAATTCTTCACAGGTGGCGACAGTATTGTGACGGACTTCTAAACGAACAATTTCCAAGGCTATATTTTCCAATAGCTTCACCTAACTTAAGCGAAGTATCCGACGTCACAGTCGAAGAAGTTAGTGAGGCGGTAAAATACTCCAAAAAGGGAAAAGCTGTTGGCCCAGACGAAATACCCTCAGAGTTTTGGAAAAAGATGGGAGACATCGGGTTTAGATGGCTCATGATTCTTGTCTCCAAACTTATACGAGGTGATCGCATGCCTAATCAATGGAGGGAAAGTTACCTTCTTCCAATTTATAAAGGAAAGGGTGATACTCGAAGCTGTGATAATTACCGTTCGATTAAGCTGATGTCACACACCATGAAGATCGTTGAGCGAGTCTTGGGTAGCCGACTGCGAAAAATAATTAGGCTATCTGATGACCAGTGCGGGTTTGTCGGGGGTAAGTCAACCACGGATGCAATCCAGAGTATAAGAATAATTATGGAAAAACATCGGGATTCTTTGGAGGATTTGCATGTCGTATTGGTTGATTTTGAAAAAGCATTCGATCGGCAACCACGAGATCTAATATGGGTGGCCCTCAGGCAACGAGGAGTTCCAGAAACCTATGTGCGGATAATTATGGACATGTATGATGGAGCAGTTACTAAAGTAAGATGCGCAGCTGGAGTCACCGAAGAATTCGAAATCACAGTAGGTGTACACCAGGGAAGTGTCTTGAGTCCCCTGCTCTTTATTACAGTTTTTGATTACCTGCTTGAAGGCAAAGTGACGGATCCAAAAGTACATCAGTTATTCTTTGCTGACGATGAAGCCATCATAAGTAAAGACCCGATATCCCTACAACGAGCCCTTGACGTATGGGTGGATGTTCTAGAAGGAAGTGGGTACCGCATAAGCGCGAAAAAGACAGAATACCTATGCTGCCCATTTTCTGATCCACACAGGCCTATTCCAGACATTTATTTGAATGGAGTAGTGCTTCCCAAGTGTGAAAAGTTTAAATATCTGGGGTCTATGATTAATAACGAAGCTACTTGTGATGACGATATCAATCATCGCGTAAGCGTAGGGTGGATGAAGTGGCGGGAAAATTCTGCTATATTCTGTGACCGAAAAATGCCCCCTAAGCTGAAAGGAAAGCTCTACACTTCAGTTGTGCGTCCAGCACTCACATACGGTTTACAATGTTGGACAATGTTCAAAAAGTATAAGAGTAAGCTAACGGCAGCTGAGATGAAGATGCTTCGTATGACAGCAGGAGTTACAAAGCTTGATCGAATTAGAAGTACGAAGATCCGAGGAAGCCTTCATGTTAAGAATACCATTTCCCAAAAAATTGAACACGACCGACTCAGTTGGTATTGCCATGTTCAAAGGAGAGATCCTGAGAACCCCGTCAAAAAGGCAATATCATACAACGTTCCAATTCGAAATAAAAAGAAAGGTAGGCCTAAACACTCCTGGTACAAACAAATGCAAAAACACCAGCATTCAGTTGGCCTCAGAAATGGAACAATACAAAACCGGGAGGCTTGCCGCAGATTTCTGAGGTCAACCCGGCGAACCCCACAGGCGGATCACTAGTGTGAAGCAGATACGTGGGAGAGTTATGATCCCCTCGACATCGAGATCATAACAGCGCCGAAACAAAGGAAGAAGAAGAAGGAAATGTCTACCGTGCCTACAGTTCGATGATGAGCGAAGGATTCAGCCAACGCTATGCCGGCTTACTCCTAAACAAAGAACTGAAGTATTTCTCCCAGGCCCTGGACAATCCCCCACCCCACTTACTTTCTTGGTCATTTTTGGCGGTGCCAAGGTAGCCGATAAGATCCAATTGATCGAGAACTTGCTCCACAAAGTTAACGAGATGATCGCTGGTGCTATGGTTTTCACTTCCTGAAGGTTCTTAACAACATAAAAATTAGAAACTCGCTCTACGACGAGAGGGTGCCAAGATTTTTGAAAAGCTAGTGGAAAAGGCAAAGAAGAACAAGGTTCAATTGCTTTTGCTGTATTTGAATTTCCAAACTTTGCCAATGGCATAAAAGTCGTTATGGATTCTAAAATTGCCGCCACAAAAGATGATTGTGTTTCCATCATTGAAGGTGAATATACAGCTTCATGTTGTCCCAAGAGGTGCACAGAATCAAAGGTTTTTCATGTTTATACTGGGGGTGAAGCTTCATTGGAGTTTTTTGAAAGCAAAACATTGCCTGCTTTTGCTGCTTTGTCTGATGCTTAAGTGAATCTATCTACGAGCATTCGGTTTTAACCTTTTATTCATAGAAATGATAGAAGTTCTTCATTGTTTAGAATTGTGCTACACCATTTAATTCGATGATAGCTGCAACCATCACAAGGTTAGACTGGGCGATTAGAACTTTTCAGCCTTTAAAATCACCAGGTGTAGATGGTATCTTTCCAGCCCTCCTACAAATGGTAAAGAAGATCTTATGCATTATCTCAGTTGCATATTCCGTAGTAGTATTGGTCTTGGATATATGTCAAGTCTATGAAGAAGAGCGAAGGTAATCTTCATTCAAAAAATTGGGAAAAAGATACAACCCATCCAACGTCTTTCAGGCCGATAAGCTTAACATTTTTTGTACT
Organism: Chrysotoxum bicinctum; assembly: GCA_911387755.1. Taxonomy (NCBI): domain Eukaryota; kingdom Metazoa; phylum Arthropoda; class Insecta; order Diptera; family Syrphidae; genus Chrysotoxum; species Chrysotoxum bicinctum. The sequence continues at coordinate 229,730,854 of OU426988.1, forward strand.
GAAAACCTTGCAAAACATAGTTGATATCTTCATAAGATCAGAAGTTTTAGTAAATAGGCAGCTCAATGTACGTCAACCTACAGAGCGGGTAGATCTACAAAAAACGCTCTATTTGAACTCACAGTTGAAACAGTTTTGTGTGCTTTCCTAGACATAAGTAGAGCCTTTGATAATACCTCCCATGTCGCAGTAAATAAAGCCCTAGTAATGAAGTGTGTATCCAATAGCATAACTAGATGAATTGGTGAAATGCTGGGCACTAAAACAGCGGAGCAAAGCACCACCAAATACATTGAGAACCCTTACAACAAGGGATGTCCGCAGGGAGGGGCACTATTACCCTTGCTGTGAAGTCTTGTAGTATCTCTCAAGGTATACGGTGCATCGGTTTCGCTGATGATATCGTTATAACATCCCTAGGGAAATTTGAAGAAACTCTTGGTGATATCATCCAGAGAAGACTAACTGTTAAAAATTATAAATGAATACGTTAATTCTATCTCTTTCTTACACTATCTCTCTATTATATAAATGTAATTTGAACTTAGAGTATAGTAGTCAGACATAGTTGAACGTTTATAGAAAGAACTACCTAATAAACTATTATTATTTGCTAACCGTGTCTTGGTCTTTCTTTTTAATTGGTAACGCCGGGTTCACTCTGAATATATATAGGTTTTTTACCACACTAACTATTAGATTATAAAGATATGGGATTTTCCAAGGCAGGGACTGGGTCCGGAAAATGTATAAGTCACACAAAAAGAGACTTCGTTTTAAAGTCGACAGCAACTAACCTTATCGACATTCTTAGGAATAGATTCATTTCAATATACAATTGTGTGAAAAATTATAAGTCAGAGCTAAGTTGCGAAAAAAAAATGAGTACGCAAATCAGAAAACTAAACACACAAAGCCAATGTCCTTAAGTAGAACACGGATGGTTCGAGAACGTCAAAAAGAACTGGCGCTGGGACAATGCACTAGCATTTTTAGGTGGAAGTCAATGCCATAGCGGAATGTGCAGGTCGAAATCTCGAAAGGAATTACCGAAACCAAAACATTGCCATTATGTAAGATAGGCAAGCCGTCTTCAAAGCACTCAGCTCATACGCAATCACGTCTAAGTTGGTGTTGGAATGTAGGCTTAACAAACTTGGAGAGAACAATAAAATCTCACTTCATTGGGTACCTGTACATGTAGAAGTTCAGGGAAATGAGGAGGTAGGCTCCCTATTAAAAAAAAAATAGGCCCAAGGATTTCTCTAATGGTGCTAGAGCCCTACAGCAGAATAGGAGAAAACACAATTAAAAATAGAGGAGGAGGCCAAAAGAACCAAAAACTGGAAAGAACTCCCAAAATTGAGGCTGGCCATCATACTACTTCTTGAGCACTAAATCGTAGGCCTTCTAGTGGTTTCTTTTTAAATCATAGGTTGTTTTGACACTGATTGCTTTTTCCCCCTCGAAATATTGACGAAGGTCAGTATCTGACTCCGCGGAACGAAATGAATCGCTATAAGCTTGAACAACTTTGGGAAATATTGAAACCTTATTTTAAAAGTGAGTGCTGTGTAGCCCAAACAGTGCTTTTTTTGAAAAGAAGTTTTGACCGAAATGGAGCCCCCACCGTACCTGCTGAACGTAAGTTTGTGCAAAAAGTTCGTGAGACAGGTATACTAGTGGACAACACTCATGGTCCCCGTCGGCATACGGCCGAGAGTGTGAGACTCAATTCACGGACATCAAATCGCCTTCGATCTCAACAGCTCGACATTTCACGCCTAGCCTGAGGAGAATTCTGCACAAAGATCTTGAATTATTTGCTTGGAGTGACAGAATTCTCTACTCTTTGAATTTTAGCAGTATCATGTTGAATAGTCCAACGAAGGCTTTTAGAGTATAAGGATCAATAAACTCAGAGGTGTTTTTTTTTTGCAAAAACCCCAAAAAAGAAATAGTTTTTGAAATAATACAATTGATGTGCAGTTGAAACGTGAATTCTTCCTCAAAACTAAACCAAGATCTTTTACATAATGGATAATTTTAAAAAGATTATTCCTTAAGGAATAGGTTGGATATATATGAAATAAAGAGCGGTGATAAGACATGTAGGTACATTTATCAGTATTGATTTTTAGATCAGTTACTTTGCACTTAATATCGTCCTCAAATATAAGGCAGTTGTAAAGTCTCAAAATTTCAGGTACACCATTCACATGCAATAAGAAGATAAGGGGTACCAAGTGACTACTTTGCGGAACACCTGAAGTAACAATTAGTATTTCCTCATAGCAGTTTTCGTCAAAAACAACTATTTGCTTGCGACCGAACTGATAGGATTGAAACCAGCGCAAGATTGAACCACGATTCCTGTAAACCTTGAGCTCTTCATAAGAATTTTTAAATTTACTGGGCTGAATGCTTTCATAAAATTCGTAAACTCAACCAAATTTGAGACAGTAAAAAACTGGAGACCTCCCCTTCCAAAAACCATGCTTTAAATAACTTACATGTGCCTTTATAAGGTCAATAAATATATCCTTAACAAGTCAATCAAACAGTTTTCGGATGATGGAAAGTTTTCTAATAGGTCTATAGTTGCATATATATTAGCTTTTTTATAATGAGGTTATCCTTTCATCAAGGAATACAACACTGCTTTATAGCGCTTTGAAATTAACGCCACCACCGTCATCGATCGGAAGATTGATTGCTCCTCGATGAATCAAGCCACAGAATTGTTTGTCCGATTCTCAAGAACGGTGACCCTCTGAACTGTACCAACTAAAGAGGTAATTAGTCTTCCTAAGATCGCCTGCCAATTCTTTTATGTCGTATTATGAAAATTTCCGAAGTTGTTCGATAGGTCCTTATCGATGGGACTTGAAGCCAGAAAGGTCTACCAAATAATTTACTACCGATCTTCAAAAAACATAATCATGAACTTCAAATCGACACCCACTACCTTTTCGTCGAATAAAAAGTCTGCGTTCAATAGCTTCTATAGAACTAAGTCATCTAGAGCCTTGTCTAATTTTGGCATTCCTGTCAAACTGGTTCGTTTGTGCCGCATAGCGATGGAGAATGTACGCTCTTTAATTCCAATGTATCAGCGGACATTAAAAAAGGTTAAACATTATTTTTTATTACGAAAAGTGGCTAGTGGCACGTCTTAAACTATAAACCCCCATAAAACCACAAACGTATTGCGTTTCTCTTAGAACCATTCAAACCTCTGACAAGCAATGCATTGACATGACCCGAAGCCCAATAAATGTCCCAATAAATTAACCGAAATTTACTTTATCCAACCACCAAATCGGAACATTTAAAAACTTTTTTATTCTTCCCTCCAACCGATTTCTTGTCACAATTATTTTATATCAAATTCAAAAGTTTTAATTCGATCGACTTTGATGGTGTTTTGAGGACGCAAAACCTAATTTTTATCATGGCCCATTATGATATTTTTTATTTTTTTTTTAACTGGCTATGCCATTGCTCAAGATCAAATCACTATCTTTCTTCCTTCGTCCATTTCGTGCGTCTGTCTTTTTGCTCTTGAAACCAATGAAGCAGAGAAGTTTAATCAACAGAACAGGGAACCCCGAGCTAACACCAATACCCATATACCTTCTGAAAATATGTGTAATAGCAACAACCACAAAAAAAAAAACTATCGGAAACTTGTTTATCGTTGGAATTTCGGCGCGAATATTTGAATCGATGTTTGAGCGAATATTTATTTGGAAAATGTATTTCTGGAAGTCCAGCATACAGCAACCGGTGTAAAAACGAAAGGCCTTTCTAAATAATATATGGGATTATACTCGTAGCATGGATGAAAAATATGCAAAATCCTTCACTTAGTTGTGCAAGTTGGCTCATATGTTATCTGTTACAAGTGCATTAAAAAAACATTAGGGGAATGCAAGGTTATATGAAGGCATTAAAATTTCATAGCTTAAGAATGTGCTTTTGCCGTCAGCCCGAAAAAGAGAGTATATCAGGACACATAGAGTTAGAAAACTTCTTCCCCAATGTGCTCGTCAAATTGCGGATAGAATAGGACACGCTCCTAAGAAATGCAGTACCTTTTCAGTTGTTCTGACGTTCAACAGCGTGCACTCTGTATTTCCGCCGGAAGCATAGGGCCGGTAATTTGATCGAAGAAGTTCGCCTCTGGTTTTAAAAATATTTGAAATCGAAGTTACGGAAAGCCGATCATGAAAATAGTTATTGGCGCCTAAATTGTGCCGTAGAAACTAAATACATATTCCTGATCTCACTCTAGGTAAGCATCCGCGTAAATTCAACAAAACAAGTCTGCTTTCTGCTATATCTTGTCTAACAATATTTGGAAAATGTACTTCTATCACTTTCCACTAACTGAACGTTGTGCTGTAACTCCAAACGAGACCATTCTGCAAAAAACTGATATTTCCTGACAGAGGTACATTTCAATGATGTTGGGTAATCGATGATTTTCGAGGGCCATCACCTTACGGATGTAAGGTGAAGGTATTATATTTCCAAATGCAGCGTATAAATAGGAGGGTTTTCCGGAAGCCAGAACATTTTCCAAATACTGAAGGAAGCCCCACACCTGTCTTGCATAGCACATAATTGAGCTCATTACCGCTTTGAAAAGCTTCAATTTAACACCTGAAGCTACGTGTTTTTTCCGAAGTTCTCCTTTCCATTTATAGTTAATGGCTATTTTGCTCTATTAGGTTTCCCTAAATGTGTTTTTTTCAAAAGAAAGCTGAGGGGTACTTGTACTCCTTAACCAGCTCGAGGTTCTTATTTTACCAGGTCTATTTTTCTTCCCTACCGTATCTACCTGTTCCATTTCGGAAGATCATTACTTTCGATTTACTGGTATTGATCGTTAGACACCAAAGACCGTTATATAACTGTAGCTTTTTAATAATCATTTGTAACATTTGATGGAATTACGTTATCGTCTTCGTACATTAAGGACTTGATGTTGGTACCAGCAAACGTGATTCTCTAGGGTTAGTCGATGGAATGTCATCCAAAAATTAAAAACAGAAGCGGGCTCAATTGCCATCCTTGTTTGACACCAGTTGTCGTTGGAAACCAGCTAAAATCAACGTTTCCTTCCCAGAACTGTGAGAACTCAACTGATGCTATTTACTACCAAAACTAGGATACACCCCTTCGCTCTATCCCGATTCAAAGACCAAACACTCTTGATCTCTTCCAGTGCAAAATATCTAGGCCCTAAATTGAACTGGAAGCTTAATATAAAGAAGAAAAAGTTAAGAAGGCCTGCCTACCTTTTTAAGCCTGTAGTCTCTGTTAAAAAGTGGCGTCTTCAATCTAAGATGATTTTGTGTTCGTACACAACTGTGGTCGTATGGTTCGACACTGAAGAAGGTACAAAGAATTGCTAGCGATGGCACCACAGGGACTCTAAGATCGTGCCCAACTGACGCCTTAAGCGTTTTTCTGCACCTTTTACCACTTGATGTACACAATAATTATTTAGTGTCTTGCAGTGCATTAAGACTAAAGGAATCGAACTCTTGGATTGCCAAACCTTATGGCCGAACCAATATTAGAGAATTGATTCCAATTGAGATTTTTTTTCTGACTCACACTCAATACTGCACACCTAAAATGGGCATCAGTAAAGATTTTAAGGTTATGTTCCCAATAGGAAAGATTTGGAATCATAACGTCGTGACTAAAGACTTCGCCACAGCTATCCTTACTGATGGCTCAAAGTTGGAATGTAGTGTTGATTCAAGAATCTTCTCTGAGACTCTTAATTTATCTAGGTCGTTGAGACTACCCTTGCTAGTGTCCTTCAAGCGCAATTACTGGATTTTAGGAAAGCATGAATCAAACCAGAACCGGAATAAGGTTATTTACACAGACAGTCAGGGGGTTGTTAAAGTCACTCATTCTAGCACATCATCTTCCAAATTTTTCCAGCAATTCTGGAATGAACTTGTTACCCGTAATATTAACCATTTATCTGGGTTCCGGGTCATCGTGGCATTATTGGGAATGAATGGTCGGACGAGCTGGCCAGGCAAGGATCAGATTTTCATAACTCACGGAAAGAGTCAACATTCCGCTCGAAGTTATGAAGGGCAATATTAATAATTAACTGTATTATATTTAAAAGGGCTTAGGACACCTATAGGTAATAACTCCCGAAAGCTTGATCTGATATTTAGAACCTGGGAAGATATAGCCAGGATTGTAGCTGCCTCTAGCGGACACTGACCAATAGGAGAGCAAGCAGCGAAGCTACGCATTCCTCACTACACTTTCATAGCTGTGGAGACCAGCAGGAAAAGAAATCAGTCCTTTATCTCCTCTGCAAATACCCTGCTATGGTAAAGTTTAGAGCATAGTCATGAGGAAGGGCACCTTTTGACGACATTGACTCTCTTCATCTCTTTTCTCAACGCGAGGAAATGGCTCTAGAAAGAACTTCGATTACTTCTGTCCTGTGGCCTTACTTTCGATCCCATCCACAGGTGCATACGAGTTATGCTTTCAAAATGGTGCACTTCAGCGCTAATTGCGCAACGGGGCCAGACTGTCAGGGGTCGCCATTGCTAGTTTTACAAAAATAAAATGCACGACTGCTCTTGATGTAATGCTCTTATGTAAAAGATACATCAAGAAATTTTACAACAGCTAAGTCTGCTAAATTCAAATAAATTTTATCGAAAAAGAGTTAACTCTAGACTTTCTAGATAATATTAAATTTTTACGAATTCCTAACTTAGCCCTTAGTTAAATTCAAGTATCGCAAGTAAAAATGGACAAAACATCGTGCATCCGCTCGGTTGTGTTAGTCGGACAGACGGAAAAATCTCAACGATTGCGTGTGAAAAGGAAATGCTGTAACAAAATACAACGGTTGCTCTGTTTTTGGTGAATGGAATCGAGTATTTTTGTACTCAATTCCATTTTGCCTCCCTCACATCCAGTAACGGACAATGACCCTGATTTGATAGTGTAGTTGGTATTAATCCATTTTCCAGATATGTCAACCCTTTTCAAGTTTTTTTTTTTTTTTTTTTTTTTTTTAATTTCATTTTGGAACCAGGTAGTCCAGTTGATTCACAGTTGCAAGTCTTCTGCTGGTGCTCCTTTTTTGTTGGTTGATCTGCTTCTGCTTGGGTGGCACAACGGAAACGAATTTATGTAAATCAATTGTATGCTGATGCGCGCTATTGAGAATACTAACAGCGAGGCGGTAGATGGTGTGACTGATCCGAAATCATTGTGAATTATAAGGAACAGCTCCTATATTGTTTTTTTTAGGATTACTTGTAGAGTTATTCTCCGTCTCTAATTTTTATTTTTGGGTCAATATAATGTAAATGAATCGTTGTGGGCTAAAAAGGGCATTTCAGTGCTAAAAATAAGCGGTGATTGTGAATTTGTGATCGTCAACGCTGAAGAATGCTGTGTACACTTTCAGGTGAACACCGACTTTCCGACCTTATTTCGTTATACGGTAGGAGCATGTTAGACCGGATGTGTTTCTCGAATTGAGTAATGTTTTTTAAATCATTATGAAGTGTCAATCTTTAAAAAAACGAGAACTTTAACATACGCTTTCATAGAGATAAGTGTTGCCAATTTAAAATTCTCCTCCAAATTTGAATAGACAACATTTGCTATCAGTTCAATATCTAGACTTTATTAAGATGCCTCTTTCGCGCTATTGTTCGCGTTCATTAAGGTGAAAACACACGGTAGCAGTCATTCATAAAGCAAAAAAACGGGTGCAAAGAAATGATTTGTTTGGTAAGGAACATAATCCTGAATCCCGAAATCCCGAATGGCTGAAAATAAGAATCCCGAACACACAGAAAAAAAACAATGTAAAATCAAAAAAAATAAACATGATTCAACATTTTTTGGCAATGATTTTGCTTCAATGGTGTTTCGGGTTGATTTAAAATGTTTTTCCTTTAAAACATTTTTGTGTAAAATTAACGTGATATTCACTTAAATTTAAAAGGATACCATATTGATACAACTCGATGATTCCGGTTGAATTATGTTTGTTGTTATGTTAAAATGATACACATTTCCTCTTGAATCAAATTGGACCTCGTATTAAAATGACACGAAGGTTCCTGTTGAATCGAAATGATAATCTCTTAAAATTGATATGAAGGTTCTTATTAAATTAAAATGAACTTCACTTCAAAATAATATGATGACTCCTTTTAAAACAATTACTTACCGTGTTAAAACAACATGAAGACCCCTGTAAAATCAAAATGATTCTCACTTTAAAATTAAGTGAAGATTCTCATTGAATTAAAACTACAGCATGTAAAAATATCACTACTTTCCTATTGAATTGGTGATCATGTTTACATACAAACATAAAATAAATCGGTTCTAGTAAAAAGTGCAAGTTGGTTTTCATTTTATTCATTAAATTCATTTTATTCATTTATTCATTTTATACATACAATAGTTTAAGGTATAAACTGCACTTATGTAAATCTAATTATACATATTTATTTCTTAGGTATAATTTTCCATTATTGTTTGGAAATAAATTCAAAGGTGGACTCGTAAATTCACAAAATTCTTTTAACAAAATGTTTTCTTTTAATATACCCACTTCATATGATTGGAAATGATAATCAAAAAAATTTAATTGCATTTCATGACATAAAACATACATTTTATCAAATCTCTTAGCGAAATACAAAATTTTATACAGTTTTAATAAATCTTTATCAATAATAAGAAAACAGTTTTTTTTATATGTTCTTCCGCAAAATAGGATTTTATCATAAAACACAACATTATCAAAATTAATTTTCATGTAATTGAATACATCTTTTAAATTATCCTTGGGATGAATTATATTTTCTGTACTTATTTCAAGATGATTCGGAATACCATTTTTATAATCAATTAAAAATTTCGCAAACTTAATACCTGCTTTTGTACATAGCGTAAACGGAACATTTACCCTTGAGGTAATATTATTACAATACTTTTTAGTGTCTTTATGTTTCGCCTCGAATCTTAAGCTCCATAAATATTTAGGTGGGCCGCACTTTTTTATAAGATTAACATAATGCACTAAGAAATGAATTTTAGGTTTCAATGGTCCATAGAGCATTACATAAGTTTGGTTGTGTTCACTTATTAATAATTTTAATGACTCCAAATCTCTGTCAGTGTATTCATTTTTCAAAAAACTGTCTAATATTCTTACAAGGAGAATCAATAAATTCCAATGCCGATTCGATTTTGGGACTAGGTCGCCAATAATAAGAAGGATGAAATCTGTTAAAGTCCAAAGCTCCCGAGCAGTCATTTTCAGATTAAACTTCTGAAGTCTGTCCTTTATTATATCGGGGCCAATATTACCTACCTCGTCTTCACCATAAGGAAATAATCTCCTACGACTATTGAATACATCTAAAGAAAATACATTATCATTTATTAAATGCATTAGCGTGTATTGCAGATGTCGTAAATGCAAACACCTTCAAAAAGGTCATGCATTAGGTCTAACGATATATTTTCGGTCACATGAAAAGCTTGGAGTTCATTGAAAATGCAATTTTCTTTTACACCCGTTTCTTTAAAATCTTCCAAAATAAGATCGGCATTATAATTTTCTGTATTTCCAGTGAAATATTAATTTCAGCATTATCTTTCTGCATTTCACAACGCTCACGACGACAAACTCGACAAAACCTTTTTGAATTAAACGATTTTATAAATCCTAGTATTGAATTTAAGCCTAAGTTGTCACCTAAAACTGACCCGACAGTAAAATATATCCGTACCGTTTTAATGGCTGTAATAATTTCGATTCCTTCATTTTCCAATGATTTTAATTCTTTTAATAAATTGTGGAATACTAAAGAATTTCCAAAAGTTTTTATATCACTACTGTTTATATAACCTAAATGAAATATAAAATCTAACTTTGATAATATATGTTGAGGCAAAGTAGGTAGACTGTAATAAACAGCTGAAATGGATTTTGAATGTGAGCCTAAAGGGTTATTTATTCCAAAATCGTCAAAATAAATAAACAATGGAATAATAACATTATTAGGAAAACGAGCTTGCTGAAATTTAAAAATATCTCCATTGACAAAATTTTTCCTTGAATTCTGTGACTGTATTTTATCCATATTTTTTAGTGTTATATCTAAAAGTCCGGGTATTTGAAAAAGTTTTTTCAATTGAAACTGAAGTGGCATGTAATAACAATTAAATGTTTTAACATCCAAAACAGGATTACCGTGTCTTATGCGTTCGGAAACTTGATTTGTGAAAGTTGAACATATAGGTTGTTCAAAAAGATTTTTGTCTGTCATCGTTTTAAAAAATTTGTGTTCTGTAGAAATATCTGTAAACGGGTTTTCACAAAATTCTAGAATAGTTTTCATATATTTACTAAAATCTGGGTTTTCTGAAATTACTCGGATGCAATCTGAGAGATTGGAAAATATATTTAACATCAATTTTTGTATAGTTTGAATTTCTTTACGTGGCATCATCGGTTCAGAGTATAAAACCAGGGAAAAATTAAATGCTTTTTTTTTCAAACCAGTAATCTTTGAATTTATTTCAACGTCAGTGAGATTAGAAGTTGTTGTAACAGTTTCATTAGCTTTAATATCATTATTTATATGAAACTGATGCGAAGTATTAATTGTGGGTTGACTTACTTCAGTTTTATTGAAATGTTGATTAAAATCGCCAGAATGCATGCGAGTAACATGAGCTTTAAAATTTTTAAAACTTGAAAACTTTTGTGTGCAATTACCCTGGTTGCACTGAATTGTACTGTTTGAATTTAAAAAATGAACTATTTGGTAATGTTGCATTAGATTTTTAAAAATGTCTATTTTTTGTTTACATATGAAGCAAGACAACATTTTAATTAAATTTAATAATCTTTAAGGAAGTTTAATAAAGAGCAAATACTGGGTAGTTTATTGTCGTTCGCATGTGTGATTTCATAGAAATATTCTTGGATAAAAAGCCAAGGTCCACAACAGCCTCTTGGATATTCCAATGACAAAACTTGAAACAATTTAAAGCAAATGTCTAAACTTGTTAAAAAAGAATCGAATTTTAGAAGAGTTTTGTCGAAGTAAACATAAAACTCTTTTAGTTCATAAATACTTAGACCCACAACTATTAAACGTGGCTGCACTGTCAAACCTTTGTTGAAATATTTGTCACGAAGCTCCGATAAAGACTTTTCATAATCACTTACGGTCGTTAAATAGACAACTAAGCTTTCAGTGGCATCCGGAATCGAAATTTTCTTCGTGCTTTTTGCTCCTTTGTCCGAAAACCGTGCAGTTGGCAAGATAACTGAATTCAATAGCACAGTTAATATGTAATCTAAGGAGTCTGTAAAGACAAATGAAATGATAAGTCAAGAGAAGTATAACAACATTTTCAAATAACTTACTTGTATCAGTTATGCCCTTTGAGTTTGAAAGAATATCCTTGGACTTTTTGTCATTGATGTGAAGATGGTAATAATTTGCTATTTTTGCTTTGAAGTCCTCCCACTTGCTAAGAAGCAGATGGCTTTTGTTAGGATGCAGAAGATCAAAATCAATATTAATCTAAATAAAAAATTATAAATGGATACTCATACTCATATTTAAAAAGTTGCGCGTGAGCTCTTGCATTTGTATACAGTGGCCAGTTGGTCAAAAACTCAAAGTTTGATATGGAGCTCTTTAATTCCTTCTGCCTCAAATCAAAAGTGCATTCCCATTTTTCTTTGACGCTATCCCAATCAGAAAAATCTCTCGAAAGAGATACTTTTAAGGCGAGCAATTTCGAGATTTCAATTTTAGTTGGATTAGAAGTTTGAGCGTCCGGATTTAGCACTTCAAATTTATCAACTAATTCAACCGAAGTTCGTGAACGCTTAGCCCTCTGGTTGACGTACTTATTCCAAAGTTTACCACCAGGGTTTTTTCTTCTTCCCACGGGGTATAAAATAATATTCCTAAAAAAAAACAGAATTGTAGCTTATCGAATTAAACAGATAAAAAAGGAAGTATGTATTGTATATACATATCTACCTTTATTTCGTTGGGAAACAGCTCTAAAATTTCTTCAATGATTGGAGGAAAATCTTTCGGCGATAATTTTCTGTTATGAAAATAAACATCTTCTAAAATAATGTTTATTAAATCGGTCCGAAATGAGTCAATCAGATGCTCGTTATTCTGGTGAAACTCTACAACGGCTTTGCCTTTCAGGCTGTCTTGCAAAAGAAGTTCAAGTTTCTAAAAACAAAATAATAACTAAGATAAATAATATGCTTAGTTAGAAAATAAGAATATGCTGTACCTTGGATAAATGGGAAGTTCCAACTGTTGTTGAGATGGCAGATCTTAAAGATGATGGCGATACGCAGAAACTTGACTGTGTTTGTAGCCAGGAAACTACTTTGTTTGCAATTGAATCAGACAAAGCTTCATCGTCAATACCGAACTACATTATAACGAAGGAATTTAATACTTAATTAATAAATAAATTCAGAAAATTTGCTTTGCCTCAATTTTCCTCCAGCTAAACAATTTTTCACGGAAACACGCTCTTAACCCAATAGGTGGTATAGCTTCTTGAATATCTTCTTTGGATAAATACTTCAAACTCTCATATGTAATTGACGCCTCTACAAGAAACAAAATATTATGTTTATAAAGCGCTGGCCCCGGAAAATTTCGGCTAGGTAAGAAAACCGTGGCATAAATCCTTGAAAATATTGCGTGGTCCAGTAAAATGTAAAATTTTAAATAACTTACTCATTGGTTTTCAACACAATGATAAATAATGTTTTTTTCTTTTGATTACTCAAACCAAATATGTATTTGACTGAGATAGGTACTTACTTATTAAATAATATTTTACTTCAGGTAAATTAAATTTGTCCAGCAGTTCATCTAGCTTAGATCGATTGGTGTCAACAACTGGCAAATTGAGGATAATATTGCCTTGCTCGTCCGATTCAAAATCTAAGGTCGTACACAAAGTGGTCTCACCTAAGGCGTTTTGCTGGCCTTCACTAAATAAATTTAAGTTATTGCTTTGCACAGCCATACTTCCGAAACTTAATATAATCGATTTAAATTTTAACCACGCTCCGAATTACTGCGATTTAAACTAGACTGCGACTACGACTACGATTCGAATGCGCAAACTATGAAGAAAAAAACTGTTTGAAATCAGATAACGGATTTTATTGCGGGTTCTGGGAAACTTTTTATACTATTTAATTTAATATGAACATTGTCCAATTTCATTTCAACACGATTCAATATTGATTTAATACGAACCAATGTTGTTTTCGTGAAACAGACATACTTGCAAAAAAAAAAATATGAAATTAACGGAGAATTCAAAAGTGTGGTTAATGTTGAATTAACAAGCAAATGTTTTATTTCCATATCATTCAACTTTAATTCAACACGAACCGATGTAGTTCTATTTAGAAGTAAATATAGGAAGAAAAACACTAGATAATAAATAGTAAAAATTACGATCAAGAAAATAAAAAGAATTAAGAGTGTTTCATGTTGTATACACAAAAAAATGTGGTGGTGCAACTGCAAAACAAATAAGTAGGTACTAAAAAATATTGGCAATAAAATATGAATTTTATATATTTAACTAAAATCATGTGTTTAGTAATATTTTCATTTGTCTGCCATTAAATTAAATACAAGGTAAATAACGTCTGCAAACTCAAAGCAAAAGGCATGGGATTCACAAATTTCCATATGGTTTTTATTCGATTCCATGTTGAATAAACACGAAATAATTTTGTTTTAATATTGAAAATTTTTTTTTGAGATTTGTTTGGTCAAACATTTTCATTTTAACATGATTTCCATTCAAATCGCAATCATACATTTTTAAAATGTTAAATTAAGTGGAATTCGGATTAAAGTAACTATTAAAAATACCTATTCAAAATGAAACAATTTCAAATCTAAATCTAATAAACACAAAAATGAAAATACTCCAACATTATAAAAACAACAGTTTTTCATATTGATTTTACATTGGGTTTTTTTTCTGTGTGAATGCCCAAAATCCCGAATTTTAATATCCGGAATTCCAGAATCCTGAATATCAAGAAATCCCGATACACTCCGGATTAAATCCGGAAAGTCAACACTTTCTTAGTATTATCTTTGTATATAAAACTTATAGTACTATCAAGAAGACGAAAGATTGTGGCGACATCTTAAGGCTAGAGACTGCAATTGCTAGATTTGTCTTTGCTAAATTTAATAATAAAATATTCTCCTTTTTACTACTTGTTTTGTATGCTATCCTTCTCTCCACCGTAAAAGCGTGCCCGACTTCTCTCCACTTTTGCTGCTTTGAAATCAAAGTTAATATCTCTTTGAGAATCGTTTTCGTATTTTTTAGGAAGGGCCAATATTTTTGGCTTTATTTTTCACAGAATCAACTTTTTCCATTTGTATGTGGTTCTTTAAAACAGCTTGAATACTGAGGTTTTTAAAATTTTGCTGGAAGATTGCAGCATCTTTCTAAAAGAGTTGAGCCTTCGTCTCTCGTCCGTTCTTTCACAGCAAGGAATCGCTGCTTATACATCAGCTCAAGAAATATCTAGAAGATCGAAAACTTCTTAATGACCTGCAATAAGGCTTTCACAGCAATCCATCCACTGGTAATCTGATTTATTCTTTTATTCTTATTCTTATAAATCCTGGTGTTCCCCAGGGGTCAGTTTTTTCTCCGACTCTCTTCCGAATTTTAAAAAATCATCTCTTGTCTGAAACTTGTGATCCACTTATTATTCTCATTCTTTTACCGGCGACCCTAATCTCAGCTTTTTATACTTTTTCTCAAATTCAAGTCCATCTCCTGCATCGTAGATAAACACATTAAACTCCGATTTTTACAGCATTGCTTAATGCGCCTTTTTAAAAATCGCTTCGAAAACTCAATGCTGTTTAATGTCGTTGAAGCAAAATGTACCCCTTATGTCATTGTCCTTGAATGGCACTTTCATCGAAGAAGCCGTAAAGCTGTCAGTACTCTCATGGAAACCTCCTTTCTCGCCCTCTTTAATTTTCTCTATCGCTCGAGCTGCGTTTAGCAGCTTTTTCAATCACTCGCTCATCCATCGATTGCACATTGAAATTAATTCCCGTCCGTACTTAACCTGCTCGACTCTGTTATCTTTCCTGTCAAGTCCAAAATAACACTTGCCCACCGCCTGAGAACAAAAAATAGATTTGCTTCTTGTAAGGAAGATACAAATCCTCCAAGATTATTTCTGGTCATGAAAAGTGCTTCTTACCTTAGCTGTTCGCGCTCAGCAGAAAATTGTAGAACATCTCTATAAGAAAGTTGTAAGTCACTATAGGCCTTGGTTCTACAAAAGCTCCTGAATCTCATTTTTTAATAATGATTTACCTACTCTTCTAAAAAAACATTTACCGCCTTTTCCATCAGTAAGAAATTAATAAGAACACGTTCACATATCACGTCCTTGCTTGACATACCTATAGGCACATTTTGTGCTTAAGACGACCATGAAAAGTTATTTTATATAAAATTCAACCGGAACCTGTACTGTACAATCTTTCTAGTAAAACTAAAAAATCTGGTTCAAATCAGTGGTCATTTAGTTAACTTGTTGAATACTGGTTGAAATGATCTTTCAGTATATTTACCTCAGATCCGAAAAGCTCACGAAGGC
This sequence comes from Chrysotoxum bicinctum, assembly GCA_911387755.1. Lineage (NCBI taxonomy): Eukaryota > Metazoa > Arthropoda > Insecta > Diptera > Syrphidae > Chrysotoxum > Chrysotoxum bicinctum. Next base: position 229,746,620 of record OU426988.1, read on the forward strand.
ATCGCCCATGCATCGGTATGCAAATACTTCGATTGCTCAATCCGGGTTTAGTAACCGAAAAATAACAACGTTCTCTCTTACTACTCTGTCAATTTTCATACTTTTGATCTAAGTTAAGCTTAAGTGAATTTTATTTTATCATCCTTCTGATTTCTAACAATTTTGATTGAACAATAATTCATATAAGCATTGGCAAAAGCCGTCAGCCAGATTGACAGTTTTAGATGATTTGCGAGTATGTAATTTTATTTTAATTAATATTTAACTCAAATATACATTTATGTAGTTACTTAATATAGATTTATATACAAAATTTTGGTGAAACTTAGGGTGCGGTTGATTTGAAGCAAAATAATTCCATTATAAATTGGCCATTGGATTGTTGGTTGTCAATTTTAAATGATTTGAAACACAAAATAGCATAAAGCATTTATATTTTTTTTTTTGTACTTTTCGAGCAAAGGTAGGCAATTTTAATGATTTAGAACATAAATATAATTTCTCTATTCTTCAATAAATTGGTTTCTATATGCAAGGGCATCCGAGATATTTTTTCAAAGGGTTTTCCAGTTTGACCCATTTAGTATCTCCATGACTTCTTCCATTGTGAAAAAGGATTGATTCCAATAATACGCGTATCTTCGAGTCTCCTGAAGAATTGGGCATTTCCCTATTAGATGAAAATCATCTTCCTTTTCCCGTAGGTTACAGAAGGTGCAAAGAAATGGTAAATCTTCTCTATGTGGCCTGAAGTTCAGAGGCAATAACTCTCCTCTAGTCTTAACTATGATGCTGATTTGGTAAGCGCTGTAGTCTTCGTGGAAGTAGTTCCGTTCCAATAAGCTGTGGTTAAGATCCCTGTACACCATGCGACTCGATGAACTGGCTTCTTGCTCTAGAAATCCAGCATGAATTTTTTCATCCATTTTCCGAATAATGTTATAGAATGATGTGCTCCATGTGGAATGATTCTATCATGTCAGAGACAACTCTGCTCCAAGTTCCTGGCTTAGCTCTTGCCATTCCACAAAGAATCCTGTTTTTCTTCTTAAAAGATACGAGACCACTATCTTTGGCAGGCGGTGTTCAGGAAGTTGCATAACTTTAAGGATATATTTGAAATTAATCCTTAACGTAAAAAGACGCAGGGGTAGACCAGTTTCCACATAGATCATGTAGGTGGGTGAGTTACTTGGTAGCCTGAAAAGATGCTTAATAAAGTATCTTTGTAACTTTTCTACTTCATCGTGCTCTTCGTAGCCCCATACTTAATTTCCGTAGCACATTATCGTTTTAGCCGTTGCTTCGCAGAGTTTATATTTGGATACACATCATTCCTACCTATAATATTTTTTTTTAATGCCAAGGTAACGGTATTGTTTGACAACTTCGAGAGAATCCGAGCCCAAAAACCATTTTTCGTCCCTTGGGTATCGACCTGTATTGTTACGGAATACCATCATTTTTGATTTGGATGGATTGATGTGAAGATTCCATTGCTTGCAGTATTCTTCGAGTCTATTTATCATGAGCTGAAGCATGTTAGGTGTTTCAGCTAGCAGAACAACGTCATATGCGAACATGAAACCCTTTAGTGAAACTTCGTTGAAAATTATTCCTCCAGGCAGGTGTTGCAGCAGATCATCCAAAAACAGGCTAAAAAAGAGTGGACTTAGCTGGCAAGGCTGTTTACCGCCGGAAGAAGTACTGAACCATCCTGACACGGCTATTCCATCCCATACTGCAGTTTGGTTGTTTACATACAAGCTTTCTAGCAAGCGTAGCATTTTGGAGGATAGACCTAAGTTACTGAGTTTTAGAAATAGTGCTCTTCTATCCACTGAGTCAAAGCCAGCACGAAAGTCAATGAAGAAGGCATTAACTTTTGTCCACTTCTAAGAAATGTCCTACCAATATTTGAAAGCACACAAATGTTGTCCACCATTGAATAGCCTTTCCTAAATCCCGCCTGGAATTCGCTAAATAGACCATTTGTTTCTACCCAATTGGTAAGACGATCGAGAAGTAAACTAGTGAGAAGTTTTAGCAGTGTGTTGAGCAATGAGATCCCTCTGTAGTTCCCTGGATCGTTCGGGTCACCTTTTTTAAATATAGGAAATATAACATTCTTTTGGAAACTTTCCGGTAGATTTCCTTTAGCAAAAATGTTATTGAAACCATCAGTCAGAAATCGTACAAATTCAGGTGTTGAGTTTCTATAAAATTCAAAGGCTATCCGGTCTTCTCCTGGAGCTTTATTGTTTTTAGTTCTATCGATAGCATATTGTACTTCTTCTATGGAGATATCTCTATCCAAACGTTCTACTTGTATTGACGGGAGAGCAAAGTAGTGAGTTGTAATTCAATCAGATGCATTCAGGAGGGAATGAAAATGCGTTGCTAGGGTGCTTGTGTCCACATTTATACCTATTATATTTTTTGAGCCACTGATCATCCTAATCAGCTTCCAAAAGGTTTTTGAGTCATTAGCTTGCGAGAGTTCGTTTACGTTTATGTCTGAAGAGTTCCTTGTATGACTGTATGTACTGGTGATCTACTTTGTTGAGAGATGTCAATGATGTTTCCTAGTGTGCACACGTCCTCACAAAATTATGTATGTAATCTCCAAGAACTTTTAGAGTTGCACATCAGTTTAGTCTTGATTCCAATTTGGTATAATCTTTAAAGTATTGAGATACTTTCTTAAGCTGCACTACACGAATGTGTAAGTCCGTACTTGGCTCCATTTTTCGCTCCCATTTTAATATTCAGAACATCAACACAAATTCCTTCGGTATAGGCTCTCAAATCCGTCCCTTTTTTTCCTAACACTCGTATTGCGTTTAATCATTTGTAGGGTAGTGAAAACCCCTTTAGCGCGCTCAAATTATAAAAAAAACTCTCCAATACCTAGAAAATTGTATTCTAATGTTTTTTACACATTTTCCGTTTGAATTTAAGCGCCAAAAATTATCAAAACAAAACCCGGCTAATAGTCGATTCTAATCTATCTCTATATGTGTAGATAAATAACTACAAATGTATCTCGAATCATAATGAACTAAGACATCAGAAATACTTTTTATCGTTTTTTTGATTCATTTTCTTCTTTGTTCATTTTCCATTCGTCATTAAACGCCTTTTAAAAAGAACATTAGGAACACAATACTACGTAAATATAATAAACAAACATTGTAGCTAGGAGACTTGAGAAAAAACCGTTACAAATTCTAGGGTGGTTATTTTTAGCTTGTAGTAGGAACAATATGATGACGAACGCCGTCAAACACACGGTCGGCAGTAGAACTCAACTCAAACAACTTGATGCAAAAAAAAAAAAATCGAAACAAAAAATTAAGATAAAACCACAATCAAAGCAAAAATAGGTCAAATCCTATTTTGAAGGTCCATTTAAATGGCGGGCAACTAAATAAGCACGCTCGCAATTGGGACAATATTTAAAATGAGTTTTTGTTATAAATTAATGCGAAAACTAGTATGACAGGGGTTATTGGTTTAAGAGCTAAGTGGGAACGGAAAATGTCCAATTTTTTAGTTTTTCGTTAATTTTGTGAAACCCAAGCTTTTTACGGAATAAATACCTTTGCTCCACAAATTGAAATTAAATTAAATTTGCTTATTTGTAAAAGCAAATTTGTGAGGTTCAAAGGTCGAAAATCGTTTATATATTGATACAGCTTTGAGGTTTGTCGATCAATTTACCTACAAATAACGGAAAAGATTTATTGAAACTTCGCGACGGATATTTTATTCGAGGACCTGAATTGTTTTCAAATTGTTGCCCTTAAAACTCGTTTACATAAACATAAAGTCGCATGGTGTATAGTCTGGTAAGCAAGATGCCTATGGTATGGCTCCATACTCTGACTAATTTATTGGGAAAATTACTCTCAGCTTCTCTATTGGAACTCTATATAAATCTAGATAATTTGTCAAATTGAACATCACATTGACGTTACTGGGGTGTGTAAAGGTTTTTGATTTCATGCCTTGGAGTTGTTGGCGCGCTAGTATCTTAATTTGCTTATAAACATAGTTTCCAATCGTTGGTGCTTGTTAAAACCGACACAGCCTTGTTTTCTCTAACAATTCTCCTTGAGACTAGTCATTTTCGTCGAAAAAAAAATACATGATTAGAATTTTCTGCACACTCATACATTGTGTGGGACCTCTGTTAAAACGTGGAAGATTAGAATTCAATACGAGAATGGCGGATCTCACGGAGATAATTTTGATTCCTAACCTCTTCTTACAGGGCTACAAGAAAATAAAAAGGTTTTTCATTTGACGCGTGTAAATTTTGGCGGCCATGTTGTATTGAATGACATCTGTCAAATCTGTACGCGACAGCTGCACCTTTCTATCCGAAGATAGAATAGGAGAGCCAGAAGACGTACGCTATTGCCCCCAGACTCCTGGGCACTATCTTCCGTGGAACCAGAATATAGCTTCCGGTCGAGCTTCGCCACCATAATGGTCACTTACAGATGAAGATATACACACACCCAGCTATAGTCGAGGTAGAAACCATCAACCAAGAATGTGCAACCCTCTGGTGAGTTGTTACACACTCCTTAGCGGATTCCTACTTTAAGGACACCGTCCAGGATGTTCCCATCTAGTTGGTTCAGTTACTTACGTAACCTATCCACAGGCACCACGAAAAGGTCGATAGGAACCTGGAGTGTAAGAATTGTCAATAGTAGCAATACCGGCCCACCGAAGTGGACTAGCTCGTCGAAACTCAAGACCATGGACCATTCATTCAACCACCTCACCACCACCAACCAACCATGGCCTTATGCTAGCCGCCACCCATTAAGATCGTGGAATTACGCATGCTGTACGCGGACTGGCATACCACGACGCCATGCATAATCTTGGACTTACGTTCGCTGCCATGGTCTGATGTATGGTTTAGTAACAACACAAATCCATTGGTCAAGTCTCTCAGAGCCCCGGACATGCCTTAAGCTACTACCGACTCTACACACCCACCTGCAGGATTAAAAGGCAGATACCGATTCACGTTGCAAGACGTCCCGGCTTACCCGGTTTACACAGGACGTCCCGGATTTCAGACATAAATTCATCTGTCCCACCGGGGAAGCTTTTTTCCCGGGTTGGGACTCAAACTCACAAAATAGAGTCTAATGTACCTAAATATCTTTCATCGATAAGGAACAATCGCTGCATTGTGATTTAACCTAACCTAACTTAACGAAGAATGTATTTTTGCAAAGTGTCATCTGTCATTAAAATTGACAAAAGAAACATATATTGTCCCGGGCAATATGCTGAAATCCCGGGATTTTTCATTATTTTAGCCATTTGTCCCGCCGACTCGTATACAAAAATCTGGCAACCCTAATACCGATGCACATTTGTTTTGAATGCCTGCGCATTTCAATGAGTGGGAAATATTGACCCGGGTAAAGCTTTCCACATTCGTGTAGTGCGACTAAAAAAACAATCTCTGTACTAGACAGTATGTCCGAAATTTTGGGCTAAAGCATAAACTGATGAGCATTTCTAGAAATGCGGGTATTAGGGTTGAATTGTTTGAGGGGAGAAATTCAACTGGCTATTTCACTAGAGAATTGTTTATTAAAATAGGGGGAACATGATGAAAAATGTCATGAAATGATGACATGAAACATTGCGGCGGTGCTCGAGAGATTCAAATATTTCAGTTAGACAACGGTCGCCTATCAATCTTAAAGCTCTCTTTTGAATTCTGTCCAAAAAAACTCAAGTGGATTATTGGAGCACCTACCCAGATATAGGAATTGTACTCGAGTTTGGGAAGAATAAAGGCTTTATATATTACAGCCAGGTCAGGAGGGGTATAAAACTTCTTGCATCCGCGGAGAAAACTTAAGCACGTCCGAATGATAAAACTGTATGAAAATGCTTGTTCATTTTCGGGTAAACGTGGTGTCGCTTCACAGCTGACTCTTCAACGTTTCGTGGTCAAATTTGAGATGACCGGTTCTGTAATCGTTCAGCCATCATTCGTACCTCAAAGGTATGCAAGATCGACTGAGAACATTGCCGCACTCCTTGAAGGTGTATAGCAGAACCTGAGGCAGTCCCTTTCTTGCCGTGCACCAAAACGCGGCCATTCACAGACTTTGTAGGGACATAAGCCTACATCAGTACAGGATCCAACTGACTTAGGAGCTTAAAGTGCATGGCCATAGGCCGTTTGTTTGCTCACTGGACTCCGTAGCATTTGAAAGAGGACTCGAATTCGGGCCAAAAAATCATCTTTAGCGACGAGGCTCATTTTGGATGAATGGCTATGTTAACAGGTGACATCGGATGCTCAAAAAGTTACCGTTTGTTGTAGCTTTGTGGCGTCATTGATCCGAAACAAGAATCTAGAAAATCACCGTTTTCAATACCTTCCGCTTGCCCCAGCGACAAAATAGTTCTAAGGCATACAAATTTCATCGTCCAAAGACTATTCTGTCTTTGGCGGGTTGAAAGTTCTATTGTTTAACTTTATTAACTTGACTAGTGGATAGTGGAATTAGAACTTTATTGTGACTGAGAATGGAAGTCCATTCATGCCTTATCATTCGCTTTTTGTGATTCCCATTGGCATCTGCTGTAAATGCTCCTGAATCTATATCATAGTTTTCTGTAATTCGGTGATTAAAAAAGACTGCGTTTCGGCATTAAGACTTCCAGCTCTTAAAAAATCTCGGATAATTGTTTCTTAAGCTGGAACACTTCGTACGCTAATTTCCTTCTACGCAGAACTTTTTTCACTCTTCTTCTAGCTCCTGGTCTGCTAAGGTTTCCAAAGTCGAATTCTTTTTGTAAGACAGTCAAGTCGAGCCGAGCCCTGAACCTAACCATAATATAGAAATGGCCATAGACGATGTTTGCCCCGTGAAATGTGTGCAAGCCGAAGATGTTGGATCAGTGTTTTTCGTCGATTAGAACAGTATTTATGGGAATGGCAGTATGAATCCAAGCTCTGGCCAAAAATAGAGCAGAATCATTCAGAAAGGCATTTTTTGACGACATTACAATCTTTCGGAAATGAAGATCAAAGACTAGAACTCTTTTTTCAAAGCCACGAAATGGCTTTTAATGAACTTTGGTTGCTTCTTTGCTGTGTTCTCCATTAGATTCCATAGACCGAGAACTGGCGGACTGAGTGCTTAGACGGAGTTTTAAGGTGTGTGGTTGCCGGATGATCACTCGATCTCTTCAGCACCAGTAAAAAATCTGCCTAGTGTCGTACATTACCGATGATTTTACAACAGCAAACACGGCATAGCACACAAAAGTTTATCTACTTACCTACCTACAGTCTGAGACGGAACAAGGCCTCAACCAACAAGTTTTTCCAGCCAGTTCGGTCCCTATCTAGCTGTCTCCAGTTTCGTATGCCAAGTTGGTTGAGGTCCCCTCCCACATGTTAGTTACACCTGAGACACAATCTTCCTCTACTACACCGTACTTCGGGATTGGATTCGAAGACTTTTCAGACCAAAGCATTTGAGTACGTGCCCTCTACATGACCCAGCCATCTCAGTTTTTGGACTTTAATTCGTTTGACTAGGTCGATTTCGCTGTAGAGCCTGTTCACTTCCTACATATGACAACAATGAGACGGGAGCGTATCGGAATCCCGCTTTTTGAAATTCCGAAAAAAAGTTTCAAAATCCTGTCTGCTAAAATACTGCTTTTTTTAAAATCCCGTCTTCTAAAGTCCCGCTTGTTCAAAATCCCGATCTATTATAATCCCGATTTTTAAAATCCCACCAAATCTTGCTAATCCAGTTTTTTAGAAACGTAGCTAAAACTCATTGATTTTATGTTGGTTATTTTCCAGATTCTTTAAATGCTAAAGAAACTGCATACACCCAACCTCGCACCTACCCCAAATCCCATAGTGTGCCCAAGCAGGGGTGTTGCAGGGGGCAGCATGCCCCCCTTACATACCGCACTGCTTACACATCGTAATAAGAAACGGGATTTTAAAAAGCGGGATTATAAAAAGTGGGATTTTAAAAAAGCGGGATTATAAGAAACAGGATTATAAAAAACGGAAATATAAAAACGGAATTATGAAAAGCGGGATATCGTACGCAACCCCAATGAGACACATAATCAAAACCTTCTATATCCTTTCTTTTTGAATTCCACAATTCTGCATATCAATTACATCAGAAGGTTCAAATAAGTTATAGTATCAAAACTGCGCGTTTAGGTGCTAATTGGGATGGGACAAAGGACTACACTGCAATTGGTCGCCATTTCTGCCTATTACATTCCTAAGAATCTTTGACTTTGGAAACCTAGATCTTCTTCTTATCAACATATTACGAGCTATTGCAAAGTCTATTAGTTATTGCCTTAACTATTTAGCGCCTTTTTCTTATGACTGATGGAAACCAAGCCAGGACACTTTTCGATGTCTAAAAAAATTCTCTCAACAAAAGTAGATATTTTCCCTCATAAATTCCCAAAATCTGAATACAATGCCAAATTGGATTTCTTCGAACGCGCCTCCAACACAGTGCTACACTGTTACTCCCATGTAATTATTTACTAACGACGACCTAATTACAATGGAAAACATTTGTGATTGTCATCAAAACGGTATCGCACTCCTTACCGAGTGGACGGACATTCGAGCAGACAGACAACCCGTGGATGGGAAGAAAATCTAATTTTCTTCTTTGGTCAGAGATGATTAGCTGGATTTTACTATTTTCTCCTTTTGTCCCTGGTGAAGAGGTCCTGCCTTTGTTGTGTATTGTGGGCTCCTTTTTTAGCACACAAAGTCCACATTATGAGGTCCTTGTGTTGGACATGTGCGTTCAAAATGGAAAAACTCGACAAAATCACTTGCCATGCATAGAAGACACTTGAAGTAATAATTTTTGTGTCCGAGCTCTGCTGAGGACGTGACTGTCTTGCGTGAATGTGGTGCATTCATAGTTAGCTGCACAAAAGGACACTTCTTTCTTGTCTTTTTTGAGAGAAGATTTTGCAATCCAAACTCAGATTCCCACGATAGTTTCAGTCAAGATCGAAGGCACATGGACATAAATTCATCGAAAGAGGACGAAGAAGCCTTTTTGTTGAAGATACAAAAAAAGTGCCAAGAGTCAAAAAAGGACCTGTGTCAGGCATGAGTGCATTGATGCACTTGATGTCCTGCCGATAGTCGGTTGCACCGAATTGGGAAGAATAAGAAATGCAATTACAGCCGAGATATGCCACAGGTTTTGTTCAATAAAAAAAAGCAAGAAACGAAAATAATTTGCTTTGTGCAATTTTGTTGTTTTTCTTAAAGATCAATTGATGGGATGGGAAATTTGGTGGGAAGGGATTCTTTTCCACATTAATTTTGTGACTTGACACACTTTATGAGATAACATCTGGGTGAAGAAGTCTGGAAGGCGACGGAATTGAAGATCACTATCAGTCGATGTCAATAGTTTGAAAATATCAAGTCTTCGAAATTGCGCTTATTCGTTTTTGCTTTTCTGATAGGCAATTAATAATTCGAACACAAACCGTGATTGCCTTAATGACCTAAACAAGTAGCTAAGAATTTGATGGATAGTCAGTCAGTTGCTGTGGTGTTATGTAAAAGATTTTGTTCGGCTCTAGAATGAATTAATAGAACATCGAAAACATGTGCGAATTTCAATTGAAAGAAAATTCCAAAATGGCGTCAGCTGTCAGTGAAAAGCAACGAGCTGTCAGAGCCAAGCAACAAGCTGCCAAAGCTTAATATGTTTTTTTTTAGCTCAGACACTTCAGTCAGCTCAACTTGTATTTCAGTTCACAAACAGAGCCTGTTCGAAGCGCGCTCTATGTGGATAAAATGACTTGACAGATTGCGTGAATTTCAACTTCAAATCAATTTTCATGTAATTTGACAGATAGCTCAATTAAGTTTCATCTCCAAATTGTAGAAGTCTGATCATATTCTGCTTAGCACGCATATTCGCCTTTCTCAGGCTCTCCTCAAAGCCCCAAAAATAAAATTTCTTACTAGGCAAAGTATTCCACATTCAAGTAGTGCGGCTAAAGGAGGAAGATCTATTTTTGACGTTGCGTTTGAAGCTGAGCTTTGAGGTTAACTGATAAGCATTTATATTTATAGCCAGTCGAGTATTACGGCTGGATTATTTGACGAAAAGGAATGCAACTGTCTATTTCTAGAGTTGGGTAATTCTAGACTTGTAAGCTTCCAGGAACTTTTTTCTTTCAATTAGGAGGTACCTCCATATTTGGGGTAACGGAAAAAGGAATGGTTATTGATAGGGAAAGTTTTTTTTTATAATTCAGACGCGCTCAAGGGATTTTTGAGACCCTCATAATACACAGGAAGAGCGATGGGGCAATAAGAGATGGAGAGAAAAGAAGAGCCGATGAACATTGATATTCCATAATCATTGTGCGACGAATCTCTTTATTTGACGGTACCTTAAAGGTGATCCCTAGCGAAACGGGTATTACGGGTGATCTGATTGAGGGGTGTAATGCCACTGGCTACTTCGATTGAGCATTGCTTGTGAAAAAAATATTAAAACAAAGAAAATCTTACAAGATTCCCACGATGTTGATGAGATGGTAGTTGTGTTTCCTATCAGTTTTAACGCTCTATTCAAAATTGTATCCATGAAGAGAAGTTGGGGCAGTAACTGTTTTTTTTTTTTCGTTTTCCTTGGGCTTGGGATGTCTGCGAAGTTTGAGCAATTCGTTCAAAATATAAGCGTCCCACATCTGTTAAGCGTATAGCTTAACAGCTTATACAGGACAGCTATAAAGTTGATGGATTAAGAAAGTCATACATCTTCAATGTTTCCTACCAATTTTGTTACTAAAGGTATTATGCCAGTGCGCACGTTTGAGCACAGTGCGGGCATTTAAAAAAAATGGACAGAATGAAAAGGAGGAGAAGGAAATATTGGACCGTGTAAAGTATTTCACATTCGAGAAGTATGGCTAAAGAAAGCATCTCTAAGCTTGACAGTACCTCCGAAGATGGGCTTAATGGTAAGCTGAAGGGCACTCCCTGAAGCGCGAGTATTACGATTGAATTGGTTAGGGGGAGAAATGCAACTTATTTCACTGGAAAACAAAAATAACGGTAAAATAATGAAAGTCACAAAACATTGCGACGGTGCTCGAGAGATGCAAATGTTTCTGTTACATAGCTCCTTTTGGAGACTCAAATAGATTATTGTAATACCTGCCTAAATATGGGAATTGTACCCAAGCATTAGCCGAATGTGGGCCATTTCTTGCATCGTCGAAGGAAACCTAAACACACTAGCGTTTTTGGCGACGCCGAATAAGGTGGTCTGTGATCCACATACCGAGAACTGAAAGCCGTTCCGTTTCCTCAATGCAAATGCCGCTAATGGATAGCAGTATAGAGTCTAGGTCAGTGGCGTAGCGTGCCATCTCGGCGCCCAAAATGGGTCTCCCGCCCATATTCAATACTTAATTAAATATAAATTTCGAGACATCATTTCACAGGCAATGAGGTATCTTTTATTGAAGGTAAAATAGGATCAGCGCTTTCACAAACGGATTCTTTGGGCCTCACGAGCACCGAAGTCAGAAATAACTTTGTCAAAATCAATATTTGCAGCCAATTCTTGTTCAATCGACAATATAGCCAAGTTTGATAGTCTAGTGGAACTCATAGTGCATCTGAGATAATTTTTGATTAGCTTCAACTTCGAAAAACTTCTGACAACGACACTAAGTGCCAAAGTCAAATATATACGAATCAAGATGACTATATTTAGAACCGAAATTCCCCGATTCAGTTTTTGAATGAACTGGAGGAACTCCAGTGGTCCTTTGGCCTTTTTATCTTCCTCTGCTTCGGAACTGGCGACAAACTGCTGGAGACGCTTCCGCTCCATCTGAAACTCGTCCTTGTCGATTTCTAATACATGGGAGATAATCACACTCGTACTTGCTGTCCAAAAGTTTCGCTGGCGTCAAAAATCCGAACTTGTCGGCTATTTCTTGAACTTGCTGGAATCGAGTTGTCATTTCTTGGATGATCTTGTCAAATGATGCGAACAGCTCTCGACGGAGTTCCTGCTAGTAAGCTGCATCTGCGGATTCATCGCCGTACGTGCGTTTTGAGTTCGATTCCGAGTTTTTCGCAGAGTCTTAGCAAAGTGGATTGCAGCTCGGACGAAACGGACTCTGTTCTCCACTAGGTAAGTTTTTAAAGCGCAGAGTTTCTGAGCACACTTACCCAAACTCAGTCAGGTGAATCTGTGCGTCATCTACTTCAGGGAGCACTGCAGGCCAAAAGCCAAGAAAAGTAAGGATGTTGAATAACTGTATGGCAGTCAGAAGAAGACAGGCTCCCGATCTTGTTTAGGAAGTTTGAGATGAATCCGCCATTTCTTCCAGTACCTCAATAACTTCCTGAAACTTATTTTTTAGCGTCTTGACAGCTTCATGTCCAGCGGCTCCAGCGCGTTTCACTGCTTGACCTGTGACGGTAACCAAAGCGAGCAGTTGATGCGGAAAAAAAGGCAAATAGCTTCTCTAGAGTTCCAAAAAAGTCACGGAATTCACTGATTCAAAAGCAGCGTGTACCGCAGCCAAGTTGAGTGAGTGGTTTGTGCATGCAACGAATGTAAAGGGTTTTCCAATAAGAGGTGTTATTTTGAATAGCCCGCTATTTCGGTAGCTGTCACTTTTGAAGCTGTCATTTTTCGACATTTGACAAGTAGAAACTACGCTATTAATAAAAATGGAACGATACACGCTTCAACAACGCATTGAAATTATTAAAATTGGGTCCTTGAAATGCATGAAAATGAACCGGAATTTCATCGAAAAATCATCTTGACTGATGAGGCCCATTTCCACCTCGGAGGCTACGTCAACAAGCAAAACTGTCGCATCTGGGGCTCGGAAAACCCAAGAGTTATTGTTGAAAAGTCTCTCCATCCTCAACGCGTGACTGTTTGGTGCGGTTTATGGTCCCGCGGGGTCATTGGACCTTACTTTTTCGAAAATGAGGCTGGAGCAACAGTTACGGTCAATGGATTGCGCTATCGAGAGATGATTAATGATTTTTTATGGCCTGAATTGGATGGTATTGATCTGGACAACGTTTACTTTCAACAAAACGGCGCTACGTGCCACACAAGCAATGAAACCATCGATCTTTTACGGGAAAAGTTTCCGGACCGTGTGATCTCTCGAAGAGGTGATCACAATTGGCCACCGAGATCTTGTGATTTAACACCTTGCGGCTTCTTCCTTTGGGGCCACGTGAAAGATAAGGTCTACGCCAACAGCCCAGCGTCGATTCAAGACCTCAAAGATGAAATTCGTGAGGCTATCGAGGACATAGGGCAGCCACTTTGCGATTTGGTTATGGAAAATTTCATGAAAAGGATATGGTCCTGTAAGCGTGGTCTTGGCGGCCATTTGGCTGATGTTGTGTTCCATTATTAACGGCATACCTTCCTCTTTATAATGAAATAAACATCCGATCATTTATCTCCAAAAATGCCATTTTTCTTTGAATATCAAAATAACACCTCTTATTGGAAAACCCTTTAGCTTTCGGATTCAGTGCTTTATCCGGGTTTGAACTCCATTGTGGATCCCTGACATTTTGGCAGCGTTGTCATAAGCCTGTTCTCTCAAGTTCTGTGTGTCCAGTCCGTCTAATGTTATCTTCGCGATTATATCTTTGTTGAGATCTTCTGCATTTTTTCCTTTTGGTTCGAAGAAGTCGATGAAAGATTTTACCACGGCGACCTTTTCTCCTTCGATATGCACGTATCGCAGAACCTGGCTCATTTGGTCTTTGTGGAAGATGTCTGGTATACATATGATCTCTACTCTACCCTCTTCACCGGTGACATTTTGCCGCCCCCTCCGTCCCACCCACGCTACGCCACTGGTCTAGGTACCGCTTCAAAGACAAGAGACAGCATGGAGACTTTGAAGCATTAAATTTACGCAGTTTTTGGTTCCCCATTTGACAATACTATCGAGATCAGAATTTAATGAGCTTTTCAAACGCTGACATTCTAAATCCACATCTGAAGAACAAGGACGTGCATCTAGAAATGAATATCAGAAGCTGAGAGTACTGTCGTCAGCAAAACAGTTAAATGGATTTGAAGTTTCAGATGAAATAACATTAATGAATATCGGAAAGAGAGTCGGAAACAAAAGGGGGCCCTGTGGCACACCAGCATTTATTTGACAAATTACAGACTTGGAACCATGTAATGAGCGGTTCGAAAGGTAATTTCTTGTCCAACAAAGAAGAGATTTACCAATACCAAAGGCCCTTGGAAGATTGATGCCAGACTCTATCAAATGCTTTTAAAATATCAACTTCAATAACTGACTTTTCCAAAACGATGTAAAAAGTTGTGCCACTGCGGACCTATTGCTCCGAAAGCCTTACTGCCAGTCATTAAGAAGCCTTCGTTCTTCAAGATAGTTCTTGAGATGATAATTTATGAGTATTTCCATGACCTTGCAAAAGATGGATGTAAGTGCACGACATTTATAGAGGGAAGGAGATTCGCTGGATAATTCCTGCTTTCCATCACCTCGGAAGGAGACCAGTAGAACATGGAATATGGAAGAGCTTAAACAGTGGTTTTGCTAGCGTTGAAGAACACTCTTCAGAACAATGGGAGGGATACTATTCTTGCTGCTGCAATGTATTAAATCATACAATGAGAAGTGGGGAATGTTTGCCCGCGTACCGCATCACTGCCAGCGAAAAAAACCGACATCAATGTCATCCCGGGCCATAATTCATCCATCCATGATATTAATTCATCTACATGATGGCCCATTGGTTAGATTGGGTAGATTTTGGCGGCCTGTTACGTCCATGTTACTTTGGTAACATCTATCACCTCTGTTGTTAATTATTTAGTTACTGATGCAAAATCACATCACAGTCGACTCTTTGGCAAAATTTAAGACGACCGTTTCGGTCAGCAAACATTCGTACGTCAAACAAACGTAAGATCGGCTAAGAACATCTCCGCGAGCCCTCAAAGTGTACATCGGAACCAGCGTTACCACTTCCGAAAAAAATGTCGAAGTAGATTTACAGAAAAAAGAGAAGTAAATTGAGAAAAATCGAAGTAGATTTCAAAGTGACTTCTTATAGGGCCCATACACTACGCAAACACGTTTGTTCAAACGTGTGTTTGAGCAAACATATTTTCGCCACAAAATGTTTGAGAGATATTAGTTTGCGTGACGTTTTTCATCTCTATTTCTATTACAAAAAATAGAAAAAAACAAAAACAAAAAAATTTGGTCCAAAAAAATTCGTTCGTCTTGTTTATTAATCTTAATTTCATGAAAATTGGCATCTGTTTGAGCAAAATTCAACACACACCACTCAAACATGTTTGTGCAGTCACGGAAAATTCAAAATTTTTTGAATTTCTTCAAACCGTTTGCGCAAATACTCAACATCGCTACACACTACTCAAACAGTTTGCACAAACATTTTTACAACAACAAAAGGCATTTGTTTGCTCAAACGGTTTGCGTAGTGTATGGGCCCTATTACTTGCTTTTAGAAAAAATAATACATACAAAACTTTTTTTCCTTAAATGAATATTATTAAACATTTAAAATTATCACTACATTTCTTTTAATTTTAAAGAAATTTTTTTATTTTATAGTAATTATGGGGCTACATACTACTATAGAGTGAAATAGAGAAAAAGAAATAGATTTTGGCTATATTTTTTAAAATTGAAGTATGTTGAAACAGAGATTTTTAAAATGAAGTAGATTTCAGTATTTTGCTGATGGTGCGAAGTAGGAAGTAGATTTTAAAATATTTTGAAAAAAAAGAAGTAGATCTATTTCAATTGAAGTAAAGTGGTACCACTGATCGGAAGTGAAGACAGTCGATTCTCTGCAGTGCACAAGATCTAGGCCTTTTTCCAACGTCAACTGGGAGAATTTTGCTTCGAAACTAAGATCTACATCACCATAAATAGATCCAACTGACCCAGAAACTCAAAGTTAATGACCATAGATAACGCTAACGAAAAATGTTATTTAGCGACGAGGCGCATTTTTGGAAGAGTGGCTGTGCATAATTGTCGTATATGGAACGACACCAACCCAAACGAGGTTCACCTCAAAAAGTACTTTTCTGAAACGACGTTGATCAGGTGCTTACCGTCAATGGCGAGCGCTGCAAAACGATAATACCTACATTTATTATGGCCCAAATTGAACCATATGGACCTTGACGGTGCTACTACTTCCCACACAGCGAACGACACGATTGACACTCTGCAGGAACGATTTGAGATTAAGGTTGTTATATCTTGCATAGGTGACGTGAATTGGCCACCAAGATCATGCAATTTGACCCCGTTAGATTTTTTCTTTAAAGCCCCACATATGAAATCGTGGGTCTATGCAAATTAACCATGATCGACCGATTCTCTTGAGGTGAACATAACAAAGGTCATCGGTCATCGCTCAAATTCAGCCGGATATGTGCGGATGTCATTGAAAATTACAGCACTCGGATCCCTTATTGAAAACCCCTTTACATACATACTCGTACGTACTTTAAACCTGGAAACTGTTCCTTTTTCTTCGTCATGTTATCAATGGAAAAGCTGGTTCGAGTTGAAGAGTTTTACTAGAGCTAAAATGTACCATTTATTGACTATTTCTTACATTCCAGACATAATGGTGTCGTTTCCGTCCAATTCAAAAATATCACAACTTATTTAAGCGACACACTAAAAATTCCTAACCTAACACAACACTCAATCATAATGAAAATAAATGTCATTCACCAACCATAATCTTCCAGCCGTTCATAACAACTATATTATGTTGGACTTCCTCATTTGACAAGTCGAAGTTTTTTTTAATTAATTGACTGCACATCTAACAATTTACAGACGGAAGACGACCCCGCCATTCAATTAATAGTCATTCAGTATTCTATTTGGAAATTCTTTTCACGACTTTTATTATAAAGATAGACCCATCTCCCCATAATCCTTTATTCTTACACCCATATCATTGTGAGCACGAGTAGGTAGTAACGCACACAAAACCCCAAAATAAAAAAATCCAATTCAAATCACACATCAAACATCTCTACAATAAATTATTAGAAAATAAACAACAACAAAAATCTTAAAAGTATCTTATCATCAGCGCACATCGCTGAACGAGTGTCAAATGTATCTTTGAGCCGAAACGCGATTGAAAAAAAAAATTATCATATAGGTATGTATTCGAGTGTGTGTTGGTTTGGTATGGGGTATCGTTACTCCACGATCGTTGAAAAGTCTTCGTTGGAGTACTATACTCGTATTAACCAACCACACCTCAAGAATTTTCGTAACGATTTTTTTTTTTTCACATTCAAAGACAATTCAAATACCAACGGCAAAATAACGGCTGAAAAGAACCCCAACCGGGCAAGAGAATAGAATTATTTCGTAGCTCCTTCTTGATGGGGAAAGCCGACACGCACAGTGGGAAAGAAGACGCTTCAAATTGAAAAAGAAATAGAAAACTAAAGTCAAAGAAGTTCCTTTATTCAAGAATCGACACTCTAGGTGACACCCAATTTTCTATATCTTTTTATTTTTCTCTACTTTTTCTACATATTCTTGCACTCTTTCAAGCAATGTTGCAGAAATTCGCAGAATGTCGGCTCAATGGTTTCGCTTGAGGTCTGCCACGAATGGCTTTATAGATCGTTATAAACTAGGGGTTTTAGGTATCCCCTCAGAAAAAATCACAGTGGTTAAATCAGGAGAGCTTGTTTGCCACATTAAATCGCCTGTTAGAGAGAATCTGTCTCGAAAGAAATACCTGCAATCTCTGGCTGTGGCTGCGTTCCGCTAAAGCTAGACATCTTCCACCTTCATCTGTTCCAATTTGGGCTAGTAAAAGCTCTGAATCATGATCAGGTAGGTAATGCGAAGAAGTCACAGTAGTCGCTTGATCATTTTCCTTAAAAAAGTAAGGACCGATGATACCCATGGGTTTCTACTTACTCCTATTGCGAATATTTTGCTGATTATCGCATCCACTGATATGAAAACTTCCCTTGTCAGAAAATAAAACGATAGTGTCTTGAGAGTTTTCGGGAAAACAACCATCTTGTTGGGGTGTACTCGTTCGTACATATGTATATGAAAATGTTCTTTAACGATTTGTTGAATGGATCATCTCGAAATGACAAGAGCACCCGTCAGTTTTCGAAGCGAACGGCTGGAAGCTTGTTCAAATTGTATTCGTTTCGCTTTAATATTCTGAAAAATTTAATATTCTGAGGTATTTAATATTCTGGGGTATTGCTTGTCTGCGGCCAACTTCTAATTGTTGACACATTTCCAGTACTCTGAAAGGCATTAACCCACGTAAGAATTCGATTCCGCATGGGAACTCGACTGCGCGGAACTCTATGGAAATGTGACCATAAGAAACGCTGCACTCGATCGATTGAGCGGGCATTTGAAAATGAGGCTTGTACACAAAAAACACGCTGTTGAACCAATCCATCTTGGCGATTGAAACATAGTGCTTAACAAATTTCTCGTCCGCTTCTTCAAAATGAACCCTAGAAATGGAGTTATGTATGACCGATGCAAATCCATCCGCCTGCCGTGCGCCATTATGTACGAGTATACGGCAAGTAACTCTAGATTTTGATCAGACTTGACATAACGATCATAAAGAAGGTGAAAAAAGTTCGCAATTCTGTCTGCCTCTCTGTTCGACTACAGTCTAAATGGCCCGGCGGACTTTCTTTATATAGAAAGCAAAATGTTTCGTCCAACAGTTTGCTTTCTTTTTTAAAACAAAACACAGTACCTTTTCTCACGAATTTTTACAATTTTTTTTCTCGAAAACTGTTCCACAGATTGAAAAAGAATTTCTGTTTGTTGACTCTCTAGTTATCGGCATAAAGGATTTTTATGAAATATTTAATATACGAGTAGAAACTTCTTAAATGTTTTTTTTTAATTTTAGAAATTAATAAATTAATCAATTGTAACAACGAGGTTTAAAAACATAAAATCGGTAACTTTTCGATTTTTCTCCCTAGAAGTAATATTAAAATGTAGAAGACGACCGCTATATGAACGTAGGTGATATGGGTCATTCCAGTTTGAGTGACTAGATTCGATACGATCAACGTGTTCTGAGTTCTGTGGCGACCGTATACAGTTCTCAAAAATTCAAAGTGGGAACGAATAAAAGAGTTGTACAATGAAGATGTTTCCAGATAAAATGAAAATTCCTGATTCAAACGATAAATAACACCAAGCATTGCTTTGGCCGTATTTACAATTTTTTCAATGTGGAAATTGAAGCATAGGTTCTGTGAGAAGTTTTCGCCCAGGTCACAAGTGCTAAAGAACCGGTGATTTTAAATAATATAATATCATCACCATAGATAACTATCATACAGGAATATGCTATTGAATCAACGTCATTGGTACCAACTATAAAAAGTAGTGGGCCAAGGTGACTACCTTAAGGTGCACCAGAGTTCGAGTGTTTTGAATCAGAAGTGATTCCTCTACAAAGAATTTCCTACGCTTCAAACAGGATCTGATCAATAACAAAAGCTGAATTGAAGCCAATTAATGAAAGCCTGAATACAATATGATTATTAGACAGCTTGTTAAATGACCGAGTCAAAATAGATCCCTTTTGCCATGTTCCTCAATCGCACGAAGAGGCTTACGGCTGAACAAAGTGTTAAAAAAAGCCTCCTATTAGTTTTCAGTAGACTTGAAAGCTTTGCTATTGTTCTATAATTAGAAACATCTACACTATTGCCTTTTTGGTGGATTGGAATAATGAATTAAGACATTGTGGTTTATTTGCATAGACCTGTTACTTCAGGAAACCTCTCAGGGAAAAGTTTTTCGAGGTCGAACCGCATGGCGAAGGTGATCATGCAGAATTTCAATCGTGGCTTTCGGCGTGTTTTTAAGACAGTCATTCATCCAAAAACGCGCTTCGTCTATAAATATGATTTCTTAGATAAAATTAGGGTCCACTTCCAAGCCTCCCCTAAGCCCAGTCAGCGAACAACCGGCGTTGTTTGTGGCCATGAATTCAAGCTTATAAATCATTTGGATCTAGAACAGCTTTAGCCCCAAGAAAACTGTTCATAAGGATTAAAGTAATTTTTTTAATTCTTTTAGTAGTAAGAGACAAAAACAGAATGCTATGCAAATATGAATTTTTGCAAGAACAAAAATTATAAGTCGTTGTTTTCGAAATATTGAGTTTTGAAAAAAAAAAATGTTAAATTTTTTTTTTTAAATCCAAAAAAAATTTTTTTTGAAAATTTGAGTACACAATTCTATTTATGTTTTTAGGGAAATTCAGCAAAAAAAAATGATTAAAATCGGTTGTACCGTTTTTGAGAAAATCAAAATAAAAAAAAATGATTCGATGGGGGTTACCCTCAATCAGAGTTGCAAAATCTTAAGTCACGTTTTAGCTTAAGCTTGGCTTTAATTCACAAGCTAGTAAGTGACTTATGAAATAAGAAAAATGTAATTCAGCAGCTAGTTGCTGACTTATGAATTAAAAAAATTTAATTCATAAGTCAGTTGGTGACTTGTGGATTAAAAAAATTTAAATCATAAGCTTTTTAGTGACTTATGAACTAAAGAAAGTTAAGTCATGAGCAAGTAAGCGACTTAAGAATTAAAAAAAATTGATTCAAAAGCTAGTGGATAAATTCTGATTAAAAAATTATTAATTGGAATTTTATGACATACAAAAGTTTGAAATCTACTTTCGTTAATAATTATGTAGTCAAAACAAGCTTTAACATTTCCAATTTACCAACTAGCTTATGAATTAAATTTTTTTTAATGCATAAATCACTTAGTAGCTTGTGAATTATTTTTTTTAAATTCATGAGTCACTTAGTAGCTTATGAATTAAATTTTTTTTAAATCATAAGTCACTACCTAACTTATGAATTAGATTTTTTTTTTAAATCACAAATCATCTACAGACTTATGACTTATGGTTTTTTTAATTCAAAAATTCGCAACCCTGTCCTCAATATTCATTTTTCGTCAAATTTTTTTAACCAATACCTAGCTCTAGCTAAATGAAATTTTTTTGTATTTTTATTTTGTAAATCTGTCGGGCAGTTTTTGAGAAAAAAAAATATTTATAAAATTTCGAAAAAAATTCGTATGGCAGGTACCGTTTTTTTTTGGTCTTTAAAAAATTAAAAAAAAAAGAAAAAAAACGTGTGGGGGGAACAAATTAATAATGCTATCTACCAAGTTTAAAGAAAATCGGCCGAGCCATTTAGGCTGCAGTCGAACAGACAGACAGAATTGCAATACCCACTTTTTTAGTCTTCGCTATCATCGTAATGTCAACTTTGAACAAAATCTCTAGTTCGATTTTTTTTCCGAATGCATAACTTGCCTTATAGTATACCTATAAGTCACAAGTAAAAAATAAGACCGCCACAGTAGGCCAAAATCTACCCGCGCCAATTGAAAAACCCTTTAGAATATCAAAATTTTGAAATTAAATATCAATTTTACCATTTTGAAAAGCAAACATCAAATATATTGTGGATTGAAAAACTCTTCAAGTATATTTTATTTTAAGATTTTAACCTCGTATATCCACCAACCAAAAACCTTTGTTAGCTTAAGTTTCACTCAATTAAAGGGACAAACTCACTGGCGGTTGATGGCAGTTCGCAAGCGACTAAGCAGATACATTACATTTTGATTGATTTAAGAATACAATTTTTACGCATCAGTCTCAAAAAACAATTTTTATTCTTTCAAAGAATCCTCATCTCATTTCATCGTAGCGGAATCCTTTCTAAATGTCAGACTGCTAAGATGAGGTGTAGAATAAGATAATGAGTAAATATTAAAAAATACTTTTAATTCCCCGAAACAAATTTTCAAAATCGCAAAATCAAAACTCTTTATGTTATAAAACAAGCTTAAATAAACGAAAACTAAACCGACCAAATCGGAAGTTTTGTGATAAAATTTGGTTTCATTTAAAATTCATATACAATAGTTACCCCCAGCCCTTCTTCGGAAATGATCACGAATCATACTTTATTTCAACATGCAATCAAAGAACTGTATACAAGTGCCATTTACGAGTATCTCAGATAAGTAACAAGGGTTAGACCAAAAATCATTTGATTGAGTTAAAAAGTCTCTGTCTCGTATTGCTATCAGTCCATTCGTTGATTGGCATTCCTTCGTTGTGAAGGAACTTTCCTCGATGATAGCTTTAAATTGATAGCTCTGACTTAAGCATAATTTTCTACTTGGAGTAGTTGTTCTACTTGTACCTCTAGATATCTTTCTACGTTCTTCGATATTTTGTTTTTAGTACCAATACTAAATACGCCTTATGTAATGGGGTTGCGAGGAAGTCCAGTGCGCGCTTTTAAGGTCTTACTTTTGGAAAGTTGTATTTTCTTCACAGCTGATGAACGGTCCACCCAAAGGTTCTAATATATGTTAAAAAGGGGTTGACCCACTTCTTGTAAATGAAATGTTTCCTCTTTTTGCTTGGTCTTTTCTATTTTCTTAGTAGAGGGTGAAGCATATGGAAGCTATGGCGTTTTTCTTGACTTCTATTGCGTTGGTTAAATTTACAAACGCAGTAATTTAATAAAGGGTTTTCCAATAAGAGGTGTTATTTTGAATAGCCCGCTATTTCGGTAGCTGTCACTTTTGAAGCTGTCATTTTTTGACATTTGACAAGTAGAAACTACGCTATTAATAAAAATGGAACGATACACGCTTCAACAACGCATTGAAATTATTAAAATTGGGTCCTTGAAATGCATGAAAATGAACCGGAATTTCATCGAAAAATCATCTTGACTGATGAGGCCCATTTCCACCTCGGAGGCTACGTCAACAAGCAAAACTGTCGCATCTGGGGCTCGGAAAACCCAAGAGTTATTGTTGAAAAGCCTCTCCATCCTCAACGCGTGACTGTTTGGTGCGGTTTATGGTCCCGCGGGGTCATTGGACCTTATTTTTTCGAAAATGAGGCTGGAGCAACAGTTACGGTCAATGCATTGCGCTATCGAGAGATGATTAATGATTTTTTATGGCCTGAATTGGATGGTATTGATCTGGACAACGTTTACTTTCAACAAGACGGCGCTACGTGCCACACAAGCAATGAAACCATCGATCTTTTACGGGAAAAGTTTCCGGACCGTGTTATCTCTCGAAGAGGTGATCACAATTGGCCACCGAGATCTTGTGATTTAACACCTTGCGACTTCTTCCTTTGGGGCCACGTGAAAGATAAGGTCTACGCCAACAGCCCAGCGTCGATTCAAGACCTCAAAGATGAAATTCGTGAGGCTATCGAGGACATAGGGCAGCCACTTTGCGATTTGGTTATGGAAAATTTCATGAAAAGGATATGGTCCTGTAAGCGTGGTCTTGGCGGCCATTTGGCTGATGTTGTGTTCCAATATTAACGGCATACCTTCCTCTTTATAATGAAATAAACATCCGATCATTTATCTCCAAAAATGCCATTTTTCTTTGAATATCAAAATAACACCTCTTATTGGAAAACCCTTTACTTACTTTGACATCTGGTAGCCTGTTTTATTTTGACGTCTAGATGCAACTATGCACCTTCTTACTCTTGTTTTGTATGGAGGTGGCCAGAACTATAAGAATCGTCTTGCTGGCGTTCATCTCTAGCTTTCATTTAAATCAGTACTTCCAAAGTACTCGTATCTTTCATGGTATTCTTCGTGGTAAATTTTTGTTACAATTAATGGAAGTGTAAAAGTTTTGGGAATAGTTGTGTTAATAAATAATAAATATTAAGGCAGTTTAATACCTTATTCACCCGAATGTTCTCTGTTCATCACGCTCAATTTTATTTGTAGCTTAACATTCTAAGTGAATACAGTATTGAACTAGCTAGCTCAATATTTATTAGGTGTGTTTTTTTTGCAAGTCCATAAAGAATTGTAAAAAAAAACGACATCGGGATTTAGGAGTTTTTTTTCCGCATAGCTGGAAGCACTGTGTACGCTATGACATTTGTCAGCTTACTGACGACTAGCATCAACCAATCCAAAAACTTCACTTTTGACGTCTCTGAGCAAATTATCGATAACATATAGATAATACTATTTTGGCATCACCATTTTTATCGGGTCTTAGATTAACTCTCGAAAATTATCTGGTCTTAGCTAACTCTGTATAGATTTAAGTAGTTGTTGCATTTGCATGTAAAGCGCTTAGTCCCGATGTCGTTTTTTTTACAATTCTATATGGACTTGCAAAAAAAACACACCTATTATTTACAAACGTGTCTCAAAGCTATGAGATTGGGCATCGAAATACATATTATTTCGGCCTAGCTCCTGGAATATTCCCTAGTTGATCTGCGGCATAAGTTCTGAATAAAAATGGTCTTAACCTGGAGCCCTGTGGTACTCCAGTCCTTATGTGCTTTATTTCAGATTGTTGGAAAAATATATTATTTTTATTTATTTTTGTAGTAGATTATTTGTACCAATAGCTTTTAGAAGCCAAGTTCCATTATTTTATATGTGAGTCTTTTTTTCCAGACCTTATCAAAGGCCTTCACGATATCTATCAGATGTGCTAATCTTGTTTCCTTTTAGTTAATGGAAATTTTGCTGTATGTATAGTCAAGCTCTTCGCTTGCATTTGCAAGTGATGAAGGTCTGTCTATTAGTCATCTTTGGCACTGGCCAGTTAACGTGAGTTGAGCACCAAAGCTATCAAATACTAACTCTGGAATGGACACAGAAATAAGCGAGAAAATTAATTAACTATAAATTTTTGAAATCTTTCTAAATGAATTTTCGAACTTTGTCAGGTGATTGCGGTCATATTGTTGAAGCTACATCTGTCTAATTGGCCTGTCATTTATTAAGTTTGCTCTGCATAACATTAACTGGATGGAATGGACACTGACGACATGTGGTATCAACGAGACGGCGCTTCGTGCCACATAACCCGTGCAACAGGGGACATTTTGCACGAGCGATTTTCGGACATGGTTATCTCACGCGAAAACGATCTGAATTGGCCACCGAGATCGTGCGTTTCGCACCTGTTTGCCATTAACCCACAAACCACTACTGCCCTGAAACCCAACATCAATACCTACCATTAGTCAGATTCAGCCTGATGTATACGCCAGAGTTATCGAAAATTTGCGCTCCAACCAGCGAAGTCGCGACGAAAATTTGAAGGATGTTATATTCAATACATAATGGCATACACGAGTCTTCTAAATTAATACAAAATGTTAATGATATCTCACTCACAGTTTGTTTAATTCAAATCTAAATACCTTTGTTCTGGAATTTGAATGACAAAACATCCGCAAATAATTTTCGAAGAGGTATCGGAAGTGGCGGGCTTAACATCTTCGTAGGAGCGTCCCAGGTCAAAATCCTTATTTCTTTATCGAAAGTTGAGTGATGAATTTAAAATAAAATTTGAGTTACCTAATTTTAAGAAAATTATTAAAAAGTGAAAACTTAGGTCAACCGCTTTTTTTTTGTTGATTTCTGCCGAACTCACTGATAATCCGCCCCACTGTGAAGGTTCTTGTAACCGTCAGTTGAGATTGAGCCCGTGCATGTGGCTCAATATGAGTTGTTCTCCCACCACGCTGCCTTCTTTTATTTTGTTCTTTTCTCCGATCTCGATTTCTTCTTTTCTATATAAAATTTTTCTAAGACTTCTACACTCACACTCAAATGTAATGTACCTAATTTATTTATATGTGCTACGAGGAACTTTTTGGGGGCCTTCGCCTTGCAACTTGCAACCAAATGAAACGAGTTTCGCTTGTGTATTGGCGGCGGCGGCCGTATCCGAGTAGGTAGGCAGGCAAGGCACATCATTCGCTACCCCCATGGTGTGGCTCTTACATAGAACGAAGCAGGCGAGCATAGCGAACTCATTTTGAGCTCTATGCGCTCGCTCAATGTTATAACTGTGGTGGTGGAAGTGGTGGTGATGGTGATTGTGTACCCTCGTGGTTTTCTTATTTTTAACGGTCGTTTCAGAGCTCGACGAGTGGGAGAGCTGAGGGGTATGCTTTATGCTATTTTTATTCCCATGAGCGCCAACGGTCGTTTTTATCGACATCGAGACGCTTAGCGACGGTTAATTTTTGTATAGGCTGTGTGTGATAACGAACACACTTGCACGGGAAGGTATACGGCCCCCTCCGCCCATTTCAATCAGTTTGAGGGCGCTCAACATAAATTTGAGAACGCAAAATGCAAACAAGGCAAAAAAAAAATCAAACACATGTTTCGTGTTTTATACGGAGATACAAACCAACCGATATAATTTTCGAGCAAGACTCGTCTCAATGCTGACTCTGTGGTCGTGGGGCATATTTTGTGGAGCCATGCGATTTGATGATATGGGTCAACGGACAAAAAGAATGTCTCCAAGTGCAATGCGGTGTGAGTGTGTGTGCGTGTTGAAATGGCCGTTACAAACTACGACCACCCTATTGAGCCGCGGCGCTGCGCCGAATGCAGGAATTTCTGTCCGTTACGTCGTAGCTCGTCGTCGATGAGGCGGTTGTCCTCGAACTTTTTCTCAATGCCGAGCGGCGGCGGCCGGCGATAAGCAAAGAGAATGTAGAGCTGGATGTGAGGAGTGTGCGATGCTGCGATGGTGGGTAGAAAAGCCTCGGATAAAATTATGTATTTGTTGTTAATTTTTTTTAATGCTTTTTATAAGTGTAGGAGGAAAACACTTAGGCACTTATGATAAGGAATTTTAATAGTTTATGTTCTCAATTCTAATGTGACTCATGGGATTGTAGGGTTGTTTTCAAATTTCGAGAGATTACCAATGCAAGGTTTAACAAGACTATTTCTATACATGGTTTAGTGGAGAGGCCAACGGTGTTTAAATCGAAGCCCTAAGTGGTTAAATGGAAGCCCTAAATAATGTTACGATAAAATTTCAATGTTGTAAAGAAAATCTCGCTAATAAGTTGCAGTCTTTTGAGTCGCCCTTAAGAAAATTTTTTTCATACAAATTGACATACATACATATTTTGAACTGGGCACCCGCATAGGTACTATTTCTAAGGCGGTTTTTTGTGCGAAAGTTGATCCCTTTTGCTCTACGTAATCTCCCCATATCTTATCCTCTTACGAAGATGATGAAAGTTTTGTTTCTATCTGAATGATTTGATATTAACAGTTTAACAGTCATTGGTCTTAGACTGCGTTCACAGTGAAAGTTCGAAGTTGTCAACTCCCAATTGGAAGACTCGATATATTATGCTCGGATGAAAAATTACAGTTTCGAGTTCTCGAAGCATTAAATTTAATTAAACTTATGCCACTATCGAATGTGGAATTCTTTGTTTTTCTCCATTTGTAGCCCTCATTGTGATGTCCAAATTTCCAATACCAGTCGGCATCGACATTATTAAATTCTCTCCTCTTTACCTAAACGGTCGCAATGTGTTACACCACAATGTTATAATCGTAGACATAATCCCTTAAATGTCTGCAAATTATAAAAAAATTTCAAATTCATTTCATTCAAATCAATCATTCGAGAGATTTTGCCAAAGCGTGACAACGAATGCAATGAAATGAAAATTTCGAAGAAAAATGACAAAAACATTTTGCCTTCCACTACCTGAAAGTTTAGAAAACTACAAAACTAGGACAAGTTATTATTTAAGAATGAAACCGGCTTGTGCTGTTCCAAATGCTCAGCTTAAGAATGAGCTTATACCCATATTTGGTATTAAAAATTAATTTTCACCGAAATGCTGAAGGCATACAAAAAAAAGTTTTTCTATGACCATGACTGTGGCTGACCCAGAAACTGGTTTAAAGTTGAGGGTTTTAGAATTAAAAAAAATATCTCATAATATGGACATATGAATATGAAAAAAAATCCTTCGGCAGGTATCATTCTTTTTGGTTTAAGAAAAAAAAAAAAGAAAAAAGCGAGTGGGGGGAAATTTCAATTCTGTCTGTCTGTCTGTCTGTTCGACTACAGCCTAAACGGCTCGGCCGATTTTCTTCAAACTTGGTAGATATGGGTTTTGATATTTGGTATAACGGTACCTACCATACGGTTTTTTTTTCGAAATTTTATAAATATTTTTTTTTCTCAAAAACTGTCCCACAGAATTTTTACTTGCGACATATAGGTACTAAAGGGTGCGGCAGAGAAACGGATCGTATTTTAAACGATTCTAGCGCCATCTGTTGTTAAGTTATGAAAACGATTTTGGTTTCATTAAAAAGAGGAAGAAAGCCGAATTTTTTTCATGTATTTATTTATTTTATAATAAATCATCATGGCTGAGTGGTCGATGGATAAACGCGCGTTTGCTGTTGAGCAGTTTTTTTTTGAAATTCCATTAGACGCGATATTGATCACCGATGAGGCGCATTTTTATTTGAACGGAGACGTCAACGCACAAAATCTTCGATACTGGTGTGAGCAGAATCCTCGAATTATTCACGAAAAACTCCATCACTCGCCTAAAGTGACTGTATGGATGGGAGTTGCGGCATGGGACGTGATTGGTCCGTACTTCTTCAACGAAACGGCGAGCGTTAACAACAGCTCCTAAACGAGTTTGTGCGACCCGAACTGGCGAGGAGAAGGAAGTTATCGCGCACATGGTTTCAACAGGACGGTGCTACTTGCCATACAGCGAATGAAACGATGGTTTGTTTACGGAGACTGTTTGGTAACCGCATAATTTCCAGAAACAGAGAAATCGCCTGGCCGTCGCGTTCGCCAGATCTTTCGGCGTGCGATTATTTTCTTTGGGGATATTTGAAGGCAAAGGTGTATGAAACGAAGCCACACGACCTTGAAGAGTTGAAAACTGAAATTAAACGACATTCTGCGGCAGTTCCGGTGACGATGTTAAAAAATGTGTACGATAATTTCGTTTCGCGTCTACGCAATTGTATCGAAAATAAGGGGTGTCATTTGAATGACGTTATTTTTAAAACTGGTAAACTATCAAAATAAATAAATACATGAACAAAATTCGGCTTTCTTCCTCTTTTTAATGAAACCAAAATCGTTTTCCTAACTTAACAACAGATGGCGCTAGAATCGTTTAAAATACGATCCGTTTCTCTGCCGCACCCTGTATAAGGCAAGTTATGCATTCGTAAAAAAAATCGAACTCGAGATTTTGATCAAAGTTGACATTACGATGATAGCGAAGACCAAAAAAGTGGGTCTCGCAATTCTGTCTGTCTGTCTGTCTGTCTGTCTGTCGGTTCGACTACAGCCTAAACGGCTCGGCCGATTTTCTTCAAACTTGGTAGATATAAGTTTGATATTTGGTATAACGGTACCTACCATACGGTTTTTTTTCGAAATTTTATAAATATTTTTTTTTCTCAAAAACTGTCCCACAGAATTTTTTTTAAAAAATTTGGAAAATTTCATTTAGTTAAAATATGGTAATGTTTGAAAAAAAAAAATTCCAAAAAATTGTTATTTTTGTCCATTTTTTTTGTTTTTGATTTTCTCGAAAACGGTACAGCCCATTTAAACCATTTTTTTTACGCTTGACTCCCCCAAAGTTTAAATATTATTACATATTCAAATTTTCAATTTTGTATTTTTTGGATTTAAAAAAAAAAAAATCAAAATTTTTTTTTGGAAACTCAATATTTGGAAAACCCCAAAATCAATTTTTTTCAAACTTGACAAATAAAAGTTTCTTAACATAATCTACAAGATTTGAGAAAAAAAATTTTGTTTTATCTAAAACAAACGGTACCTTCCATACAAATTTTAAAAAATGGTTTTCGAAAATCGTATTTTTCTCGAAAACGGTTCCGAGAATTTTGCTAAATTTTTTTTCTTTTGATCAATCTTTACAATCTATAATTTAATAAAAAAAAATTTGAAATCTAGATATTACTGACTGTACCTACCATAGAACGATTTTTTCGAATTTTGAATTACTCATTATCGCCATAACGGATTTTAACGAAATTTTTTATAAAGAAGCTCCTTAAAAGTTTAAAAAACATTGCATTTCAAAACTTAAGAAAAAATATTTTTTCAATTTTTAGAAAAAAAAAGTAATTTTTTTTTTTTTGAAAAATTCGATATCTCAAGAACGGCTTAGTATTTTTTTTGGAAATTAGACTTTTATTCGTACAATAATAAAAACTTAAGGTTGGCATACCAAAATTTTTTCTTAAAAATGTTTTAAAAATTTTGTACATAAAAGCTTATTTTTTTAAGGAATCACTACAACGACTTATAATTTTTGTTCCTGCATAAATTCATATTTGCATAGCATTCTGTTTTCATCTCTTACTACTAAAAGAATTTAAAAAATTCATTTTATCCTTATGAACAGTTTTCTTTAATAACATCCGTTTTTAAAATTCCTAGACTATTACATAGGAGCAAGTTCGTGCGACCCAGTCGTGCATTTTATTTTAATTATAATTCATTATTAATTTATTTTCTGTTTTAATACGCTTTATTAAACAAATATTTGAATAAAATTGATTTAAACTCCATATACAAAAAAAAACAAATTACAAAGATTTCGCTACTACATTCGGCGGATGTTGCGAAAACGCAACGTGAATTTTCTGGGAAACTAAAGGCTTTTCCAAAAATTTTTTCAGATTTTCTCTAGTTAGACCAAAAATAGACTGTGTGAAATTTCTAGTTCCTACCACACCTGGAACTGGTAGCCGCCGGAAATGGGTTAAACCAAAAATAATGGTACCTGCCATATCATATGAATTTTTTTTTCGAAATTTTATAAGTAATTTCTTTCTCAAAAACTGTTCCATAGATTAAAAAAAATTATCATTTAATTTAAGCTAGGTAAAGCTTAAAAATGGTGAACCCCCATGGAACCATTTTTTTGTTTTTGATTTTCTCAAAAACTGTACAATAGATTTTGATCATTTTTGTATGCTAAAGTTCACCGAAAATTTAAACAGTATTGTATATTAGAATTTAAAAAAAAATGTCTGGATTTTTAAAAAAGGTTTCAAATTTTTATTTTTCAAAACTCAATATTTCGAAAACCCCATTGATTAGGAATAGAAATCAAATATTTTAAAAGCAAAAATTTCCATTTGTTACAATTATGACTAATTTATTGAATTCCATATATCAAGACAAAATTTAGTTTTAAAATGATTACAGATTTATTATAACCCTTTGTTTCAATTTCGACAGTCTGGTTTGGTGGTTGCTAAATAAGTGGAAGATTAAGTAGATTGTATTCCAGCAATCCACCGTTTTGCTAAAATCGCATGGAAATCGTCTTAACAATGAGACAAATTTATTAAATCATAAAATAAATAAAATAAATCATAAATTAAATTATAAAATACTAGCAATCTTTTTACTAGCACAAAACAGCTTACTTACGGCTAATTATTATATTATTAGTGGACACCCTATAACGTGGGAGCCTTCTGTTAAATACCTAATACTTTACCTTGATAATAAACCAATTTTTAAAGAACACCGTATGCAAATTATTCAATTAATATATGTTTAGTACAACTTAACTCTCTGGGTTCTAATTCACGCGAAGGAAAGGATTGATATGGTTTGTTTAAAAGTTTACGAAAAACTTTCTTTTTTTTCAATTCCATGAAAAATTGTAATAGCTATAGAAGAACGAGGAGCATATTCTTAACTATGAAGCTACAGACGATCTACCTAGCCTGCTACAGGCAGTAAATCCAAAAGGAAGTTCTTTTGATATAAAAGCATAGACTTCGACTTGAGACAAAACTACGAGTACATCGGAAAGATTTGAAGACGTTGCAACAAATATTTGACGAATCTAATGAAAGTTCGGAGCAATAAATTTCCAAAAACATAAAAACACAACCGGAGCAAAGAAAAAGGGTATATAATCGACAATATAACTGCTCGGAAAAACGAATGAATCAAGTTCTAGACCAGTGTTTTTCAAAGAGATCCTTGGGGGGTCGCGGTCACAAGCCGGTAAGATTAATAAACAAAAGTCCTGTGCTAAAAAAAAAATTAAATAAAACAAAAAATTTTTTAGTGCAACATAGTACATATGTGCTTGTTTATTTTTTAATAAACATTCAAATCTTAGTTTAGTTTTTGACACTTTTAAGATTAAATCGATTTCCAAATTTAGTCTGTTTCTTTTTTACTTGCGATATACATAGGTACTATAGGGCAAGTTCTGCATTTGGAAAAAAAAATCGAACTCGAGATTTTGATCAAAGTTGACATTACGATGATAGCGAAGACGAAAAAAGTGGGTCCGACAATTCCGTCTGTCTGTCTGTCTCGATCTAGAGCCTAAGCCACTGGACCTATTTTCTTCAAACTCGGTAGTTATGGGTCTTCGGTGATTCCCTAGAGGGGAAATTGAAATTTTTTTTTAGCTCTAAAACTAACGGTACCCCCCATACACCCGTAATGCAAAATCTTATTTATCTCGAAAACGGCCCTAACGATTTTGATAAAAAAAAATTAGGTGTGTTATTATGGACATGGACTACGTTTTGGTAAAAAAAAAATTTGGGGCAAAATGTTATTAACGGTACCTGTCATAGAACCGTTTTTTTGATTTTCGACTTTCTCATTAACGGCTCTAAAGATTTTAACCAAAAATTTTCAGCAGGAGTCCCCCTAAGTTTAAAATAATATTGTATATAAAAATATTCGAAAAATTATTTGTTGGGTTTTTTTTTTTTTAATTTTTTTTTTTGAAAAATCAATATCTTCAAAACCTATGAACGATTATTTTTTGAAATTATTTCCTAAAATCAATATTATTAAATACTTAAAATTCGCATCCCACATTTTTTTCTTGAAAAATTTTAAAGAAATTTCTTATATAAAAAATTTATTTATTTAATAATAAAACGATTTTTTAAAGTTTGTTTGCATAAATTCATACTTTTCTAGAAATCAGACGGCAATTTTATTTTAAATTCATGTTTTATTTTTATAAAATGTATCTTAAATTCCAAAGTACTTTTACATAAGAGCAAGTTCGTACGATCCAGTCGTGCATTTTATTTAGTTTTAATGTCAAACATTGAAAAGAATGTGACTTCACACAGGTATGAAGTAGCGAATGGCAGTAACAACTTCAAAGCCTCGTTTGCCAGCTCAGGATCCTCTCCTCTTCTCTTTATCCAGAAACTGCCATCTGCAGCTAAATCTATAAGATTTTCTTTTATCTTTACCGATGGTAGATTGGCGAACTTAGCTGACATTTTCAAAAAAGGATTTAATACACATCTTTGTCCATCTCCACTTTCAAAATCCAGTTCCAGAAAGTAACTTAATAGTTTCTTTTCTAAATTATGCAAACTCTGTACTATGAGATGAATATGAGAGCTTAATGATATCGATTCATCTGATGAAATTCTCTTTGAGGATCTTTTGAAAGCAAGGAAAATAATTAAAACTGTTTGTAAAGAATCTGACCACAAACGAAGTTTTGCGAGGAATCCTCTGATTTTATCTTTTGCAGTTATAATGCTTTCTTCTCTCCCTTGGAGGCTCTTATTCAATATGTTTAAGTGGTTGAAAAGATCAGCAAGAAATGATAATTTAAGAGCCAGGTGGGATCAGAAAAATGATCCGAATTTCCAGATTTTGAATCTTGTAAGAACATCAATAATTCGGCTTTCAATTCCAGAACTCTTGTCAATACCTTTCCTTTTGACAGCCATCTGACTTCTGTCTAAAAAAGGACATTTTCATGGAGTGAACCCATTTCATCACATATGATCCTAAACAGCCGACTTTGCAAGGCCTTGCCTTTAATAGAGTTCACAACTCTAATCACATCTTTAAGCACATCATTTAATTCAGAAGGTAACACCTTGGATGCCAGAACTTGTCGATGAAGAAAGCAGTGTGTCCATGAAACGTTTGGCATTATTAATTTTTAATTTTGCAATGAGCCCACTTTTGTTGACCGTCAAAACTTTAGCACCATCACTACAAATAGCAAAACATTTTGTCCAATCAATCTCGCAGTCGCGAGAGCTTTCTAAAAACATATAGTACAAACACTGGCCAGTAACCCAAAAATAATACGCATAAATAATACGCAAAATAAAATTTCTTCTTCAATGTTTTCCTCTGCTTCAAAACGAACAAATACCACAAACTGTGCACAGTCTGAAACATCAGTAGATTCATCCAGTTGCAAGGTAAAATGCGGACTCATCTTTAATTTTCAGTTAATTATTCTTGAATGTCAACGGCCATGTCACTTATTCTCCGCTCAATTGTATTGTCAGAAAGTGGTATATTTTTAAGTTTATCTGCCTCCTGTTTGCTCAAAATAATTTCAGCCATATCAAAGGCCACAGGCAAAATAAATTTTCGTTCGAAAAATTATAATGGCTTATCTGCTTCTTTGGAATGTTAAGTTGAGAGATGTCGCATAAACTTTGATGGTTTCATACTTTCGGCAGATAAAACTTCACAACAAAGAACACATTGAGGCTTTTTATTATTTAAAGCTGTGAATCCATATTTAAGATATTTTACGTCATAAAGTCTATTTTTTTTTTCGTTGCTTCCTTCGCTTCCAATTGCACCGGATGTGCAAGGCTGCCAACGGTCTTTTCAGAAACTTGTCCATAATCACTTGTAAACAACACAACACTTAATTTTTAAATAAGTATCTACTTACTCTCAGTTGAAAAAAATTAAATGAAAATTGTGATGCACTCTTAAGAATTCAGAAATTTTTTTTTGGCAAAACGGGAGAAAATTTCGTCGCGAATAAATAAAATCTTGTGTAATTAGACCAGGCTTGGAAGGGTTTCAGTGTATGCAGCTTTTTAAATAACTGACACATTATAATGGGGGGTCGCCAAAATTTTGTTACTAGCAAATGGGTCGCGTACTCGAAAATTTTGAAAAACACTGTTCTAGACTGATGCACAAACACATCTTCGAGAGTTTGCCAGCTCTATTAATAAGAATCTAAGAACTAAAATTATCTGGGATTTCCAAAGAGTTGGATAATTAATGCTAAAAATTGCCTTTATAATTGTGGTTTTGCGAATTTTTTTCAAATAGATCTAATTTTATGTGAAACATTTGATTGAGGTAGACAGTGTGAAGCCCTCTAATTAAGTGATATATTTTGATAGTCGCTTAAAACTACATTATATTAGCAAAGATTCGTTCCATCTGGCCAGGCATAGCTAGATCGGTGCAGTGAAAAATAACATATTATGTGACGAAGGCACGAGAAAACATCGCCTAAAATACTCATTGCCAAAGTTGTGGGGATCAGCAGAATAAGGGAACAGTCAGTTCACTCCTGGAAAACATTTTTGCAGCGGCTTGGAATCGAATTCAGAGCTTCTGCATGACAGTCCAACGCAATAACCACTATGCCAAGGGGTGCTTTCTTCAATAATTCAATACTTTAAATAGCAACAAAATAGATTAGAATAGAATAAAATAAAATAAAATAAAATAAAATAAAATAAAATAAAATAAAATAAA
Source organism: Chrysotoxum bicinctum (assembly GCA_911387755.1). Taxonomy (NCBI): domain Eukaryota; kingdom Metazoa; phylum Arthropoda; class Insecta; order Diptera; family Syrphidae; genus Chrysotoxum; species Chrysotoxum bicinctum. Next base: position 229,782,248 of record OU426988.1, read on the forward strand.
AATAAAAATAAAAATAAAAATAAAAATAAAAATAAAAATAAAAATAAAAATAAAAATAAAAATAAAAATAAAAATAAAAATAAAAATAAAAATAAAAATAAAAATAAAAATAAAAATAAAAATAAAAATAAAAATAAAAATAAAATAAAAATAAAAATAAAAATAAAATGAAATAAAATTAAAATAAAATAAAATAAAATAAAATAAAGTAAAATAAAATAAAATAAAATAAAATAAAGTAAAATAAAATAAACCAAAATAAAACAAAATTAAAATAAAATAAAATTAAATTAAATTAAATTAAATTAAATTAAATAAAAATAAAATAAAATAAAATTAAAATAAAATAAAATAAAATAAAATAAAATAAAATAAAATAAAATAAAATAAAATAAAATAAAATAAAATAAAATTAAAATAAAATAAAATAAAATAAAATAAAATAAAATAAAATAAAATAAAAATAAAAATAAAAATAAAAATAAAAATAAAAATAAAAATAAAAATAAAAATAAAAATAAAAATAAAAATAAAAATAAAAATAAAAATAAAAATAAAAATAAAATAAAAATAAAAATAAAAATAAAAATAAAAATAAAAATAAAAATAAAAATAAAATGAAATAAAATTAAAATAAAATAAAATAAAATAAAATAAAATAAAATAAAGTAAAATAAAATAAAATAAAATAAAATAAAGTAAAATAAAATAAACCAAAATAAAACAAAATTAAAATAAAATAAAATTAAATTAAATTAAATTAAATTAAATTAAATAAAAATAAAATAAAATAAAATAAAATTAAAATAAAATAAAATAAAATAAAATAAAATAAAATAAAATAAAATAAAATAAAATAAAATAAAATAAAATAAAATTAAAATAAAATAAAATAAAATAAAATAAAATAAAATAAAATAAAATAAAATAAAATAAAATAAAATAAAATAAAATAAAATAAAATAAAAATAAAAATAAAAATAAAAATAAAAATAAAAATAAAAATAAAAATAAAAATAAAAATAAAAATAAAAATAAAAATAAAAATAAAAATAAAAATAAAAATAAAAATAAAATAAAAATAAAAATAAAAATAAAAATAAAAATAAAATGAAATAAAATTAAAATAAAATAAAATAAAATAAAGTAAAATAAAATAAAATAAAATAAAATAAAGTAAAATAAAATAAACCAAAATAAAACAAAATTAAAATAAAATAAAATTAAATTAAATTAAATTAAATTAAATTAAATAAAAATAAAATAAAATAAAATAAAATAAAATTAAAATAAAATAAAATAAAATAAAATAAAATAAAATAAAATAAAATAAAATAAAATAAAATAAAATTAAAATAAAATAAAATAAAATAAAATAAAATAAAATAAAATAAAATAAAATAAAATAAAATAAAATAAAAAAAAATAAAGTAAAATAAAAATAAAAATAAAATAAAATAAAGTAAAATAAAATAAAAATAAAAATAAAAATAAAAATAAAAATAAAAATAAAATTAAAATAATATAAAATAAAATAAAATAAAATAAAATAAAATAAAGTAAAATAAAAATAAAACTAAAAATAAAATAAAATAAAATAAAAATAAAAATAAAAATAAAAATAAAATTAAAATAAAATAAAGTAAAATAAAATAAAATAAAATAGAATAGTATAGAAAAGAATAGATATTGTCGCAGCGTTTAAAGTACCTGTAAAAACCTGATTGCAAATAAATCTGCTGAATACAAATAGGTCTTAGAGGTTTATAGCTTAGAGCGCCTGCACATTTAGTTAGTTAGTAAGTTAGTTGTAAGTTATGATAAGTAGGCAAGTCTTTATGAATTCGTATCTAGCTTTAAAGTAGTTATAAGATTAATGTTGATAAAAATGAATAAATGACTGACAAGCCAGCGTTCAGCCTGACGACCTACGATAAAAATGTTGTCAACAGCGATAGTTTCCTTCCAGTTCAATGTATTTCGCGTTAAATTACGAGGGCAAAGATGATAAAATCTACCGATGTTCTGAATGAAGTCCACTGGAAAGCTTTGCTTTAATTTGTCTATGTATTTTTGTCAAAAAGCAATAAGCTGGGGTTGAGGAAACACTGTATAGAATGCTCTATACATCGAGGAACAATCGCACCCAAAGGCCAGTCTGTTACAAATATTCTAAAAATGTAGCTCAGTTTCTGTTCCATTGTACAGAACTAAATTACCTCCAATGTTTTTGCGTCTATCTCAGCAAAAATCTATAAATGGAAAATCAGAAATGGGCCCAAAACAATAAATGGCGCAAAATTACTTCCAATTAATACTAAATGTCAATATAATTGATAAGACAAATAGTGAAACATTAACAACTTTAAACTGTCCCATTCATATTTATTTGAAGACCTTAAAAAGTTAGAACGTTATCACTTCGGTCTCACGGTCATAAAAATCCTTCGTCCGCTCTACTGATACAAGCGAATGGCAGCGGCAGTTTGATTTCTTTCCTTATCGGCAATTTCAAAACAAACACACCCCAATGAAAAAAAAGGTCCTTATCTGAGCCGAAAATCGGCTTCATATACAAAAACAAAAATCAGCTGATTTCATACCGAAACAGGCTTCAGTGTTGGTTTACGAGTATCACAGCGCACACAGCTGATCGGTCCGGTGTTATCGCTATGTGTGCTTAGAAAAATAACAGTGAAGAAGGAATCGACAACTTGTTGGTTTCTTGGATTTTTTTTTCTCAACAAGGAAATGTGGATCTACCTGTGTGATCCTTTTTTAATGCACCATAATCAGCTGACTGAGGATATTTATATACTTTTTAATATTTGTCCTCTTGGTTATCTTTTTTTAGGTGCTACATTGTTTTCTTTTGATGTGTGGCATTTTAGTTTCTCACGACCCAAAAAACCCCCTCAATTTTTTGTCAAAGAAACTTTCTTAGCTGTCAGAAATTCATGTCATTTGACAAACAAAAAAAAATACCTACACAAAAGAATTTTCTCATCATCCTTGGGTCATTGGTTTTCCCCTTGAGTTCACTCAGCGTTTGGTTTTTCATCAGCATCATCATCATCATCATCTTCGTCATCATGAAAGAGATGACGAAGACTAAAAAAGGTGTTAGACTTCCTCAAACTCATGTACAAACTGCGATCACCTCAAAACGAGGAAGTTAGATGTTTTTTGGGGTCGAACTTCCTTGTTTGCTTGGGCTGACCGTTCTCATGACCTTTTTATTTGCTCCTTAGTTGTTATAGCTTCCTTATTTGTGATAGCGGAAACTCAGTTAATGTTAGAGAGAGTTTTAGGGTGACAAATAGTGCTTTGCCATATCATCTGCCACTCTCTAGAGGTATATGCAAATATCGATGGATGAACTAATGCGGTTTTTAAACGGGAAAATCCGGAAGGAAATCACTGACTGTGAACACACTTGAAACATTTATTGTAAGATCTGTATTTTTGTTTGGTATTTTTTTGTGGGAGAATTTACAGTGAGAAAATGGACAACTTTTCACAAGGTATCAACTCTATGCTGAAATCTAGTATGACTTGACATCAAAACCCTTAAACTAGATTAATAGGGTAATTTTTGGAACACACTCTTGAGGGCGAATAATTTAACTCAAAAATAGCATAAGTGTTGGTTTTTCTCAGTATTCTTGTGATTGGTTCATTTTGGCCGTACTCAGTTCGGTGAAAGGGTTTTGATCTATGTACGTCGGCCGACTATTGTTTGTGCTCAGCTTAAATTTGCGAAGTTATTTTAAGCAGTTAACCCCACTGGTTACTAACTAGTGTACAAAAGTAGGCTACCATTATCGCGACATTTACTAAGGGTATGTAAATTTATCAGTTTAAGACGGTTTTCGTAGTGGAAGTCTAAGTGTGGCGTTCCATCCAAGGCATGGCAAAGCAAATCTAATAAATTTGCGTTGCATGACTTCTATACTTTCAATGTAAACCTTTAAGGCGACCAATACCAAACCTCCGAGGCATATTCAAGCAAGGGTCTTACGAAAGTAAAATATATAGATTTAGTGGCGTAGGGTACCAAAAGCTCTGATAATTATAGAGTCATCATAATTGCGTGTAATCGTAATCTCAAAAGGAAATATTGGAACCAGAACATTGTCATCATGTCAGATAGTCAAGCTACACTTAAGCCCCTACACACCTATACCACGAGCTCTTAATCAGTGTGAGAATGCATAGGTAAACAGGCTTAACGAACTTGGCAAACAGCACAGGATCAAATTTCATGTTGTAAAGGGTGGTTAAATTTTAAGGGCCGGTGTTAATTGTGAACCACACCTAAACGTCAAGTTTTTTTCTGCATTTCATTTAACATTTCTCAATTTCAGACTATCTCAATTTGAGAAAGATACACAATCGAGCAACGCGTTAAAGCTATTCAGGCTGATTATGAAAATGGTCGTTCAAATCAAAATGCATATCGTGCACTTCGTGATTTTTCGGTCAATTTAATCGTCCAAATGTGCGTACAATCGGAAAAATCGTGCAAAAATTTGATGAAGAGCCGTCCACCTCAACTCGTCGTCGTGCCCAACAATTGCACCTCTCACGCTCGTCGTTGATGAACATTATGCATAAAGACTTGCATTTACACGCTTTTAGTGTGCAATTGACTCAAGAACTAAATCCTCTCGACCAGTTCAAGCGTCGTCAATGGTCAGAATGGTGGCAAGAAATGGCAACAGTGGGTGATGAATTTTCGAAGAAAATCATCTTCAGTGATGTGACACACTTTTTCACCTCAGTGGATTCGTCAATAAGCAGAATTGCCGCATTTGGGCGAATGATAATCCAAGAGTGATTGTCGAAAAACAAACGCATCCACAAAGAGTGACTGTTTGGTGCGGTTTATGGGCTGGCGGCATCATTGGGCCGTATTTTTAACTTCCCATAGGGAGTTATTGTAATCGGTCCGATTTGTCAAATTGGAATTTTTGACATTTCTCGAAGTTTCAAGATCCCTAGAGGTAATATCAATCATTTTTAGAGAGATGTCTGTGTGTGTGTGTGTGTACGTACGTTCGTACGTTCGTACGTCCGTACGTTCTTGTACCATTTTTCGTCGTCGATATCTCAAGAACGAGCAAAGATATCGACTTCAAATAAATTTTGTTTAATAGATAATAACTTCGAAAGAGGCTGAAAGGGCGTTTATTAAAATTCAGTCAGTAGTTTTTTCACTATAACGGTTTAAAAAAAAAGTAAAAATTTTGGTTAGTTTCAAATATCTCACGAAAAAATAATGCTATTGATTTCAAATAAAATTTAATGTACTCATTATAAGGTCATACAGATTTGGTATGAATTTGGAAAAAAATGAACATACCGTTATTTTTTTAAATAAAAAAAAAAACTGAAAAAAAAAAAATTCATAACCCAGATACTCTAAGAACGGAAAAAAATTTGAAACTCAAAAAAAAAAATTGGCAAAATGATTGACAAATATTGAATTAATAGTTTTTTTTTTAAATAAAAGTCAAGTCGAATTTCTTGGGAATGAACACCGATAGTGCCTTCTAAAGTACGTTGTTTTATACATCGATACCTTCCCGTAAGAATGTATACTAAGCGACATTTCTAAAATTGTTCAGGAAACGAAAAAAACGAAGAAAGTTCTAGTTGAATCATAGTGTGCTAAGAGACAATTTTGGTTAAACTAAATGACATCTAACAAAATTTTTTGTTGCTCATGAGATCTTTATTAATGTCGCTTAGCATATTTTTTTTTGGCGGATAATACAAATTTCAGGGGGCAACATTATTTTAATGAGAAAACATAGCAGTTGATAAATTTTTGTATGTGTACTCTAGTTTCCTTTTCATGCATAATAGGTTGGCGAAACCCAGGCCAAAACGGGGCCCTTAACATAGTATATTTCCTCATTAAAAAGTCATTTTCGATAAAAGTGTCGCTTAGTCAGTGTTGGTAAGTTACGCGAGTTTTACAAATTTTAATTAGTTACGCGTAACTAATGTAACTTATGTAACTAATGTAACTTATTGAATTAGTTACTTAACTAATGCAACTAATGTAATTAATCTATGTTTTTGACATTTCTCCAGAAAAATCTTCACATCAAAATAAAATTCGAAGCAAAAAGTCACGTTTTATAAGAGATTGTTTGCGAAGCTATAGATTTGGCTAAAAAGGACTTCAACGTTGATGTTTATGCCGTCGTTTCCGACAATGCAATCAATATGATGAAAATGGGAAAAAATTTGAAGCATGTCGTATGGCACTCCACTTGTAATAGCCATAGTGGGAATTTGTTAGCAAAAGATGTGCTTGACGTTAAACTGAATGACAAAGTCACCACAATTTTAAAACAATTTAAACAACATCGTGCCACACATCTTTCCTATCCTTCTTTCTCTTCATTAACTTCACGCCCGCGCTGTGTTGAAACATTTAAAGGGTAATCATAATCCCTTGAGCGCGGGTAGATTATAAAAAAAAAAAAAAAAAAAAAAAACCAGATCTTGAACAGGCGATAATCAATAAAAACGGAACCAAAATAAAGCTACCGTGTGAAACTCGATGGTGTTCATACAGGGATTCCTATACGTATGCCTTATTAATAATTTGATTCCAACAACTTCAACAACTTCATTGGCTGACGCTGTCAAGTTTTGGTTCGAACTAAAAGTTCCAGCACAGTTTGTAAATCTCTACAAAACTCGTCTTAATAATTCCCTTAATGTTTATGCCCTAACATCTTATTATTTACATCCCCTTTACACTAACGATAAATTAGAGAATAGCTATCTTTTTCAAATTAATAATTTTCTTCTAAAAATTTTGAATTCTGATGGTCTCAACGAATGCGATATTTTTAAATCCAAAGACGGAGTTTTAAAACCTTAGGTATATGTAAAAAAAATTGAAAATCCAATTTTGTTTTGGAAGACAGCCGACTTCTATACACCCAATCTTTCAAAGCTTGCAGTAAAATTGCTTAAAATTCCCACATCGGCCGCAAAAATAGAACGTACTTTTTCGAAATAATCATTGATTCACACCCCTTTGAGGAATCGGACGTCTTTCGAACGTTGCAAAAAATTTATGTTTTTTTATGGAACTAAGAATGGAAGACATGAATCTATATTTTAAAGACTTTGACGAGTTCAACTAATTTAATACCTATATGTGTTTGGGTTACATACATTTATTCCCTGAATTCCTTATAATCTTTCCTTATTTATTATTTGTTATTTTTTTATTGAATAAATGTTTTTGTGTACTTATAAATGTTATTGTTTATTTTTTAAATGTCGAGTCAGTAATTTAGCTATATTAGTTACATTAGTTACATAAGTTACATTAGTTACGCGAAAAATGAAACGTAACTAATTACAAATAGTTACGCGTAACTATATGGGTAACTTACTCGGAGTAACTTACGTTGCCAACACTGCGCTTAGTACATTCTTACGGGAAGGTATCGACATAATACAATTATTAGCATTATGGTTAAATTTTGACAAGAGTATCGAATTGACAGTTTTAACAAAAATATAAAAAAAATCTACTAAAAAGTGGTAATATTTGTTTTTCGACTAGAATATCTTGAGAACGAGCAATGATATTGACTTTGCCATTATTTAATTTTATACATAATACAATTTCTAACAAATGGTTTATATTTGACATATGTATGTATATCTAGTTTTAGAGTGGATATATTTTGTAAGTACCCTTCCATCAATAACCAAACCATATCTTTTATATTTGAATATTTCGTTTTTAAATTTTTTTCAATTAAAATGTTTGGAACCGAAATAATAAAGTTATTTCTATAATATAATACATAATTTTATAATTTTATTATCAACTTAGTTTTTAGAAAAACGTATGTACTGTACATACGTACATGAATAAGGTTGTTCAGTTGTACCCAAGTCCCACATATTCAAATTCCATTAATAACTACATATATGGTAAAATTAAAGAAAACGTCACAATATGTTTTTATATAAATATAAAGTTTTCAAGACCACAAATGGGAAGTTATCATTGTGGGTCGCACCCAGCCTCTTTTCAAACTTGGGATATCTCATGTATATTTTTAAAAATGTACCAATAAACATCTGACCACATACTAGGAAAATGTTGTTTACTCATGCTTCAAAGAAAAACTATCTAAGGCAACCTATCCAAAGCAAACGAATTATTTAAGTCAATTTGTAGTAATTGAGCACCTGCCGTGCATGTTCTCTGTTTAGAAAATTGCATGTCATCGTCGTTAATCCACAGGTCAGATCCACCAAAGTAAGCTTAACGTCGTTAATACTTTAAAAAAAAGAAGAAAAGCAAAGACCTGAAATGATTTCCTTGCGGTACTCCTGATGTTGGTTGGTTGTTGTGGGTTCGATGAGTTACCCCTGAAGAAAACTGGAAGATATAACTAGTGATGGGAATTCATATGATTTCAATTTAGAAAATAATTATACTGTGTGAAATTTTATCAAATTCTTTGCTGAAATCGGTCGCAATTGCATCATCAACAAATTCTATAAGATCGGACGTTGTTGATCTGCCTTTGAAAAAGCCATGTTATTTATTAGAAAAAGAGTAATTTACGATGAAGAAGTTGTCACTTTAATCTACTAAACTCTCAAATAATTTGGGGAAACATAAAAGTTAAGCAATCGGTCTATAGGTTGAGACATCATTTTTTGAGCCTCTTTATGAATAGGGATTTAAAAAATCTTTCCACTGAGGTCGCACGCACGTGTGACAGTATAACGGTCTACGTCTACAGAAAGAATTCACCTGTACCCACAGCTCTAAACGACTTCTGGTAAAATACACGGGCGGATTTCTGCTGGTTTTAGATTAGGACTAACTCAATAGAGAGAAGGATCACGTTTCTACTGTTTTAAGTCGTGTTTTCGCTAGTGAGATAAACTCAACTTATTATAAAATTACAAATTCCTGAATACGCACTGTACCACCACTCTTCCTCGATGGTAGTAGTGAAAAAACCATTACCGCAATCAAAGTACTGAAAAACAACAAAGCAGTTTGTCTTTGGCCGGTATTCCCGCAGAGCTCCTATGAGCCCAGCCATCAACATCGAGTGACCTACTGCACTTATTTACTGAGCTTGGAAAACAGACAGCTTTCTTGATTGCAGTCTTAAGAGCAATAACAAGAATCGTCCTCGAACGAATAAAAGACCAGATCGAAAACACGCTCGGTTTCGACACTGGCTCTTCCTGTGTGGACCACATCAACCATCAACACCTTGCAGATCAGAATCGAACAGTGCATTGAATACTGATCAGCCATTAACCTGATGTTCATCGCTTTTAAAAAAGCATTCGACAGTGACTTAAAAGGATTTATTTGGTTTGATTTTCCCAGGAGGGGCATACCATATAAAATACTCGTAATTGTTACTATCAAAAATGACAAGAACTACAAAATGAGGTCAGGCAGGAATGTATACTGTCACCAATACTATTCCTAATTTACTTCATGCAACTTTGTCAACTATAAATGGAGGAATTAACTGCACCCTGCTTTCACACCTCAAACATCTGGACTAGGCATTCTTCCCCATGAGTACATAGATCTCCATCAAGGGTGCAGAGAAGTTGAAATCGTGGTGTTAAATATCAATACGCCAAAAACAAAAACCATCATCCTTGGAACTTATTCATCCATAGAAGTACATATTTTTGGACAACCGGTAGAGAAAAATCTATGAGAATTTTCAATATCTTGGGAGTATTGTCACTACTGATTGGTGCAACCAAACCAGATAAAAGCATTAGAATCAAGAATAAGCCAATTAAAGGTTCTTTCTCATTATTTGTGCAAAATAAACAAGTTTTAGAAAGTTCTACTCTGTTTTGAAAAATGTTTAAATGAAAATCAGATTTTTCCCAAATATACAAAATTGAATAACTTTCTAGTTTTTTAAAATAGTAAAGACGTGCAATTTTCAAGGAAATAATATATTCTGAAATCAATATTCATAAAAAACGTACCCTTGTTGTGGATGTGGGACTAATTTCTTAAAATTATTTATATATAAAAAATCCATACCGTATTCATATTCATATGTCCATATTGAGAGATATTTCTTTTTAATTCTAAAACCTTCAACTTTAAACTTATTTCTGGGTCAGCCATAGTTATGGTCGTAGAAGAACTTTTTTTTTATACCTTCACCATTTTGGTGAAAATAAATATTTAATACCAAATATGGGCAAAAGCTCATTTTTAAGCTGAGCATTTCGAACAGTATGATGCAAATAAAATTGCAGTACCTAAAACTGGTTTCATTTAAGGGATTATGACTACCCTTTTAATGTTATACAGCGCGACCGTTTAGGTAAAGAGGCGAGGATTTAATAAGAAAATTTCGATGCACATTCGACTAAATAGCATCACAATGAAGGGTACAAATGGAAAAAAGCAAAGGATTTTTATATTCGAAGATCGCATTGAAGCTGAAGATCGCTGCATCCGAATTTACTTTTTCATTTAATTTAGCATAAATCTCGATAAGTATGAAAGATATTGGAACATTTTGAACGCTAAAATTTTGGGCGCAAATTTATCAGTTACTTTTTTTAAATTGTATCCCGTTATATTTTATTTTAGTGAGTTTTAAAACTTTTAAGACTAAAATTTTTTTAGGAGAGGATATAGACCACAATAATTTTTTTAGAAATAAAATGAAAATGACCCTATGTAGAACATACCTTTCTCTAGGGCGATATTTCTTCTTTTTTTTAATTTTTTTTATTAAACTTTTTTTTAACCATGAAATTAAAAAAAAAAAGTTTAGACTCTTATAACTTTGGATCAACTAATCGTAGGTAAAAAATCGGTACATGAAGAAATTAGAATTTCCAAACTCTAAAGGCGATGTTTTTTTCTTTTTCTTTTATTTCATGTTCTTGAGTCATTTGTTGTCTAGCAACAAATTACAACAAAAAGGAAAATAGATACACAAAACTAGTTTAGATGTTGGTTATTTGTAATATTTTTATATCTTTTATTGTATTACATTAATAATTGTATATTATAAAAATTATAATATTTACTTCATATGAATTTTTATTTTTTCGATTCATGTTTTAATAATACTAATAATAATAATCTATATTGTTTTCATATAATGTAGTATACAAACTTATAAAAATGAAAATTAACTTCTTACAGCTATTTGAAACAAGATCACAATTGCGCAAAATTTTAATTGATTTAGTACGATGTTTAAGCTGTTTTAGTATGAAACTAGGTAAAACTAACGATTTTGCAAATTTCAATCGAATTTAGCACCATACTTTCTCTACCCTTTTATTAAAGTTAAAATCATCGAATACCTATTTTATTTTTGTAGTATCGTGCTATTTACAAACGCCACAAAAGGTCTGTTTACTTCGTTTTTAGCACGAACTGTCTAGGTGTTTTCAGTAGCAATTAATTTATTAAGAAAATTGCTTTAGTACTTAAAAAATGTTCAAAATTAAAAACTAGTTAATAAACTACTTTTAGATTAATAAAGTGTTGAGTAGTGAATACCTTAACAATACCTAGGCTGTTTAAAACTTTGCGCCCATAAATATAAATATATGTTTTTACAAACGCTATTTTAAAACAATTTTTTGCAGACCAAACTTATTAGGTGTGTTTTTTTTGTAAGTCCATATAGAATTGTAAAAAAAACGACATCGGGATTTAGGAGTTTTTTTTTCCACATAGCTGGAAGCACTGTGTACGCTATGACATTTGTCAGCTTATTGACGACTAGCATCAACCAATCCAAAAACTTCACTTTTGACGTCTCTGAGCAAATTATCGATAACATATAGATAATACTATTTTGGCATCACCATTTTTATCGGGTCTTAGATTAACTCTCGCAAATTATCTGGTCTTAGCTAACTCTGTATAGATTTAAGTAGTTGTTGCATTTGCATGTAAAGCGCTTAGTCCCGACGTCGTTTTTATTTACAATTCTATATGGACTTGCAAAAAAAACACACCTATTACTAATTTTTACTTGCGATATTGGTACTATAGGGCCAGTTCTACATTTGAAAAAAAAAAACGAAATCGAGATCTTGATCAAAGTTGACATTACGATGATAGCAAAGACGAATAAAGTGGGTCCGACAATTCCGTCTGTACGTCTGAATGTCTGTATGTCTGTACCTCGATGTAGAGCCTAAGCCGTTGGACCTCTTTTCTTCAAACTCGGTACTTAAGGATCTTCGGTGATTCCCTAGAGGCGAAATTGAATTTTTTTTTAGCTTTAATAGTAACGGTACCCACATGCACCCGTAATGCATAATCTTATTTATCTCGAAAACGGCTCTAACGATTTTGATAAAAAAAATATTAAGTTTATTATGGGCATGGACAACATTTTTGTGAAAAATGGTACCTTATTAACGGCTCTAATGATTTTAACCAAAAATTTTCATCAATTAAGTTTAAAATAATATTAATTAATATTATTATTAAGTTTAAAATAATATTGTATATAAAAATATTCAAAACATGTTTTTTTGTTTAAAAAAGAAAAATTACTTAATAAAACGATTTTTAAACTTTGTTTCCGTAAATTCATACTTTTTCGGAAATCAGACGGCAATTTCATTCATTTGAACATTTTTATCTCATTAAATCCATGTTTTATATTTATAAAATGTATTTTAAATTCCAAAAGTACTTTTACATTATTGAGTCTAATTCTTGATTTAGTTTTTATTAAACGTTATTTGTAAAATTTTCTCTCAGCGGCAAAATACCAAAAATTTTGTGGGCACTATTCTTAAAAGTCTTTAAAGTGGTTGATGCAGTTGGCAATATGAGTAAAAAATGTATATATTTTGCGACACACATTTTCAACTTCAGTAGGAATTTTTTGCAATCATATGCAAAGCAGTGATGCAGCGAATGGCAAGTGCCAGAAACAGATTGACATTGTTTTTCAATTTGGCTTGAAGGTCATTATTTCACCAGCCAAAACCCCCTCAGTTGAAAGAACAATTCAATTTCCAAATATTTTTTTCTACACAGCGAAGAAGCAACAGCGCACAAAATTAATGCACGATTTTAAGTTTTCCAGCCATCTGTCATTAAATTCGCAAGTGATGAAAATGAACGCATTCACTTTTTGTGCATTTAGTGATCGTGCTAGCGTATTGTAGTTCGTTCAATTAAACACATTAATGCACTGTTTACATTATACGCTAATAAAACTGCTTTTGGTAACATTTCATTTTTGAGAACATAAAAAGTAAAAAAATAGTTTATTTTTTTCATTTCGTAGAAAAAATGACCATGTGACCAAGTGAAAAAATTATGACCAGATTTGGTCATAAATGACCAAACTGGCAACAGAGACATGGTTAAAGAAGAAGTATCCTTTGAAAATGATGTCCTACAACAGCCAATAGGCCTTATACATTAATTGTAGTGGTTTAATTTTCAACTTTTCTTGTATTTACAATGTCAAATTGCAGTAATCTTGTTTATTACTTTTTCAATGCTGGCGAATTCACCACTTTTGTATCACAAGGGGTAGTAGATTTTGGAGTGTAATTTGGCAGTAAGTCGCACAACCTTGGAGAAGGGGTAGATTATGACAGTTCATGGCAGCCATGTTGTTGTTATTTTTCCTGTTATTTTTTTTTGTTTATCAGACACTAAAGACTATAAACATGACAAGTTATAGACCAACACGATCTGCATCAACAGAAAGTAACTGTTTTGGTATGGATTGTAAGTCAGCAGCTTCATCAACCCAACTTCATATTGAATCGATCGATGATAACCAATTTTTTCTGTCTCAAATTGGATAGCAAAGATGTGAACGATATGTGATTCCAACAGAAATCAATGGTTAATCATTAAACGTATTGGATTTAATGTTTCAAAAATGGTAATGCCGTCTTCTGTCGTTGCAGCAAAAATCTAGCTTTAAAAATAAGACGTGATGGAACTGTAACGGAATCATTTGCATTTCTCGTGCACCACCGCAATGTTCTTTCCCTTAGACAATTCCATCGTAAAACTCGCTATCAGTTAAACCTTTAGTTCAACTTCGGACATACTATTAAGTTCAGAAATTCTTTTGTTAGCCTCACGACACGAATGTGTAATGACTCAATACTTCCCTCCCATTGCTATATTCAACATTAAAAACCAACCAACTCCTGAACGCTCTCACTGTGCCCAAAAAAATTTAAGGGTATACAAGTTTTAAGGCTTCACCGGTTCTTAATAGACTTCTATTAGTACTCGCACCGAACGTTTTAAGTCACCGAAAACTGATATTCAAATCCGAAGCATACTCCAACATATCTACATATATGGAGAGAAAGTACCAATAGTTCTGGTAATATTTGTTAAGGCAATGACAAATTTGTAGGCTTTAACTGCATGTTAAGATTTTTAACCGATTAGGGGTTGATGTCCGGAAAATTAGTCAACAGTAGTATCTTATTCCACAGTGGAGGAACTATCAAAGAAATAAGGAGAACAGTCTTGCTTCGATAGAACCTTCCATGCCTCCTCTCTAAACCTTATTTATATGATGATGCTAGGGATTGCGCGTTAAATAAAACTAGAAGAAAGACCTCGCCCTTTTGTATGAAAATTTGATATCCAGTACAAGGCACTTTCAAGGCTTATATACATATTTTGATTTCATCTGTTCAACCTCGTCAATTTTTTTCTGCGTGCCGTACCACCACAAAACTTGTATTTTTCAGCTTACATACTTATCATTCAAACTAATCTATACTACTTTCCATTAGGGGCATCATGCTTTCGCAAATTTAAGTTTCCAGAAATTTCGACCTACTTAATGATAAAAGTTTGGAGGAAAATCTTAATTTAATGGCTCTTTAATACTTACAAACGCTACCAATGAAATCAGTTTGTTCATTACATTTTTACACATTTTGTCTGATACTTCAATAGTTTTGTGAGAAATAATACATTTAAATATTGGGTTAATACTGGTGCATTTCAAGACCCGTTTTAACCTGCCATATACAGTAACATTGGGTGCCACTTTCTTCCTTTCTCCTTTAAATTTGATCAGAAAAATTGGTCTTGAGCGAGCGTTCATGAGAATCGCCAAAAACGGGACCTCCCTTTCCAAGTACACCAGTATTTCAAGAGGTGTGTAATTAAGAAATATTAACTATAGAAAATCTTTTAAAGGGAGTTAGCCTACACTCTCAATTCTCAAGGCAATTATCATCAATTGGTATACTAATAATTTGAGTGACTAGTGCAAACGCATTTGAGCCTAAAACCAGACTTTTCCTAGAAGTTTAATGAGCTACTCCGCTGGCTAACATTTTACAAGCGAAAATACTGAATATCAAAAATTATTGAAGAAATCTGGGGATCTTGGAATGAAGGTTAAACAAAGTGAGAACTAACACACTGTCTTATGAATGTCTCCAATTCAACTGTTGGAATTCCGGACTAATAAGAATTTTGGGAACTGAATTTCGGCTCACACATAGCCATGACTTCAACTCTAAGCCGAATTTAGTTTTCAAATCATGTTAAAGGAATATTTATTTCGAGACAATGAAATGTTATTAAGATTTCGTTCCAAATCAAACTGAATCCCAAAGTTGTTTGCGCTTCTTCTCTGACACTGATAATGAAAAAGAGTTCTCCGACATAAAACCCCTCTTTAAAGATCTATGTCCTCAGTTCCGGGTCTTAGATGCTGATCTAGATAAATGTACATTTGGGAAATAAATTACCAACCCTCCCATTGAATGCCTCCAGAGCACATCAAATAATCCTCAGAAAATACTCCTCTAATGCATACCCTTCATCTTTCAATCTCCGAAATTCAATTTGTCTTCTTTTTCTGTGCTGTTGTTGTTCCTACCAAAAACTGCATTAAATAATTCTTGAATCAAAATAAAATCCCATGAGAACTTCACCGAACACACCGCCATTGCCACAATCCTCCCGTCTGTCCGTCCGTCCGTCCATACACACCACTGTTTGTCTTCACAATACGAAATAATAATTTGCTCCAATTCCTAGAATTATACCGATGCTCATCATCCTCCTTGTTGTTGTTGGTGTTTTTCTTATTTTTATCCTTTTGATGAGAGAAAAGACGAAATTTATCAATGAATGGGGCAGACTGGCTCAGCTCAGACGAGACTTTACTTTTGAATGGCGACTCCAAAGCAATTTGTAAAAATCAACTCAAGTTCATCTTTTTAGATTGTAAAAAGTGTATAGAAAGGACATCCTCCTGATCCTGATGGAAGAATTTTCAGAAAAAAAAACCTACATAATTCGATTCAATAAAATTCGCAGAATAAGTATTCTCTGCCCCAGCGTCTAAGTGTAGTGTCCATTTCCATGTCCATATCCGTCCTTCCTGCCTTGTGATCATATTCGATTTGAATTCTCGAAGGAGTCTCTTCCTTTGCTCAAGTGGTCTGCTCTCACCGTTCTGGGAATGGTTGTGTTCTCATCATTTCTTTGAGATACCACAATTGCAGGGAATCTCTGTTGCCCTCAAGTGCCAATAATCCAAAGGATTCAAGGCACTTAAGGATGTTTTGATCGATGTTTTGCAAAAATACGGATTATTTATTATTGTGATCAAAGACCCAGAAGGATCTATCTAAACCTCAAAAGAATGGACTTTCTTATTTATAAAAAACGATCCCACGTTAATTGTAAATATTTGGCAATATCCTTTTCATTGTATCGATTTCACTGTAAGGAGGCCACTTCAATTGCTTACACATGCTCCATTATGATTAGATGAGTTTTTGAAAATATTTTCCCAACGTTTCTAACATTGAGTCATGTATGAAAACATGATTTTTCTCCACTCCTTTCTGAGAAGACACTTGACCACATCCTTGCACACAGTTATATCGGTATCCCAGAATAAATATACAAAAATTTCAACAGGGAAAGATCATAAACTACCGTTTTCGAAGTGATATTCGATATTTTGAAATGCAGTTTTTTGTTAGAAAGGACATTTCACTTATAAAGGACTTGCTGGTCGTTGTCGGCAAGAAAGCTGATCCTTAAACGAATTTGTGTCTCTGCCTTTGTATAGGTACACTCGTATCTGGTCAATTAATAAAAATGTCTTCAAGCATCTTCTATCGATCTTAGAGATAACGGATAACTTGTTTGCTCAATCTAGCCACTTGGAAGGTGTACTTTGTCTTCGTTCAATTTTCTTTGTTTATCTTTTGGTTCCCAGTGCAGTTAAGATGGTCCCAATTTTTTGCCAGTAGGAAGGACAACACGACCAACTGTCCTGTTAACCAAACACTTAAGAAAGAAATCCACCTTCGACGATTTGTATCATCTTTTTCTGGGTTATGGGAAAATTTCCGAGCGATCAGCTGTTGATGATCTTTTTTTTTTTTCTAAATGTCTTCCTCGTTTTTTTTTTTGGAATAGTTTCTAAAATGTTCCTTTTTGTGCGCTTGTGTCAGGTTGGAGATCACACTAATGTGCAAATGGTGCAGGTCCTTTTGAGTACAAGGCACTTTATGAAATCGTGGAATCATTTTTCAAGTTTCCACCTGTCTGCGAAGTGATACACTTCGGTAAACTGGTGTACAGGTCTCTTTGTTGGTTCTGTGACGAAAGCGGAAGGTGGTTATGGAGCTAAATTGAGTTTGACGTTTTGTTATATTTTATTTTATTTCTTTTTGTAAAAAGAGGCACAATTAAGGGATCCTCCTACCTTAAGAGAATTGCAAAGTAGGACCACCATCGAGAATAAATTTAAGCCTAATATGATGTTATAGACATTTAGTTTATTCGATTAGTTTCAAATCATTTCGATTTATTGTGATATATCGATTAGTTTTCAACATGTGAATGCAGGTAACAGTTTAAAGAGACAATTTTAAGCCACAAACGAAAAATATTTAAATTCTCAAAAATATTTTAAGTCTTTCTGTCTACAATAATGATTGATGTAAATATGGAAAATTTCATTGAGAGGAAGCTGAGACATACTTGGTTTTCGCTCGGCCTAGTTCGAAGTATGGGGGCGGTTCTTGCCCCTTTCCACAATTCTCTCCCTCTTCAAACAAAAGAAAAAGTCAGTCATGTTCAAGCCCCTCGTCCAGCACCGAAATTTTTAGGTAACATACATTTTTTCTCACATCTTGTATATTATTTTAAGGAACTTTTATTTATCAAGTTTAAAAAAAATGTGTTTTTCGAAATATTGAGTTTTCAAAAAAAATTGATTTTTTTTTTAAAAATCCAAAGAAATTTTTTTTTGAAAATTTGAATACACAATAATATTTAAAATTCTAGGGAGCCTTAACATAAAAAAAATGATTAAAATCCGTCGTACCGTTTTTAAGAAAATCAAAAACAAAACAAAAAATGGTTCCAAGCGGGGTACCAAAAATAATAATTTTTTAGAATTTTTTTCATTCATTAGCTAGGTTTAGCTAAATGAATTTTTTTGAATTTTTTTTTTTTAAATCTGTGGGACAGTTTTTGAGAAAAAAAAATATTTATAAAATTTCGAAAAAAGTCGTGTGGCAGGTACCGTTATTTTTGGTCTTAAAAAAAAAACAAATAAAATAAAATGCACGACTGGGTCGCACGAACTTGCTCCTATGTAATCGACTAGGAATTTTAAAAACGAATGTTATTAGAGAAAACTGTTCATAATGAAAAAATTAATTTTTAAATTCTTTTAGTAGTAACAGAATGCTATGCAAATATGAACAAAAATTATAAGTCCTTGTAGTGGTTACATTAAAAGAAGCTTTTATATACAAACTTTTTAAAAGCTTTTTAAGAAAAAATTTTGGTACGCTAATTTAAAGTTTTTATTATTGTTTTAGACTTTTTAGAAGCTTCTCTATAAAAATTTTCATTAAGATCCGTTATGTGGATAATGAGAAATTCAAAATTCGAAAAAATGGTTCTATGGTAGGTACAAGCTGCAATATCTTAATATCAAAATTTTTACTTGCGACCTATAGGTACTATAAGGCAAGTTATGCATTCGTAAAAAAAATCGAACTCGAGATTTTGATCAAAGTTGACATTACGATGATAGCGAAGACCAAAAAAGTGGGTCTCGCAATTCTGTCTGTCTGTCTGTCTGTCTGTCTGTCGGTTCAACTACAGCCTAAACGGCTCGTCCGATTTTCTTCAAACTTGGTAGATATGGGTTTTAATTTTTTACCCCCGGACGTTTTTTTTTTTTTTTTTTAAGACCAAAAATAACGGTACCTGCCATACGATTTTTTTTCGATATTTTATAAATATTTTTTTTTCTCAAAAACTGTCCCACAGAATTTTTTAAAAAAAATTTGAAAAATTTCATTTGGTTAAAACTAGCTAATGGTTGAAAAAAATTTTACAAAAAATTGTTATTTTTGGTAGACCCCCTGGGTTCATTTTTTTTGTTTTTGATTTTCTCGAAAACGGTACAGCCGATTTAAATAATTTTTTTTATGCCAAAGCTCCTCCAAAGTTTGAATATTATTGCATATTCAAATTTTCAATTTTTATTTTTTTGGATTTTAAAAAAAAAAATCAAAATTTTTTTTTGGAAACTCAATATTTCGAAAACCCCATGCTCGATTTTTTTTAAACTTGGCAAAAAAAAGTTTTTTAACATAATCTACAAGATTTGAGAAAAAAAATTTTGTTTCATCTAAAACTAACGGTACCTTCCATACAAATTTTAAAAAATGGTTTTCGAAAA
Organism: Chrysotoxum bicinctum; assembly: GCA_911387755.1. Classification (NCBI taxonomy): domain Eukaryota; kingdom Metazoa; phylum Arthropoda; class Insecta; order Diptera; family Syrphidae; genus Chrysotoxum; species Chrysotoxum bicinctum. Next base: position 229,802,023 of record OU426988.1, read on the forward strand.
TCGTATTTTTCTCGAAAACGGTTCCGAGAATTTTGCTAAAATTTTTTTTCTTTTGATTAATCTTTACGATCTATAATTTAATAAAAAAAAATTTTAAATCTAGATATTACTGACTGTACCTACCATAGAACGATTTTTTCAAATTTTGAATTTCTCATTATCGACATAACGGATTTTAATGAAATTTTTTATAAAAAAGCTACAAAAAAGTTTAAAAAACATTGCATTTAAAAACTTAAGAAAAAATATTTTTTCAATTTTTAGAAAAAAAAGTCGTTTTTTTTTTTTTGAAAAATTCGATATCTCAAGAACGGCTTATTATTTTTTATTGGAAATTAGACCTTTATTCGAACAATAATAAAAGCTTAAGGTTGGCGTACCAAAATTTTTTCTTAAAAATGTTTTAAAAATTTTGTACATAAAAGCTTATTTTTTTAAGGAACCACTACAACGACTTATATTTTTTGTTCTTGAATAAATTCATATTTGCATAGCATTCTGTTTTTATCTCTTACTACTAAAAGAATTTAAAAAATTAATTTTATCCTTATGGACAGTTTTCTTTAATAACATTCGTTTTTAAAATTCCTAGTCTATTACATAGGAGCAAGTTCGTGCGACCCAGTCGTGCATTTTATTTTTATTAAATTAAAGATCGTAAAAATTAATTGAAAGAAAAAAAATTTTATCAAAATTCTAGGCACCGTTTTCGAGAAAAATACGATTTTTGAAAACCATTTTTTTAATTTTTTAGCATTTGTATGGTAGGTACCTTTATTTTTAGGTAAAATAAAATTTTTTTTCTCTCATTTTGTAGATTATATTGAGAAACTTTTATTTATCAAGTTTTAAAAAAATCTAGCATGGGGTTTTCGAAATATTGAGTTTTGAGAAAAAAATTAATTTTGAAGTTTTTTTTAAAAACCCAAAACTATTTTTTTTTGAAAATTTGAGTACACAATTCTATTTATGTTTTTGGGGAGCTTTAGCAAAAAAAAAATGATCAAAATCGGTTGAACCGTTTTTGAGAAAATCAAAAACAAAAAAAAATGCTTCCATTGGGGGTGTACCCTCAATAACCATTTTCCGGAAAATTTTTTTTCAACCATTTCCTAGCTTTAATTAAATGAAATTTTTCTGTATTTTTATTTTTAAAATCTGTCGAACAGTTTTTGAGAAAAAAAATGAATATAAATTTTCGAAAAAAATTTGTATGGCAGGTACCGTTATTGTTGGTCTTAAAAAAAAAAGAAAAAAATGTGTGGGGGGGAAAAATTAAAAATGATATCTACCAAGTTTAAAGGAAATCGGCCGAGCCGATTAGCTGTAGTCGAACGGACAGACAGAATTGCGAGACCCACTTTTTTTTGTCTTCGTAATGTCAACTTTGATCAAAATCTCGAGTTCGCAACTTAAGTCGGAAGTAAAAAATCTTATACCTGTCTTAAATATCTCTCAAGTTATTATTATTTTTTGCTTTTGTATTATTTTATTATTTTTACTATTATCTTATTATTATCACTATATTCTTTTTATTCGTAAACTTATTTGTAACATCATTCTATTCGATCTTATTTGTATTAGCTTTTAGTTCTATAAAAAGACTATGTCTAATTGTGCACCTCGATAAATAAATTGAAATTTCTGGATATTACCCCACGAAAAAAAAGGATATACACAAGCAAGACGAAGTTAAATAATAAGAAGTTATAAATATATTTTTACAATTTCCATGTCTTGACTTTAATTCAGGGTCCCAGAAGTTGCTACCTAAGCTTTGAATTGAGATATCAAATGATCGCTCATCTTAACAAATAGTAAATAGTCGGAATACATCCTTTTTTGTACGTGCTCCAATCTTCCCGCGCAATAATTAGGAATTAAGAAGACCTAAGAACATAAGAAATCAATGTCCTATCAAAGGTAAATCCTTATTTATTTTCAATATCTGTCAACAAACGTTGTTCCGGTGCGGCAGCGGTGTAAAAAGGAAAAAGGGACAGGTACACGCTTCATTTAAATACACGAATAGGCAATCCCGCAAGCGATGTCAAAGTGACTTTCGAACACTTAAAATATTTAACACAAACCCGTTTCGTAGCTACAACATTCATCTCACGACAGAGACCCATAAAAAAGGGATCATCAATTTCCCCCCGGTAATGGTTGATTTTCGATTATTCACGCAAGTGAAATACAAATATTTAACCAACAAAAATAAAATAAATTCTGTTGCATGATTCCGAGAAATTCTTCGAAACCACTTATCCGAATGCAGCGATTGAACCCTGCCGCTATGTCCAGAAGTAAGAGCACCACAAAACGATACCTCCAGACTCGAATTTCTAATCACGTCCAGCCATAAATTCAGGACTTGCAATCAACAGGTAAAAGTGTCTGTCATTGCTTCGATTCATCCCAGCCTGAGACAGGATTAAATAATAAAAATCGAATAAAGCAAAAGGATGTGAACCCCGTCCCAGAAAAAGAAATCAAACAATTGTTAAATGATTGACCGTTGCATTCTGCCCTTAGGAGCTGACCAGACGTTCAGCAACAATGTTGCAATACGAACAATTTCCCACCCAAAGACATGTTAATTCCGACCAAGAGTTGCAGCTAACAAAAATTACACACTCTCCGAGTTATCCTTTTGCGGAACTTTGCGGCGTCTGACAGGTGATTTTGGGTCGCATTATTGCCAAACCTTTTAACGTTACAAATCAATTGTTCTGCCTTCCTGAAACCACACAGGTTGACATAGTAATGTGCCTGGGTGCCCTCTCGCGGGCATAATCTTCAACTCAAACGACCAAAACGAAACAAACAGACGGATCTTTTAAGCCGAAAGTATTATCTGAGGACTTCTCGAATCAACATTTCCATGGTGGAAAAAGAGGATAAAACGAAAATCCTCAGAATCTCATATTCCCACAGGATGAGATGAACTCAAATTAGCATGCGGTCGACGAAGACCAAGACGACAGACGGACGGACGTGTCTCGTCTCCAATGCCAGAACGGATGAGTTTTTAAAGCTTTCGTGCGAGCAAACGAGCTGAGTGCTGCTGCTGCCGTATTAATGTGCCACAGGTTGTTCTTCCCGTTTCGGAGAGTTGCTTTTTTGTGTTTGGTGTAATTTTTGGAATTTCATTCAATAAAAGTTTTAGTGCGTCCCGAGCTGTCCTTCCCTCCTCCATCAGCGCGTTCTCTTGTTGTCGGTTCTTCATCGGAACGTTGCTCGCATGATAATCGCGGTCGACCCGGAGAAGGAGGCTTGGCAGGAGAAGCGGAGTCGGTGTTTCTGGTCAGTATGCCTGTTCGTCTTAGTGTCTGGTGGTCTTCCGAAACAACAACAAAAAAACAAGAACCTCGGAATTCGAGGGTATGATTGTATCTTTTGTGGATTTTAATTTTATGATATTTTTTTTTTTTGGTTTTCTGTTGATTAATGGAAGAGTCGGATTTACTCGCAGCAAGTGAATTGGGTGGAGCTGTGTGTTATTAGTATCTCCATTTTCGAGTTAACTTTTGTGGATTGCAGTCAATGTGTTGAACATTTATTTGGGAATCTTTTTTGTGTGTTAAACTTTCATTCATTACATCGAAGTGGATAGTCCTGGGGGGCAAATTACGAATTGATGTAGAAGAATTCATACTGCAGTTTAATGGGCGTCATTATATTGGGTGGCCTTGAGGGTAGGCATCAAGCACGGGATTCCTACAAAAGTATCAAATTAATTTGCAATTTAAATATCTTTTTATTTTACTTAAGGATTTTAGGATTATTTTTTTATGATTTTATTTATCATTGTACCCCTTGGCATAATGGTTAGTGCGTTGGACTGTCATGCGGAAGGTCTCGAGTTCGATTCTCAGCCGCTGCAAGAAAGTTTTTTTCAGGGGTGTACTACCTCTTGCGAGGAATTGACAAGTTCTCCAAGAGTATCTCTTGTCATGGAAAGTGCTGCTCATTAGCCGTTCGGAATCGGCAGAAAATTGTAGGTACCCTCCGTTCCTGGTAACACGCACCCAGGAATGGTTGAGAGTTGTAAGTCACTAGGTCCTAATTAATTTAATTATTTATCATTGGCAGACGCGGGAGGTTGGTGATGGAAAAGCCCTGATACCTGCACCGGGCGCCAATTAAAGGCGACGCCCAATTCATGTGTTCATGCCAGAAATAAACAATTTATTAAAAGCACTTCACATCAAGGTTTTGTGTTCTATATTCTGCAAGCGATCAGTAATTGCAGTAAAGAGGAATTGGATCGAAGAAATCTGTAAGCTGTTAGCAAAGTTTCAGCAAACTGGAATCAAAACTAACTTATACAGCCAGGTTCCAAAAATTGATTGAAATCGAAATTAAAACAAATTTTCAAATCGAGTGCTACTGTTCCTGAATATTTTTTTAACTTTAGTAAAACTAACTTCCAAGAATTAAACATGCTACTCAGCAAAATCAGGTTTAACTTTACTCATATTTCAATTGATGACGCAGTAACGACTTCTTGCGATGAAATTTTCAGCTGTTTTGCGCATTCTGTTCCTTTTATGCCACGTAAAAATTTTTCTTCTTCTCCACCTTGATATAACAAGAAATTTCGATCTCTTCGCAACCGAAGAAGTAATTTTTTGGCTAGCCATCCTCTGTAACATATAATGGGAATTCTTCGTTTGATCCAACCGACATAACCAATTTTTTTGCAAACTTTTTCAAACAAAACAATCCTTTACTGATTGCGACATTGAACCAGATACCCAACATTTCCGCTACTTAAAGAATTCTTCTCAAACCACATTTACAGCACCGAATATTCTACCAGCTATGTAAGACTTGTTTCTTACCTCTGACCCTGATAAATACACAATAAGTGTTTTGACGCCTCTAAGCACATCTGACCATAGTGTAATATCAGCAAATTTCTCGTGTCAAACAAATCCAGTTAGAGAAAGAGCTCCTAGAAGAACCGTATGGCAGTACGAGAAAGCCAACTGGTACGGTTTGAATAACTTTTTCAGGATCTTTAACTGGTCACTATGCTTCCTCGATAGTGACGTAGACTCCAGCGCAGATATGATAACTAAAATAATTCTTTTGGGAATGAAACATTTGATCCCGAATAGCGTTAAAAGTATCAGACCCAAGGATAATTCATGGTTTAATTTGAGCTGTAAAGAGGTTATCAAGGAAAAAGAGGTAAGCTTCCGGTGTTTTAGAGCCAACCCAACTGAGGAAAACCGGAAAAAATTCAAACAAGCCAGGAAGGCCTGCAACGCCCATATTCGACGGACCAAATTTTTACATGATCAAAAATCAAGTCAAAAAATACTGCAACATCCCAAAGGCAGTAAGAATTGTTGGTCATTTGTAAAAAATATGAGGAATTCTTCCTCTTCCTCGGTTCCTACGCTTGTTGTCAATGACATTCCTTTCGTTAGCTCTATTGATAAAGCTAACTTGTTTGTAAGGCAATTTGCCGCAAATTCCACCTTGCCGGATAGTGTCATGACTCCCCCAATTCTTGAGCGCGTTAGTGATTCTATGGGACAAATCTTTTTTCGCACTCGTACCGTGGCAAGAGTCCTGAAGGATCTCAACATTCATAAATCCGCTGGTCCGGATGGTATCCCCGCTATTATTCTGAAGAGGTGTTCTTCCACGCTAGCAAAACCCCTGCGTAAGCTTTTCCATCTGTCCTATTCTTCAGGGCTCGTTCCGAGTGGTTGGAAAACTGCATTTGTTCAGCCAATTCCCAAAAAAGGCGAATCTTCTTCTCCCTCTAATTATCGACCGATCGCACTAACGTCCCTTCTTTCTAAGGTCATGGAAACGCTGATTAATTATCAGCTTAAGAAATATCTTGAGGAACGAAGGCTTCTTAATGACCGGCAGTATGGCTTTCGTAGCAATAGGTCCACAGTTGATTTGATGGTTTATCTAACCGAAAAGTGGAACAAATCTTTACATTGTTTCGGAGAAAGTAAGATTATTGCACTTGATAATTCAAAGGCATTTGATAAAGTCTGGCATCTTGCTATTTTATCGAAAATGCGTGCTTTCGGGATCGACGAATCCCTACTTCTTTGGATTAGAAATTTTCTTTCGAACCGTTCAATACAAATTGTACTAGACGGATTCAAGTCTGATACCCACAATATAAATGCTGGTGTACCCCAGGGCTCCGTTTTGTCCCCAAGCCTCTTCCTCATTTTTATTAATGATCTCCTGTCTAACTTCTAATCCAATTAATTGATTCGCTGACGATAGTACTCTTAGCTTTTCATATTCGTTTTCACACTCACATCCCTCCTCTTCGGATGTGGAGCTGCAACGACAAAATATGATAAGCACATTAAATTACGACCTAAACAGCATTGTGTAATGGGGAATAAGAAACCGTGTCGAATTAAATGCTTCGAAAACCCAATGCTGTCTTATATCGTTAAAGCGTGATATACCCTCATTGCAACTATCTATGAGTGGCACTTGCATCAATGAAACTGAACATCTCGATATTCTCGGTATGTGCATCACGAACCACCTCTTGTGGAACACTCACATACGCGATGTTGCCAAAAATACCGCAAGATGTTTGGGTTTTCTGAGACGGTGCAAGAAATGTTTGCTCTCCTTCTGATCTGGCTACAATCTATAAAACCTATATACGTCCAAAACTTGAGTATAACTCCCATCTATGGGCTGGTGCTCCAGTAACTTATTTAAGTCTCTTGGACAGTATTCAAAGAAGAGCTTTTAAAATGATTGGTGATAATAACATCATTGACTCATTTACATCACTCCAACATCGTCGTAATGTTTCTTGCCTCACCCTTTTTTACCGTTATTTTAACGGACTATGCTCTAGTCAAATAGCCAGCTGCATTCCTCCCCTTAAACAATTTAACCGTAATACTCGCACTTCTAGGAATGCCCATCAGTTTACCCTTGAGCCCAACTTCGGCCGTACTGTGAAGTACAGAGATTCGTTCTTCAGCCGTACTACGCGAATGTGGAATTCTTTGCCACGCTCTGTCTTTCCCAGTCATTGCAATGTTCAAGAATTCAAAAAGCAATGTACACCGACACCTCCTTTCTAACCCTTCCCTTTTTTCTTAATGCTCACACTGTGTCTCTGGCATATTAAGGGTATACAAACCCCATTAAACTCCTTCTTTCCACTGCAAATCAATTCTTTCCCCAGTAGGACATGGTTTTATATCGGGTGGATCCACAACAACGAAACTATACTCTGTTCAATAAAAATTGTCAGTACAGGCCTTATGGGAGAGCTATTCCCAAAGCAGTGGCGCCTGATGCACCCTCACTACACTACGTTGGGAAAAATGCCACTTAAAAAAGAGCGAACCACTGACTTTCCTTAAAGAATTGTTGTTGTCATTCTTCGCAAAAAGTTGTACACCCCAACGCGACCGCTGAATCCCACTGCTGAAGGATACTGTCAAGTCAATACGATCGTGCGCTTGTTATATACATCAAAACAGAGTTACCATTATCATTCTAAATTACAAGCAAGGAGCTTATTCAGTGGATTTTATTAAGGAGCTTTTGGGATTTGAAGCTTTTGAGAACAAGTTTTTTGAAGTTGAGTGTTGGCGATTTATAATGTAAACTAGGGAAACCCTGTGATACTCGTAGCTTTAAAAGGCGACACACTTATGCAAGCCAATGAAACCAGAGTGAGAGGCAAACGTCCTATCTTCCCTGTACTGACAGTATTTGTCGAACAGAGTATAGTAGAATTTGTTTCCCATGTTCTATGCGCAATGGTCGATAGGGATGAAGTGGTTGAATTCATATTTGACTGATAAAAATTATGTTGTCCGTTTTAGATCATCTCTTTATTCCCTTCTCTTAAATGCACCTTTCAGGAGTACCACAAGGCAGCCATCTGGGCCCACTGCTATTCATCTTAGCTATTCACGATATTGCCCAATTTCTCGATTGTGGTTTATCAATATATGCCGATGACATGAAAATATTTAAACGCATTTCTACTGCTACCGATATTTGTTCCTTACAACAAAATCTTGACAAATTTTCCCTATAGTGCCAAAAAAACCTCCTTCAGCTCAATGTCAACAAATGTTACAGCTTGACGTTTTTACGTAAACGGCTTCCTCGTCTTCCCAGAAACTATCATATAAATGGTAATCTTGTACCCGTAGTCACTTCCTGTCGTGATTAAGGAGTAATCTGTGATAAAGAGCTTAACTTTTGATGCCAAATTGACAACATTATTAATAAAGCTAATTCGACACTTGGCTTTATCAAACGCTGGTCAAAAGAATTCTCTGACCCGTACATTGCCAAATCTCTTTTCATTTCATTTGTTCATTTTTGACTACTATTAAAATTTTGTGTGTAAATGTTGATAAAAGTAATTCTATAAAATATTGTAAAGAGTTCTTAATTGCTTCCAGTTTTTAATTTTGTTTTAATTTAGTAATTACCGCACACTCGGTGGGTTATGAATACCCATATTATGTTATTTAAATTCAAAAAAAAAAAAAAAAAAACCGATGGACATATTTTTAAAATGTTTTTACATCACAATGAGGGGAACAAATCGAGTGGTCTAAAGTATTCCACATTCTAGTAGTACGGCTAAAGAAATAATCTCTGTTTTTTACAGTACGCCCGAAATTAAGCTCAAGGGTAAACTGATGAGCATTTTTAGCAAGAAGAGTATTAATACGGAATTGTTTCAACGGAGGAATGCAGCTGGCTATATCATTAAAGCACTGTTTGCAGCGATTAAACAAAGTACGACATTACGACGAGTTTCCGTAATAGAATTGTCTCCAAATAGTCTAAAGGCTCTGTTTTGGATTCTGTCTAAGAGATGTGCAGGTGAGTTTTAGGAGAACCTGCCCAGGTATGGGAGTTATACTCAAGATTATGCCGAATGTATGCCTTATTAATTGTAGCCAGATCAGAAACGGAAATACATCTTGTCACGAAACATAAGCATTTCACTGCATTTTCCACAACATCAAATATGTGATCGCGCCATAAAAGATGATCAGTAAAATACGGTTTCTTCGATGCAAGAGCCGTCCATGGACGATGGCAGGGATGGAATATTTCACTTGACGGACAGAAGACAGCTTTGGGTTTTCGAAACAGTAAATTCCACGCGGTGTCTAACACTCCATTCTTCAATCCTGTCAAGATCGGAATTTAATGAACTTATTATGCGCTGCTGAAGATGAAGGATTAGTGGATTAGAAGTTACAGGCAAGAGATTATTGATGAAAATGAGGAAGAGAGTCGTAGACAAAACGGAGCCTTGGGGCACACCAGCGTTTATTTTGTGAATATTAAACTTAAACCCAAGCGTCAATATGCTGAAGGAAAAAGTAAAGAAGACACCTGTTGGGAGATCATCGAAACCCATTTATACGCTGCGTATTTTTTTTGTCTTCTGCTTTCTTAACATTTTTTAAAAACATATTCTACGATAGCTATAATTTCCGTATAAAACTTAGCAACAATTGTAACTAAAAATGCAAATATGCATGGAATCTTCGAGTAGAAAAACTTCTGAGAAGTAGATGTAAAATTACTGCAATGCAAAGTTACAATAAAAGTAAACACTGAAAAATAGTTGTATTGACTGAGTCAAACTTTTTTGTTTTGAAAAGTTTCATTTATTGAGTCACTATTAGCAAAAATCTGCATGTGACTCTAACCAAGGTATTGCGCTTATCAAGGGTGTACTTAAGTAGTTGCCTATACATGGCAACTAAGCAAATTGCATTATTGGTCTTGTGGCCAGCCTTAGATAAGTAAACCAATCGAAAAACCATGCCAAAAATTCAAAGACTTGCATGCATTGTCACAACTATTAGAACTTAGCCCTAGAAGCCTTCTCTTCACTAGTCCCGCTCGATCTGTTTACAAAAAAGTTGTCGGCTAAAGGTGCCTTAAGACTTAAACAGTGTAATAATTGGAATAAAGGACACTTCGCCCACAGAACTCGTACGAGTATAATGAATTTCTTAAACATAGGCATTCAAACAGACTACGTTATACCGCACATGGTGGCTTTAGAAGATATTCCAAAAAGCGAACTATGGAATTAAATCTGGGTTGTTAATGGTAATCATGGCTCGGTTTTTATTTACCGTTTCCAGACATGCGGGGAGGAAGAGTTATGGCATCTACTTAGATAGACAGCCTACAAACAGCTCAGCAAAGCTTTCAAATTTGTGCAGTGATTCCAAGCGAAAGTGCAGCCGCAAATATTAAACCGAAATTTCAATATCTTCATACTAGACAACCAGGCAGTAATCAAAGCTATTTCCTCAATCACTACCAAGTCAAAACAGAAACACAGAAATGCACGGGAAATAAGGTATGTACTGACTACATAACACCGCACTTAGACTTTTACAAGCCGTTCCAGATCGTCTTTCTTAGCAGAGAGGACTGGTGAATCAACGAGCCATCAACCTGTTAATCGATGATACTCGTATTGATATGTACCGACGGACGGTTCCAAGATAGAAACCCATGTTGGTGCAGAGTTCTTTTCAGAAAATCTTGGAGTAGTCAGCTCATTCAGACTTTCTGATTATAGCAGTGTCTTTCAAGTTGAGGTCCGGGCAGTGACGAAAACTGCTAGACAAGTCATAATGATGGCAAAACTGCAAGCTGATACCCTTTTTCATTGATATCCAAGTGGCAATAATTTCTGCAATTGAAATCAAATTAAAGCTTATAACTTACTGTCGCGAAGGACTAAGGGTTCTTGGTACAGAGCACAACACAAGGCTCTGTTTCTAGTCACAGTGGTGTTCCAGGTAATGAAAGTTCTGATAAGCTGGCAAGAAAAGGATCAACACTTCATCTTAATCAGGCAGACACAACAGTTTAAGGCCAACCCTGTAATCTTAAACAGGTAATCGAGAGCAAAGTTCAAAGGAACTCGATCGATTCCTGTCTCATATCCTGAAAACTATGGCCTCTTTTATCTATCTCCTCGTGAGCATCACCACCGATCACAACCAACTGGGTTACCTAAAGAAACCTCAGTATTGTAGATTTATGAAGAGGATGCGGTAACGAGGAGATACATGAGGATACTCCTCACTAGTTGTGTCACTGCCCTGCGCTATATCATCTGGGAAACAAGCTCCTAGAGAGACACTTCTTCAACGACTTGGAGGAACTCTCTGTAATTCCAAGCAAAAACCTGTTGAAATTTATTAACGCTATCAAATGGCTTGAAAAGAGAGATTTGAATTCGCCTCCAACCACAGTCAAAAGACATGAAAAAAAGGCTCCAGGACGACAATGTTAGAACGAACGAAAACGACTGAATGACGCACTTGTTTCTTGTAGTACCAGCAACAAATAGGAGAACTGGCACCTTGCCTACACACCAGCGATTGCCACTCCTAAGGTGCACACGATGGTCAGTGAGTTGATGGGGCCACCTCTCCCTAAGATAGGTAAAATTCACTTCAGGAAAGGAACAGTCCCTTCGACTTAATCAGGAATACTGACCAAACAAACGGACACATACACCAAACACTGACCATCAAACTCATCTATCAGACCAAGATCGACATGCTCCACATGGGCCTGGTGGAGGGATGATTTTCCAAGTGTGGGGGTTAAGGAAAGGATCAGACTCTTTAAAGACGTCTACTTCTCCTCAACCAGGTTATTATGTGATGACAATCATTTCTTCAATGACTTAGGAGTACCCTCCGATAATTCAGGCTATAGCTTGCCGTGACTCATCAACGGTCTTGAATGCTATAGGATTATCATAGATTTCAATAGATGGAAGTCACAATCCCTACATTGTTCTAAGTGTGACGGCAACACGATCAACTGTCAGCCCGTTAACCTCACCTGATATGCCGTAATGAACTGAGGTTTCTAAGTGGAATGAACATAGTTACATACCTTTAGATGGGTTCTGGGTCATTGTGAGCCACATATACGGGAACGAAATGGCAGATGATCCGTCCAAAACTGGCCCATCTCCGAGTCAAACCGATACTTATGCAACAAGAGAAAAGTATAAGACACCAAAGTTTGCTGACTTACAACTATCTCAACCAAATGTGTGCGTGATACCAGAAAGGGAGGGGACCTACAATTTTTTGCCGATTCCGAAAGATACTCTTGGCGGATTTGTCAATTCCTCGCCAGAGTTAGCACACCCTTGAAAAATGTTTTTGCAGCGGCTGAGAATCGAACTCCAGTCCAACGCACTAATCATTGTGCAAAGTTTTGTTGTAGATAGAAATGGAATTTTATTTATCAACTATCAACTGATAATTGACAATCTTAACAGAGCTGGTATTCTTTTATGATTGATTCAATGCTGATTTCCACTTAAACATCTACTAAAAACATATTGTTTAGCCAGAAAAAACCTCTTAGACAATGACTCCCCAAACAGGATTAATGTGCCAGGACCAACTTGTTTTATTGAACCTACATGATTTTCAATTTTGTTTCTTTGTAACGTGGTAGTTCCTAGATGAACAGAGTTTGAAGAACTTAAAAAAAAAAAAAACAAAATTCATCCCAAAACAAAGCAGTTCTATCGCTGGATCCGATCTCTATTGAACAATTGCCTACCTCTGGTTTTACTTTGATTAATTCATTGAATTCCCTTAACGACTCAAATTCTATAAAAATGACATAATTTTCTGCTTTTTTTTCTCAATCTAAAAACGTCCCTTTGGGATAGTTTCGTTTCATCGGAGTTATTTTCTTGTATTCTTTCAATTTGTCCATAATCAAGTTTGAAGAGAACCTTCTTTTCTCACACTTAATTTTTTTTAATAATCAAAAATAAAAAAAAAAAAATCAAGTGTCCTTTGTGGTGCCCCACTAGGGAAGATTCCTTCTACGAGTACCTATTAGATGCGATCGATTGCAATTGATAAGTCCTTATCTCCTCGAAAATTCTTTCTTCCTTTTTCTGAAATAATCTACTCGTATAAAAAAAATGAAATAAAAATTATGTTACTTTTTTTTTGCAATCATCAATGAATAATCTCCCATCGAGATCCAAATCACCATGATAACCGGATTAAATTTCGCCATATCGGCTGTGAGTATCCTTCGTCCTTCATTTGGTTTCATTCATTGATTTCTTGTGATTTTTTCCTTCTTGCTCAATTTTCTTCCTTCCTTGGATTAAATTGTCATATTTTTTGTTGTTTCTAGGTCAGAGATTCACCTTCCTCGATGGATTCATCATTTTTCTCAGGACTTAACATCGTTGTATTTATTGCAAATGTAACGCATTTTCGCATCTTTTATTCTAGGCAACTGTAAAGCCTTCAAAAATGTATCAATATCTCTGCGGCAATGATGGGCTGATCCTTGAATGAGGACATCATTCACGTCAATTATGATGGGATGTTCTTGAGCGGAGATATGGTCGTTAATGTTGTTTTTTGGCATTGTCCGGTAAAAGGAAGTCGGACATTGATAATCTCTGTGTAAGAGCTGTCATGAGATACGGATTAATGTGTGGGGTATCCTGTATTTTTTTGTGTTGATTTTCTGCTAACAACTTTATTTGATATTTTATTTTCTCTTTTTGCAAATTGGTGAGATTGTGGGCAGATTTGTAGGTTTTTCTTTATATTACTTGTTTTCCTTGGTATGTCGACCACCGGGATTGTAACAAGTGGCGGTTACTATATTTTGTTTTGTGCCAGGTAGGCACTATAATGTAGGTCTTTATGTTGTTAGGATTTTCGTGATGGAAAGCTTACAAAAAGTAATAGAAGAATAGTAGTAGTCATATTAAAAGTAGAATAAAAGGAAGAAGAACTTGTCAAAATCTTTAGAAGAGGTGATTTTGACACGTGTTCTGAAAAGCAAATTTTTGAAACCCTTAAATAAGTCTTAGAGGAAATATGATAAGATGAAGATGAAGTAGAAAGTTAGTCAATTTAGAAGTGACCCATTTTGAGATGTAGTGGAAAAAGTAAGTAATATTAAAGCAATATACAAATACCAGAAGAGCAGTGTTCCCAGGTTTTCAAACAAAAAATCCCCTTTTTTTGGCACCAAAACCTTTTCGTTTCCCCTTTTTTTTTCTTTGAAATCCCCTTTTTTTCCCCGAAGAAAAAAAACGAGTTTTTAATTGTTTTTCATACATTTTTTTTATTCCTTATAAAAAAAATTATTATAATCCATGAAAAATAACAAAAATAAAAAATAAACATAACAAAGGTCTTCAGGACTAAAAACGAAATCACAAAAACAAAAAATATAGGTGCAAAATTTTAAACATTTAAAACCTGCTCTAAGTCAATTTTAGAATGGAAGTCAACTCTAAATATTGAGTATAAAACGAGATCCGATTTTTTTTGTTAATTTTAAAGGACATAAACTATACTTTAACGTTAAAGAGCTCGTCTTACTTTAACGGCAGCAAATAGCTAGTTTATCTTTTAAAAGTATACTTTATCCATATTGACAATGGTCATTTCATACTAAAGCAAATCGAAGAAAAAATGCTTACTGATTATTCGATTTTTTTAAATATGTTTTTTGTAAATAGACTAATTCACTAAATATTATAAATTCGAAACAATCGTACGCAAGTGCTCTACGATTAACAAATCTGTATACATAAAATGTACAGCTAGTAAACGAGTATAGCTAAATGAATCTGCACCTTGCAACAACAAATTGAGTTTTTGTGAGGTGAATTAGCGATTTATACTTTATTTCCATCTAAAATAATGTAAATACGTGTAACTTATAAACAATCAAAATCTGTACCGAGGTAGTATATTAAATTTACTTTTTTCGGCGAAAAATTATTTGGTTTAAAGTTCTGTTCTTTCTACTTTTTTTTTGTGTTTTTGTAGTTGTGTGAGTTATATATCTGTCAAATTAAGGGTTGTTCAAAGAAATTCGTTTAGGTTCTGTTAGTAAATTAACATAGAAAACAATACTAAATAAACTATCATTTATAAAATGTCAAAAGAATTAATAAGAAGTTGCATGCGCTGTTTTTTAGAGCATGTTGTTTTTTATATTTTCTAATTAGTTGTTTAGATTTGTAAATTTTTAAAGACTGTTTTTGATAAGATTATATTTTCCCCGTTTAGGTTTTCTTTCCCCTTTATTTTCCCCGTCCCCTTTTTTTCCCCTATTGGCGTAAAAAATCGGCAAAAATGGTGGTTTTCCCCTCAACCTGGGAACACTGCAGAAGAGTCCACATGAAGAAGAAGAAGATGAAGAAGAAGAAGAAAAAGAAGAAGAAGAAAAAGAAGAAGAAGAAGAAAAAGAAGAAGGCAGTCTGAAAGCACATAAGAAGAGTTAAATCAAAATAACAAATTGTTGACGAAGAATTTCGGCTAATAGCAGAAATAATCGAACATTTATTGACAGAGCCCCAATTTATTCACTTGTTTAAGTATCTTTTAAAAGCAGAAGTTATAAATAAATCTAATCAAAAAAACGATGAAATGTAGTTGAACGAAATATAAAAGTAGTAGACGAAGTAGTAGTAACAGAATTCTAAAAATAATATGCGTCAATTGATTTTTTTTAGGAAGCGTATAAAATAACAAGATTTAGTCTATTTATTTATTTATTATAATTTATATTTAATTATAAAATAATATTTTCGTCATGTTTCAAGAGATTTTAAATCAATCAAAAGACAGCGTTCCCAATACGCAGGCAGAATAAAGTTAACCCACCTAAATCTTCGCAGCGCAAATCCAGAGGTTTTTTTTTATTTTTTATAATTCACAACCGCTCAAGGATTTATTGATAAATATTGGTCATGAATGTCTGTAATTTGAAATAGCAAGCGAAAACCGTGCCGTTTAAATTATTTGACATACAGAGGGGAGGAAAATTCCTTGCACCGATATAGAAATCCTAACCATTTATCATCTTTGACGCACATACCCAGTACTGAGAGCTTTTCGACTTCTTCGATGAAACAGCCATTCATGGACAATATCATAAGGCGTAAGTTTTGCTTCAACAACAATGTACAGCATTGAGTTTTCGAAGCATTAAACTCCACACGATTTGGTATACCCCATTTAACAATGCTGTAAAGATCGGAAGTTAATGAGCTCATCATACGATACCGTTGCAATTCCACTTCCGAAAGCGATAGACGTGGACTTGAGAACGAGTATCAGAAGCTGAGAGTAGAGTCGTCTGCAAAACAATATTATTTTTTTTTAAGTTTTGTTTTGAAATGCAATGTTTTTTAAACTTTTTAGAGGCATCTCTATACAAAATTTCATTAAAATCCGTTATGTCGATAATGAGTAATTCAAAATTTTTAAAAATTGTTCTATAGTAGGTACAAGCTGTAATATCTTAGTTTCAATTTTTTAATATTAAATTATAGATCGTATAAATAAAATGAAAGAAAAAAATTTTATAAAAATTCTAAGCTAGGCGCAGCCGTTATCGAGAAAAATACGATTTTTGAAAACCATTTTTAACCTTTGTATGGTGGGTACCTTTATTTTTAGGTAAAATAAATTTTTCTTTTTCACATCTTGTAGATTATATCGAGAAATTTTAATTTATCAAATTTAAAAAAAATCTAGCGTGGGTTTTTCGAAATATTGAGTTTTTAAAAAAAAATGTTGAACTTTCTTTTAAAAATCCGAATTTTTTTTTTGAAAATTTGAATACACAATTCTATTCAAGTTTTTGAGGAGCCTTAGCATAAAAAAATTATCAATATCTGTTATACCGTTTTCTAGAAAATCAAACACCAAAAAATGGTTCCTTGGGGGGTAGCCTCAATAACAATTTTTCAGAAATTTCTTTCAACCATTACCTAGTTTTAACTAAATAAAATTTTTTTGTATTATTATTTTCTTAAATCTGCCGAACAGTTTTTGAGGAAAAAAAATATTTTTAAAATTTCGAAAAAAAAAATCGTCTTTGGTCTTAAAAAAAATAAAATGCACGACTGGGTCGCACGAACTTGCTCCTATGTAATCGACTGGGAATTTTAAAAACGAATGTTATTGAGAAAATTGTTCATAAGGATAAAATTAATTTTTACATTCTTTTAGTAGTAACAGAATGCTATGCAAATATGAATTTATGCAAGAACAAAAATTATAAGTCCTTGTAGTGGTTTCTTTAAAAGAAGCTTTTATATACAAACTTTTTAAAAGCTTTTTAAGAAAAAATTTTGGTACGCTAATTTAAAGTTTTTATTATTGTTCGAATAAAAATTAAATTTACGAAAAGAAATATTGACCCATTTCGCAGATATCGGATTTTCAAAAAAAAGAAAAAAATAGATTTTTTTTTCAAAAATTCAAAAAATATTTATTTTAAAGTTTTGAAATGCAATGTGTTTTAGACTTTTTAGAAGCTTCTCTATAAAAATTTTCATTAAGATCCGTTATGTGGATAATGAGAAATTCAAAATTGGAAAAAATGGTTCTATGGTAGGTACAAGCTGTAATATCTTAATTTCAAAATTTTTTTTATTAAATTAAAGATCGTAAAAATTAATTGAAAGAAAAAAAATTTTATCAAAATTCTAGGTGCCGTTTTCGAGAAAAATACGATTTTTGAAAACCATTTTTTTTAATTTTTTAGCATTTGTATGGTAGGTACCTTAATTTTTAGGTAAAATAAAAAATTTTGTTTCACATCTTGTAGATCATATTGAGAAACTTTTATTTATCAAGTTTAAAAAAAATCTAGCATGGGGTTTTCGAAATATTGAGTTTTGAAAAAAAAAATTTTGAAGTTTTTTTTAAAAATCCAAAAAAAAAATTTTTGAAAATTTGAGTACACAATGCTATTTATGTTTTTGGGGAGCTTTAGCAAAAAAAAAAATGATCAAAATCGGTTGAACCGTTTTTGAGAAAATCAAAAACAAAAAAAATGGTTCCATGGGGGGTACCCTCAATAACCATTTTTCGGAAAATTTTTTTCAACCAATACCTAGATTTAATTAAATGAAATTTTTCTGTATCTTTATTTTTAAAATATGTTGAACAGTTTTTGAGAAAAAAAAATGTTTATAAAATTTCGAAAAAAAATCGTATGGGGGGTACCGTTGTTTTTGGTCTTAAAAAAAAAAGGAAAAAAACGTGTGGGGGGAAAAAATTAAAAATGATATGTACCAAGTTTAAAGAAAATCGGCCGAGTCGTTTAGCCTGTAGTCGAACAGACAGACAGACAGACAGACAGACAGAATTGCGAGACCCACTTTTTTAGTCTTCGCTATCATCGTAATGTCAACTTTGATCAAAATCTCGAGTTCGATTTTTTTTACGAATGCATAACTTGCCTTATAGTACCTATAAGTCGCAAGTAAAAAGAAAAAAACGTGTGTGGGAAAAAATTGAAACTGATATCTACCATGTTTAATAAAAATCGGCCAAGCCGTTTAGGCTGTTGTCGAACAGACAGACAGACAGAATTGCGAGACCCACTTTTTTAGTCTTCGCTATCGTCGTAATGTCAACTTTGATCAAAATCTTGAGTTCGATTTTTTTCGAATGCATAACTTACTTTATAGTACCTTTGCAAGTAAACATGAGGAAGAGACTCGGAGATAAAACGGAGCAACATTTAGCATTGTGAAGATCAGGTTCAAAAGAGCCTTACAACATGTATTAAACGATCCCTTAAGTACTTTCTCATCCAAAAAAACAAGGGTTTCATTGATACCGAACGCATTTACGAGTATTTTCGAATAGAGGGACTGGTGCCAAACGCAATCAAATACCTTACAAATATCAAGCGTAATAATCCAACTTTCTCTAAAACAATGTAAATTTCTGTTCCACTCTTCGATCTTCGATTTATTTCTTCCAAGACCTTGGATGGCAGGGGTGTATGTGCAATTGATCTCTAGGAGGAGGGGTCGCCATTTTTAGGAACAGACAGGACAAATGCTCTTTTCCATTTTCTATGGAAGATTACAGAGCAAGCAAGAGCGATGAAAAAACATACGCAATGGTTTCGCCAGCTATGAAGAATACCTTTTGAGAAGAATGGGGGGGGGGGGGGGGTATAGTACAGAATCAAGATCTCAAAGGTGTTTTATAACTGCATGAATCCCATTGAATAACTTCTTTCGAAAGTACAGGAGATATTTTATTGATTTAATCCAATTTACAACTACCCCATAAATGGTTTACAGCAGTTTTATTATTCCAAAGAGGATCATTTTCAAGGATAAGCATAACGAGTTTAACGTATATGGATCTGAAAACTCTTCAGACTTGCTCCAATCCAAGTAATTTCTTCTTAGAAAACTCAATAATTTCGAGAACTAAATGATAGTTTTTTTTGGAACTTGACAATTAATAGTTGTTTTAAAACTATCCACAAGTTGTATATGTTTTATCTTAAAATAACCGTTACAACCATACACATTTAAAAAAATAGTTTTCAAAAATCGTGTTCTTTTCGAAAACGAATCCTAGAATTTTCATAAATTTTTTTCTGTTTCTTTCAACTCTACGAACAATCAATTTTTTTTAAATAAAACAAATTTAAAAATTAAAACATTGCCAAGAGTTCCACCAACAATTTTTTTTTTTTTTTTTTTGAATTTTGATTTTATCATTATTGGCATATAAGATTTAAATTAAATTTCTACAGCAAAAATATCATTCCATCGAGATTATTTCATTGCAAATGTCAACCGATTGCCCTGAAAATTAATTTTCTGGAGTAAAAAATAAAAAACATCACTTTTCGGATTTCTTAAATGTCAATTCTGAAAATACATTTACTTACGTGAAGGGGATTTGTTTCAAACATTGAATAAACCTGTAATGAAATTTGACAACAATTGTTTCATCTTTTTGCCAATTTTGGTTTGAGGTGAAGAAATGTCAATGCCCCTTATCTATGGCTTGCGCTTGCATCGAGCAGACTGAACATCTTTTAGTTCTACATTATGGTATGTGTATCATAGACCTTCTTTTGTGGAGTGATTACATATATGAAGTGGCCAAAAACGCTGCTAAATGTTTAGGTTTTCTCCGCCGATGCAAGAACTTTTTTTACCTCTTCTGATCTGGCTGATATAAAGGCTTTATTCTTCCGAAACTCGAGTACAGTTCGCATATCTGGGCAGGTGCTTCAAAAACCCAATTGAGTTTCTTGGACAGAATTCAAAAGAGAGCTATAAAATGATAGGCGATCGTTGTGTTACTGAAACGTTTGTATCTCTGGAGCACCGCCGCAATGTTTCATATCTATAATTTACCGCTTTTTTCATAAACAGTGCTCTAGTTGCATTCCGCTTCTCAAACCGTAATATCGGCACTTCCAAGAATGTTCACCAGTTTACCCTTAAGCCCAATTTTGGACGTACTTTGAAGTGCAGACATTCTTTTTTTACCCGCACTACACGAATGTGGAATGCTCTACTCGCCTCAATATTTCGTACTCATTGCAATGTGCAGCCATTCAAAACCAATGTGCATCGGTATCTCCTTTCAAATACTATCTTACTTTCCTAATTTCTCGCACTGTGTTAAACATTATAAGGGTATTCCTAACCCCTTGAGTGGGAGTATAATATACAAAAAAAAAATGTTGGGGGAATAGAGATACTTAGTTCTAAATATCAATGGAAAGTATCTACCAAAACCGAGATTTCAATCCTTTGACACCATGACACCATAAGCGAACTCTTCTCCTCAAAGTTTCCAATGTAAAGACGATGCAGTAAGTACACAATTTTCCCAATGTAAACAGGGTATAGATGTTTGCACATCAAGAAATACTACGATTTAAACTTTTTCTTCTTGTATACATTCATATTTATGCACTTAAGAAATCACATAGTATTATTAGCTTAAGAGTTGATTCTAAAAATGTTTCTCTAATAACACCCACTTTAAAAGTTTCAAGCCCGGTTTGCTGATATGTGTCATAAATCTGGTTAATAAACAAGTTTCATATAACTTTTATTTGCTATAAAAATTTACTTCTATTTCACATACGAACTTACGAGTATCTCGAACTTAACGAAAGAGCAGTTTTCAAAAGTAAAAATTACTAAATTTAATTTTCTTCTCAAAACAAGCGGTTTTAAGTCTATAAACATGCATCTATTTTCATAGAATGAAGTACTTGAATTTCGAAAGGTTTTCCGTAGAGCAAACGTATTGAATTTTTTTCGAACCTTTTCTTAACGATAAATATTAGATTGTGTATAGGGACTTCATAATATAACGCTGCAATATTCCAGCGGTCTCACAAGACTAGAATAAAGTGGTTTAAAGGTGTACGGATCTTCAAATCTTGATCTTGAATTTCGAATTAAGAACCCCATTATGGAATTCGCTTTTGAAATAGCATGATCTACATATATGACAAGAAGAAATCATTTTGGAGTCGAAAATAACTTCTAGATCATTCTGCCTATCAAATCTTTGTAAAATGTAGTTGTCGAGTATGTTATCAGAACACCTGCGCTTCTGGAAAATGTTACTACACTATATTTTTTATTGTTGAAGTACAACCCATTCAGTTTTCACAAATCAATAATTTTGTAAATTAATTGAATTAATGCTGCCGAAAAATTTAAAATCATCATTAAATAAAAGCCATTTAGATTAACAAAAAATAAAATATATAATATAAAAATAATTACATTACATATAACACTACTCTGTAGATAAATCTACGATGTAGAGACACTAAAAGCACTGGCAACTGAGGCCATCGGCTTAGACAATACAACAGAGAGAGACACACAGAAAGAACAACAAAAGAAACACATGTCAACAGCACACTGTTGGTATTTGAATGGTCTCCCCGTCCAAGTACTAACCACGCACAATGATGCTTGATTTCGCTGATCGATGGGAAACGATGCTTTCACCAAAGCCAAGGCAATTGACTTAAAAATAATAAAAAGCAGCGATCCAAGATGACTACCTTGAGGAACACCTGAAAACGTTAAATACTTCCTTAGAAAATACATTAGCCATTTTGACAATTTGTTTCTTACCTACTAGATAACCTTGGAAGGCCTTCGAATAATCAATAATTTTTCGTTACTTGAAACATTAGACGCTTTCACTATGACTTCGCCATGTCTTGATGTTAGACAGTTGAAAGACTGCTCTTCTTGAACACCAACTGGCTTCATAGTCGATTGAAGAGCGACATTCAAAAATCCAGACGGTACACCAAGCTTGAAGTTTATAAAATGGACTTGTAAAACATCCACATCTTTTTTAACTAGTTTCGAACATACAATATTTCTTGCTCGTAAGCTTAGCTTTCGTACAATAAATTCCTTAAAATCCTTTTCATTTATTTTTAAATATTTATTATCAACCCTCAGGGAGTTATGACGAACAAAACTGAAGAAATCCTATTTTTCGAAGCCTTCACTTTGAAAGTATAAATCCAATACACAAATGCTGTGTGTAAGTAGTGCAGTTGATCTTGATTTGCTTTTAATGATGTAAGCTCGAGTATGATACGAATTATTAGAAGTCAAAATAGAAGTCAAATACGAGTCAAGGACGAACATTTTTTAAATTTTTTTTACAAATATTACCATTATCTTCACGATGTCCAGTTCTAACTTTTTTCTTTCTTTCCAGATATGAAATCACCAGTTCTAAGAAATCTCGGTAAGTAACTACATATGAATAACTAAATTATCAACAATTAATTTCCCTTATCTTAAAGTTTAAAAAAAAAACTAAATACCCCCAGTTTAAAATCCATGACCATGACTAATTTCTACTACATCTTCACTCCAAAAACATCTCAAGTAGTGTTCTTAGTCCCCCCCATATCATCAACACAAAAAAATCCTCCACAACCCCTGGATACCCATCCATCCAGTTATGGATCATAAATCAACATTTCAGTCTTTGGTATTCCTAACACTACTCCATTCAAAAAAAAAAAATATAAGAAAACAAAAATCCCGCGCGTTTTCTTCAAATGCCAATTTTTGATTGACAAGCCGAACCAGACGTTTATTTTCTACTTCTCCAACGCTCAATAAATTGTCCCATGATTTGCATAATTTTTGTTTTTTTTTTTTTTACCAAAAATTTCACACAAATTACCATCAAAACGACATCGATAACAATGTCAGCAACAACAAAAACAACAACAACAATCGAATGAACAAATTTTTTAAACAAACGAACAATCTAAAGAAGAAACACTTCACATTCAAATATGAGTATTTGAGTATATTTTGGCGCGCAAATTAATTTTAAAATGTAATACACCACCAGCACACACACTATCTAGATATGTACTTTTGGGATAAACGGTGCGCTCTGACCGGCTAATGTTAGTTTTTTTTTTTTCTCTTGCCCACTAGGTAGGCATACTTTAAAGACAAGTTTAGGATTTGTGAGAAAATCGTAGTTCCAACTGCATTACTTAGAATCGTTATATCAATAAAAAAATATATGGCAAAGTGTCTTTTAACATTTTGTCTAATTAAGAAAAACGGAAGCTTTAATTTTGAATTCTTTTCTTGTACAAGCCCTGAGCCCCAGTTTACTGATTCTCGATAAAATCTTAAGTCTAAATTTAAAATGGGAACATTTGCTAAACTTCTTTAAAACGTTATAAATTGGCCTTTCCTAATGTCGACTATAAATTTAATAGAGCCTGAAAACTCTTCTCCCAATGTTTAAATAAGCCCAACAGAGTAAAATCGGAAAAAGTATAAACAACTCAGAAACCATTGCACCGTTGTTATAAAATTAACAAAAATCTTTCATGATCAGAAATGAAGACAAAAAATCTTGCAATATCCCAAAGGCAGTAGACATTTCTGGTCGCTTGTAAGAACGTTAAACATTCAACTTCATCTTCGGTTCCAACGCTCATCTATGTACAATGATAATCCGATAACTAGGTCTTTATAGATAAGCCAAATGTACTTGCAGCTGATTTTGCTGCTAGCTCTACGTTGCGTGATAGCTCCATTGCCCTTCTTGTCTATCTCAGCACTCGTACAGTATACTGGTCCTGATGGTATACGTACACTCTCCATCTTCTGAAGATTGTTCTTCATCACTGGCAAAACCATCGCGTTTGCATTTCTATCGCTCCAACTGTTCTGAAATCTTTCCTAGACGATGGAAAACAGCATTTGTCCAGCCCGTTCCTAAAAAGGCGATTCTTCCTATCTCTCCTCCTATCGACCAACTGCACTTACGTCCCTTTATTCCAAGGTCATAGAATCGCTGATAAATCATCAACTCAAGAAATATCACGAGGATCGAAAACTTCTCGATGACCGGCAATAAAGTTTTCACAGCAATCGTTCCACTGGTGATCTGATGGCA
The DNA here is from genome assembly GCA_911387755.1 of Chrysotoxum bicinctum. NCBI lineage: Eukaryota > Metazoa > Arthropoda > Insecta > Diptera > Syrphidae > Chrysotoxum > Chrysotoxum bicinctum. The sequence goes on from OU426988.1 coordinate 229,826,352, forward strand.
TATCTCACCGAAGAGTGGAACAGATCTTTACATTGTTCTGGAGAAAGTAAGATTATTGCGCTTGATATTTCTAAGGCATTTAATAGAGTTTGATACCAGGTTTGGCATCAATGAAACCCTTATTCCTTGGATTATAAATTACCTTCTAGGTTAGATTAGGTTAGGTTTAGGTGGCTGCTGGCCGTAAGAGACAAACACACTTAGACCAATAGTTGATCCGTTGTGATACCAAAGGATTCCCAAAATCACCCTTACTCGTTAAACCATTTGGAGCTAACAATGAAGCGTTTGAGACAGTGAGTGTCGGAATTTCTTAGATCACTAGGATCGTTATAGTAGAAGTCTTCCAAGTGGAGTCTTTGTGTTAGGGCGGGCCAGAAGGTGGGAAACAGTCTCCTCTTCTTCTTCATCCATGCAGCTTCTGCAAAAATTAATTATTTGCAGGAACTCCAAGACGAAGAGCATGTCTTCCTATTAGGCAGTGTCCAGTGAAAACACCTATAATGGAGCTAATATGCAATTTACCAATAGAAATTAGCTGTTTTAAGCGTTTAGCATCAAACAATGGCCAAATTAGTTTAGTAGACTGGCAAGTTGGGGTGCTGGTCCATCTGTGGTTAGCTTCCTTTATGGTATCATGCTTTAGCATAAGTTTACAAGTAGCTAGGGGTATACCGATGTTAGATTTGCTATCCAACAAAGGTAAGATTGTTCCGTTTTTTGCAAGTTCGTCGGCTTTACAATTTCCAGCAAATGCCTCTATGCCCCGGCACCCATATAAGGTGAATGTTAAACTGTTTTGACATCTCCACCAGAGATGATCGACAATTTTGGGCTGTTTGTGAGTTAATGGAGACAGAGTCCAATGACTTTATGGCAGCTTGACTGTCTGAGAAGATGCGTACATCAGTAGTCGATATAACGTAAGTACTTGTTTTATTGCTAGAAGTTCTGCCTGGAACACGCTACAGTGATTGGGAAGACGAAAAGATAGACAAAGATTTAATCTTTCGGAGTATAGACCTCCACCAACCCCGTCATCGCTTTAAAATCTAGCTTCTAGATTGTTCAATAAATTATGTATAGGACGGTTTCAAATGTGTTCTTCACAAAATAAATGATGGTGTTCCTCAGGGCTCCGTTTTGTCTACGACTTTCTTCCTCATTTTCATATGAAACTTCTAATCTACTTCATTGTTTTGACGACAGCTCTATCCTCAGCTATTCATACTCGTTCTCAAATTCACGTCCATTTCCTTCGAAAGTTGGATTACAGCGGTATCGTATGATCAGCTCATTAAATTCTGATCTTTACAGCATTGTTAAATGGGGTATTAGACGCCGTGTAGAGTTTGATGCTTCGAAAGCTTAATGCTGTCTTTTGTCGTTGAAGCAAAATGTACCCCTAATACCATTGCCCTGGAATGGCACTTTCATATCGAAGAAGCCGAAAAGTTCCCAGTACTGGGTATCTGTGTCAATGACGATCTTCGTTGGAATTTCTACATTCTCGAGACCGCCTAAAACTTTCTCAATGCTTAGGATTCTTATATCGATGTAAGAAATTTGCCACCTTCTCTGATCTGGCTACCATCTATAAGGCGTTTGGGCAGGTGCAACACAAACTTCTCTCCATTTATTGCATAGATAATCAGCATAGAGCGTTAAGACTGATAGGAGACAGAGCTATCTTGAATTCATTCCCATCTCTTGAACACTGTCGGGATGTTTCATGCATTTTCTTATTTTATCGCTTCTTTCACAAGCAATGCTTAATCGTAGTAGCCAGTTGCTCTCAATCAGTTCACCCGTGATATCTGCTTCCCTAGGACTGTTTATCACTTCAGCTCGAGCCTAATTTTAGTCGTACTGTCAGATATAGATATATTCGTTTTTTAGTCGCACAATGGAATAATTTACTCGGCACGGGCACGGTTTTCCCTTGCCATTTTTCAACTTGCAAATATTCAAGACCAATTTTCATCGACACATTCCGCCATTCTGCCCCTCAAATTTCCCCATCCATCGTGCTGTTTTTAACACTATAAGAGTCTCTTGAGCGTGTGTGAACTGTTCCAAAAATTATGTGGAAGTAGCCTTAGTTATAAATAAGCTAAAGAACAACAAGGCCTCAATATCTAATGGCTTCTCTGCAGAGGTCTTAAAATACTGTCGTGATGTTTTGTTTGAGTGCATGCATTAAACCATCAACTAAATATGGGTGAAAGGGAACATGCCCGATGACTGGATTATATGCCCCATCACAAAAAAGGTGATCCTATGTCTTGCAAGAACTATCGAGGCATATCCCTATTAATTATCGGGTAACATAACCTATACAACGTGCTTTTTGAACGTCTTAAACCGTTCTGTAATAATTTAGTCGGAATGAACGAGTTTGACTTCCCGACCGGCAGATGGACCACAGATCAAATATTCACATTGAGGCAAAACCTGGAAAAGACCAACGGCTTACAAGTCGAGACTCATCAACTATTTATCGACTTCAAAGTCGTATATGATAGCATTCTGGAATTCTGGATCCCGGAAAAACTGATCCAACTGCATCGCGTGACATTGGAAAATATGCGGTGTACTCGGTTGCAACTAGGGAGAAACTCCTCCGAGCTATTCCAAACATGTACAGTGTTTCTACAAGGAGATTTCTTCAACATCGTTGTTGAGCAGATGGTGCACAGGCTAGGCGTTACCATGGTTGACACTATATTAAACAAATCTGTCCAGTTTTTGGGATATATAGACGATATCGACATCATCAACCGTTCCCAACGTTCTGTAATAAAATCCTTCAAGGGTGTTGCAGATCTGGCGAGACTTGTTGGTCTTGAAGTAAATGAAGACAAGACCAAGTAAATGCTATCAACAAACAAACAAACAGCTGTTGGTCGATTAGGGCAAAACCTCACTATAGATAGCAAAAACTTGAAGGTATTCAAGGAGTTCATTGTATCTTGGAGTTAATATAAACTCCACGAACGACACCTTAGTGGAGAGCCGACGAAGAATAACCTTATGAAACTGCTGCTTATCGGCTTAGGAAATAAAAATGAGTTCAAAACTCCTCACTCTTACGACGAAGTGCACGCTCTACAAAACCCGTATACTATCACTTCTGCTTAACGGCGCTGAGTTATTGACAACAAGCAGAAAGAGGCTCTTTGGAAAGAAAAATTCTTCGACGGAAATTTGGTCCTGTGTGCGATGAGGGAAAATGGAGGAGAATATAAAACCGCGAACTCTATCAGCTGTATCAAGTTGTGGCTGTAGTCAAGAAATCCAAAACACGTCGACTAAATTGGCTCGGCCACATTGAGCGAATGGACAACAATGATCCAGCTAAGAGAGTCTTCGAATCCCAGCCGCCAGGTTCACTGTGATAAGGAAGTACGAACCTCGGGTTTGAAGACCTAGCCATCGCGGATGCTAGAGCGCTTGGCTTAGATGACTGGAAGCAAGGTGCTTGGGATGGCAGAGGATGGAAAACTGCCGTTTATCATGCAGAGATTCTTCATAGATGGGGAGCCGGTTAAGTCAGTAAGTAGATAACAAATCAGAACTTGACTCAGTGAAAGATGTCCTGAATGTTTCTAAATGGATTTAAAAAAGTATTGTTTCCTTCAACTCTCACAAAAACTTGTTGTGTTTTCCTTAACAAAAATAATCTCCATAATACTCTAAAACGACAATAACGATTTTGATCAAATTAAATCTGTGAAATGAGTAAGTACATGCGACACAGTGGGGCATTTAATTTTTAAATCAACATTTATAAAAATACCTAATGCTGAAAATGAATGAATAGAATGATCCATGTTAAATGAAAAATAAAAGAAAACAAAAAGCATTTAGCTTATTTTTTTTTCTTCAATTGGCTCTCGTAGCTTGGACTTCAGATGTTTAAAAAAAATATATATATATTTGAGTTTTTTTTTTTTTTAATTTTTTATGCAAGAGCTTACTCGCGCGAACTCACTTATCTTTGTGTTGATTGGCAAATTGTTGTTCTTGCTCATGTTGGATGTGTTAATTAAATGGGAAACGCTTTAAATGATTTGCTCTTAATGAGTTCGCGATTGCTTTCAATTATGAGTACCTATGTTTGCTTTGTTTTGTTTGCATTCAACAATGTTTTAATACTAATTTAATAATAATACTTTTAAGGTAGGATGGGTTATTTGTGAGAGTAATTATGATGCCTGTTAACATTGTACACGGAAATACCAGGTTAGAATAATAGATTAATTGGTAATCGAGTTAAAAGTATCTCGTATCTATTAGTTCTTCTAAAGGGTTTTTCAATTGGCGCTGGTAGATTTTGGTGGTCTGTGGCAACCATGATTTTTTGGTGACATCTGTCAAATCCGTTGTTTATTATACAGTTTCTGATGATAAATCACCATGGCCAGGAAGACGATTAAATAACACGTCCAAATGATAAGACTTTGTTATCAAAATGAGCGTTCGTTAGGGCAAACGTTGCTCGCATTACACTCATTTTACGGTAAAAGTGGTGGCCCTTCACAGTCGATTCTTCAACGTTTGGTGGCCAAATTTGAGACGACCGGTTCGTTCATTAATCATCCAGAATTCGTATGTCAAAGGAACCCGATTCCGCGCCATGTTCGAACTCGACCTTTCGCTCACTTCAACTGGGCGAGTTTTGCCTCGAGATTTAGGCCTACACCAGTACAATATGCAGCTGACCCAGCATCTCAAAGTTCATGACCATAGACAACGCTGTTTTTGTTCGCTGAATGGGCTTCAGAGTGTTTGGAAAAAGACCCCAATTTCGGCCGAAAAATCATCTTCAGCGACGAGGCTCACTTTTGGATGAATGACTCTGTTAACAAGCAAAATTGCCGTATAAGGTACGACACCAACCCACACGGGATTCATCATGTGAAAATGCATCTTCAAAAAGTTGCCGTTTGGTGTGGGTTTTGGGTGAGCGACTTCATTGATCCGTACTTTTTTTGTTTTCCTGAAGTCGCAAATACAAGGTGGTTCAAAATTAATCGTTCAATTTTGTTTTTCGAATGATTGAAATCTTTATTTACACCTTTAAATTTTTTTCTGTTAAGTGACAGCTGCCAGTGTTGTACCCGTTTTATCGTATTTGTCATGACTTTCCGCAAGATTTCTGGTGATAACTGTTCGTATTCCTGTCAAATATTCTTCTTAAGAGCTGCGATTGTTCGAGGCTTGTTGGCATAAACCCGCGACTTCAAGTAGCCCTAAAGAAAGAATTCCGTGTTGGTTTAATCGGGCGATGCTGGCCATGCTGAATCGCCAAACGGTAAATTACATGACTAGGAAACGTTTCCTTCGCAATGTCAATTTTGTGTGCGATTGCACCCTTTTATTGAAACGACATGTTCATTGTTCACCAAGCCTCGCTCATCCAATTCCGGCAATAAGATGTTGTTTACTCGTATCACGGCCCTCTAGCGTTCGCCGCTAGCAGTGACCGTATTGCCGATGGCGTCCTAAAAAATACTGCTCAATTACTCCTCCCGCGTGAACGCGGCACAACTCAGTGGCTTTGAGTGGATGTAATGGCTCTTCATGCATCACACGTGGATCTTTAGTGCCTCAGAAACGAAGATTTTGGTTTTGATGTAACTGCTTAAGTGGAAATACGTCTCGTCGCTCATGATAATTTTTGATACAAAATCGTCCTCTTCGCTGTTTTATATTGAGAATGGCTTGACAGTAATTCACAGTTCACACGTGACGGACGATCAGCAGGCATTAACTGATGCAATTTGTACGGGAACATGTGTAAGTGAAAATATTTGAACTTTTATCAGGATCTAGTGATCTTTCGGATGATATACATTTTTACGAATATCCCATATAATGGCGTGATAAGATCCCAGATCTTCATAAATCTTGAATATAATTCGGGGCATGCGGCAAGGAGGACAAATGGAGAAAAATATTCAACTGTGAAATCTACGAGCTGTACAATGATATGGATGTAGTTCAGTAAGCTTAAAACATGTCGAATACATTGGTTCGGCCATATCAAGCAGATGAAAAACAATGCTCCAACCAATAGAGTCATCGAATCAGAGGTTCCCCCAGGTTCGAAGCGACAAAAAGACTGAAATGACGTGTACCTGACTTAATCTGGTGGTTCAATTTTTATTCACTCTTCGCAGTAAATCAGTCTGTATGGCCACAAGCCATGAGCACGAAGACGAATTCACACATTTTGACCATCATCAATACTTTGATGCTTGTTCTGTGTGCACTTTACGAGATCAGACAGCTTAAATAAATAATTTTGAGGTGTAAGTGCACTGAAGCTTTTAGACTGCCATCCCTGGAGATTCAAAATCTGAGACAACCACCTTCAGTCTCAGAACATCGTGCCACACATCTTTCCTATCCTTCTTTCTCTTCCGTAACTTCACGCCCGCGCTGTGTTGTAACATTTAAAGGGTAATCATAATCCCTTGAGCGTGTGTAGATTACATAAAAAAAAAAAATCTTCCAAATTTGCTTTCTTGAGAAACTTAAGTGTATGGAGTATTTTTAGAGGTTGTAGTTCACTCTCTTCCATCTGCTGACGTCCCAGGCACCTATGTCTACCTAATATATGGTCCAGTGGGCTTTACAGAATCTGCATGTAGCACTAGTCACTAACCCCAGACTACTAACCAGTGACTAAACGGTAATTATTCTAAGGTTGTTCCTGCTTAAAGGATATTCAGCGTTCCTGGTTGTAGATCCCGCCAAAGCAGCATTTTGCCCTGCCTTAGTTGTACGATGTCTTGCGGGATGCATTTTATCGTTTAAAAAACATCGCTGTGATGGACGATTATGATGAAATGTCTAACCAAACTAACTTCAAACCCATCGAAATCTTTTAAATCCGCTGTCACAGAAAACAGAGTTCACAATTGAAAATGATTTCTTCTAAGGATACAAGACTCGAACAGTACTGCAGAGTAAATGGTTTTCCAATACGGACGAGTAGATTTTGACAGTTCATGGCGGCCATGTTGTTTTATCTATTCAATTTTTTTTTGAAACTAAATACCACCATGGCAAGTTACAGCGTCGCACAGTGGCGCCTAATGAGTTTTTTGGTTGCAAAACTCATAGCTCGTCAACAAATAAAGATATCGTGATAATTTTTTTTTTTTCAGCTTGAATAAAATTTCCAAGGCTATAAATTTTGTGAATTTTAAGAAAAAATATTCACAGGGCGTTTCAGAATTTTCTGCTGACTTTAGGAAATGGACTTAATATTTTACCTCGAAAAATGTCAAAAGTAACTAACTGAAGTAAAAACAGGGTGTCAACATAAATTATTTCAATAATATATTTCAAGTTTAACAGTGGAGAATAAATAAATTAAAATAAAAAGTAAAAGACTTGATTTCTTAGCAACTTTCGTCAAAGTCCGAGGTAATTTATAATAAACTAATCATTTCTGGAGAGTATCGTGCTTTGAGGTCTTTTTCGGTTCTAACATGCCTTAGCGAGGAAATAAGATGATCCGATGAGGCTGCAAGCATGTTAAAAAGGTCTTCATTTTGCCGCATCCTTGAAACCTTACAGGTATTTTGGTACCTATATTTTGTATAGTCTTTATTTTTGGATTCCTGATCTTCTTCCGACAGTTATCCGATTGGTAACGACTGATACTCGATTATACTTTGGCCATGAGCCAAAATTTTATGAAGAGTAGGTGTAAGTTGCTTTTCGGGATACTTTTCTTTCAATAAATTTGTTGTTTCCATTGCATAAACTCCAAACTTTGAACTGTCTACATTTTCTCTGCAGTTTAGAACGTTAAGTTTTACTTGAAACCTTCTTATCGCCTCCATATTGACTCCAGTTATACGAGCTGTTACATCTGAATCTGCAAAAAATTTTCTCGATGTATTTCCATCGTTTGTGTTTCCAAATCCTTGTTTTGGTTTATTCACATCGAGTCCCATTTCCTCGCGAAATTTCCTATGGATATCTTGCTTCCTTATTCTTTCTGCCTCTTTAGTTCCAATACTTTCAACAATATTTTCTGTATCTTGTTTGAGTGTATAATGCAAGTTTCAAAATGCATCTGATTCTGACATGTAATGGAGATATTCCATATTCGTAATTATGCTCGTCATTTATACACCGGTCTTCATTGTTGAAGTTTTTTTTGTGTTCTTTTGCAAATGGGACATGACCGTGTCGACTTTGTTTCAGTGATTTCATTTAATACTTTTCGGTCAATCATCGTTAAAAATAGTTCGTGGTTTACAACAATAGCTAAATCGTCATTAACCTTGTATTCAAAAGGTTGAAGATCAGCAATTTGGCTTTTGATGTCACTCACTGCGCTCCTTATAAGATCTGCAGTTTCCTTTGCATACTGAAACATTATTGGAAATGAACTGATGATGGCCGAGGGTTTTTCCAATATTCCCTATTTGAACACTTTAGCCTCAGGGGAACAATTGAGGCCATAAACATGTTTGTATCCGTTATTGTTTCACCATCATATGTTACTATTTTTTGTTTATAGACACTTTGTCCAGATGATCCATCACTGCCCCACTTGCTTTGTAACGTCAGACTTCTGAGAAGTCCTATTAATTGCTGGTCACTCTTGGTCCTTAAAATTCCATACTTTTCTTTTGTTAGTCCCAGATCCATAAACAAGGCTAAGGCGTTTGCACTTTCATACTTAATAGGATCTCTTTGTGAAGTGCGAATGCTTTCTGTAATCCTTTTAGGTCTTAATGGACTTGCTGCCGATACTACCTTGGTTATATCGTCCTTACGCTTCTCCTGATCCTTATTATACTTTATAACTAAGGCTGTTGAAAGATTTTCAGTAGTGATGTCTTCAGTAGCATTCATCAATTTCTGTTATAGATTTCCTTGGCCTTCCTCTAGAATTATTTGATGTACTTGGTAAATTATCCGTTTCATCTGTCCTTTCAAAATCAATGCAAAGAACATTTGACAACCAACACAAATGTTTTTTCTTTGATTTTAAAAATAAGGAAGCTTTGACTACCTATGTATATCATACGAATCCTTCGACCTATTTTAAAATTTCCTTCGGCTTTTGAAGCTCCTAATATTTCCTAATCCAATAAACAAAATAGTTCTGAATTTTAAGCACACACGAAAATTGAATTTTGTAAACACTTTTGCAAGCGCAAATAATAAAATAATAATTTTCTAGATCAGTTGCTTGGAATAAAGGTAACTTCAAACTCTTTCTTTCCAGTTGTTGTATTTGTGCTGTATATTCGATACTAAAAAATCTTCAGTTCTTGATCTTAAAATCGTCGATGCTCTGAATAATTTTCAAAATCATACGACAAATTTCAAATAACAACCGTGCTATTTGCTTTACATACAATAGTTGGCTGATAGTCCAAAAATTCTCCAGGGTCAAAGTACTAAGCTTATTACCATTAAGCCATGCCGACAGTGGTCAATAAATAGAACACAATAGAGACAACATGACAAAAGCGTTGTACTCGTATGTGCGGGCACATAAAAATTGTTCCACATCCCAAAGACCCATCACAGATATTCCCACAAGATGATTTATGGCAAACAATACTATTGGCGCGAATCCCCTCAGCCCCGAACCGAACAGCATTTCACAGGCAAATATTTAATGACCATCTGAATATGAGCAAATGACTTCACAAATCCATAAAAATATGAATTTTAACAAGCTAAACAGCTCATGTGTCATTTACATTTATTTTTTTCTTCGTTACAACAATAAAAATTATATTCTCGCGCATCAGTAAAGCAATAAAAAAAAATATTTTAAAATTTATTCTAAGCTAGCGTTCTTTACGTATGTACACTCCTTGCTTAATAAATAGTGTAAACGAGTATTTGCTATTCATGTCTCTTTTTATTCAACAGAAGAATCACTTGCTCTCGAGCTTTGTATTCCGAATATTTATTACTCAGCAAATATCGATCATCTGAAGGCGCCGCCAACAGCATCCGAGGCAACAGAACCCAACGTTTTTAAGTATTTGCTGATCCATTCCTCGAAACATTGTGTTAAATATTTAAAAAAAAAAAAAAAAAAAACGTATCGATTTGGTGATTTTCTGAATGGTCCAGCTGGGAAGCCCCGCCGAAAAGGCAAAGAGGATCAAACAAATCTGTGAGGCAAATATTTGCTGATTTCCATTTCAGAATTAAGACTACGTGCGGTGTATCTTTTTTTTTGCATCTCTTATAGTTAAAACTTAAACTAAAAAAAAAGAATGTATTTACTTAAATGTTTCTTATTTTACTAATTTGAACTTGATTTTCTGTTTTAGGTTTAATTTACAATTCTTTTAAGACTTGCTACTACTTTTATGGAGACGGTACTCTAAGCTTACCCCTATATGATGGGTTTCGGGCTTTGAACTGATTAATTTTCGCATTCAACTGTGTTACTTTAGACCAAGAAAATTTTTGTATGGAACTTTTATATCGAAAGAAGAAAGAACAACTTTTACTTAGTCTTCTACTTAAATGGCTTAGTCTGACAGTAGTGTATCCCCCGAAGATGAGCAAAGAAATACAGGGGATGCATATAGACCAATAACACAATTTTTTCGCAATTAATTTCTTGCAAACTATTCACCCCCATGTTCAAACTGACATTTTCAACGCTCTGGTCTGTGAGGCTCCATCGGTCGTGAAGCCAAACTGTCAAAAGATTTTACTCAACCCAACATGCCCTAAGATTTTCCGCCATATTAGGTAGGTATATAAAAATGGCGACCTTGGGCCAATTTTCGCTGAAGTGCGCCATTTTGATATCATAACCTGAGGATTGAATTAACATGGGAAATTGTGGACATTCTCACAGTCATTCAGTTTGGATTAAGTTCAAAAAGCAGAAAGGATCTAGTAGGTTTTGCTGTCCTTTTTTGTGTGCTTACTATTGCACAATCATTCCGAAATTGGATCACTCACTCAACCGCACCACCACACTCATCCGACACCATCTACACTGTGTCAAGCTGGAACAGTAGCCAATCTTGAGTGCTCGTCCAGCCCACCACATCTAAAACTTTCGTCAAAGTCCGTTTACTCGAGATCTAAAGAATCAAACGGAGGGCACGGCCGGCAGCCGTTTCGTTGGTCGTCTTGAAAAAAGAGATCAAGCCTTTGATCTTCACTTCCGAAGGCTCGTCGAAAAATGTACTTCCTTATGATTGTGCTCTAAGTTTGGCCAGAGCAGGGCATTCACAGAGGAAATGGAGGGCTGGTTTCTCTTCCCGCTCGTCTTCACAGCTATGACAGTTAGACAATCAGTGTTATGATTATGAGGAATGCCTTCCTGCGTGCTGCTTGGTTTCCCATATTACGAGTACATCAAGCGTTCGCGATTTATTATAGGTGAGCCAAATCTTTCTAGATACATATATTGCACCTATGTACGGTTTGATTAGTTAAAAAAAAACTGATAGAATAGTGCCCTTCGTAACTCCGAGCGGAATGGTGATTCTTTCCGCAAATGAGATATGAAGGCCAGATCCTTGCTGCCCAAGTCCTCCGCCCATTCATTAACAATAATGCCACAATGACCGAGAACCGCTATTACTGGACCAATTTGGAGGATGATGTTTTAGAATTAATGGCTTTAACAGTCTGTGATTATAGCCGTATTCCGGTTCTAGTTAAGATCTTGTTGTTTGAGTACGAGTACCTTGCCAGCTTTCCTGTTAGCCAATAATTCAGCTTGAAAAACACAAGCAAAGTCGGGTAGCCTAAACGACCTAGATTCCTGAACCAACACCACACTGTATCTTTGGTCCATCAGTAAAGATAATTGTGTAAATATTTTTCATCACGACTGACGTCATCATCGCAGCCCTTTCTTATTCTTAAAATTTTTACTGATACCCATTTTTTAGAGGTGTAGTACCTATTTCTATTGAAATCAACTCCGTAATATTGCTGTGGTCTTAAGGTTTAGCGATCCAAGAGTTCGATTCCTTTAATCTTAAGTCATATTACTTTCCAGGATATCTTGCGTATTAAAAAAATGTTTTTAAATTAGCAAATCGCTCTAGTCCCTTACCATTAACTTATTTGCTTAACGGGCATTCTATAATTCTATAAATGGTTGCCACCTGTGAAGGGGCGGGTGTCGATCTTCTACGATCCCAAACTCGCTGCTTTTATTCATCCAAACTTCGTTCGTTTGGTCTTTAAATCAGAGGTTTGGTCTTTCTTGTCGGCTCAAAGACATGGGCAGAACTGTAGATAGGTTTTAGTAGTGAGGTTAAGACATAATCTCACTACTTGGTCTACCAAGCACTATCGTGTTCAATGAACGGCTATTGAACAAAGCCCCCCGGATATAGTCCCAGTTGCATTTTATCTTGGAAGAAAGGTTGCAACACCTTTCCAGCAGGGGCCAGATATTTATTCCTTGACAAACTAACTCGACATTGCTTCCCATCAATATCTTGTACGGTCTGCCTCAGAGTTCAAGCCAGCTTCCATACTGTTCCAAATTTGCACTGCGAAGCCAGTACCACCCTTGGTCCGTGTTTTTCCAGCCACCTCGTGCTCTCTTTACAGAGGGCCTACCCATTTAATAATGATACCAAGGTTTTTACACCGTGGGGCTCTAATTAGCAGGGCAATTTCATTAATCTCATTATTCCCGAGGCACCCGATCCGGGTTATTTTGTTCTAAGTAAATTGTGGAGTAGAAACTCTGTGGTGCAGACCATAGCTGACCGAAGCCAACCACAATCTGCACCAATATTCATAATTAGTCTTTTTCGTCCTACAACGAAACTAGGAACAATAGTCCTAAGCAATCTTTTAGCATTGGAAGGACCATCAATTATCCAGATTGCACTAGAGAGAACACTATCTCAATTACTTTACTTTACGTTTTGGCCGTGACCTCTCTGATCACATAGCTCAGGATTTGTATAAATAGAGCCAGAGATCCGTTGCTCAGATACCTGAGATAGGATATAGCACTAGATTTTTTCGGATACAGCTTGAGCTACAACTAATACTCTTAATTTTTCGATTAGTTTTTATTCGCACTGAACTAGGAACGATAGTCCTAAGCAATCTTACTTTACCATCATCTTAAATCAATTCCATAGATTGCTAGGCTAATAGATCATAGCAAAAGAGAATGCCTCTCTCAAATGCTTTTCCTTATGTTTGGACGTGACTTCTCTGGTCACATAATTTAGTTGCCTAAATCTCCAGCTGGATTTCCGGAGAAATAGACTTAAGCCTCCCCACCACGACAAGGTAAAACCCATCGGGGAGGAAGACATAGGCAATGAGATTCGATGCATTGTTGTACGGTCGACGTGTTTTGACTTTCTGAACAACATTGCGCACATTCGACCAATTATCCGTTGAAGAAGTTTATCTTTCGAAGTAGCCCAGTATCAGACCTGCCTTTCGGCTCACAGTCCAGCAGTCGGGGTCGTAAAATAGGACTGATACTTAGGTAGAGCATTCCACATTCGCGTAGTACGGTTAAAGAAAGAATCTCTCAACAGCAGAATTTCGACAGAAGTTGGGCTCAAGGGTAAACTGGATGGGCATTCCCACAAGCGTAAGTATTACTGTTAAATTGTTTACGGAACGGAATGAAACTGGCTGTTTTGCTAAGAAATTGTAACGGTAAAATTATGCGACGTTGCTGAAGAGATTCAAATGTTATTTATATAGTCCTATCACCTTTCACTTTTGAAGCTCTGATTTACATCCGAAGGTCAAGGACGTGAATCTGTAAACGAATGTAAGAAACAGAGAGAACTGTCGTCAGCAATACAATTTAATGGATTAGAAGCTTCAGACAAAAGATCATTGATGAATTTGAGAAAGAGTTCCGGATACAAAACGGAGCCCTGTGGCACACCAGCATTTATTTTATGAATTTCAGACTTAAAGATGTCCAACACAAGTTGTATTGAGCGATTCGAAAAAAAAATGTTTACTCCAACGAAGTAGACACTCATGAACACTCAATGCATGCATTTTCGATAAGAGAGCTTGATGCCAAGCTCTATCAAATGCTTTTGAAATATCAAGCTCAGTAATCAGACTTTCTCCAAAACGATGTAAAGATTTGTGCCACTGTTCAGTGAGATAAACCAACAGATCATCAGAGGATCTATTTCTACGATGGCTTTCGTTCTTCAAGATATTTCTTGAGCTGATAATTTATCAGTCTTTCCATGACCTTGGAAGAAGGAACGTTTATGCTATTGGTCGATAATAAGAGGTCGGGAAACGATTCGCCTTTTTTAGGGTCAGGTTGGACAAATGCGGTTTTCCATTTACTAGAAAAGAAACTAGTAGAGGAAGAAAAGCTTAAGCAGTTGTTTTTCCAGCGGATTTGTGTATAACGAGATCCTTCAGTATACTCTTACAACTGTACGAGTGCGAAAGATCATTTTTCCGCTTTCAAGTATGGGAGTAGTCATGACACTGTATAAGCCTCGAATTAACAGCAAACTATGATTTTTTCTTGTGCGCTGAAAAAAGGATGTTTATTGAAGACTAGCGTACGAACCAAAGACGAAGTAGTATTTCGTACATTTTGTATAGATGACCAATAAATTTTCACTACCTTTCGGACATAGTAATATTTTGTGCCTTAATATTTGGTCATGCAAAAAATTGGGTTCACTACAGGTCTTTCTAGCTTGTTTTGAACTTCTTGTTGCGGTTGACCTTATAACATTGGAAACTTTCTTCTATATCCTCTTTACAGCGCTCGAATCAAACCATGGATTCTCTTTCAGTTTGATAGATTTTGCCCTATTCGTGATAAAATTTCTAATTCCGGAAAGAGTCCACGCCACTAACGAGGAAGCAAAATAACCATTTAAAGATCCTGAAGAAAGCCTTGAAACAGTCCAAGTTTGCTTCCTCGTTTTGCCAAATGGTTCTCTTAAGAGCTTTTTCCTTAACTGTTTTTTTTTTTGATGTGGCAAATGATGCTAAAGAAACAAGTCTTTAGTGTTGGCGGGTTTATCTACATTGTCAGGAATTCGAGCACGCTCGTGAACGAGCTTAGTGAAGTTGTTTAACTGAGAACAAACTCGAAATACCTTTTTCAGGCGTTGTCTGAATATGTAGAATAGAATAGAATAGAATAGAATAGAATAGAATAGAATAGAATAGAATAGAATAGAATAGAATAGAATAGAATAGAATAGAATAGAATAGAATAGAATAGAATAGAATAGAATAGAATAGAATAGAATAGAATAGAATAGAATAGAATAGAATAGAATAGAATAGAATAGAATAGAATAGAATAGAATAGAATAGAATAGAATAGAATAGAATAGAATAGAATAGAATAGAATAGAATAGAATAGAATAGAATAGAATAGAATAGAATAGAATAGAATAGAATAGAATAGAATAGAATAGAATAGAATAGAATAGAATAGAATAGAATAGAATAGAATAGAATAGAATAGAATAGAATAGAATAGAATAGAATAGAATAGAATAGAATAGAATAGAATAGAAAAGAATAGAATAGAATAGAATAGAATAGAATAGAATAGAATAGAATAGATCTGGATCACATACAATGTTTTTCTACAAGAAAAAAAAAATGCTTTAAAGAGACTCACGCTGCGTTCAATGGTTGACAGTCAATTCCCTTGATAACACTTTCCTTTACTTTTTGCTTATCAAATCAAAGGCTGCCTTACTTATGTGAAGGCAATATTTGTCAGGCTGCAGATATGATCTACGGTTGTGAAGTTTTTTCTTTAAACCGATTTAGAATTCGCTGAGAAAATTAATGGTTCTAATCCATTTCTTTAGACTACACCCCAATATCTCGATAAATATTTTCAAAAGTAGGTAATTTACCACTCCTTCTGAATATCGATAAAATTACTGATTCTCTAAAAGTTTCGGCTATATTTCCGGAATTAAGTTCATATATTGCTGTATACAATTAAGAAGTATTTGAAGAACTTTTTAAAATTTTCTTTGGAGATTTCATCACAGAAAGGTGATTTACAGCCCCTTAATTTGAATATTCATTACATAACCTTAGAAAGTGGAATACCGTAGTTTTAAATTTAATTTTGAAACATAGGTCTAGCGTATTGTTTTTTCTCGTGCCCATTGTGTGTTTCTCGAGAAGTTATCAGAGTATCGATGCAGTTATTGATTCCTATTGATACTTTGAATAGCTTTCCAAAATTCTACATAGTTTTTGCAGTTTATTAATTTTTTCGTTTCCTTTTTTATAGAGTTTTTTTCTTTAAGTTTGGATAAAGATTTTGATTTTGCTTCTAATTTACCTTTTTCTATAAACTCCAAATGGGTTATATTACTGTGGTTTCGTAGTTCTTAAAGGACTGCTCTTGTGGCTTAAGTCTATTTTGTAAGCTTCGATGTGATTTCCTCGCCATCTTTATTTTTTCGTAGAAGGGGGTTCGCTTCAACAGATTATAATTTATTAATGATAAAATTCCCTTTTTGACCTCCTGGAGCTCAAATTTAATAAATTCAAAATTATTTTCTGGTTGCTTCTGCGTTTTAAAAAGGGCTCCCAAAATCTTGCTTGGTTTTTTTCAAAATCGATAAAAAACAATAACAGAGGAGCCCGATGAACGTTTTATAACCTTTAAAATGCAGTTGGCAAACTTCTGTACCCATTTTAGCTAAAGTTCACAAAAATATTTTCTGGTCAGTAACGAACATTCTTTCTCAATCAGCATAAGAAGATCCTCTAAATGCAGGTTTTACTATATTTACGAGTATTAATAATAGTCAGCACTCTTTAAAAATTACAAAAAATCCCCCATTTGATCTAGGGCTCTTTATAATTCTATAGCTTGCGACAATTAACAACAACATGATGGACATTTTGTTTAGCTTTTCTCATATATGGAAATAATTTTGAAAGGATAAAATGTGGTATCATAGAAAGCTCGAAAACCTTAACCAACTTTTTTTTCCCAATAAATTCTCCTCACCCTTAGCCAAGCTGATGTTTGAAAATCCTCAAATAAACCATCACTACTTATTTATTCACAGTATACCCTTGAACGCTGTAATGGCCTTCAATTGTTTGCCTCTAAAAATTTCTATCGAGCGCTCACTTTAACGAGCTTTTAAGTACTTTGCTTGAGCAAAAACTCACACGATCACATAACATGACACCAAACACTCCAGCACACAAAAGCGCTAATAAAGCACACATTTCTCTCGATTAAGATACAATTCCCTTCCAACATATAATAACAAATGGGTGGCACCCTCTATCTTAAGACTATTTTTATTTTTTTCATTGAATGCTTCAATTTTTTTACGGCAATTTGTAAACGCTGATCTGAATAAAATTTTCATCCCAGAGAGAAAAAACGCTCTTCAATTTACACAAGGAGCGGTTTACAATAATAATTATTTATTAATGTATTCAAGACTTGTCGCTTGAGCTTGCGAGTATGTATCTAGTTGAACATTTAGATTCTCTTCAAGGTCAAATTTCGAAGCAGGCTTGGGCCCCCTTTGCCCCATTTTGCCTCTTTCGAAACCTTAAAACTGCAGACGGAAAGACTGCGGGAAAATAAGATTCGTCGTTGGTAAACAAACGAAGACCGCATAGCCACAAAAGAGCATCCAGGAATATGAAATTCCATTTCATTTGAGAGACAATCGCACATAGGGAGGGTCTTCGAGAAGCTGGCGGCAGCGAGGAGGCCAAATTATATTGAATGCCAAAGAGTATCCATATAAACTGCTCCCTGGCTCCCTGCCCATCCGCCCGTCTTTAGTTTGATGAAATGGAAATCAATTTAAGTATCTTCTCTCGTGGATGCTTTTGACAGGCATTCATTGTTTCTATTGACGAGCGTTGTTGATGACTGTCGGTTGATTTTGTTCGTCGCAAGACTATCATCATTATTGAGGTTTCTTCGCCACCGACCGCCATTATTGACGACGACCACGTCTTCGGTTGCAACGACCATCGTCTCCGTCAACATTCATTAAACTACTTGACATATGATAGAGCGGCCGGCAACAAAGTTCTATAGTATAGGTACGTCTAAGTTAAATGCATTCGCCAAAAGCGAGAAAGGGGAGAAGTTTACAGGGGATACATACTCGTACATGAATCCTCCGCTAGCTTCCAGTTTAATGAACTGGCACGTCTTCGTTGTGGGATTCTTTAAATCAACAAGGCTTCTTTCCCAGGACTGGATGTAAGTTTTAATTCCCGGAGGGGCTAACACTGATTTCCTGGATATGCTCAGTCTTGCGGAGGGAGTAAATGATGGAATTAGTTTTGAATGTAAGTTTGAACTAGGAAGTAGGTCTGACTCCACTGTGACTTTGTCTGTCTAAAAGGGTTTGAAAATAGAGCAATTCTTCACTCGTATTGCTCAATTGTATTATTTTGTGACTCCATCAGTCTAAGAACCCTCCTAACTAAGAACGCTTTAAAGGTAAAAATTCTACTTGGTTTCGCTAAATAAATCTTGAAGGCAGTTTTAAGGGGCCTATCCTGTCTTGAAGATCGAATGCATTGGCAGCTACTTCATCTTTGGCTCAAATGGTCCTCCACAGCGCAACAACTCTTAGTGCCGCTAACTAAATACATTTTGGAAGAAAGTATTATGACACCTTCAGTAAGTACTCTGTGAAGTACAGAGTTTCTTTCTTTTGTCGGACTAGACGAATGTGGATTATCTAAACAGTCCTACCTCTTATCGTAATATTCAGAAATTAAAAACTGTTATGAATTGGCAAAGTGTTCTTAAGAGAATATGGACCTACTTATATCTGTTTCCTTCAGTTTTACTCTATTTTAAAGTTACACGAGTCAGAGGAAGGTTTTGTTATCGTTGGTCTGTGGAAATGGGGAGCAAATCACAAATCTTTCATTAGAATGTTGTGAAGAATTTTTTGAGTCTATCCATCAAGAATAGTTTTACCAGCCCTTCTTTTATAATTGGCCCGCGACTCAAGGGTGTGTAAGTACCCTTTAAATGTTAGGCAACAAAGTGCAAGAATTAGGGAAAGCGGAGAGGATTGAAAAAGAGTTCACGATAAAGTCCTAAATTCAACGACTTAAAGTAGGTAATAAGACTGAGATGATTAATATCTCTTGCGAAAAAGTCAGGCTCAATTTGAGCAATGGCATTAATAATGTTGGCTTTCAAGTCAGTGGTTGTTTGTTGTTTGTTGGAAAAGACTAGTGACTAAATAAAACCCCACAAATAGAAGTCTAAAGAGGGTCAAAATGCCCGATCTCGGTGGCGAACTTACATTGCCTCCATCACGTGACATAACAATCGCTCGTGCCAAATGTCCTCATCCATTTCGGCAAAAAGAAATTGATTATCATCGATCGATAGCACTCGCCGTTGACGGTGATGGCCCGGCCCGGTGAATCTCGTTTGGATTGTTATCGTCCCAAATTCGACATTTTTGGTTGTAGATGATCACATTCAACTAGAAATGGGCCTCATCGCTGAATATGATTTTCCCAACGAAATCGATCTCAACTTCTGACCGTTCGAAAACCCAGTTAACGAACACACGTCATTGTCTGTGGTCATCAACTTTGCGCTCCTCGGTCAGTGAAAGTTTGTACGGGTATAGGCCCAAGGCATGTCGCTAAATACGCCAAGTTGTGGTCTGCGAAAGATTGTTCGACTTGAATTTATCCACTACGTTTCGAATAGTCCTCTCGGAAGAACGATTGTGGTGAACATTAAACGGGTGAATTGTGCAAAATAATCTTCGAGCAGAAGACACACTTTCATAAAACAATTTAATCATTTGCACTTTGTTGAACTCTATAGCTCTCCATGTTAGTTGACAGACTTAAGAAATTACAGCCAATTTGACAGATCTAGCTTCAACAATATGGCCACAATCACCTATCAAAGTTCGGAAATCTCTATTAGATAAGACTTTAGGATTGGCCTTAATATAGCTGTACATCCAATTGATGGTTGCTTTACGCCTGGGACGCCATCTCTTACCAAAAA